>CM066034.1:117931510-119197326 GCA_033557465.1 Ichthyophis bannanicus
GCCTGTGGTGTTTGTGTGGTTGTGTCCTGGCCCTGTTGGCTGCTGCTTTAACGGCAGCAGAGTGTCCGAACTCCCAGTCCTGGTGTTCCAACCACTGTTCGGGTGTTTCATGACTTGTCCCTCATAGATATGCATGAGCATAACATAAGCATACCCCCATCCGGGCGGTCGGTGGGTGGGTGATCGATATGCAGACACGAACCGGCATCTTTCGTAGACCCCCCCGGGCAGAAACCTGCGCATACCCTCGAATGGTGCGGGGCCATCCAGGACCTGCATTTGGGCAGCCACATCTGCTCTAGGTAATGCGGCTGTTTATGGCTCTGTGTGTTGTGGTGTGGTTTAAAATATAGGCATAAGAACCATGAGCTATGTTCTCAGGCAACTAATCAAGGGTTTGGTCCGCACATCATGGTTTAGTTGTAGGACAAAATAATTGTGGGATGGGATTGATTGTAGTAGGCCCTAGCTGGGCTTTTGAACCTTGTCGGACTTTTTGTTTCTCTGCACACCACCAATGTCTATGTGCACTGCACCACCAGTGTTGCAAAAGATATGCTCGGTGTTCCCCTGGGGAGTCCATGACTGTACATCGACAGACAGGGCCTGTCTGTTGCGTGTGTGGACACGGTGCCAAGCCTGCACAGGCCTAGGCCACTGTCCTGCTGGTGGTTTGCAAGCCACTGGCCCCCTCCACCACTTGTTACCCTTCCGCCAACATGCAGGACCATGTCCCTATCTCGGGGAAAAAAAAAAAAAAGCATATGACCTGATTGAGTTGTAGCACTCCAAAGGGGGGGAACCTGAATTTGGGGGGGAACTCGGCTGTTATGTAATGCCCATTGTTAATGGTTTGTGTGCGGTGTTAGGGTAAAATATAGGTGTTGGAACCATGCTTATGTTCTCTGCCATGAAGGGCAGGTGTCTGTACTCATCACGTGTTTAGTGGTGGGTAAAAGCTCTCTATGGGGACTGGGTTGGCAGTAGCCCCAGCTAGGATTTGAACCTGTGACTCTCTGTCCTACAGACATTGGCTGTGTCCGCTGAACCAACACTGTGGCCACAAAGAGAGTGCAGTCTCTGGAGATAGGAAACCTGGCCGCACGAGTCAGACACCCTGCTCTGCACAATTTTACTGTGGGCTCGTTTACCTTGTATGGGAACAAAGGTGCAATTAAACCTCAAAAGGAGCTCCAAAAAAAGGGGAAAAAAACCAAAAACAAGCTGGGCAACAGTGATATCAATGGCAACATGGCAAACACTCCCAGGAAAGCTCCATTAAAATGCAGTGCTTTTGAACGAGTCTATGGAGCGTAGACCCTTCAAAAAACTAATTTCTTTTTTTTTGGAGCTTGCATGGGAGTGTTTTTTATGGTTGCCCATTAATATCACTGTTGTCCAGCTGGATTATAACTTATTGGAATATGTTGTGGTCATTTTCAATTTATATTTGCTATTCTGTTCTGTGCACATTAATCACACTGCTCACGTTTTTACAGGTTTCCCCGGTTTTGCTGTACATTGCTGACGTAAATGGTTTCTCTTCCTTTTAAATCGGCTCTAAAGCGAGGGTTTCACTCGCGGTATTTTTATTGACGTAATTCAGCCCCGCTCCTGTGCGGGGAGCCTCTCCCCTCCCACTCTCCACCCATTGACCCCGTCCCTCCGCCCCTCGGGGGCCTTCCACCGCCCTCCGTACGCCTTTCCTCGCCTCTATCGCACATCAGCGCCCCGCACACGTGCGCCGGCCCGTTAATGTGATGCGCACGCATGCGTGGCACTTAAGAGCACTTAAGTGCATCATTAGCGTACGCTATTGTGTGCCACACACGTATGCGCAGTTTTAGTATACATACCCTTAGGGGTAGGTTTACTAAAACCCCGTTAGGGTGGCGCGCGCCGCGCTAGTGTTTGAATGCCATATAAGGAGTGGGCGTTTCAGTCAGATAAAGGCAAAACCGAGATTAATCATGCGCTAATGTGCGCTGTGCTCATGTGCGCCTCGCACATTAGCGCATGAGAAAGTTGCGCGGGAAGCATAAGAGGCATGCTGATGTGCCAAGCATAAGAATAAAGCCACAGGACAATGGTAAAGACACTGACCAATGGTTGCAGGGATCATGGGTTCAAACCCCACTGTGCCCAACAAAGAAGGTTGGCTGAGGCATTACCATTATGGGGAAGATTGCTTTAGGAGGCATTTTATTTTTATTTTAATTATCTCTACTAGCAAACGCACTCTCAAAGCGTGTTAACATAAGGCGCCCCATAAGGCACATTTTAAAAGTGCACTGTCCGCCAAGGCACCATAGAATGTTGCTTATAGGGCGCTTTATAGGGTGCCGTATGAGGTACCACAAGGTCACAGCACTGTTTTTGATGGCAGCACTGTGCAGTTTAAGGAATGAAAATCATAAGTAGGTGCACTGACATACAAGGAGGAGCAGCAGTGTAGCACAATGGTTAAAACACTGGCTGCTGATGCAGGAGTCATGGGTTCAATCCCATCACTGTGCCTAATGAAGAAGGCTGGCTGAGGCATTGCCTGTTATAGGCAATATTGCTGTAGGGGGCATTTTATTTTAATTTTAAATAGTGCTGCCAGCAAACACACCCTCAAGTATTGTAACATAAGGTGCTGCATAAGGCGCCTCATAGGGTACCCCAGAGGGCCACATTTTAAAGTGCACTGTCCGCCACAGCACCCAACATGTTGCTGAAAGGGTGGCCTATAGGGCGCCCATATAGGGTGCCCCTATGAGGCACAACAAGGTCATAGCACTGTGTGTTGATGGCAGCACTGTGCATTTTAAACGCATGGAAATCTGATAAGTAGGTGCGCTGACATGCAAAGAGAAACAGCAAGTGTAGCATAATGGTTAAGGCACTAACTTCTGATACAGGGGTCATGAGTTTGCTCCCCAGTGTGCCTAATATGTAAGGCTGGCTGAGGAATCAGCTTTGCAATGTATGTATTGTTTCCTGCAGCACTTTATTTGTATTTTATTAATTGCTGCCAGCAAACACGCCCTCACGTGCCGTAATTGAAGGTGCCGCATAAGGCACCCTATAAGGCACTCCATAGGGCACATTATAAAGTGCACTGTCCACCACGGCACCCTAAAATGTCCCCTATAGGGCACCCTATAAGTCACTCCACAGGATAACGTATGGTGCACCTCATATGGACGGTAACCATAAGGTGCCCTATAGGGCGCCCTATAAAGCGCCCTCAGAGGCACCTTATGGGTACAGTATGCTGAGAGTGTTTTTGCTGGCAGCAATAATGTACATGAAAAAGCAATAATGCTTTCAGCAGCCCTATCAAATAACCCCACTGGGGGTTTGAACCCATGAGTTCAGGCTCCATGGTGGTGAAGTAACCATTGGGGCTACTGCTAGTAAGCCCCTGGCTGGCTGCAGAGGGAGTGCATGTCACCACACAGGACAGTCTGCTGTGGTCACCAGGACAGGGTTAGCACACCCGTACCCATGATGCACTGCACATGCAAATCAGCTGTCCACAGATAAACACAAGATGGGGTATGCACCCCCACAGCACCCTCGGCCTGGTAGGGGTACTGACCGTGTGTTACTGGCACAGAGTAGCTACACACCGTCACAAGGTGCAGGTACTGTGCTCACCCTGAGTGTGCGGTGGGGCACCCAGCACCAGGTCCACAGCACCTTCCATGGCAGAAATTGGCCATGCTGCATGTCCCTATCAGTGCTAATGTGTGAAGTAGTTAGTTTCTGCAGAAACAACTTGGATATATCTGTCTGTTTCAGTCAGGTGTAGCCACTATGGACCCTTAGGAGGGCTATGTACCACCACCATCCTCCTCCAGTGCTGAGGGTGGTAAACAGTCAATGCAGCTCTGTACACCTCCATAACACAGTAGCAAACAGACATTAGACCTGGATATGCAAAGCTGCACCCCACCACCATCTGATATTCTCCTGCAGCAAGACACAGACCAGCTGCAAACAGTCTGCTAACTAGTCCATAGTGCATGTTCCTGGTGGAAATGCATGTACCCAGAACTGGGATATCAGCATACACAACAAGCAGATAAGTCAGTGACTGGGCACCAAAAGAAAACCCATAAACATCACATGAAAGAAATTTTATATAGCACTATGTGGGTGCCTAGCCATGCTGTGGTCACTGCACAGTCAGGGTGAGAGTGATCTCCCAGCAGGACATGCTGAGGCCACCCTGTCTGTGTAGGTGGTGGCCGGGCACCAAAATGTCCCAGCCAGTGCCCTATGCCCTGTGCAGATGCATCCTGACCAAGCCACCCTGTCCGGGCTATACCCATGGTACCTTGCTCCTCATTATGCACATTGGCAGCCAATACTGGCAACAGTGCTGGCAGTGTGGGCTGTGGAGGGTGTTTACAGCCACCACATACTGGATAGACAGACACACCCACCCACACCTATGCCAGCATTGTGCTACTATAGAGGAGTTTAGCAGCCCTGGCCACCACATCAGTCCTGGGCACAGTACAGGCATGGATATGGTACGCAATACTGTTGGGGGGCACTCCCCAGGGTGGTAAACACTGTCAGAGACCAGACCTGAAGCACACACCACAGACATCAGAAAGGTTGTTATGATGGAGCTCAATCAGCAAACTGTGCTTAACGTAGAATTGCAATCTGCCAGTAATCACAGCAAAACGTTTGATAGCTGTGTACCGTATACCCAGGTGTAGGGTGGCATTGCTAAGGTATGCAGGTGCTAGTATTGGGAGATGCACGCAGGGCCCAATGTCCTGCCTCTCCAGGAGGCATTGGCCAATGGGGCCTGAGGGTGTGGGTGTGGGTGTGTCTGCCCCTGTTGGCTGCTGCTTTACGGCAGAGGTTCCCAACTCCAGTCCTGGTGTGCCAAACACTGTTCGGGTTTTCATGCTGTCCCTCATGAATATGCATGAGTTACATCTGCATACCATGGGGGTGGTGCATAGATATGCAGCACAGGCATCTTTATTAGAGGCAGCATGGAACCTGAATGGTGTTTGGCCCTCCAGGACTGCATTTGGGAGACTCTGCTCTAGGTAATGCGGCTGTTTATGGTGTCTGTGCTCGGTGGGGTAAAATATAGGGGTATTAACCATGCGTATGTTCTCTGCAATAAAGGTTTGTCCTTACTATCACGGTTGTAGTTGTGGGAAAAATATTTGGACTGGATTGGCAGTAGCCCCAGCTGGGCTTTGAACCTGTGATCTTCTGTTCTTTCACACACGGTCTGTGTGCACTGCACCACCAGGTTGCTACAGATATGCTGTATTCACTGGGGAGTCCAAGACTGTACATCTGACAGGGACTGGTTGTTGCAATGCAAGGCACAAAACTAGACAGTGATAGGCCATGGTCTGATGTTGCCACCAGCTGCCTGCCACCTCCACCACCAGTACCGCTCCATCCTTAGATTGGAGACAGCATAAAACCCTGAAGGATTTGTGGCCCTTCAGGACTGCATTTGGGGGAATCTGCTCTAGGTAATGTGCACGTTTCTTGTGTCTGTGCTCTGTAGGGTAAAATAGAGGTGTTTGAGCCATGCTTATGTTCTATGCAATAAAGGTTTGTCTTTACTATCACGATATAGTTGTGGGTGAAATAAGGGGACTGGATTGGCAGGAGCCCCAGCTGGGGCTTGAACCTGTGACCTTTTGTCTCCAAACACACTGATTGTGTGCACTGCACCACCGTGTTGCCACAGAGGACAGTGCATTCCCTGATGATACCATGACTGTTTGTCCAGCAGGGCCTGTCTGTTGCAGTGCATTGCACCCACCTACACAGGGCTAGGCCATGGTCTGCTCTGGGCAGCTGCCACTGCCACCCTCCACCTCCAGTACCCCTGTGCCACCATGCTGACATGCCCTTCTGCTGGTGGTGCTGGTGGTACGCAGTCTCAGGCCATCCTGTGTGCGGGTAGGCAGCTGCTTATGGTGCGGGTTCTGGGGTAGGGGTGCCTGCATATCTGTCCGCACGTCCCCCAATCACCGCCTGCCAATGGTCTGTGCCCTTGGGGGTACCTGCTGGGTACTATCCCCTGTGACACTGTGCTAAACAGTCTCGTCCCTATGTTGGGCCCTCATCAGTTGCTGTCTGGCTGCTGTTCAGTTTCAGCATTCGTAAGTGCCATCTAGGCATCTGCCTAGTCTGCACTGTGCCCCAGTTGCACCACAGCATGTGCCGCCTGCAGCCCTCTGTATCCCCTTTCCCAGCATATGTCCAGTTGCCCATTCCGACCTGCCCGCCCTGCTGTTGTGGAACATGTGCATGCCATAGGTAACCTGTCCAATGGAGAGGTAAACCCTAATCAGTGTTTTTTCACTGCGGGATCATTCACCTTGTATGGGGACTGAGCGTAGACCCTTCTAAAATTCATATTTATTTTTTGGGGCTTTGTTGGGAGTGCTTTTTGATGTTTCCCATTACTATCACTATTTCCCATCTTGCTTATGATTTTTTTATATTTTGTTGGGGTCATTTTTAATGTTTATTTGCCCTTTTGTTCCGTGCAGATGTATCACACTGCTCATTTTTTATAGGTTTCCCTGGTTTTGCTGTACATTGCTGACAGAAATGGTTTCTCTTCCCTTTAAATCGGCTCTACCGCGAGGTTTTCACTCGCGGTATTTTTTTGCTTGAATTTCATCCCCGCTCGTGTGCGGGGAGCCTCTCCCCTCCCACTCTCTCCACCCATTGACCCCGTCTCTCCGCCCCTGGGGAGCCTTCCTCCGCCCTCCGAGAGCCTTTCCACGCCTTTATCGCACATCAGCACGCCGCGCACATGAGCGGGCACTTTAATGCGGCACGCACGTGTGCAGGGCACAAAAACGCATCATTAGCATGCGCTAAGGTACCTTAGCACACGTTATTGTGCGCCGCGCACTTGAGCGCAGTTTAGTAAACATACCCCTTATTCTGCCCTTCCATATCAACCACTAAAACAGACCTTTTTTTTCCTTTAATCCTCTGTGTTTGCCCCATGCTTTTTTGAATTCCAATACAATCCTCATCTCTACCACCTCCACTGGGAGACTATTCCACGCATCTATCACTCTTTCCATAAAGAAATATTTCTGCAAATTACTCCTGAATCTATCTCCTTTCACCCTCATCATATGTCCCCTTGTAGCAGAGCTTGCTTTTAATCGAAAAAGGCTCTCCTCCTGTGCATTTATGCCACAGAGGTATTTAAATGTCTCAATCATATCACCTCTATATTCTGTCTTTCTTCTAAAGTATACATATTAAGCTCCATAAGTCTGTCTTTATATGCTTTATAATGAAAATCACTATTTTAGTCTGCACTGACTCCAACCTGTTTATATTGGGCTGCTGGAGGGAGGAGTGGCCTAGTGGTTGGGGCAAGGTACCTCAAGTCAGAAGGTCAGGGGCTCAAATCCCACTAGAGGACAGCAACCTTGGGCCAGAAGGACTGGGGTTTCTAGTCCCATAGGTGCTCCTTGTGGTCTTGGGCAAGCCACCTAACCCTTCATTGCCCATGTTCCCTGTAAAATAGTTATCTCCAAATTATAATGCCCTGTTCAATGTAATTTCAGTTTGTTCAATGTAAACCACCTTGATGTCATGAAAGGCAGCATATAAGAAATGTTAAATAAAATATATCCTTTTGAAGGTGAGCTCTACAGAATTGCACACAATACTCCAAATGAGGTCGCACCAAAGACTTATATAGAGGCACTATCACCTCCTGTCTTCTACTGACCATTCCTCTCCTTATGCGCCCAAACATCCTTCTAGCCTTTGCCATTGCATTTTCTACTTGTTTAGCTACTTTAAGGTCATCAGACACAATCACATCTAGGTCCCGCTCTTCTTTTGTGGACACCCCTTTTACTATATCGCTCCCTTGGATTGCAGCAGCCCAAATGAACGGCCTTCCATTTTTTAACATTAAATATCAGATGCCAAATTCTAGACCATTCTTCAAGCTTAGTTAGATCCCTCCTCATATTATCTACACCTTCTTGGGAGTCTACATTATTGAAGATTTTGCTATCATCCACAAAGAGGCAAACCTTACCTGACAGCCCTTCCCAATATCACTAACAAAGATAATAAAAAGAATCGGACCAAGGACAGATCCCTGGGGCACACAACTGCTAACCTCCTTTTCCTCAGAGTGAGCTCCATTTACCTGTATCCTTTGTCACCTCCCACTCAACCAATTTCTAACCCAAGCAGTAACTTTAGGGTCCGTCCTTAGGGTGCTCAGTTTGTTTATAAGTCGCCTGTGCAGAATGGTGTCAAAGGCTTTACTGAAATCTAAATACACTACATCTAGGGCTCTCCCTCGGTCCAACTCCCTGGTCACCCAGTCAAAGAAATCAATCAGATTTATCTGATTGATTTCATATTTACAGGGATTTCATACTTATAGGGAAAGTTTAGCCAAAATTGGGCACCCAACTGTAGAACTTTAGGCCTCATCAGGAAGAATTGTCTCCACTGTTTCTGTTTCCCTAGAAACATCATGAAACACATTAATTTAAGCAGTTCTGATTTCCTGAAAAAAAAAAATAAACATAAATTCCTGTCACAATCAGGCTCTAGTGCAAAGTCCACTATTAGAGTACCTCTCTGAATCTCCAAATCTCTGGAAGTTTCCAAAACAACCAAGAAATCAATCAAATCTAAAGAATTTTAATGAATGTCTCCATCTAAAGCAGTTGAGGCAATCTTTTTAGCAGAAGGTACATAATAAGCTCTAGAAATAGGTGGACAACCGGTCTCATAAATTTTCAGTATTTCCATAAAATGTATTTATTAATTAATTAATTAATTTATTTATTTATTTTTTATACCGCGCTCTTTAGAATCAGTGCAGTTTTACATGTATACTAACAGGTACTTTTTATTCCCTTGTTCCCAAAGGGCTCACAATCTAAGGGGTATGTTTACTAAACCATGCAATTGTGCGGGGCGCACTTGAGCGTGCGCTAAGGTACCTTAGCGCACACTAATAGTGCGTTTTTGTGCCCCACACACGTGCGCGTCACACTAACGGACCCGCACAAGTGCACGGGGTGCTGAAGTGCGCTAGGGGCGTGGAAAGGCATTCCGAAGGCGGAGGAAGGCTCTGGAGGGGCGGAGCGACGGGGTCAATGGGTGGAGAGTGGGAGGGGAGTGGGAGGGGAGAGGCTCCCCGCACAGGAGCGGGGCTGAAAATCAACCTAAAAAATACCACGAGTGAAAACCTTGCGTTAGAGACGATTTAAAGGGAAGAGAAACCATTTCCGTCAGTAATGTACAGCAAAACCGGGGAAACCGACAAAACGTGAGCAGTGTGATACATGTGCACAGAACAAAATTTCAAATAAAACTTTAAAATGACCACAAGAAAAATTGTAAATATTATAAGACAGCTGGGCAACAGTGATAGCAATGGGCAACAATAAAAAACACTCCCAGGAAAGCTCCAAAAAAAAGAAATGATTTTTGGAAGGGTCTACGCTCCGTAGACCCTTTCAAAAATCATTTCATTTTATTGGAGCTTTCCTGGGAGTGTTTTTTTAATGTTGCCCATTGCTATCACTGTTGCCCAGCTTGGTTATGGGTGTTTGCCCCTTTTTTTGAGGTCATTTTTTAGGTTTATTTGCACTTTTGTCTCCATACAAGGTAAATGAGCCCACAGTAAAATTGTGCAGAGCAGGGTTTCTGACTCGTCAGGCCAGGTTTCATATCTCCAAGGACTGCACTATCTGTGTGGTGCAACAGACACAGCCAGTGCCTGTAAGACCAGAGGGTCACAGGTTCAAATCCCAGCTGGGGTTCCTGCCAACCCAGTCCCCATAGTTTTACCCACCACTAAACAGTGATAGTAAAGACACTCCTTTATTGCAGAGAACATAAGCATGGTTCAAACACCCACATTTTACCCTACACCGCACACAAACCATAACAATGGGCATTACCTACAGCCGAGTCCCCAAAATTCAGTCCTGGAGTGCCACAACTCAATCAGGTCATATGCTTTTTCCCAGATAAGGACATGTCTGCATGTTGGCGGAAGGGTACAGGTGGTGGAGGGGGCAGTGGCTGCAAGCCACAGCAGACAGTGGCCTAGGCCTGTTGCAGGCTGGCACCGTCTACCGCAACAGACAGGCTCTGTCGGATGTACAGTCATGGACTCCCCAGGGAATGCAGCAAACCTGTGGCAACATGGTGGTGCAGTGCACACAGACAGTGTATGCAAGAACAGAAGATCACAGGTTCAAAGGCCAGCTGGGGCTACTGCCAATCCTGTCCACATATTTTTCCCACAACTAAACCATGATAGTAAGGACAAACCTTTATTGCTGAGAACATACACATGGTTAATACGCCTATATTTTACCACACCAAACACAGACACCATAAACAGCCGCTTTACCTAGAGCAGAGTCTCCCAAATGCAGTCCTGGAGGGCCCCACACCATTCAGGTTCCATGCTGCCTCTAATAAAGATGCCTGTGCTGCATATCTATGCACCACCCCCATGGTATGCAGATGTAGCTCATGCATATTTATGAAGGACAACATGAAAACCCGAACAGTGTTTGGAACACCAGGACTGGAGTTGGGAAACTCTGCCGTAAAGCAGCAGCCAACAGGGCCAGACACACCCACACACACACCCACAGGCCCCATTGGCCAATGCCTCCTGGAGAGGCAGGACATTGGGCCCTGCCTGTATCTCCCAATACTAGCAGTTGCATACCTTAGCAATGCCACCCTACACCTGGGTATATGGTACACAGCTATCAAACGTTTCCCATGATAACTGGCAGATTATCAATTCCTACATTAAGCACATTTTGCTAATTGGGCTCCACCATAACAATCATTCTGATGTCTGCGGTGTGTGCTGCAGGTCTGGCCTCTGACAGTTTTTACCACCCTGGGGAGTGACCCCCAACAGTATTGTGTACCATATCCATGCCTGTACTGTGCCCAGGACTGGTGTGGTGGGTATGGCTGCGGAACCCCTCTATAGTATCATAATGCTGGCATAGGTGTGGGGGTGGCTGTCTGTCTATCCAGTGTGTGGTGGCTGCAAACACCTTCCACAGCCCACACTGCCAGCAATGTTGCCAGTATTGGGCTGCCAATGTGCATAATGAGGAGCAAGGTACCATGGGTATAGCCCGGACAGGGTGGCCTGGCCAGGGTGCATCTGCACAGGGCATAGGGCACTGACTGGGACATTTTAGTGCCCGGCCACCACCTACACAGACAGGGTGACCTCAGTATGTCCTGCTGAGAGATCACTCTCACCCTGACTGTGCAGTGACCACAGCATGGCTAGGCACCCCCATAGTGTTATATAGTATTTCTCTCATGTGATAGATATGGGTTTCCTTTTGGGGCCCAGTCACTGATTTATCTGTTTGCTGTGTATGCATCTCCATTGGGAACATGCACTGTAGACTAACTAGCACACTGTTTGCAGCTGGTATGTGTTGTGATGGAGCAGCTTGCAGGGTGCAGTGGTTGATGACTTGCTGTGGGAGAATAACAGATAGTGGTCGGTGCAGCTTACCGTACCCAGTCCTAATGTCTGTCTGCTATTGTGTTATGGATGTGTATAGTGCTACATTGACTGCCCCGGTGGGGTGTCTGATCTTCAGCAGGACCAGGGTTGATGGTCCCCTCTACTGCCACCTTTGCAGGGAGGTAGAATGTGGACCTATTGATAGGAGACCCTGTTTGCCACCCTTAGCCCTGGAGGAGGAGGAGGAGGAGGAGGAGGAGGTGGTGGTGGAGGTGGTGGTGGTGGAGGTGGTGGTGGTGGTGGAGGTGGTGGTGGTGGTGGGACATAGGCCACCTAGGGGTCAATGGGGCTACACCTGACTGAAACAGACAGAGATATCCAAGGTATTTGTGAAGAAACTACCTATCTCACACATTAACACTGCTTTGGACCTCCGGCATGGCCTCTTTCAGTCATGGAAGGTATTGTGGACCTGGTCCTGGGCGCCTCATTGCACCCTCAGGGTGAGCACATTACCCGCACAATGTGACGGTGTGTAGCTACTCTGTGCCACTAAAACACACAGTCAGTACCCCCTACCAGGCCGAGGTGCTGTGTGGGTGCACATGGTCACTTCCCCCTACCAGGCCGAGGTGCTGTGGGGGTGCATTGCCCATCTTGTGTTTATCTGTGGACAGCTGATTTGCATGTGCATTGCATCATGGGTATGGGTGGGCTAACCCTATCCTGGTGACCACAGCAGACTGTCTGTGTGGTGACATGCAGGTTCTCTGCAGCCAGCCAGGGGCTTGCTAGCAGCTGTAGCCCAATGGTTACTTCACTGCCTCTGAAACCAGAGGTCATGGGTTCAAACCCACAGTTGGGTAATTAGATAGGATTGTTCAACACATTATCTTTTTTTAATGTACATATTTTGATGCCAGCAAAAACACCCTCAGCGTACTGTACCCATAAGGTGCCTCTGAGGGTGCTTTATAGGGCGCCCTATAGGGCACCTTATGGTTCCCGTCCATATATGGTGCACTATACATTATCCTGTGACGCAACTTATAGGGTGCCCTATTGGGGACATTTTAGGGTGCTGTGGCGGACATTGCAATTTATAATGTGCCCTATGGAGTGCCTTATAGGGTGCCTTATACGGCACCTTCAATTACGGCAAGTGAGGGCGTGTTTGCTGGCAGCAATTAATAAAATAAAAATAAAGTGCTGCAGGAAAAAATATGTACAATGCAAAGCTGATGCCACAGCCAGCCTTATGTATTAGGCACCCTGGGGAGCAAACTCATGACCCCTGTATCAGCAGTCAGTGTCTTAACCATTGTGCTCCACTGTTGCTCCTCCTTGCCTCTCAGCGCACCTACTTATGCTTTTCATTCCTTAAACTGCACAGTGCTGCCATAAAAAACAGTACTCTGACCTTGCGGTACCTCATACAGCACCCTCTAAAGCACCCAATAAGCAACATTCTAGGGTGCCTTGGCTGACAGTGCACCTTAAAATGTGCCTTATAGGGCGCCTTATGTTAACACGCTTTGAGAGTGTGTTTGCTAGTAGTGATAATGAAAATAAACATAAAATGACTCCAAAAGCAATCTTCCACATAATATGTAATGCCTCAGCCAGGTTTGTTCATTGGGCACTGTGGGGGATTGAACCCTTGATCCCTGCACAATTGGTCAGTGTTCTACTCATTGTGCTGTGGTTCTGTTCCTGTGCTTACACATTAGCGCGCCGCCTTATGCTGCCCAATATTAAAAAGCCTCCTAAATCAATAGCACACCACCTAATGCCCATCAGTGTGCCACCTTATGCAGCACAATATTAGACTAGTTCCTAAAGTAATGCCTCAGTCAGCTGTCTACATTGAGCACTATGGGGGATTGAACCCTTGATGCCTGCACCTTTGGTCAGTGTCTTAACCATTGTGCTGTGGCTCTGCTTTTCTGCTTGTACATCAGTGCGCCACTTATGCCGCCCAGTAGTAAAATTCCTCCGACAACATTAGCACGCCGCCTTATGCATATGCCTCATAAATTAATGCCTCAGCCAGCCATCTTCATTGGGCACTGTGGGGGAATGAACCCCTGATCCCTGCTCCATTGGTAAGTGCCTTGACCATTGTGCTGTGGCTCTGTTCTTCTATGTACACATCAGCGCGCCACTTATGCCTCCCGCGCAGCTATCTCATATGCTAATGTGCGGGGCGCACATGGGCGCCGCGCACCTTAGCGCATATGTAAATTCCGGATTTTCTTTTTCAGGACGGAACGCCCACTCCTTATATGGCATCCACACACTACCGCGGCCCGCACATTAGCGGGGTTTTAGTAAACATGCCCCTAAGTGTACCTTACCTTTTAACTGCATCCAAAGGAGGAGCCAGTGCCAGTTTGGGAAAATTAATGAACCACAAAGTACATTTTCGTTGAATATCATCTAGGGCTTCCACCTTTCTATATAGAGAAAGATTATCTTGCATTATTGCAAAGTTTTCCTTTTGCAGTTTATCCACCTGCTGCTGAACAGTCACTAATTTATTATCAAAAGCATTACATTTTTCCTCTAAATAATCCATCTGTGCAGACCAGCTAGCAAGCAACTCAAACAGCTCTCCATTTTGACTATATAAAATGTTTTCTAAAGAGGCAACTGCTGCACTGACACTGTCAAAGGAAATCACTGCAGGCTTGGAAAATGAAGACTGAAAAGTTTGAAGACTTATCTGAACAGAAGATGGTTACCGAAGATGGAGAAATTCCTGTGGGAGACCCTTTACCTCCTGGCTCCTTGCACAACTCGTGCTCACACCGATCTTCACTTCCCTTGGGCAGAGTTTCATGGCTGCATTCACCTTCTGCAGGTCACAGAGCTCCTCCACCACCTGGCTGAGACATGACACCAATGGATTATATATGCACCAGTACCATGATGGGCCTCTGTTTCTCCTGCATCGGCCCTTTAGTAGGAAGTCAGAGCTCCAGGCTTGCATTGGAATCAGGGTCGGGGGGGGGGGGGGAGCAGAAAAACATTCCTCTACTACAATCCCCAAGGATGCCTTTGGAATAATGCTAGTCAAGGATGCTGCAGGCTTCAGATATTGATCCAGATTTTTCCTGTCCCTTAGCTGTGGGAGAACTTTGGGTTTCAGTTTGTGCTTCATCATAAAGCAGGTAATCATAAAAGGAAAACCCAGAGCCAATATGCTGCAGCCTCTCACACTGCTGCCATCTTATGACAACCTCTCTCCCCTCCCCCCCATTGGCCACAGATTTTTATTCATCCTATATTTCTTTCTTTATGGTTCCCAGCATTCTATTTGCTTTCTTGGCTGCTGCTGCACACTGGGCAGAGGGTTTTAATGTATTAACCACAATGATGCCAACATCCTTTTCCTGCATAGTGGCTCCTAATGTGGAACCTTGCCTTGTGTAACTGTAGTTTGGTTGTTCTTCCCTAAGTGCATAATTTTATACTTGTCCACATTAAATGCCATCTGCCATTTGGATGCCCAGTCTCCCAATTTATCAAGATCCCCTTGCAATATTTACAATCCTTTTGTGCTTTAACAACTTTGAATAATTTCATGTCATCTGCAAATTTGACCACCTCTCTCATTATTCCCATTTCCAGGTCATTTATAAATATGTTAAAAAGAAATGGGCTCAAGACAGATCCCTAGAGTACTCCACAATTAACCGTTCTTCACTGAGAAAATTGACCATTTAGCTCTACTCTCTGTTTTCTATCTTTCAATCAGTTCCTAATCCACAATAGTGCATTGCCTCCTATCCCATGTTTTTTTAATTTCCCCAAGAGTCTATCATAAGGAACCTTTTCAAAAGCTTTCTGAAAATCGAGATATACTATATCAACTGGATCACTTTTATCTACCAGTTTATTCACACTTAAAAAAATAAAAAAAGATTGGTTAGACAAGACTTTCCTTGGCTAAATCCATGTTGACTTTCTGTCATTAAACCATAACTATCTACATCTTCAGTAATTCTGTTTTTTTATAATAGTGTCTACCATTTTACCCAATACTGATGTCAGATTCACTTGGTCTGTAGTTTCCCAGATCACCCCTGGAACCCATTGAAAACTGGTGTTGCATTGGTCACTCTCCAATTTTTGTGTACTACAGTTGACTTTATCACAGATTACTAATAGTAGTTTTACAATCATGCTGCTTTTTAACTCATTCAGAAATGACTTGGAAATGGGAATACTGAGTGAGGTGATCAAATTTGCAGAAGATACAGAATTATTCAAAGCTATTAAACCACAGGAGGATTGTAAAAAAATTAGAAGAGGGCCTTGATAAATTGGAAGACTTGACATCCAAATGGCTGATGAAATTTAATGTGGACAAATGCTAAGGTATGCACCTAGGAAAGAACAACCCAAACTATGGTTACACAATGCAAGGTTCCACATTAGGAATCACCACCCAGGAAACGAGTTAGGTGTCATCGTGGACAATACATTGAAATCCTCCACTCAGTGTGCAGCAGTGGCCAAGAAAGCAAATAGAATGGCAGGAAACATAAGAAAAGGAATGAAGAATAAAGCCAAGGATATTATAATGCCTCTGTATCATTCCATGGTGCTACCGCACCTTGAATATTGTGTGCAATTTTGGTCACCGTATCTTAAAAATGATATAGCAGAATTAGAAAAGGAACAGGGAAGAGCCATCAAAATGGTAAAGGGGATGGAAGGATACCCCATGAGGAAAGGCTTAAAAGCAGTGGTGGGATTCCACTAATTTGGCCTGGTTTGCGCAAACCAGTTCCTGCCATAGGCCACGCTCGCTGAACCGGGCTGAAAATGACATCTCCGTGCCAGTACTGCACTGATGGGAATCTCCCCACCTGCCTGTGGTTTTATGCTATCGGGGGACTGTGGCATCGGGGGAAGCCCCCGATGCTGTCAAAACGCTGGTGGATTGGGGATCTGGCCGATGGGCCACCAAGAAGTTGCAGCCCTGCGGTGGCCGCCACTCGGGTGTGCAACACTAGCAATGCAAACTCATGCCATGGTGCCACCTGCTTGGCTCCTTCGGTGGTAGGATCAATCCAAACCAGTTCCTGGTTGATCAGATCCCGCCTCTGCTTAAAAGGTAAGGGCTCTTCAACTTGGAAAACAGATGGCTGAGGAGAGACTAGGAGACACGCAATGAAGCTACAGTGTAACCCATTTAAGAGTAATAAGGGAAAAGCACAGTTACTTACCTGTAACAGGTGATCTCTGGGAACAGCAGGAATTAGTCATCACATATGGGTACGTCGGTACCGACGGAGCCCGCGCGGGAAAGCTCCCCAGCTTTTCAGATTAAAAGCTTTTGGGGCCTCCCACTGCACATGCGCGCTGCCTTCCCGCCTTCCTGACCAGCTCTCGTCAGTTCGAGTTTAAAGCTGAGACAATAGAGAGAGAGGACAGGAAGATAGATAGAGATACAACTCCTAGGGGAGGTGGGTGGGTTGTGATGACTAATTCCTGCTGTTCCCAGAGATCACCTGTTACAGGTAAGTAACTGTGCTATCTTCAGGAACAAGCAGGAATACGTCATCACATATGGGGACTCCCTAGCTAAGATGCCTGGGAGATCCCCCTCCAAGGGTAAACCATCTTCGCATGGATCTCAGGCATCCATCCAGGGAAGGTGGGCAGGAGTTGTTTAAGTATGGAACAGGTGTTTGAGGACAGCCTGACCAAACAAGGCATCCCGGCGGGAGTCCTTGTCCAAGCAGTAATGGGCTGTGAAGGTATGAACCGAGGCCCAAGTGGCTGCTCGACAGATCTGATCTATGGACACAGAGTGAAGATGAGCCATAGAAGTGGCCATGGCCCTCACATTGTGAGCTGTGACATGGCCCTCCATAGAAATGTTCTTACTCTGGTAAGCAAAAGAAATACACTGAGCGATCCAATTGGAAAGTGTACGCTTGGTGACTGGAAGTCCCAAATGAGAAGGATCAAAAGCCACGAAAAGTTGGGAAGACTTTCGATGTGGTTGAGTCCTGTTGAGGTAAAAGGCAAGAGCTCTTTTACAATCCAGAGTATGAAGGTTCCTCTCTGCACTGGATGCATGAGGAGCCGGGAAAAAGACAGGTAGATATACCTCTTGATTAAGATGAAAAGGCGAGACCACTTTGGGTATAAAGTGGGGATTCGTCCTAAGGACCACCTTATCATGATGAAACCTAGTATAAGGTGGATGAGCCACTAAAGCCTGCAGTTCACTGATGCGGCGAGCCGAAGTGACTGCAATAAGGAAAACAACCTTCCAGGAAAGAAATTTGAAGGAGGTAGAGTCCAAAGGCTCAAAAGGTGGCTTCATAAGCTGACCTAGAACTAGGTTCAAATCCCATGCTACCGGAGGAGGTCGGATGGGAGGTTTAGTTAGAGTCAGGCCTCTCATGAAACGTGAAACAAGAGGATGAGAGGAGACAGGTTGTCCATTTATAGGTTTTAAGGATGCTGCAATAGCACTCAAATGGACCCTTACTGAATTCGTCTTAAGGCCTGCATTTGAAAGATGCAGGAGATAGTCCAAGAGGGAATTCAAAGGAAGTGCTAGAGGGTCAAGACCCTGCTGAGCACACCAAATGGAAAAACGTTTCCATTTGAAAGCATAAGAACGCCTCGTGGAAGGTTTCCTAGAGGCATGAAGGATATCTGTCACAGGTTGAGAAAGATTAAAGTCTTGAAGACTTAGGCCTTCAGTAACCAAGCTCTGAGATGTAGGGATTTGGGGTTTGGGTGCCACAAAGTCCCCTCCTCCTGAGACAGAAGGTCTGGCACAGCTCCCAGGTCCAGGGAGGATCCCTGGGAGAGATGCAGAAGTAGAGGGAACCACACCTAGCGTGGCCAGCGGGGAGCTATGAGGATCATAGTCCCGTGATCCCTCTGGAGCTTGAACAGAGTCTTGGATATTAGAGGAATGGGTGGAAAGGCATAGAGGAATTCCTGACCCCAATGCAGGAGGAAGGCATCGTGGGCCTGAGCTCCCTGACACTGAGTTCTGGAACAGAACCGGGGAAGTTTGGCATTCCACGGACTTGCAAAGATGTCTATGTCCGGGGTCCCCCATTCCTGAAAGATTCTGCGTATCTGGTCTGTCTGCACGAGAGTTTTGAACTCCTGGAAGATACACTGCAAGAAGGTGAATTTGATGCTCTCTGGCGAAGGCCCATATTCTGAGAGCTTCGTTGCAAAGCGACAGAGAGCCTGTCCCTCCTTGTTTGTTTATATAGAACATGGCTACCTGATTGTCTGTCTGAACTAGGACAGTCAGGTTGACAAGGAGGGTATAGAAGACCTTGAGGGCAAGGTAAATTGCTCGCAGTTCCAGGAGGTTGATATGAAGGGTGGCCTCCTGTGGAGACCAAGTGCCCTGAGTGGAGAGGTTCTGAAGATGAGCTCCCCACCCTGTCTGGGAGGCATCTGTTGTGAGGGTTGCTTGGGACAACAAAGGTTGGAAGGGGGCCCCCAACAACAGATTCTTGGTGGATGTCCACCATTGGAGGGACCAAAATAGACGGCTTGAGGTGAGTATTTGGTCGGAGAGCGCTCCAGATGCTTGAGTCCACTGGGTGGCCAAGGTCCATTGAGCTGCTCTCATATGCAGACGAGCGTAGGGCACCACATGTACCGTGGAGGCCATGTGGCCCAGAAGTCGCAGCATTTCCCGGGCTGTCAAATGACTGCTGGACTGAGCTTTGAAGGCCAAACTCAGCAGGCGTTGGGCCCTGACCTGAGGCAGGTAGGCCCTTGCAGTGATGGTGTCTAACTGGGCCCCTATGAACTCGAGAGACTGAGTAGGGATTAGTTGAGACTTGGGAAGGTTTACTACCAGTCCTAGATACTGCAGAAGACGCCTTGTGCGGTCCAGGGAAATTTGGGCCTGGGACTGAGAGGGAGCTCGGATGAGCCAGTCGTCCAGGTATGGGAATATGAAAATTCCCAGGCCTCTTAGAAAGGCAGCTACGACTGCCATGCATTTGGTGAACACTCTTGGAGCAGAGGCTAGACCGAAGGGGAGTACTCTGTACTGGAAATGTTTTCCCTGAAACAGAAATCGAAGGTATTTTCTGTGGGATGGGTGGATGAGTATGTGTGTATACGCATCCTTTAGATCTAGAGAACAAAGCCAATCCTGACTCTGAAGGTATGGAAGGAGAATGCCCAGAGAAAGCATTTTGAATTTCTCCTTGAAAAGAAATTTGTTCAATTCTCTCAGATCCAGAATTGGTCTGAAGCCCTCTGTCTTCTTTGGTATTAGAAAATAAGGGGAGTAGAATCCCGTCCCCTGTTGAAGAAGAGGGACCTCCTCTATTGCCCCCTGGGCAAGGAGGGAGGAGACTTCCTGACCCAAGAGGGCCAGGAGAGATGGGGGAGAATTGAACTGCCTCACCATAGTATAAGGAGGAAGGTCGGAAAAATGGAGTTTGTAACCCTCTCTGATGATAGAGAGGGTCCATTGCTCTGATGTAATTTGCTCCCATCTGGGAGCAAAGTGAGCTAACCTTCCGGGTATGGTGAGGGGCTCTGGTTGTTCTAGAGCCAGAAAAGTTAAGTTCTCTAGGGGCAAGTCAAAACCCCTGAGGGGGTGGAGCCTGCTGAGGCGTAGCAGACGCCGCAGGCTTTGACCTTGCCTGTTTAGGTTGCTGACGTTTAGCAGCAAAACGAGGCTGAGAGGATTGTTGGCCAGTATTTGTAGAAAATCTGGACTTCTTGTAATAAGGCCTCTTAAAAGACTTCTTCTTGGCAGGAGTGGAGGTAGACTTAGAAAGTCTATCTAAGGTGGCATTTTCTGCATCCATTTGAGTGGCCTTAATTTGCCACTCCTCACCAAATAAGTTCTCACCTGTACAGGGCAGATTTCGTAAGCCATCTAGGACCCAAGGTTCTAGATCAGAAGCCTGGAGCCAAGCAAGACGTCGGGCTGCTATAGCAATGCCCGAAGCCCTACCAGCACCCTCAAAGGAATCAAAAGCTGCCCTGTTGGAGAACTTTGAAATATCCAAAAGGTGTTTCACCAAGGAAATGAACTGCTCCCTCTTATCCTCAGGGAGAAAGGGGGCAAAATGCCGAACTTTTAGAGCGATTTCACTGAGAAACATGCCCATGTAAAGACTATAGGAATTAATCCTGGCTATAAGCATAGTAGCCTGGAAATGTTTCCTGCCAAAAGAGTCTAGAGTCTTACATTCTCGCCCTGGAGGAGTAGAAGAGTGCCTTTTGGTACTCTTTATCTTCTTCATTGCAGACTTCACCACAATAGAATGGTGAGGCAACTGGGTTTTTTGGAAACCAGGAGAAGGGGGGACACGGTACATGGTGTCCAACCTGCGAGAAGAAGGAGACAATGTTAGAGGAGCCTCCCATAAGTCCATCAAGTGTTCTTGAAGGATTTCATGGATAGGCAGGGTGACTGCCTCTTTAGGAGACTTAGAGTATCCTAAAATATCCAGTTTCTTTGATCTGGGTTCCTTTTCAGAGGATGAAGCAATAGAAAGACCTTTAGCCATTTCTATGATGAAGTCCTGAAAGGACAAATCCTCTGGTGGAGACATTCTCCTGTTAGGAGAAGAAGGCTCCTCAGGAAGATCAAGGGAGAACTCATCAGAATCATCAGAGGAGTTAAAATCCTCTGAAGAAGCAGAGTATCCTCTATGTGCTTCCAACGCACGATACGCATACCGTTCGGTATCGACATCGGGCGTACCGGGTATGGGATCGGTACCGGGCAAAAGCCCGGATCCGGCATGCGGAACCGATCTGCGTTTGGAAGACGATGGCCTCGGTTCCGGTATGGAAGCCATTACCGGAACCGGACCCGGTACCGCTGGCTGCGGTACCGAGGGCGTAGCAGCATTAATAAAAGCCAGAATGGCCTGCTGCATGACTTGGACAGTATTGCCCATAGACGCCACTGCTGCCTGGATGTCGGTACCGGTATGGGCCGGTACCCCAGAGCAGTACAACAGGTGATCTGTCGAGGCCGCGCCATCGATGTCAACCTGTGACCCCATGATTGCTTTGGAGGCCGGAGCCTCCCGCCGGGGTTTTTTGGCCTGGGCAGAATCCTCGAACTCAGAATTGAGAGCCTCTCGATCTTTAGAAAGAGATTTGCTTTTAGAGGATTTGCCCACTGGAGTTTTGGTTACCTGAGATCCATCCGGAGAGGAAGACCTGGATGACTGTGATGCTTCTGAAGGAAACAGCACATGGAACTTGTTGGCCCGGTTCTGCAATCCACGTTTCGACATCTGGGAGCAGGATGGGCAGTCCGGTATGGAATGGTCAGGTCCTAAACATTTAAGACACCATTCATGGGTGTCTGTAAGAGGAATGACAGCACTGCACTTGGTACACTTTTTAAAACCAGGAACTGGCTTCTCCATGAGGAGAAATTGTGTAGGCCTGAAGGCCTAACAAAGTACCAAGCTGTGCTGAAGAAAAGAAAAATATATATATATTTTTTTTTTAAAAGAAAGAAAGAGAGACCGGCAGTACCGGTTTCAGAATGGGGAAGGCAGGTACGCGGTCTAAAGAAAACAATAAAATTAACAATTTCTTCAGCGGTGACAGGAACACGACCTGCTGGCTCCGCGGAAAAAAAGAAACTGACGAGAGCTGGTCAGGAAGGCGGGAAGGCAGCGCGCATGTGCAGTGGGAGGCCCCAAAAGCTTTTAATCTGAAAAGCTGGGGAGCTTTCCCGCGCGGGCTCCGTCGGTACCGACGTACCCATATGTGATGACGTATTCCTGCTTGTTCCTGGAGATATATTTTTTCACTGAACGCATCATGAAACTCTGCAGTTCATTACCGGAGGATGTATTAAAAGCTGTTAGTGTAGCTTAGTTTAAAAAAGGTTTTGACAAGTTCCTGGAGGAAATGTCCATAAATCATTATTAAAGAGGACCCAGGAAATCCACTGCTTACCCCAGGACAGGCATTGTGGAACTTATGTATCTTTTTGGGACCCTGCCAGGTACTTATTACCTGGATTGGTCACTTTTGAAAACAGAATGCTAGGTTTGATGGATGTTGGTCTGACCCATTATGACATTTCTTATGTTCTTAAGTTAATCTCGTATTACATTTCTTTCAACAAACATACTTAGCTCTGGAAATGATTAGTGAATATGAAAATGCAGTCATAGCTTCTTTTTTTAAATTCTAAAATGTGTTTACAAAATGCCAATGAATGCTGGAACGGAGGTCAAGTTTAGTGGCCAATGCAGATATTGATCAGTTATTTCTGGATAGTTTGCTGTTCCATCAATAGTCATAAAAAGGAAAATGAAGATTGATCAAATGCTCTATGACAGGAGACTATCTTGGGAAATATGTGTACAGATCTATTTTTAATCTCAGACATACAATAATCCATTTCTATGTCAACTCACAATATGTTGATAGTGGCTACAGAGCACTTCTGTTAAGATTACTTGCTTATACAAGTTTCTGTGCTACTTGAATTGATCTTCCTAGTTATTTGATTTGTGAGTATGGCCTTCTCTGTGGTTTCTTGAAGAGTGTAACCCAAGTTTTAAATACAATTTGGTAAAAGGAATGACAGGACAAGTAATAAAAAGCTAACACAAGTTTTTATTTGGTGCATCTTTTAGAAAGTAACATAATTTTTCTATTCATTGATGCCCTTTTCTGAAGTTATTATCTTTATAAGCTTCTTTATACTGTACTGAGCGACAGAACAACAAATCATTTAAATATTTCATTTAGACTCTGTATTGGTTTTGTCTGTATTAAGAGTACATTAATGGCTTTTAGATTATTTGCAGTTCAGGGTACCTTAAAAAAATCCTGAAAATTCTTAGCAAAGTGCATAGACCAATAATACCCTTGTTAAATGTTTGCATCTAAATATGTTCAAAACATATGTTGCTATATAGAGGCATTAGCGGGACCAGGGTGGTCTATGATTATGGAATTAACTAGCAGAGGAGTCTGTCCAAAAGGTTGTAAATTCTATAATAACTAGAAGTCCTTTCAGTAATGCGGACACTCACGTGACTGGAGCTACACTCTCAGACTACGCGAGTGACATAGGAAAAGTAGCAATTTAGATCAGGCTGTGATGAGAGAATCAAGCAAGCAGTTGTCTGACAGGCAGTGAGTTCTGCCAGCTGGGGTCTGTTAGGAGGCTCAAAGAGCAGGGTTCATTACAGAAAGTATCAGGGGAAGGAAGAATCGAAGGGGGACCAAAAGAAAGTTGTGGTAGACCCAGAAGCACGTGGAAAACTGCTTGTATAAAATTGCATGACCTCATGCAGAACATAAGGAGTAGGCACATCGAAAGAGTGCACTACTTTTAAATGGATGGCTTGAGTTATTCATGGAGGCATATTTTGGGAAGAGCAAAGTCTTTTTTTATAGACTGTATGTAAAATACACTTACACGCAATTATACTCTATTTCAAATATGTTGCTTTCATGAAATAGATGCCTTTTTGGGCTTCTCACCTAGGCACCCTGCTATAAAATTATCTCCATAAATTTAGGCCTGTTGGTTCCTCATTTCACTTATATTTTTCAAGTTATAGAGAGAGGAGCAGAATTTTGCAGCTGTCTGTATATCTTTAAGCCGTGCTCTAGAAGGGAGTGAGCCCCTTCAAACTTTCTACAGTTAGATTTTGCCCTATAGAGGCTAATTTTATAAACATTTTCCAGAATTTATGCGCCTATAAGGGCTTTTAGAAAATTAACTCACAGAATAAGTTCACACCAATATACACAGTGACTAAAGTGTGCAAACTTGTACTTGACCCATGTGTAGGCATGTTTTTGGGCAAAGTTTGGGCAGAGCGTGGGTAGAAACATGAAATATGCACATTCTTTATAAAATATGCACAGCCACACAGATTGTACAAGCAGACATTTATTCCAGTTCCCCAGCTCATGTAAATGTTTGCAGCTGCAGTCTAGCCACTAATTCTGCCAGTTAACGCATACGATTTTGTATAGACACATAGGAGTCCTTTCACTAAAATGCACTATTAAAGTGCAAGGGGGCATGGAAGTAACTGCATGCTGATTCTCACGGTGCCATTCAAGCTTGGGGAACTGAATAAGTGGGATAGGGGTAGAGAATGGGCATGGTGAGCACATTGCAGTTAGTGTGGGGACATATTGCAGTCAATGTTGCCTTTAGTGCAGGTGCACCTTCTGCCACCTGAGGTGACATCTGGTACTCAACTGTGGTCAGCTGTCGAGGACATGCTGCTTATTCCTCCGACAGTTAATGAGGGGGCTTTATACTTAATGCACATTCATTTTTGTGCTAAATGTGTGCTAGGTGCAAAACACTAACACACTATAGTAAAAGGGTCCCCTGGTCACCTATGTGTCTTTAAAAGTAAGCCTTTCCATCAATAAAAGTCTAATTGGACCAATATTGTTGTTAATTGCCATTGAGTTGGTGTTGACTCATGGCGACCCTCTGGATAGTTGTCCTAAACTGTATTCTGTCTTCAGTTAGATGACTCATTGTTGACAGAGTGGCTCCCACAGCTGCTGTTATAGTAGCGATCCATCTCATTGCTTGCCTTCCCCTTTTGCGTTGACCTTCTACCTTGACAAGCATGATGTCTTTCTCTAATGATCTTTCTCTTCACATGATGTGTCCAAAGTATGAAAGTCAAAGTCTTGTCATATGAGCTTCTAAAGAAAGCTTGGGTTTGATTTTCTCTAGTACTGACTGGTTTGTTCTTCGGACAGTCCATGGTATACACAGTATTCATTGCCCGCACCATAATTCAAAGGCATCAATTTTCTTCCTGTCTATCTTTTCACTGTCCAACGTTCGCATCCATATGACGTTATTGAAAATATGATGGCTTGAACGAGTCAAATTTTAATATGGAGAGAGACATCCTTGTTCTTGAGAATCTTGTCTAGGTCCTTCATAGCCATTCTGCCAAGAACAATGCAACTTCAGATTCCTTGACTATTAATTGTTGATCCAAGTAGATTAAAGTTGTCCACTATTTTTATTTCTTCTCCATCAATGATGAACTTATTGATTTTGCCTGTTGTCAGGGTCTTTGTCTTCTTTGCATTAAGGTGCAGATCCATTTTAAGACTATATTCCTTGATCTTGAGAAAATGTTTCAGATCATCTTCACTTTCCGCCAGTGAAGTGGTATCAACAGCATAGGTTGTGGATGAGTCTTCCACCAATCTTCACATCTCGGTTGTCTTCATATACTCCTCCTTCTCTGATGATTTGTTCTGCATATCAATTAAACAGGTAGGGGGAAAGTATGCAGCCTTGTCATATACCTTTGCTGATTTTAAACCATCTTGTTTCTCCTTGTTCCGTTCAAACTGTTGCTTCGTGATCAATTAAAGGTTCTGCAAGAGAACTATCAGGTGCTGGACCAACAGTTTCATGAATAAGAGCTTTTTCATCCTCTGGAATATCCAATTTCATCTTCCCTTCTTACTGAATGCACAGTGAAATCAGTTTCTCAGTCTCTAAACACAGAGACTTTGACCCATGGTTGGCCTAGTCTTTGACGACCCCACAGATAACGTTTTGAAAAGTATCTTCTTAACTAGTAGCAAAAATGGCCTGGATTAAGGTTTTGTAAATGAGAGCTGGAGGTTGGGACAACTTTCTACTCCGAGTTTAGATTGATTTCTAAATACCCCATAGATGTTTCATGTTGTCTTCATCCATTCTCCCTACACTACCTTTGCCTTAGGTTGCAGTCACACATTCATGTTTTGTGTAGCTGACAAAATAGGCTAGACTCTCTGGCATGGAAGATTTTGGGGACTCTTTTCCTATGCCCAGTATTTTGGTATTTGCACCACAATTTGTACGCTTGCCAGATTCCCAGATATTCTGGATGTATGCATTTGTTTATTTGATGGAATTTTGCAGAATTCTAACTGTCAGATTTTGATATAAACTATTACTCATAAATATCTGAAAATATGTCCATATCAATTTTAAAAGTAAGCCAACAAGTCACCTAGGTGACATGTTACAAAATGTTTCCCATAATAACTTAGCAAAACCAGAATGTAAGCATTCAGAAGGTGGCAAAATTCTAATTGAACCACTTATGATGGAAGCACCCAATGCTCACCGCATATGTGATTCTGAACATTGATGTGCTACAGTTTTTAAAAATAAAATACAGTTTGGGGCCTTCTTACAATGATGTAATAAGATTTTAGAGTTCCTGCTTGTTAGTTTTCTAAAGCAATGCATGATAAATAGCAAACCTCTGTGTTAACTGTTCGGGGCATTGCATTCACGGCCGTTTCCCATTTAGTTAATGCACAGCAATTGTCATGACCACACATTAATTGCATTGCAGATAATCTAATGCACTTCGCTATGTCTATTCAGCTGGCGTTAACCCACATCACATATATCTGCAACATTAGCAGATAACATGCAGTAACTATCTTGGGGCAGTTTCTCCAAACGGGTTAGTTTTGCACATACCATGACAGCCATGGACCCCGCTTCTAAGCGTGTATGGTGCAGTCCATGGCCATTCTCTGCCCATTCCATATCCCTTTCATGTTAACAATTAACAGCTGCAATTAGCACGTTAACAAATTATTGTGCCACATTACCTCTTAAGCCAGTGGCCACACTGCTAGCACAAGGGGTGTGCAGGTCAAAAATTGTCATTTTGTTTAGTTTGCAATACTGTTTATGGGTTGTTTCCTTTTTTTTTCGTGGAACAATGCCATCAAAACTGTGCACTATTGTCAACCCAGGGAAAACAACAAAATAGGTTTTTCTTGCTATTTTGGGTTAAAAATGACATGAAACAACATGGAGAATGCCATTTCAAACTAATATATATCCCTAGCATGCACAAGCTGACACATTAACAGCTAAAGCAGCTTACTAAATGGGTTTATTTGTGAGGAAACATAAGGGAAACAGTAGAGAAATTCCCTGGGCTCAAAATCAGTTTTTCAGAACCATGTTTAAATGTATAAGTTTCTTTATATAAATGTTTCTAAAAGTAAAATGAAATTTTCTTAAATTACCTCAAGAGAGGGGACTTATGAAAGTATTAAAATCTAAGCAGCAGTGTGGGTTACCCCTGCTGTAGTGACTGCAATTTAGTTGGGAGTGATTGTGATAAAGAAATTAAACGAAAATACATGCTGCCAACTTTGAGGTTAATAGAAAAACTAAACCTCTGAGATTGATTGCAAAGGTGGGGAAATTAGAGAGTTTGTTAGAGACCATCAGTGGCTTTAAGAATTCAGACAGAAAGAAAAATCTTTCTGCTCTAATAAAAAAAAAAGCAACTGGAAATATTAGAAACTGACAGAATAGATGGCACATGAAGTCATAACTTCTAAAATAAAAAAAAACAAACCTAAAACAAATGCCAGATAGCCAGTAGCCAATTCTTGGGCAAAGAAAAAGTTTGTTGCAGGTGGAACATTAGTGATGATGTCTGAAAAAGCAAGATACTTACCTGAAATGGGGGCCCTCCGTGGATAGCAGGTTAGGTCAGCCACACAATGGGATGACTTCATCCAATGGTGCCCAGAGTGGTTTTGCTTTTCCAGAACTCAAAAGAAACTTATTTTTTAAGTTCCTTCTGAGCATGTGCTCCCTGCTTGGAATCATTGGTTAGTGCCATATTCCTCAGTGAGTTCCTAGCTGGCAGGTTCATCCGAAGGGGATGGGGGATGGGTTTCTGAGGCTGATTTATCCTGCTGACCATGGAGAACATCTGTTACAGGTAAATAACCTTGCTTTCTCCATGGGCAAACAGGATAAGTCAGCCACACAATGGTGACTCCCCAGCTGAGGGGCACAAGAGGCTGTGTTGTGTATCATCACCCTTACAGCCCAATCTGCAACTGAGGTAGGAGGAAGCTGCAATGTCTTTTGCCAGTGTGCATAAACCCCTGATCGAATAGGCAAAAGCAACATTGTGGGCAATGAGACGTGAGGCCATATAAAGTGGGTGAACATGTAATGAATTTTAATGAAATAGTAGTACATATATATAGATATATAGATATTGGGCCCAATATTCAGCACTGGTGCCTAGGGCTGCTAAAGCGGCTAGCTACCTGGCTGAACTTAAAACTTGGATATTCAATGTCGGAGCCATATCCAGACTCTGGCATTAAATATCTGAGCTGTCTAGATTGCTGCAAAGCTAACCACACAGCGATGATCTTCAGCTGCTGTCCAGTAACCGGGTAGCCAGACCCGGCGCTCCCTCTTTTCCTTCAAGCCTTAGATCCCCCCCCCCCACCCCACACCCCTTTTCTAAACACTTCCCATTTCCACTTTCACAGATTGCACAGACGCCAAGTATGGTGACAACTGGTCGCAGCTTTATTTCAGCAACTTTTCAAACAATAACAGTAACAATGATCTCAAAACCCCCTCCCCCCCCCACCAGCGGAGCGTTGTGTCACCAGCCATGCTACTAGCAAAGTGACCTTGCTTCCGCTCCAGCCAAGTTCACACCACCGGCAACGTTCCGACTACCCCTATCCGACTTCGCCATATTACTAGCAAAAGTCTTCCAGGGGCAGTCCGGGCCGAGGGCACCCCGCCCCCGTCCCGAGTCGCCAAAGGCTCCGGACCCCGGAAACCTCCGGGATCCCGCCACCGGCACAGGCCTAACCTTACCTGTGCCGCCCCCCCAAAAAAAACTTACCGGCAGCTGCGACCAGTGTGTCACACCCCGAAAACTCTCTCCAACACCTCTTGCCAGTCATTTAAGAGCAAGTCCATTCCTACTGGCGAGAGGTGCACTCCATCCGCCCGAAACAACCCGGGACAGGCCACATCAACCCAGGGATGCTGCACCTGCCAGCCCCCTTGCTCACAGACCCATCTCCCAATTTGCCGATTAATCTTGGTCAAACCTCGGGACCATCTGCGCTGGCCCCAGGAGGAAGGTCTCGGGATAATGTCTGACCAAATTAACACGACTCCATTCAACAAACGGAGCAGAGCCCTCAAGTCCTTTTTGGCCGCCCGTATCAGCTGCTTGCAGGACCACTCCGACAAATCGTTGCCCCCAAGATGGACGAGGACGATCGCTGGCTGTCCACGAACCCGCAGATGATGCCTTAGCAAAGGGAGCAGCTGAGACCACCTCAGCCCCCGCTTACCCAGCCATGAAATCGCCAGCCGCGCCGGGTCCACTCCTAAATTCGCCCCGATAGACCGCACAGCCGCTCTCTGACCCGCCCAAAAGACAAAGGAGTGTCCCAGCATCCAGCAGCTTTTTGCAGCCGGCCCTGCATCTGCAACAGAAAGGAAAAACATTAGTAACCCCCCCCGACCCGCACGGCTTCTCATAGCCGCACATAACCCTGAAACGCCTTCGACCACCATCGGCCAATATTCTGAATCTGTTCCCACGACAGACCCGCCGCGGCCGCACTAGTGACCGCTCCGATACGAAAAGAGTGGGCCGAAAACAACTCTGGATCGGTGCCGATCCCCCGCAGCACCATGCGTAGCACTGCCGACACCTGATACCTGGTCACGGGTGCCGAATTCTCATGCACAAACAGCCCTTCGCTACCACTCGGGCGCACACCCAAGTAGTTCTCGAGGGCCGCTACCGGGCACGTTATCCCCTCAATCCTTCCCAGCACCACCCACAAGCCCTTTCCTTTTTGATCGGTTTTGGACTTAGCCAACAGCACGCGAATGCTCCCCGGCTCCCGCCACACGTGCTGCAACCGCAAAGAATGACCCAACCCCGCCTTAACAGAAGCCACTGCCAGTTCACCAACCCGAAACGCCCCAAAAAACGCCAAACAAAAAACTGCCCGAAAGAGGACTACCTCATATGGAGAGGACGCTACCCCCGGCAACCCGTGACACAAAAGTTGCAACAAGCAATGGGAGATCAGAAGTCGGCAGTCACTCTGCAGCGGGAGCTCCCGCTCCCACCCATGCAGTAACCGCTGAGCCAGCCTCCCCCGCACTGCGCCCTGCCAACCCACCGCCCTGGCAAAAACCTCAAACCCTGCAAGCTGCCCCCGCACCACCGATCTCGTCAACCCCTGCGCCTTTGCCCAGCCAACATACATGCCCAGCATATGCTCCGACACCTCACTTCCCACACACCCCATGCCACACAGATACTCCCACACACGCTCACACCCCCGCCGGTAAGAGTCCCACGTGCGCTCCGCCACCGAATTCTTCAAGAGGTGCTTCATCTCGGCGGGCCACAACTCCACAAGTTCCACGGGACCCGGAGCCCTTCCTCGTCCGCCTCCGGCGCCATCTGCCGGAAACGCTCCAACTGTAAACGAGAAAGAGCATCAGCGATTTCATTAGTACGCCCCGGAATATGACGGGCTCTCAAATCCACATTCAAACGCAAACAAGCTAGTATCACTTGACGCATTAAGGCCGCAACCAAACAGCAGCGTGGAGTATACCGGTTCACAACAGCCACCACCGCCTCGTTATCACACCACCACACAACCCTACGGTTAGCCAATCTATCAGGCCACAATGAAAGAGCCACTAAAATTGGAAACAACTCCAAAAAGGTAATATTCCGCAAAAGCCCCTCAGCCGCCCATTCCTGCGGCCAACTGTCCGCACACCAAGCCCCGTTGAAATATATTCCCAGACCCACACCCCCTGCCGCATCCGAATACAGCTGCAAATCATGACTAGATACCTCCGCATCCCGCAAAACCGAAGTGCCATTAAAGTCCCGCAAAAACAAATCCCAAATCCGCAAATCCTCCCGCATAACCGCCGAGACTCGTATACGATGGTGAGGCTTCCGTACCCCAGCCGTCGCCGCCTCAAGGCTCCTAAGGAAAACTCTCCCCATGGGAATGACATTACAAGCGAAGTTGAGGGATCCAATTAATGCCTGTAGCTCCCGCAAATTCAACTTAGACGATGCCAGTGAATTGGCCACCAGCACCCTCAATTTCTCCACCTTCTCTGCCGGCAATCTCGCCTCCAAACTTTGGGAATCCAACTCCACCCCCAAAAAAGACAACCTCGTCGTCGGGCCTAACGTCTTACTCTCCGCCAAGGGCACCCCCAACTCGCCAGCTAAACGCATAAAGCCAGCCAACAGCTCACTACACCCCACCGACCCTGCCGCCCCCACAAACAAAAAATTGTCCAAATAGTGGACCACCTCCCCCCTTCCGACTCTACATACTAACAGCCAGTGCAAGAAAGAGCTGAACTTCTCGAAGTACGCACACGATACCGAACAGCCCATGGGCATACACTTGTCAAAATAAAACTCCCCATCAAACTGGAAACCCAACAACCTGAAGGAAGCCGGATGAACCGGCAACAAGCCAAAAGCTGACTCAATATCAACCTTTGCCATCAACGCCCCGTGCCCCACTCTCCGGACTAAGTCCGCAGCCTTGTCGAAGACTCATAACGAACCGTGCACAACTCTCGCGGAATCGAGTCATTAACCAAATAGCCGACCGGGGCAGACAGATTGTGAATGAGCCGAAACTTCCCAGGCTCCTTCTTCGGAATAATGCCCAAAGGCGATACCACAAAGTCTGTGAATGGAGGATGCCTAAACGGCCCCGCAATTCTACCCAACCTCAATTCCTCTGTTATCTTCTCCCGCGCTATCGCCCCCCAGCGCCGCACACTGGGAGAGTTCCGTGTCGAAGACCCTGAAACCACCCCTTGTACCGGAACCACAAAACCCAAACTAAAACCCCATTGCAAAACCAACCTATCCCGCCTCCGCGGATAAGCCCGCAACCACTGGCATAAAAGCGGAACCTTAATCGGCGAAGGTGCAATCTGAAAGGAATGCCCCTTACTTGAGCCCCGCCACTGGCTGAGCACCAGGCACCTTTTTTGCGCATTTGGAGGCCGCATGGGGACCCCCACAGCCCGAACACGTATGCCGGAATTTACAGTCCGGGAAGGGACACATGGACCTATTAAACCTCCAGCAGACATCGCCCCCCGTCCCCAGGGTCGACCTGGCCGGTCCTGAAGCGAGTTCTCCCCGAAAGGACCGCGGCGCCCCCCCAACTGCGACCGTCCCTCCTTTTCCACCACTACCCCCACCACCCCCGCTTTTGACCGACATTTGCGTTAGCCAAAGGTTAATATCTTGGGTACCCCAAGTCAACAACTTATTCTCCTCCATTTTATCTCGAAACTTCTCATCATAATTAAGCCACGACCATCCATCGTGCATTTAAGAAGCCTCGAGAATCGAATCGGCATAGGACAACAACAGCCCATACTGGTGAGGAAAATGATGACCCCACACGCTTGCTAACCTCAAAAACGAGTGCACCCAATTAACTACATTCCGCGACACTTTCCGAAGCCGCCCCGCTTTCTCATCTTCCTTCCGTTTTTTCTTACTGTCCCCGGAACGCTTCCGCCCTTCCAGCAAACGAAAAATATCAATATATTTCCGCTTGCGGATTTTTCACCTCAGCTTCTTGGGGACCCCTTCCCACAATTCCGATAATGCCACCGTGGACGCAGATCCCCCACCTGCTATTCCTTCAGCCCCCTTTCCCAAATCCACCCCACTCCCCTTCTCTGACACTTCCGCCGCAGCAGACGAACCAGACGACGAGGAGGTGGACGACGACGAGTCACGCTGACGGCGAGACCCATGCCTCTTCTTCCCGCGAGCCTTACGAGACTTCTCCGGCCGAGACCCACGCTCCCCCGCTTCACCCCCGTCAGCCGCCCGCAACTCACCTGTCCTGTCCGCGACTCCGCAGATCTCAGCCGAGGGGCGCCCGCCGGCGCCAGTCACCATCGTCCGCTGCTGATCCTCATTCACCGAAGCCTGGACCCCGACTCCCGCAGACCCCCCATCCGCGTGGGGCTGCGACCCCATACTCCTCTCACTGCTGGACCGCACCGCTGATGAACCCTCCCCTGGCGAAGCCATATACGGCACCTGTGAAGACAAAATAGGAAAACCAAAAGAGAGCCCAGGGGCACTCCCCGGGGGCCAAGCCTGTGTCCAATCAGACCTGGACGAACCCTGCCCCCCTCCCAACCAGTGCTCCCACCCCGCCCGCTGCCCCGACTGCCCGTACCATCCCGAGGGGGGCATACCCACCCCAGGAGGCACGAATCCCCCAGCCGGAGACAGCCAACCCCAACCATCCCCCCCTGAGACCCCAAAACCTGACCTAGGGCCTACACCCCATTGGCTCGCAGGGCTTAAGCCCCAGCTCTGCTCCGGATCCTGATCAACATTAGACCCCCCCACCCCCACACCATCAGTCTGCACCCCACTGTGCCCCATCGCCACTACGTTGTCTGTACCTGACCCTACTGAGGCTAATGCCTGTCCCCTAGGCCCAGCACCTACACTCTTCCCTACACCACCTTCACTGAGTCCCTCCTCCAGCCGACTTCCCCTCTGCCCCCTCACAGAACCCCGTGCACCTCGCACCCCCTTTTTTCGACCCCCCCCCCCCGTCGAACTGGCCCCCCGAGACCCAGGCCGCACTGCTTTCTCCAACGCCCGGCCTCTCTGCCCTCTGGCCTGCTTCCCCATGTCTGCCCTGCCCCCCCCCCCCTTTTTCGCTGGCTGCTTTCCCACCATAGTCCCTCGCAGCAGAAACAAAAAGTTCCTGCACTCACTTCCACTCACTGCGGCGACAGCTGAGGCGTACGCTTGTAGCGGGTTTTTTTTGTTGTTGTTTTTGCCTTCGCCCTTGAACCGCAGCTCTGGCCCGACCCCCGCTCCTCCTATCGCCCACCCAAAACCGTCCCGGGAAGCTGATTGCCGGCTGACCAGCACTGCCGCGGCTCACCCCAACCCCAAGCCCTTCCCACTCGCCTGATCCGCCGGACGCAACTCACGCCGCACCAAGTCTCCGCCGCTGACACTGCCCGAGCAGACACGCGACCTGTGCACCCCTGGCACCGACCGGAATTGAGGCTCCACCGACTCGTCGACTCCTGCCCCCGAAGAAAAAAACGCTCTCCCTGCACAACACCGACGCTGGTCCTGCCAAGCCTCCCGCCAGACAGCCTGTGCTCCGGCGCGATATCGCACGCCAGAGCACATGGCAGCCTGCCCGCTGATTGACTCCGCTGGCTTGCTTTTTTCAGCGGAGCCAATCAATTTAAAACACGCGCCCCGTGCACGGCCCAGCGTGGCCCCGCGCTGCTGCTGTGCACGAGCAGGGTCCCGCGCCGGGCAGAGCACCCGGTTACGGGCAGGCGCCGGGACCCTGCCCGCGACTTTTTACTTAGCTTCTACAGCAAACGTTAGACCAGGATTTCCTGTACCTGACTTTGCCACATATCACCGCTGCCCAGTTATCAATGGGTATTTCCCCAGAACACCCCTTTTATGCCCTGATGCTAATTGATTAACATTGGAGCATGTAGCAGTGGCACTCATGGATATTCAGCGACACTAACCATATTAGTGCTGCTGAATATCCCGCAGAGCGGCATTTACACAGTTTGTAGGTCTGCAAAGCATGTAAATGTCTTTGAATATTCCCCCATTGCTTTTTTGGGCATTGATTCAACAATGAACAGAAGGAACTAAAATTAATATAGGCCCTTCTAAGTTCCAGCCTAGGAGCCGTCACCTTGGGAATGCTCTGAGAGTATCGCCTGGAGATTGGAGCGCCCAGAGTTGTATGTGTTTGGCAGGGGGCAATCCAGGCAGTAATGTTTAGCAAAGGTGTGTATGGAGGTCCAGGTGGGGGATCTGCAGATGTCCTCTGTAGATACTGAATTGAGGTTAGCCAGGCCATGACCATAGCTTTGAGGTGGGCTTTCCAACCTTGTTTTTCAGTAGAAGACCTGCCCGTGTGTAATAGAAGTGATGCAGCCTGAGATCCATGAGGACAGTGTGTGCTTAGAAACTGGAACTCCACCCTATTTGGGTTGGAGGAGACAAAGAGCTGTGAGGCCTTTCTGAATGGCCTTGTTGATGTTGCAGCTTAGGGCCTAGGTGCAGTCCAGGGTATGTAGATGCCTTTATTCTGGTGTGCTATGAGGTTGAGGGTAGAAGGAGGGAAGCTCATTGGTTTGGTTAATATGGAAGGAAGTAACAACCTTCAATAGGAACCTGGGTGGGTCCTGAGGATTGTATGGTCAGAAAGGAGCAAGGTATAAGGCGAGCAGTGGACTAGGGCTTGTAGTTTGCTGATGCATCTGGCTGAGGTGACTGCAATGAGGAAGAGTGTTTTCCAGGTGACAAACTTGAGGAGAGAACCCTTGATGGGTTTGAAGGGTGGTAGCATGAGCTGGTGGAGGGCAGTTTTTAAGCTCCCAGACTGGGGTTGGTTGTCACAATGATAGAGGTTCAATAAGCCTTTCATGAATCTTTCCACAAGGGGGTGGGTTGAGACTGGTTTCTCTTCTAGCTCTTCATGATAGGCCAATATGGCACTGAGGTGCACCCTGACTGATGCTGCCTTGAGGCTAGTATTCAAGTGGCAGCTGAGCCTGTCTGCCAGAGCGTTTTTGTCTCCTAGGAGGTAGGTCATTTATAAGGGGCAAGTGATGGTGAGAGAAACCTCCATGTCTTGCAGGCCTTTCTGCATAGCTTGAGGCAGCCCTTGGTTGCAATCTTGATTAGGATAGTCTTTCCTGAAAACCAAATTCTGAATACCTTGAGGGTGTTACCTATCAAAAAAGTTGAGCCCAAGAGATTAGCCACTTTAAACCTAATATAAATATCCAAGAAGTGAAGAAAATATATTTTTGTCTGACTACTTTAATATGATCACATACAGAATACTATGATCATTTAACTTAAGGGTGTTGCCAATGACTTGTAGCTCTAGAAGGTTTTTGTGATATAGGGTCTCCAAAGAGCACCAGGTACCCTGGTCCTTATATGTAGAATGTGGGCTCCTCATTCACACTTGGAGACATCATTTGCGATGATGAGACTGAGGAAAGGCTGCTGTAGGGGTCTGCCAATAGTCTGTAGTGATTCATCCACCAGTAGAGGGCTAAATGTGAGATTAGTGGTTGAATGTGTTGGATTTACTTCCTTCAAAGCTGCCACTGTAGCGGTGCATGTGGAGCATGATGAGCAGAACCACGTGGATCATTTCAGCGAGGTTCCTAAAAAAGGTGCAGAAATAACTAGGCCATAACAGAGTTCATGGAGGCAGTTTTCAGGGCCAGAGAGGTGATGGCATTCACTCTCAGATGGAAGGAATGCTCTGGAGATGTCTGCCTAATGAAATGTAAAGAGTGAGTCGGGGTTGAGTGTGACTTCTTAGCGTTGATGTAAGTACCCAGCACTTGCAGCAGGTTCACCATGGCATTGACTGAGGTCATGTTCTCCTGACAGAAGGGACAAACTATGAGCCAGTAAGTGAGGTAGGAGAGGACACATGCTCTGCTTGTAGAGGTGTGTGGTGTCATAGATCCTCAGTGCCGAGCAGAGCCCAAAAGGTGGAACTCAATATTGTTAGTGCTTACATGAATTGAAGAATGAGACACATTGGTATTTTTTCTGAGCGTGGTGCATTGGTATGTGGGAATAAGCATTCTTTAGGTCCATGGAGGTCAGACAGTCATTGTTTTGAATAAAGAGTAGGATAATTCTCAGTGAGTACATTCTTATCCTCTCTATGAGGATACACTTGTTGAGGAGGCAGATCCAGGATGGAATAGAACCCCTCTGTCTTCTTGGGGATGAGGAATAGTGAATGTTGAAGCCCTTGTTTATTTCTGTCAGGGCACTGGTTTGATGTCTCTGGCTTGAAGCAAAGATTGTATCTCCACATGGATGAGAGAGTCTTTATGACCATAATAGGGGTGGCAGTCTGTGGGGAAGTGCAGTATGGAATCTGATGCTATAGCCATTCATTTCAATGCTGAGGACTTACTGATCCATAGTTACTTTTGCCCAGACCTCTGTGAAGCATGAGAAGCAGCCCCTCACCAGGATATTTTTCATCTACTGGTAGTATAAACTAGGGTTGTTCTTGGAGTTGGAGGTGGTAGATTGTTTTTGATGTTTTTGCTCCTTTTGGTGCAGTGTTAGCTGGAGGTTGCAGTGTTAAGGCTGAGATTTGTGCTGATAGGTGTGCCTTCTGTTGTAGGGCTGTAGGAGCTGTGGTGGCTTTGAAAGAAGTATCCTTTGTAGAACTTATAGCCCCGATGCCTGTGTGGGCTATGGGAGCGGTTTAGTTCCTCTGAGGATTAAAAAAAAAAAAAAAGCTGGCTGCTACCGCTGCTGCTGCCGCTGCCGCCGCAGCAGCAGCAGAATGGAGTGTTCCGCGGGGCCCACTCTGCACGGCTGAGTCCCTCCCTCTCTCCCTCCCTCTGCGACGGCTGAGCCCCTCTGTGCCGGCTTTCAGATTCGCGAAGGGAGAGTGTCTCCCTCGCGTCTTTGTTAAGCACGCAGGGGCTGATGGGAAATTTCCCATCTGCCCCTGCAGGCTTAACAGAGACGCGAGAGAGACACTCTCCCTTCGCGAATCTGAAAGCCGGTACAGAGGGGCTCAGCCGTCGCAGAGGGAGGGAGAGAGGGAGGGACTCAGCCGGGCAGAGGGGGCCCCGCGGGACGCTCCATTCTGTTGCTGCCGCCGCGGCAGCAGCAGCGGTAGCAGCCAGCTTTTTTTTTTTTTAAATTTTACTTGAGCCGATGGGGGGGGGGGGGGTAGGACGGGTAATGGGCTATGGGGGGCTAGGAGTGGAAATGGGCTGGGGGGGTTAATAATGGTGTTTAGCTGATTGGGTTATGACTGGTAAAGGGTTGTGGGCTGTTGGGGGGGAGGGGGTTAGGACTGGTAATGGGCTTTGGGGGGCTAGGACAGGAAATGGGCTGATGGGGAGGTGTTAGGACTTGAGGTGAGCTGTTGGGGGGGTTAGGACTGGTAATGGGCTGATGGGGGGGTTAAGACTGGAGGTGGGCTGATGGGGTTAGGACTGGTAATGGGCTGTGGGCTGCTGGGGGGTTAGGACTGGTAATGGGCTATGGGGGGGGCTAGGACTAGAAATGGGCTGATGGGGGGGTTAACACTGGAGGTGGGCTGATGGGGTTAGGACTGGTAATGGGCTGTGGGCTGATGGGGAGTTAGGACTGGTAATGGGCTATGGGGGGGGGCTAGGACAGGAAATGGGCTGATGAGGCGGGGTTAGGACTTGAGGTGGGCTGATGGGTTTAGGACTGGTAATGGGCTGTGGGCTGTTGGGGGGGTTAGGACTGGTAATGGGCTATGGGGGGCTAGGACAGGAAATGGGCTGATGGGGAGGGGTTAGGACTTGAGGTGGGCTGTGGGGGGGGGGGTAGGACTGGTAATGTGCTATGGGGGGCTAGGACTGGAAATGGGCTGATGGGGGGTTAAGACTGGAGTTGGGCTGATGGGGTTAGGACTGGTAATGGGCTGTGGGCTTATGGGGGGTTAGGACTGGTAATGGGCTATGGGGGGATTAGGACTGATAATGGGCTATGGGTGGCTAGGACAGGAAATGGGCTGATGGGGAGGGGTTAGGACTTGAGTTGGGCTGATTGGTTTAGGACTGGTAATGGGCTGTGGGCTGTTGGGGGGTTAGAACTGGTAATGGGCTATGGGGGGGGGGGTTAAGAATGGTAATGGGCTGTGGGTTGATGGGGGCTGTCTGGTAATGGGCTAGGAGGGGGATAGGACTGATAATGGGCTATGGGGGGGCTAGGACAGGACATGGGCTGATGGGGAGGGGTTAGGACTTGAGGTGGGCTGATGGGGTTAGGACTGGTAGTGGACTGTGGGCTGATGGGGGGGTAGGACTGGCAATGGGCTATGGGGGGCTGACTGGAAATGGGTTGATGGGGTTAGGACTGGAAGTGGGCTGATGGGGGTTAGGACTGGTAATGGGTTATAGGGGGGGGCTTAAACTGAAAATGGGGTGATGGGGAGTTAGGACTGGAAGTGGGTTGATGGGGGGTCTAGGACTGGTATTGGGTTGGGGGGTTGCTAGGACTGGAAATGGGCTGATGGGGGGCTAGGACTGGAAATGGGCTGATGCAGGGACTAGAAGGGAATGGATGCTGGGTGAGGCTGGAACTAGTAGGGAACTGATGTTGGGGGAGGATTAGAATGGGATGGGGCTGAGAGAGTAAAATGGAGAAGGGAAAAATATTTGTGTGGGAGGGATAAAAAATCTACAATTGGTCGGTTATTGGGAGAGTAAGTGGGGATTGAGGATGGAGGGGTAAAATTTGAGTGGATGAAATAGGAATGAGGAAAGAGCAAAAGGAGAAAGATTAGTATGTTAAAGCAGATGTAGAGAGAGAATGGAAAAAAAACTAGAAGAGAGAAGAAAGGACAAATGAACAGCAGACGATGGAGAGTTAGCAGAAGACACAAAGAAACCAGAAGAAAGTGGCTGGAGCAATTGCAGCTGAAAAAAATGCACAAAAGGTAGAAAAATATCTCTTTATTTTGAATTTATTAATTGGAATATGTCAGCTCTGGTAAATGTGCATCATTAACGTCTGTGCTTTGTTTAGTACAAGAGCAAATTAATGTATAGTTTTATTTCTATAGTGTTGTACATTCCAAGTTTGGCTTTTGGGATTCCCAGTTTAATTATTGTCTTCCTGTTTCTAAATTGTGATTACTTGTTTGGTGATGGTCTATGTTCTGCATGTGTAACTGAGCTGAGGTGTTCTGTTTATATAATTCCTATTTGACATTGCCACTTGTTCTCTTTCCCAGTAGGTCATGTATTGTTGTTCTCTGAAATGTATTGGTTTAATATTTGCATGTTTCCTTTTGATAGGTAAGGTATGGTGCTTTGTGAGTCCTGGTAGTGCTGTTAGGATACGGCAGGTTTGCTATGGGTTCTAAATGGGCAGTGTTTGTAGTAGTTCCTAATGTGTCTGGCGGTTGGCACTGAATTATAGTAATGTAGAAATCTTTTAGTCTTTCTTTATCCACACACTCATTAAGAGGCATGTTTACTAAAAGTTAATGTATGGTAACATTATGCAAATATTTATGCAAATGAGGCCCCTTATGCAAATTAGGCACCACACCGAGTCTCCGCACATGGCCCCGCACCCCCCTTGGGCCGCCCCTGAGTGCGCAGAGCACCTACCTAGTGCATGGAACCGCATTATATGCATCGATAGATAATTCAGCTTCAGCCTCGGCACTAGCCAAAAGCCCCCAAAAATAAAAAAAATTAAATCATGACAAAACACACTGACCCCTCCAAAAGCATCACACATGCCCCATGCACCCCTGATGCCATCACTCATCAGACCCAAGATATATGTCCCTGTGTATGTCTGCTCAATGAGAGCCCCTCGTTAGGAATGGACATATAACAAACTGGTTATCCTATCAAGAGGAAAAATCTACAGTTGACATAGGGATGACAACATTGTATTGAGTAATATTCAGTTGCTTGGCAGAACTGTGCCAGACCAGAGAGCTATTGATTTGAATCTCAATAGAAATACTAGCAAAATAAGAAATATCATACTAAACTATTTCATTGCATATTTGCCAGGCACTAAGCAATAATAAGAGGACATAGCAGATTAAAATATGACTGAGTTACTGAACTGCGTATAAATTGAAGCACCCGTGCAGAATTAACACGTCCATTATATTATAAAACAATTTTAAATTTATTCAGTTCTTTCATTTTTTTGATTACAGTTAAGAACCTCAATGCATGAATATGCAGAACGGCTAGGAGTAAACCAACCACATGTGAGGGAACAGAAGTGTGGGTGCACTGTTCCAATAAAATAATCATTGCTGAATTTTTATTAAAAGGGGATCAAACTGCACTTGTATTTTTAAAGAGAATCTCTTTTTCAAAGTCACAGGAAAAATGGTTGAAATCTAGCCATTTGATATGTGCTGTTGTCATTTCAGTGTATTTTTCACTCTCACTTCACATAATAATAGCTTCTCCCTATGGACTCATGCAGGCATTATTTGACATTACAAGGTCATCTCCATAGACATGCATTCAAGTTTTGACTTTATTTCCTTTGTCTTTCCTGACATTGTAATGCCATCTCCATGGACTTGTATTAATAATGTTTCCAGACAGGTTTTATTTTTCTTGTTTGGTATTTTCAACTGCAGTATTATTTCACATTGTACCAATATCTCCATAGATTATGTTCATCACAGGGGAGATACCAGGTGTCCTTTGAATGCTTTGAAATTTAAATTCATTATTTAAAAAAAATAAAGAGTTGAAAACAATTATTATTGCATCATGCTTTATGGGTGTTTTCCCTTTAAAATGATTGATCTTTCAAAGTATATGTTAGAATCTTAATTATAGCTTACAACATTATGGTTCCCATATGGATCTCAAAAATATTTTTGTTTCCTCACTTTCTCTTCCAGTTTCTTTGCTGCCCTAGTCATTTTCTCTTCAGCATGTTTTCATTTTAAAATTAAATTTAGTCTACCCTAATGAATTAAGGATCTGTTAACACAGGAATTAGCATGCACTTTTAACATGCAGTCACGATAACATTTAAAACAGAAGCTTGGCACTCAGCACACAAAACTTCCCATGTTAACTGCATAGCAAGGTGGAGGTCAGTTCAGAATACCTGGTAATGAAGGAATTGATTGCACTTGAAAGCAAAAAATCATGTCGGTTTACATGCTTGATACTAAGGCATGGAAGCCAATGTGAGTTGAGACAATAGCTGCATAACCATGGCAATATGCAAACATGACATCTTTGCATAAAGTTGAATAAACTTGTTCATTACATGTCTGCTAGATAAACTTTAAAACTGGCTTGAAGATTCTAGCCAGCATATAGATAATAATATGCTTATTTTGTAATAATATGACCCCATGGCCTTTAACTGTTAGAACAATGCTGACAGAAGAAATTATAGAAACAGAGAAACAGAGAAAAATGACAACAGAAAAAGATCACATGGCCTATCTAGTCTGTCCTTCCATATCAACAACTACACTTAATCCTGTGACCCTTGTGTAAGGGATAACCACCTGCTGTTTTGCTCCAGGAAAGACCATTTTGGGGACGTAGTACAAGCATCAGCAAGACTGTGGTGAAACTGTGCCTGAACATTTGCACATACCGTAATAATATATATAACCCCCCCCAGGAGCAGATGGAAGGAGAGAGATGTGGGCTCTGTAACTTTGTGGAGCAGACTCTCCATACAATGTTGTTCTAACAAAATCAGTTAAATTGTTAACATACTCTCTAGCTCAGTATTATTTCACAGAACAACCTGGAGTGTCTTTAAAAAGATTGCCACAGCGAGGGCAGGGAATGGGCATGGACTGTGCCTTGCCTTTAAGCCATGGTAACTAATGATGCATTAACTGATAATGCAGCAGATAAAGTGGAAGAGTTAACAACATCTCAATAGGTAGCATTAAGTGCATCCAGGCTATGTGTAATGCAGTTAACACACGGTATGTGCATGTCTCTGTGTTAACTGTGTGGGAATATGCTGGGTATGCCCCTGACAGCACATTTCCACATGTTAAGTTTTGATACTAACACGTGGTAACTGTGAAATTTTAATTCACTTTAGTAAAAGGATCCCTAAACTGAAAAGTCATTGAACAATGAACAATTTGAACTAATTCATCATTCCCTTTTGTAGAAAATAATTGTTTATAATATGCTACTTAAAATAATGTAGGGCACATTTTAGAAAGAACATCTGGCTCTGATGTCAAAACATCTAAAATCCCATGGGAGGGGCAGCAATGAAAGTGGGCGTGTCTAAGCAACTTCTAAAGTACAGCCATCTCCATCCAAATACACACGTCTGCAAAGGAAATGCAGACAAGCCCTTGCAGGCTAAGACCCCAGATTTCATATGATTTTAAAAACACGCGTGTGTCAAATATAGACATATCAGTAATATCATTTCAGAATGAGGCTGCGGATGTGAAGGCGCTTGCACATCCCAGCCTGCCAATTTGCAAGCAGAAACATGCAGCACCACTGCAACATAATGAAAACTCTGGTCATTGACCTGGAAGTGTCTTTGACCATGCCGAAATTAGTGGGTTAGTGAGAGAGCATCCTTCCCTTCTTTCTACAAGTGTTGGTTTGTCGAAGCAAGTACTTTTCCGATGCAGGTATAGACATGGAAGTGCCATCTGCCGGGTGCAGAAGTGCAGGAGTCATCCTGAAATTGTGTGGATGTGTTTATCTTGATTGACATGCCCCGACCATGCCTCCAACATGCATCTAGGGGCCTTTTAAAATGGCTGTTGTGATTGATATGTCTGAAATGACATTTTCTGACATGGAAATCACAAATAGAGCTTCTAAAATGACCTCATATATATCAGATGAACCACTGAGATCCTCCCTTTTGTGAGTTGTCTAAGGGTTCAATTGCTTAAAACTTTAGCTGATATTTTTTCTGTATTAAGTAAAAAAGGAGAAGCTAATTATATCATCTTAAGTACTAGTAGTTGAGAGGACTATTTACAAGTCAAAGGAATACGGGATGGATTTACCAAACTGTGCTGCCTTGCTTGCATGTACTGATATTAATGGATGTTGTTAGTAAATAGATCTCATTGAATAAAATGGGACCAGTGGTTAAAAAAATGTGTTAATGTGTGCTGGCACAGGCTAGAGCACTAGTCCATATTAGTAAATCTAGCTTGTACTGATTTAAAAAGAAAAAGAAGAGAAACCTCAAGAAATATATTGAAAGTTTTTGCCTGAAAACAAAGTACCTACAATATTTACAAAAGTACAAAAAAGACTTCGCAAAAGTACATTTTAAACCAAACATTTTGCAAAATTGTTGATGTAGTTCAGTTTTAGGATGAGGTGAAGAGAATTAATTCAAAAGAGAGGTCCTAGACTTCAGGAAACCTGACTCTGTTGTGATGGGGGATGCGTCAAGGAATCGATAGCTGGATGGGAACATCTGGGGGAAGTAGAAAAGCAGTGGGAAAAACTAAGAGGAGATATTTTAAGGGCAATCAACTTTTTTGTTAGGAACATAAATAAAAGTAAGAGGAAAAGGAGGCTGTTGTAGTTCTCAAAAGAGGTAGCTGAAACAATAAAGAAAAAGAAATTAGCCTTCGTAAAGTAGAAGAGATCACAGAAAAGTGAAAGACAAACAACGCTATCTGGAAAAGCTGAGAGAAGCTGGGAAGTAGAAAAGTGAAGACAGAAATATAAGAAAAAATAGCCAGTTCAGTCAAATATTTTTAGATGTTAATGACAGAAAGAAGTGCAAAAGTGGTTTGGCAGACTGGAGGGTGAAGGACAGGGCTATCGAGAAAATGATGAGGATGAAATGGAATTTCTTAACAAATTTATTTGTTCTATGTTCACAGATGTAGGGCTGGGAATGAGACTTCTGAAACACACACACACAAACAGGAATGGAAGTGAGGTAGATGTTGAACAATTTTCAGAAGAATATGTTCATGAGGAGCTGTTGTTGCATGCCGTCAAGTCAGCACCGACTCATGGCGACCCTCTTGATAGTTGTCCTAAACTGTGTTCAGTCTTCAGTCAAGTGGTTCATTGTTGATAGAATGGCATCCATAGATGTTGTTATTGTATAGATCCATCTCATTGCTGGTCTTCTTCTTTTATTTATTTTATTTAGCTGTGCTTATATACCGCTTTTCACTGGGTCAAAACGATTTAAAGATATATGCTAACAGGCACTTTTTATTCCCTCATCCCCAAAGGGCTCACAATCTAAGCATACCTTTTTTTCATTGACCTTCAACCTTGTCTTTCTCTAATGATCTCTCTCTTCACATGATGTGTCCAAAGTATGAAAGTCGAAGACTTCTTATCTGAACTTCTAAAGAAAGCTTAGGTTTAATCTCCTCTAGTACTGACTGGTTTGTTCTTCGGGCAGCCATAGTATACACAGTATTCGTTAACAACACCATAATTCAAAGACAACAGTTTTCTTCCTGTCTCTTTTTCACTTTATTTTCTTCTACCCGGGATTTTTTCTCCCCTTCCCCTGATAACTTGGAGGCCAATAGACCTACAGGAAAACCTATTTTTGCAAACTGAGCTTCAGGTGAATAAACATGAAAAAATGCTCACTACTGCTGAAATGTTAGAGTTTTTAAAGCAAATCTTGTTTCAAAAAAAAAAATCCAGTTCTCAAATAGTAAAATTTTACACGTGGAGCCCGATTCCAAGAGGGGCACATCCAGGCTGTCTGGATGGCCCCAGGCAAGATGAGCCCATTTGGACCTGATTCTGGGCCACAATAACAAAAAATTCCTGTGGTAGTCAGAATCGGACCCAAGGACGACCCAGCGTGTCCCTGCCGCCTGTGGGGATGTCCCCCCCCCCAACATTTCTGGCCCCCTTTTTCCCCACTGCGTGACCCATGGCTGGCTAGCTGAGGCCTAGATAAGGGCAGTGAGGACCCCCACACCCTGTCCTGGCCCCAGGAGGGAACCCCAAGCCCCGATAGTGCAAAAAACGCTACTTCTACCATTTTTGAGGTGGTATAAGCATCATGTCCCCATGAGCCTGGCAGCACATAGAGGGCCATGACCTGAATTGGCCCTGTATGTGCTGCCAGTCAGGCCCACCTCCACTCCGCCCCCTACCAGCTTTCCCCATCCTCATGCACAGGACGTATGGGGGGAAAGCCAGTGGGGGAATTGGCCCTGGATGCCTTGGACGTGCAGCTCCACAACCCACATTCAGAAATGACCTCCATAGTCCTCTATGTGTGAAATTTTATTTAAAATTAAAATTAATGAGTTACTCTGCAAAATTATTCTAAGTAGTTCTGTTATGAATTTGTAGAAAATAGGATATGAAAAAGATTTTAAAGGTTGTTTTTTGCTAATTTGTATCTGTGGCATATTTATGCATAAACAGGTTACTAACCTGTGGGAGATTCTACAATTCAGTCCATTGGCTTTCTAGTCTGGTCACTGGAGCAACAGTTCTAAGCTGGAGGCAATGCACTAGGTTGGAATCTTGCTATCACAGCTCCTTATTCCAGCCACTAGGTTGCACACTTAAAGCAATGACTCCTTCCCACTTGGTGCTGTGAACCGAGGGAGCAGAAGGTCCAACATAGAGATCAAACTGGGATCTTATGCAAATTTGTGCATAGTACTTGTTTCCTGAACTACCTAGTCAGACAATGTTTAATACACATCAGTGTATAATGCATGATATAGTCCTGATCTTTCAATCAATTTGCTTGGGTATTGTTGCTTTTACCTTGTGCCTTGTTTTTGTCTCTCTTCTTGCAAATTGTGAAAAGCCAATAGTACTTGTTATTCTGCAGATAAATTAACACAGTGCTTATTTTATTCAAACAAAGATACATTTTAGCTATTATAACACAAAGGGTCCCCTTTACTAACACTTAACTTGAGTTATCTGCCACACAGTCGATAGGAATAAAATGGGCCTTGCAGCAGTTAACTCAAGTTAAGTGCAGAACCGCTGCAAGGCTGTGAAGCACCCTAGGCAAACTTCTTTCTTGCTTTAGTCCCCATGCCCATTGCTATCACTACCGCCCCTCTCTGGGATATACAGTAGTAGCAATGCGTTTAAAATGTCCCCGCAGTGTCAAAGTTACCTTCTCTTCCGGGCCATGGTGACGTTTATGCTTCTGCTGTTTATGCTCTGATTCCTCTTACTGTCAAAGTTGGCAGCCTAAACACATCACAAGACACAACACCAACAGTTGTCAAAGTTTACACCAGGTGGTGAGGAATAGCACAACAATCTTTCTCCAGTAAACATAACATATAACAGGGAAACTCTAGGAATCAGGGTTAACATCAAATTTAACTGTGCTGAAGAAAATAGAATTAGGGGAAGGTCTTAGTAAAAAGCCAAGGGGGGAGGGGGGATATTCAGCACCAGTGGCTAGCGCAGCTCAAGTGGTTAGCACCGGTGCTGAGCTTTAACCCCAGATATTCAATGCTGGGGCCATATACGACCATCAACATTGAATATCTGGGGTGGCCACAGAACCCATTGCTAACTGGGCAGTGGCGATATTCAGCTGCTGCTTGGTTAGCTAGTGCGGCTGAAATAAGGCCACCATGTTCTGTGCCTTACTTTAGCCATGTATTGTTAACTGGGCAGCGAATCAATATCATCATTGCCCGCTCAGCAATGCCTGCTGCCCCAGAATGCCCCCGACATGCCCCAAAGCTAACCGGCTAGTGTCAGGGCATGTAGCGGCGGCACCTGGTTGGTGCTACTGAATATCTAGCTCAGCAGCATTTACACATTTTGCAGGTCTGCAACCTGTGTAAATCCCTTGGAATATCCCTCCCCCACCCCCATGTTTTAGGCCCTTTTTGAACATTTTGTATGAGCGCCCTTGTCATAGTTCTTGGGGGGAGTGTGTTCCAGAGTCGAGGCAAGTAAAACCTTGCATTTGAGGGCAGTGCCGAGCCCCAGTCCAAATATCCCTTCTCTCTCATATAACCCCAAATCGCTCTCTCTTTCTCTATACCCCCCCCCCCCAAATCCAGCATCTCCCTTCTCTCTCTCATAACTCAAAATCTCCCTCTCTGTGTCCCCCCTCTTCCCAATGCAAAAATATCATGCAGCACCATCCCTAGAGTTGTCTTTCTGTCTCTGAATCAATGTGTGGCGGCTGGTGCTGCCTGTAGCATTCACTTCTGCTGCACCGTTTAATAGCCCGCACACTGGAGGTGGATGCTGCAGGCAAGAGCGGCTGCCGTTGCAGACTCTGAGAAAGAAAGATGGGACTTGGGATGGTGTCACACGATGCCACAATCTTTCTGCTGCTGGGGCTGCATGCACAGTGAGTTGTGCTGGCCCTGGTCCCACTGCATGAGTCCCCCAATACCCAGCCAATTTTAGAGTTTGTCCTCTTTTTTCCCACACAATTGGAAACTCTCCACTTAAGTTTCAGTCCCTGCTCTCCCCCATCTCCCTCTTCCTAGAACCTACCAACCTGTCTCCTACATCCCTTCTCCATACCCAACCAACTACTTCCTTCTTGGATATTCATTAACTCTGCATTTCCTCTTTATTCCAGCATCTGTCTTATCCCTCTCCTTCTCAACCTTTCACTCAGTATGACCTTGTTTCTTTCCTCTTACATAAAGTATCTGTCCCTCTTCTCATCTTTTTTGTCTACCAGAATCTGCCCCTATCAGCTCCCCAGTCCCCAGTATTACCACCTTCTAGTCCAAGCCCCCCAGTTTCTGCTCCCTTCAAGTTCCAGCCTCTCCCAGAATGAGCTCTCCTTCAGTCCCAGTCCCTCCCAACATCAGCGCCCTTCCAGTCCAAGTCCCAGTCCCTCCCAGCATCAGCTCTCCTTCAGTCCCAGTCCCCCCAGCATCAGCTCCCTTCCAGGGCCAGCCCCCCAGCATGAGCTACCTTCCAGTCTTTATCTTCCCAGCATCAGCTCTCCTCCAGTTCCAGCCCTTCCCAGCTGCAATCCTCTTCCAGTGTCATGCCCCCTCCCCCACCAGTCAGCCCTTCTCCTCCTTCCTCAACTTCACAGCCATGGGACCATTTTCTCTTGCTCCCACGGATGTGCTAGGATGCAGCCAGCGGCATGATTGCATCACTGTAATTTGGTGAAGGGGGGGGGGCACGTCCTGTCTCTTTAGCAAGGTGGGAGACCCCCCCAGTTTCACTTTTGAAAGAGCGGCGGTGATCATGCTGTTGGCTGTGGCTTGGCACAGCTGCAGGAATGAGGTGAAAAATGTCTGTGGCTATGTACAGTCAAACCAGTGAAGCAGACTTGTGGTGCCCCGAGCCACTGCCTCACATACCAAGTAATGGAGAAGTGAAATATCCCATCACCCCTCACAAGCTCCCAATGGTTCCCTTCCGCCCCTTAACCTCAGAGCGGAAATATGATGCCCCTAGAGAATACTCTGCATAGTTAATGGACCCTCTAAACAACCTCTTATTGCACTTTGGCATGGCCCTTAGGTGTTGGTCCGTGGCGTCTGTTTCTGGAGTTTTGCTGATGACATGGTCTGGGTTGTTGTGTCCATATATCATGGTAACGTTACTGTTCTGTGTTCTTCTCTCTCTTATCTGTCTGACTATCTCTGTCCCCTATTCTGTCCTATCAAATAAATGGCGTTCTTTTCTTATTTCCTTGAATGATATATTATTGTAAACCGCTCTAATGCCTTTTGGCCTGAGCGGTATATCAAATTTAAATAAACATAAACTACAGCTAATGCCGAGCAACTGTCAAGTTGATCCCTTGCTCAAACTCCATAATGTATGGTACCAATGGTCAAGGAGAACTTACCATGTACACTGTGTTTGAGTTCCACCTCGACAGCCCACAGCATAGAGAAAACAAAGCAAGAAAATCCAGCATGAGGTTGCTTTTCTTTTCTTTTTCTCTCCCCCCCTCCACCATTTTGATAACACTTCAGTAGTCTGCACATGGGCCCAAAACTGTGAACATGCAGGCCCTATATGAAGTGTGACTTTGGCCAATAATCACCTAGCACCTCGACTAGGGCTGGCCAAGAATACCAAAAATCATGATTAGGCTCCCCGCTTTCTAACTGTCAGAAAATCCAGGGCACCTAGCAAGTGTAGAATCTGTAATAAAGGATTATGCTACACAATGCTTGCTTCGAGCAACATTTTATTATTATTACTCTTCCTGTCTACACAGGCAAAGGACAACCAAGAAGCTGCATATTTTTTGTTGTTGTTGCCTCTCAAGCCCCACGCTACCAACAGCAGTGCCTATCCGCACTCTTACCACCTCCAGAACAAGAGCCTCCCAAGGATCCTGAAAACACTCAACTTTGAATTTGTAACTCCTCACTAGATATTAAAACTCTTGATTATACTGCCTGATCATTCCAAAGATGGGGCCACACTACTCACTAAAAAAACTATCAAGATCCTATCCAGGGGTGAACCACTCAGACTCACCAGAAACACGTTAAAAATGTCACTGAGCAGCTGAAACAACAGCAAAGACTGTGGAAACCAGGGGTACCTCATGCCCCCCTCTCCCCCCATAAATTGCTGTACCAACCAAGAAGCTATAATAAAAAAAACAACCTTCTGGTATTTTTTTTTTTTAAAGAGAGGCAGTCAGCCAACAGCATTGCTAAGGATGGCAAACCAGCACAGATAACACCACCACCACCGGGTTTAAGGATTATTCAAGGAGGGGGGAGAAAGGGGAGAAGGAGATTGCTCACTTCCCCTTGACTATTATCAGTCCTGTAAATGGAGAGAAAAATATCTGACATTTCTGCCTGGATGTCTCACCGCTGTCTGAAATTTAACATGGCCAATACTGAGCTCCTTATCTTTCCCTCAAAACCCACCTCCCCCCTTCCTCCCTTCTCTATTTCTGTAGACAAAACTACACTACTCCCCATTTCCTCAGCTTACAACCTTGGGGTCACCTTTGACACTACTCTGTCTTCCTCTGGGCACATCCAACAGATGACTAAAACCTGCTGCTTCTTTCTCTATAGCATCAGCCAACTTTGTCCCTTTCTTTCTACTCACACTACTAAGACCCTTATCCACACACTAGTCACCTCCTGCCTTGCCTATTGTAACCTGCTCCTTACTAGTCTCCCTCTGAATCATCTCTCTCCCCTTCAATCTCAGTAGTTTATTCTAGATGGGATTAGCAATATACAAGCTGGCCAGGCCAAGCCCCGGTTGGCAAGGCTTGAGCAGAAATGGATTTTTGTGTTAACTGCCGTTCAGACTATTAGATTGAATGAATTCTTTGGATGACAGTGCTTTGAACATACTGGTTGTTAGTCTGCTTGGGCGTCTGCCATTTCCATTTACGATGCCTTGCAAATGTATTCATCCCCTTGGTTTTTGTGCTGTTTTGTCACATTATGTACAACCTGGAATGAAATGCAGGTTCATTTGGATGTTAGGTAATGGACTAACAACAGAGCCCAAATTGGTGAGGTGAAATGACAATAAAATACCTTGTATATATAAATAAAAAAACAATTTAAAGCTGAAAGGTTGTGAGTGCATATATATTCATCCCTTTTGCTATGAAACCCCCTGGTCCAAACAATTAACCTCAGACATCACATAATTAGTTGATTAGGGTCCACCTGTGTTCAATCAGTGTCACATGATCTGTCACATGATACCTGCATAAATATACCTGTTTCAAAAGGTCCCTGACTCTGCAACAGCACTAATCAAGCAACATAAAGACCAAGGAGCACTCCAAACAGGTCATAGACAAAGTTGTGGAGAAGTATAGATCAGGGTTGTGTTATAAAACATTATTCCAAATTCTGAATATCCCACGGAGCACCATTAAATCTATTATAACAAAATAGAAATAATATGGCACCACTGCAAACCTAAGAGGAGAAGGCCATCCACCAAAACTCACAGACCGGGCAAGGAGGGCTTTATTCAGAGATGCTACAAAGACACCAAGGATAAGACTGAAGGAGCTGCAAAGACCCACAGCAGAGATAGGAGTCTCTGTCAATAGGACCACTTTAAACCATACACTCCACAGAGTCTACCTCCCCAATTCTGGACCCGTGGGTACGTCTAGACAAACAGGGCCCCTTTTTACTTTAGACATGTCCGTGGGCTGGACATGCATGTTATGGAATTGGCCTCTACATGTTTTGTCTTGATTAGATTGTAAGCTCTGATGAGCAGGGACTATGTCTTACATCTAATTGTTCAGCACTGCATATGTCTCATAGCGTTATACTAATGATTAGTAGTATGCTCATAGTAGTAGTAGTAGTAGTAATAGCTTGCTTGTGAGGATGTTAGTATTCTATTTTGGACACAAGGAAACAAAAGAATGCTAAGATAAATTGGAAGCATGGTAAAATAAGCTTTATGGACCAGAAAAAAAAGATCTTAAATTTAATGTGGCTAGACATGAGGAGCGAGTGTTGCTCCATGAGAAGGGTCACCATAGGGTCACCGTGAGTCAACATTGACTCAATGGCACTAAACAACAACAGCAACAATTCTCCCCATAAACAGATAGTGCATCTTAATAAATCAGCCCCTTAGACGTTAGTGCCAGAAACTAAAGACTAATTTTATATAGTTTTCTTAATCGACTGTTCAATATTTAAAAACAGACATTATTTTTGTTATCTGTAGGCCAACCGAAAGTTATTAGGTATACCATTAATGGCTTCTTGATAAGCTAATTTTGATAATTTGTTCACAGAATAGAATCTATCATATTCCTTTTGAGGCACTAGTTATTTACAAGTAGTCTGAACTCAGTGACTGCTGGCATGTCTAAGAGCCTGTCACCTGTACCATACAGCTATAAAGTCTAGTATTGTAAGCTTTAAAGATTTCTAGCATATAATTAGTATATATGATAAACGAAAATTAGGTTTCCTCTCTGATCCTATCAAAAAACAATGACACTTTCATACTTCTATTGGCTCTCGGAAAGCAACGTCTAAAAGAGTTAAGATGCAAATATAGCCTCCAGGGTAAAGTGAGAATCAAAGCATCTTTTGTAGATAAAATTACTTTTCATGCTTAGGGCATACCAGTTCTTATTTTTCTTTAAACCTTAAAATGCTCGTTCCAGGTAGAAATGAAACAATTACATAAAAGATTGAGAAGACTGATAGGAACACATTGGTCACTGCAGTAATTCACTATCAATTTTTAATGTATTTGAAAAATTTGCAAAGAATTATTAATTTTAATGTGAATAATTGTCCATCTGTCAATCACAGCAGCCATGCATTCCATTGATGTTGAAAAACCTGTAAAACATGCTTTAATAGATTCCTAGGGGCCCTTTTACTAAATCCTGCTAAGCAATTAAAGTGCATTTTAGCAGGCAGTAACAGCCCACAGTGACAGTTAACACACAGGACTGACAGCTACTTGCTGCTAAAACATGCGCTAATTGCCCATCCCGTGAAAGAGTGGAAAATGGGCAGGATATGGGTGGCGTGTGGGCATGGGGAGTACATTACAGTTAGCATAGGAATGCATATTGTGCACTGTCAATGTGGCATTTAGCGCGGGTGCACATAATGATACCTCTATGTGTGGCATTAGGTCCACCCATGTTAATTGTGCCATGTGTTAGGGTAATGAAGAAATCTGATCCCAGTATAAAGGGAAAAAAACACAAAAATAAATTCATATGTTGGAATGTTTGCTATGTAGGGGAAAGGGAAAACCCCTCCAAACAACGAACTGCTCCTTTTTAATCTTTTTTATAAAGTGTGCAGAAGTGAAAACTTTCAAACTGGCAACCCAAAGCCAACATGCCAAGAACACAACTTAATAACAAACAAGGTTTAAAAACATGTACTTAGCTGGCAATCGGAGCTGAAAATCCATGGAAATTATGATGGTCCAGTCTGTGACATGAAGAGCAGGCACATGATTCTCCACCATGAATCAACTTGTACAACGCCAAGAACGCACCATTAAAAAATGCGACACAGCATTGTGTTTCGGGTCAAAGACCCTGTCTCAAGCATTGTGTTGATAAATGTAGCAAATTAAAGCCATTATTAAATGCTCCCCAGATGAAACAGAACACAGATAATCACTCTGAGTCCTCTATCATTCCCTCAATAGGGATAGGGTCTGACATCACAGCAGAAGGCATGACCTTAAATACCCAACTCCACAGCTACGGAGAATCAGAGAGGACAGATCAAAAGAAAGAACAAAGTGAAACATCATGATCCAAGAGTACTCCACCAATCAATTTCAGAATTCAAACCATTCGGAATAACAGTGTTAAGCGAGAAAATCCAGCATTGTTCCAAAACCTGCAGGCGATATTCATAATCACCTCCCTGAGGGTCATAAGGGACGTGATCTATGATACACCATTTAAAGTCCAAAAAGGTATGTTGTAATTGAATGCAGTGAGGAACCAAAGGAGCCGATAACGTTTTAGTGTGAATCCTGGATTTATGTTCAGTCAGGTGTTTCTTCACAGGACGAGTTGTACGTCCAACATATTGCAATCCACAAGGACAGATGAGTAAATAAACCAGAAAAGTCGAAGTGCATGTGGTATGCCATTTTGGTAACAAAAAAGCGTCCTATCAAAAGATGTTGCCAACTAGGGCCAACTTGGGATTGTTTACAAAACATACAGTGTGCAGAGCCGCAAATAAAATGACCAGGGTCCTCGTGGGATATCAAAGGACGATCACCAAAAACCGTAGAATGAACTATCATATCTCGTATATTACTGCCACGTTGGAACGCAATCATGAGATCCTTGTGAAAACATGAATGGAGGGCCAATATATGTCAATGTTTTCACAGAATATTTACAACTTGTGAAGAGCCAGTCATATAAGGTAATATACGCACAATTTTATCCATCTCATTCAGAGGTTGATCATGGGAGTTGGTAGCAGAGTCCAACAGCCATTCCCTATCTAAATGTTTAGCATGTTTAAAGCTGTATGGATAACCCTGGAAGGATAACCCCAGTAAGAAAGTCGTTTATGTAGATCCTTTGAATGAAAAATGAATTGATCAGTAGCAGAACATATACGTTTCAACCGGAGATATTGGCCAAAAGGGAGAGCTCTGCACAGCAGGCCTGGGTGATGACTCTGAAACTGTAAACGTGTATTGCGCTGTACATGTTTACGGAATAAGGTAGTAAATAATTGACCATCATGTTTATATAGACAAACGTCCAAAAAATAGTAGAAAAATAATGATTGGCTGTGAATTTTATATTTGGTTTGATGGTACTTAACCACAATATAAATTCAGACAAAGATTGTTCGGTACCAGTCCATAAGAAAAAAATATTGTCCAAAAAACAGACCCATAAAGGACATGTTTAACACTAGAAGCCCCAAAAGGCATTTTACCTAGAAACCCCAAAGTGCGTCAATTGATGCATTATCATGACGACTGCGTTTAGCATAAAATGCAGGTGTGAATTAATTTGAAGTTACTTATTTATTTAATACGTGCAGTATGTGACGTCATTACGTGACATCATCGTGTGTTTATTGGTTTGTAATTTTGGAGTAAAACTGGAAACAGTGATTGATTTAAAACCGAAATTTACTCTGTTACACAGGTATGTACAATGTCGTGACTTTCGAACACGCCCTAGAACAGGCCGACACCCCAGAACATTTAGCATATCACTTCCTCCCTGAAATTTCATTCATTTTTTTTCTACGATTCTATGTACAGAATGCCGAGACCTCGTAAGAAGACAGCAGTGCCTAGATGTGCTGGTGAAAAATCAGTTGATCTGTTGCCAGCTGCAGCTACCGCTTCAATGCAGAAAACGAGAGAACCGCGTCTGCAGCGCATGACAGCAGCACAAGCACTTGCCAAGCTGCAAGATATTTTGGAAATTGACAGTGGCTCTGATTCGACTGAATCAGATTCAAACGTTGACCTACATGTTACAGGTTGTGCAGGTGTAGAGGATTTGATTGGTTCAGACTACAGCAGAAACACTTATGAAAGTGATGATGATGCTCATTATCCAATAATCGCTGAAAAAAAGAGCAGGATGACAGGGTCAACAATGGTAGCAAAAGATGGGACTGAATGGAAGATCATATCACAAGGTGAAAGCAGTGGCAGATTGCAGGCCCAAAATGTATTCACTGCTAAAAATGGGGTTACTGCATATTGTTGTAATGTTGAAACACCAATGGATGCATTTAGATTGATCGTTGACCCCAGTTTTGTGAGTCACATCAGGAGCTGCACTGTGGAGTATGTCCATTTATCAGACCTATCATGGGATGCAGCCGAAGATGAAATAGAAGCGTTTCTGGGACTGGCATATCTAAGAGGTTTCATGAATGCCAAAAACTTTCCAATTGATCTGATGTGGTCTGAAACTTATGGCTGTGCAGCATTTAGGCAAACAATGTCACGAAACAGATACGAAGAAGTAAAGAAATTCATGTGATTTGATGTCAGAGCTTCACGGCAGGAAAGAGTGAAGTGTGACAAATTTGGCCTAATGACATGAGTGTTATCCAGATTTGTTGATAACAGTCAAAAGTGTTACGTACCAGAAGAATCATTTACTGTAGATGAACAACTATTACCAACGAAAAGCAGATGTAAATTCACGCAGTACATGCCAAATAAGTCAGATAAATTTGGAATAAAGTTCTGGATCTTGGCAGAATTGCAGTCCAAATACTGCTTGAATATGAAACCGTATACTGGGAAAGATGATGAAAGAGTTGGCAGTTTAGGAACGCATGTGGTCATGACTCTAATGCAGCCATATTATCAGCGAGGAAACAACGTTACGGTCGATAATTTTTTTACGAGCCGTGACCTCGCTGGGAAACTATTGGAGAAGCGCACTTTGTTGGTTGGGACCATTTGTCTGAATTGCAGAGAACTACCATCACTTACAAAACTCAAACTGAACCAATCCAAGTTCTACACTAATGGATCAATGACCATAGTACAGTACCAGACGAAATAGAAGAAGACTGTTGCTGTTTTGTCGAATTTGCACAAAGGTGCGATATGTGAAACCAGCAGCAAGCTGAAGCCTGAAAGTGTGTTGTACTACAACAAGAATAAATGCGGTGTCGACATGCTGGACTCAATGTGCCATCAAATGTCCACCAAACCTGCATGTCGTAGATGGACACTAGCCGTTTTCTTCAATATTCTCGATTTGGCGGCCATCAATGCCTGGATTATTTTCTGCAAGCAAATCAGTATCACCATGCCAAGGAGACAGTTTCTTTACACACTGTCGGAGCAGCTGCGACAAACTTGTGCTGCTCGATGTTCGTACTCTGAGTCAATACCAGCCACTGTTGTGACAAACAAACTGGCAAAGTGAGTAACGTTTGCAGTCAAGGCCAATTGCAAACGAAATTGCACTGTCATGCTGTGCGATAAATTCAAGCGTCCAGTTTGCAGAAAGTGTCTGTCAACAATCTGTGCCAGTTGCGCATAGACTCTAAATGTACAATAGCAAACCATACATACTTATCCTGTTCGTTCGTTAACTGACATGGACTTTGCAGTTACTTTTGATATGCTAAAGGATATGGCTCATGGCTAGCAGGTGGCTTTGCTGTTGTGCTGGCAGCCCCAGCATTCATCCCCTGTGCCTGCATGAAGCCCACCAAACTGCACAGGGAGCCAGCAATAGATGTCTGGTAAGCTGCCATCTCCCTCATCAGCTGCAGGTGCCCCTCTATGTGGTACTCCACACGCAATCTGTGGTCCTGCCACTCCTTGAGCTCTGCCTCCCTGGTCTGTTCTGCAGCCTGCCAGAGACCCTGCAGCTCAGAGAGTATGCCCTCTGTGCCTGCCACCAGGTGTGCACCCTCCTGCAATAGCTCCTGGTCCAGATCATCACCTCCTGCACTCACTGGCTCCTCCAGGATGGTGAACTGTAGTTTGACAAGTGGGGTGTCATCTGTGTCTGGCTCCCCGGCATTGGTGGTCACACTAGCCTGTCCCAATGTCCTGGGTGGTAAACTCAACAGCTTCTCTGCACTGGCTGCTACACTGGGCCACTCTGCTGCACCAGCAGGCACACTGGCAACAATGGATGTGCTGCACTCTGGCTGGACACTAGCATCATCTGTGGTGGGCATTGAGGCTCCACCCCCAATGCATCAGTCTCAGGCTGGGAGGATGATGTCCCTGGCAGGTGTGTTGGAGAGCAAAGGTGGCAGAGGTTAGTGTCATGGTGTGCCAGCTCGGCTTATGGGGTGGTACCCAATCCACTACTGACCTGGCAGGTGTTGCACAGCCTGCACCATACCCACTCCATGCAGCAACCAAGGTCCAACAGACAGACAGGCATGGGCAGAGTGGATAGATACATGGTGGGGACACATATATGGCTATCATGTGTGCCTGTGGTGGAGCTGTCGAAACCCGCAAACCCTGAGATGGTGACCTCCTCCACATACTGCAGAAACTGCTCCTCAAGTGGGGTGAGGCTGTGCTGCTATGCATGTGGAAGTCTGCTGTTTCTGGCCCTCTTCTCCTTTGCTACCTGCTGGACCATGCACCACTTCTTCTTGTTGTCCTCCATGTCCCGGTTGTGATGGTGTACCACATTTACCCTATTGACAATGTTACATCATCCTGCCTGCTGGATGCTAGCATCCTTAGCCATGAAGAGGGTTGTGTGCTGCTGCAGGATGAGCCCCAGGGCCATAGCAGTCTCAGATGGGGTGAATCTAGCCTTCCTCATGTGCTTTGCTGCTGCCGGTGCCCTGTCAACCATTGTGAAACAGCAACATGCTAAGGCAGTGTTTACCTACCTGCATAGGTCCTCTTATGCATATGTGGGTAGATTGTACAACAAGGCTACACCCTGTCTAAAGGCATATATTGTTCCCGCATAGACCCCTGGGTACTGACATTATGAAAATCTGCATGACAGTTTGCCACTGTAGGATGCCATTGCTGCACAGCACTGAGCAACGGCATCATACTTGGGATGGTCAGACTGTGATACCCGGGTAGGTCACATAACACAGTAAGCGGGCATGTCAACTACAGTGTGTGCCACCCCAATGGTGTGTTTTCATGGTCAGTGGGCATCCTGCATGTGCAGTGCCACTGGGTCACACCTGTGCTGCTGAAGCTGCATTGCATGTGTATGGCAGAGGGCCACTACCTGTGCAGTCACCCCCCAAGAGGCACTACTCATGAGGGGCTCTGCCCATGATCATCTGCATGGGTAGTGGCCCTCTGCCATACCTACGCAGAATGGACATGCCCACACCCCATGCCTATAGACCCTTGGATCCCCCTCACCTGGTCCCTTGCACTACCCACATAGACTTGACAGCCTGCCCCCACAAAACAGATGACACAGCATTTGCAAACATGAACTGTTTTATTGAACAGATGTGCCAATGTATTTACAACACTGCCAACAGTGGCAGGCAATGCGCAGCTGGGGGACTGGCTATGGTGCAGGTTGGCCCTGCTTGTGCCCTGTCACTGCTGCAGTGAGGGCAACCAGGTGCACAACGATGGTCCATGCTGTGGTCTGCACATCTTCCCTGAAGAGGCGCACCTCTGCCACCAGGGCAACCAGAACCCAGTCACTCGATGGATGAGGGGATGGTGGCGAAGAGGGGCCAGGTGTGTCATGGCTGAAGTGTGCCCATGGGTGCTGGGGTGGCTGTGGGGGCCCTTTTCTGCATGTCGCACATGGCCTACACTGAGCCATGCAGTGGAAACATGGCCTCTTGGTAGGGTTGTGGGTTGGCATAGCTAACATGTAACTAACATGTAACTAACATGTAACTAAACATGTATATAGTTAAAATACTGTTCCATGTAAAGTATACGGAAATATACTAATTTTTGTTTAATGTAAACCGCCCCTGATCTCTGGAAGGGGCGGTATAGAAGAAACTGTTAAATAAAAAAATAAAAAAAAATAAATAAAAATAACTGTGGGCTGTGGGGTACAGCTGGGTGGGTGCAACACCACCTCTGGGCTCCCCGCAGGTCTCTTGCTGGTGATTCCTTGTGCCACTCCACCATACCTAGGATGCTTGCCGGGCGGTTCCCATAACCCCCCTGCTTCCACCTCTTCTCCCTCCCCCTCTGACTCCTCATCCTCCCCACCCTGCCCCTGGCCCTCAGATCCCTCCCCCTTCTGACACCACATCCTCCCCACCCTGACCCTGACCTTTAGATTCCTCCTTCTCTGATTAATTATCCTCCCCACCCTGCCCCTGGTCCTCAGATCCCTCCTCCTCTGACTTCTTATCCTTCCCACCCTGCCCCTGGCCCTCAGATCCGTCCTCTTCTGAAACCTCATCCTCCCCATCCTGCCCCTGGCCCTCATATCCCTTTTCTTCTGACTCCCCATCCAGCCATTGTGCCATGGCCCCCTCACTGCCTTTCCCCTCTGATGTCCTCAGCTGCAGTGTCGCTGGACGACGATGACTCCTCCTCATACCCATTTCTGCTGGTGATACTGCTGCTGCTCCATTCTGGTGGCACTGTACCACTGCTCCTGGATGGATGGTGAGGTGGGTCCGCAGTGTCCTGGGCCCCCCTGGAGTCAGCTGTGGGGATAGAGGAGGTGGGTAACTGGTCTGCACAAGTATGGCCTTGGGGTGGGGCTGGCACACCCCTGGGGAGTCCACATATGCATTGCTCAACCCACCTTCCCCCACAGTGCACACTGCACACTGCATACCCTCCCCTTTTCCCACCTCCAACCAGCTCTGTTCTCCCCCTCACATGTCAAGTTGTGCCCTCCTGACCCTCCCAGGTGATGGGTACACCCAGGGGGCACATGGGGCCACTGCTGATGGTGTGTGCCCCTATACTACCCTTCTGTGCCATGCCCCAGCCAGATGTGTGCACACCTGTACATCTTGAGTGCCGGCTGGTGCACACACGGGATGATGGCACTGGGGGAAGGCACAGCTGCCCACAGCACATTCCCATCATTGCATACAGGGAGAGTCCACTACCAGGTGGTCTTCCTGCACCAGTCTGGAAGCCATGGCTGCTGCTCCCTGCATCTGCTGGGTACCACTGTGTACCCCACTGACTTTCCTTGGATGCCAGCTGCTCCATGATCCACTGAAGCTGGTTAGGTCTCCTCTGTGGCAGCATGCAGAAGTGGCACTCGAGGGCCTCAAGGGTCTGACACGCACCATATTCCCTGTGGAGAGAGGGGGGGGGGACACACATGATCTCAGTTAGCCACTAGAATATTGCTGTTGTGCATACCTGTATCCTGCCATGGTCTGGCAACATGCCCATTCAGGGGGCAGGGGCATACCCATGGGTGGCAGGCTGTGGTGGTAGAGCCACTTGCAGGGACAGACAGGCAATACATGTGTGGATTCTGTCTCCGATCCCATCAGACCCCCGCACCGGGGCACAGGGGCTAGGGAATAGCAGTTGTCCGGTGCATCCACATAGGTTGCCAGGTCCCCTGCAGTGCCCAGACCATCCACAGCTTCCCCTGCACCAGCCTTTACCATTTCTAGGCATGCCCTGTGGCATTGCTACCAACTGCTACAGGGAGTACAGCATTCTCACCACCTGCTGTGTGGGGATATGGCCCCTGCTGCAGGCAATCAAGGCTGGCACCTGTACCATTGCATAGCCCATCTTCCCACCACCACCTGATAGGCACACATTAGGCAGACATCAGCATGTCCCTTGCAGGGTGCATCTGCCTAGCATGGTGCTCAGCCCCCACCTTGCGTGTTGTGGCCTTCTTACCTGTGCATCCAGAGTTGGATGCCTTTCCATATGGCTGTTGCCAGCTGCAGGTTTGGACATCGCCCCCCGCTGGGGTAGAAGACCCCCCTCATGCTGCAGCAAGGGGTGGACTAGGCACTCACTTTCATCAGGGCTGAAGTTTGCACTTCTCTTTGCCACCATGCCATTGGTGTCTATCTTCCCAGCCACAGGGAGCTCCTGCACTGGGGTCCCTTGGGGTCTGCGTGATGATGTAATCTATGCCCAGGTATGCTGGATGGGCAGTGCATGGGTACGCTGGCACCTTGGGCGCAGTGCCCGGGTTATATGCCCAAGGTACCAGCCGATGTTGTAATCACATTCACGGGTAGTGCCTGTAGCTTGGGTGCAGTGCCCAGGTTACGCGTCCTGTGCTTACCCAAATATGTCGCCATGGGCGCATGCCGCTATGCTTGATTTGTGCTGCATTTTCATTGCTTGCCCATTTTGAAGCGCATGACTCATGATTCAAGCACTTTCCCTGAACAGGTACCTTTCTACAGTTATGACCGGCCTTGACGTCTTGTTGAATATCGGGCACTCAGTTTTTTACTAACAGGCACTATTTGTCAGTGCCTGTTCTGTTGCATGCTGAAGGCATGATGGGAATCCTGTTGTCAGATAGCACAGGGTCATGATAGTACAATATGATTCCAGTGCCAACTGTGTAATCTGCGTTAGGGTCATGAGTGGGCAGGTTAGGGGTGGAGAGTGAGCATGGTGAGCTCAGCGCAGTTAATGCTGTGCTAATACTGCATGCTAATTCCATTAGCATAGGTTCACCTAATGCCACCTCAATAGGTGGTGTTACAGTAGGTGCACCCGCACTAATGCAGAATGAGCTATGGGAAAAGCGGCATATCGAAAATTTTAGTAAACCATAAACCATAAATCATAAACCATTAACTGCCAGGGAAATGCTTTCTGCACCCCTGACAGTTAATGCGGGGATGCTGCACCTAATACACTATGGCCTCCAATTCTGCAAGGCGACTTGCGTGGATGCACTCCGTGGGACATGTAGCCCCACAAGCCATCCTGCTCATATTCCCCCATAGGCTCTCCCCACAAGGCCAGAGCAGCAGTATGGGCAGAACCGGCTGAGAGCAGGAGAGGGCGGAGTGTGGGCAGGCCAAGGTGGCAGGACTTACAGGGTCAATTCAGGTGACGGCCCTGTATGTCCTACAGGTTATGGGGGAATGTGCTGCTTATACCACCTCGGAGGTGGAATAAGCAGCTCTGACCATGGTGATCAGGGCTGGAACCCCTCCTCAAAGGCCGGGGCCAGGGATAGGTAGGTCCCCGCCACCCGATCCAGGCCCCGACTGCCCAGCCTTGGGTCAGGCGGTGTGTAAACTGAGCGTTGGCACTATGGGAGTCTGGGGGGCATGCAGCAAGGATGTACCCGTGGGTATGAAGGGGCAAGCCAGGCCATCTCTGGGCCCGATCCTGCACCCACAGGAGCGTCTTGCTCCCACGGCGCAAAATTGGGTCCTAATGGGCCCATCCTGCTCGGGGCCATCCAGACAGCCTGGACATGCCCCTTGCTGAATCGGGCTCCATGGTTTAGTGCTATTTGCATATTAGGTGTAACACCTTAGCACCTGTTAGTAAAAACGCCCCACAGACTTAAAATTATTGAAGACTAACCTTGGCATGTCAACCAAGCAAAAAGAACAGATGGTAGGGCTTATTTACTAAATTGTGGTAAGAGTTTGCAGTTATCACACATTAATGGCCAAAATTAGTGTGGCAACTGCAAAGCTTCTGACTTTACTGTTAGGGGCATCCTCAATATTCAGTTAATATGAAGAAAAATCCTTTACCAAGCGTTAAGTAATTGAATAGAAAATAATGCAATGCAGTTAGCTATTTCCATTCAGGTGGTGTTAACTTTGCTGTATCATCTGCCACATTAACAGTTAATACATGGGAAATTATGATGCATTTATTGTAAGGCTTAATCCTAGATGATTCTCTACCCACCTTCCAGCCCATTCCACCTTAGCAGTTAACACAGAAATTACTCTGCATTAAATTCTAAGGAGCCACCATAATTGTTATCATGCATTAATACTTTAACAGTTACAACATAAAAGTAATGCCGAGGTCAAATCCTAGTACAGATTTCTTGTATATTGCAGTACAGATCAGTAGTGGTCACACTGGTCCATTCGAGCTCATGCTGTGCATTCATTTAAAAATAAGATTGATGAATGAAAAATATATGTCGAGTGTATTTATTACAGATATTCTGAAAAACAGACCTTGGGTGTTTTTATGGTCTGGGGTCAAGAAGAATTGGATATGCATATAATTCTTTAAAGAGAGAGTGAGTAATACTATACAGGGTGGCCCAAAAAAGAGTGAGAACATCTCATAGCATATAAGTTACTTAAAAATTCAAAAAGACAGATGTAAACGATTGACAAATTTAAAAAAACAAAGATGGCAACTGAAAATTGTCGAAATAAAGACGTTATATAGTGTGGTGATGCGGGTGCAGCACAGCCCTGGGAAAGAGAAAAAAAAGAAGTTTTTTTCCATAAATGGGGGATGGGCTCACTTAAGCATAGGTCCCAAAGTGAAACTAATACTGAAACACACACTTGCAAAGCTAGACTGAAGCCACGCCCACTCTCCAGGGCAACTGCAGGGAGAAAGAGGGTGGGGCCAGAGAAGGAAGCAGGCTACCAGGCATTTAAACTGCGTCACCCAGCAAGTGAGGGCAGGCAGAGAATCCAAGTAGTACAGGGAGTCCAGAGAAGCCAGGAGAGGAAACAGCACTGCAGGGCTGAAAGACCTGGGGATTCCAAAAGGACCAGCCAGAACTGCCAAGGCGAGTGGCAGGGCCAGAGGAAAGAAAGGAGCTGGGGAGAGTTCCAGAACTACAGTTCTGACTCGGAGGCCAGCAGCACAAACTCTGAGCAAGTGTCCAAACATTTCAGAAAGCCTAGTAAAGGGAGGACATCTGCAAGCAAGGTAAACCAAACATTACCTCTATATGATTCAGTAAGGGGAAAAAGGGCAAGTGTTTCTGACATAGTTCCAAAGGGAAGAAGGAATCTCCAGTGGGAGAAACATTTTAAGCTTTTAAAGAAAGTGAAGCTAGAAATCCCTGAACGTGTCCCAGACCCCGAGCCTTGCAGCACAGAGGAGGAAATGGAAGTTGAATTTTACCAAGGGAATTCAGAGTCCTCTGATGAGTCCATGGAATGTGCTTTTTGTATGAGCAATGTTTAGAAGTTTTATTGATTGCTGAGAAGGAAAATATAAGAGGCGTTTCTGCCAAGTACATGCCATTGAGAAGGGCAGATAAAAAGGAAGAAACCTCATGTTTTAAAACAGCCATTCTACTAATACTGGAAGTGTGTAAAACTGCTGTTTAGTTTCCAGGCTAAGAGGCAGCGTGTAATCACAAGCTGGTTTGTAGTAGCTGAGAGAAACTGAGAAGAGTAGCTGGACTGTGCATGTAACAGTGAGTTTAAACTGTTTTGCTTTAGTGGCAAGGAATTTAATTACAAAGGCAAAGAGTGAAGAAACTGCTTTGCTAAAGCAGTTACGTGTCTCTTTTGGAAAGCTTTTTGTTTTGGAGAAAATATCCTTTTTCTGTTGGTGTTTTGGGAACCTTTACCAAGGCCTGTTGCTAACTTGATGATGCACAGAAAATAAAAAAAATTATAACAAATTTTCCTGTGTCGGCCTAATCCACTTGGACTGCTTTCATAAGCCCCACAACTACACTATAAGGGCCTCAGCTACTACGCTGAAGCATGGATACAAGTATGAAGGCCCGTCGCCCCCACTAGGCAGCCACCTAGTAGGGCAAGGCGGCGTCACAATAGCTAAAAAAGGTAAATAAGTAAACTATTTAAGCTTTTAATTTACAAGATGTTCTCACTTTTTTGGGGCCACCCTGTATGATTTCTCAATATATACTATAATAATTAGAGGAATTTTGTTATTTTATAAACACTTTAGAATCACAAAAAGAGATGTCATAGTCGAGATGTTCAAAATGTACAAGGTATTTTCCAAAAGGCCCACTTAATGCAAAGAGCTTTATAAAATACCCATAAGACTCAATGGGACAAATTCATTTATTTGGTGGGCCATAAAGAAGAAACAATCATTTTGCCAAACTACACATTCCATAAAGAGCATCATAATCTGAGGCTTTGCATTTGTAAATGTTGGGACGTCCACATTCTGCTGGCAGATTTCTCATTCTACCCATTTGGGTATCTTAAGTTCCCGATTTCACAAAACTGAATGTCCAAGAGGAGTCAGTTAAGGAGCTGAGCTCCAAAATTCTAACTCTGGATGTTCGAGGTAGTTAAACACTAGAAGCCCCGAAGTGCGTCAATTGACACAAATGCATCTTCGAAGTTGTATACCAGCGCCACTGCTAGAACCATGTCAGTCATGTTCCATGACTTTGTTAACAAGGTCAAAATGTTCAAATATGTGCATTGAAAATTAATGACAGATGCACCACCTAGTGGGAAAATGAATTTATACCTAGAAGCCCCAAAGTACGTCAATTGACGCACTCAATTGTCTTGGATGCATCAATTGACGTACTTTGGGGCTTCTAGGTATAAATTCATGTTCCCACCAGGTGGCACATCTCAATCACTGTTTATAGTTTTACTCCGACATTACAAACAATAAACACATGATGATGTCATGTAATGACATCACATACTGCACGTATTTAACAAATAAGTAACTTCACATTAATTCACATCTGCATTTCATGCTAAACGCAGTCGTCGTGATAATGCATCAATTGACACACTTTGGGGTTTCTAGATAAAACTCCTTTTGGGGCTTCTAGTGTTAAAACACTGGAGAGGTGAGCCCAATCGGTCCCTCATTCACACCTCTATAACCTAAGTCCAAACGCACATTGGCTATCATGCATGACTCCGAACAGATGTACATGAGTATGCATATACTGCCATTGCAAGAAAAGGAATACATGCATAGTATTCAGGTCACCTAAAACATACTCAGAACATGCCCCTTTCAAAACCATGCATGTGACAGCTACAGTATGTGCCTGTAAGTAGTGGCTTCTCTAAAATCATTGCTTAAACGCAAAGGGCCATTCAGACATGTAAACCTCTATGTATATGTAAAAATTATACATAACCCTTATAAAATGATCTCTTATGTTTGCTTAAAAGTGATAGTGCAAAGCTTTATTACAGCACTAACATTTCATTGCATCTTAACACATAAGAGTATGTTTTGTTAAAATGTAGTTTACTTCATGGTCCGCCTCAGACATTGGTAAGGAGCTGGCACCAGACCTATGCCTATGACGGCAGATATAAAGATCATGTCCTCATTCAGCTAGTGTGGCTCCAGTAATACCCTCAGGCTAATCCGATTGCCGTAAGTACCATCACCCATTTAGGTGGCAGTAAGTGCACCTGTGCTAAAGGTGACATTGGTGGTGAGTACACACTGATGATGCCTGTAATAACCCCAATGCTTAGTCAATGCCTACACTCCGCCCCTAACTCTCCCATGCTCTACCCCGACTCCCGCTACATGGTTAGCATGGGAGTTTTAGTACAGCTACATTTTTAGCCACCCGGACGGTAACTGCATAATTGGTAAACCCCTCTAACTGTACTTTAGTAAGCATACCCTATAATACTTTATTGCATAGTGTTTGATATTCTGAAGTATAATGTTTCACATGGTATTGGATATGGCAACAAAGTGATCATGCTATGTACTAAAGTTGTGATTCCTTACCCTCTCTCTCCCCACATTTTTTTTTCTCATGTTATAATGTATCTTGTATAATCCTGTTAATTCTGTTAAAAATGCTGTTAAATCTCTTAAATGTAATAGTTACCTGCTTTGAGTTAAATGTAAACCACTTTGATTCACGAAAGGTGGTAAATAAGCACAAATAAATTAAATAAATAAATAAATAAATAAATATTATGCATTTTTTGAGTCATTACTATCTAGTAGTTAGGTGGTCAGATTGTGTTTACAATCCTAAGATGCTCAAAGAAGAATCATCTGCATCCCTGAGGAAACATTTAGTGTTCCCTGCCATAGAGTTATTTATTACAGCCCCTATCTGACTTTAAAGACTGTTGCAAGGGGTGAGCATGCCAGGTAACTGCCCTGGGCACAAAGGTAGGGTGGCATCATGCAGCACTTTTGAGTTAGTCAGCAAGCCTTAAAAGGAAGGGGGCACGGAAAGCAATTCCAGCCCTGCAAGCCATTTGGTGCAGTGATTGCTCAGCTAACCATGTTGCTTTCCCTGGAGTAACTTCTCCAGGAGTCTGTATTATGGACCTTACTTTTAAAAGCTTTGCGCCTTACTTTTTTAATCAGCAGTGATTGTGCTCTCTGCTTGTTTCTCTACACTTTTTTTTATAAATAATGCACATTTAATTTAAATGGCCTTTGCCTCTTTAACCAGTTTAAGATTAAGCCCTTTATTAGTCATGACTTGGCTTCCACAAAGCAATTTACTTACCAGATGGCCCTGTAGAGTGGTAGAAGACCTTAAAGTCCAGCCTCTTCTCTGCCTGTGTGGCCTCTTTTATTTTAGTCTCCTGTGAAGTTCATTGATATCGTTTTACATAAGAACATAAGATATGCCATACTGGGTCAGACCAAGGTCCATCAATCCCAGTATTCTGTTTCCAACAGTGGCCAATCTAGGTCATATGTACCTAGCAGTTTCCCCAAGGGACACAGGTTCCACAATGCTTGTATTGGTTCAAGCATTGATATCCTGGGTCCCTTCTTAATAATGGTTTATGGACCTTTCCTCCAGGAACTTGTCCAAACCTTTTTTAAACCCAGCTACACTAACAGCCTTTACTACATCCTCCGGTAACAAATTCCAGAGTTTGATTACATGTTGAGTGAAAAAATATTTTCTTTTATTAGTCTTAAATAGTTTACCCTGTAGCTTCATTGCATGTCCCCTAGGGGCATGTTTACTAAACTCCGAAATTGTGCGGGGCCCCGTTAGTGTGCCTGTGCCATATAAGGAGTGGGCGATTCAGGCAGAAAAAAGAAAAAAAAACGGGAGAAAGCGACCGTACTTGTGCGCGTCGCGCAACTGTGTGGGGTCCGTATTAGCGCGTGGAAAGGCTAAGCGTCGCGCTGCTGGGTACACAAACGAACAGAGCCGTAGTACAATGGTGAAGACACTGACCAATGGTGCAGGGGCCATGGGTTCAATCCCCCAAAGTGCCCAATGAAGAAGGCTTACAGAGGCATTATGTATTATGGGGATGAGTGCTGTAGGGGGCAGGTTAATTTTTATATCTCAGTTAACACTACTAGCAAACGCACTCACAAAGCGTGTTAACATAAGGCGGCCCATAAGGCACATGTTAATGTTCACTGTCCGGCAAGGCACCCTAGAAGGTCCCCTATAGGGCCCAATATATGTTGCGGTACAGGGTAATGTATAGTGCACCTTATATGGACGGCAACCATAAGGTGCCCTATAGGGCGCCCTATAAAGCACCATCAGAGGCACCTTATGGGTACAGTACGCTGAGGGTGTTGTTGCTGGCAACAACATATGTACATGACAGTTAAAAAAAACATTGGACAACCCTCTAAAAGAACCCCACTGTGGGTTTGAACACATGACCTCTGGCTTCACAGGCAGTGACATAACCATTGGGCTACAGCTCTATAGCTGCCAGCAAGCCCCTGGCTGGCTGCAGAGTGCCGTCACGTCACCACACAGACAGTCTTCTGTGGGAACCAGGATAGGGTTAGGCCACCCGTACCCATGATGCACTGCACATGCAAATCAGCTGACCACAGATGAACACAAGATGGGGAATGCACCCCAACAGCTCCCCGACCTGGTAGGAGGAAGTGTCCCTGTGCACCCACACAGCACCTCGGCCTGGTAGGGGGGTACTGACCGGGTGTGTTACTGGCACAGAGTAGCTACACACCGTCACATCGTGCGGGTACAGTGCTCACCCTGAGGGTGCGGTGATGCGCCCAGGACCAGGTCCACAACACCTGCCATGGCTGACAGAGGCCATGCCGGAGCTCCAAAGCAGTAGTAATCTGAGAGATAGGTAGTTCCTGCAGAAGCACCCTGGATTACTCTGTGTCAGTCAGTGGAACCCCCTATGGACCCCTAGGTGGGCTATGTACCACCATTCTCTTTCCCCCCCCCCCCCAGGCTGCAGGTGAAAAATAGGGTCCCCTGTCAAGAGATCCACATTCTACCACCCTGCAATGGTGGCAGTAGAGTGGACCATCAACCCCTGTCCTGCTGGGGAACAGACACCCTACAGGGCATCCAAAGCAGCCCTATACACATCCATAACACAATATCAGACAGACATTAGGCCAGGATATGCTAAGCTGCACCCCACCACTATCTGATATTCTCCTGCAGCAGGCCTTCAGCCACTGCACCCTGCAAGGCACTCCATCAAGACATATACCAGCTGAGAACAGTCTGCTAGTTAGTCTTGGTGGAAATGCATGCAACCAGAACTGGGATGGCAGCACAGACAAGCAGATAAGTCAGTGACTGGGCCCCACAAGAAAACCCATACATATCACATGAGAGAAATACTATATAGCACTATGGGGGTGCCTAGCCATGCTGGCATCACTGCACAGTCAGGGTGGAGTATGCCCCCAGCAGCACATACAGAGGTCACCCTGTCTGTGTAGGTGGTGTCCGGCCACTACAATGTCCCTGCCAGTGCCCTATGCTCTGTGCAGATGCATCCTGGCCAGCACACCCTGTCTGAGCTATACCCATGGTACTTTGCTGCTCATTATGCACATTGTCAGGCCAATACTGGCAACAGTGCTAGCAGTGTGGGCTGTGGAAGGTGTTTGCAGCCAACACACACTGTATAGACCAGGGGTGTCCAAACCTGTCCTGGAGGGCCGCAATCCTGGCAGGCTTTTGGGATAGCCCTAATGAATATGCATGATATATATATGCACTAGAGAGATCCTGCCAACCTGACTGGTTTGTGGCCCTACAGGACTGGATTTGGAGACCCCTGCCGTACACCTCTGTCATTTAAGATTGTGAGTGGGCAAGGTACAGATGTCCTAGACATCAAAAGGGTAGATAGAATTTCTCACATTCCTTCTCGATTCCCACCACCACCAAAAAGTTGTCTAATAGACCACATTTTGGTGGTGGTGAGAAGTGAGGAGGAATGTGACAAAGTCTATCTACCCTTTCTTTTTTTTTTGTAGCTTTCCTGGGTGTGTTTTTTATTTTTGTCCATTACTAGCACTATTTCCCAGCTGAATTATGATTTTTAAACATTTTCGTGGTGGTCGTTTTGGGTTTTATTTGCACTTTTGTTCTGTGCACATGTATCACACTGCTCACGTTTTGTGGGTTTCCCCGGTTTTGCTGTACATTGCTGACGGAAATGGTTTCTCTTCCCTTTAAATGCCCTCTACCGCGAGTGTTTCACTCGCGGTATTTTTGCTTTGAAATTCAGCCCAGATAATGTGCGGGGAGCCTCTCCCCTCCCCTTCCCCGCCCATTAACCCCATCTCTCCGCCCCTCGGGAGGCTTCCTCCGCCCTCCGTTAGCCTTTCCACTCCTCTATCGGACATTTGCGGGCCCGTACTTGTGCGGGGCCCGTTAGTGTGTCGCGCACCTGTGCGGGGGTTCATCGCACATGTGCGGGGTGCTTAAGAGCACTTAAGTGCTGCTTTTAGTGCGCTATTGTGCGGCGCGCAATTGTGCGGTTTTTAGTAAACATGCCCCCTAGTCTTTCTATATTCTGATAAGGTAAACAATCGATCTACGTTTACCCGTTCCACTCCTTTCATTAATTTATAGACTTCTATCATATCTCCCCTCAGCCGTCTCTTTTCCAGGTTAAAGAGCCCTAACCTTTTAAGCCTTTCTTCATAGGAGTATCCTTCCATCCCCTTTACCATTTTGGTGGCTCTTCTCTGAACCTTTTCTAAAATCGCTATATCCTTTTTAAGATACGGCGACCAGAATTGCACATAATATTCAAGGTGCGGTCTCACCATGGAACGATACAGAGGCATTATAATATATTTTGTTTTATTTTCCATTCCTTTCCTTATCATACCTAGCATTCTATTTGCTCTCTTGGCTGCCGCTGCACACTGGGCTGAGGGTTTTAACATGGTATTCACAATGACGCCTAAATCTTTTTCCTGGGTGGTGGTTTCTAATGTGGAACCTTGCATCGTGTAACCGTAGTTTGGGTTGTTCTTCCCTTGGTGCATAACCTTGCACTTGTCCACATTAAATTTCATCTGCCATTTTGATGCCCAGTCTTTCAATTTATCAAGATCCTCTTGCAGTTTTCCACAATCCTCTTGGGTTTTAACAACTTTAAATAGTTTTGTGTCATCTGCAAATTTGATAACCTCACTCGTTATTCCACTTTCCAGGTCATTTATGAATATGTCAAAAAGCAGCGAACCCAGCACAGATCCCTGGGGTACACCACTATTCACCTTTCTCCATTGGGAAAATTGGCCATTTAGCCCTACCCTCTGCTTTCTATCTTTTAACCAGTTCCTGATCCACAATAGTACACTGCCTCCTATCCCATGACTCTTTAGTTTTGCCAAAAGTCTCTCATGAGTGACCTTGTCAAAGGCTTTCTGAAAGTCCAGATACACAATATCAACCGACTCACCTTTGTCCACCTGATTATTCACTCCTTCAAAAAAACATAACAGATTAGTAAGACAAGATCTCCCTTGTCTAAAGCCATGTTGGCTGTCTCCCTTTAGGTCATGACTATCTACATGCTGAGTAATTTTATTCTTTATGATGGTTTCTACCATTTTTCCCGGTACTGATGTCAGGCTCACCGGTCTGTAGTTACCCGGATCACCCCTGGAACCCTTTTTAAAAATTGGTGTTACATTGGCGATCCTCCAATCTTCAGGTATTAGAGATGATTTTAATGATAGTTCACAGATTACTAATAGCAGGTCTGCAATCTCATATTTCAGTTCTTTCAACACCCTTGGATGTATACCATCCGGCCCAGGTTATTTGCTACTCTTCCGTTTATCTAATAGTTGTAATACATCTTCCCGATGTATCAATATTTCCTTCAATTCTTCCGCACCTTTAAATACCACTTCAGTCATGGGTAACATCCCTACATCTTCCTCAGTAAAGACTGAAGCAAAGAATTCATTCAGTCTCTCCGCTTTTGCCTTGTCGCCTCTTAGTGCACCTTTAACCCCTTTATTATCTAATGGACCAACTGACTCTCTCACAGGTTTTTTGCTACGAATGTACTTGAAAAGGTCTTTACTTCACGTTTTTGCTTCCGCAGCAAGCTTCTTCTCAAATTCTCCCTTTGCCTGCCTTATCAATGCCTTGCATTTGACTTGCCAGTGCTTGTGCTGTTTCCAGGTTTCGTCATTTGGCTCTTTTTTCCATTTCCTGAAAGATGCTTTTTTGGCAACAACAGCCTCTCTGACCTCACCTTTAAACCATGCTGGCAGTTTTTTGGACTTCCTTCCACTTTTCTTAAAGCGTGGAATACAGCTGGTCTGGGCTTCCAAGATAGTATTTTTCAACAACAGCCAAGCCTGATGTACGTCTTTAACCTTTGCAACTGTTCCTTTTAGTTTTTTCTTAACTGTTTTCCTCATTTTATCATAGTCTCCCTTTCGAAAGTTAAAAGGTAGTACTGTGGATTTCCTTACTATCCGTCCTCCACTAATTAAATCAAAGGCGATCATGCTATGGTCACTATTGCCAAGTGGCCCCAACAACCTTATCTCTTGCACTAGATCTGGTGTTCCAGTAAGGACTAGGTCTAATATGGCTTCCTCTCTGGTCGGTTCATGAACCAGCTGCTCCAAGAAGCAGTCATTTATTTCATCTAGGAACTTTATCTCCCTAGCATGTCCTGACGTGACACTGACCCAGTCGATACCGGGTTAGTTGAAATCACCCATTATTATTACTGTGCTGTGACTTTTATTAGCTTCCTTGATTTCTTTGAGCATTTCATCATCCATTTGGTCATTCTGGCCAGGCGCTCAATAGTACACCCCCACTGCCATTGCCTTCCCCCTTTTACATGGAATTTCAATCCATATAGATTCTACAGCAGATTTTGCTTCCTGCAAAACTTCAATCCTTTCTGACTCAATGCCCTCTCTAACAAAGAGAGCAACCCCTCCACCAATTTGATCAGCTCTATCATTTCGATATAGTTTGTACCCAGGTATCACAGTGTCCCACTGGTTGTCCTCCTTCCACCATGTCTCTGATATTCCAATCATATCTAACCTTTCATTTAGTGCTATATATTCTAACTCTCCCATCTTATTTTTTAGACTTCTAGCATTTGCATGCAAGCATTTTAGAGAATGTATTTTATTTATGTTAATTTGGCTATTGTTAGACATGGGTAATTTGGGATCTTTAAGCTCTGTCTGCTCCATACTTGAGGGCATTTGGGCTACTTTACTCTTTTGTGGAACCTCTCTGCTTTTGGTAGTATCCTTCAAAGATACATTCTTCCGAACCATCCACTCTTGGGCGACTGTCGGCTTTCCCCTAATATCTAGTTTAAAAGCTGCTCTATCTCCTTTTTAAAGGTTAATGCCAGCAGCCTGGTTCCATCCCGGTTAATGTGAAGCCCATCCCTTCGGAAGAGCCCCTCCTTTCCCCAGAATGTTCCCCAGTTCCTAACAAATTCAAAACCCTCATCTCTGCACCATTGTCTCATCCACGCATTGAGACTCCGGAGCTCTGCCTGCCTTTTGGGTCCTGCGCGTGGAACAGGAATCATTTCGGAGAATGCTACCCTGGAAATTCTGGATTTCAACTTCCTACCTAAAAGCCTAAATTTAGCCTCCAGAACCTCCCTACCACATTTTCCTATGTCATTGGTACCGACATGTACCAAGACAGCAGACTCCTCCCCAGCACTATCTAAGACCTTATCTAGGTGGCGCGTGAGGTCCGCTACCTTCACACCAGGCAGGCATGTTACCAGGTGATCCTTACGTCCACCAGCCACCCAGCTATCTACATGCCTAATGATCGAATCACCAACTATAACGGCTGTCCTAACCCTTCCTTCATGGGCACATGGCCCTGGAGAAACGTCCTCGGTGCAAGAGGGTTTTACATCACCTAGAGGACAGGTCCTAGTTACAGGATCACTTCCTGCCACACCAGGGTGATGCTCTCCTTTCACGTGACCTCTCTCCTCCATGGCAACAGGGATGCTGCCAGACTGGAGGTGGGACTTCAGGACTATATCCCTGTAGGTCTCGTCTATGTACCTCTCTGTCTGTCTTATGCTTTCCAAGTCTGCTACTTTAGCCTCTAGAGAACGGACTCGTTCCCTGAGAGCAAAGAGCTCCTTGTACCTAGTGCACACATAAGACCTCTCACCAACTGGGAGAAAATCATACATGTGACACTCAATGCAAAAGACTGGAAAGCCCCCATCCCGCTGCTGGACTGCTGATTGCATCTTAGTTTTAAGTTTGTGTTTAGAGCTAAGTTCTTTACTTACTAAGGGTTGCTATGGATATTTATACTTATAAAACTGTACCTAATACGTGTAATATACCTTGCTCACCTGAAGCTTAACTAATCTCAGGTCCTTAGTGTATGACTGATTTGGGTAATGAGCTTCACCTGAGAGCACCTCCTGTCTTTTAAGGTGTGTAAGTACCTATAAAGCTACGATTATCCCAGGGGTGGGTGGGAAATAACACTTATTAAAGGAGGGCTGCTACACAGTACCCTGTCTTGTGCTGCTGAGGTAAGCTATATTCTGATTTGATTTAAATTATAGCTCTTAGCTGCTGCTAGGCTCTAACTTCTTATGAAATTTAAACTACCCTGAGTGACTATTAAATTTAAACTACAAGCTCTCTGCTGGGTATGAAATGTAACCAGCAAGTTCTCCTCTGTGTTTTAAATTTAAACTTAAACTGCTGCTACTAGGCCCTGACTGATTTAACAAAAAATAGTGGGTTCACAGATTAATTAGCTTTAATACAAAGAATTCCTTTTAGAAATTTACAGAAGTATATACTCACAGTTGCAGATCTCTATCCAGAAGTAACAGTCCCTTTTTCTAGTCCTATTTATTCCTGTGCTGCTGAGGTAAGCTGTGACCAACTTCCTGGGTAATTAACAGTCCTTGCTTGGATAGGAGGAGTCTTTCAAAATGGCCTTTTCTTCTGCCACCTGGTGTTAACACCTATTGAAAAAGTTTCACAGATCTCTTGCCCTTCCTCAGTTTCTATATTTCTCACTCACTCTCTTATCTCTGTGTCCTCTTCCCTTTTTCTTTGTCTCTTCTTTTTTCTTTTCTTTTTGTCCGGGAAAGAATGGTCAATGATCTTGTTTGTGATCTATAAGTTGTTTTAAATAAATAAAGTAAATGAAATAAATGAACTGTTGCAATGGCTTTGGAGGAGGCACAAGATGGCTGCTTCTAGCTGAATCTCTGACTTACTGTTGTCTTTTATTGTAACTCTAAGCTTTGTCATAGTATGATTATCTCTATGGGGAAGCCCAAACACAAAGGCAAGGTATGGGAACATCCAGATGAGTCCAAAGTTGGAAAACCAGTGGACTTGATTGACAAACATCTTGCCCATAAATCGAAGAATAAAGAGGCAGAATTGGTATTAGAAGAAGGAGATGGCAGAAGTATCCCTTAGCCTGGTCTCGCAACCCCCCCCCCCTCCATTCCCCCATGCTTATTGGGTCTTTCAGCAGAATTAAAATTGGATCTGAGTCATCAACAGCGGAATTGGTTTTGGACACATTGGACTGGTTCAGCCTCCTGCTTTGAGATGGGGTAAAAGGATAAAATAGGAAATATTACGATAGTCTTTGGTGATGGTTTAGGAGGTCTCTGCTGATTCAAGGAAGCCCAGAGTATTGGGAAGTCTGGATATGAAGAGTTTGCCTTTTTTCCTGAAGTGAGCCTGGAATTTTGATTGCAAAAACCCAAGGTTATTCATCTGGACGTAATCTGGGAGACTTTGCTACTGTTTCTATTCAGATAAGGCTTCTATCTAAGCAGTACCAATCTCAATATGAATTATACAACTATAAAAGGAAACATTAAAGTGATTGCATGAAACAATTGAAAATATTGAACAATCTATTTAAAAAGACTGACACTATAGAATCCCCAATTAAGGGGAAGTTGGCTTTGCAAAATAAAGCTGACATATTAGAAAATGTTATACATCATCATAAAATATATTTGATTAATTTTCCAACTTCAAGTATTCCCCACTTCCCAGTTGAAATGTTTAGAATTTATATATTTGAGGTGTTTAGGAGAATCCAGAAAAGACTTGTTGCATGAAATCCAAAAAATGCTATCTTCCTCTTGTTTTAAAAGGAGGGAGATAGGGCACTTTGAACAAAGAAGAACTGGGATTAGATACAACAAATTTAACTTTGTTATTGGAACCATATGATGAGGAGAAACTTATTCCTGCTTCATTAGTAGTAACACTAGTATTGGACTCTTATCAAGATTTCTTGTTAAACAATTTTCTTTCATCATAAGGATGCCTTATTTCTAGGAGACTCCCTGCACACTAACGTGCTGAACTGAAGGACTGAACCCTACCGTGAATGAAAACCTGCCGTTAGCTGCACATTTGCAGGAGAGAGAAACCATTTCAGTGTCAGTAATGTACAGCATAGGCAGGGAGCCCAAGATTGGTGATAGTAGTGCTCCTTTTGCAGCAACAGCATAGTGCCCAGGTATGAAAGGCCACTATGGTGATAGCACAAATGGGCATGGGGGCTGCAGGCAGGACATGCAGTGGGCGCTACTGGGGCATGGGGTGGACTAGGCGATTGCTTAGGTGGCACATGAGAACGCGGAAAACGTAAACCAGCAAGACAGGAACTGACCAGGTTCAAACATGCCCATGAGTCTGTGTCCCACAATGTCCCATCCAGGGGACATTACCCAGAAGGTACCCCAAGGAGCACATAACAGTGACAGGGGGTGCTGGGGAAAACATGGACAGCTATGTAGGCACCCCTACCCCAGAACACACACCTTAGGCAGCTGCCTACCTGCCTCCTGGATGGCCTGGGACTGTGCACCACCGGCACCGAAAGCACCATGGCGGCATGGCGAGGGGGTGGGTGTTTGTGCTGGAGGGAGCAGTGGCACCCACCTGCAGTGGACCTAGGCCATGCCCTGTACCAGTACGTGGTGTGCAGTGCAACAGAAGAGGTCAGGCTGGGGAGGGGAAGGGCAGCCCCAGGGACCACTATGCTGCTGTGGCAACAGTGTGATGCAGTACACTCAGCCAGTGTGTCCCAGACCAGAGGGTCAGAGGTTCAAGTCCCAGACTGTGCATCCTGCAGAGCATCACCCCATAGCTTTATCCCACAATGCAGCCACAACAACAACATGTGCAAACCCCAATGCAGCGGTGCACAGGGGTACCAACACCCACTCACACGGGCTCCACTATACACGGCCTCATGGAGTGTTAGGCTGGTGGCCCCAGCATGGAGCTTATCAACAGAGCACTACTACTACTACTACCCCCTGCACAGTTTAGCAATGTTGGCACTGTGATCAGGACCAGTGTGGTGGGCAGGGTTGTCACCCACCTCTTTCTCTGCACAATGCTGAGATAGGTGTGGGAGTGTGCATATGTCTATCCATTGTTTTGTGTCTTCCAACACTTCACTGGGCCCACATTGCTCACACTGTTTCCAGCATTAGCCTGCAAATGTGCATAATTAGGAGCAAGGTATTGTGGGTATGGCCCAGACAGGGCGGATTGGCCAGGATGCATCTGCACAGGGTGGGGGACAATGGCTAGGACACTGTAGTGCTTGATACCACCTGCATGGGCAGGGTAGACACAGCATGTCACGCTGGGAGATCACTCTCACTCTGACCGAGCAGTGACCATGGCATGTCCATGTTCCCACATAGTGCTGTACCTTGCTTTTCTCCAGTGATACCTGTGCGTTCTTGGTTCTGTGGCTCACTCATGGTAGTTCTTGCTTGATGTCTGTGCTGTGCATCCCACCTCTGGGTGCACAGTGTTCCCCTGTGAGCATGTGCTATGGACTGGCTATTGGGCTGTCTGCAGTTAGTCTGTGCATGGTGGGACCACCCTGTTGGATGCTGTAGGTGCAGTCTTGTTGTGCTGTCTACTGGTGGCTGGCAGACCCTGGTGTGGGGCAGTTGAGCCTACCCACCCCAGGCATCACTGCTGGTCTGTCACTATCACAGGTATGGCTCTGGCCCTGGAACACTGTCATCTGCCAATGGGACAGTGGTTGTTGGTACTTCAGCTGTTCTGTCTCTCCTCATCTACAAAAGGGGTGATTGTTAGCCCCTTGGGGTATACAGTGCATACTACTTAGTGGCAGTGCTACCTAAACCTCATGTGCATCTAGACGTGTTACAAGGTGCCTCATAAGGCACAGTACAAGGCGCGTTCCTTGCACTGTGCCTAGTAAGGTGCCTTGTAACGTGCCTGATAACGTGTCTTGAACTGTGCCTAATAAGGTGCCTTATAACGTGCCTTGTACTATGCCTCATAAGGTGCCTTGTAACGTGCCTTATAACGTGTCTTGTACTGTGCCTAATAAGGTGCCTTATAACGTGCCTTGTACTATGCCTAGTAAGGTGCACCACCCATTCCCTTATATGGGCATCCAGGGAACCTAACGCGGGGAATGTTACCGCAGTTTAGTAAACATACCCCTTAGTTTTTTCCTATTTTCTTTCTTTTAAAGCCGCAATCACCATGGCCCAACTGGCACTCTCTTCCCCCCCACCCCCTCTCAAAGAAGCTTGGAACCAAAGGAACCCCTGTCCCATCACAAACCTAGAGCTCCAGACAGGTAAAAAAACATTAAAGTGCTCCTCTCTCTCTGTTTTATTTTAAAATGTAATTTTACACTGGGTTACACATATATAATATGTGGCTAATTTTTGGGCTTACCTTGAAAGTTGTTTGCTTTGTTTAGGATGATCGTGAAAGGGATCACTGACAGTATAAATAGTAGAAGTGATAATGAGTTTCCTTGGAATATTCCTCATCTGGTTTTCATTTCCTCTAGCTCAACACTATTTACAGTATAACAAGATCTGTTTTCTATACAGCCACTAACACTTCCAGAAATCTTCTATCTTGGCTTATTCCAAAGATTTCCAAACATCTTGTGATCCAGCTCTGTAGAAGAGAATCAAATGTGTATTTGTAGTCAATCCAGGCCATAACAAGATTGATTTTTCATCTTTTGGAATTCCTAATGTAGGCATCATCACACAGCAGAGTAATTCATCTTTAACAATACCCAGTAGATAATGACGCTGTAGTTCTGAGCCAGATGTTACCTCAAGCTGAATCACTCCCTAAAGTAAGAGTCACCAGAAAAAAAAAACTAAACTCGTCCAGTGTCTTAATCCAAAAAGAGAGGACAGGAGAATACTGGACAAATATAAACCAGGGGCTCTAAGTAATTAAATGTTTTGATACACATTAATGAAGTTAACATGTATTAAGTGCCCACAGCCCTTTAATTTCTATGGGTGCTATGGCACTTAATGTGCATTAAGTTCATTAACGCATGTTCATCTTTAGTAAAGGACCCCCTAAGTTTAGTAACAGTTAAGGGTCCCTTTTACTAACACTTAAGGGCATGTTAACTAAAAGTTAATATGCGTTAAGTGCTGCTACTGCCCATTCATTTCTATGGGCCATTGAAGTACTTAACACATGTTAACCTTTAGAAAACATGCACCTTAGGGGCTTGTTTACAAAGCCGCGGTAGTGGTTCGCGATCGCGATCGCAGCCGCAGCCCCATTGAAATCAATGGGGCCGCGGCTCCGATTACGAACGCAAACCGCTACCGCGGCTTTGTAAACAAACCCCTTAGTGTAAGCTGCACTGCCCATTTTATTCTTATGGATTGTTTGGCAGATAGCACAATCCAAGTGTTAGTAATAAGGACCCAAAATGTTTTAGGATGTTAAGAACAATATTTATATATGTTATTTATATTATATTAGAGAAAGACATTATGCTTGGCAAGGTAGAAGGTCAACGCAAAAGAGGAAGGCCATCAATGAGATGGATTGATACAATAACAGCAGTTATGGGTGCCAATCTGTCAACAATAAGATGCCTGACTGAAGACCGAATACAGTTTAGGACAACTATCTAGAGGGTCGCCATGAGTTGACATCGACTTGACGGCACTTACCAACATTTATTTTTAGTATTTAGCTCATATTTCTTTCAGGGGGAGATCAAGGTGAGTTACATTCAGGTACAGTATGATGTTATATATGTATATACTCCAGTATCTGAGACTTGAGAAAGTAGGAGTATTAAATATACTGTAAGTCTTTTAACACAGATAAGTAATATTATCAAAATAGTTTTATTTAGATACATTAATTTAAAAAATGTAAAATGTCTTTTAAAATACTGAAATTTCAGTAAACTGTTAAACTAATAAAACAGTTTGATTTTCAATTTTGCAATATAGCTTCTGCATTTTTAAACAGTTTAACCTGTTTTGGACCAGTGTAAGTTTTACATACATAAGGTTTCCATACTTACTACTCAACTGTTTACTAATTAATGGTTATAAATTGAATAGAACTATGTTTAGCTATAATCATTATGTCAAAAAGCATTATATACAGATTTTTTATTTGAGATCTAGTTAGTTTAATAGGTATTCAAAGTTTGCTGATTTTGATGGTACTGGCGGCTCAGCATAAAAAGATCACAAAAAATATTAAGTAGCTTATAATGCTGTAATAGCTACTATTTTGCAAAAAAAGTATTTGTAGACTTTAGAAAATAGGTTTAGATAACTGTATGTTACTTAGGGGCATGTTTACTAAACTGCGGTAATGTCATTCCGCGGTAAAGGTAGAGATGCCCATATAAAGGAGTGGGCGGGGCAGCAGTAAAACTGTGTGCCAGATAAGGCACGTTAGAAGGCACTTTAAAAGGCGCATTATAAAGCACCGTAGAAGGCCGTAGGCAAGTGCCTTACGTGCCTTATAAAGCACCTTATAACGCGCCGTGTAAGGCACGTTATAAGGCGCCTTGTACTGTGCCTAATTAGGAGCCTTGTAACGTATTTTAAGGAGTGTTGATAGCCGTGGAGAGGGTACTGTGTGGCTGGCAGCACAGATCTGCAAAGATATGACTGTCACAGGCAAGCAAAATATCTGCCCTGGACAGGAGGGAACAACAAGGAATTGAACCCATGACCTCTGCCTCCACAGTCATCATCGTAACCAACGGGCTACAGCTCCATAGTGTCTAACACACCTCTGGCTGGCTACAGAAAGACTGCAGGTGACCACACAAGCTGTCTGGTGTGGTTATCAGGATAGAGTAGACCCACCCATACCCATGATGCACTGCACATGCAGATCAACAGCCTATGTCTGATCACAAGATGTGGTATGCGCCACTATAGCACCCCGGCCTGGTAGGGGGAGCTGACCGTATGTGTTACTGGCACAGAGTAGCTACAGACCGTGACAGCATGCGGTTCCTGTGCTCACTCTGAGGGCGAAGTGTGGGGCCCAGCACCAGGTCCGCAGCACATGTCATAACTGAAATAGGCTGTGCTGCAGGTTCTCATCAGTGTCAGTGTGTGATAGGTAGTCCTTGGAGATGCACCTAGGATACACCTGTGTCCATCTGTACTCCCCAGTCATGTTTAGCCCTTGTGGACTATGATGCACCCAGAATAGTGCATATTCTGTGTGGGTGCTATGGTCACAGAATACGTGAAGGGTGGTATGCAGACCCGAAGGTGGATTATATGAGAATCACCCAACCCACCAACAGATCCAGAGTCTACATCCCTGCAGTGGTGGCAGTAGAGGGGACCATCCACCCCAGTCTTTCTGAGGAACAGATACCCTACAGGGCAGGCAATGGCAGACAGACAGTAGGCCTGGAGATGCTCAGCTGTCCCCCACCACTATCTGACATTCTCCAGCCGCTGCACCCTGCAAAGTGTTCCAGCCATACACATACTAACTACAGACAGTCTGCTAGCTAATCCATAATGAATGTTCCTGGAGGGGATGTGAACGTACACACTAAGCAGCTAAGTCAGTGATTGGGCCCCAGAAAAAAAAGAACCCATAAATATCACTTGGGAGAAATACTATATAGCACTATGGGGGAACCTGGCCATGCCGTGGTCACTGCTCAGTCAGGGTGAGAGTGACCCCCCCCCCCCCCCCCAAGCAGGACATGCTGTGGCCACCCTGTCCGTGCAGGTTGTGGCCGGGCACTACAATGTCCGAGCCATTGCCCTATGCCCTGTGCAGATGCAGTCAGGCCAGGCCACCATGTCCAGGCTATACCCACAGTACCTTGCTCCTCATTATGCACATTGGCAGGTTTACACTTGCAACAGAACAAGTAGTGTGGGCTGAGGAAGGTGTTGGCAGACACCACACACAGGATAGACAGACACACACTCCCACACCTATGCCAGCATTGTGCAACTATAGAGGCTTTTGGCAGCCCTGGCCATCGCACCAGTCCTGGGCACAGTGCAGGCATGGCTATGGTATGCAATACTGTTGGGGTCAATCCCCAGGGTTGTGAACACTGTCAGACACCAGACCTGAAACACACTCCACAGACATCAGAGTGGTTGGTATGATACAGCTCAATGAGCAGATTATGCTTAACTTAGGAATTGCTATCTGCCAGTAATCATAGCAACCTCTTGATATATGTGTACCGTATTCCCAGGTTTAGGGTGGCAATGCTAGGGTATGTAAGTGCTAGTATTGGGAGATGCACGCAGGGCCCAACATCCTGCCTCTCCAGGAGGCTTTGGATACTGGAGCCTATGTGTGCAGGTGTGTCTGCCCCTGTTGGCCACTGCTCTAGGGCAGAGGTTCACAACTCCAGTCCTGGTGGGCCAAACACTGTTCAGGTTTTCATGCTGTCCCTAATGAATATGCATGAGATACATCTGCATACCATGGGGGCGGCGCATAGAAATGTAGCACAGACATCTGTATTAGAGAGAGCATTACACCTGAATGGTGTTTGGCCCTCCAGGACTGCAGTTGGGAAACTCTGCTCTAGGTATTGTGCATGTTTATGGTGTCTGTGCTCTGTAGGGTAAAATATAGACGTTAAAGGCATGTTTATGTTATCTGCAATAAAGGTTCAGTCTTTATTACCATGTTTTAGTAGTGGGTAAAATATGGGGACTGGGTTGGCAGGAACCACAGCTGGGGCTTGAACCTGTGACCTTCCACTCCTGAACACACTGGCTGTGTGTACTGCACCACCTTGTTGCTACAGAGATAGTGCAGTCCCTAGGGATACCATGACTGTTTGTCAGACAGGGCCTGTCTGTTGCAATGCATGGCACCCACCTACACAGGGCTAGGCCATGTTCTGCTGTGGGCAGCAGCCACTGCCCCCTCCACCACCAGTACCCCTCTCCCACCATGCTGACATGTCCTTCTGCTGGTGGTGCTGGTGTTGCGCAGTCGCAGGCCATCCAGTGTGCAAGTAGGCGGCTGCCTATGGTGCGGGTTCTGGGGTAGGGGTGCCCACATAGATGTCCACGCTTCCCCCCAGCACCACCTGCCAATGTTCTGTGCCCTTGGGGGTACCTGCTGGGTACTATCCCCTGTGACACTGTGGGAAACACACTCATGCCCATGTTGGGCCCTCATCAGTTGCTGTCTGGCTGCTCTACTGTTTCAGCATTCCTATGGGCCACCTAGGCATCACCCAGCTGCACCACAGCATGTGCCGCCTGCAGCCCTCTGTATCCCCTTTTCCAGCATGTGTCCAGTTGCCCGTTCCAACATGCCCACCCTGCTGTTGCAGAACGCCATAGAAAGCCTGTCCAATAACGAGGGGAAACCATGATCAGCGCTATTTCACTGTGGGATCATTCACCTTGTATGGGGACAGAGCATAGACCCTTCCAAAATTAATATCCTTTTTTTGGAGCTTTCTCGGTAGTGTTTTTTGATGTTTCCCATTCATATCACTATTGGCCAGCTTGGTTATGTTTGTTTTACATTTTGTTCAGGTCATTTTCAGTGTTTATTTGCCCTTTTATTCTGTGCACATGTATCACACTTATTACTTTTTGTAGGTTTCCCTGGCTTTGCTGTACATCGCTGACTGAAATGGTTTCTCTCTCCTGCAATTGTGTGCTAACGCCTGGTTTTCAGTTGCGTTAGGATTCAGCCCTTTATTCCTCCATGTAAGTGTGAAAGGGGCCTCTCCCCGCCCACTCCCTGTCCATTGACCCCTTCTCCCCCCCTCTCTCCACCCTTTTCTGAACTTAACGCGGCCGGGAACATTAAGGCGCGTTAAGGGCTGTTAAGGTGCCTTAACGGTACAGAATGTACCGTTCGGGCGCCTTAAGGCACCTTAACGTGCCTTAAAGTAGCCGCTGCTACGTTAATGCAGTTTAGTAAACATGCCCCTTAGTGTCAGAGTTATTGGTGCGTATATTGGCCTTGTATATTTTTCATACGCTGGGCTAATATGCTGTCGAAACTAATTGCTGTCAAGCATTCTGTTCTAGTTGTTTCAATGGTGCAATATCGAGACACTGAATCAGAAGGGTTTTCATGTGTATCATATTCCGCCATCAGAATAGAATGTTGACAAACTATTATATCATAATAAAGTGTTTTAAATGAAAACTGCAGTTTCAATAGTATCATACAGTATGTTTATGTCAATGAATATTGGAACTGAATCCTATCTTTTCTGAAGACAGACAATATACTATATTGGACCAGTGTATGAAAAACATACACTATGGGGTATGTTTACTAAACTCCGTTGCTGTGCGGGTCCCTGTTAGTGTGCTGGTGCCATATAAGGAGTGGGCGGGCCAGGCAGAAAAAAGCAAAAAACCAGACCGTACGTGTGTGCGTCGCGCTAATGTGCGGGGCCCACATTAGCGCGTGGGAAGGCTAAGTGGGGCGCTGCTGCAAAACCAAACAGCAGAGCTGTAGTACAACGGTGAAGACACCAACCAATGGTGCAGGGGCCAGGGGTTCAAACTCCCATTGCGCTCAACAAAAAATACCAGCTGAGGCACCAACATTTATGGGCAAAAGTGGTTAGGAGGCATATTAATTTAAGGCGGCACACTGTTATTTTTATTACGGCATGAGGCGGCGCACTGTTTAGTGTGGGCGGCAGATGGCGGCGCATTGGTAAGTTTGGGCGGCAGAAGGCGGTGCGCTGATAAATGTGGGCAACAGAAGGCGGCGAGCCGGTGGGCAGAAGGCGGCGCGCTGATGTGTGAGGGGGCAGTCCAATAGTGGGAGGGAGAAGTGGCGCGCTGATGTGCAAATAACAGGAACGGAGCCATAGCACAATGGTTAAGACACTGACCACTCGTGCAGGGATCATGGGTTCAATTCCCCACAGTGCCCATTGAAGACAGCTGGCTGAGGCATTATTTTAGGGGCATTTCCATGTTGTGCGGCATAAGGCGGTGCGCTGTTAATTTAGTGTGCCACAAGATGGCACGCTGATGGCTACAAGGCTGCGCGCGGATGCGCAAACACAGGAACAGAGCCACAGCACAATGGCTAGGACACTGACCAATGGTGCAGGGGCCAGGGGTTCAACCCCCCACAGTGCCCAGTGAACAAGGCTGGCTGGGGCAGTATGTATCATGGTGAGGAGTGCTGTAGGAGGCCTTCTATTTATATTTTATTTCCCACCACTAGTAAACCCGCTCTCACAGTGTGTTAACATACGGATGCCCGTAAGGCACATGTTACAGTGCACTGTCCGCCAAGGCACCCTAGAATGTCCCCTATAGGGCACCATGTATGTTGCAACACAGGATAATGTATAGTGCACCCTATATGGATGGAAACCATAAGGTGGCCTATAGGGCACCCTATAAAGCACCCTTAGAGGCACCTAATGGGTATAGTAAGCTGTGTGTGGTTTTGCCGGCATAGACATATGTACAGTAAATAAAAATAAAGCTGTGGACAGCCCTATCATAGGGCCCCACTGTGGGTTTGAACCCATGACCTCAGGCTGTACAGGGAGTGATGTAACCATTGGGCTACAGCTCTATAGCTGACAGCAAGCCCCTGGCTGGCTGCAGAGAGCCTGCACGTCACCCCACAGACAGTCTGCTGTTGTAGACAGGATAGGGTTAGGCCACCCGTACCCATGATGCACTGCACATGCAAATCAGCTGTCCACAGATGCACACAAGATGGGGAATGCACCCCAACAGCTACCCGGCCTGGTAGGGGGAATTGTCCATGTGCACCCACACAGCACCTCGGCCTGGTAGGGGGTCCTGAGCGGGTGGACTACCAGCAAAGAGTAGCTACACACCGTCACATTGTGCGGGTACTGTGCTCACCCTGAGGGTGTGATGTGGCGGCCAGGACCAGGTTCACAACACCAGCCATGGCTGGATGAGGCCATGACAGAGCTCCAAAACAGTACTAACCTGTGAGATAGGAAGGTGCTGCAGAGACTTGTTGGATATCTCTGTCTGTCTCAGTTAGTGGAAACCCCCATGGACCCCCTAGGTGGTCAAAGTACCCCCCCATGGCAGCAAAGTGGACCATCAAACCCCAGTCCTGCTGGGGAACAGACACCCTACAGGGCAGTCCATGCAGCTCCACACACATCATCAGACAGACTTTAAGCCTGGATATCCAAAGATGCACCCCAGCACTATCTGATATTCACCTGCAGCAAGCCATCAGCCGCTGCACCCTGCAAGGCACTCCATCAAAACACATACCAGCTGTGAACAGTCTGCTGGTTAGCCCTGATGGAAATGCATGCACCCAAAACTGGGGTGGCAGCACACACAAGCAAAGAGTTCTGTGAGGAGGCCCCAACAGGAAACCCATATATTTCACAAGAGAGAGAAACACAATACAGCACCATGGGGATGCCTAGCCATGCTGTCATCACTGCACACTCAGGGTGAGAGTGCTCCCCCAGCAGCACATACAGAGGTCACCCTGTCTGTGTAGGTGGTGGCCTGGCACTACAATGTCACAGCCAGTGCCCTATGCCCTGTGCAGATGCATCCTGGCCAGCCCACCATGTCTGACCTATACCCATGGTACCTTGCTGCTCATTATGCACATTGGAAGGCCAATACTGGCAGTGTGGGTTGGGGAAGGTGTTTGCAGCCAACACACACTGTATAGAGCAGGGGTGGGCAAACTTGGTCCTGGAGGGCCGCAGACCAGTCAGGTTTTCGGGATATCCCTAATGAACATGCATGAGATATATATGCATTAGAGATATCCTGCCAACTTGACTGGTTTGTGGCCCTCCAGGGCTGGATTTGGAGACCCCTGCCTTACACCTCTGTCATTTAAGCTCGTGAGTGGGCAAGGTACAGATGTCCTAGACATCGAAAGGGTATATAGAATGTGTCACATTCCTCCTCGATTCTCACCACCACCAAAAAGTTGTCTAATGGACAATTTTTTGGTGGTGGTGAGAAGTGAGGAGGACTGTGACAAATTCTATCTAAGCTTTTTGATGTCTTGGACATCTGCACCTTGTCCACTCACAATCTTAAATGACAGAGGTGTAAGGCAGGGGTCTCCAGATCCAGCCCTGGAGGGCCACAAACCAGTCAGGTTGGCAGGATATCTCTAATGCATATATATCTCATGCATATTCATTAGAGATATCCCGAAAACCTGACTGGTCTGCGGCCCTCCAGGACCAGGTTTGCCCACCCCTGGTCTATACAGTGTGTGTTGGCTGCAAACACCTTCCCCAACACACACTCCCACACCTATGCCAGCATTGTGCTACTATTGAGGGGGTGATTAGTCTTGGCCACCACACCGGTCCTGGGCACGGCACAGGCATGGATATGGTACGCAGTACTGCTGGGGGTCACTCCCCAGGGTGGTGAACACCGTCAGAGGCAAGGTCTGGAGCACGCACCGCAGACACCAAACAGATTGTTCGGATGGGGTCAACTAGCAGTATGTGCGTAACGTAGGGATATCTATCAGCCTGTACTCTTAGCAAACGTTTCAGAGCTGTGTACCTCAGGTGTAGGGTGACATTGCTAAGGTATGCAGGTGCTGGTATTGGGAGATGCACGCAGGGTCCAATGTTCTGCCTCTACAGGAGACATTGGCCAATGGGGCCTGTGGGTGTGGGTGTGGGTGTGTCTGCCCCTGTTGGCTGCTGCTTTACGGCAGCGCTTCCCCACTCCAGCCCAGTTTTGCATCAAACTGTTCGGGTCTTCCTGCTGTCCCTCATGAATATGCATGAGCTACATCTACATGCCGTGGGGGTGGTGCATAGATATACAGCACAGGCATTTGTATGAGTGGCAGCATGGAACCTGACTGGTGTGTGGCCCACAAGGACTGCATTTGGGGGATTCTGCTGTAGGTTCTGCCCCTGTTCATGGTGTCTGTGCTCAGTGGGGTAAAAGATAGACGTATTACCATTGCATATGTCCTCGTCACGAAAGGTGTGTCCTTACTGTCACTGTTTATTTGTGGGGAAAATATGTGGGCAGGATTGCCAGTAGCCCCAGCTGGTCTTTGAACCTGTGACTTTCTGTTCTTGCATGCACTGTCTGTGTGCACTGCACCACTGTGTAGCCACAGCTTGGCTGAATTCCATGGATAGTCCATGACTGTGGATCCGGCAGAGCCTATCTGTTGCTGTGGACTGTGCCAGCCTGCACATGGCTAGGCCTCTGTCTTCTGTCGCTAGCAGCCACTGCCCCCTGCACCACATGTACTCGTCCGCCAACATGCTGGCATGAGCTTCTCCCATAAAAAGCAGGTGACCTGATTGGAATGTGGCAGTACGGGACTGCATTTGGGGTACTTGGCTGTGGGTAATGCCCATTGTTGTGGTGTGTGTGCGTTGTTGGGTAAAATATGGGTGTTTTCCCCATGCTTATGTCCCCTGCAATACAGGGGTGTCTGCGCTATCTGTGTTTAGTGGTGGGTAAAATATAGGGACTGGGCTGGCAAGTGCCACAGCTGGGCTTTGAACCTCTGACCCTCTGGTCCTAGAGGTACTGACTCTGTCTGCTGCACCACACTATGGCCACATAGACAGTGCAGCCCCTGGAGGTAGTAAGCCTGGCAGGATGGAGTCACAAACCCTGCTCTACGCAAATTTACTGTGGGCATATGCACCCTGTCTGGTGACAAACGTGCACATAAACCCTGGAAATGACCACGGGAAATGGGTGACAAAATATCACCATGCTGGGCAACAGTGATATTAATGGGCAACCATAGCAAACACTCCCAGGAAAGCTCCACAAAAGGAAATGTTTTTTGGAAGAGTCTCCGCTCCGTAAACCCTTCCAAAATTCATTTCTTTTTCTGGAGCTTTGCTGGGTGTGTTTTCTGTATTTTCCCATCACTATAACTGTTCCCCAGCTGAATTACTATTTTTAATAGTTCTGTTGTGGTCATTTTCTATTTTTATTTGCACTTTTGTGCTGTGCACATGTATCACACTGCTCACGTTTTGCTGATTTCCCCGGTTTTCCTGTACATTGCTGACGGAAATGGTTTCTCTTCCCTTTAAATGCTTTCTACCGCGAGTGTTTCCCTCGCGGTAGTTTTTACATGCAAATTCGGGCCCGATACTGTGCGGGGAGCCTCTCTCCTCCCACTCTCCATCCATTGACCCCGTCCCTCCGCCCCTCCGGAGCCTTCCTCCACCCTCCTTTAGCCGTTCCACGCCTCTATCGGACATTTGCGGGCCCGCACTTGTACGGGGCCCGTTAGTGTGCCGCGCACCTTTGCGGGGGTGACACACACGTGTGCGGGGCGTTTAAACACGTTTATTAGTGTTTCAGTGCCGCGTTTCCATGCGCTCTTTTGCGGCGCGCACATTTCCGGTTTTTAGTAAACATCCCCCTATGTGAAACTTCTATTTTCTGCAAAGTTTTAATATTTTTTATTATAGCCGGTATTTCATAGTTGTTTGAGTGTAGCAAATCTAATAAATCATCCAGAACAGAGAAAGAATATGCGAGCTGTCCAAAACGGGTTAAAATGCAGAAGTTACATTGTAAAATTGAAAATCTAACCTTAGTTCAATTTCTCCTTACAGGAACTTTAACTCTGTTTCCAGACTTTCAAAATTTTTCTGGAAAGTATGCAATATTGCTTACCAGAATGAACAATTTTAAGAATAAAATTCTTGTTTACTAAATAACTTCAAGCACAGTGAGTATGACAATAGAAGTTTCTTTACTTTACTCTTCTTCTCTCTTTACAGGTTAGAAACATAGTAAGCACTAAGATAAAGAAACTCTTTTTACATCTTTAATTTCTTTTTTGCTTCAGAAATTTCCCAACAACTAAATAATTGGAATTTTCTCATTTTCAGGTCAGTAGCCTTTTCTTTTCTATGAAAGTTATTTTCAAGAACAGGAAGGCCGCGTGCCCCGTGCGCGCGGCCGCATCTAACCGGGGGGGCGCCTGGCGCGCGCTCCCCACTGGCTGGCAAGCTGTGCGGCGGCGGCAAGTGCGGGGTTTGAAATGATTGGCTCCCGCGGGGGTATTGACAACGCGGGAGCCAATCATTGACCAGTGGAACTCGGCAGGGGGGGAGCGGTGAGGAGCGTGGCCGTCTTTTCGGCCTCGAGGTGCGAGGTGGCGGTTGCTTCTTTGGATCCGGGAGCGAAGTTCTTCACGGTTTGTGGCAGCATTGCAGTGTCGGGTCCGGTTTTCGCGAGCGGCGTTCCTTTCTGCCTCGAGGCGGCGGTGGCGGCGGTTCAGTGTCCAGTCCAGCATTGCGATCTGAGCGGTGTGGGGGTTTGTTTGGCGTTTTCTTCTGCAGCGATTTCGCGGCGGGAGCAGGAGACAGCTGAGCTGCGGTGACTTGAGCCTCTGCTTCCGTGACCTGAATGGGGCCAGCACAGAGGACCGGCGTCCGCGGCAGGAGCAGGCGGTTTGCGTTGGTGGTGACTGGCTTCAGGAACGTGGGTGAGATCTATGTGATTGGCCTGCTCTTCTTGAGTGGCAGCTGATTCCTTGTTTTAAAACATAATAATAATAAAATACAACTTTAGGGATATTGTTTTCTACTATTCCTTATGCGGCCTCATACTACACGGGGTACAGGAGGGTCCCGGGGCGGGGGATGGGTAGGGGTGTGGGATCGGGGGTCGGGGGGGCTGTGGCTGGGCCACCTGGCAGGGGTGCATGTAAAGGGGTGCGATTGGGGTGGGTGAAAAAGGGGATCAACCTCCGGCAGTGTCTGAGTCTGCAGGACCGAGCAGGCGTGGGTCTGTGCGCCAGAGAGGGGGTGAGCGGGGTAGAAGTGGGCAGAGGAAGAAAAAGGGGGGAACTCTAGCTCGGGCTGGTACTGGGCCTGCTGGTGGGGACGACGCTGTCCCGGTAGGGCCGGTTAGCCCTAGTATTCCCCAGGTTGGCTGTGGGGATAGTGTGCGGGGACCTCTTGGGCAAGGTGCGGAGCGGGAGGCGGGTGCCTGCCCTGCTACAGCTTGGATAGGGCCTCCAGCAGCGTCATCTTGGGCTGGTTATCCAGCGGCTTGGATGGCTGGGGGAGCGGCGGCAGGGTATTCGGGGGTCTCTCCTTTCCCAAATGTACAGGTCGAACACCCTTTGGCCTGGGAACATTGGATTGGGGGCGGGCAAGGTTCTTCCCGGGCGGAGGGGGTGGGCATTTGGCAGCCGTCCTGGGCCCCGGCGGGTGTTGCTTCGCCTTTTGCTGTCTTCTCTCCGCAGGCTCCGCCCGGTTGGCACTTCCGGGGTGATGCGGATCCCTCTGGTTCACATCGGCGCGGAGGAGGAACGTCCAGCGGTGATGGAGGCCGTCGGGGAGAAGATCCTGGTCCGGGCCTTGCGGCCCCTCCACTACAGCGGGTGAGCAGTGTGTGTGAAGGAATGCCAAGTGCTGCGGCGGGTGAGTTACCTTTGGGCTCTCTGGGGGGAGGGAGTGAAGGAGGGGTTCTAGCGGTTCCTGGGTCTGCGGGCAAGAAGGCCAAAAAGAAGCGTAGGCATTCCTGTCGCTGGCGTCGTACATCGGATTCGTCTTCTCAGTCGTCTGTTCGGTCTTCGTCGTCTTCTTCTACGTCCGGTGAGAGTGCGAAGGGCGATCTGAGCAGAAGTTCGGTGCAGCCGACTTTGGCGGCCTTCTCCGAGTTATGGGAGGGGGTACCCAAGAAATTGCGGAGGAAAATTCAGAAAAGGCGTTATATCGATATTTTTCGGTTGATGGAGGGCAGGAAGCGGACTGGCGATAGTCGGAAGAAGCGGAAGGAAGATGAAAAGGCAGGGCGGGTACGTCGAGTGGCTAGGAATGTGGTTAATTGGACCAGGGCTTTCTTACGTCTTGCTAGTGTATGGGGGCATATGCATCCCGATCAATATGGGATGCTATTGGCTTATATGGACTCCATTTTAGAGACGTCTCAGTCGCATCAGGGTTGGGCCTGGCTCAACTACGATGAGAAATTCCGTGATAAAATGGAGGAGAACCGGCTTTTATCTTGGGGAACTCAAGATATAAATTTATGGTTAACCCAGATGGCTGTTCGCCCGGGTGGTGGGTTAGGGGTTAGCGGAAAAGGGGGGTAGTGGCCAGCGAGGGGCAGGGGCGGTCCTTTCGTGCAAGTGGGGTTCCGCCGGGACAGCGTGCAGCCGGGGGCAGGGCCGGAGATTTGTGTCAGCGTTTCAATAAGTCTTCGTGCCCCTTTCCAAACTGTAAGCTCCGGCACGCCTGTTCTCTCTGCGCTGGGGGGCATTCCGCGCTCAAGTGTGGCAAACGTTTGTCCGTTGGTCCTGGAGTGCCCTCTACCAAGCCATAGGGACCTTGAAGATTTAGCCCCAACTCCTATTCGTTTTGATGTTATCTATCCGTGGTTGTGGTGGTATCCTCGGGGCAGGGCTGGGCGGGTGTTGGAAGAGGGGTTTCGCACAGGATTTTCTATTCCGGTTGAGGGGACGGTGGTGTCAGGTAAAGTTCGTAATGCTCCTTCCGTTAGGCAATTTCAACATTTTGTCCGGGACAAGCTGGCGGTGGAGCTACAGTTGGGTAGGGTGGCTGGCCCGTTTGCTGAGCCGCCCTTCTCCGACCTAGTTGTGTCACCTTTGGGGATCATCCCGAAGAAGGAGCCCGGCAAATATAGGTTGATTCATAATTTGTCTTTTCCTTTTGGGTCTTCGGTTAATGACAACATTCCGAGGGAGCGTTGTACGGTGCGTTACGCATCTTTCGATATGGCGGTGGTGCTGGTTCGGCGATGTGGTTGTGAAAGCCTTTTGGCCAAGGTAGATATTGAGTCTGCGTTTTGTTTGTTGCCGGTGCACCCTTCAGCTTTTCATTTGTTGGGTTTCCGCTTTGAGGGTCGGTTCTATTATGACAAGTGCATGCCCATGGGTTGTTCTGTGTCATGTGCTTATTTCGAATTGTTCAGTTCTTTTCTGCATTGGGTTTTTGTGCAACGTACGGGATATACGACCGCCGTGCATTACCTGGACGATTTCTTGTTTGTGGAGGAAGCACGTTCGGGACGGTGCCAGGCTTTTCTGGATGGATTTGTGCTTTTAGCGCAGGAATGGGGTGTTCCGCTGGCTGTGGATAAAATGGAAGGCCCCATGACAAGACTTACCTTTTTGGGCGTTGAATTGGATACTGTGTCCATGGTTGCGCGCTTGCCCATGGAGAAGGTGATTAAGTTGAGGGTTTTGGTGGCAAATGCGCTAGACTCCAGTAAAATGACGTTGAAGGAGATGCAATCGCTCATTGGCTCTTTGAACTTTGCATGTCGGGTGATCCCGATGGGTAGGGTGTTTTTGCGTTGCTTCGCTGGCGCCACGATAGGGGTTACTAGGCCGCATCATCGTATTCGGGTATCCAGGAGTATGCGGGCAGATTTGAGTGTGTGGGACACCTTTTTGCAAGACTTTAATGGGTGCACCGTTTTTCGGGATTTAGAAATTACCAGTGAAGCGTTACAATTGTTTACGGATGCCGCTGGGGGTTTGGGTCTGGGGGTGTATTTCGGTGGTTCCTGGTGTGCAGAGCCATGGCCGGAAGCTTGGCATGTGGCGGGTCTCACCCGTAATGTCATGTTTTTAGAATTGTTCCCGATACTAGTGGTTCTGACATTATGGCCAGACAGGCTGCGCAATCAGACATTGTTATGGTGGTGTGATAATGCCGCGGTGGTTAGTGTGGTTAATAATTATGCCCCGCGCTGTGTGCAAGTGGCTGATCTGATGCGTCAGGTGGTGTTAGCTTGTTTGCGTCTCAATATGGTAGTTAGGGCTAGGCATATTCCAGGAGCGACTAACAGGATTGCTGATGCTCTTTCCCGTTTTAAGTGGGAGCTGTTTTGGGCATTGGCGCCGGCGGCGGACGAGAACGGGGCATCGGTACCGGAGCACTTATGGCGGATTGGTCTGCAGAGATGATGCGATTACTGGAAAGCTCCGTATCTGCTTCAACCTGGACGGCGTATCGACGGGGCTGTAGCAGTATCGAGACCTTCCTCGCGGACTGCGGATGGCGGCATGGACCGGTGTTGGATCAATTAATGAGTCAGTATGTCATTGCGGCCAAAGCAGTGGGGCTTTCGCGATCCGCGGTGCGTATGCATCTGGCCGGGTTTTCTTTTTTCTCCAGGGCGGTGGGGTGGGGGGCTACTGGGGGGGGATTTTTGACGCGCTGGTTGTTACAGGGTTGGGAAAGTTCCTCGCCTACACCGGTTGACGGCAGGCGCCCGATTACCCATGACTTGCTAGTCCGGCTTTGTAGCGGCTTGCCTCATGTTGCGACCTCCCCTTTTGAAGTCGCGCTTTTTCGGGCAGTTTTCACGGTTGCCTTTTTTGGTGCTTTTCGGATTGGCGAGCTGGTAGCGGAGTCGCGTCGTTCTTTGCCAGGTCGGGGATTGCTATGGTCGCACATTTTGTTCATACGGGGTGGGGTTCGGATTTGGTTGGCGCGTTCCAAGACGGATACACTGGGCAAAGGAACTTGGGTGTTTCTGCGGGCCATGCTTGGACAGCTCACGTGTCCTGTGGCTGCGCTGTGGGAGTATTTGCTATTGCGGCCCGGGGGGGTGGCAAATCTTTTTCTACATGCTGATGGGCAGGTGCTCACACATTTTCAGTTTACCGCTGTATTGCGGTTGGCACTGCGGTGGTTGGGTGAGGACCCGGGTCAATTCGCGCCTCACTCATTTCGGATCGGGGCTGCGACTACTGCTGCTGGGGTCGGCTTACCCGAGCAAGCGATTAAGAGGATTGGCAGATGGAAGTCCCAGGCTTTTCGCACCTATGTGCGGTTATGAGGGGGGGGAGAGACTAACTGTTCATTTTGTTTTGCAGATCTTGGTCCGGGATCGGGATCGTGTAGCTGTTGGGTGATTGGCCACTCTTTTGTGTATTGGGCCGGTCGGCGAGCAGCGACATGGCCTGTGGGTGAGAACCTCGGTTTGGCAACTTCCTTGGTGACTATTTCATGGCTAGACGAGCGAGGCCTCCGGTGGATACAGCTCTTGTCTTTGCTGCGGCACCATGAACGTCAGTGAGGGACGCCCGCTATCATCTTGATTCATCTTGGGGGCAACGATTTGTGGGCTTGGACTTGTCGTCAGTTGATTCGCGCAGCTCAGCGCGACTTTAGAGAATTGTTTATTATGTTTACAGATGTGGTTCTCGTTTGGTCGGATATCCAAGGCCGGCTTCCTGGGGTCAACGGCGATGGTCCCGGGGGTTAACCAAAATTAATCGGCAGATTGGCCAATGGGTAGGGGAGCGGGGGGGTTGTCAGATTTTCCATCCCTGGGCGGAGGTAGCCTGTTCGGGATTATACAGACAGGATGGGGTACATCTGTCCCCGGTTGGGATGGATTTACTCTTAAATGATTGGCAGGAGGCCTTGGAGGATATTCTACGGAACAAGTTGGGCTGGTCGCAGCTTTGCCTTGGGGGGGCGGCTCAGTTAGAGGTACACTGAGCCGTTGGCAGGATCCCGGAGGTTTCCGGGGTCCGGAGCCGGAGGTAATCCTTAGGGCGGGGGTGGGGTACCCCCGACCTGGCCAATCCCTCGGGCTTTTGCTAATAATATGGTGAAGCCGGAAGAGGGAGGGATAAGAAAATAGCCGGGGCTTGTGCCCGGCGGAAGCGGAAACAGCGTCACCTTGCTAATGATATGGCGGGTGAGGGCTTGATCCGCAGGGAAAGGGGGGGGGGTTAAGATTGTTGGATTTATAGATTGTTCTGTTATTGTTAAAAGGCTAATAAAAGCTGCGACCAGTTTATTTATTTATTTATTTATTTATTTAACATCTTTTATATACCGCACTATTTATAATCAGCGCGGTTTACATAGAACAATAAAACATCAGATAAGATACATATTATCTGTTTTTTACATGGAACAGGGACAAAAACTTGGGTAACCGGGGTAATTATTTACAATGAATAATAGTAATTGAACTATTTACATATGGACGGCTTATTGTATGAAGAGAACTTTGTTAGGATGAGAGAGAGGTGAGAGGTGTTACTGGTTGGCAGAGGTTACGTGTTAAGAACAGGATTGTTGCTATTTGAGTGAGCTTGTGTTTCGGTATTCTCTGGGAAATATTTGATGAAAAGGTGATGCTTCAAGGCCTTTTTAAACTGGGAGAGATCAGCGATGGCCCTAATGTGTGGTGGGAGGGTGTTCCAAAGTTTTGGAGCGCATAAACTGAAGGATCGGTTTACAGTTGCAGAGCTGTATTTTAAGGACTCATATGGAACCTTTAGCATGTTTAATTCCGTGGTTCTTCTAAGCCTGTTGGAAGGGATTGGTTGGATCAGCTCTGATAGTGATGAGGGAGCAAGTCCTTTGTGAGCTTTAAAGGCTAGTAGCAGGGTCTTGAAGGTGATTCTCGCTTGGATGGGGAGCCAGTGTAATTGTTTGAGGAGAGGTGTTACATGTTCTCTTTTAGGTACACCGAAAAGCACTCTTGCTGCGCTGTTTAATGCTAGTTGAAGCGGGTTAAGGGTAGATTGGGGGAGCCCCTGTAATATACAGTTTGCGAAGTCAAAGTGCGGGATAATTAGAGCCTGGTAGACCGTACGGAAATCATCTGGATCAATCAGTTGGCGGAGGTGTCTGAGGGAGCGAATCTTGAAATAAACTGCTCTAACAGTGTTGGCTATGTGGGTCTTCATATCTAGATTCTGATCCAGCGTCACTCCAAGGTATCGGATGTGGGATTTTACTTGCAGCTTGGCATCTTGAACCTCTAGAAAAGTGGGTGGTGTGAACTTAGAGTTCCTTGAGATAAAAAGAACCTCAGTTTTTTTGTTCTGGATTCTGAGATTTTGAGTCAGTAGCCAATTTGAGATGGTGTTAAAACAGTTGGTTATGGGGGTGAGGTTCATCTTCTCTATGCAGAACGGCATATATAGTAACACGTCATCAGCATAGATCATATAGTTGACGTTGAAGGACCTGATAATGTTGCATATAGGTTGCATGTAGATGTTGAATAATAGTGATGACAAAGAGGAACCTTGTGGGACTCCTTGTCCTTGGTGAAACGGATCTGATGTTTCACCATTTGATTGAACCTGTTGCCATCTCTCTGAGAGGTATGAGTTGCACCATTCGAGAGCATTTCCACAAAGGCCCTTCTCTCTTAGGCGGATAATAAGAAGATCGTGACAGACCGAGTCAAAAGCAGTCGCAATATCCAAAAAGATGAGAACAAAGCCCTGCTTGATGTTATCGATACCAGAGTTTAGGCTGTTGAGAAGTGAGGTGAGGAGCGTTTCGACCCCGTGGGATTCCCTGAATCCATGTTGACAGGTGTCCAAAGGCGCTTCAGTGTCGATATGGTCTTGCAGTTGTCTGTAGGCTATTTTTTCAATTATTTTAGCAAGAGTGGGTATGCTGGAGATGGGTCGGTAAGAGTCTGTTTTTTGTGGATCTAACTTGAGGTTTTTTAGTAGAGGTCTGATAGAAGTCTGTTTGAGGGCAACAGGGAATGAGCCGGTGTCAAATGATAGCCTTATGATCTTGGAGATTATTGGAGCAAGCTGTTTGCGAAGGTCCTTTATCCAAAAGGCTGGACACGGATCAGTATGTGCTGTGGATAGGTTGAGAGATGAGATTATATCTTCAATTAGCTTCAAAGACGGGGTGGAGAATGAAGCTAAAGGAGCTGGGAGCCCATGAATATTCGGGATAGGGGGTATTGTGATTTTATTTGTACAGCACATCTTGGATTGAATGTAAAGAGCATATTCTTGTGGGTTGATTTCACACTGGTGTTCCGGAGAAGGCTCCTTGGCTAATTTCTTGACAAGAGTAAATAGGTCATGGGGTTTATTTATAGCACGTTTCAGGGTGTCTGTATGATATAGTCTCATTTTTTCTGAGATGGCCTTGCGGTGGGCGTCAAGATGTTGCATGTATGCGGTCTGAGTGGTATTGGTGCGTGACCTCCTCCATTTTTTCTCGAGCTTTCGCAAAAGTTTTAGGGATTCTTTCAGATCTGATGTATACCAAGGCGCCATCGCTTTTGTTCTTGAGGGCTTGTTTCTGGGTGGACGGGAAGAAATGCGGTTGAGTCTGTTGTTCCAAGAAGTGATAATCTCATCCAGGTTTAGGGTAGAGTCTTTAGAGAGTGCGTCAGTTTCATCGAGGATCTGTTCCCTGTTAAAAGGTTGGAAGCTTCTGGATGTGGTATTTGCATATTTGTTTAGGTCCTTGTTATCAGAATATTGTTTCTTTTGAATGGGAATCTGGAATATAATGAGATTATGATCTGACCATGGGACATCTGTAATTGCTAGTATAATATTTTGAAGTTGATTGAGAGTGGATAGTGGGGCAAATATGAGATCAAGGATGTTACCTTTAGTATGTGTGGATTGTTGTACAACTTGCTTGTAACCTAGAGTTTCTAGAGCATCTATAAAGGTGTCAGATTGGTTGTCTTGAAGGGACGGTAGGTTAATGTCTCCTAAGATCCAGTTGGGTCTATTTGGATTCAGTGAGTTGGAGGCAAGGTTTATAATGGTTGATAGATCATCTGGGGAGGATGATGGCGCTCTGTATACTAAGTTTATAGAGCAAAGGTTGTTAGAGATAGAGACGGTTTCGAGGTGGTTGTTGCTAGAAGAGTCGACCATTTTAAGTTGGAGTTCAGTCTTGGCGAGGATAAGTACCCCTCCACCTCTTTTGCCTTGTCTGCTGCTGGTGAAGACTACGAAGTTGTTGGGGAGGAGCTGGTTGAGAATTATATTATCTTCGGGAGACAGCCATGTTTCGGTGACCATAAGTATATCCAGGTTGTGAGATGTTATTATGTCTGTGACAGCTGGCCATTTTTTACGAAGAGAGCGAGCATTAATGAGGGCACATTTGAGAGGGCATGGTTGATTGTAATTTTCTGTATTTAACTTTGTAGTGTGCTGAAGAGGTATGTATAATAGATAATGGTGATGAGAACGGTGGTCCCAGTTTACATTGTGGTAATTAGTGCCTGCCCATTTTCGCCAGTTGTTATGCAAGATAGGTATGGAATTGCCAGGAGAAATTAGAGCTAGGATATCTGGTATCAAACCTATGAAGAGGAGGTATAGGCCTAACGTTATTTTGATGTGGAGGGCCATTGTGTGGATGTGAGGAATATTGCTTAGGAGGGAGATTTTAAGATAGGGTTTGAATTTTTCTGTGGTGAGGTGTTTAAAATCTGGCTAGGGGAAGGCAGTTCACTGGAAATTAGGTACAGATATGTGTTGCAGAAGCTTACATAGTGAGAGGTAAAATCTGGGTAGGCAAAGATATTTCACTGGAATTTAGTTAGGTACAGATAACAGCTTACCAAATGTGAGGGGTACTGGGAACAGTGTATACAGATTAGTAATATTGGCAACAGTGTATACAGATTAATAACAGTGTGAAAATATGTGAGAGGTACTGGTGATAGGGGAGGCAAAATGTTGCTTGAGAGGATGCTAGCAGCAATGAATGGCAACGTATTAGCAAACACAATAATATGACAGTAATATTTGCAATATTAGAAACATTATGCACACAGATGTGAATACTAGCAATGATCTTAGCCGTAAGTATTTGCACGTTTATGATGATATTTGAGAAACAGACATCAAGGTATATTTATTATCTAGAGCATATAGTGATTAAGGCAAGTGTATGACAATTTTACGAGCTTACATTCATTATTTCATATAAACGTTTCGTACGCTATCTATTGATAATGTAACTTACAGTCCATTTAGTAACGAGATGGTCTTGTCAATAGCTGCTGATTTTTCATTGGGTTACAGTTTTTCTCCAAGGACTGTGCTCAGCCCCAACCGGGAGCTTGTAATGGTGGCTGTAATTGTGGAAAAGGGCTGTCTCCTACCGGCGGCGTTTCTTTTATGTGAGCCTCTGTGACCTCCCACAAAACTTGCTTCTTGCCCTGTGCTCAGCAACGACAGTGCCCCACCTAAGGGCCACGCCAAAGGGCCCTCTGGCGAGGCCCTCCGGCGCGGGCCCGACAGGCGCGGGCCTGCCTGTGAGCGGGTTGCTTTTGATGAGCTGCTGCTCCTCCTCCCACAACCCCGATTGGGTTGGAGCACCTGGAGCAGAGCAGCTGGCTGGAACGGTGCTCTACCCCGATTGAGGGGGAGTTCAAAATGGAGAGTTTCCCGCCGATCGCGGGCTGCTTCCGATGAGCTGCTGCTCCTCCTCCCACAACCCCGATTGGGTTGGAGCACCTGGAGCAGAGCAGCTGGCTGGAACGGTGCTCTACCCCGATTGAGGGGGAGTTCAAAATGGAGAGTTTCCCGCCGATCGCGGGCTGCTTCCGATGAGCTGCTGCTCCTCCTCCCACAACCCCGATTGGGTTGGAGCACCTGGAGCAGAGCAGCTGGCTGGAACGGTGCTCTACCCCGATTGAGGGGGAGTTCAAAATGGAGAGTTTCCCGCCGATCGCGGGCTGCTTCCGATGAGCTGCTGCTCCTCCTCCCACAACCCCGATTGGGTTGAAGCACCTGGAGCAGAGCAGCTGGCTGGAACGGTGCTCTACCCCGATTGAGGGGGAGTTCAAAATGGAGAGTTTCCCGCCGATTGCGAGCTGCTTCCGATGAGCTGCTGCTCCTCCTCCCACAAACCCGATTGGGTTGGAGCACCTGGAGCAGAGCAGCTGGCTGGAACGGTGCTCTACCCCGATTGAGGGGGAGTTCAAAATGGAGAGTTTCCCGCCGATCGCGGGCTGCTTCCGATGAGCTGCTGCTCCTCCTCCCACAACCCCGATTGGGTTGGAGCACCTGGAGCAGAGCAGCTGGCTGGAACGGTGCTCTACCCCGATTGAGGGGGAGTTCAAAATGGAGAGTTTCCCGCCGATCGCGGGCTGCTTCCGATGAGCTGCTGCTCCTCCTCCCACAACCCCGATTGGGTTGGAGCACCTGGAGCAGAGCAGCTGGCTGGAACGGTGCTCTACCCCGATTGAGGGGGAGTTCAAAATGGAGAGTTTCCCGCCGATCGCGGGCTGCTTCCGATGAGCTGCTGCTCCTCCTCCCACAGTTTAATTCCCACAGTTTAATTCCAGAACGTGTGTGATGTGATTATTGCATAATGTGAGGAATGAGGAAGGTGGAAAGGGGGTGGGGGAGCGGGGCGGGAAGTGGCTTGTGCGCCTTACCCGGTTACATCATTAATTAAAATTAAAATTCCAATGAATATACTGTACGTGTGTTTGTTCTTTGTGAGAGTCCTAGGGTACATCAATATGTAGCTACTTATCTCACAACTCTTCTGCTTGCAATGTGGTCCTGGTTCTATCAGAATTCACTGCTCTGGTTCATGGTACTGGCCAAGGTTTCTTTTCTGGTCCAATCAGCAAAGTCACCTACACCCTTATTTTTAAAAATTAAAAAGAGAAATCACCTCTAATTTAAGGCTGGATCTTCATAATCAGGGTGGAATATTAATCCTTCAGAGTGTGGAATCCTCAGAATTCAAAAAGAACATACTGTCCTTATTTTAAGAAAAAAGGAAAATAATTGTGGTTTCCTGATTACGTTTCGCACACATATCATTCCTTACACATACTTACAGGTCATGGTCACTCATATATCAAGAAACCATAAACCATAAAACCATATATTTTGAGCAAACATTTGGTGAGTTGTAGATGGAGTGCTATAATGGTGCTGAGCTGGGTCATTTGTTTATTCTTTTAAGTTGTACATTTTATATTTGTTATATATTTTTTAAAATTTTTTATATGTTTTTGTATATTGCATTGATCTTTTGTATTTTATATTTCTATATGTTTTGTTACTTTGTAAATCACATTGATTTTGTTTTTATTAAATGAGAGACATCAAGTTTCATAATAAACCATAAACCATAAAGAACACAACCAGAATTATTGCTTAGAAGTAGCTGCAGGCTTCCTGGAAGAGAGATGCTGAAGCAGAACCCCATACTGCTCTGGAGTCTGAAAAGAAGTGCTGGAACTGCATTTCAAGCCATTTGCCTAGAAATAAAGCCCTGCGTCTAATAGAGTTCAGCTTTTAGCTATACGTACATTAGGAAGAGTATATTCTTCACTAAAGTTTTAATCCAGTGTAAACTCTCCCTTTGTGATTAGTCACAGCTAAGTTAATAATCTTAGCAGTTTTCAACATCAGTTCCATTTCAATATACAATGAAACTCCATAAGGACATTTTGCTATTCGAATGAGTTTCATAGAAATTCCTGTACAGCTTCTCAGAGACAGGGTATGCAGCACAATTACACTCACTCAGTGCTAATGAGAATCAGATTATTTCAGGAAATATGCTGTTAAATAGAATACATTTCTTTTCCAATTCAAGGATCCAACCTTCTCTTAACTAGAAAGGAAAGAACTTTCCTTCCAAATCCTCAGTAAATTTTTGCAGATGCAGACTTTCACACAATCAGATTTTGTCTTACAGTTCTTAGTCTAATTAAACTCAGTTACACATCTCAATCAGTAACTCTGGTAACCCGGAGGCCCTCCTCGCCTCCTTCCCATGTCTTAGCATCCCACAATAATATTCCCCCCACAAATTCACCAACAACTGTAGTTTGGTACAAACATTTGGTCGCAGCTTTATTTACACCAGTAACAACCGACCCAACACGGGCCTGAATATAAAACAATCCCACATAACCCAGCCCCACACCCCATTGCCGGAGGATGCCCCCCCCACCCGCCATCTTAGTAGCAAGGCGGAGCATCCTCCTCCCCCCCAAACCCCTCCGCCTGCCTCGCCATACTAGTAGCAAAGGCCGGCTCCCACCCCCCCGCTACCGGGCCGAGACCCCCAACCGGGCTGTCTCGCCCCACCCCCAGGAGCACTTCGCCCCCACTGCTCGTAAACCAGTTCGAACCCGCGCCGCTCCTGCGAGCGTGAAGTAAATGTGTAAATGCTCGAGGCCGCGGGCCCGGTCCCGCGGCCGTCAGTAACCTGGGCCCGGGCCCGGCCTCGGCCTCCAGTATGTGAGGGGGGCGGGGGGGGTGAGAGAGAGGAGGCCGTGCGTGCGGCATTCGAAATCGCTCCGTCGCGTTGTCGGAGCGATTTCATTGGCCGCGGGCTGAAGGGGGCAGAGCAGTGTCTGCGAGGAGCCGCGTGGCCGTCTCCTTCTTGCCGCGGCTCCTCGGGAATCGGATGCGTTGTCGGGTCCGGTGAGTGAGCACTTGTTTTTGGCCTGTCTGGTGGAGATGCATGGAGGTCTGGGTGGCTTTATAGAGTGCTGGTATAAACCTGTATAGATTGTGCATGTAGTGAAACTGAGGACTTTTGCTCCTGTTCGCGTGTGCAGGGTGGTTCTATGGGGGGGCACTTGGTTGGGGAGCATTTTGGGGCTCCTAAGTTCGGCCTATTTTGCGGTGGAAATTGGGTGCCTGCTTGCCTTCATGTGATGCTAGCGTGTGTAGCGGGGAGGGTTGCTGGATTGGGGTGTGCTCGCTGGGATGAGCCCTAGAGCTGGTGTGGCTGACCCCACCTCCATTTGGCAGGTGCACACATGGATGGCTTTAAAACCCCACAAACCTTTATACACTCATAGCAAAATATTTCTTTTCATCCAGACTTTGTTTTTCTTATACTAAACATGATGTTTTGTTTAACTCTGGTTAACTCTATTTTCATATCACTGAATTTTCTGTGCTACTGTAGCAATTCATTGAGCTCTTTGGAAAATTACATAATGGTCTTGGGTCCTATATTTTAGCATTTTACATGTTTGACATTTTTCATTTTTAAAGTAGTCTCATTTCTGATTCTTCAAATTGCTTAAATCTTCCTGACGTTTTTTGACTTTTTATTCAAGACAAATTTCACACTTTTGCTTTCCTTTTTAAAAAATCTTTGGCTCCTTTATTTCAATTCATAATTATCTTATTGCAACATAAGCGGTGGCAAACACGTTTATTGGTCTCTGTAATAATTTCTGATAATATCATGCAAAATACTAGTTAAATCTTGTCTTCTAATTTGTTTTAATGTTGGTAATCTTATTCCTTCTGATTCTTTCAGCTGACTTTTGATTCTTTCTGCCAGTTCTATTTGCCGATAAGTTAATTGTATTGTTTCAAGTTTCCTGTGTTAATTTTTCCTGTAGATCAGTGTTTCTCAACCTTTTATGTACCATGACTCCTTTTACCATTGGTCAACTTGTGGTGACCCCCAATGATAAAATCAAATGTGTCTCTCTTCCTTTATTGCGCGTCTCTCTTCCTTTATCGTTAACGCATTGTCGCTGTAATCATTTGTTGAATTATTAATATATTATAGTCCTTTGCAATATGTTTTTATTTATAAAATTTACTTATTTAAACCACAATAACAAGTAACAATATTTGATTTCAAAATTATGATGATTTTGTAGTCAAAACACTAATATGAAATACAATTATTTTTTCTACCTTTGTTGTCTGTCCAATTTATTCTCTAATCATGCTGGTCCCGATCTGGGGCTTCTGCTTTCCTGTCTTCTCTTAGCTCTCTTTCTGTGGTCTATGGTCCATCTGCCATTTCTTATCTCTTCTTTCGTTTTCTTCACTTCTTTCCATCAGCCTATTTCCAGTCCCAGTAACCCTCCCCAGTATCAGCCCCTTTCCAGTCCTCACTCCCAGTACCTTCCAATGTCAACTTGCATTCCCATGACTGTCACTGGTGTCCATTCCCTTCCAGTCCCACTCCTTCCCCACTGACCAGTCCCTTCTAGTACAAATACCATGGCAGCCCCTCTCAGATCCACTCCCTTCCAGTTATTTATTTATTTATATTCTCTTATATACTGCACTATTCTGCATCAGTGCGGTTTACATTGAACAAACTGAAATTGCATTGAACAGGGCATTATAACTTGGAGATAACTATTTACAGGGAACATGGGCTATGGAGAGTTAAGTGGCTTGCCCAAGACCACAAGGAGCACCTGTGGGACTAGAAACCCCAGTCCTTCCAGCCCAAGGTTGCTGTCCTCTAGTGGGATTTGAACCCCCGACCTTCCAGCCTGAAGTACCTTGCCCCAACCACTAGGCCACTTCTCCACTCCAGTTCCATTCTCCCATCTCCTCATATCAGCCCATTTGTAGCCTTAGCCCCCAGTTGTCTTCCAGGGCCAGCAGCTCTATCCTCCCCTCCACACAATCAGCCCATTCCCAGTTGAAGCCCCCAATCAGCTCGCTTCCAGTGCTAGTACCCCCTCAACCCCATTACCAGTGCTAGCCTCCCCTAATCAGCCCAATACCAATCCTACCCCCCATCAGCTCATTACCAGTCCTAGCCTCCCCTAATCAGCTCATTTCCAGTGCTAGTCACTCCTCAACCCCATTACCAGTGCTAGGCTCCCCTAATCAGCCCATTACCAGTCCTAGCCTCCTCTAATCAGCCCATTTCCAGTCCTAACCTCCCCCATCATCTCATTACCAGTCCTAGCCTCCCCTAATCAGCTCAGTTCCAGTGCTAGTCCCTCCTCAACCCCATTACCAGTGCTAGCCTCCCCTAATCAGCTCATTTCCAGTACTAGTCCCTCCTGAACCCCATTACCTGTGCTAGGCTCCCCTAATCAGCCCATTACCAGTCCTACCCCCCCCCCATCAGCCCATTACCAGTCCTAACCTCCTCTAATCATCCCATTTCCAGTCCTAACCTCCCCAATCAGCTCATTTCCAATGCTAGCCCACCATCAGTCCATTACTAGTCCTACCCCATATCAGCACATTACCAGTCCCAACCCCCCCTTGATCAGTCCATCCCTAGTCCTAGCCTTCCCTAATCAACCCATTACCTGTCCTAGTCTCCCCATCTGCCCATTATAATCCTAACCCGCACTGTCTCTCCCCTCTGTCCAGCATTTATCCCCATCTGTCCAGTATGTCCCCCTGTCTCTTCCTTGTCCATGTCAGCCCCCTCCCTCCCTCCATGTCAGCCCCCCTCTGTCCATGTCAGCCCCCCTTCCTTCCTCCATCCATCCATCCATCAATGCCAGCCCCCTCCCTCCCTCCATCTCTCCATGTCATCCCTCCCTCCCTCCATCCATGCCAACCCCCCTCCATATCAGCCCCCCATGTCAGCCCTCCCTCCCTCCATGTCAGCCCCCCTCCCTCCCTCCATCCATCCCTCCATGTCAGTCCCCCTCTGTCCATGTCAGCCCTCCCTCCATGTCAGCCCCCCCTCCCTCCCTCCATCTATCCATCCCTCCATGTCAGCCCCCCTCTGTCCATGTCAGACCCCTCCCTCCCTCCTTCCATACATCCATCCCTCCATGTCAGCCCCCACTCTGTCCATGTCAGCCCTCCCTCCCTCCCTCCATGTCAGCCCCCCTCTGTCCATGTCAGCCCCCCTCCCTCCATCCATCCATCCATCCATTAGCTCTCCCCTCCCTCTATGTCAGCCCCCCTGTCCATGTCAGCCCCCTCCCTCCCTCTATCCAACAATAAGCTCTCCCCTCCCTCCATGTCAGCCTCCCTCCATGTCAGCCCTCTCCCTCCCTCCCTCATGTCAGCCCCGTTGCAGGTTCCCTGCCCCCTCCTCCCCTCTTCTTGTCTGCCTGATACTGCCCTGTTCTTCTGCAGCCGCGGCTCCCTGACTCTTAGGGAACCGCGGCTGTGCCTGCTGTGAGTGAAGCTGTTGCGAAGCCTTTCTGTCTCTCAACAGGCTCCGTGCAGCATGCCATTGTCCCACCTCCAAAATGAAGTGATAAACAACTTCTTTTGGAGGCGGGACAGTGCTGCACGGAGCCCATCGAGAGACAGAAAGGCTCTGCAATGGCTTCACTCACAGGCACAGCCGCGGTTCCCTAAGAGACAGGGAGCCGTGGCTGCAGAAGATTGGAGTCTGTCAGTGGGTTTTTTTTTTTTAACAGCGGAGTGAGGCGATCCCCGCTGAATCCTGTGGCGGTCGCGACCCACAGGTTGAGAACTGCTGCTGTAGATTAAGATCTTCTAAATTTTCTCCAGTTTCATTTTATTTCACTTGTTCAGTATTCAAGTTAGCTGCATTTTCTAAGTCTTCAGGTGGGTTACAGTTTTTGTCCGCAATCTGTTCAAAAGGTTCCAGTTCAGGGTCAGGGAAGAACTTGCTTTTATGAATTACTTTATGTTATTTATTTACATTTTCTTATATACTGTGCTATTCTGCATCAGTGTGGTTTATTGAACAAACTGAAATTACATTGAACAGGGCATTATAACTTGGAGGCAACCATTTTACAGGGAACATGGGCTATGGAGGGTTGCTTGCCCAAGGCCACCTGTGGTACTAGAAACCCCTGTCCTTCCTGCCCAAGGTTGCTGTTCTCTAGTGGGATTTGAACCCCCCAACCTTCCAGCCTGAAGTACATTGCCCCAACCACTAGGCCACTCCTCCAACCAAAAATGTTGGTCCATTATTATTATATTGTCATGTGTGCACACCACAACTAATATTAATTGACTAGTTTTTTACTCCATTAATTTGGGTGCAACCCACTGACCCGGGAACCACAGAGATATCAGTGCAAAATGTACGCATTTCCAAATAGGGTAATGTTTTTGCAAAATTGATGGGATTATGTGTTTTAAATTTAAAGTTTCCAAAGATGATAGGAGCCCAATCAGTATTGTTCCTAAAGGTCCAAATGTAATTATTGTAGCCACTGATTTTTTTTTTATCTAGTCTTTCTCCTTCAGTTTGTAAATCATGTTTTTTTGTTGTCTTTTCCCAGCTGCTCCTCATCAAGTCACTGGTATTGTCACATCTATGATGTCAGAATGCTCTGTTCCAAGTGTCTGTCGGTCTGTATTCTAAAATCCCACAAGTACTTGACATTTTGTATAACTCTTTCAATGGTATGATCCCAATAGCTGTTTGCTACAATAAACCATCCTTTTTGCAAAGATTCCAATGAATTTATTTAGTAATTTAGTCACTCTATCATCATATCATCATTATTATTATTCTCATTAGTAGTAGTAGTTATATTAGTAATAGCATTAGATCAGTGATGGGGTATTCAATTTTTGTCATTGGAGAACTTATATGATCATATCAAACACAGTTAACAAACACGAGAGCAATCACTTGCATTCCATAATTGGGGTTGCCGTCTTACCTGAGGTCAGCTGAACAGGAGGACCCATTACAGTTTTTGTCTTGTTACAAGCATGGATTTATAGCCATTGTTTTCTTATGAAAATCAATTGGAACTACAAATCCATGCATACAAAGAGAGCAAACCCAGAACTGAACCAGATTATTCAGTTGATTTGGGGTTAGGTGGTGACCCTACCTATAAGACCTTGATCAATAAACTCTCTTAACCTTTAGTGACCCACATAAAACAAACTTTGATTAGCAGCAGGGAAAAGAACCAAAAACAGAGAACTGTGTTCTGTATTCCTGACACTGCAGCTTGGACAGATCTCAGAAGATAATTTCTCCTAGGTCATATTAAGATCAAAGATTACCTGTTAAGTTTAACTAGTTTGCAAATGTTTCCATACACAGTAACTCCTGGGACTCTTTACAGCCAAAATGCTAGATTGAGGATGGAAGGTTTTGCTGATAAACCTGGCATAGTGTGTGCACAGCAGATTTTTAAAGAACCAGCATACTTTTAACTACAGTGCTTTGGGCATATTATCAAGATGGTATTGCAAACCACACTGCTTTCATGGTTATTGATTGTAACATGCTTACAGTAAGGATAAGAACATTAGCAAGTAATTATGCTTTGTCTGTGTCAGTTCAAAACTGATGCTGAAATTACAGGACATTCAAAAAGCATTACAAATTCATTCCAGTGGTTTCATTTATTTTTTCATCTATTTGCCATGGTATGACTTTATTTATATCTATTATATGTCTGCTTTAGTAACCATATACAAGGCTATCAGATATTATCTTTCAGATGGGTGGAGTGGACTTATTTTTAGCTATTGGAATGACTATGACAAAAATCTTGAAGTGGCTAAGGCTTCCACCTGCTGAGTTTTCCCAAAGTCTTTTCTCCAGGGGATGAGATTTTATTAATTTATTTAGACAGATTTGTATACTGCCTTATCCTTCAATCAAAGCAGTCACAACACAATTGGGGGATTCATTTAACACGCGAGGATATGAGACACATACACTAATACTTACAGGGAACATGGGCAATGGAGGGTTAAGGGGCTTGCCCAAGACCACAAGGAACATCTGTGGGACTAGAAACCCCATTCCTTCCGGCCCAAGGTTGCTGTCCTCTAGTGGGATTTGAACCCCTGACCTTCTGGCCTGAAGTACCTTGCCCCAACCACTAGGCTACTCCTAGATAGGGAGGGGAGGGTTATGGTTTATGGTTTATTTTTTTACTTTATATACTTCACTTTCTATTAGTAATTCACAATACACACAATTCAGACTCACAGATTAGAAAAGGAATGCCAGTTAGCCAATAGGACAGAAACACTCGCAAAAGGAGAGAGGAAAAACAAGCAGGATGGTCATAGAGGTCATGGGGGTTGCAGAGGGAGGTCAAATGCATGGCAGAATAAGTGGATTTTGAGCATGGTCTTAAAGCGTGGATAGGAACGTTCAGAGAGCAGGTCAGCAAGTAGTGAGTTCCATAGAGCAAGACCAAGGTAATAGAAGGTAGAGTAACAAGTGGACTCCAGACGGACAAGTGAGGGTGATGGCAAATGAAGGCAGTTTTAATGTAGTGAACAGAATGACTGGGGGAGCATGTAAATAGAGAACGTCGGATAAGCATATGGGGATACCAGTATGTATTGCCTTATGAATTAATGCCAAGAGTTTATACTGCACACAATATTTGATGGGGAGCCAAAGAAGTTGAATCAGGAGGGGAGTGACATGACGAAAAGCGAAGAGAGCAGAAGAATCCAAGGGTCAGTGTTCTGAACAAGTTATAAACAAGTGAGAGACTACTGGGGAAGACCGAGGAAAGATACATTACAGTAATCAGGTTTGGCAATCAGTAAGGTCAGAAAAAGGGTGGTAAGAGAGGTGGCGGGGAGAAACGGTCATACAGCTCGAACATGGCAAAATGCGAAGAAAGCTTGACAAATCAAGGATGAAAGATGAGCCTGAAAAGTGACAGAGGAGTCTATGATCACCCTGAGGTAATGGAGAGTGGATACCAAAGGAATCGTACCACAGGGGAAAACAGGAGGCAGTAGTGAGCCCTAGTATCTCTTCAAAGCAGAAGATCTTTCTAGCTGTTGGGCAAAGTTACCAAATTTGGCTTGGTGGTGGATGAAAAAGAGTCAGCAACCATGGCTACTTAGCTTACTACCAGCTTTTTTTGGTCATCTTACATGCAGCAATGTTCCTTCTGAGGCTATGAACACCAGTGGTCTATACTGACCAACATTAGTGCTCATCGATTTCCTTCCAGGATTCAATTTGGTACACTATTTAATGATGGCAAACTTGTTTTCCCAATGTACTCCATAATGCCTACAGTTCTTTTCCCAGTGTCATCTACAGCTTTTTTCTCTATGTGGATGTCTGTGGGTTGAGGACTTTCCCAGTTATACTATGATTGAAAAAAAAATCCTGGTTTATTTATTTAATTAACATTTCTTATATATCACCATTCAATGTTATCAAAGCGGTTTAAAATTAACTTGAAAATTATACATGGAACCAGTAAAAAGACAACTATAATACATCATGCAGCTTAACTGTGTTAAATGAACAGCAGCAACTATTTTACATTTAAGAGTTGAAGGTTGACATTTGGAGTGGAGGTTAACAAGTCAAGTTATTTACAGTGCAACTGAGGGTGGTATGTAGGTGATAGAGGGATGCTAATGGTTGGCATAAGTATTTAGAGTTGTGATTGGGTGCTAAGTTGGTGGGCCATAGTATTCAATGAACTGATGAGTTTTTAACATTTTCCTAAAGTCATAAGTGTAGTTAATTGATCTTAATTGATGTGGAAGTGAGTTCCAGAGTGTCGGTCCATAGATTTCAAAAGCTTTCTGGCATGTTGTTTGGGAGCTACTACTCTTGAGAGATGGCGTTAAGAGGATGTTTTGGTGCTGTCTTCTCATTATTCTAGATTCAGAGGCCATCTGGATCAAGGGTTGAAGTTCAGCCACCATTGCCTCTGGGTAGGGGATTTCATATGATTCGTAACTCAGCCTAACAAGGCCTGTAGTACCTAGTGCAAACTTCTGGAGGAGGTGGTTCCATTTTGCCAGCTATCCCCACAGCTGTTTGCAAAGAATCTGAGGTGATAAAATACAGTGAGCTCAGTAATTTAAGTTTCCATTATTTTACTTCTCAGCTATTTAGCATATCTCTTGTGTTAATATACACATAAGCTAATTAATCAACAATAAAACAGTTAGTTCATATAAGCACTTACAATCAAAAGTATACATTTGTCAAAGGGTTAGTGCACTTTAGTGCTCTGGCTTCATACATACAAATTCGCTAGCAATTGGATTTCCTCACTTTGTGGGGGTTTTTTTGCTGCAAAAAGCCAATATTCAAAGGGTTTATGCTCCCAACTTTAAGAGATAGGTACGTAATTGGCCTCTTTAAAAATGTATTAGGGCTAAGGTCATACATTTATGCTCAAGGTTTCACTAAACTCTTACATTTAAGTGCCTAAAAGATGTACAATAACAGTGGCGGATTTGATGGGGAGAGTTACAAGCTTAGCACTGATTTTCAGCACTCAGCATCTAAATTAGACTGTAAATTTAGACAAATTAATGTCAGGTCTAAATTTAGGAGTATATGGGCTGATATTGAAAGCCCTTAGCTGGCCAGTGAATGGAAGACCAACTAGCTAAGGGGGAAGACTACGATATTTAGCAGCACTATCTGGATAGTGCTGTTGAATATCTGCATAGACAGCATTCTCCAGTTGATGCAAGGGCAGTCTGTGATGATACTGGTGCTAACCGGGTACATGTTGGCAGTAACCCAGTTAATACAATTTTCAACGGCCGTTGACAGATAAATGAGGCTGCATGAAAAGTAGGTCTAGGGCAAAATCCAGGCAAGAGCCAGCTTAAAATCACATTAAGTTGGTAAGTGGTGGTACTTACCTAGTTAATGTCGCTCAGCTCAGATATTCACTGGCAGCTTCTATCCAGATGCTGACACTGAGCTTCCCACCGATATTTAAGCACCACAGCTGACCACCATAGTAGTTGAATATCTGCAGTCCCAGAAATTGGGCTCAGAGGGAGGAGTGGCTCAGTGGTTGGGACAGGTTACCTCAGGCCAGAAAGCTGGGGGCTCAATTCCCACATGGGGACAAGCAACCTCAGGCTGGAGGGATTGGGGTCTCTAGTCCCCTGGCCACTCCTTGTGGCCTTGGGCAAGCCATCTAACCCTCCATTGCCTCAGGTACAGTTAGATTGTGAGCCCTTCTGGGACAAGGGAATAAAAAGTACCTGTTAGTATTCATGGAAACCGCACTGATTCTAAAGAGGGCAGTATAAAAAAGAAATAAATAAAATAAAAATAAAAACTTCTAAACTCCTAATTTTAGGTAAATTTTCAGCAGAAGTTTAGGTTTCTATGTTTGGCTGAAAATAGGGGACAAATTTATATACCTAATTTAGGAGCATAAGAAGGTAATTTTAGAAGTTTTGTAATAGTGATATTTACATGTGTAGAGTGGCTACACATGTAAACAGTGATTTCAGAACATAGCTTTTTCCATATGTAGATGTCTGGAACACCAAGACTTCAAGGGGGGCATGGTTTTGATGTGGTTTGGGTGGTCCATATAATATGCATATAATCCCATTTTGTAATGAAAATATGTATACTGTATATTTAAATGATTGTTCCTATTGGTTTTGCACCAACTCCAAGCCATGCATATATTTTGACAAAGTGCTTGTTTCAGTCAGGATTTGAAACATGTGATTAAGGCGACTGATGAGACATCAAGGGGGTCACTGTGGAAGCCTTATCCCTGCTTTGGATATCTGAAAATGGTGACACAGAAATCCAAAGCACAGAGATTTCTCAAACTATTCTAGAAGCTGGGTCTGTGGATGCCTCAAGTGTGAAGACATCCTAGAATGAAAGGAGCATGGTGGAGATGTTCCCAAGAACCTGGATGTCTCCGCCAGATCTCAGAAATGTCCTGGACATCTGAGATCACATCCAAGTTCAGACTGGAACAGACATCTTAAAAGTGCTCTTTTTGGCTCAAAAACATTCAGAGGGTGTAAAGAAGATAGCACTCCCTCAGCTCCATTTTAGTAATAGTAGCAGTAGGATTTGAAGCCTATTCCTAGTTTACAAACCATCAGGCTACTCCTAGATGTCTAGATTCTGAAATACTATTCTGGGATGTCTATGTTGATGCCCCTGAAGACATCCATATCGGGCAATTAACTATAGATGCTGCTATCTTTATTTAATTTCAATTTGGAGGGGGAAATAAACAATGGGGGATTAAGAAGAATAACCCCTCTAATCTGTCTTGTGAAGAGAAAGCTATAACAAGGATTTTTTTAAATCCTATGTAGATTTGTCTCCTACTGAGGCCACTCCATAACAATGCCCTTGACATGTTCCCTTGAAAATTCTACATAGTAAGGACATCCCTGTATCAATTCAGCCCTTCCTAAGAAAACCATTTACATGTAGAAGCCATTTCTACATCTAAATGCCTGATTGTACACATGGAAAGTGAGACTAAGGGGTATGTTTACTAAACTGCGGTAACGTAGCAGCAGCTACGTTAAAGCGTGTTATGTAACGTTAAGGCACCTTAACGTTACATAACGCGCCTTAGGGGTATATTTACTAAACCATCTTAACGTGCGCCCAGCGATAATGTGCAGGATGCCATAAAAGGAGTGGGTGTTCCGGTCTTAAGCTAGCAATCGCAGGTTATCGCACAATAAAGTTCATCACGCTCATTATCGCGTGATCGAGGGAGCCGCGCGCGTTACCACGTGTTAACCTTAACTTTGTGTGCTGACGTGCAATCACAGTAATAGAGGTGTAGCACAGTGGTTGTTACAATGCCTGCTGAAACAGGGGTTATGAGTTCAATCTCCCAGTGGTCCGCAAGAATAGGGTTGGTCAAAGCGATTCCTTTTCCTGCTTGAAACAGTACAACAATCTGTGTTGCCAGCAAATAATTCCTGCACCCCAGTGCCATAAACCCTTCCAAACATGATATCTTATTTTTTATGCTTTTTCAGTGGTGTTTCTTTATGTTTCTCATTAATATCACTTTTGGTCAGCTTGGTTATTGGGATTTTCAATGTGGTTCAGGTCATTTTCTATGTTTATTTGCCTTTTTGTTCCGTGCACATGTATCACAACTATCACTTTATCAAGGTTTCCCTGGCTTTGCTGTACATTGCTGACGTAAATGGTTTCTCTTTCTTGCAAATGTGCCTTAACGCGAGGGTTTCACTGGCGTTAGTTTTCAGACCCATATTCCACAACGTTAGTTTGCCTAGAGTCTCTCCCCTCCCACTCTCCACCCATTGACCCCTTCTCTCTGCCCTCTGGGAAGCCTTACTCCACCCTTTAGGGCCAGATTTCACAGCGTTAGGGTGCCTTAACGCCGCAGGCACATTATCACGCGATAATGTCACTTATCGTGCGATAATACCGCCGCTGCTACATTCAGACGGTTTAGTAAACATACCCCTTAACTTTCCCGGCCGCGGTAAGTCCAGAAAAGGGTGGAGAGAGAGTGGAGAGAAGGGGTCAATGGGCAGGGAGAGTCCCCTTTCACACTAATGTGGAGAAATTAAGGGCTGAATCCTAACACAACTGAAAAGGTTAGATAGAATTTGTCACATGCCTTTTTGCTTCTCACCACCACCAAAATATTGTCTATTAGACAACATTTTGGTGGTGGTGAGAATTGAGGAGGCATGTGACACATTCTATCTACCCTTTTGATGTCTAGGACATCTGCACCTTGCCCACTCACAATCTTAAATGACAGAGGTGTAAGGCATGGGTCTCCAAATCCAGCCCTAGAGGGCCACAAACCAGTCAGGTTGGCAGGATATCTCTAATGCATATATATCTCATGCATATTCATTAGGGCTATCCCGAAAACCTGACTGGTCTGCGGCTCTCCAGGACCAGGGTTCCCCACCCCTGCCCTAGTGTGTGATAAGACAACAATTGTCAAGTGTCACTGTGCCCGAAAAGCGGCAAAGCTTAAGTTTTGTGAAAATAAAATGTCTGTAATTCATTACTTATTTCTAGACATTTCTGCAGTTTTTGATAAGCATCTTCAACAAATCCACATTGAGGATTTATCACTTGAGGGATTTCATCCCTTCTTACAAGTCATTTTTTGTTTCCTAGGGCCTGAAATGTTCTGAGTCCATTGATGCTATTTATGGGGTACCCCCAGGGCTCAGTTTTTCCACCATTTTTATTTAAGCTTTACTTGGCACATTCCCTAAACAAAATTACAGACAATTTGGATAGACATGGCTTAATTTAATTTAATTTATGTGTTTCTATTCCACTTCTACAAACTAGTTCAAGGACGATTACAATAAATTATAATTGAGAACAATAGCTTTACAGTCATTTAAGTAATCAAACAAATACATCAGTATTGTAGCTAGGTTAGACAAATTAAATGGAGAGTAAGAATTTGAAGAATAAGAGAGTTGTCAGTTGTTTTCTGAAGGCCATGGAATTGTTGTCATGTTTTAGAGTATCAGATAGTTCATTCTAGTATGTGGGAATGAGTTATCATGGGTTCAGCAAAGGCAAATCATGAAAGACTCCTTAGCAAATTAACGTGTCATGGGATAGGAGGCAGTGACCTTTTGTGAATTACAAACTGGCTAAAAGACAGGAAACACAGTAGGACTATGCAGTCAGTTATCCACATGGAAAAGGGTCAGTAATAGAATGTTCTAAGAGTCTATACTTGGATGTGTGCTGTTTAACATATTCATTATTGATCTGGAAAAGAATGATGAGTGCGGTGATCAGATTTGCAGATGACACAAAATTATTCAAAGTCATTCAAATGGCAGAGGATTGTGAGGATTTGCAGAAGAATCTAAGAATATTTGAAAGAAGAGTGGGACCTGCATAGTGGACTGATCATATCAGATGCTCGTAAAGTGGCTAAATAGAAAGATCAATGGCAAACACCAGAATGACAGGTAAGAGGTGGACGGAGAGTTAATTGAAGACATACACAGCATTGCCAGGTACTTAGGCAGGAATAGCCAGCAAGAATAAAGAGGTAATAGTGCCTTTGTACAAGTCTCTAGTGAGACCTCATTTGAGGTAGTATGTTCAATTCTGGAGACCACATCTTCAAAAGGATATAAACAGAATGGACTTGGTCCAGAGGGCTGCTACTAAAATGGTCAGTGGTCTTCATTATAAAGCATATGGGGATAGGCTTAAAGATCTCAATATATATACCTTGGAGGAAAAAGAGAAGATGGATGATATGCTAGAGATGTATAAAAACCTCTGTGGAATAAATGCACAGGAGGTGGTTCTTTTCCGGTTGAAAGAAAACTCAGAAATGGAGAACATAGGATGAATAGATTCAGAAGTAATCTGAGAAAATATTTCTTTACAGAAAGGGTGGTGGATGCATGGAACAGCCTTTCAGCGAAGATGGTAGAGAACTGTATCTAAAGTCAAGAGGAAGAAGTACAGAGGATCTCTAAAGAAGAGGAAAGTATTTTCAATGTTTCTAGGTTTCTCTAAGAATATACCACCAGGTAATAGATGCTAAGTGTATATACCCTGTACATAGTTACCCCTGTTAATCCCAAGTTATCATCCCTTGTTCATTGTAAGTCCTGTGTAGGCCCGCCTGCACTGTTCAAATGTTGTTAACTGTAAACCGCACTATTTCCAAAAAGTGCGGTATAAAAAAGACATTAAATAAACAGATAAATAAAATAAATAAGAACATAAGAAAAGCCTTGCTGAATTAGGATGCTGAGCTGACCATGGTCTGTCTCCAACATGGACAGTCAAATTCACAAGGATCTAGCAGATCTCAAAGAGTAGATCTATTGTATATGCCATAGTTCATTTCACAAAATGAGCAATGGCTCTCCTAAGTCCACCAGGCTAATAATGTTTGATTGTGTTTTCTCCAAAAACTTGTCTAATCCTTTATTGAATCCTGCTATGTTAGTCTCTGACCACATCCTATTAATAATAGTTTTCTTTTGCATAAAAAATGAGCTTTCTACAATTTGTTTTGAATCTGCTAGCCATTAGTTTCATGGAGTGTCTTCTCACTTTTGTGTTGTTTGATAGGTTCAGATATTTGTGACCTGGACTGTCCACTGTCACAAGCAAGACATTGGGTCTGGTGGGCTTTGGTCTGATGGGCTTTGGTTTGATTTTCTTATGTTTTTATATACTTAGCTTTATAGAATAATATGGGATCAAGCACAATATATTTTCTCAACTTCAGATTTTAATAGAGGTTGGCCTGAACCAGTTACAGACTATAGGGCAGCTTAATGCACATCTAGCTGTAGTGAGTCATTGGCTGGGATCCCATAACTTAAAGTTAGATCCTGCAAAATGTGACTTGTAATGGTTTTTCGAGAAGTTTAAACATTTGGCTCTCAGGCCTTCTATTAATGGGACAAAAATGAATGGACAGATGTTTGTCTTGATTCATCTTTGCCAGTGAAGCATCAGATATCTGCTGTTGTAAAAAGATGTTTTATGGAGCTCCATCAAATTTGTTGCTTTATTCCCTTTTAGAAAGGAATTAATTGGCTACATTCCTATATGCAATTGTTATTACTCTAATTCCCTTAAAAAGGCTCTGAAGAGACTGCAGTGTTTTCTGAATACAGCTGTTTGGCTGTTATATTGGAAAACTTATGAATACGTTTCTCTTTTTACATAAGTTACACTGGCTTCCACTTTGTCATCATTTGGGCCATAAGTGGGTAATATTTAAATTCCGTGGTTCACATTTTTGTTCAGTACTGGCCATAGCATTTAAAAATGTAACCAGTTGTTCAGAAGTAGAATCTGGATATCCTCTGGTGCTAAATATTCCGTTTCATTGCTTACTGCCGACGCTATCCGAATAACTGCTAATCTGCTGAAGAGGGCTTTAAACTAGATTCATTTGGGATGGGTGAAGAAAACCCACAGGTAAGTGAAAGTCCCCAGGTAAATGAAACATTAAATACCTTTATGGAACTTGGTAAAGGGGGCAACATATGGAAAGCAGTATCTATAAATGCCCGTAGCATGGGAGATAAGATCCCAGATGTTGAAGATTTAGTGGGAGAGGCTGACTTGGATTTAGTGGCAGTTATAGAAACATGGTTCACAGAAAACCATGACTGGGATGTAACTATACCAGGCTATATTTTTTTCAGAAAGGGCAGGGTAGGAAGAAGGGGAAGAGGAGTGGCATTATATGTAAAAAATAATATTGAAGCTTTGGAACTACAGAGCTTAAAAGGGCGAGAGGAGGCACTGTGGGTTAAACTAGAAAGAGGGAAAGAGAAATTGTTTTGCATTGGCATGATATACAGACCTCTCTCATGGGAGGAAGAGGTGAATGGAGAGTTAATTGAAGACATTCACAGCATTGCCAGAAAAGGGGAAGTGCTACTGATAGGGAATTTCAATATTCCAGATGTTGATTGGCACATTCCTGCTGCAGTATCATCTAGAAGTAAGGAGATCCTGGATTTTCTACAGGGAGAACTATTCAGGCAACAGTAACAGAACCCACACGTGAAGGGGCCATACTGGACTTGATCTTACCAATGGTGAAAGTGTTTCTCATGTTATACTGGGAGATCGTTCTGCATCCAGTGATCACCAGGAAATGTGGTTCAATATTACAACTGGGGCTGTTAAAATTCATTCAAAAGCGAGAGTCTTAGGGGTATGTTTACTAAACTGCGTTAGTGCAATTCGCGTTAGGAGCCGCGGTAGTAACAGAAACCCCAAATAAGGACATGGGCGGTACATTGTCACCACTAACGCACGTTAAAAAAATTAACGAGCGTTACCGGGCGCCGTGGCGCATCACTGCGCGTTAAACGTAAGAAGACGTACAGACACAAAGCACTGAAACAGAGCTGTAGCACAATGGTTACGGTACTGACCGCTGTTACAGGCAGCATGGGTTCGAGTCCCCAGTGTGCCTAACGCAGAAGGCTGTCCCAGGCATCACCCTGTACATTACAGAGGGAAAGAGGAGGCATGTTTTTCGTTATGCTGAGTATTGGTGTCAGAAAAACACCCTCGGAGTGTGCCTAGCCACGTGGGTACGTGTGTTTTTATGTGCGTGGGTACGTGTGTTTTTACGTGCGTGGGTACGTGTGTTTTTACCAGTGTGGGCATCTTATATTACAGACTCTGTAGGGTGTCTTGCACCTATGCATTATGCTAGCAGATGTACCTGTGATGGCCTATGGTTTATCAGAGCCTGTGAGCAGGTGCTGGGGTTTCACAGGGTTGGATTGTGCCAGTCACACCCATAATGCACTGCACATGCAAATCAGCTGTCCACAGATACACACCTTGGGGAATGCACCCCCACAGCACCTCGGCCTGGTAGGGAGAACTGACCATGTGCACCCCCACAGCACCTCGGCCTGGTAGGAGGTACTGACCGTGTGTTGTACTGGCACAGAGTAGCTACACACCGTCACATTTTGCGGGTACTGTGCTCACCCTGAGGGTGCAGTGAGGCGCCCAGCACCAGGTCCACAGCACCGTCCATGGCGCAGGTCCAAAGCAGTGTTAATGTGTGAGATAGGTAGGTTCTGCAGGACCACCTTGGACATCTCTATCTGTTTCAGTCAGGTGTAGCCCCCCATGCACCACCACCCCCCTCCCCCAGGGCTGAGGGTGGCAAACAGGGTCTCCCATCAAAAGATCCACAGTCTACCTCCCTGCAAAGGTGGAAGTAGAGGGGAACATTAACCCTAGTCCTGTTAAGGAACAGACACCCCACAGGGCAGTCAATGCAGCTCTGTACACAGCCATAACACAATAGCAGACAGACATTAGGCCTGGATATGGTATGCTGCACCCCACCACTATCTGATATTCCCCTGATGCAAGCCATCAGCCACTGCACCCTGCAAGCCACTCCATCACAACACCTACCAGCTGCAAACAGTCTGCTAGTGCCCAGTGGAGATGCCTGCACCCAGAACTGGGATGTCAGCATACACAGCAAGCAGATACATCAGTGACTGGGCCCCAAAAGGAAACCCATATTTATCACATGAGAAAAATACTAGAAAGCACTATGGGAGTGCCTAGCCATGCTGTGGTCACTGCACAGTCAGGGTGAGAATGATCTCTCAGCAGGATATACTGAGGTCACCCTGTCTGTGTAGGTGGTGGCCGGGCACTACAATGTGCCTGTCACTGCCCTATGCCCTGTGCAGATGCACCCTGGCCAGGCCACCCTGTCCGGCCTATACCCATGGTACCTTGCTCCTCATTATGCACATTGGCAGCCCAATACTGGCAACATTGCTGGATAGACAGACAGCCACCCCCACACCTATGCCAGCATTGTGCTACTATAGAGGTGGTCAGCAGCCATACCCACCACACCAGTCATGGGCATAGTACAGGCATGGATATGGTACACAAGGCTGTTGGGGGGTCACTCCCCAGGGTGGTGAACACTGTCAGAGACCAGACCTGCAGCAAACACTGCAGACATCAGAATGATTGTTATGGTGGATCTCAATGAGCAATCTGTGCTTAACGTAGGAATTGATATCTGCCAGTTATCATAGGGAACGTTTGATAGCTGTGTACCATATACCCAGGTGTAGGGTGGCATTGCTAAGGTATGCAACTGCTAGTATTGGGAGATACAGGCAGGGCCCAATGTCTTGCGTCTCCAGGAGGCATTGGCCAATGGGGCCTGTGGGTGGGTGTGTGGCCCTGTTGGCTGCTGCTTTACGGCAGAGTTCCCCAACTCCAGTCCTGGTGTTCCAAACACTGTTCGGGTTTTCATGCTGTCCCTCATAAATATGCATGAGCTACATCTGCATACCATGGGGGTGGTGCATAGCTATGCAGCACAGGCATCTTTATTAGAGGCAGCATGAAGCCGGAATGGTGTGGGGCCCTCCAGGACTGCATTTGCGGGACGCTGATTTAGGTAATGTGCCTGTTTCTGGTGTCTGTGTTTGGTGTGGTAAAATATAGGCCATGCGTATGTTCTCTGCAATAAAGGAGTGTCTTTACTATCACTGTTTAGTGGTGGGTAAAACTGTGGGGATTGGGTTGGCAGGAGCCCCAGCTGGGATTTGAACCTGTGACCCTCTGGTCTTACGGGCACTGGCTGTGTCTGTTGCACCACACTGTAGCCACAGAGACAGTGCAGTCCCTGGAGTTAGTTAAACCGGCCTGACGAGTCAGAAACCCTGCTCTGCAACAGGTTTACTGTGGCCTCATTTACCTTGTATGCAGACAAAGGTGCACATAAACCTCAGAAAAGACCTCACAAAAGAGGCACACACCCATAACCAAGCTGGGCAACAATGATATCATTGGGAAACATTACACCACACGCCCAGGACAGCTCCATTACAATGTAATGCTCTTTGAAAGGGTCTGCGGAGCGTAGACCCTTCCACACATCATTTATTTTTATTTTGGTGCTTTCCAGGGAGTTTTGTTCCTTGTTGCCCATTGCTATCACTGTTGCCCAGCTGAATTATGCTTTTTAAAATGTCTCTTGTGGTCATTTTTAACGTTTTATGTGAAATTTTGTTCTGTGCACATGTATCACACTGCTCACGTTTTGTGGGTTTCCCCGGTTTTTCTGTACATTGCTGACGGAAATGGTTTCTCTTCCCTTTAAATGCCTTTAACGACAGGTTTTCATTCGCGTTGGAATTGAGCTCTGAAATTCAGCGCGTTAGTATGAGGGGAGCCTCTCCCCGCCCACTCTCTGCCCATTGACCCCTTCTCTCCGCCCACTCTCCACCTTCTGCGCTGTTTTAACGTGCCGCGGAGCTTTACGATCGTTAACTACGGTTAACGCGCGTAGTATGACGTTAACGGTCGTTAGCGCGTCGGTACGCGCGTTATATGGCACTTACGGTCGTTAACATTGTATAACGTGCATTAGTTACGTTTACCGCACTTTAGTAAACATCCCCCTTAGACTTTAGGAAAACTAACTTTGCCTAGATGGGCCAATACCTCAGAGAGTCGTTAGCGGGATGGGAACAGCTGGGGGTTGTAGAAAAACAGTGCGCAAAACTGAAAGGGGATATTTTAAGGGCAGCAAACCTTTTTGTTAAACTGGTAAGTAAAGGTAAAAGGAAAAGGAGACTGCTATGGTTTTCGAAAGAAGTAGATGAAAAGGTGAAGAAAAAAAGGGAGGCCTTCATGAAATACAAGAGATCACAGAGAGAGGAAGACAGGCATCTATATTTGGAAAAACTTAGAGAAGCTAACAATGTATTCTGGAAAGCAAAGAGGAGGAAAGAGGAGGAAATAGCCAATGCAATAAAATGGGGAGATAATACATTTTTCAGATATGTTAGTGAGACAAGGAAGGGCAAAAGTGGTATTGTCAGACTCAAGGGTGAAGGGGAGGAATATGTAGAAGCTGAAGAGGATAAAGCAGAATTGCTTAACATATATTTCTGTTCTGTGTTCAAAGATGAAGAACCAGGAGAGGACCTCAGAAAACACCCAAAACCAGGAATAGAAGTGAGGGGCATCTTGCACAATTTTCAGAAGACTGTTTGTGAGAAACTAGCTAAACGTAAAGTAGACAAAGCATGGGATAGGATGGGACAGACCCAAGAATACTGAGGGAACTTGGGGACATTCTAGCAGCTCCACTGACTGACCTTTTCAATGCCTCGTTGGAGTCAGGAGTGGTGCCAAAAGACTGGAGAGAGGCACATGTGGTCCCTTTACACAAAAGCGGAAGTAAGGATGTAGTTGAAAACTACAGGCTGGTTAGTTTAACTTCGGTGGTGAGTAAATTATTGGAAGCACTGCTGAAAGAGAAAATAGTGAGGTTTCTGGAGCCCAGCAGATTACAGGGTCTGAGGCAACATGGATTTACCAGAGGCAGGTCTTGTCAGACAAACCTGATTGATTTCTTTGAGTGGGTGACCAGGGAGTTGGACCAAGGGAGAGCCCTAGGTGTGATGTATTTAGATTTCAGTAAAGCCTTTGACACCGTTCCTCAAAGACAACTTATAAACAAACTGAGCACCCTAGGGATGGACCCTAAAGTTACTGTTTGGGTTAGAAAATGGTTGAGTGGGATGGGACAAAGGGTACAGGTAAATGGAGCTCTCTCTGAGGAGGAGGAGGTTACCAGTGGTGTATCCCTGGGATCTGTCCTTGGTCCGATTCTTTTTAACATCTTTGTTAGTGATATAGCGGAAAGGCTGTCAGGTAAGATTTGCCTCTTTGCGGATCATACCAAAATCTGCAATAGAATAGCTAAGCTTGAAGAATAGTCTAGAATTTGGCAGCTGAGATTTAATGTTAAAAAATGCAAGGTCATGCATTTGGGCTGCAGCAATATAAGTGGACAGGAAGTGGATTTCCTGGGTCCCCTTTATTAACGGTTTATGGACCTTTTCTCCAAGAACTTGTCCAAACTTTTTTTAAACCCAACTACACTAACAGCTTTTACTACATCCTCTGGCAACGAATTACAGTTTGATTACGCATAGTCTTAAATAGGTTACACTGTAGCTTCATTGCATGCTCCCCAGTATTTCTACTTTTTTTTTATTGAAAGGTAGCAATTGGACACAGAAGAACATAAACTATATGCATATTACAATAGCAGAAGATAACAATGCCAAAATCGCAATCAACAAAGAACAATCCAGCAGAACGCCTTTTTTTTCCTCCCCTCTTCTCCACCTCCCCCCAGCGTACCATCTATCAACAAGAAGCACTCCCAGAACATTCTATCTACCCCTTCACCCTCCAATCCCCCACCCTCCCCCCATACCCTCCCTACCCTATCTTCTCCCCTCCCCCCCCCCCCCACGAACCTCCACGCCTGCTAAAAGTGAAGGGAGGGGTCCGGCCAACCAGCACACTTGGGGATACCATCTCACAGGATAGTCTGAGGCCGGCCCTCCCACGGGATATACAGAGCCCTCGAGCAATCATGAACCATAATGGAGGACAAAGGCTTCCCACACCTGTTCAAAGCGCGTCAGTCGCAACTTACCGGCTGCCACCCCATGCTCCATTGTATACGTATCCCACATCCGCTCCAACCAGACAGAGAAGGACGGCGGCAGGACCTGCTTCCACGCAGCAGCCACAGATAGCAGAGCCGCATTCAGACCATGTCGAATCAAAGCCAGCTGAGGACTTCGTAATCCAGGGACATTAACACCAAAAAGGAAAATGCCCGGATCCCAGGGAATGTTCAACCCAACTAAGGGGCATGTTTACTAAAACCCCGTTAAAGTGCGGGCCCCGGTAGTGTGCGGGTGCCATATAAGGAGTGGGCGTTCCGTCCTGAAAAAGAAAAGCCGGAATTTACATATGCGCTAAGGTGCGCGGCACCCATGTGCGCCCCGCACCTTAGCGCATGAGATAGCTGCGCGGGAGGCATAAGTGGCGCGCTGAAGTGCAAGAAAAAGGGCAGAGCCACAGCACAATGGTTAAGACACTGACCAATGGTGCAGGGATTGGGGGCTCAATCCCCCCCTGTGCCCATCAAAGACAGCTGGCTGAGGTGTTAATTTATGAGGCACAGAAATACTGGGCAGCATAAGGCAGAGCACTAATGTTTTTGGCAGCATATTAATACTGGGCGGCATAAGGCGGCACACTGATGTTTATGGAGGCATTACAATACTGGGCGGTATAAGTGGCGTGCTGATGTGCAGGAAGAAAAACAGAGCCACAGCACAATGGTTAAGGCACTTACCAATAGTACAGGGATCAGGGGTTCAATCCCTCACGGTGCCCAATGGAGACAGCTGGCTGAGGCATTTAAGTGATGGGCAGCATAAGGCGGCACACTGATGTGCAATCACAAGAACAGAACCAAAGCACAATGATTAAGATACTGACCAGTGGTGCAGGGATCAGGGGTTCAATCCCCCAAAGGGCCCAATGAACAAGGCCAGCTGAGGCATAACATATTATGGGGAAGATTGCTTTAGGAGGCATTTTAATTATCACTACTAGCAAACGCACTCTCAAAGCGTGTTAACATAAGGCGCCCTATAAGGCACATTTTAAAGTGCACTGTCAGCCAAGGCACCCTAGAATGTTGCTTATAGGGCGTTTTAGAGAATGCCGTATGAGGTACCACAAGGTCAGTGTACTGTTTTTTATGGCAGCACTGTGCAGTTTAAGGAATGAAAAGCATAAGTAGGTGCGCTGACAGGCAAGGAGGAGCAGCAGTGGAGCACAATGGTTAAGGCACTGACTGCTGATACAGGGGTCATGAGCTTGCTCCCCAGTGTGCCTAATACGTAAGGCTGGCTGTGGCATCAGCTTTGCATTGTACATATTTTGTCCTGCAGCACTTTATTTTTATGTTATTAATTGCTGCCCGCAAACACGCCCTCCTGTGCCGTAATTGAAGGTGCCGTATAAGGCACCCTATAAGGCACTCCATAGGGCACATTATAAATTGCACTGTCCGCCACAGCACCCTAAAATGTCCCCTAAAGGGCACCCTATAGGTTGCATCACAGGATAATGTATAGTGCACCTTATATTTATTTATTTATTTTATTTATTTATTTAATTGGATTTTTATACCGCCTTATCATACAATCAAAGCGGTTTAACAAAAGAGAAAATTAGTAATAGTGAAAAAATCTGTGATAATATATACATAGTTTGTAAATATATGATTAAATGTCTTGGGAAAAGGTGCACTATATATATTGTGAGCTATACTATAAAGTGAGCTATTGTACAATGTATATATAAATAATTGCTTTCTTAAAAATTAATTAGTTGATTGCATGACCGTAGTGCTCCGTAAACAAAACTGTTTTCAGTTTTCTAAAGTCTTTGATGTCCTGAGCTGCTCTCAGATCATTAGGTAGGGAGTTCCAGATGGAAGTCGCAGCAAACGAGAAAGCTCTCTCAGAGGTCTCCTTGCGTGTTTTTCTGATGTCATTTGAGGAGCTGATTCTATTTTCAGATACACTTCTCCTAGGTCTGTTGCTAATATCTGACCGGATAAGATACGTCAGACGTTTTGCAGAACATTGTTGCTTTATCTTGAAAATATAAATTACTGTTTTGTATTTAATACGAGATGATATTGGTAACCATATGGACGGGAACCATAAGGTGCCCTATAGGGCGCCCTATAAAGCACCCTCAGAGGCACCTTATGGGTACAGTACGCTGAGGGTGTTTTTGCTGGCATCAAAATATGTACATTAAAAAAAGATAATACATTGGACAACCCTATCAAATAACCCCACTGTGGGTTTGAACCCATGATCTCTGGCTTGTGAAGTAACCATTGGGCTACAGCTGCTAGCAAGCCCCTGGCTGGCTGCAGAGAGCATGCATGTCACCACACAGACAGTTGCTGTGGTCACCAGGATACGGTTAGCCCACCCATACCCATGATGCACTGCACATGCAAATCAGCTGTCCACAGATTAACACAAGATGGGCAATGCACCCCCACAGCACCTCGGCCTGGTAGAGGGAAGTGACCATGTGCACCCACACACCACCTCGGGCTGGTAGGGGGTACTGACCGTGTGTTTTACTGGCACAGAGTAGCTACACACCGTCACATTGTGCGGGTACTGTGCTCACCCTGAGGGTGCGGTGAGGCACCCAGGACCAGGTCCACAACACCTTCCATGGCTTAAAGAGGCCATGCCAGAGGTCCAATAGCAGTGTTAATGTGTGAGATAGGTAGTTTTTGCACAAAAACCTTGGATATCTGTCTGTTTCAGTCAGGTATGACCCCCCAGGTGGGCCATGCACCACCACCCCCCCTCCCCCAGGGCAGCAAACAGGGTCCCCCATCAATAGATCCACATTCTACCTCCCTGCAACAGTGGCAGTAGAGGGGACCATCAACCCCAGTCCTGCTGAGGAACAGACACCCCACAGGGCAGTCAATGCAGCTCTATACACATCCATAACACAATAGCAGACAGACATTAGGCCTGGATATGCTGAGCTGCACCCCACCACTATCTGATATTTTCCTGCAGCAAGTCATCAGCCACTGCACCCTGCAAGCTGCTCCATCAATACACATACCAGCTGCAAACAGTGTGCTAGTTAGTCCACAGTGCATGTTCCCAGTGGTGATGCATGCACCCAGAACTGGGATGTTAGCATACACAGCAAGCAGATAAAACAGTGACTGGGCCACAATAGCAAACCCATATCTATCACATGAGAGAAATGCTATATAGCACTATGGGGGTGCCTAGCCATGCTGTGGTCACTGCACAGTCAGGGTGAGAGTGATCTCTCAGCAGGACATACTGAGGTCACCCTGTCTGTGTAGGTGGTGGCCGGGCACTAAAATGTCCCAGTCAGTGCCCTATGCCCTGTGCAGATTCACCCTGGCCAGGCCACCCTGTCCGGCCTATACCCATGGTACCTTGCTCCTCATTATGCACATTGGCAGCCCAATACTGGCAACATTGCTGGCAGTGTGGGCTGTGGAAGGTGTTTGCAGCCACCACACACTGGATAGACAGACAGCCACCCCCACACCTATGCCTGCATTGTGCTACTATAGAGGAGTCCAGCAGCCATACCCACCACACCAGTCCTAGGCACAGTACAGGCATGGATATGGTACGCAATACTGTTGGGGGTCACTCCCCAGGGTGGTAAACACTGTCAGAGACCAGACCTGCAGCGCACACCACAGACATCACAATGATTGTTATGGTGGAGATCAATGAGCAAAATGTGCTTAACGTAGGGATTGATATCTGCCAGTTATCATGGGCAACGTTTGATAGCTGTGTACCATATACCCAGGTGTAGGGTGGCATTGCTAAGGTATGCAACTGCTAGTATTGGGAGATACAGGCAGGGCCCAATGTCCTGCCTCTCCAGGAGGCATTGGCCAATGGGGCCTGGGTGTGTGTGTGTGGGTGTGTCTGGCCCTGTTGGCTGCTGCTTTACGGCAGAGTGTCCCAACTCCAGTCATGGTGTTCCAACCACTGTTTGGGTTTTCATGCTGTCCCTCATAAATATGCATGAGCTACATCAGCATACCATGGGGGTGGTGCATAGATATGCAGCACAGGCATCTTTATTAGAGGCAGCATGGATCCTGAATGGTGTGGGGTCCTCCAGGACTGCATTTGGGAGACTCTGCTCTAGGTAATGCGGCTGTTTATGGTGTCTGTGTTTGGTGTGGTAAAATATAGGCGTATGAACCATGCATATGTTCTCAGCAATAAAGGTTTGTCCTTACTATCATGGTTTAGTTGTAGGAAAAATATGTTGACTGGATTGGCAGTAGCCCCAGCTTGGCTTTGAACCTGTGACCTTCTGTTCCTGCATACACTGTCTGTGTGCACTGCACCACCGTGTTGCCAAAGATATGCTGTGTTCCCTGGGGAGTCCATGACTGTATATCCGACAGAGCCTGTCTGTTGCGGTGGACTGTGCCAGCCTGCACAGGCCTAGGCCACTGTCTGCTGTGGTTTGCAGCCACTGTCCCCTCCCCCACCTGTACCCTTCCGCCAACATGCAGACATGTCCCTATCAGGGAAAAAGCATATGACCTAATTGAGTTGTGGCACTCCAGGACTGAATTTGGGGGACTCGGCTGTAGGTAATGCCCATTGTTATGGTTTGTGTGCGGTGTAGGGTAAAATATAGGTGTTGGAACCATGCTTATGTTCTCTACAATAAAGGAGTGTCTGTACTATCACTGTTTGGTGGTGGGTAAAACTATGGGGACTGGGTTGGCAGGAGCTGCAGCTGGGATTTGAACCTGTGACCCTTTGGTGTTACAGGCACTGTCTGTGTCCACTGCACCACACTGTGGCCACAGTGACAATGCAGTCTCTGGAGTTAGGACACCTGGCCGCACGAGTCAGACACCCTGCTCTGCACAATTTTACTGTGGGCTCGTTTACCTTGTATGGGGACAAAGGTGCACATAAACCTCAAAAATTACCTCCAAAAAAGGGGAAAAAAAACAAAACCAAGCTGGGCAACAGTGATATCAATGGGAAACATGAAAAACACTCCCAGGAAAGCTCCATTAAAATGCAGTGATTTTTGAAAGAGTCTACGGAGCGTAGACCCTTCCAAAAATCATTTCTTTTTTTTTGGAGCTTTCCTGGGAGTATTTTTTATGGTTGCCCATTAATATCACTGTTGCCCAGCTGGATTATAATTTATTTGGAATTTGTTGTGGTCATTTTCAATTTATATTTGCTATTTTGTTCTGTGCACATGTATCACACTGCTCACGTTTTGCAGGTTTCCCCGGTTTTCCTGTACATTGCTGACGTAAATGGTTTCTCTTCCCTTTAAATCGGCTCTAACGCGAGGGTTTCACTTGCGGTATTTTTTTTGCCGAAATTCAGCCCCGCTCCTGTGCGGGAAGCCTCTCCCCTCCCACTCTCTACCCATTGACCCCGACCCCCGCCCCTCGGGAGCCTTCCTCCGCCCTCGAAATGCCTTTCCACGCCTCTATCGCACATCAGCGCGCTGCGCACTTTTGCGGGCGGCTTGCACGTGTGCGGCCGGAGCGCATACGTGCGGGGCACCAAAAATGCACTATTAGCATGTGCTAAGGTACCTTAGCACACGCTCAAGTGCGCCCCGCACAATTGCGCTGTTTAGTAAACATACCCCTAATTGTTTTAAGCGGAATTGAATCCCCCTCCAAACGTTTTGGACGCAAGGACAGGACCACCAGACATGCGCCAGAGTACCTTTCTGTCCGCATTTCCGCCAGCACTGATTTGAAACCCCTGGATACACTCGAGCGATCCGCTCAGGCGTCATATACCATCTGTATAATAGCTTATAGTTAGTTTCACGGACGTTAATCGCCACAGAACTCTTCCACAGCCTGCCCTCCACCTGTTCCCATTGCTGCTCAGAATAACGGAGACTCAAGTCAGAATTCTATTGCTCTCTATATTTGCCTAATCTCGGTTGCTGCGCCTGCAACTGGGCATACAAGGCAGCTATAAGACCTTTTGTGGTAGTGCACCCCTCGCAGAAACACTCTATATCCGTTAAGTCATGGGCCACATGAGACCAAACGGATCTAGCCTGAACCCAGTGGGCGACTTGCGTGTATTGAAAGACATGACAGTCAGGAAAGTCAAATTCCTCCTGAAGCGTACTATAGAATCGCAGTCTACCCTCATCGAACAATTGCCCAGCACGACTAAGGCCCTTATGCCCCCAAATCCGGAAAACCGGGTCAGTCATCCCAGGGGGAAACATAGCATTATCCACTATAGGCGCCAGAGGAGTCAGGTCTACCCCCCGAGTTTGAAAAGATTGGTCCCAGCAGCGGAGGGTATGTAGGATATAGGGATTACTTAAACACAATCCACTCCGCAACTTGGGACCAAGCCACAGGCGATCCCCCAGTCCCGCTCCCCCCGCAATATTCATTTCCAATTGTACCCAACGTTTGGGGCTATCCGAGTTCATCCATTCCACTCCGGCATGACACTGCGCCGCCACATAGTACCAGTGAAGGTTAGGCGCCCCCATACCCCCAGAGCGTGTGCACTTATAAAGAATTTGCTGTGCTATACGCGGCTGACGATACTGCCATATAAACTTCATGAGCATGGCTTGCCAACTGGCCAGTGTTCCCCGGGACAGTGGTATAGGAAGTACCTGGAAGAGGTACAAAAACCAGGGGACGACCACCATCATAACCACCGCTATACGCCCAAACCAAGATAACGTCAAGCTAGCCCAGGACTCCAGATCGCGCCGAACCTGCTGGAGTAGCGGATCATAATTGGCCTTAAAAAGCACCGTCTGCTCCACCGTCAAGTTCACACCTAAATAACGGATAGCACCTGTCACCCACCAAAAGGGGTAGGCAGCCCTCAATTCCACACAAACCGCCTCCGGAACCCCAACATTGAGAATCTCAGATTTAGTGTAGTTGATTTTGAATCCAGACACCTGGGAGAAGGCCTCAAAGAGCTGCATAGCAGCAGAGAGGGACGCAGCGGGATTCACCAACGATAGTATGATATCATCCGCAAAGAGTGCAATCCTGTAATCAGTAGGGCCCACACGAACGCCCCCAATGCCCGGATGTAGTATTTCTACTTTTTGATGGTGTAAACAACTGATCTACATTTACCCCTTCCACTCCATTCTTAATTTATAGACCTCTATCATATCTCCCCTCAATCGTCTCTTTTCTAGGTTAAAGAGCCCTAATCTTTTAAACCTCTCCTCATAAGAGTACCCTTCCATCCCCTTTACCATGTCCATTGCTCTTCTCTGAATATTTTCTAATTCCGCTATATCTTTTAAGATATGGCGACCAGAATTGCACACAATATTCAAGGTGCAGTCGCACCATGGAACGATACAGAGGCATCATAATATCTTTATTTTATTTTCCATTCCTTTCTTTATGATTCCTAGCATTCTATTTACCTTCTTGGCCACTGCTGCACACTGGGCAGAGCGTTTCAATGTGTTATCTATGATGAAGCCTAAATCTTTTACCTTGGTGGTGGTTTCTAATGTAGAACCTTGCATCGTGTAACAATAGTTTGGGTTGTTCTTTCTTAACATTGCACTTGTCCACATTAAATTTCATCTGTCATTTCAAAAGTCCAGTCTTTCAATTTATGAAGGTTCTGTCACAATCTTTCACAATCCTCTTTGAATAATTTTGTGTCATCTGCAGATTTGGTTACCTCACTCGTTATTCCCATTTCCAGGTCATTTACAAATATTTAAAAGCAGGCGACCCAGCACAGATCCCTGGGGTACTCCACTATTCATCTTCCTCCATTGGGAAAATTGGCCATTAGCCCTACCCTCTGCTTTCTATTTTTGACCAGTTTCTGATCCACAATAGTACACTACCTCCTATCCCATGATGTCTCTCATGTGGGACCTTGTCAAAGGCTTTCTGAAAATCCAGATATATTACATTGAGTAGCTCACCTCTGGATACCTGTTTATTCATACCTTCAAAAAAATATAACAGATTAGTAAGACAAGACCTTCCTTGGCTAAAGCCATTTTGGCTTTCTCCCATTAAACCCTGACTATCTACATGTTCAGTAATTTTGTTCTTTATAAAGGTTTCTACCATTTTGTCTGGTACTGATGTCAGGCTTACTGGTCTTTAGTTTCCGAGATCACCCATGTCACCCTTTTTTAAAATTGGTGTTATATCGTCATTCGTCAATCTTTAGGTATTACAGATGATTTTAATGGTAGTTCATAGATTACTAATAGTAGATCTGCAATCTCATCTTTCAGTTCTTTCAACTCCCTTGGATGTATACCATCCAATCCAAGTGATTTGCTGCTCTTTAGTTTATCAAATAGTCGTAATACACCTTCCCGGTTTATTGATATTTCCTTCAGTTCTTCTGCTGCATCATCTTTATGAGTAAATATCATTTCAGTCATGAGTAACTTTCCTACATCTTCTTCAGTAATGATAAAAGCAAAGAATGTGCTCAGTCTCTCCGCTATGGCATTGTCCCCTCTTAGTACCTTTTTTACCCCTCTATCATCTAATGGTCCATCTGACTCTCTCACAGGTTTTTGCTACTAATATACTTGAACACATTTTTATTATGCATGTTTGTTTCCATGGGAAGTTTTTTTCAAATTCTCTCTTTGCCTGCCTTATCAATGCCTTGCATCTAAATTGCCAGTATTTATATAGTTTCCAGTTTTCATCATTTGGCTCCTTTTTCCATTTCCTGAAAGATGCTTTTTTGGCTATAACAGTCTCTCTGAACTCAGTTTTAAACCATGCTAGCAGTTTTTTGGACTTCCATTTTTCTTAAAGCATGGAATACAGCTGGTCTGGGCTTCTAAGATAGCATTTTTAAACAATGCCCATGCTTGATGTAAATCCTTTGCAGCTACTCCTTTTAGTTTTTTTCTTAATTATTTTCCTCATTTTATCATAGTCTCCCTTTTAAAAGTTAAAAGATAGTACTGTGGATTTCCTTATTGTCCTTCCTCCATTTATTAAATCATTTATTAATACGCCCCCAGATGCTGGAATAAACTCCCTCCCGGCATTAGAGCAATCAGGGACCTTAGACAGTTTAGAAAGGCCCTCAAACACTACCTTTTTATCACTCACTTTAAGCTTCTGGACATACCTCCCCCCCTCCCACACTTACCCTCACAGCCCCATACCTATCCTTTATGAATGTACAGAGCTGACATATATCCCAACAGGTAGTTTCAAAGATTGTATATAGTTCCCCTGGTTTACCTCCATTTTAATTCCCTGTTATCTGTAAACAAAAGCCAGTTATTTGGCCTATGTGTTTTATTGTTACAATGTAAACTGCACTGATGACAAATAGCACGGTATATAAGAAATGTTAAATAAATAAATAAATAAACACGATCATGCTATGATCACTATTGCCAAGTGGCCCAAACACCCTTATCTCTTGCACCAGATATTGTGTTTCACTGTGGACAAGGTCCAAAATGACTTCTCCTCTTGTCAGTTGTCACGCTTCCCCTGCCTAGGGCCGATGGCTCTATAGCAAGGGTGACCGCAATCTTGTTTCCAAGTGTCTTTTTACTATGTAGCAGCAAAGGTTGCTGGGACTTGTAGTTTTTAAGTTTCACTCTTCAACAAAATGTGTTGTGGCATGAGGGTCTTTTGAACAGATAAGTTTATTTAGGGGTTTTTCCTTTCACAAGGGTTCAACAGGCTTAGGCAAAGCATAGAATTTCTTTCCAAAATAATAGGAAACAGGAGCAAATGAAAAGTAGAAATAAAGTACAAAAACTGTTTCTTCACAGCAACTTAAACAGCAAAAAAAACGTTGTATTCTTCTCCTACAAAGCTTGTTTAACGTAAATCTAAGTGATCAATGTTACACAGAGAACAGTCCATCTCATAGCATTCAGGTGTTTCAGGAATATTGGCTACGTCGATAATCATATCCTCACTCTCTTCATCACAGCTCTGCTTAGGGGAACTCTTGCACTGCAAACCTTGGATAACCTCTTGCAGCTGCTCTAGAAAGTTTCCTCTCTCATTAGCCGTGACCTTCTCTAGTGTAGGAGATTGGTTATTACGTAAACTCTTCCTTATGGCTTTTATATCAGCTTCAAAACATTTACTGAAAGTGTTTCTGTTAGGAGTTACTTTTACAGCCGTGCTATCTTGGCACTTCTTAGCACTAGCTTTCAATTGTTGCACAATATCTTCAATAAGTCTCTGGCTAGGAAGTACTTCTGACGTACCTTCTTTATTAGCAATGCCTTGTCTGTGCTCAGGGCTTTCTCCCCTTGTGCAGGCAAACTGCTTGGCCTTGTCCTCGGGTAGCTTCCACAGAGGCTCTGGTTTTGCTTTAAAGGTACAGGGAATGGACCCTCCAGTATCCCTCTTGCCTGGAGCTGGGTTCCAAGGTATCCCTGGTTGCTGCCTTCCTGAGTGCCTTCCTTGTTGAAGTGGCTTGGACAATTGCAGAGGCTTCTCTCTGCCTTCTGTTCCACAGTTCTCTTTCTCTTGGCTGTGTTCCTGCCGGTGTGGCTTCTCCCAATCCTGGCTGTGCCTGATCTCCTTCCTGTTCCTGTGCTTGTCCTCCTCCTGTAAGACTGACTCTGAAATTGGTTTAAAACGGCTTCTTCCTGCAGCCACACCCCTCTGGTTACTCAGGTGCAAATCATTAGAGCTGCCTTCAGCTCTTACGTCATGGCTATGGCTGAGCTCCGTTCTGGCTGAAAGCTTCCTGTTGCCATGGGAACCTGGCTTGCTCTTACTTTTAAAGGTAAAGTGCTCGCTATTTTCCCATTCCATCTGTTCAGGAGTGCTTTCAGTACCACATATTCCCCCCCTTAAGATATTACAGGCTGGGTTGATGACATCCTCACAGCCTGTAATCCGCGATAATGCGTCCGCATTCTGGTGTAATCTTCCTGCTCTGTGTTCAATGTTAAAATCAAACGCTTGCAGCGCCATATACCAGCGGGTTAGCCTGGGGTTATTGTCCTTTGTTTGCCCCAGCCACTTTAACGGAGCGTGATCCGTCATGAGGAGAAACTTCCTACCTGCCAGGTAGAACTTTAACGACTCAATGGCCCACTTGATGGCGAGGCACTCCCGCTCTATTGTAGAATAATTCCTCTCCGCGGGAGACAGCTTCCTACTCAAGAATAACACCGGGTGCTCTATACCATTGTGTTTTTGTGAGAGGACAGCCCCTAGTCTGGTGTCCGAGACATCAGTTTTCAATATGAATGGCAGGTCAAACTCGACCCCTTTCAGCACTGGGGCGGCACATAGTTCAGCCTTCAAGCATTCAAGCACCTTGACTGCCTCTGGAGTCCATCATAGCTGATTGGGCTGGCTCTTCTTTAACATATCTGACAATGGAGCACTTTTCTCCGCAAATCGTGACAGAAAGCGCCTGTAGTAACCTACTAACCCCAAGAAACTTCTGAGCTGTTTCTTATTGGTGGGTTGAGGGAACGTCTTCACGCTTTCGACCTTGTCTATCAAGGGTTTTACAGTGTCATGCCCAACCTGATGTCCCAAGTATTTTACTTCGGGGCTTGCGAACATGCACTTGTTTGGGTTCAATGTTAGGCCTGCATCCCGCATAGCCTGCAATACCACTCCCAGCCTTGATAGATGCTCTTCCCAGTTAGTACTGTGGAGGATGACTTCATCCATATAGGCTGTCGCATAAGCCTGATGTTGTCTGAGCACCAAATCCACTAGCCTCTGTCATGTAGCCGCTGCTCCGTGTAGGCCAAAGGGCATACGCTTAAACTGATAGAGGCCTATTGAGGTGCTGAACGCCGTCTTCGGTCGGGATTCCCTGGTTAATGGCACCTGCCAATAGCCTTTGGTCATGTCTAATGTTGTTATATATGTGGCTCTCCCCAGGCGGTCCAGGAGCTCCTCTATGCATGGCATAGGGTATGCGTCAAACTTTGATAGGACATTGACCTTCCTGAAATCGATACAGAATCGAAGCGTTCCATCGGGCTTAGGGACCAGAACAATAGGGCTGCTCCATGAGCTTTTGGACTCCTCAATTATGTCGAGGTCCAACATCTCCCTCACTTGGTTTATGACCTCCTGCCGCCGAGCCTCCGGCAACCGGTATTGGCGCTGTCGCACTACTTCTCCTGGGGGAGTCACAATCTCGTGAACGACGAGCTGAGTATGCCCAGGAAGAGGCGTTAGGACATCTGGAAAACTCTGTATCAGCCGTTCCAGCTGTTTCCTTTGAGTCCACGATAGCCCTTCTCCCATCCTTAGCTCTGGGGTCTTCTGGCAGTCACTTAGTTGGGGGCCCAAGTCATCTTCTGGCTGTTCCTCTACTACGGCCGCCAATCCTTGGAGGTCCACTCTACCTGTTGACCCAAACCCTTGGGCTCCTCTGGCTGTACTGGAGACCACATGTACTTCTTCAAGAGGTGGAAACCCGACCCTCTCACATATAATCTGTGCTATGCAATCGCCTATGTGCACTTTGAAATCTTCGGACCCGAAGTTGAAGAGTAGTACCTTAATGGCACCTCTATAATCGGGGTCCACGACGCCGGCTCCCACGTCAATAGCATATTTTACAGCCAGGCCGGAACGTGGGGCGATTCGTCCATAACACCCAGCTGGTAACTCCAACTGAAGGGCTGTATTTATCAAAGCCTTGCCATGCTTTGGAACAGTCGCCTCTTCCGCACTATATAAGTCGAATCCGGCGGCCTGGGGGGACGCTCTCTTGGGTGGGTGCGCGTCTGGACTCATGCGGCAATACTTTAGAACGAACACAGGCTTCTTGGCTTCCTCTTTTTCTGGCAACTGTCGCGAAGACTTTTGCACTTTCCCAGATAGGGGATTCAGAACTGCCATCATTTGACCTGTGTTCTTGCTTAGTAATTCCAGCGGAGGATTTGCAGCTACCAGGCTTTCCTTTTTCTGCAAACTCTGCTGGATACCTCTTTGAAAGTGCGGCCAATCCCGGCCTAATACCAATTCCTGTGGCAGGTGGGGAACTATGGCCAACGGAATCTCCTTTGCTATTCCAAATCCTTTTACTAGGAGTTTGTGAATAGGGTATGAGGATGATGCGCCATGCACACAGCGGATTTTTACAGTGCCACTGGGTAGGTCAGGTACGGCTTTACCGTGGGCTTCTATCTTTTTCCAGAGGCCACGTGAAAGCATGCTCTGATCAGAGCCAGAGTCTAGTAGGGCATTGGCACTTACCCCTTGGATGGTCATGGCTATGAGGAAACCCTCCCTAACCTGTCCTGGGCTAGTGGTCACAAGCTCTACCTTCACTCTACAGTTACGCTGCAAATGGTCACTACTGCCACATTTAAAGCATGTTCTTTTTGCATATCTGTCTTTACATTCAGGTAAACACAATGCAGTTACTTTCATAACATTTTCCTTCTTTTCTGAGAGTGCACTGGTTGCTCTCCTAGAAGCCATGCTTTTCTCCTGAGCCTTCCCCTCTGCTTCCAGGAACCGTTCAGTGAGCATGATCGCTTCCTGTGAGTTTTTACAACCCTGCAGGTCAGGAAAGTACAGACATTTTCAGGGACAGCATTCATATACTGCTCCAACAATATAGTATCCAATACTGTTTCAAGGCTTTTACCCTCGGGTTCTAACCATTTGTTAAGTAAAGCCTTAAGGCGATAGTGTAGGGCTCTAGGCGTCTCACCCAGCATTAGTTTAGCCTCTCTAAACAAATGGTGATATACATAGGACGTAAGACCCACTCTATCCTTAATAGTTTTTTTCACTTCATCATAGTTATTGGCTAAATTTGGTGGTACGGTCTGGTAAGCTGCCAATGCCTCCCCAGTGAGAGACATTGCTAGCCTGACCGCCCATTGGTCTTTAGGCCAATGCATCAGGTGAGCAACTCGCTCGAATGTTTCTAAATAATCGTCCAGATTGTTTCTGTCAGATAATTTTCCAAAGTTCCATGCCTCTTTGGACCAAAGTCCCAAAGCATGAGCTTGGCTCAAGTTTTCAGAACCTGGTGAAGATGAAGCAGGCTCTGGCTCCTTCTTCATGCTTTGGATCCAGGCCTCCAGCATTTGTATGAGCGGCCGCTGCTGCGCTTCCATCTGTGCTGTAGCGTTCTCTAGAGCTTCCATGGCCAGCTCGCGTTGGCGCTCAAACTGGGCTGCCATCCAGGTAAGTACTTCTTTTACTTCCATCGTCATGCTGAAAAGACAAAAGACAAAACGCAACCACCAAGTGCGGTACCACAAGACAGCAGGCAGTACTACCTTTTACCCACTTACTACGCTGATACCTACACAAGTATCCACAGGTAACCCTGCTATGCACAAATTACCTGATACTTGCGGTGCGTCAGGCCTTTGTGTATACGTTGGTCTCTCCAGTATCAGACACGTCTTCTTCTTTGGAATCAGTTTTGCTAGAAGTTTTTTCCCTCAGCTTTTATTTCTCAGAACTTTTTCTTCTTGCCCTTTAAATTCTCTTGCGCATGCGCCTTTGCCTTGATCCGTAGCAACTATGCCAATCTGTCATGCTTCCCCTGCCTAGGGCCGACGGCTCTATAGCAAGGGTGACCGCAATCTTGTTTCCAAGTGTCTTTTTACTATGTAGCAGCAAAGGTTGCTGGGACTTGTAGTTTTTAAGTTTCACTCTTCAACAAAATGTGTTGTGGCACGAGGGTCTTTTGAACAGATAAATTTATTTAGGGGTTTTTCCTTTCACAAGGGTTCAACAGGCTTAGGCAAAGCATAGAATTTCTTTCCAAAATAATAGGAAACAGGAGCAAATGAAAAGTAGAAATAAAGTACAAAAACTGTTTCTTCACAGCAACTTAAACAGCGAAAAAAACTTTGTATTCTTCTCCTACAAAGCTTGTTTAACGTAAATCTAAGTGATCAATGTTACACAGAGAACAGTCCATCTTATAGCATTCAGGTGTTTCAGGAATATTGGCTATGTCGATAATCATATCCTCACTCTCTTCATCACAGCTCTGCTTAGGGGAACTCTTGCACTGCAAACCTTGGATAACCTCTTGCAGCTGCTCTAGAAAGTTTCCTCTCTCATTAGCCGTGACCTTCTCTAGTGTAGGAGATTGGTTATTACGTAAGCTCTTCCTTATGGCTTTTATATCAGCTTCAAACCATTTACTGAAAGTGTTTCTGTTAGGAGTTACTTTTACAGCCGTGCTATCTCGGCACTTCTTAGAACTAGCTTTCAATTGTTGCACAATATCTTCAATAAGCCTCTGGCTAGGAAGTACTTCTGACATACCTTCTTTATTAGCAATGCCTTGTCTGTGCTCAGGGCTTTCTCCCCTTGTGCAGGCAAACTGCTTGGCCTTGTCCTCGGGTAGCTTCCACAGAGGCTCTGGTTTTGCTTTAAAGGTACAGGGAATGGACCCTCCAGTATCCCTCTTGCCTGGAGCTGGGTTCCAAGGTATCCCTGGTTGCTGCCTTCCTGAGTGCCTTCCTTGTTGAAGTGGCTTGGACAATTGCAGAGGCTTCTCTCTGCCTTCTGTTCCACAGTTCTCTTTCTCTTGGCTGTGTTCCTGCCGGTGTGGCTTCTCCCACTCCTGGCTGTGCCTGATCTCCTTCTTGTTCCTGTGCTGGTCCTCCTCCTGTAAGACTGACTCTGAAACCGGTTTAAAACGGCTTCCTCCTGGCTATGGCTGAGCTCCGTTCTGGCTGAAAGCTTCCTGTTGCCATGGGAACCTGGCTTGCTCTTACTTTTAAAAGTAAAGTGCTCGCTATTTTCCCATTCCATCTGTTCAGGAGTGCTTTCGGTACCACACAGTTCATGAACCAGCTGCTCCAAGAAGCAGTCATTTATTTCATCTAGAAACGTTATCTCCTAGTATGTCCTGCCATGACACTGACACAGTCAGTAATAGAAATCACCCATTATTATTACTGTGTTGTAACTTTTGTTAGCTTCCCTGATTTCTTAGAATGTCTCATCATTCATTTGTTCATTCTGGACAGGCGATCGATAGTACACCCCCACTGCCATCACCTCCCACTTCTTACATAGAATTTCAAATCATAGAGATTTTATTGTATATTTTGTTTCCTGTAAAACTTTAATCCTGTGTAACTCAATGCCCTCTCTAACATAGAAGGAAACCCCTTCACCAATTTGATCTACTCTATCATTGCAATATAATTTGTACTCAGGAATCACAGTTCCCATTGGTTGACCGCCTTCCATCAGGTCTCTGAGATACCAATCATATCTAACCTCTCATTTAGTGCTATATTCTAACTATCCCATCTTATTTTTTAGACTTCTGGCATTTGCATACAAGCATTTTAGAGGTTGTATTTTATTTGTATTAATCTGGTTACTGGTAGACAATGGTAATTTGGAATTTTTCAGCTCTGTCTGCTCTGTACCTAAGAGCATTTGGGTTACTTTTGTCTTTATTGGAATCTCTCTGTCCATATGACCTAACTTTAATATTTTGCTAGTATCCTTCAAGGATACATCCTTCCAAATCATGTGTTTTTGAGCATCTGTCGGCTTTCCCCTACTATCTAGTTTAAAAGCTGTTCTATCTCCTTTTTAAAGGTTAATACCAGAAGCCTGATTCCATCATATTAAGGTAGACCCCATCCTTTCGAAAAAGCCCCTCCTTTCCCCAGAATCTTGCCATTTCCTAACAAATCCAAACCCCTCTTCCTTGTACCATCATCTCATCCATGCACTGAGACTCAAACTCTCCCTGCCTTTTGGGTCCTGTGTGTGGAGTGGGAAGCATTTCAGAGAATGCTACCTTGGAAGTTCTGGATTTCAACTTCCTACCTAAAATCCTAAATTTAGCCCCCACAACCTCCCTCCCACACTTTCCTATGTAATCAATACCAGCATGTACCAAGACAGAAGAATCCTCCCCAGTGTTATCTAAAACCTTGTCTAGGTAGCACCTTTGTACTAGGCAGGAATGTTACCAGGTGATCCTCATGTCCACCTTCCACCCAGCTATCTACATGTCTAATGATCGAATTACCAACTGTAATGGCTGTCCTAACCCTTCCCTCATGGGCACATGGCCCTGGAGAAACCTCCTTGGTGCAATAGGGCTATACATCACCTGGAGGATGGGTCCTAACTACAGGATCACTCCCTGCCACACCATGGTGATGCTGCCCTGCCATGTGACCTTTCTCCTCCATAGAAATAGGGAGGCTACCAGACTGGAGGTGGGACTTCGTGCTATATCCGTATAGGTCTCATCTATATACCTCTCTGTCTTCTTTATATCCTCCAAATCTGCTTCTTTAGCCTTCAGAGATTGAACTAATTCCCTGAGAGCAAAGGGCTGCTTGCACCTAGTGCACACATAAGACCCCTCACCAACTGGGAAAAAAAAATCAGACATGTGACACTCAATGTAAAAGACTGGAAAGCCCCCATCTCATTGCTGGACTGCTGTCTGCATCTTAGTTTTCAAGTTTTGTTTAGCCATTTGTTTAGCATTGTTTACTTAGTTAAGTTTGCTGGGGATACTTATACTAATATAATTTTCATTTAATGGGCATTGTTCACCTCAAGATTAATTGATCTCAGGTTCTTAATTAATCTATGCCTGATGAGGATAACCAGCCACATCTGACAGTTAATAATGGCACCTCCTTTCTTTAATAGGTTTAAGAGTCTATAAAGCTAAGATTATCCCTGGGGTGAATGGGAGTTGGGGTGGGTAGGTGGGAATGAAGACTTAATAAAAGCTGGCTTGCCACACTGTGCCCTGACCTGTGCTTCTAAGGTAATGTCTTATCAATTACCTAGGTGATTCACACAGTCCTTGGTTTGATAGAGGGGGCCTTTCAAATTGCCCCTTTGATCTATCACTCGGCTTTAATACCTATTTAAGATAATTTCACAGATCTTTTGCCTCCTAATTGGAAGGCCTCTTTGTAAAGGTCACTAGAAACAAATTTCTTTCTTTCTACTCAGAGACTCTTTATTCTACTTGATTGCTAAGTTGTCCTCTGATTTGATGTAAATGAAAAGCTCTCTGGCGATACTAAGACCTGATCGACTCAGCAAAAATACTGAATTCTAAAATACACAGATCAGCTTTAACCCAAAGAATTCCCTTTTTCCCCAAGATTTAGAGTAGATCCAGAAGATAAATACTAACAAGTGCAGATCTTTTTCCAGCTGTAGCTGTCCCTTTTGGTAGTCCTTCAAGACTCAAGTTATCAATAGCTATCTGGTTAGTGATCTGAATATAGCCACTAACTGGATAATTGAAAACTCCACTCCAGCTCTGTCCATGGACCAACCTAGCACTATATAGATAGTGCTGAGGTAGCCAGAGAAAATATTCAATGGGCTATCTGGATAGTGCCACTGAATATTGCACTGGCCGGCATTAAACTGGTTAGGAGCTGCTGCTAACCAGATAAAATTGTGCAGCAATATGCTCATATATAAGTAACTGTACTGTCTAAATGTTTACATGGACCCTAATGTTAACTGTAACCCTCCAATTTGTGATGTGACATGACCACCTTGATTGAAGGAAAAGGTGCCATACAAATCTGTCTAAATAAAATAAATAAATAAATTACACACCAATAAGATCACATGTACTTACAGTATATGCGTGTCATATGATCACAAGTATTCCCAGGGGCAGAGTTTGAGTAGAACAATGGAACAATAACTTTAGAGGAGTGATAAATATAAAGTATGTGAGATTTAACACTGCCACCTCTGCTAAATTAAACTTGTGTGAAGACAAGCAGTGGTGGAATTAAAATCTAATCCTTGCATTGTTCCTTGGTCTGTGAAATATTTTCTTGTCAACCTGCTTTATCTTGGATTTATGATTTCATCAAAGCTATTCTAATAATGGGAATGTCCCAGTTATTTCCTCCTTTTCTTTCCATTCTGCTGTTTGGTTCATGACAGAGTCTATTATCCATTTGTTCAGCTGTATATGCAACCCACATTATTATCCCTGAGAGGAATGGTTCAAACTGGTTTCTAACTCAGAACAAAAAGCACTGTTTTGTTCACTTATTTAAAACTACATTCAGATTATCTTGCCACAGGGTCAGTGGGAGTTAAATTGAGAATCCTATATCCTCTTGGGAGCTTTAAAGTAAAGGCCATCACTCTTCTTAATTAGGGCTTTTCATATGGGCTCTGACTGAAATCACCTTAGTTGCCTTTTCAAGCTCTCACCTGATTCTAATTAGGCCCCTTGGAACATTAACCTGGCTTTTTTTCCTCATGATTCATCTCATTAGAAAAACAGATAAGGGGGTTTCTAATATGTATACTGTAAGAAATATAAATGCAACCACACAGCTAAGCAATTCCTTAATTAAAATTAATATCAGTCCATATAGACATGCATTATATGATATCAGTACCTATTGCCCTCTACCTTAGATCATTAGGCATGCAGCACTTCAGACAATCTCTTTGTAGGAGGTCAGAAAAGAATACCTATTGCTTTGTCTGGGCAATTACTCATATAAAACTGTTTCACCGTGTTTAATAAAAGTCTGCTGTGATAGTTATTGTGCATTATATGTTCTCTTTAGTGGTCCAGAATGTGTGAGGTACAGATATGCTTAGTTTGACATTTTAGAGGTAAAATTAGAACACGTCCAGCTTTCGGTATAGTCTGGGCCAAGCAACTACTATGGCACCAGCCAACCCTAGATCTGCACGATCTGTCAGAGGAAGTGTACAACAAAAGCAGAAGCAAAGAGAAGATAAAGGAGGCATGACCTAGATGAGGCCTTGAAAACTATTCTGTGCATTAAGGCGCAAGCTCAAGAATGTAAGAGCCAGTGAATAAGAAGCCTCTCTTCACCCTGTTAGCCTCACAGAGATTGAAAGGATGGGAGAAGGGGCGACAGTACTACTGGTAATACTGTTGGGATCTTCTTTGAGGCAATTTGCAATGTTACCTAGAGAGAAGATGTGCAGGTAGCTTCCTATGTGCACAAGCTATAGCAAATTTCAAGAGAAACTATCTAGGTAGTTTATCTGTGAAAATCTGAAAAACGTTGCATGGGTAATTTTTGTGGCTGAATTTTGTATGTGATCTATTTCCAGCTTGTGCTGTGAGCCCACAAATATGCATGTATATTTGAAAATGTAATGCAGAGGTGTATCTTATCACAGGCCTCAATCTCATCTGAATACTTTTTAATTTGGATAAAATAATTAATATATGACCTGCATGGAGCAATGGGTACACCTAATCTAGCCACCTTACTGGGCAGACTAGATGGACCATACTGGTCTTTATTTGCCTTCATATTCTATGCTATGTTATGTTACTATGAAAGACATGCATATCTTTCACCTACTATGTGGGGGGGGGGGGGGACATTTTCTAATAGCAAGATATACTCATGTAACTCCCCAAATTATGTGGGTACACCCTGGCTAAGCCTTATGTGATCGATATACAAACATAGAAAATTAAATCGAGAGATGACATTTTGCTATAAAATGTGCTCTAACAGCATTATCCTAAATAATTCATCATAAATACACCTTAATGTAAACATTATAAGATTATATATCAATTATGCAACAGTGATCGCATATTAATGCAGCTTGACATTTCCAAACCAGATTTAGTTATAAGTCACAAACTCCATGTGTTATCCAACCACATGCATCTTGAACAGGAGGCATCAATAGTGTTAAGCATATAACAGCAAAATTTTATCTTCTGATTTTGTAGCATTTCAAAATGTGAATTATATACAACATCCAACAACCATTTTATTACTCTGTATTGGTTATTATTCTCAAATCTACACTTCCTTGATTTAAAAAAAGAGATACATATTCTTCATATTCATTTGTTTACAAATACTTCATGGGCTATATTTTGAAATGCATCAAATGTAGCTCAGCATCATACTATAGATATGGATAACTGCATTTAGCACACAGGGAAGGTGTTATTGTGAGACTAATGCTAGGTGATACTGCCGCCGTTTTGGAACTCAGTGACAACCAGGGAAGGAGAGGTGAAGGACTGCTCATGCCTGTTCACATTTTACTGCCTGAAGCCCCCTGGATAGGTCATGGATGGGGGTGTCAAGGAGTGAGGGGATGATCGGGCTTCGGTCTCTGTGGGGGAAATTATTTTTGGGCAGGGGGGTGGAGTTGCTTGGGAGGAGGGTTATCCTGCAGGTCCTTCCTTATCACCCAGAGCAGTCTCTGAGCTGGAGGGAACTTTGAAGGTCTACATGGTCTACATGGTGGAGGGTTTCACTGCCCAGACATATGGGGAGGGATCAAATCAGGGGAATTAAGTATGAGTGGGATCAGATCAAGGAGGCTTCAGTGAGAGGAATTGGATGGGAGAGGCTTCAGTAGGGTGGGGAATCACCGGGGGCTTCAGTAGGGTGCATTATTTGCTCTTTGGCACTGGACAGTGGCCACATTACAAGACTGCTGGCAGTGTAGCTGCACTTAATGCCACCTCTTGACAGTTATGACAGCTATCACATGGGACTATCCCGCACCCTAGCGGTCACTGGCCACAGTGCCCATTCTCTGCCCTAAACCTGCCCAAGCCTGAACAAAGCACTTAGAGTGATATTTTTACCATGACAGTGTTTTACCATAGATGGGTCTGTGCTAATGGTTAGTGTATCGTTAAGCCCATGCTAAGCGCTTTGTGCATGGGGCCAGTGCTAGGGTCTCTGATGCCCCCCTGCAACCTACAGATGGGAGCCCCCTCCCTCTTTACTATTAATGGTAGGCTGCACTTCCCTCTTTCCCAAAACTCCTTTGTGAGCTCTGTTTACGTGATGCAAGCATTCACAAGAGCTGACATATTCCAATCACTAAATTGAAAATATGTTTTTTCTCTAACTTGTCTGTCCCCTCCAAATTCCCACTCAGTCACCCATACGCAGTTCTCTGTCCTGCTTCCCCTCCCCCATTCAGGCACCATGTCCCTGTTCTTTCTAGAGAGTCCTGTCCTTCTGCTCTATCTCACCTAGGGCCCTCTTCTTCCTTATTCCCCTTTCCCCATCTCTTTCTTGGCCCAGTAGTGCACCTGTAAACTGCTGAGGTTGGGACTGCAGTTCTGTCCACTCATGGATGACTTCCGCCTCCGTCCCATTGCTGCTAGTGCTGGGTACCACATGACTGAAGCCTGTGCTGTCTGAACCACAGAGCTCTGTGACTATGGTGACCAGCATGGTTCAAACATTTTCAGTTTGAACCATGCAGGCCCTGTGTTTGAAAATACAATTGAACCACGCAAGGCTCCATAGCTACAGAGCCCTGGGGTTCAGACAGTGCAGAGTTCAATCATACGGCTCAGAGCTAACTGCAATGAGATGTACGCAGAAGGTGTCCATGCCTGGATGTTACCATAGCCCCCGCCCTATCAGCTTATATGTAAAAGGACAGCATCACTGTCAGGAACAGCTCAATAAACTGTAGAAAGATGATGAGGAGAAAATCACAAGACTGGGTAAAGTAAATAGAGTGTCCAGTTCTACTTTGTAACTGGACATTGTACAAAAAGCTTTGGCAGGATAGGTGAAAAAATGGATTTCAACATGGCTGGTGTTAGCATGCAGCACTGGTCATGTTTCTATGCTAGAAGTATAAATAAATATTTCTTGCAATTACTCCTGAGTCTATCCTCTTTCACCTTCTTCCTATGATCCCTTGTTGCAGCCTCTCCTGTGTATTTTTAAGACATCCACACACTCTCTTCGTCTTGAGACACATGCACACAAAGGCACTGTCTCTCTTCACACCCACAAACACCTGGTGTTGTGCCACTGCCTGCTGCTCATATACTTATTCATTCATTCAGTCAGTCAGTGCTCACCCCCCCCCCCAAACCAACCAGCTCTGCCTATCACCATATAAAGTTATTTTCCTCGTCCTGCAGAAGCCCCCTTACACTTCCCCCAGCCCCACAGGACTCTCACTGCTAGTTCCATTGACTTTCTCCCAGGTGAGACCAATGCCTTATGCAGGGTACAATCCATGAACTCCCCTCTGGCTCACACAGAGTGAAGCATAGAAGAGTTGCAAATAAATTTTAAATTTATGGTTTCAAATTCCAGTTCACTCAGGCAGCCTGTGGGTGAGATATGGCTGGGGTATCAGCTAAGGGCTTCTGCCTCCAGGTTTTTAATCACAGGCAGTAGCACGACATGTGCTCAATCGTACTGCTAGAATCTCTGCCGGTTCTGTTTGCAAGACAACAAGAAGTGTACCTCAGAGGGGGCAGAACCGGCAGAGACTCCAGCAGCGTGGTTGAGCGTGAGGCTCTTCCACAGTTTACTTTCATTTTAATGCTGACTGCCCAGAATGTTTGCAGGAAGGGAGGCATGCAGCTGCTGAAGTCTGTCAGGGGAGAGACCATGACGCAGCTAGGTACAGGAACTCCAAAGGTGTGAGTCCTCTGGTTGAGTGGAGCTGTGTGTAAGCAACATGCCTGAACATGTCTAGGGCCGGCCCTGCTCCCGCTGACATATGCATCACAGCTTCTCTCCTCTTTTTCGGCCCACAAAAGCAGTCTGTCCAGGGGGCGAAGGAGGAGAGAAAAGTTGTGATTGCTTCCAGCAGTGCTGTTGTGTGTCTGCGGTCAGGCATCTCCTGCGGGAACAAGTGCCACTGCTTTCCTCTTTGGTCTGCAGGCACACTACATTGCTATAGCTTTGATGCCCTCTAAGTCTGGCACCCCTCTGCTGTGCTTACCTGGTTTACTGGGTAACGCTGGCTCTGTCAGTGAATCATATCCAAAACTGAAAATGATTTTAGTACATCTGGCACATGGAGGGGAAAATTAGAAGATCAGTCCAAGTGCAATCTGGGATGTCTAAGCATATCTGAAAAAAATGCAGGTTCTTCCAAGTGTGGACATGATTTCACAAACCTGGATGTGCCTGAAATGGATGTCTGTGGGAGCGTCTACCTAGATGAATGTAAGAACTTATCTGACTTAAAACCAGACATATTATGTGTCACTGAAACCTGGCTCTCCGATGCCGATACAGTCTACATAAATCAACTTAATAATGAAGACTATGACACTTTCTATAAACATAGAACCAATAGGAAAGGCGGAGGTGTATTAATGATGACGAAAAAGGTACTAAGTGCCAAAACAATCCAATCAAACATCTCCAACAACATAGATACATTATTAATAAAAATTGGTCTCATGAAACTCTGCTTAGTATGTAGACCCCCAGACCAAAAGCCAGATTGCCTTGACGCTTTTATTGAACTCCTCAGCTCCTCCACTGAACAACACCCTGTAATCATGCTAGGAGATTTTAACCTTCCTTCTCTGCCAACATTGGACTCTAAACTATTCTTTGATACTATATCAGACATGGAATATCATCAGATAATAAACACATCTACACACATCAAAGGTGGAACTCTCAATCTTGTCCTTCTCCCTAATACACTCTTCAAACTAATCAATCCAAATTCAGTTGAATGTACACAGATACCCTGGTCTGATCACTACATTATCAAATTAAATCTTACATATCCCTTCACTAGCACTAGCAATCACTCCAGAATTATCCCAACTACAAGATTTAAAAAGTTCAACAATGAAGAATTTATTGACTTAACAATCCCCCACCTCTTATCACCAGCAACGAATTTAGATGACACTGTCAAAAACTGGCATGAAACCATCAACAATGCAGCCAAAATTAATCACACATACAAAAAGATCACTTACTCTGAGACTAATACCAAACCATGGTTCAACAATACACTAAAGCAAATGAAACGGAATCTTAGAAAACTAGAACACAACTGGCGTAAATCTAAATTGACAATACACAAAGAAATATACAATAACCACCTCACTAAATACAAAGAAACCTTGGACAGCACAAAAAAAGAATATTATGCTAAAATACTATCAAAATCATATAACAGGCCAAGAGAGTTATTCACCATAGTCAGAAATCTAACCAACCCTCAAACTTCTGACAGCGAAATTACTGACATCTCAGTTCAAACCTTAGCCCACCATTATCAAAACAAAGCAAAAATGCCATCAATGTCTATAGACATTACCAACCTATCGCACCAGCCATCAGATGAATGGTCAGTTTCATCCCATAACTAAAGAGAACTAAAAAATATCATCACCAGTCTCAACACCACAACTTCATATCTAGATCCATGTCCAGTTACATGGATAAAAAATACACTACCAATTTTATTACCCTACATTCTCTCAATAGTGAACCTCTCACTAACCCAAGGCTACCTCCCACCATCACTCAAACACGCACAAATACGGCCAATCCTCAAGAACAGCAAACTTGATAAAACTTTACCTGCATCATATAGACCCATTTCAAGCATACCATTCTTGGCTAAAATAATTGAAAAAGTGGTTCAATTACAGACACAAGACTTTCTAGACTCATCTTACCCTCTAGATGAGCAACAGTATGGCTTTCGGCCCCGCCATGGAGTTGAAACACTCCTCACAGTTTTAATAGATGCACTCCTAAGAGGGATTGACAATAATAAACAGGCCTTCATTCTACTTTTCATTGATATATCAGCTGCGTTTGATAGCGTACACCACACAATAATGCTCAATAACTTGAGACAAATAGGCTTAAACTCTACAGTACATAAATGGTTCTCATCCTACCTAAATAATAGAACGCAAAATGTAAGAATTGGGAATCAAAACTCAACCACATATAAACAAGAAATTGGATTACCACAAGGTTCAGCGCTATCAGCCCTGCTTTTTAATATCTACATAAAACCAGTCTGCAACATTTTCAAAAAATTTGGAGTAAAATATCATCTATACGCAGACGATATTATGATGTATATTCCATTCACGATACCCAACCTACCGCTACAACTCCTATCGGACTGCTATAATGAAATCACAACTTGGCTAAAAGCACAAAACCTCCACAAAACCACACTAAAACTGAAGTTCTAATCGTGACCAAGAACAAATCCTATATCCCCCCAACACACATAAGACTTCAAAACCAAGAAATTAAAATAAAAAACGAAATAAGATATCTAGGCGTTATACTAGACACACACCTTACGATGTAAACACACATTAGCAATACCATAAAGAAAATTTATTTCAAACTCAAAACCCTCAAACAACTTCGCCCGCTAGTATTTACACAAGACTTTATCAACATAATCCAGGCCACCATAACTCCACATTTTGACTTTGCCAATCTAATTCTAATCGGCATATCAAAATCTTGGAGAGGCAACCATGCTAGCAGAGAGATTCTTGGAAGCCACACAGGCTTGCCATAGAATGGGTGGCCCTCTAAAGATGGATGCTGAGGCTAGATGTGCTGTATCAGAAAAGGGAATAATTAAGAATGTTTCAAAAAATGAATGTACTGTATCAAACCAGATGACACAGTGGAATAGAAAGAAATGTTTCAAGTGTGGAAAATTGGGACATTTAGAGAAGAGATGCCAGACACACACTAGTTTAATGGGTCTGGATTTAAAACAGCCCAAGGAAGGATTTCTTTTGATGGTTGATGTGCAGGGAATTACCATAAATGCATTATTAGACTCTGGGGCAGACCAGAGTATGATGTCAAAAAGGCTTTGGAAGAGGATAGAGGCCCAAGAAAGATTTGTGCCTAGAACCCCTGAAAGCCAAGTTCACATCAGATGCATTCATGGTGCTGCATCATCATATCCCACCTATAGGCTAAAGGTTAAGTGCCTAGGGAAACAAGAGGAAGTCCTATTAGCAGTGGTGCCTAGGCTACCCTTTGATTTGGTTCTAGGAAGAGACTGGCCAAGATTTAAGCAGGGTCTAGTGGAAGGACTAGGAAAGAAGGAGGGAGAAGGTTTAATGGTAGTAGCTCCCGGGCCTTTATTTGGAAGTCCTCAGACCCCAGCTAAAAAGATGGTTAAGCGTCCAGAAGACCAAGCTACCCCAAAGCAGATATTCGTCCTAAAGTACCATAAGGTCTCTGAGAAGGCCCAAGCTCCTAAGCGGGCAACCCCTCAATCTGCTGGGTTTGACCTGTGCAGCATAGAGAATGTGACTGTACCTAGCCAAGGGAGAGCTCTGGTTGACACCGGTCTCCAAGTGGAAATACCAATTGGATGTTATGGGAGAGTAGCCCCAAGGTCCGGATTAGCCCTTAAATATTTCATCGATGTGGGTGCAGGAGTAATTGATCCCGATTACAGGGGCAATATTAAAGTTCTGTTGTTTAACTTTGGACAGAATGAGTATCATGTGAAGACAGGAGACAAAGTTGCCCAATTGATCTGTGAGAGGCTGGGTTTTCCACCTGTGGAGGAGGTCACATCCCTAGAGAATTCTGAACGTGGAGCCAAAGGCTTTGGTTCTACTGATGTCAAAGGGGTTAAAAGCTTAGCTGCCACCTGTGCCCGAGAGAGGGAGGTGAGTGAAGAGGAAGATTTGGGACCCCAGATATCTGATTGTAAAGAAAAATCAGAGCCCCAAATAGGTGAGGACCTGACAATGGTACAACAGGAAGAAATTAAGAAGTTGCTTAAGGAATTCCCCGATGTATTGACACCCATACCTGGGGAGACCCATTTGGTGGCCCATGAAATAATAACTCCACCTGGGAAATTGGTTCATCAAAGGCCATACCGCTTGCCTGAAGCCAAAAGACAGGAGGTAGTGGCACAAGTCCAGGAGATGTTGGACATGGGGGTAATAGAGGAGTCAAAGAGTCCCTGGAATAGCCCCATAGTCCTGGTGCCGAAGCCTGATGGATCCTTAAGATTTTGTATTGACTTCCGGCAGGTAAACGCCATATCAGTTTTTGATGCATATCCAATGCCAAGAATTGAGGAGCTGTTGGACCAGCTGGGACAGGCTCAATACTTAACCACCCTTGATATGACAAAAGGATATTGGCAAATCCCTCTCACCAGGGAGTCGAAGCCGAAGACTGCGTTCAGCACCCCCGTTGGCCTTTTCCAGTTCAAGAGGATGCCTTTCGGACAGCATGGAGCAGCGGCTACCTGCCAAAGGTTAGTGGATCAGGTACTTCGACCCCACCAAAGTTATGCTTTTGCATACATGGATGATGTCATAATCCATAGTAACACCTGGGCGGAGCATTTGAAGAGGATCAGGGCAGTCTTGTACTCTATGAAGCAAGCGGGAATCACTTTAAACCCGAAGAAGTGTGCCTTTGCAAATAGGGAGGTAAAATACCTAGGCCACCTAGTGGGAAGAGGAAAAATTAAACCTCTATTAAGCAAAATAGATAGCATCAGGAATTTTCCTCCTCCAACAACCAAGAAACAACTAAGAAGTTTCTTAGGACTTATTGTATACTACCGCCGGTTTATACCGCAATTCGCAGAGAAAAGTGCCATTTTCACGGATATGCTGCAAAAGAATTGTCCAAACCAGATAAAGTGGACACCAGAAGCTGAAAAAGCGTTTTCAGTCTTAAAAGAAAAATTGTGTACAGAACCGGTACTGAAAGGAGTAGACTTCAAGAAACCCTTTCTGGTTCAAACCGATGCATCGGATGTAGGGCTAGGAGCGGTCCTATCCCAGTGCCATGATGGGGAGGAGCATCCTGTGATGTACCTGAGCAGGAAGTTGTCACTGGCTGAACAAAAGTATTCCACGATAGAAAAAGAGTGTTTGGCTATCAAGTGGTCAGTGGAGGCGCTAAGGTTTTACCTTACAGGGAGAAAGTTCCAGTTGGTCACGGACCATGCCCAACTTAAGTGGTTGCAGCAAATGAAGAACCACAATGCCAGGTTGACACGCTGGTACATGGCCTTACAGGCGTTTGATTTCCAAGTTGAACATCGTGCCGGGAAGTTACACAAGAATGCGGATGCACTTTCCCGTATTACGGACTGTAGAGAAGAGGTTTCACCAGTAAAACCAGTCCGTAATAACTTAAGCAGGGGGGTATGTGATAAGGAAGCTTATCATAGCTCAGGTAGGAGCTATAGAAAAGATGATGTGACTCTGAACAAGCAACCTGTCAGTTCTGGTAGAAGTAAGAAAACAGAGTTTTCACATAAAAGACTACCAGTCCCAGAATGCACCAGGTTTCCAGCAGCCATGAGAGGGGCTGAAGTGAGAAAATGTGTGTGCAATCAAGAGAGCTATGAGGTAATCCCTAAGCACTCATCTCAAAGGGCAGGGCCTGATTCAACACAGCTGCGCTGTGTTAGGGAGGAGCACACATTAGGACAGAATAAGAATAGAGCTGATTCTACTGATAACAGCTTCAGGAAAAGATACAGCAACAGCTTCAAGCTCAAGCACCAACATCACCTCGAGAAGCAGAAGCCAAGCCAAGCGGATAGAGAGAGAAGGAAACTCTCTGGAAGGAAGAGAAGAAAGGCCATTGGAAGGTCTGGGAGAATCCAAGGCAGTACCCATACTGGGAGATATTCCAAGTGCCAGCAGAGTCCATTGGACTGGAGTCAGCCAGAGGAATGGAATGGCAGAGATAGGAATCACCAGTGGCTACCTGGGAGAGAAAAGACTGCACGTGGAAAGGACTTTCAGACCTATGCCAGAAGGTATGTGAGGAAAGATCCAGTGTCCAGGGATCAAGATTGGAAGGCTGGACATCAGAACTGGATTACATACTGGCCAGGCTATACAGAGAGGAATTATGATAGCAGGAGAGGCTCAGGTATGAACACTGATCCAGACCCTATCTATAATAGTGAATGGCAGCAAGGGAATAAGCATTCCCATGATAGTGCCTTATGGAAAGACTCGTCTGTGCCAATGTATGATAGTGACCCTATGCTGATTGATGAAGGGGGAGATACAGCAGATGAAACTATTAATTACATGGACTGTTCTCTATCTAAGTGCTATTGCTAGTTTTCTGTGAGCAAACACATCAGCCATCACAAAGAAACCTAACTTTGTTCTTATTTTCACTGCAAACAGCTCTTAAAGCAGGATTTGGGTTCACACAGTAGCAGCCAGCCAGCTAAAGGGTTTCAGCTGGACAATTGATAGTAATTAAAGCTGCACCTGATTGTGTGTGTGAGCAAGGGAGAATCACTGCTGGAACTGTGTGGAAAATAAGCAGAAGTTAACCTAACCAGCAAAGTTTATTCATTTCTTTGTGCCTTTTTATTTGGTAATTATTTGCTAAGAAAACATTAGCTAATTGCCTGACAAGCTGAAGGTTGTTTTCTGGTTTTGCTTTGAGACTTTATGTTATCCATTTAAACACTGCAAGCAAGTAACCTCATTTATATTGCTACCAAGCATATTTGTGCTGGGTGAATTAAACCTCATCAATAAAAGAAGTATTTTATTGGCCTTACCACTGGTTTCACAACTCAATTATTGTCTTCAGCTGTGTTTGGGAGTGAATGAACTACACTACGCACAATACCTTGCAAGAATCATATGAATATATGCATCGTCAAGATTGTGTAAGTTCCCACCCTAGGCAGCCATCTGACAAATGGCGTAGTTTTTCGGATTGCTTTTGCACCAAGAGGATTTATTTGCTGTGGATTACAAATAAAATTCAAGTTTGAAGCTGAAAGAAGATTTTTTCCCTCATCTGCACTTTGGAGGAGAAGTGGTTGTTCCAGGAAGCTGTCCCAGAGGAAAAGACCCTGTGCAGAGCTGGATTCATCACTGAGACAAGGTAATATGTACCTGGGCATGTCTAGTGGTGGATGTGTGTAAGCACAGGGGGTAATTGGAAAAAAAAAAAGTTGAAAAAAAACACACCTGGTTGGAAGGTGCTGCACTTTGGGTTTTTTTTTCTTTATTTCTTGCAGGGATCAAGATGGATCCGAGGGAGATGGCTCAGTGGATGGCAGCCCAATTTAGCAAGCAGCAGGAGCTATCACAGCAGGCCCAGGACACTGCTATGAAGGCCTTAATGGAACAGCAGAAACCAGTGCTTGATCTGGTGCAAGCTCTAGTTCAGCTGCAGAGCCAAAGTGGAACAGATGCAAGACCAGCAGTTAGTACTGGTATACCACATGTGGACAATGTGGGACTCAATCAAGGGATTGGGGCATTTAATTTTGGGAAATTAACTCCAGATGATAATGTTGATGATTTTCTAGAGTCTTTTGAAAGAGTGGCACAGGCTTTAGCATGGCCAGAGACCCAGTGGCCAGTAAGGCTGGCAGCCTCATTAACTGGAGAGGCACTTGCAGCCTACAGAGCAATGCCAGCAGCCCAGGCTTTGAATTATAAGGATGTAAAGGCAGCTACTAGAGATCGCCTAGGGTTGTCTATTTCAGAGTATAGGCGAATGTTTAGAGCTGTTACATTGAAAGTGGGTGAGACACCCAGGGCTCTGAGTCAGAGAATCAGAAGTTTAGCTGTAAAATGGTTGGAGCCTGAGCAAAAGACAGTAGAAATGTTATTAGATATTATAATGCTGGAACAATTTATGCTTGGGGTACCTAAAGATTTGAATGTTTTTCTTATACAGCAAAATTGCCAAAATCTTGGAGAGGCAACCATGCTAGCAGAGAGATTCTTGGAAGCCACACAGGCTTGCCATAGAATGGGTGGCCCTCTAAAGATGGATGCTGAGGCTAGATGTGCTGTATCAGAAAAGGGAATAATTAAGAATGTTTCAAAAAATGAATGTACTGTATCAAACCAGATGACACAGTGGAATAGAAAGAAATGTTTCAAGTGTGGAAAATTGGGACATTTAGAGAAGAGATGCCAGACACACACTAGTTTAATGGGTCTGGATTTAAAACAGCCCAAGGAAGGATTTCTTTTGATGGTTGATGTGCAGGGAATTACCACAAATGCATTATTAGACTCTGGGGCAGACCAGAGTATGATGTCAAAAAGGCTTTGGAAGAGGATAGAGGCCCAAGAAAGATTTGTGCCTAGAACCCCTTAAAGCCAAGTTCACATCAGATGCATTCATGGTGCTGCATCATCATATCCCACCTATAGGCTAAAGGTTAAGTGCCTAGGGAAACAAGAGGAAGTCCTATTAGCAGTGGTGCCTAGGCTACCCTTTGATTTGGTTCTAGGAAGAGACTGGCCAAGATTTAAGCAGGGTCTAGTGGAAGGACTAGGAAAGAAGGAGGGAGAAGGTTTAATGGTAGTAGCTCCCGGGCCTTTATTTGGAAGTCCTCAGACCCCAGTTAAAAAGATGGTTAAGCGTCCAGAAGACCAAGCTACCCCAAAGCAGATATTCGTCCTAAAGTACCATAAGGTCTCTGAGAAGGCCCAAACTCCTAAGCGGGCAACCCCTCAATCTGCTGAGTTTGACCTGTGCAGCATAGAGAATGTGACTGTACCTAGCCAAGGGAAAGCCCTGGTTGACACCGGTCTCCAAGTGGAAATACCAATTGGATGTTATGGGAGAGTAGCCCCAAGGTCCGGATTAGCCCTTAAATATTTCATCGATGTGGGTGCAGGAGTAATTGATCCCGATTACAGGGGCAATATTAAAGTTCTGTTGTTTAACTTTGGACAGAATGAGTATCATGTGAAGACAGGAGACAAAGTTGCCCAATTGATCTGTGAGAGGCTGGGTTTTCCACCTGTGGAGGAGGTCACATCCCTAGAGAATTCTGAACGTGGAGCCAAAGGCTTTGGTTCTACTGATGTCAAAGGGGTTAAAAGCTTAGCTGCCACCTGTGCCCGAGAGAGGGAGGTGAGTGAAGAGGAAGATTTGGGACCCCAGATATCTGATTGTAAAGAAAAATCAGAGCCCCAAATAGGTGAGGACCTGACAATGGTACAACAGGAAGAAATTAAGAAGTTGCTTAAGGAATTCCCCGATGTATTGACACCCATACCTGGGGAGACCCATTTGGTGGCCCATGAAATAATAACTCCACCTGGGAAATTGGTTCGTCAAAGGCCATACCGCTTGCCTGAAGCCAAAAGACAGGAGGTAGTGGCACAAGTCCAGGAGATGTTGGACATGGGGGTAATAGAGGAGTCAAAGAGTCCCTGGAATAGCCCCATAGTTCTGGTGCCGAAGCCTGATGGATCCTTAAGATTTTGTATTGACTTCCGGCAGGTAAACGCCATATCAGTTTTTGATGCATATCCAATGCCAAGAATTGAGGAGCTGTTGGACCAGCTGGGACAGGCTCAATACTTAACCACCCTTGATATGACAAAAGGATATTGGCAAATCCCTCTCACCAGGGAGTCGAAGCCGAAGACTGCGTTCAGCACCCCCGTTGGCCTTTTCCAGTTCAAGAGGATGCCTTTCGGACTGCATGGAGCAGCGGCTACCTGCCAAAGGTTAGTGGATCAGGTACTTCGACCCCACCAAAGTTATGCTTTTGCATACATGGATGATGTCATAATCCATAGTAACACCTGGGCGGAGCATTTGAAGAGGATCAGGGCAGTCTTGTACTCTATGAAGCAAGCGGGAATCACTTTAAACCCGAAGAAGTGTGCCTTTACAAATAGGGAGGTAAAATACCTAGGCCACCTAGTGGGAAGAGGAAAAATTAAACCTCTATTAAGCAAAATAGATAGCATCAGGAATTTTCCTCCTCCAACAACCAAGAAACAACTAAGAAGTTTCTTAGGACTTATTGGATACTACCGCCGGTTTATACCGCAATTCGCAGAGAAAAGTGCCATTTTCACGGATATGCTGCGAAAGAATTGTCCAAACCAGATAAAGTGGACACCAGAAGCTGAAAAAGCGTTTTCAGTCTTAAAAGAAAAATTGTGTACAGGACCGGTACTGAAAGGAGTAGACTTCAAGAAACCCTTTCTGGTTCAAACCGATGCATCGGATGTAGGGCTAGGAGCGGTCCTATCCCAGTGCCATGATGGGGAGGAGCATCCTGTGATGTACCTGAGCAGGAAGTTGTCACTGGCTGAACAAAAGTATTCCACGATAGAAAAAGAGTGTTTGGCTATCAAGTGGTCAGTGGAGGCGCTAAGGTTTTACCTTACAGGGAGAAAGTTCCAGTTGGTCACGGACCATGCCCCACTTAAGTGGTTGCAGCAAATGAAGAACCACAATGCCAGGTTGACACGCTGGTACATGGCCTTACAGGCGTTTGATTTCCAAGTTGAACATCGTGCCGGGAAGTTACACAAGAATGCGGATGCACTTTCCCGTATTACGGACTGTAGAGAAGAGGTTTCACCAGTAAAACCAGTCCGTAATAACTTAAGCAGGGGGGTATGTGATAAGGAAGCTTATCATAGCTCAGGTAGGAGCTATAGAAAAGATGATGTGACTCTGAACAAGCAACCTGTCAGTTCTGGTAGAAGTAAGAAAACAGAGTTTTCACATAAAAGACTACCAGTCCCAGAATGCACCAGGTTTCCAGCAGCCATGAGAGGGGCTGAAATGAGAAAATGTGTGTGTGCAATCAAGAGAGCTATGAGGTAATCCCTAAGCACTCATCTCAAAGGGCAGGGCCTGATTCAACACAGCTGCGCTGTGTTAGGGAGGAGCACACATTAGGACAGAATAAGAATAGAGCTGATTCTACTGATAACAGCTTCAGGAAAAGATACAGCAACAGCTTCAAGCTCAAGCACCAACATCACCTCGAGAAGCAGAAGCCAAGCCAAGCGGATAGAGAGAGAAGGAAACTCTCTGGAAGGAAGAGAAGAAAGGCCATTGGAAGGTCTGGGAGAATCCAAGGCAGTACCCATACTGGGAGGTATTCCAAGTGCCAGCAGAGTCCATTGGACTGGAGTCAGCCAGAGGAATGGAATGGCAGAGATAGGAATCACCAGTGGCTACCTGGGAGAGAAAAGACTGCACGTGGAAAGGACTTTCAGACCTATGCCAGAAGGTATGTGAGGAAAGATCCAGTGTCCAGGGATCAAGATTGGAAGGCTGGACATCAGAACTGGATTACATACTGGCCAGGCTATACAGAGAGGAATTATGATAGCAGGAGAGGCTCAGGTATGAACACTGATCCAGACCCTATCTATAATAGTGAATGGCAGCAAGGGAATAAGCATTCTCATGATAGTGCCTTATGGAAAGACTCGTCTGTGCCAATGTATGATAGTGACCCTATGCTGATTGATGAAGGGGGAGATACAGCAGATGAAACTATTAATTACATGGACTGTTCTCTATCTAAGTGCTATTGCTAGCTTTCTGTGAGCAAACACATCAGCCATCACAAAGAAACCTAACTTTGTTCTTATTTTCACTGCAAACAGCTCTTAAAGCAGGATTTGGGTTCACACAGTAGCAGCCAGCCAGCTAAAGGGTTTCAGCTGGACAATTGATAGTAATTAAAGCTGCACCTGATTGTGTGTGTGAGCAAGGGAGAATCACTGCTGGAACTGTGTGGAAAATAAGCAGAAGTTAACCTAACCAGCAAAGTTTATTCATTTCTTTGTGCCTTTTTATTTGGTAATTATTTGCTAAGAAAACATTAGCTAATTGCCTGACAAGCTGAAGGTTGTTTTCTGGTTTTGCTTTGAGACTTTATGTTATCCATTTAAACACTGCAAGCAAGTAACCTCATTTATATTGCTACCAAGCATATTTGTGCTGGGTGAATTAAACCCCATCAATAAAAGAAGTATTTTATTGGCCTTACCACTGGTTTCACAACTCAATTATTGTCTTCAGCTGTGTTTGGGAGTGAATGAACTACATTACCCACAATACCTTGCAAGAATCATATGAATATATGCATCGTCATGATTGTGTAAGTTCTCACCCTAGGCAGCCGTCTGACAATATATATACATATATAAAATTGTATATAGTTTATTCTGTTCTGTATTATCTCACATTGTTTAGACTGTATATTCTATATATAATATGATGTTCCTTGTAAATATGTTCTGTTATAATATGACGTTCCCTGCAAAACAAACTTGCTTTGTTAACTATTGTTCACTGTAAACCGCAACTGAACTTTGGAAGATGTGGTATATAAATGTGTATAAAATAAATAATAAATAAATAAATAAACATAAGATATGCCATCCTGGGTCAGACCAAGGTCCATCAAGCCCAGAATCCTGTTTCCAACAGTGGCCAATCTAGGTCATACGTACCTAGCAGTTTCCCCAAAAGACACACAGGTTCCACAATGTTTGTATTGGGTCAAGCATTGATATCCTGGGTCCCTTTTTAATAATGATTTATGGACCTTTCCTCCAGGAACTTGTCCAAACCTTTTTTAAACCCAGCTACAATAACAGCCTTTATTACATCCTCCGGTAACAAATTCCAGAGTTTGATTACACGTTGAGTGAAAAAATATTTTCTCTTATTAGTCTTAAATAGTTTACCCTGTAGCTTGTGATAAGGAAGCTTATCATAGCTCAGGAAGGAGCTATAGAAAAGGTGAAGTGACTCTGAACAAGCAACCTGTCAGTTCTGGTAGAAATAAGAAAACAGAATTTTCCCATAAAAGACTACCAGTCCCAGAATGCACCAGGTTTCCCACAGCCATTAGAGGAGCTGAAGTGAGGAAAGGTGTGTTCAATCAGGAGGGCTATAAGGTAATCCCCAAGCACTCATCTCAAAGGGCAGGGCCTGATTCAGCACAGCTGCACTGTGCTAGGGTGGAACACTCATCTAAGCAGAATAAAGCTAGAGTTTATTCTACAGAGAATTATCCTCATCCTCAGTTTCATGTGGGAGATCCTCATCCTCAGGATCAGCTTGGAGATCCTGGGCATGTCTAGTGGTGGATGGGAGTAAGGCACAAGGGTAATTGAAAAAAAAAGTGGAAAAAAACACCTGTTTGGAAGGTGGTGCACTGTGGGGGTTTTTTTTGTGTCTTCTTGCAGGGATCAAGATGGATTCAAGGGAACTACCTCAGTGGATGGCAGCCCAGTTTAGCAGGCAACAGGAGCTAGCACAGAAGGTCAGGACACTGCTATGAAAGCCTTAATGGACCAGCAGAAGCCAGTGCTTGATCTGGTGCAAGCCCTAGTTAAACTGCAGAGCCAAACTGGACCAGATGCAAGACCAGCAGTAAATACTGGTACACCATATGTGGACAGTGTGGGACTCAATCAAGGGATTGGGGCATTTAGTTTTGGGAAGCTAACTCCAGATGATAATGTTGATGATTTTCTAGAGTCTTTTGAAAGAGTGGCACAAGCATTAGCATGGCCAGAGACCCAGTGGGCAGTAAGGCTGGCAGCCTCATTAACTGGAGAGGCTCTTGCAGCTTATAGAGCAATGCCAGCAGCCCAGGCTTTGAATTATAAGGATGTAAAGGCTGCTATTAGAGATCGCCTAGGGTTGTCTATTTCAGAGTATAGGCGAATGTTTAGAGCTACTACATTAAGAGTGGGTGAAACACCCAGGGCTCTGAGTCAGAGAATCAGAGTATTAGCTGTAAAATGGTTGGAGCCTGAGCAAAAGACGGTAGAAATGTTATTAGACATTATTATGCTTGAACAATTTATGTCTGCGGTGCCTAAAGATTTGCACACTTTCCTTATACAGCAAAATTGCCAAAATCTTGGAGAGGCAACCATGCTAGCAGAGAGATTCTTGGAAGCCACGCAGGCTTGCCATAGAATGGGTGGCCCTCTGAAGATGGGTGCTGAGGCAAGCTGTGCTGTATCAGAAAAGAAAATAGTTAAAAATGCTTCTGAAAATAAATGTACTGTGCCAAACCAGATGACACAGTGGAATAGAAAGAAATGTTTCAAGTGTGGAAAATGGGGACATTTAGAAAAGGGATGCCAGACACACACTAGCTTAATGGGTGTGGATTTAAAACAGCCCAAAGAAGGATTTCTTTTGATGGTTGATGTGCAAGGAATTACCACAAATGCTTTGATAGACTCTGGGGCAGACCAGAGTATGATGTCAAAAAGGCTTTGGAAGAGCATAGAGGCCCAAGAAGGATTTGTGCCTAGAACCCCTGAAAGCCAAGTTCACATCAGATGCATTCATGCTGCTGCAACATCATATCCCACCTAAAGGCTAAAGGTGTAGTGCCTGGGGGAACAAGAGGAAGTCCTGTTAGCAGTGGTGCCTAGGCTACCCTTTGATTTGGTTCTAGGAAGAGACTGGCCAAGATTTAAGCAGGGTCTAGTGGAAGGACTAGGAAAGAAGGAGGGAGAAGGTTTAATGGTAATAGCTCCCGGGCCTTTATTTGGAAGTCCTCAGACCCCAGCTAAAAAGATGGTTAAGCGTCCAGAAGACCAAACTATCCATAAGCAGACATTTGTCTTAAAGTACCATAGGGTCACAGAGAAGGCCCAAGCTCCTAAGCGGGCAACCCCTCAATCTGCTGGGTTTGACCTGTGCAGCATAGAAAATGTGACTGTACCTAGCCAAGGGAGAGCCCTGGTTGACACCGGTCTCCAAGTGGAAATACCTATTGGATGCTATGGGAGAGTAGCCCCAAGGTCCGGATTAGCCCTTAAATATTTCATCGATGTGGGTGCGGGAGTAATTGATCCCGATTACAGGGGCAATATTAAAGTTCTGTTATTTAATTTTGGACAGAATGATTATCACGTGAAGACAGGAGACAGAATTGCCCAATTGATCTGTGAGAAGCTGGGTTTTCCACCTGTGGAGGAGGTCACATCCCTGGAAAATTCTGAGCGTGGAACCAAAGGCTTTGGTTCTACTGACGTCAAAGGGGTTAAAAGCCTAGCTGCCACCTGTGCCCGAGAGAGGGAGGTGAATGAAGAGGAAGATTTGGGACCCCAGGTATCTGATTGTAAAGAAAATTCAGAGCACCAAATAGGTGAGGACCTGACAGTGGTACAACAGGAAGAAATTAGGAAATTGCTTAAAGAATTCCCAGATGTGTTGACACCCATACCTGGGGAGACACATTTGGTTGCCCATGAAATAATAACTCCACCTGGGAAATTAATTTGTCAAAGGCCATATCGCTTGCCGGAAGCCAAGAGACAGGAAGTAGTGGCACAAGTCCAGGAGATGTTGGAGAAGGGTGTAATAGAGGAGTCAAAGAGTCCCTGGAATAGCCCCATAGTCCTGGTGCCGAAGCCTGATGGATCTTTAAGATTTTGTATTGACTTCCGGCAGGTAAACGCAATATCAGTTTTTGATGCATATCCAATGCCAAGAATTGAAGAGCTGTTGGACCAGCTGGGACAGGCTCAATACTTAACCACCCTTGATATGACAAAAGGATATTGGCAAATCCCTCTAACCAGGGAGTCGAAGCCGAAGACTGCGTTCAGCACCCCCGTTGGCCTTTTCCAGTTCAAGAGGATGCCTTTCGGACTGCATGGAGCAGCGGCTACCTGCCAAAGGTTAGTGGATCAGGTACTTCGACCCCACCAAAATTATGCTTTTGCATATATGGATGATGTCATAATCCATAGTAACACCTGGGCGGAACATCTAAAGAGGATCAGGGCAGTCATGCTCCATGAAGCAAGCGGGAATCACTTTAAACCCGAAGAAGTGTGCCTTTGCAAATAGGGAGGTAAAATACCTGGGCCACCTAGTGGGAAGAGGAAAAATTAAACCTCTAATGAGTAAGGTAGATAGCATCAGGAATTTTCCCCCTCCAACAACAAAGAAACAACTAAGAAGTTTCTTGGGACTAATAGGATACTACCGCAGATTTATACCGCAATTTGCAGAGAAAAGTGCCATTTTCATGGATATGCTGCGGAAGAATTGTCCAAACCAGCTAAAGTGGACACCTGAAGCTGAAAAAGCATTTTCAGTCCTAAAAGGAAAATTGTGTACAGGACCGGTACTGAAAGGGGTGGACTTCAGGAAACCCTTTCTGGTTCAAACAGATGCATCGGATGTAGGGCTAGGAGCGGTTCTATCCCAGTGTCATGAAGGGGAGGAGCATCCTGTGATGTACCTGAGCAGGAAGTTGTCACCGGCTGAACAAAAGTATTCCACAATAGAAAAAGAATGTTTAGCTATAAAGTGGTCAGTGGAGGCGTTAAGGTTTTACCTTACAGGGAGAAAGTTCCAGTTGGTCACAGACCATGCCCCACTTAAGTGGTTGCAGCAAATGAATAACCACAATGCCAGGTTGACACGCTGGTACATGGCCTTACAGGCATTTGATTTTCAAGTGGAACATCGTGCTGGGAAGTTACACAAGAATGCGGATGCCCTTTCCCGTATTACGGACTGTAGAGAAGAAGTTTCACCAGTTATACCAGTCCGTAATAACTTAAGCAGGGGGGTATGTGATAAGGAAGCTTATCATAGCTCAGGAAGGAGCTATAGAAAAGGTGAAGTGAATCTGAACAAGCATCATGTCAGTTCTGGTAGAAATAAGAAAACAGAATTTTCCCATAAAAGACTACCAGTCCCAGAATTCACCAGGTTTCCAACAGCCATTAGAGGAGCTGAAGTGAGGAAACGTGTGTTCAATCAGGAGGGCTATGAGGTAATCCCCAAGCACTCATCTCAAAGGGCAGGGCCTGATTCAGCACAGCTGCGCTGTGCTAGGGTGGAGCACTCATCTAAGCAGAATAAAGCTAGAGTTTATTCTACAGAGAATTATCCTCATCCTCAGTTTCATCTGGGAGATCCTCATCCTCAGGATCAGCTTGGAGATCCTCATCTTGGACATCTTCAACATCGGGAGGATCATCAGAAGCAGAAGCCAAACCGGACAGACAGAGAGGGCAAGAAACCCTTTGGAAGAAAGAAGAGAAAAGCCTTTGGGAGGTCTAAAGGAGTCCAGAGCAGTACGTATACTGGAAGGCATTCCAAGGGCCAGCATACACCATTGGACTGGGGAAAGCCAGAGGAATGATGCTGCAGGGCTAGGAATCTCCAGACAGTACCTGTGAGGGAGACGGCTGCACGTGGAAGGGACCCCAAGACCCGTGCCAGAAGGTATGTGAAGAGAGATCCAGTGTCCAGGGATCTGGATTGGAAGGCTGGACATAAGAACTGGACTACATACTGGCCAGGCTATTTAGAGAGAAACTCTAACAGCAATGAAAGCTCAGGTATGAACACTGATCTATGCCCTAGTTATAACCTTGAAAGACAGCAGGGAAACAAGTATTCTTCTGAAAGTGCTCCATTGAGAAATTCCTCTGTGCCAATACCTGATATTGAACTCATGATTGTTGAAGAAGGGGAAGGAGCGGTTATAGATACAGGCTGTGAATACATGGATTGCTCTCTGTCTAAACTCCTTTGGTAATTTACTGATACAAAGTACAACAACCATCACAAAGAAATACAAACTTGTTCTTTAATCTACTCAGAAAAGCGCCTGAATAGGATTTGAGCCAAGCAGTAGAAAGTAAGCCAGCTAAGGGGTTTCAGCTGGGTAACTGCTAGCAATTGAGCCTTACCTAATTGCTTGTGAGCTCTGAGGGAATCACTTCTGAGTCTATGTGTGAAGATATAAGAAGTTAACCTGAAAAGAACAGTTTTTCCCTTCTTTGTGGGTTTTGCTTGTTGTTTGAAACACTGCTAAGAAAATATTAGCTAAAGCCTACAGAAAAGACCAGTTTGTTACCAACCAGGTCTTTATTCTTTTGCTTTGATTGCCTGACAAGTTCAACTGTTGTTTTCCTGATTTTGTTTTTCCAAGTTTAACACTGAAAGCAAGTATCCTGTTTTGTGTGCTACCAAGCATATCTGTGTTGGGAGAAATAACCCCATAAATAAATATCTTATTGGCTTTACACTCAAGCACAACTAATTATTGTGAGCAGCTGTGACTGGTGTGAATGGACTGCATTTCCCACAATCCCTTGCAAATCATATTGATATATGCACTTGCCAAGACTGTGAACATTCTCACCCAGGCAACCGTCTGTCAAGCTTCATTGCATGTCCCCTAATCTTTCTATATTCTGATAACGTAAACAATCAATCTATGTTTACCCGTTCCACTCCATTCATTAATTTAGAGACCTCTATCATATCTCCCCTCAGCCGTCTCTTTTCCAGGTTGAAGAGCCCTAACGTTTTTAGCTTCTCTTCATAAAAGTAGCCTTCCATCCCCTTTACCATATTGGTGGCTCTTCTCTGTACCTTTTCTAATAATGCTATATCGTTTTTAAGATATGGTGACCAGAATTGCATACAATATTCAAGGTGCGGTCGCACCATGGAACGATACAGAGGCATTATAATATCCTTTGTTTTATTTTCCATTTCTTTCCTTATGATACTTAGCATTCTATTTGCTCTCTTGGCTGCTGCTGCACACTGGGCGGAGGGTTTTAACATGTTATCCACGATGATGCCTAAATCTTTTTCCTGGGTGGTGGTTCCTAATGTGGAACCCTGCATCGTCTAACTATAGTTCTTTCCTACATGCATAACTTTGCACTTGTCCACATTAAATTTCATCTGTCATTTTGATGCCCAGTCTTCCAATTTATCAAGATCTTCTTGCAATTTACCACAACCCTCTTGGGCTTTAACAAGTTTAAATAGTTTTCTATCATCTGCAAATTTGATAGCCTCACTCGTTATTCCCTTTTCCAGGTCATTTATGAATATGTCAAAAAGCAGTGGGCCCAGCACAGATCCCTGGGGTACTCCACTATTCACTTTTTTCCATTGGGGAAATTGGCCATTTAGCCCTACTCTCTGCTTTCTAACTTTTAACCAGTTCCTGATCCACAATAGTACACTGCCTCCTATCCCATGACTTTTTAGTTTTGTCAAAAGTGTCTGATGAGGGACCTTGTCAAAGGCTTTCTGAAAGTCCAGATACACTATATCAACCGACTCACCTTTGCCTACCTGTTTATTCACACCTTCAAAAAAAAAAACAGATAAGACAAGATCTTCCTTGTCTAAAGCCATGTTGGTTGTTTCCCATTAAGCCATGACTATCTACATGCTGAGTAATTTTGTTCTTTATGATGGTTTCTACCATTTTTCCTGGTAATGATGCCAGGCTCACCGGTCTGTAGTTTCCCGAATCACCCCTGGAACCCTTTTTAAAAATTGGCATTACATTGGTGATCCTCCATTCTTCAGGTATTACAGATGATTTTAATGATAGTTCACAGATTACTAATAGCAGGTTTGCAATCTCATATTGCAGATCTTTCAACACCCTTGGATGTATACCATCCAGTCCAGGTGATTTGCTGTTCTTCAGTTTATCAATAATTGTAATACATCTTCCTGGCGCAGCGATATTTCTTTCAATTCTTCTGCAGTATTAACTTTAAATACCACTTCTGTCATAGGTAATATCCCTACATCTTCCTCTGTAAAGACTGAAGCAAAGAATTCATTCAGTCTCTCCTCTATAGCCTTGTCCCCTCTTACTGTCCCTTTTACCCCTCTATCATCTAATGGTCCAACTGACTCTCTCACAAGTTTTTTGCTATGAATGTACTTGAAAAAGTCTTTATTGCGCGTTTTTTCTCCCGTAGCAAGTTTCTTCTCAAATTCTCTCTTTGCCTGCCTTATCAATGCCTTGCATTTAACTTGCCAGTGTTTGTGCTGTTTCCAGTTTTTGTCATTTGGCTCTTTTTTCCATTTCCTGAAATATGCTTTTTTGGCAACAACAGCATCTCTGACCTCACCTTTAAACCATGCTGGCAGTTTTTTGGACTTCCTTCCACTTTTCTTAAACATGGAATACAGATGGTCTGGGCTTTCAAGATAGTATTTTTCAACAAAACACAGGCTTGATGAAAGTCTTTAATCTTTGTAGCTGTTCCTTTTAGTTTTTTCTTTCTTAACTATTTTCCTCATTTTATCATAGTCTCCCTTTCGAAAGTTAAAAGGTAGTACTGTGGATTTCCTTACCATCCCTCCTCCACTAATTAAATCAAACGCAATCATGCTATGATCACTATTGCCAAGTGGCCCCAACAGCCTTATCTCTTGCACCAGATCTGGTATTCCACTAAGGACTAGGTCCAATATGACTACCCCTCTGGTTGGTTCATGAACCAGCTGCTCTAAGAAGCAGTCATTTATTTCATCTAGGAATTTTATCTCCCTAGCATTTCCTGCCATGACACTGATCCAGTCGATACCGGGGTAATTGAAATCACCCATTATTATTACTGTGCTGTAACCTTTGTTAGCTTCCTTGATTTCTTTGAGTATTTCATCATCCATTTGTTCATTCTGGCCAGGTGTCTATAGTACACCCCCAAGCGATCACCTTCCCCTTCTTACATGGAATTTCAATCCATAGAGATTCTACAGAAAATTTTGTTTCCTGCAAAATTTTAATCCTTTCTGACTCAATGCCCTCTCTAACATAGAGTGCAACCCCTCCACCAATTTGATCAGCTTTAAATTATGATATAGCTTGTACCAAGATATCACAGTGTCCCACTGGTTGTCCTCCTTCCACCATGTCTCTGAGATTCCAATCATATCTATCCTCTCTTTAAGTGCTATATATTCCAACTCTCCCATCTTATTTTTTAGAATTCTAGCATTTGCATAAAAGCATTTTAGAGACTGTATTTTATTCATATTAATCTGGCTATTGGTAGGCATGGGTAATTTGGAATCTTGAAGCTCTGTCTGTGCCATACTCAAGGGCATTTGGCCTACTTTACTCTGTTTTGGAACCTTTCTGCTTTTGGTAGTATCCTTCAAGGATTCATTCTTCCGAACCATGCACTCTTGGGTGACTGTCGGCTTTCCCCTATTATCTAGTTTAAGAGCTGCTCTATCTCCTTTTTAAAGGCTAATGCCATCAGCCTGGTTCCATGCTGGTTAAGGTGAAGCCCATCCCTTCGGAAGAGCCCCTCCTTTCCCCAGAATGTTCCCCAGTTCCTAACAAATCCAAACCCCTCATCCTTGCACCATCGTCTCATCCACACATTGAGGCTCTGAAGCTGTGCCTGACGTTTGGGTCCTGAGCATGGAACAGGAAGCATTTCGGAGAACGCTAACTTGGAAGTTCTGGATTTCAACTTCCTACCTAAAAACCTAAATTTGGCCTCCAGAACCTCCCTACCACATTTTCCTATGTTATTGGTACCGACATGTACCAAGACAGCAGACTCCTCCCCAGCACTATCTAAGACCTTATCTAGGTGGCGTGTGAGGTCCGCTACCTTCCCACCAGGCAGGCATGTTACCAGGCGATCCTCATATCCACCAGCCACCCAGCTATCTACATGCCTAATGATCGAATCACCAACTATAAAGGCTGTCCTAACCCTTCCCTCATGGGCACATGGCCCTGGAGAAACTTCCTCGGTGTGAGAGGGTTTTGCATCAACTGGAGGACAGGTCCTAGTTACATGATCACTTCCTGCCACACCAGGGTGATGCTCTCCTGTCATGTGATCTCTCTCCTCCATGGAAACAGGGATGCTGCCAGACTGGAGGTGGGACTTCAGGACTACATCCCTGTAGGTCTTGTCTATGTACCTCTCTGTCTTTCTTATGTCTTCCGAGTCTGCTGCTCTAGCCTCTAGAGAACGGACTCATTCCCTGAGAGCAAAGAGCTCCTTGCACCTAGTGCACACGTAATACCTCTCACCAACTGGGAGAAAATCATACATGTGACACTCAATGCAAAAGACTGGAAAGCCCCCATCTTGCTGCTGGACTGCTGTCTGCATCTTAGTTTTAAGCTTGTGTTTAGATCTTTTTTTTTTTTTTAATAATGTTTTTATTGAGTATTCCAAAACACACCACAAAAGGAGCATATAGTAAGCATACAATGTTACAGGCAAAACATAATAAAGCTCAGTTGATACACAAGCAACACGATATGCCCCAATCCCATACCCATTATTCTTCACACCCATAAGAACAAAACAATAACAACATGCCCACATCTGAAAGAAAATCATGCATCGTAATCGAGGTAATCGAGGCAACTCCCAACCCCCTACACCCGAAGCGCTGCAGACAACAAAAAAGGAGGAGAAAGAAAGAGGAACAAAGAAGCAACCAGGGGTCTGAAGCTTAAATAACTAAAATACAACAGATACCACACAGCAAGTAACAGATGTACAGTTTTAACAAATTGCACAGGTGAATTGATCTAACGCTGACCATTTGGAGAGGTTTGGCACCCTACCTCTTATGCACAGGATTCTATCAGAGGCTTTCTCGTACTTGGCAAACATACACAGCTGATTCCACCATTCTTGGTAAGTAGGCTTACAGGGGTTCTTCCAGCGGGTTAGAATAAGTTTTATTGCCACCATTATCATAAAGTTGAGAAGAAAGTAATTGCTTTTATCCAACTCCTGGATCCACATTATGTTCGGAAAAGCAATAATTTGCCAGGACAGGTCAGCCTTGAATTTCAATACTCGTTGAATCTGATCCCATACCTTCGACCAGAACCTCTGAATGTGAGGGCATTCCATCAGCATATGTCTTAACGTGCCCACCTCGCCATGACAGGCCCAGCACATCTTATTCTCATTCTTATTCCATTTACTCAGGGAGTTGGGGGTAATGTAAGCCCTGTGTGCCAGAAAAAACATAGACTGAGCAAGGGCCGCAGATTTCAATGCTCGAATCGAGGAGCCCCAGAATTTCTTCCATTCCAACGGCGATAAAGTGATCTGTGCCTCTTCTTCCCAGATACGGCGCAGCCCGGCGTTGACTGGGGCAAAGTGGTCCACAAACATAGCATAGAAGCGCGAGACTGCACCTTTCGTGGCGTTAATTTCTTCCACAACATTCTGCAGTCCCCAGGAGCAGGTCAGGCCCGCCAGGGATGGGAACACCTTGCCGATACAGTGCCGTAACTGCAGCCATTGAAAATAACAAGTAGACGGCAAGTCAAATTCCTGCTGAAGAGTTCTGAAGGACTTCCATGCTGATCTCTCCATTAGCTGCCCGACAGTCCATACCCCTAGTCTTTGCCAGTTCACCCAACTGCATACCCTTCTATTGATCTTCAAATCCGGGTTAAACAAGATGGGCACTGACCTTGAGGGAGGGTTGCGTTGTGCAATAATGGGGAGAAAAGATCGAAACACCGATTGGGTTGAGGCTATCACTCTCCCAACGCCAGAGGTCTCTGGATGAGTCATTCCCATAAGTAGTTTAATTGGGCAGGGGGCAACCAGTCGCTCCTCCAGCTTGAGCCATGTGGGCTTACATTCCAAAGTTTCGCTCAGAGCCCATATTGATCCCTGCTTCAGCAGAAAGGCTTTATGATACCATAAGAAATCAGGAAAATATATTCCAGCAGCTGCCTTGGCAGCTTTTAACTTCTTTAATGCGATTCTAGGAGTTTTCCCAGCCCAGAGGAAGACACTCATGATGCGTTCCATATTCTTGTATACTGCAAGAGGGAGCAGAAAGGGGAGCATACTCAGAATATAATTTATCTTAGGCACCAGAGACATTTTAATAGCTTCCATCCGTCCCCACCACGTAAGGTGAAGTGGGGACCATGACAGGGTGTAAGAACGGGCTATATCCAGCAGCTTTTCAGCATTCAACCATACAGTTTCTTCCATGGAAGCAGAGTATAACACTCCCAGGTATTTTACAACACCAGGTTCCCATCAAAAGGGGAAACTGCCAACCAGAGAAGGACTCGCCCACCTGTTCATCGGGAAAGCCAAGGTTTTTGCCCAGTTCACTTTGTAACCTGATAGCTGAGAGTATAGGGAAATCAAATGCAAAAGTGGCGGTATTGATTCTGGCCGGAGGAAGACCAGTAGGTCGTCTGCATAAGCTGACAGTTTAATATGAAGATCAGCGATCGCAACACCATGAATCTCTTCGGATTGACGAATTAACAAGGCCAGCGGCTCCAGGGTGAGGTTGAACAGCAGTGGAGAAAGAGCACATCCCTGTCTCGTACCACGTTGTAGAGGAAAGGGCTGAAAAAGGGTACCATTGACCAAGATTCATGTAGTGGGATTGTCATAAAGGATCCGCACCATGGCTACAAATTCTTTGGGCAGTCCAAACCACTCCAGCACATGATACAAAAAAGGCCACTCAAGCCTGTCAAAGGCCTTTTCCGCATCTATGGAGAGGCCCACTACGGGATCATCGATATTATGGGTCCTTTCCAGCACATCGCAAAGTAGGCGGCCGTTATCAGCTGTAGATCGCCCTGAGACAAAACCGCATTGGTCGGGATGAATTAACAGATGCAGCACACTATTCAATCGCCTAGCCAGTGTGCAGGAAAACAACTTGTAGTCAGCATTGAGAAGGGAGATGGGCCTGTAATTCTCAACCACAGTTGGATCCTTCCCTGGTTTTTCAAGCACTACAATAGTTGCTTCTGCCAAGGCCCCGGTCCTCTGGTCAGAAGAAAGAAATTTACGGTAATATTTTAATAACTGCGGAAGCAGTTCATTCGCGAATGTTCTGTAGAATTCAACCGGTATCCCATCCGGACCAGCGGCCTTGCCGATCTTCATAACAGCCAGAGCCTCCCGCAGTTCACTGATAGACAAGGGCTCCCCCAAAGCAGACTCCTGATGCGCCTGAAGAGTAGGCCTTTCGACCTTAGCTAGGAGATCTTCACAGGCCTTAACATCAAACAACACTTCTGAGGTATACAGTTGCTCGTAAAATGTCCAAAATGCTGCTGTGATCTCACCGCTAGTGGCCAGAGGGTTCCTCTGCGCATCCACAATATGAGTTATATGTGCCCTATTGCGAAGGGCCTTCAGACTGGCAGCCAGCAGCTTGCCCGCTTTATTTTTATCTGTGTGATACCGAGCTTGGCTCTCAAATATACTCTGCTCCACTTCTGCGCTTAATATCATATTGTATTGATATCTCAGCTTCTGTACACAATTCAGAACGTTAGCATCGGGACGTCTCTGTAGCAGTCTTTCACCTGCCCTAATCTGTTGGTCGAGATCTTGGAGCTTAGCTCGCGCCATCTTGGCTTTAGTTATACTGTAGCTGGTTACACGTGCTCTAATAGATGCTTTAAAAGCTTCCCACCAGGCCCAGTTTGAAGAATCCTCCTGCCTGTTATAAGCAAAATACTCCTCTATAACTTGCCTTATGGTTGCCTGGAATTCCACATCCCCAAGCAGGGTTCTGTTGAAGGACCAAAGTTGCTGCCTAGACGGGTCTTCCTCAGGACTTAACTCTAATACTATTGCCGCATGGTCAGATATATGAATATTGAGAATACTAGCTCCGCGAACTTCTGGAACCAGCGGTCTGGAGATCAAGAAAAAATCTATCCTGGAATACGAGCCGTGTGGACAGGAAAAGAACGTGTAGTCCCTCTCTCTCGGAAATAGGATTCTCCAGACGTCCACAAGCCCGAGCTCCTGCATAAGTGACCGGAGCACTATCTGTGCTCTACCACTTCTTGCCCGACTTGGATTACAGTCTAACAAGGGGTCCAGTACCAAATTGAAATCTCCCCCAAGGATTAACGGATGAGAAGCATCTTCCTGTATCACTTCTGCGAGGGAAAGGAAAAAAGTAGGTTGATCGCCATTGGGGGCATATACATTAACGATGACCAGATGCTTGGCTCCCATAGATACATGCACTTTAACCCACCACCCCTCCTTGTCTGCCCTTGTGGACAGAACCTGAAACGGAATCCTTTCTCTGGCTACCACTGCGACCCCATTTTTCTTTCCTAAAGCAGGAGAATGAGCAATCAGCTTGAAATGGTTGGAGCACAGTTTCAGAGATTCCTTAGACGACAGATGAGTTTCTTGAAGGAGGACTAGGTCTGCTTTTTGCTTCTGAGCATAAACCAAAATCTTCCTTCTTTTTGCAGGATGCTGAATACCCTTCACATTCAGAGACAAGACTTTAAGGGAAAGTGTTAACATCAAGATACTTAATAGAGTATGCCAACCTCTCCGTGGCCGTGATCAACTTATGAAACCGCACGTTACCCCATGGTGTAAAAAAAAAAAACCACTTGTCTGCAGCGCCTCAACCTATCTCCCACAATGAGGAACAACAACAATGGGTGAGACAGCGTGAATACAAGAAAGAAAACACAGCAGCAACTGCAAGACCCAAAACTAAAACCTCCCCGTTAACTTGAATGGGAGAAAATAAACACAACCTACATATTATTCTACCAGCAATGACGAAATACCAGCAAAAATCGAATATGGTATGCATAGAAAACTGTACAGTGATATAGCTATTACACCCCCCCCCCCCAGAGACCTCAGATGCCAACGCTTACAACAAAACATGAATACCTTTTTGCAGTGCAATCGAGACACACATTACACCAGTTTGAATCGAAACATGTTACTTGCACAGAGTAAGAGATAGAGAAGAAGTCCTTCCACATCAGGGGTTAGGATCCGCTTTCCATATGCATTTTCAGCGCTTCCTGCTCTTCTATAAACTGCAAAAGCCCCTCGGGATCCTCAAATGATTTTGTTTGGTTGTCCAAGGTCACTTTGAATCGCGCTGGATAGAAAAGGCCATACTTCGCCTGCAGCTGTTGAAGGCGGGGTCGCAGATCCAAAAACTTCTTTCTTTTATCCATCGTTGCCTTACACAGGTCGGGAAACAAAGAAACTCTATGCCCTTCAAATGACACCGATGACAACGCCCTTGCCGCAGACATGATTCGCATGGCTTGCTGGTGTCTAAGTAGACAAAAAATTAAGGGTCTTGGTCTCGGACTGCGACCGCCGGTATGCATGGGTATTCGGTGCGCCCGCTCCACCTCCAACAGTTTGCTGAAACTTATTTTAAGACTATTAGGCAGAACTTTTTCTAGGAAGCCAATTGTATCCGATCCCTCCGCTCCCTCAGGGACCCCAATAAGTCTGATATTATTCCTGCGGGATCTGTTCGATAAGTCCTCTAAGTTCGCCTCCAGCAGATTCACCTTTTTCAAGGCCTTGGATAGCTTTTGCAGGCAGTCCTCGTGCGCGGACACCGTACCATCAATCTTTTCTACTCGCGTTGCAAGCCCCTGCGTTCTCTCCTTAAATTCCTGCATGTCCGCCTGCATCTGCATCAAGGTATCCCCGTTTGCCGATATCATTGCTCTCACCGCTCGTAGCTCGGTCAATATTTCGCTCCTCCCGTCGTCAGCATCTCGCCCTGCCGCCATCTTGATGGGGAAGGAGGATCTTGCTTGGCCCATTTAGAGCCCGCGCTCCCACTCGAGGCAAAGTCTAACTTGGATTGTTTCCCTGACGCCATCCTACGGGCTTCCCTTAAGACTATTAACCAGAAGGGAACTCACCCCAAAATATATAGGCGATAAGCGATTAGATCAGGGATAGTTCAACGGGTCCGCAGGAGCTGAGCACCTATGTGTCCATCTTGCTTCACTGCTAGGCTCCGCCCCCGTGTTTAGATCTTCAAGTTCTTTACTTACTGAGGGTTGCTGTGGATGCTTATACTAATAAAAGTGTATCTAATATGTTTAATATACCTTGTTCACCTGAAGCTTAATTAATCTCAGGTCCTTAATGTATAACTGACTTGAATAAAGAATTGCACCTGAGAGCAGCTCCTTTCCTTTAAGATGTGTAAGTACCTATAAAGCTACGATTATCCCAGGGGTGGGTGGGAGTTGAGGAGGGAGGGAGGAAATAAGACTTATTAAAAGAGTGCTGCTACACAGTACCCTATCCTGTGCTTCTAAGGTAAGCTGTATCCAACTTCCTGTGTTAATTAACAGTTCTTGTTTGGATAGAAGGAGTCTAGATGGTATTGCATATCCCTGGCACTTAGGATAGCCTAATGGTTAGAGTAGCTGGCTAGAAACAGGGCAGCTAGGGTTCAAATCATGCTGCTGCTCTGGACATTGTGCTGAGCACTGGGGATGAGAGAGTGCTTTCTTCTCTGCACTTTGGATGTTTTTCACCAAGAACAACACTTTTCTGATGTTTGTTTATCACTATTCATACCTCTGAGCAGATCTAGAGTTAGACATGACACTGGACGTCCATGACATTTTTGTGATCAGGCAGGGATGTCCTGGTCCCTGAAAATGTCTTAGCCATATCTCCAGGTTCCCAGAAATGCCCCAGCTATTCCTCCTCTGTGCCTCTGTTCAGATTCAGACATACTCATTCTGTCTTAAACCCCTTGCCCAGCATATTCACCAGCACTAACACAGTTAGTGCCACTGAATATCCATGGCTGCTGCTGCAGCATTCCCCTATGCTAACCGGTTCCCGTCTCAGCACCTCGTGATAACCAGGCAGTGGCTATACGGAGTCGTTGCCCAGTAATCGCTATGCAGTGAAAGTCAGTCTAGGTGGTGGTGGCTAGCTGCTTTAGTGGGACTAGCTGTTGTCGTGGACTATTTTTCCTATAGTCTCTAAATCTAAGGGAGTTATTTACTACAATATGTTACATTTGTACACTTACTGCACATTAGGAACAAAAGATAATTTTCAAAGTGCTAAGACTATGTGCTGTCAGGGGTGCGATCAGCAAGGGTATGGTGCTATGAATGGAGGGTTTCTTTAATTGTAGACCTGCCGGACTCCCTGACTATTGATAATGCTGGTGGCATTAAGTGCACTAGCGCTATCAGCAGCCATAACAGCCTGTGTTAATGGTTAGTAACATTAAAACATACATCAACTGCTTAACACACTTCAGTAATCATCCACCTAAATGTGCTTATTTTACTGACAGAATTTTTCAGACATTCTATTCCACAAAAGAACTTTTCTTTGTGGTTAATCAACTCAGGAAATAAGCATTGTACTGCAATCTGACACTCTAATTCCAAACTACGAAACTCTGGCCCCTTTCTTCAAGAGAAAAATGAGGGAGCTTCTTTTTAATATTGCTGATGTATTTCAAGATGTTAACTTATATCAAGAGATGCCTGTCTTAGTTCTTTTGACTCAATGGCAGAGGAAATGATTAAGAATTTGATTTAACGGTTCAGTAAGGGCTCTTGTATTTCAGTTCATGCCTTTCTTGGTTGTTTAAACATCTGCCTGACAAGTTTGCTGAAGTTCATTACTATATTGATTAATGTTTCTGTTATCTTCTGAACAGGTACCATCAGCCTTCAAAAAGGTTCAGCTTAGGCCATTAATGAAGAAAGTGAATCTGGATCCTAAAATAGTTTGATCAGAACAATCTAATTTCTAATTCCTCAGTTTCGTTTAGTTTTGTTTATTGAGTTTAACATATCACTTCTAGACATTTATAATCAAAAATGTAAGTATTAAACAGAAAGTAAGAGTGATAGGAAGGGAAGATTAGCCGGCATGCTGATCTAAGCTGCCTAAGATGATTGTGTCTTGTGTCACAAAGCAGTTACAGAATTATTTGGAATTAGAGGGTGATTTGAGAGGATAAATGACATGAAGGAATCTTTGGATCATCATTCTCCTCAAATTTATTTGATATACTGCATATCCAAAGAGAACTAGTGTGGCTTAAAACGGAGGTGTAGCTTTGTAGTTATAGCAGTGGCCTTATGACTACAATCCAACGTTCAAATCACATTAGCATGCCTTTTGGTTTTAGAAATTCCCTTAACTCTCCATCCTCTCAGGAGCAAACCTATGAGGCCCGTTTACTAAAGGGTGCTAGGGTGTTGTACTGAATGTGCCAACAGTGCTGAAACTACGGCACATTAAGTACAACACTATTGTGTTAATTACAGTGAGCATGGAAAGTATTTCCTCAGCAGATACCACAGATCCCTGTACCTTAGCGCATTCCACATCAGTGCAGGTACACTTAACTCCACTTATTAAAGTGGCGCTAGGTGATCACGCACTGATGCAGTTAGTGCGCAGTGTGAACCCAGTGCTAACCGCATGGAGCACACCATTCCCATCTCTCCGCCCCTACCCCACCCACTCACTACCCTAACGTGAGTTAGATAGCTTGCAAGGGAATTGTCACACACTAAATGTCATGGCTCTGCACTAGCTGGCTACATGTGTCCCACCCAACACACATTCAGCACATGCCAGAACATGCAATTTCAGCTAACGCCGTTTAGTAAAATTCCCCCTTATATTGTAAGCTCTCTGTGGACAGGAAAATACCTAGTGTACCTGATTGTAACTTATAATCCAATAAAACCTTTATGGCCTGTGAACAACTTGGTGCATCACTCCCAGAAGAAGCCACATAGTGAAGCCATTTTTGGCCAGGTCGGAGTGTGATGGATAATCATCAAAACTAAATCAGTTTAAAAGAACATTTTGAGATAAAACTGATGGAGAGCTCTGTCTACCTTATGAACGAGTGACGATAAAATCCATTTCAATCGAACAAAGTTGAAGGCTGGACTATATTGAACAACATAAGTATATTATCTCCATCATTTATTCAATTTTATTTTTGTTCACACATGCAATGATAAAAAAAGAAGAGAAGCAAGAGTGATAATGACACGGGGCAGCAGCTAGCGCAGTTTCAGCGGCTGGCTATCAATACGGAAACTTAAACCTGGATATTCAAATGATGGGGTCATATCCAGGCTCCATCATTGAGTATTCAGGTTGCCTGGATTTCCAGGAAGCTAACTGGACAACGGTGATATTCATCCATTGACCGGTTAGCTTCCACAGTGTAAGTCAGGCCTACCTTTGCTGCACCTTATTTTTGCCATGTTGCCATAACCAGACAGCAATTGAATATCACTGCTGCCTGGCCCTGGAACTCTCTGATGATAACCAGCTAGCAGTAAGGTATGCAGCGGTGGCACCCGGAAATAACCTGGTTAAGGGGATTAACACTGTTGTCAGGTCTGCTAATCATGTTAATCCCTGTAAATATTGGGCTCATAATTTTTAAAACATGTAGTGCCATATTAAGTATGGGGGCTATTCTGTGCCACATCCCCGCTATTCGTGCATACCCCCACACGTCTAACCTCCCTGCTGATTCTACAGGGAAGTTAGCTGGGGGAAGATTGGGGGCGGAGTCTGGGTGGGCAGTGGGCAGTCGCCAGCCCTGGACATACAGGGCCGATGCTAATATCGGCCCTGTACGTCCAGGGCTGGTTACTTGTACGGGGACGTTATTCCACCTCTGAGGAGGAATAACTTCCCCGAACATCCAGGATTGGCTGCCCGGGGTGCAGATGGGACAAGGGGGCCCGAAGACATTCCCTGCAGCCCGACCCTGGCCTTAGGAGGTCAGACTGCGGGGAATGCAGCATTTGAGTCCAGCGGCCGGCATTACAGCTCTTCAATCGAGCCACGGTGTCATGGAAACATGACACGCGCCGTGGCTCCATTGAAGAGCCTTGACTGAGTTAGCCGGGAAGATACTGTATGTGCATGCCAGGCTGAATTGCAGTCCCAGCCTGCACGTACAGGACTGTTCGCAATTCTAAGCCCGCAGGGCTAGATGTGCCCCACGGGATCAGAATCGCGATCCACTCTGTACGTCCGACTCAGACCGGATGTACAGAGGGGATCTACGGCTGGGATGCAATGAGCTCTTATATGAGCTATTTTCTCTTTTCATAAACATTTTTATTTGATAGTGGTGTGTTTGTGTACTTTACATAATTGATTCAAAATGTGTTGAATTGGTATTTAATTTTAAACCTGAAAAAAGTTGTGATCGGTATTTTGACACTTTTGTGGTGATATTTTTGAATTTTGCTATCTAACAGTAACTTGCCTTGGACTACTCTGTAAAGGTATGAGCTAAGTCCTACTGCTACTACAAATAAAATAGGTGAAAATTAAAAAGGAAGGGTTACACGGATAAATGCAATACAAGAATTTCAAGAGAACAACAAAAGGAGGCGTAGATTTTGTTTGTTCTTCCTCAACCTACTCACTGCATTTCATAAAGTTGCTCATGATCTTCTTGAATAGTGATAAGATGAGGTGGGAATTGGTGAGGTTGCTCTACAGTGGATATAACCCTTTTTATCAGATGGATCTTATGTAGTGATCAACAAACCAAAGAGATCATGGACTTAAAAACTGGATTGTAGAATGCTACAAGATTCCCCATTCTCATCCATTGTGTTTTCCATTTGTTTTCAGCTGGTGGCAAATATTATTCTAACTTCTCACTTTAAGCCATATATATGTGCTATCGCTGACATTCTGAAAGGCATCATTAAGTGCTTGCAGTTACTGGACGACTGACTTGATACTTTCCCTGAATTTAAGGGTCAGAGATTCTTTGTGTGAAATTTCCTATACCATATTACATGGAAACATTGGTGCTCAAAGGAATAGTCACCCCATTTGTGTGCTGAATTTAAGAGTAAGCATGGAGGCACATTCAGAAGGAGCCGTGATCACTGGCCGCCCCCTACAACATTCTTTCCCTGCAACCTGACCCACGATAGGTTCTTCCATGGCCCGGGTCGGGCAGCGGGCAACCTTTTGCACCCCCTCCCCTCTTCGGTCGGCCCAGCTCCGCCATCCCCCAATTTCCAGGGGGACTTATTCCACCTCAAAGGTGGAATATTGTAAGTCTCCTTTTAAACTGCTGACACCGGATGTACAGGGCCGACCTCAGAATCGGCCTTGCACATCTGGGGTGGCTTCCCCTCCCACCACCTGCCCTCTCTCCTCCCCGGCCCACTCCCTCCCGCCCACAGAGATCCCTGCCCAAGTCAACTATGTGTGTGGGGAGCTCTGTGGCCACCAGTGTGATCTGGATGTTTAGTGGGTCTGAACATCCATAATGGACATCCAGACCTGTTAAATGAGGATCGGAACCTTCCCATTAGATTCTAAACTGTCACTGGAACAACAAATTACAAGGGTGATTTGAAAGACCTGGATTAAACTGTAACTCATATGCCAGTTATAGTATACCTATATTTCACCACAAGCTTTTATGCCAGTATTGTAGGCAGTGGTATTGGCAGATCTTGATTATTGTAATGCTATATATCCAGGTCTTCTGAAAAGTGTTATTGGTTCAAAATATAGTAGTTATGGTGGTGACTTGTAGCTCACATTTTAATCAAATTTCTACAGTGCTATTATCCTTGCAAAAAGTAAAATCTTATATCTGGTCTTCAGGGTATTTCCTGAAGTGACACTGCATTTTTAAGGGAGAAATCAGTGAGGTATTATCCCAGTTGAGTTCTTCACTGTAGTTGAGCTAGGAATTTTGCATTTCCAGGTCCAAGGTACTATTTAACTTAGGACACAGAAGAGAAGTTTATCAGGTACTGCTCCAGACTAGTGGAATGGATTGCCATAGAAGGTAAGATAACACCCAAGTGCATGATATTTTATCATAATCCTTAAACCTGGTTGTTTGAATCTTTCAAAATGAATTGTTGTGGACTATTATCGATCACTCGGGCCATATTATTTTTTTGTTATCGTAGGTTTTTATTTTATTCAGTCATTTCCTTCATTCATTTTATTTCATTTATCTCCCGCCTATCATATAATTACTAGGTCAGTTAAACAAAAACATACACAGCATTAAAACATACATAACATAACATAACATAACAAGATATATGATGCTATCCAAAATAAATTCCATTAAAATAGAACCACTGTCAATCGCTATGAAAAAGAAGATTTTAACAATTTTCATTTTGTTCTTGAACTGATCAGTTAACATAGTAACATAGGGATATGTTTACTAAACCGTCTTAGGGATATGTTTACTAAACTGCGGTAATGTCATTTGTGTTAGGTTCAGCGGTAAAGGTAGAGATGCCCATATAAAGGCGTGGGCGTTGCATCGTTACAGCAAGCTGTAGCAGCTAACGCGTGTTACAAGGCGCCTTAGACTAATGAGCGTTACAAGGCGCCTTGTAAGGCACCTTGTAAGGCGCCTTATAAGGTGCCTTGTAAGGTGCCATGTAAGGTGCCATGTAAGGTGCCTTATAAGGTGCCTAATAAGGTGCCTCATAAGGCGCCCTATAGGGCCTCCTAGGCTAAGCACCATATTAGACACCCTTGGACAAGGAACTGCAGAAGGCACCCTGGGCTATGGAACCATACGTTAAGGTGGCCTAACAAGGTTATGGTGTCCTAGGTTAGTGTGCCCTAGGGACTGCAAGGTGCCTCAGGATGACATGCATGACCTGTGCGGAACAGAGATAGATGTAGCCCTAACACTAGACAAGGTGCAGATGTCCAAGACATCAAAAAGGTTAGATAGAATGTGTCACATTCCTCCTCACTTCTCACCACCACCAAAATATTGTCTATTAGACAACCTTTTGGTGGTGGTGAGAATCGAGGAGGAATGTGACACATTCTATATACCCTTTCGATGTCTAGGACATCTGCACCTTGCCCACTCACAATCTTAAATGACAGAGGTGTAAGGTAGGGGTCTCCAAATCCAGCCCTGGAGGGCCACAAACCAGTCAGGTTGGCAGGATATCTCTAATGCATCTATATCTCATGCATATTCATTAGGGATATCCCGAAAACCTGACTGGTCTGCGGCTCTCCAGGACCAGGGTTCCCCACCCCTGTACTACAGTGTCCCAGCCATTGCCCCACACCCTGTGAAGATGCATCCTGGCCAATCTGCCCTGCCCGGGCCATACCCAAAATACCTTTTTCCTCATTATGTACCAATTCAGGCTAATGCTGGTAACAGTGGGACATTTAGGGTCCAGTGAAGGGTGGGCAGCCACAGAACAATGGATAGACATACACACATGCTCACTCCTATTGCAGCATTGTATAAAGATACGGGTGGTTGGCAACCCTGCCCGCCACACTGGTCCTGATCAAAGTGCCAACATTGCTAAACTGTGCAGGGGGTAGTAGTAGTGCTCTGGTGATAACTTCAGCTCAATGCTGGGGCCAAAAACCTGACTCTCCATGCATCTTTGGACTGTGGAGCCTGTGTGGGTGAGAGTTTGTTCCTCTGTTTGCTGCTGCTTTGGGCTTTGCACATGTTGCTGTTGTATCTGCATTGTAGGGTAAAACATAGGGACATGCTCTGCAGGAACCACAGTTGGGGCTTGAACCTATGACTCTCTGCTTCTGGACACGCTCACTGGGTGTACTGCACTACACATGCACAATAGTCCCTGGGGCTACCTGTACTTTTTCTCAGCTAGACTTTGTATGTTGCACTGCACACCACGTACTGATGCAGGGCATGGCCTAGGTCCACTACAGAGAGGTGGTACTGTCCCCTCCAGCACGGGCGCACACTCCCCTGCCAAGCTGACATGGCCATTTGCTGTCAGTGCTGGTAGAGCGCAGTCCCAGGCCATCCACTGTGTAGGTAGGTGCCCGCCTAGGGAGCGGATCTCGGGGTGGGGGGCATACATGAACATCCTCATATCCCCCCCCCATCACTGCCTACCAATATTATGTCCCTTCCACATGGGGGTGGGATGGCTGGGGGGATGTCAGGTCAGTGCCCTAGCAACTATTGCCTAGGGTGAACCAGGTAGATATAGGTGGATTGTGTTTGGCCTTGGTCAGCTGCTTTCTTTCTGATTTCCGGTTTCTATGTTCCTATGTGCCACCTAGGCACCCGCCTGGTCCACCCTGTGCCCCAGCTTCCCATGCTACATGTCCCGCCTGCGGCCCCCCATGCCCCATTTGCACCATCGCCATAGTGGCCATTCATACTTTGGCACTATGGTGATGCTGAAAATGGAGCACTACTATCCCATTTCTTGGGCTCCCAGCCTAGGCTGTACATTGCTGACACTTAAATGGTTTCTCTCTCCTGCAAATGTGCATCTAACGGCAGGTTTTCATTTGCGGTAGGATTCAGCCTTTCAGTTCAGCACATTAGTGTGAAAGGGGCCTCTCCCTGCCCACTCTCCGCCCATTGACCCCTTCTCTCCGCCCTCTCTCCACCTTCTGCGGTGTTTACCGCTGCCGGGGACGTTAACAATCGTTAAGTAATGTTATCGCGCTTTAACGTTACATACCGCGCGTTAACGTTACCTAACGATCGTTAATGTTACATAATGCGTGGTATGTAACGTTACCGCAGTTTAGTAAACATTTAATCTCATGTTATGTTTATTCTATGACACCAGTGTGTAAATAGTTACCTCTTTTATCCAAGTTTTGTGGTCCTGTTAATTATAAACTCAGGCATATGTACCCTGTCAGATTTTTCTGTTCCATGTAAACCGCGCTGATGCCGAATAGTGCGGTATAGAAGAAATTGTAAATAAATAAATAAATAAAATAAATAAATAAATAAAACATACCCCTATATGTTACCGGCACTAGTTGCAGCGATAATGTGAAGAATGCCATATAAGGAGTGGGTGTTCCGGTCCTAAGGTAGCAAGAATCTGTATCACGTGATAGTGGGCGCCATGGCACGTTAACGCGCGTTAACCCTAAGTACATGCCAGCGCAGTGCTAGATGCTATAAAGATGTAGCCCATTGGTTACTACAATGACAGTGGAGGCAGAGGTCATGGGTTCAATCCTGCAGTGGTGTAATCTAAAAAGGCTGTCTGAGGCATTTACTTTTTTTTTTTTTTTAATTTAAGATTTTTCAGTTATACAACAACCAAAACAGTATAGGACACAATACTGACTTATTTAACAAAAGAAGAAAATCAATACAAAACATCCAAGCAATGTCAGTGTTGCAGACCACATTACGGGAGCAAGCTACATACTAAATTAGAAGAAAATAATAAAGCAATCAAGGTCGAAGGCCACAATCTAGGAGGAAACATCATGAATACTACCAGACCTAGTTGAGCCCTGCCTGTCAGAGAGAAATCTTTCTAAGTGTGTCAAATCAAGGAAAACAAAAGAAGCACCTTCAAAAGTAATCAGGCACTTACAAGGAAATCTGAGGAAGAAAGTAGCACCCAATTCCAAGACGCGGGGCTTTAAGGATAGAAACTGCTGGCGCCGCAATTGGGTGCTACGTGACACATCTGGAAAGATATTAATTCTCTGACCACAAAAAAAGTGCTGATTTCACCTTAAAAAAGGCTTTTAAAATACGTTGTTTAAACACAACTGAAGAAAGGGAGACCAGCAAAGTGGAACGAGTAGTAATATTGTCTGAGGAATCCTCAAGAAAAGCGGTGAGATTAGCCACATTTGGAACAATCTCATCCAAGTTATCATCTGCAGGACTACTCTTCTTAGTGCTAGAAGGAATATAATAAATCTGAGTAACCTCAGGAACATCAGATATAGCAAGCATTTCTCTAACATATTTATCAAAAAGAATTTTAGGTGACAATAAAGTAGTATGGGGAAAATTCAAGAATCTTAAATTGTTTGCCCGCATGGAATTTTCCAGAGACTCTAACTTCGAATGCAAATTCAAGGAATCCTTGATTCTAACCACACTTGTTGAATGAAGTGAGAGCATCTGTGACTCCAATTTAACAACCGCCTTATCAATAAGGCAGTCTCTTGTGAGAAAACAGTAAGAGAACCAAAGGCAACAGATACTTTAGAGTCAATGCACTTTAGAGCACCCCACAGATCTTGCAAAGTAATTTCAGATTCTGAAGACGGCGTAGGGAGCTCCGAAGAGATACCCAGCGCCGTCGATTGAACCGGAGTAGGTAACTTCAACACAATCTTATCTCTCGCAGCAATCTCAGAGGAAAACCCAGAAATCGAATTAGAATCTACAATAGGGCAGGAAGGAGGGGACCTCAACCGGGACTTAAGGACACCCCCTCTGGAGAGGACTGTGCAAGAGGAATAGGGGCAAAGTGTCTGTCTAGAGGGCCTACCGGTTTAACTGTACCGGACTCAGCCGTCTGGACTTTACTCTGAGACTTAGCCTTCCTTTTACCGATAATTAGACAATAATTAACAACCACACATACATCACACAAGGAAAGAACAACCAGATATAACCAAAGATAATCCACACTTAGCTGCAATTCCTCTCCAGTCCTGTGATACCTCCGTCGATGCGGCGTCGAAGGGGCGTCTAAGGGGCAGAACCTGCCCCTTTAGACACGCCCCTTAAGACACGCCCCACGGTTGCGCTCCACAGTCGCGGAGACCGCAAAATACAAAGATATACACAAGAAAGCCCCCTTCAGCAGCAGGGTGTCCCCAGAGTGCCTGTGATGGTCCCGCAGCACGGCTCAGCACTCCTCCAACTGTCAGCAGGGCACACGCTCCTCCTGCACACTCCGACAAGCAGCTCCACTCTGAGATGACAAACGGAGGAATTTAAAGGCTCTAATAAGCCCCCTCCAGCAGCAGGGTGTCCCCGGAGTGCCTGTGATGGTCCCGCAGCACGGCGCAGCACTCCTCCAACTCTCAGCAGGGCACACACTCCTGAGGCATTTACTTTTAATTTAAATCAGTGCTGCCAGCAAAAACACCCTCACAGTGCCGTAACCTAAGGTGTCTCATAAGGCACCCTATAAGGCTGCCAATAGGTCACATTATAAAGTGCCCTGTCTGCCAAAGCACCCTATAATGTGCCCTATAGGGTGCTGTATAGAGCGCCTTATAGGGCGCTTTACAGGATGCCTTATAGGGCGCTTTACAGGACGCCTATGAGGCACCTTAGGCTACAGCACTGTGAGGGTTTTCTGCTGGCAGCACTGAATGAAATGAAAAGGAAAAGCCTCAGACAGCATTCTTAAATAACACCACTGTGGGATCAAACCCATGACCTATGTCTCTACAGTCATTGAAGGAACCAGTGGGCTACATCTCTATAGTGTCTAGCACACTGCTGGCTGGCTACAGAAAGACTGCAGGTCACCACACAAACTGTCTGCTGTGGCTACCAGGATAGGGTAAAACCACTTGTACCCATGATGCACTGCACAAGCAGATCAGCAGTCTACAGCTGATCACAAAATGGGGTATGCACCCCCACAGCACCTCAGCCTGGTAGGGGGAACTGACCGTGTGTGTTACTGGCACAGAGTAGCTACAGACCGTGACATTGTGTGGGTCCTGTGCTCACCCTGAGGGTGAGGTGGGCCACCCAGCGCTAGGTCCACAGCACCTGGCTCAGCTGAGATAGGCTATGCTGCAGGTCCCCATCAGTGCCAGTGTGTGATAAGTAGTCCTTGCAGACACACCTGTGTCTATCTGTATTTCCCAGTTATGTCTAGGCCTTATGGACTATGATGCGCCCAGAATAGTGCATATCATGTGTGGGTGTCATGATCACATATCATAATTGAAGGGGGGTGTTTGGACCCAAAAGAGAATTATGTAGCACCACCCAACCCACTATCTGTGGCTCAGGGTGGAGGGAAAGGGTCTCCCACCAAAAGTTCCCCATTCTACATCTCTGCAATGGTGGCAGTAGAGGGCACCCTACAGGGCAGTCAATGCAGATCTGTACACAACACATAAGGCAATGGCAGAATGATGGAAAAGTGCAGCTGCAACCCACCACTATCTGACATTCACCAGCAGAGAGCACAATTAGTCTCCACCTGCTGCACCATGCAAGGCATTTCAGCCACACACATGCTAACTGCAGACAGTTAGCTAGCTAGTATATAGTACATATTCCAGGAGAAACTGTGTGCACCCAAAAATGGGATGTGAGCACACACACCCTAAGCTGGTATGTCAGTGATTGGGCCCCAGAAAAAAGAACCCATAACTATCACTTGAAATAAATACTGCCATGTACTATGGGGGAACCTAGCCATGCCGTGGTCACTGCTCAGTCAGGGTGAGAGTGACCTCCCAGCATGACATGCTGTGGCCACCCTGTCCGTGCAGGTGGTGGTCGGGCACTACAATGTCCCAGCCATTGCCCTATGCCCTGTGCAGATGCATCCTGCCCAGGCCACCCTGTCTGGGCCATACCCACAGTACCTTGCTCCTCATTATGCACATTGGCAGGCTAACACTGGAAACAGTGCAAGCAGTGTGGGCTCAGTGAGGTGTAGGCAGCCACAACACACTGGATAGAAATACACTCACTCCCACACCTATGCCAGCCTTGTGCAAATATAGAGGTTTTTGGCAGCCCTGGCCATGACACCAGTCTTGGGCACAGTGCAGGCATGGTTATGGTATGCAATACTTTTGGGGTCACTCCCCGGGGTGGTACACACTGTCAGAAACCAAAACTGAAACACACTCCACAGATATCAGAAAGGTTGCTATGATGTAGCTCTGTCCACAAATTGTGTTTAACTTAGGATGTGTTATCTGTCATTAATCATAACAACCTTTTGATATATGTGTAATGTGTTCCCAAGTTTAGGGTGGCATTGCTAAGGTATGCAGGTGCCAGTATTAGAGATGCTGCTCCATGCAGTGCCCAACAGCCTGACTCTCCATGAGGCTTTGGATAGTGGAGCCTGTGGGTGTGGGTGTTTGTGCCCCTGTTGGCCGCTGCTCTAGGGCTGAGTTTCCCAACTCCGGTCCTGGTGGGCCAAACACGGTTCAGGTTTTCATGCTGTCCCTAATGAATATGCATGAGATGCATTTGCATACAATTGGGACAGTGCATACAAATGCAGCACAGGCATATTTATTAGGGACAATATGAAGCGTGAATGGTGTCTGGCCCTCCAGGACTGCAGTTGGGAAACTCTGCTCTAGGGATTGCACATGTTTATGAATTCTGTGCCATGTAGGGTAAAATATATGCATTTATATTTAATCTGCAATAAAAGTTCTATCTTTATTAACAGAGGGTTTTTTTTTTTAGTGCCATCAAGTCAGTGTTGACTCATAGGGGTATGTTTATTAAACTGCGTTAGTTTAATTCGCATTAGGAGCCGCGGTAGAGACAGAAATCCCAAATAAGTACATGCGCGGTACATCGTTACCGAGAACGCGCCGAGAACGCGCATTACAAGGCGCCATAAATGAACGAGCGCTACAGGGCACGTTACCATGCATTATCTTAAGAAGGCGCGCAGGCATACAAGCACAGCAACAGAGCTCTAGCGCAATGGTTACAACACTGACTGCTGGTACAGGGGTCATGGGTTCAATTCCCCAGTGGGCCTAATGTATAAGGCTGGCTAAGGCAGCACCCTTTACATTTAAGTAGTGATTGTTGAGGCATTTGACGTGTATTTTAATTAGTGCTGCCAGCAAACACACCCTCACGGTGGCATAACCTAAGGTGCCGCATAAGGCACCCCATAACGCACTCCATAGGGCACATTATACAGTGTACTGTCCGCCAAGGCACCCTATAATGTCCCTTATAGGACACTTTATAAGGCTGTGAACAAAGCCCTGGCTGGCTGCAGAAGGACTGCACATGACCACACAAACTGTCTGCTGTGGTTACCAGGATAGGGTTAACCCACCCGTACCCATGATGCACTGCACATGCAAATCAGCAGTTGAGAGATGGGCACAAGATTGGTTATGCACCCCCACAGCACCTCGGCCTGGTAGGGGGAACAGACCGTGTGTGGCACTGCCACGGAGAAGCCACAGACAGTCACATTGTGCGGGTACTGTGCCCACCCTGAGGTTGCAGTGGGGCGCCCAGAACCAGGTCCATAGTACCTTTCATGGCTGGAATATACCATGCTGCAGGTCATCCAGGCTAGGCCACCCTATCCAGGCTATTCCCACAGTACCTTGCTCCTCATTATGCACATTGGCAGACCAATACTGGCAACAGTGCTAGCAGTGTGGGCTGTGGAGGGTGTTGGCAGCCACCACACACTGGATAGACAGACACACACTCCCCACACCTATGCCAGCATTGTGCAACTATAGAGGTGTTGGGCAGCCCAGGCCACCACACCAGTCCTGGGCACAGTGCAGGCATGACTATAGTACACAATACTGTAGGAGTCACTCCCCAGGTTGGTGAACACTGTCAGACACAATACCTGTAGCACACTCCACAGACATCAGAAAGGTTGCTATGATGCAGCTCACTCAGGAAATTGTACCTAACCTAGGAATTGCTATCTGCCAGTAATCATAGCAAACTTTTGATAGATGTGTACCATATTCCCAGGTTTAGGATGGCATTACTAAGGTATGCAAGTGCTAGTATTGGGAGATGTACGCAGAGCCCAAAGTCCTGCCTCTCCAGGAGGCTTTGGATAATGGGGCCTGTGGGTGCGGGTGTGTCTGCCCCTGTTGGCTGCTGCTTTACAGCAGAGGTTCCCAACTCCAGTCCTGCGGTGCCAAACACTGTTCGGGTTTTCATGCTGTCCCTCATGAATATGCATGAGATACATCTGCATACCATCGGGGTGGAGCAATGAAATGCAGCACAGGCATCTTTATCAGAGGCAGCATGGAACCGGAATGGTGTTTGGCCCTCCAGGACTGCATTTGGGTGACTCTGCTCTAGGTAATGTGCATGTTTATGGTGTCTGTGCTCTGTAGGGTAAAATGTAGGTGTCTTGGGCATGTTTGCGTCATCTGCAATAAAGGCGCTGTCTGTATTAGCATGTTGTAGTAGTGGGTAAAATATGGGGACTGGGTTGGCAGGAATCACAGCTGGGACTTGAACCTATTACCCTCTGCTTCTGACTACACTGGTTTTGTGCACTGCACCACCTTGTTGTCACAGAGTCAGTACATTACTTGGTGATACCATGACTGTTCATCAGACAGGGCCTGTCTGTTGCAGTACATGGCACCCACCTACACAGGGCTAGGCCACGGTCTTCTCTGGGCAGCTGCCACTGCCCCCTCCACCACCAGTATCCCTCAGCCACCATGCTGACATGCCCTTCTGCTGGTGGTGCTGGTGGTGTGCAGTCTCAGGCCATCCAGTGTGCAGGTAGGCGGCTGCCTATGGTGCGGGTTCTGGGGTAGGGATGCCTGCATAGATGTCCACGCTCCCCCCAGCCCTGCCTGCCAATGTTCCGTGCCCTTGGGGGTAGCTGTTGGGTACTATCCCCTGTGACACTTTGGGAAATACACTTGTGCCCATGTTGGCCCTTCAGCAGTTGCTGTCTGGCTGCTCTGCTGTTTCAGCATTCGTATGGGCCACCTAGGCATCACCCTAGTCCGCACTGTGGCCCAGCTCCACCACAGCATGTGCCGCCTGCGGCCCTCTGTATCCCCTTCTCCGGCATATGTCCAGTTGCCATTCCAACATGCCCGCCCTGATGTTGCGGGACATGTGCACACCATAGGAACCCTGTCCGATGGTGGGGAAAACCCTGAGCAGCGCTATTTCACTGTGGACTCATTCACCTTGTATGGGAACGGAGTATAGACCCGTCCACGATTTATATCTTTTCTATGGAGCTTACTCGGGGGGGGGGGGGGTTTGATGTTTCTCATTGCTACCACTATTGGCCAGCTTGGTTATGGATTTTTTCCAGTTTTTTGGGGTCATTTTGAGTGTTTATGTGCCCTTTTGTTCTGTGGACATGTATCCCACTTATCACTTTTTTTAGGTTTCCCTGCCTGGGCTGTACATTGCTGACACTGAAATGGTTTCTCTCCCCTGTAATGTGCATTTAACGGCAGGTTTTCAATCGCGTTTGAATTCAGCTCTTCAGATCAGCACGTTAGTGTGAAGGGAGCCTCTCCCCTCTCACTCTCCGCCCACTGACCCCTTCTCTCCGCCCTCTCTCCACCTTCTGTGGTGTTTTACCGTGCCGCTGGGCTTTACGATTGTTAATGTTGATTAACGCGCGTTATGTAATGTTAACGATCGTAAGCGCATCATAACACGCGTTATGATGCGCTTACGATCATTAACATTACATAACGTGCGTTATGTACGGTTACTGCAGTTTAGTAAACATACCCCATAGTGACCCAGCTACTTCTGGGTTTTCTTGGCAATGTATCACCAGAAGTAGATTGCCAGCCCTTTATTCTGAGGCAATGGAGGGTAAGGTGACTTGCCCAAGGTCACAAGGAGTGCCAGTGGGAATCAAACCCTTGATCGTCTGGGTACTATGCAGTTGCTCTACCCACTGGCTACTTCTCCACACCATGATGTGGTACTGTGTAAGATATAGGGACATGGTTTGCAGGAGCCACAGCTGGGACTTGAACCTGTGACCTTCTGCCCCTGAACTCACTGGCTGTGTGTACTGCACCAAACTGTTGCCACAGAGGCAAATCATTCCCTGGGGATACCATGACTGTTCGTCAGACAGACCTTGTCGGTTGCAGTGCACGGCACCTACCTAAACGGGGCTTGGCCATGGTCTGCTGTGGGCAGATGCCACTGTCCCCTCCGCCACCAGAACCCCTCCGCCACCATGCTGACATGCCCTTGTGCCGGTGGTGCTGGTGGTGCGCAGTCTCAGGCCTTCCAGTGTGCTGGTAAGTGGCTGCCTATGGTGCGTTATATGGGGTAGGGGTACTGACATGGACATCAGCACATCCCCGGCACCACCTGCCAATGTTATGTGCCCTTTGGGGTACTTGCTGGGTACTGTCCCCTGGGACACTGTGGCACACACACTCGTTGCCCCCTCCTAACACAACCCTACAATCTAACCGCATGAAACAGACAACCCAATAAATAATTCACATCCCTTTACTCAGCTCCCAGGGCAAACCATGTCGTTACAACTGCATAGTGATTCCCTGTCTGGACTTGTATAGCTTGTATAACATCCTGTCTAGATTGTAAATAGCTTGTATATAGTTACCCTGTTCTGAATCCAAGTTGCTCCACCCATTCGATGTAAGTGCAGAGCAGGCTCTTCCTATTCTGCACAAAACATTATCTGTAAACCACACTGATTTTAAAGAGTGCGGTATATAAAAGCATTAAATAAATAAATAAATAAATAAAAATATTGGGCCCTGGTCAGTTGCTGTCTTGCTGCTTTTCCACTTCTACATTCCTATGTGCCAGGTAGGCATCTGCCTATTCCACACTGTGCCCCAGCTGGCCCACTGCATGTGATGCATGCAGCCCCCTGTAGCCCAGTTACACCATCACCATAGTGCCCTTTCCAATGTGCCCACTCTGCTGTTGCTGCACATGTGTAAGCCACAAAGGCAAACTACCCCATACACACCACAGAAAACCCTCATCAGCACTATTTCTATGTTGGCACAATCACTTTGTGGGGGGACTGTGAATTTACCCTTCCAAAAGTGAGCTCGTCCTTTTTCCTCTTTATAGGATGTGTTCATTGCCGCTTGTCATTATTTGTTCTATTGGCCAGCTCGGTGTTTTGGATTTCAGTTTTGGTTCTGGTCGTTATTTATGGTTTGTGCCTTTTTGATTGCTGCACATGTATCACTACTATCACTTTTCAGGGTATCCCTGCCTTTGCTGTAAATTGCTGACTTAAATGGTTTCTCTGTTCTGCAAATGTGCCTAGCGCGAGGTTTTCACTGGTGCTAATTTTCAGACCTTCATTTCACGGCATTAGTGTGCATGGAGCCTCTCCCCACCCACTCTCCGCCCATTGACCTCCTTATCTCTGCCCCTGGGGAGCCTTACTCCGCCCTCTGGGAAGCCTTACTCCACCCTCTGCGCACCTTAACGCCGGCGGCCACATTATCGTGCGATACATGACGTTCTCGCTCAGTAATGCGCCATTATCGCATGATAACGTCACAGCTGAGACGTTAGCGCCGTCTAGTAAATATACCCCATAGTATATGACAGAAGATAAAGACCAGTATGGTCCATCTATTCTGCCCAGCAAGGTGGCAAGAATAGGTGTACCTGCCGCTCTGTGCAGGTCACCCCTTCCCATGCCTTTGTTTAGGGGTGTACCCACCGCTCTGTGTAGGGCACCCCTATTTGTTGAGATATAAGAAATAGTTACGTTTATTTTGATTTTATCCGTTTGTTATAAATTTATTTATTTATTTATTTATTTAACAGCTCTTATATTCCGCGCTATTTGACATCACTGCAGTTTACATTAAACAAAATACACTCAGATTTAGAGAACTTGTCCAAGTTACAGGTAACAGGGGAATAAAACAAGAATTAACTGGGGAATAGCATATAAATAAATAAAAGCAATTACATAAAACTACAGATCTTGGGTGGGTATATAGAATGGATAAATGGATATATATATAAATGGATCCACTGTGTCTGTCCCATGCCATTTTGAATTCTGTCACTGTATTTGCCCCCACCACTTCCATCGGGAGGGCATTCCAAGCATCCACCACCCTTTCAGTGAAAAAGTATTTCCTGACATTGCCTTTCAATTTAACCCCTTGCAGCTTCATGTTATGCCCTCTAGTTTTACATCTTCCCCTTCTTTGGAAGAGGTTTATTTGTTCATTAATACTCTTTAAGTATTTAGAGGTATACATCATATCTCCCCTGTCCCTCCTCTCCTCCAGAGTGTACATATTTAGGTCTTCAAGTCTCTTCTCATAAGTATTTTGATGTAGGCTCCAAATCATTTTGATCGCCTTCCTCTGAACCGTTCCAGTCTTTTTATATCCTTTGAGAGATATGGTCTCCAAAACTTAACACAGTATTCCAAGTGAGGCCTCACCAGTGACTTATACAGTGGCATTAGTACCTCTTCCTTTCTGCTGGTAATTCCTTTTTGCATGCAACCCAGCATCCTTCTGGCTTTTGCCTCCGCCTTTTCTCACTGTTTTGCCACCTTGAGATCCTCAGATATAATCATCCCCAGATCCTTCTCCTAATCTGTGCACACCAACCTCTCGTCCCCTATCAATACATTTCCCTTGGATTTCTGCTTCCTAAGTGCATAACACTGCACTTCTTCACATTAAATCTTAACTGCCAAGCATTAGACCATTCTTCCAGCTTTTGTAGATCTTTCCTCATGTTATCCACTCCCTCTGGGGAGTCCACTTTGTTGCAAGTTTTCGTGTCATCTGCAAAAAGATAGACTTTTCCATTCAGTCCTTCAGCATTATCACTCACAAATACATTGAACAGTACTGGTCCCAGGACCGAACCCTGAGACACACCGTTAATCATCTTCCTTACATCCGAGTGATTCTGTTTACCATAACCTTCTGTCGTCTGACAGTCAACCAATTTCTGATCCAGTTCACCACCTTGGGACCCATCCCCAAGCTATTGAGCTTATTGATATGCCTCCTATGAGGAACAATATCAAAGGCTGTAACTTTAAAATTATATGTTTTCTAGAAAAGTATGTGGGAGACTTAGGTAAAAGACCAGGTCCCTGCAAATCTAAGTACTTCTATTCCAAGTAGCTATATATCACAAGTGTCCCTGGCCAGTAGGCCTTACATGAACTGAGGACACTCTTAAATTAATGTATATCTGACAGTTAAAATCTATATTGGAAAAAAACAGGCAATAGTAAAGGCTGTGCAATCACAAGTATCTGATATTACAGTATGTACTGTATGTGTTATCAGCATCTGCACTACCAGCCAAAAACTCTCAGCCATCAAATAGCGCCTTAAGCCCCTAATCATTCTCAGTTTGAAAAATGTAGCTCCAGCTTTCTTCAACACTTGAGAATGCATAGTATAATCCCAAATTAGCAACTTCTTTCTGCAGAGAAATGTTATGGTCATCAAGCAGAATAGAAAAAATATTAATATCAAAATTTGGGATAGCCAGTACTACAGCCTCCATCTTCTTGTAATTAATGGTAAGTCCACTTGACAACAACAAAGATGAAATGGCACCAACATTTCTTATCAACTCAATCTCCATAAGGTCATCCTCCAATGAGAAGGAAACAAATAATGAAATATCATCAGCAGAGATTCTAAACAAAATATGTATCTAATGTAAAAGGCTACATAAGGGGACTAGATAGGTGTTAATTGATGTAGACAATAATGATGACCCCTTGGAGACACTTCTCACAGCAGAAAATAAACTGGAGGTTTTGTTAGAAATAACACTTTCTGTGATCTATTGAATAGATCTATTGAAGACCATGTCAGCACCACCCATCTCACCCCCAATGATGACAATTTCCCTATTAAGATCTTAGGCACTATAAAATCAAAAGCTGATGCTAAATCAATAAAAAATAGAAATAAACAACAAAATATGTCCTATCAAGCTCTCTTTTTTTAAATATCTTTATTTAAATTTTCATCAAACAAAAACCCCCAAAACAACCAAATACCCACAGCAGTCCCCCCCCCCCCAACCTCCTTGACCCACCAGAATCAGAAGTTCCCTATCTGCCAAACAATACAATTTTACCAGGTTAGCATTGCAACACTCTCCGTCATTCCTGTATAACAATATATCAAAATGTTATTCCAGCACTTGAACAACGAGCAGCATTACCAAAATCTACAAGGGGTTGCCATTTCCTCCAAAAATACAATGATTGCCTTGAACCTTTACGAGGCATCATCTCAAATTTACTATACAGACAAACTTGGTTCCACCATGTTTGCCAGTGAAGGTCAGAAAGCTCCTTCCAATTATGTAGACGACAACATAGGGCAATCCCCAGCATGAAATCTAATAGAAAGGAATTGTGCTTGCTCTGCAGTGGGACAGGTACAGCATTAACGGAAAACTAGGATCTCCCAGGTGAGGGAAGCTCTGAATCTCAAGACCCCCTGAATTTGCTCCCACACCTGCGCCCAATAGGACTGAAGATAAGTGCAATCATAAACTATATGCCTGAGAGTACCCACAGCAAGTTGGAAAATCCAACATTTATTACTTACAGAGCTGTCCCATTTAACGACTCTCACTGGCATAAGATGGGCCCTCTGAGCAAAGAAGTACCAGTACAGAGTAATAGAGGCCAATTTGGATATTCTGGTTTGTAAAGCCCAGAAATTCACCCAGCTCTGCTGCGAAAGGGTAGTCCCCATATCTTGATCCCACACGCTTTGTATGCAGGTTAATTGGGGACAACGCTTTTGGCCCATCACTTTATACAGAAAAGAGACCTTGCCAGTTGTCGCTTGGACTTGCCTAATTCTAGTGTTTAGCTCTCCTTCTGATCTCAGCAATTTTATATCCCCCACAGACTTTTCTACGCAGTGTCTTAACTGAATCCATTGAAAAAATAATGACCCTGGGAGGTTGAATTCCAGCTGAAGTTTGTTAAAATCCTTCCATTTGCCCTTATCAATTAGTTGTCCTAGGATCCAAATGTTTCTACTGTACCATTGTTTCCATGCAACCATTTTTTTCTGAATCTTAAAGATGGGGTTGTACCACAACGGGAGGCTCAAGGAATATCTCTCTTCTGGCAGCCCTAAGTGAATTAGGTCCTGAAACACCCTTTGCATGTTGACCATCACTTGAGGCCTCCCATGGGACTGACTAAAGAGCATTCCGGGAATTAAATGCAGCAGAACAGGTGCCGCTGCTACCTCCTCAAGTACCAACCAAATCGGACTTAGACCATTCACTTTCTCCACCCACTTACCCCCCTGCTTCATCAAAAACGCACTATGATATAACCGAAAATCTGGGAAGCTCACATCTCCTTCTTCTTTAGTAGCCTGAAACTTTGTGAGTGCTATTCGGGGGGGGGGGGGGGGGGGAAGGGGGGCTTATTGTTCCATAGGAAGCCCGTAAGCATTCTCTCCATCTGTCTATATACCTGGTCCGGTAGATATATTGGTAACATTTCCAAAATATAGTTAACTTTAGGGGCAATTGTCATTTTAATGGTCTCCAAATGACCCCACCACGACAATAACAAGGGAGACCATTTGGAAGTCGTTGTCTCTATAATAGATATTAAGTTTTTAGCATTAAAACGGACCATTTCTTCCAGGGGATAGCAATAATACACCCCTAGATATTTAACCATTTTCGACTCCCAAACAAATGGGAATTTTGATAGGTCTGCTTTAAATACCCGCACGTTTAATGGGAAAGCAATGGATTTTGACCAGTTTATCTTGTATCCCGAGAGAGTCGCATATCTATCTATCTGTGTTAGGATGTGAGGCACCGAATCTGGATTCGTAGTAGCAGGTCATCAGCATATGCTGACAGTTTTATCTCTTTCCCCAGTATACTGATACCCTGGATTAGAGAATTTTGCCTGATCAGTAGGGCTAAGGGTTCCAGCACTAAACTAAATAATATGGGCGATAACGGGCAACCCTGACAAGTCCCCCGACCCAGTTGAAGGTCCTGAGAATGAGCATTGTTTACACAAATATTGGCAAAAGGCCAGGCGTACATTACTTTGATTACATTGATAAAGCCTTCTCCAAAGCCAAACCTAAGAGCAGGAAACAGGAATGACCATTCTAGATGGTCAAACACTTTTTCAGTGTCTAGGGACAATCCCATTAATGGGCCATCTGTGGTTTCGGCCCCCATCAACACATGACAAAGAAGACTGGCATTATCAGCAGTCAACCGGCCCTCCACAAAGCCACATTGGTCAGGGTGAATCAAAAAGGGGGTCACCACTGCCAAGCGATTCGCCAAGATTGTTGCGTAGATTTTATAGTCCACATTTAACAATGAAATGTGGCGGTAATTGCCTGCTTCCAATGGGTCCCGCTCAGCTTTCTCCAACACAATGATATTTGCAGAAGCAAAGGAACCCACTTGAGGACAATCCACTAATAATGCTTGATAATACTGTTGCATAAAATGACCTAATTTCTTAGAAAAGGCTTTAAAGAATTCTGAGGGGAACCCTCCGGGCCCACCGCTTTCCCTACTGCTAAAGACTCAATAGCCCTACTGACTTCTGCCAAAGAGATCGGGCTGTCAAGTACTGCTACCATTTCAGAATCCAACGTTGGCCTCTGGACCTTATCCATTAAGTTTGCGAACGCCTCTGGGGAGCATTCTGTTTCCGAGGTATATAGCTGTTCATAGAAGGCTCTAAAAATCTCCACAATTTCGGAGTCCTTCACAGCCACCTCAGCACTTCGGCGGTCCCTAAGGGCAGCTATGCGGCCCATCTCTTTACAGGCCTTCAACTTATTGGCCAGCAGCCTACATGCCCTGTTGCCTTCCCTATAATAGGTGCCTTCTTGGGACTTAACAAGCTTCACAGCCTCCGATGTGAAGATCTGATTATACTTAAACCTCAATCTTTGCAAACACAGCAGGATACTGGGATCTGAGCGCCTAGCCAGAATACGTTCCCCTGCTTTAATCTGCGTATCGAGTACCTTGAGTCTTTCTCTATTCTGTTTTGCTTGCCCTATACTGAAGCTAGTTATCACAGCTCTCATAGAGGCTTTAAAACCTTCCCATCTGGCCCATCCCTTAGTCAGCTGCGGGGGATTAAAGTCAAAATATTCCTTAATAGCGGCTTGCAACTTCAGTTGGAATTCAACATTCTCTAACAATGATCTGTCAAAAAAACACCTCCCCGGCACCGGTTCCAGCTTTATGTCCTCCAACACCATAGACATAGCTGAATGATCAGATATATGGGACGTAAGTATATCTGCTACTACCAAATTAGGAACCAGAGATTTAGATATCAGGATAAAATCAATTCTAGATAAGGTCTTATGAGGGGGAGAATAGAAGGTAAATTCTTGGTCTCCCGGATGAAGCCATCTCCAAGCATCTATCAGCCCAGCCTCCTTTATCATAGATAATAAAGTCCTCTGGGCTTTACTGGCCCTAAAGGACCTAGGGGGTTTTCTATCCACTAATGCATCAAGAACTAAATTGAAATCACCCCCTATTACCTCTGGAGTTGAGGAGTCTGTGTAGAATTATTCTGTCAAGTTCCTGAAGAATTAAGGACAGTCTCCATTTGGGGTATAAACATTTATTAGGACTAAGTCCAAAGCCCCTACCTTGATCCTGGCTTTAACCCATCTACCCTCCTGGTCTTCTCTCTTCTGGACCACCGTTAAATTAAGGGATTTCCGAGCCAATATAGCTACCCCATTATGTTTGCTCCTCACCGGCGAAAACGCCAGTAAGGTAAAGGGTTTGATATTCAGTTTCAGCGACTCTCTTTCATTTAAATGTGTCTCCTGTAACATTAATATGTTGCTGTTTACCTGTTTCCCATACAGCATTATTTTCTTTCTTTTTATGGGATTGTTGATTCCATTTACATTTAAGGAGTGGATTCTCAAAGGAGCCATACTACCAATACAAAATAATGCTCTCTGACCATCCCACTACGTTGCTTCCCTAACCACTGCCAGGTTGATTCCTTTCTCAAAACCACCCCACGGTTACCAAGACATATCACATTCTTTTGTAAATTGCCTGTTTGAGAGCCATCTTTAAAACTCACAAACCACGTTCCCTTGGGCCTCGTGGTGGGGGGGGGGGGACCGCAACAAAAACAGATGGGTGAACCCAGAGCAGAGCAGGCAGAACAAACACAAACAATTCCCTAAGTGACTGCACCATCAAACACAAGTTTAATAACATCTGTAGACTGGGCAGTCATCTATATGAGCCGGTAGTTTGTGAAGGAAACTTCCCGCCGCTTATACCAAAAACCAAGCCAGCGCCATTCCCCCACAACCTCCGGCTCACAAGTAACCATTTTTGAATTTATCACTCTAGAGTTCTCAGCTCATTAACCGCGACTCCTTCTCTTCAATAAAAGCAAGCAGAGTATCCGGCTGATCGAAAGTTCTCGTAGTGTTATGAAGCGTGACCCTCATTCTTGCTGGTTGAAGCAGTCCAAACCTTGCTTGCAGCCGCTGCAGCCTCGGCCTCAATTCCAAAAATCTTCTCCATTTATCCACCGTACTTTTAGCAAAATCTGGGAAGAGCATTATATTATGGCCCTCAAAATCCAGTGGGGATCGAGCCCGAGCCATCTTCATGATCTTGACAACCTGCTGATGGCGCAAAACCTTGAGGATAATCGGGCGTGGCCTTTTATTATGGAGTAAGGCATGCGTGGGGACACAATGTGCTCTCTCTATTTCAAATGGCACCTCAAAGGAGAGCTTTAAAGTAGATGAAATAAGTTTGTGCAAAAAGGCATAAATGTCCTTCGCTTCTGCCCCTTCCGGCACTCCCACCACTCTAATATTATTCCTCTGGGCCCGGTTGTTAATGTCCTCTAACTCCTTCTGCAACCGATCAGTTTGTTTGGCGTGCTTGTCCATTACTTTCAATCTCTCCTCCTGCACCACCAACCTTTGTTCTGTCTTTTCTTGCCGGACAGCCAGGCTCTCCAAGTTATTTTAGAGTTGCCCGATGTCCTCTTGCATATTTGCGAGCGAATCACTATTTGCAGACACAATTTCTTGGACCGCCCGTATCTCCTGCAACAGCTCCTGCAACACTTCCGGTTGCTCTCGTACTGCCGCCATTTTCTGTGGGGACGGAGGCTCAGTCTTCAATCTTTTAGCACTCGTGCTCTGCCCCAATGCAAATTCTAAACAGACCGGCTTAGGACTCGCCATCCCCAGGCTCTTCCTCCGCACAAGGATCACTGCTCAGCCTGCTAAGAGTGGCCCAGACACCGGATTCAAACCACAAGTCCCTCCAGAGCTCACGCTCTACACGTCCATTCTGCTCCACTCCAGGCTCCGCCTTGTTCAAGCTCTCTTAATAATCATCTAGCTAGGCTGCTGCATATTCAGTGTGATGCCACAGTATAATATCTATGTGACGTTGGCAGGTGACTGTTGCCCTATGCAATCTGAAGGGCATGTGCTGAAACTGAAACAGTACAAAAGTCTGTTTTGGAGTACAAAAGTATGTTTTGGGCGATGTGTCCCCTTGAGAGTGGGACCAGCCAATATCCTTTTTTAAAAATCAAGAGTGGGAGGGAGTGTCTGTGGTTGGTGGGTAATCGTGGGGCCTCCATTCTCAGCATTGATAGAAGTAATTATTTGTGCTTTGGAGTAGGTTAATGCCAACTAATGCTAACAAGTACTTTTATACCACAACTATCCCGCACTAAGTGGCTCAGTGTGGTTTACAGCAAGTGAAAAGACCACAAATAGGAGACGAAAAAAAATCAGATAGAGTCAAGAATCAAAAGCCATGACTTCAATTTTTTCTGAAAAGCTAGAATAGACAGAGAGCCCTGAATCTTCATTGTCAGCCTGTAGATCAGTCGCTTTATACGAAAAAGTAAGGGTGAATCTTGTCTTTGAGCTAACACCCCTGCATGAGGGAAATAAAAGAGCACAAAACAACTGTAACCATTTTGATTTTGCTGCCAGAAACAGAAGTAGTAACAATGAAAAACGTGTTGGCACAGAATAATTAAAAAAATGTATACAAAACAAAATAAAACTTAAAAACAAACCATTTGGAATCCTTGAGCTGTGGATCTCACAATGTATATTTCCATAACCTCACTATGCAGGAACAGTGCTTTGCATAATAAACAAAAATGTTTAAAAAAAAAAGGTCTAAGAAGGTGCAATTGGCGCATTAAAAAAAAAGACTTAGGGGTATGTTTACTAAACTGCAGTAATGTCACTCGCATTAGGTTCCGCGGTAAAGCTACAGATGCCAATATAAAGGCATGGGCAGGGAATTGTTACAGCAAGCCATATCAGCTAAAGCAAATTACAAGGCACCTTAGACTAACGCGCGTTACAAGGCGCCTTATAAGGGAATACGTGTCTCCCAGTGGAGGCGGAGGTGGCAGGATAGTTACAATGATGGGTGGACAGAGGAGTGGTGGTGCCATGCAGATCAGGCACAGGCGAGGCAAGCACAATGAGGTGCAATGCAGGAAAGGGTAGCAGTGCAGGACATGGGGTGGCAGCATGCACAGGCAGACAGGACTCTACACAGCTGACAGACGCAGATAGACGGACCGAGGGAATGTTGGCAATTGTGGCGAGGGTATTATGGGCTGGCAGCACATATCCGCAAAAATATGACTGCTAGAGGCATGCACACTATTTGAGTAAGACAGGCATGAGAGGAGGGAACAATGAGGAACTGAACCCATGAACACTGCCGAGATTGGCATTGTATTAACCAGTAGGCTATACCTCCATGGTATATGTCACAGCAATGGCTGGGTACAGAAGGATTGCAGGTCACCGCACAAACTGTCTGCTCTGAGTGCCAGGATAGGGTAACCCCACCAGTACCCATGATGCAATGCACATGTTGAATAGCTGTCTACAGCTGATCACCAAATGGGGTCTGCACCTCTCCGGTACCTCAGCTTGGAAAGATGAACTGACAGTGCATGATACTGGCACAGAGTAGCTACAGACCATGCCATTGGTTCTGTGTTCACCCTGAGGGATAGGATGGGTGCCCAGCACTAGGTCCACAGTACATATGGTGCTAGAGATAGGTCCTGCTGTACATCCCCATCACTACCAGTGTGTGACAGGTGTTCCTTGCAGTGCAGCTGAAGGTAATTTGGTGTCCATCTATATCCTGCAGTCACATGTGGCCCTCTGAGACCAGACACCACCCATATTAGTGTATACCCTGTGTTAGGGTCTGGATGACATGGGCACCTGAGTTGCATAAGAATGGCATTGTACTAACCAGTAGGCTATACCTTTAGTGCTGTTTATGTAGCAGTGGTATACACTACATCCCCAAAGGGGCCCACATCACCCTTTTTGTAGGTAAGGGACAGGTGTCCCAGCCCTGGTGAAGCAATCTCCATCCTGCTTGTATAAGACAACCCTCCAGGGTTGGTGGGCCAGAGACATACCTGTGACTGGGGCAGTGACAGAACAGCAGCAATGTTAGGGTTAGGTCTGGAAAACCTCAACTGCCTCACACCATTGTCTGCTAATCACCAGCAGACAGCACCTTATAGGTGTTCCAACCACACACAGACTAACTGCAGACAGTCCACTAACCAGTCCATAGTGCATGCTCACAAAGGAACTGCATGCACCAAGCAGCCAGCTCAGTGATTGATACCCCAGCACTAGGAACACAAAAACATCACTAGAAGCAAATAGAGTATACTGCTATGTGGGAACCTAGACATTCTATGGTCACTGCTCGGTTAGAGTGAGTGCCCTCCCAGCATGACATGCTGTGGTCACCCTGTCCATGTAGGTGGTGGTTGGGCATTACAGTGTCCCAGCCATTGCCCCACACCCTGTGAGGATGCATCCTGGCCAATCCGCCCTGTCTGGGCCATACCCACAACACCTTTCTCCTCATTATGCACATATTCAGGCTAATGCTGGTAACAGTGGGACATCTTGGGCCAAGAGAGGGGTTGGCAGCCACAGAACAATGGATACACATACACACACACACATTCCTATTGCAGCATTGTGCAAAGATAGGGGTGATTGGCAACCCTGCCCGCCACACTGGTCCTGATCACAGTGCCGACATTGCTAAACTGTGCAGGAGGTAGTAATAGTGCCCTGGTGATAATTGCATCTCAATGCTGGTGCCAACAGCCTGACTCGCCATTCAGCTTTGGATTGTGGAGCCTGTGTGAGTAGGTGTTTGTACCCCTGTTTGCCACTGCTTTGGGCTTTGCACATGTTGCTGTTGTATCTGCATTGTAGGGTAAAATATATGGACATGCTCTGCAGGAACCACACCTGGTTCTTGAACGTGTGACCCTCTGCTATTGGATATACTGGCTGGGTGTACTGCACCACACTGTTGCCACAGATGTACAGTAGTCCCTGGGGCTACCTGTACTTTTCCTCAGCCAGACCTTTTATGTTGCACTACACACCACATACTGGTACAGGGCATGGCCTAGGTCCACTGCAGGCAGGTGCCACTGCCCCCGCCAGCACGGGCACCCCCCTGCCATGCTGACATGGCCATATGCTGTCGGTGCTGGTAGTGCGCAGTCCCAGGCCATCCATTGTGTGGGTAGGTGGTTGCCTAGGGAGTGGGGTCTGGGGCAGGGGGTATATATGAGCATCCTCACATCCCCCCCCCCATCACCGCCTACCAATAGTATGTCCCTTTCACTTGGGGGAGGGTTGGCTGGGGGGGGTGTTGGTTCAGTGCCCTGGCAACTGTTAGCTTGGGTGGACCAGGTAGATGTAGGTGGATTGTGTTTGGCCTTTGTCAGCTGCTGTCATGCTGATTTCCAGTTTCTATGTTCCTATGTGCCACCTAAGCACCTGCCTAGTCCACCTTGTGTCCCAGCTGCCCCCGCTACATGTCCTGCCTGCAGCCCCCTATGCCCCTCGCGGCTGAGTTCATGGCAAGTCGGAGCGGGTTTAGAGTCGACTGTGGAAGTCCATGTAGGATGACGTTAGCGAAGTCAAGATGTGGGATAACTAAGGCTTGGAAGATTGATCGGTAGTCAGAGAAGTCAAGTAGTGGGCGGAGATGACGGAGTGTTCGGATCTTATGATAAATTGCTTTTGTGGTGTTTGTGACATGCGCTGACATGTCTAGCCGCTAGTCAAGAGTAATGCCTAGATATAGAATGGTGTGTTTTTTCTTCAGTTCAATATTGTTGACTTGAAGTGAGGGAGGTGGTGTGAACATCTGGTTTCTCATGACGAATAGAACATCCATTTTACTGTGGTTAATTCGTAGATTTTGAGAGAGGAACCAATCTGCTACCGCTTCAAAGCATCTTAGAATTGGAGAGAAGTCAGGTTGATCGATCCTAAAAGGTGTGCAAATTAGGATGTCGTTTGCATAGGCAAGGCATTGGACATTGAAGGAGCGGATTAAAGAACAGATGGGCTGCATGTAGATGCTAAACATCAATGCAGATAGGGATGAACCCTGAGGTACACCTTGCTTTAGAGGAAATGGCTCTGATGTGGTGGAGCCAGTTCTGACTTGTTGCCATCTGTTGCACAAATAAGATTTACACCAGGCTAGTGCTGAGCCTTGTATCCCTTTTTCTTTGAGGCGAAGTAAAAGTGTCTCATGGTTCACAGAATCAAAAGCGGCTGCTATGTCCAAGAAGATGAGGACAAATCCTTGGTGGATGTTGTCAAGTCCTGTGATCAGGGTGTTGAAGAGGGTTGTGAGGATGGTGTCAACACTGTGTGCTTCTCTAAAGCCGTGTTGGGATGAGTCCAGCGGTGCTTCAGTGTCAACGTGGTGTTGGATTTGTCGCTGGACTACCTTCTCGATGATTTTGGCTAGCAGAGGGATGCTCGAAATTGGTCTGTAGGACTCAACTTTAGATGGTTCGAGTCTGCTATTTTTTAACAGAGGGCGAATTGAAGTGTATTTTTAGCATTACCTAACGAGCGTTAACGTTACCAAACGCGCGTTCTGTAATGGTACTGCAATTTAATAAACATACCCCTTAGATACCACGGAATGAATGTGAGCCTCAAATGATAAATTTATATCTACCAAAATACCAAGCACCCAAAAAACTGGTTCAACATTATTATTTAACCAGTACAATGCTTCTATCAATAGAATAAGCAGCAGTTTGCCATAATTGATATTTAATTTTAGGTGCAAGATGTTCACCCTTCTTTCCAACAAGTATAGGATGTCATTTATTACTGGATTATAATCACTAGCTTGTGAAGACAAGGTTAGCAATATGGAAATATCATCCACATACATGTAGTATTTGAGCTCTACCTCACCAAGGAACCATCCTAAGGAAATCATTAACACATTAAAAAGAATAAGAGAGAGTGGTGACACCTGCGGGATGCCTCAAGTTACTATCCATGTCTCTGAAAGCCATTGTGTAAATGTCAATGTCTGAGAATTTTCAGTGAGATGTGAATTCCCTATCTGAAATGGGGAATCCATTCTTCATTGTTGGCCCTGCTCTAACCATTCTCTCTCCTTGGCCCAATCACTCCCCCTGGCAAGGTAGAAATGGTGAACATTCTCACATCTTGAAAAAGCCTGTTCTGAAATGACATTCACAATTGTATTCCAATCTGCTTATGTGAATGCTGCTCTTTAGATGTGGGAATACTTAACCTCCCGTTATGAACAACAGATTTTGGGTAATCTCTTGCCAGTGCCACACCAAGACGTGTGCCAGCGATGCAGCCACACATGGTGCAAAAATATAGGGGTGCATTTAGGGCTGGTTTTCTGCCGATTGCCGGCACTTGCCCCCCCCCCCCCCACCAGTGCTGCCTGTCTGGCCTGCCGTCACTTTTTCTGTTCCCTTAGTGGCAGTGGCAGTCCTCCAATTAAAAAGAAAACTTCAAATCTTTCCAACTCCATGCTTGCAGGGCTGGTCTGGCAAGCAGGCTTCAGAGGAGGGAGGGATCAGACCAACCATACAAGTGTGGAGTCAGAAGGACCTCCTTTTTTTAAAATTGAAGGTCCTCCACTGCCACCAAGAGAACAGGAAAAGCAGTGATAGGAGTATCAATTTTAAGAGACTGCTCCAAGATCTAGGTGGGAGCGTGGTTGTTTCTGCCTCATGCAGCTTCTTAAAATCTCTGCTTCTGCCAGACGTAGTGAGGCATGCTTGCTCTGTTCTGCGTCTATTTTACATGGGGCTCTATGTTTGGAAGAACCTCTTGTAAAATACTGGCATAACTCTCCATGTCCCGACTTGGATATGTGTGTTCCCCTCTATACAACCTCTCTAAAATGTACCTTAAAGCTTTTAAGTGAGCATATTATAAACTTCAGGGAGCTTTATTAGAATCTTCAGTGTCATTGAAAGAAAGAGACAATGCTTTTGTGTGGGTTGTGTGATATTTCCCTTTGTCACCTAAAATAGCTTCTGCAGTGAGAAAATATTGGAATATTTTGCAAATAAATTCTTCTTTAGCAATGAAGAAATCCAGATTTGCCTACTGTAGGAGATAAAATTTGAGAGACTTATTATATCCTGCAGCGCTACCACCATCAGATGATATGGTTGGTACAAAGACTTGTCATCATCAATGTGAACATTGCCAGAAAGGTGCAATCACTCTAAAAGGAGATACATCTATTAATCCTGTTGATGGACGAATTTTTAAGTTGACGACTAGAACTTCTTGCACCTCTTCTTATATGGTGAATGGTATATTTTATTTATTTGTGAGTTTTATATACCGCTATTTCAAGTAACCAAAGAGGTTTACATTTTAAAACAGCAGTTACATTGAAACATCTTAAATGTTTAACAGGTACAAAACAAAATCAAAGTAATTTAAATGATTGAGACAATATAACTTATTTACAGAGAGAGGGTGTTACATGAGAAAAATTGTATTAGTATTATACGAGGGGGGTTAGGATATAATGGAAGCTTTGGGGTATGTTTACTAAAGTGCGTTAGTGCGATTCGCGTTAGGAGCCGCGGTAGAGACAGAAACCCAAAATAAGGACATGGGCGGTACATCGTTACCGCTAACGCGCGTTCCAAAAACTAACGAGCGTGACAGGGCGCCGTGGCGCATTACCGCGCATTAATCCTAAGAAGGCGTACAGACACAAATGACAGAAACAAAGCTGTAGCACAATGATTACCTCACTGACCGCTGTCACAGGCAGCATGCGGTCGAATCCTCTGGGTTCCCCAGTGTGCCGAATGCAGAAGGCTGGCCCAGGCACCATCCTGTACATTACGTAGGGAATGAGGAGGCAATTTTTTCTTTACGTTCAGTAGTGTTGCCAGCAAACACACCCTCACAGTGGTGTAACCGAAGGTGCTGCAGATGGCACCCCATAATGCACCACACAGGCTACATTATAAAGTGCACTGTCCACTGAGGCACACCAAGATGTCCCCCATAGAACACCATATAAGGCAACTTAAAGGGCGCCAGATAAGGTGCCGCATGGGGCGCCTTATGAGGCACTGTAAGGTTATATTACGCTGAGGGGGTTTCGCTGGCGGCACTAATGTGCATTAAAAATATACAATGCTGCAGACAGCCCGATAAAAGAAGCCCACTGTGGGTCTGAACCCATGACCACTGGCCCCACAGGCCATGAAGGAATCAGTGGGCTGCAGCCCCATAGCTGCAAACAACCCCCTGGCTGGCAACTGAAGGGCATCAGGACATCACCCAAATGGCCTGCTGTGTTGGCTAGGATCTGTCCCAATGCAAACATACCCATGGTGCAATGCACATGCAGATCAGCAGTCCAGAGATGAACACAACACAGCCCCCTGGCACGGTAGGGCGAAATGACTGTGTGTGTCACTGTCACATAGTAGCAACAGACAGTAGCATAACAGGGTGCCCCATAAGAAGTTAGAAAAGGTGTCCCCTAAGGCAGCTTGATCCGTAGCACAATGGTTAAGACACTGTCAGATGGTGCAAGCTCTGTGAGTTCAATTCCCCCTGTGGCTCTAAGGACAAAAGCTGCTTGCGACATTACCCTCCCCAAACCATAGTCATTGATTTGGATAACCAGTCAGCACTCTGTTAAAACCATAGATGTCGGCCATAACCAACCTGAGAGGTGGGAGAAAATGCCCACCTCCCCTCATTGGGAGGGCCCCTTTAATCAAGAGAGCCTCAGCCCACAAAAGAAGAAAATAGTGTGAATTCGCATCCAGAACCGTGTTTGAGATATGTACAAAGTCAAATATATCCACAAATCATGTAATAAAGGAAATAAAATGTCAAACCATGCTGGAAACAAGGCAGGTAATAACCAAATTGTCCTGCCATCGTACCCCTGCAGGAAACCCCACAATGCCATGCTTTGGTCATCCCAACTCAGGGCCCTGTATCAAGTGAATGTGTACCTGCCAGGCAGGTGTATCTGTGGATGAGTCTGCGACATTACCCTTACACCAATTCAGTGATGTCAGAAGCAGCTTAAATTTGTACATCTAACAGGATCTGCTGTCAAACACACACTCACAGGACTATACCCCGAAGGTGCCGCATAGGGTACCCTACAAGGCACACCAGAGGGTAAAGGTAAATGTACACTGTCTGCCAGGGCACCCTATAGGGCGTGTTACAGAGAGCCCCATAGGTCATGCCATAGGGTTCCCGATAAGGCACCATGAGGATTCTGCACTGTGAGGGTGGTGCTGCTGTCAGCACCAATGTAAAGCAAAGCTACAAGATGCCTCTCAAAGGGCCACCAAACACCTTTTCTGTGGTCTGAAACCCATGACCTAGGGGCCGCCACAGGCATTGAAGTAGCTAGTCGCCCATATTGCTAGTGCACATAACACAGTCCCAATAATGAGGTGGCCAGCCCATGGAGCAGAACCGTGAAATGCTCAAAACCCCCACACCAGATCCACAGCAGTTGCACTATGCACATACAAAGAATGCTTGTCAATGAAACAAACCAAGGTCTCAGCAAACAAGGGCATATGGCAAACACAATCAAGACCAAGGCCAAGATCATTACCAAATATAAAAGGCCCAATAACATCACAAACCTTTTTCATAAACCGAAAGCTACTGGCAAAAGCAAAAGCAAACACTAACATACTATGAATATGTGGAGAAAGAATATGCAGATGGCTGTACCACCAGAACCAATAACCCCCTGACTGGCCAAAGAAAGGGCGCCATGTCACCACCCAAAGTGCCTGCTGGGCGTTAAGGATATGGGTGTAAGCAACAATACCCATGGTGCACTGCACATGTACATCAGCAGTCCCGAGATGTACATAGGAGGGGGTATGCACCCCCACAGCACCTGCCCCTGAAGGGAGAAAGGAATTTGTGCGTCACTGCCATAGAGCAGCAAAAGACAGTAGCCCAACAGTGTGCCCAAGAAGATGAATGAAAAAGGTGACCAGTATGGTGCCGAGAAGGGTGCCTCATGCTAAGTGTAATATGAGGTACACAGGGATAAGAGAGTGCAGATGGAACCCTGGCCCATAGAACCATATGGAACGGTGCCCCAGAAAGGGTATGTGGGCCAAGGTCAGTGTGCCCTAGGGACTGCAAGTGGTGTCTGCAGGACCTACGTGGAACAGAGACAGATGTAGTACAGACACCACATAGAACCCACAGTAAAGACAATGAACAGGTGACTGACGGAGGGAGAGTAGGGAGTTACTGGACCCTCACCCCTGTGGACATCCCATGTGTCTGGCAGCAGCGCACACAAACATGGTGCTGGCAACAGCAACACACCAAAGGTTGTTGGCACCCTAGAGTACTAGAAAGACAGTGTGTGGCAGGTGAGGAGAAAATGTGTCCCCCAGTGGAGGTGGAGGTGCCCAGAGGAGTGGGCCTGCCACACAGAACAGCTACAGGCCCGCCAAGCACAAAGAGATGCAATACAGACAAGGGTAGCAGTGTAGGATACGGGGTGACAGTGTACAGCAACATACAGGACATGTCACATCACACTGATGCAGATAGATGGACCAAAGGATGGTCTGCAACTGTGATGAGGATGATAAGAGCGGACAGGACATAAAAGCCAAGAGATGATTGTTACAGCGACCCCAGGTACCAGTGCAGGAAAGGCATCAAAACAGGAGAACAGAGAGATTGAAAAGCCATGACCACTAGGATGGAAAGCGCTGCAGAAAAAAATAACTACAATAACACCATTAGGCACACAGAAATGGATGCAGACAGGACCACAGCATGTCACCATACAAAACTACAGCTGTGTGCCAAGTGAGGGCACCCCAAAGACTAACCAAGATGCAGTACACATGTTGAGCAGGGGTCCACAGCCAACATCACAGTCCACAGGTGGGATGGGAGGCACATATGAGCAGGTCCACACCCACCCCAGGAAATATAATGCAGTGTAAACAACATGCAATATATCAGGGGAGCGACACATGAGGGCAGGAAGGGGCCAGGACAATGGAAAGCCATGTGGATGGGCTGTGGTCAAGGAGAATGGACTGTAAGAGGAGCAGGTGCATGACCAACCAGTTCAGTGTTGTGGCCCAGACCAACCGGCAGCAGCGGTCCCAATAAACAGGCAGCCCAGTCACATGCCCCACCCCAGGAGGGAAACTACAAAGAGTCAAGACAATGTGGCACACAGGCTGCAAACAGGCCATGCTGACATGCACAGCTCAACCATGGAAGGGTGGGCGTAGATGTGATGGGGGTGCACACAGCATATGGGCAAGTAAGCATCTAACAAGGAAGGAAAAGATCAATGCCAGGTGTTGCCCAAACTGGCAACCTCCCGAGTGGCAATGAAACTGGGTGACCAATATCCCAAATATCCAAAAAAACACAAGTGCAAACAGTCGTCCACAAAAGGCAGAAACCAGACCCAAGCAGCCAATGTATCCTGCATCCCGGTACACCATATGACCTGTAGAAAGACATGGGGCCTGTGTCGCTGCCCACGTTGCCAGCACACACCCAAACCATTTTGCGAGTCCACCCACCTGTTGCTGCCTGTGGAGCCTACACACCCTGAGCACCCCCCACTGGTGCAACCCCAAATCCTATGCTGCATCTCATCAGCAGTCGCTAACACACAGTAATATGTGATGTGGAGGGCTTCAACACAACATGTCCCCACAGTGTTCGCACCCACCGTATGCACAGCAGTCACCATCCCCAACCACCCAAAGAACATGGTGAACGCATGCAGAGTGACAAGGCAACATGCCATGTCAACAGTTATGTATCAGGGCTACATATGCATGTACAGCTCATCCCCCCCCCTTTACTGCAAGAAACAAAATACCCAGACAGTCCATGGCAGCAACGGTGGCCCAGTCCCCCCAGTGACATTCAAAATAGGCCAGCAATGAGTTTGAGAAAAAGGTCTGTGTCCAAATTGCAGAGGCCCTTATCCCTGTGGCAACAACATCCAGGGACAGTCTCACAGGGGTGCTGTGTCCACGCACATATGGATGACGGGATCTCCAGATGCAGTGTCGTAGATGTGACACGTATGTTGTCTGTGTCCTGTGTGAAAATATGTAGATGTAAGGAAAGGGAATGGCACACCAACCCACGGCCCCTGTAGGTCTGAAAGGAGACAGTCATATAGAAAGGGGTCACCCCAGAATGCATAGATATCACCACATGACATGGCCACAACAATGAGCACAGTGCACATGAACCACTGCAGGAGATGTCTCTTAAGACCAGGACACCATCCCAATATGTTCATGTAAATGCACATGACAGACAGGCACCACTGGGGTCCAGAGCATGTCCAGCAGTGGTGGCACACACAGACAACCATGAAAGACATGATGATAGCAACAGGCCAAATGCAGCGCCAGCACGTGGTGTATGCCCCAGAGTGTGGAAGCTGAGGCCTACCTGAAAGGTAGAGCTGTGACCTGACTGGGAGTGTCCGTGTCAGGCAAGCACACAAAGAGCCCCAATAGAGGCTGCAGACATCAATGGAGTACGGACATTACCATGTGTGCATGGGTAGCTGTGAGTGCAGCATGTCCAAGGTGCATTGTGTTGTGTGGAAACAAAATGTCGACGTACATCGGTCCACCAGCAAACCTGAGACATGTCAGAAAAGGATATATGACACATGCCCACAATGTACAGTAGCCCACAAGCAGAAGGGAAAAGAGGGATGAGGGAACATCACTGGAGCAGTGGCTATACACATCCCTGAAACACACATAGGCGGCGAGGCGCAGAATGATCGGTCATGTAGACAGGTCAAGCAGACACAGAGACATACACTGTGAGTCAAGGTATGCATGCGAGAAGGTGCAGATGGCAGGACCCCCGACAATCACCAACAAGTGGAGACCCCCATCGCAGTACATGCATGAGTGCCATGCATCCTGCTAATGCCACAATGGCAGTGAGTGATCCACATGCTCTCAAACAATACAATGCCCTGTGCCTGTGTACCCACACAGCCTGTCACTATGTGCAGCAGAAACACCATTAAGACTCCCAAGATGTGCACAGGTAATGGCCACATGTGTGACAAACGGAAGCTAAGGGTGATGGAGTAGTGGGCCAGAGACATGTGCAGCACCATAGGAGCAGTGGAGAGAAAGCAACATATATGTGTCACACCATGACGACAGCAATGCAAACCGCACTGTATGCCAACTCACCCGAGTCACCTGCCTGTTGCAGTGATGTACACACACTCCCCACACGCAGCACAGCAGTGGGCAGTATGGTCAGCCAATCCCTGGGGGCCCGGAAAGCAGATGTTCATCCTGGGGAGGCAAAAACACATCAGACATATCGAGACATGTCACGGTAGTGCTGCACAATCCATACACCTGCTCACACATGATGAACCCTGAGAAACGTCCCCAGCACAAGCAGAACTTACAGGAGAAGAGCTCCTCGATCAGATGTTGCCTGGCCGCCATCCCTGCACGTGTGTCACCATGGCCAGGTGCAGGAGGGCACACAGGATCCACCCCGAGATCCTCATTAATATCGACTGGAACATTGTGCTTGAGAGCAATGTTGTGGAGGATGCAACAGGCTAGCATGATCTTTGCCACAGTCAGGGGCCCGTACTGTAAGGCCCCGCCAGTCCTATCCAGACACCTGAAGCGACTTTTGAGAACGCCAAAGGTGCGCTCAATGACTGAGCGGCTGGAGGCATGGGCCTCATTGTACCGCATCTCTGCACCTGTCCAAGGGAGACGCACAGGGGTCAGCAGCCAGGCACGACACCCATATCCTGCATCACCTTCAAACAGAAATTGCAGTAAGTCACACGTGAGAAGATGAACCTATGGAACCCATGATGTAGCAATGCACAAATGGACAGCAGAGAAGCATGGTCACACACATTTGATGTCACAGAATTGCACACGATGGGGGTGCACCAGAGTCTGCATCCGGGAGTTCCAAAACACACTGGGCGGGACAAAGATGTGCAGTTGTGCAAGTCGCGGAAAATCATGATACATGGCACACAGGGGATATGTCAGTGGACCACAATCCCGGGGGGGCCAGGTGGGAGTGTCAGTGCAGACAGGCCAAAGCAAACAGTCATGCAGCAGACATGTGTGATAGCAGGTTCACACACAGCCCATGACACGTATCACCCCCTACATGGCGAATGAGGAGGACCCATACACACTGTACAGAATGTGTATTGTCCTGTGCCCCCAAGTCGCCAATGCCCCCCCACCCCGGATGGCACATGCACAATCCCATGCCACATGGTGCGAGAAATGGACACAACACACAGGCAGACATATGTCAAACCTCCAAAGGTGTAGGAGCCACATTCATGGTGGGGACACAGCATGCGTGTCTGGAATGCATGCATGCAGAGGACACAGGTGACAATGGTGCCCCCGCGAAACACATATGGTAGGTACACATAGGATGTGGGGAATACCTACCCAGCAGGACATAGTCCTCATATTGCCCGGCCTCAAACAGGCCGAATAGTGCTGAGTTCTGCAGGATATAGGAGTCTTGGGCTGACCCCGGGAACCGCGGAACCACATTCAGGATACGCATACCTGCATCACAGACAACCTGCACATTGAGGGAATGGAAGTGTTTGCGGTTGCGTTACACAACCTCCCTGTCACATGGCGGGACGAGGGCAACATGTGTGCAATCTATTGCGCCCATCACGTGTGGTATCACTGCAATCTGTTGGAATGCATGTCCCAGGGCCACCCAATGTTGCCTACTGTTGGGAATGGCAATGTAATTCCCAACCCGGCTGACCATGGCCCGCAGTACCTGGTGGAGGCTGCGAGAGAATGTTGGCCTACTCATCCCACCCACTGCAGCCACTGAGGATTGGAAACAGCCAGAGGCAAAGAAATATAGGGCAGCAAGGAGCTTGGCCAATCCTGGTATAGCATGTGACCGGGCAGTCAGGGGCTCGAGGTCAGGTCGTAGATCCTCATAGAGCTCCCTAATAGCCCCTGTGTCCAGCCGGTAGAGGGAGATTACCTGGTCCTCCCTGATGTTCTGGAGCCTGTCCCTGGGCCTGTAGAGGCGTTGCAGGTGGGGCCGCCCCTCAGGACACCTACGGCACCATTGTTCCCCCACACCTGCCTGTGGACCCCCCACAGCTGCAGGCCTGAGTTGCAGCGGGTTAGGACCCATGCCCAGTGCCGCAGCCCCAGGACCATCATCTCCCTCTGCCGGAAAGTGCAGCCCAGCTAGCTCCAGCAATGCAATCACTGCACCACCTGCATTCACAGTCTGAGCCATGATAGACACAGGATGTGGGACAAGTGGCTGGGATATAGGGTGCGGGGCGGGCACAGGAATCACAACAACGATACACACCTGGTCAACCAGGAACATCCATCACAGCCAACACCCTGTGGTCAGTAATGTCCTATGGTTAGCAATGTCCTGTAGCCAGCAACGGAGCGCGCGCAGGGGCGTGCGTTCACCTGCATTGCACCCGACAATAGCCATTGACGTGTTCCCCTGTGATGCAGCATGGTGTAAAGCTACTTCGAGGTATACCCCTTTCCAAATATGGAAAACACCAAGATGTTACAGGGGCGTTAACCGTGTTCGCATGCGCGTACACGCAACGCACGTCCCATGTAATTGCGTCACAAAAACGTAACCATCACCCAACGCGCGTGGTAATGGGCTGAACAAAAATATACATGTACTACGACAGAAAACATATGTATTACTTACCAGCACAACATTGGATTGTTGGAGGAGGGCACGTGTAGTGTGTACACCCAGGGCTAAATTGGAGGAATATTGAAAAGCTGGAAACCATGCACAGTACGGCACATAGGTTACATAATCATGTCACGTCCATGCGTGCGCAGGAGGAGAGTGCATCGTTGCGCGCGTACGCAACATGCGTATGCAACGCGCCCAGAGCCACACCCAAAACATACCTATATATAGCTAGGGAGGACAAAATGGCATGCACCTCAGCACACATCCGGGATGGAGACCACCAACCAGATGTCTGAGAATGCAGGCCCACAGCAAAGACCAGCAAGGAACACAAGTAATGATGACGGTGAGAGGACAGGCCCATCTGGCCTACAGCAAACCCCATGTCTACGGGCCACTTTCACAATGGGGCAAAGGCGGCACCGGCCCACCCTCCCAGAGGAGTTGCGCAAGAGGACAGTGAGGTTCAGCCAGGAGGAGAATGATCTCTTCCTGGCAGGCATCCTGGAGCGATATGAAATACTCTTCGGCCAACAGAGCTCCACAACATCAGGTGCAACACATGCCAGGGCATGGGCAGAGGTGCAGGTGGAGGTGGAAACCGCAGATGGCCCACACAGGGATGTCGAGAGCCTCAGGAAACGATATTGCGACATCAAATGCAACATACGCAACGAGCTGGCACGGGAGAGGAGAGGGGCCCAGAGCACAGGAGGAGGACCAGCACAGGTCGGCAACCTGACTGCACTGGAGTGGTGCCTGGCAGAGAGACTAGGATCCATGTACATCCATGGCCTGCCCCCTGAGCTGGACACAGCGCACACAAGTGCTGGTAAGTGTGAGAGTGAGCTGCACCAGTGGGAGCCTGCAAACGCATGTGTGGGGGTGGCCAGGGGTGGAGTGGGCTCTGGGTGTCATGATTTGGCAATATGAGGACCCAGATGGCAGCACAGGCATACGGCCAGCCTCTGGCCCATGACCCATTGTGGGAGACATGTCCATGGTGGGCAGGGAGTGGCACAGCAAAGTGGATGGGTGCAGTGGCGAGGTGAACAGTCCCACAGTACCAGCAGAGGCTGCCAATGTGTTGCAGGGGAGATGGTGCAGGGCTGGTGGAGGCAGCACGGCCACACAGGTGGTAACGTGGCCGACGGGACTGCACAATGCACCTGTGTCGAACATGGACTGTGTTTGCAGGGCTGATAGTGGTGACGGGGCTGCATGGTGTGGGTGGTAGCATGCAAGGGGGGAGGGGATAGTGGAACCTGCAGGGCAATGGGCCCCACGGCATGGATAGATAGGTAAGGGGGGTGGGAGGGAAGGGCCCCTACCAGGACCCATGTGGCTCACCCACACACATGTGCCCTTAGGGGAGTGGGACGGGTGTAGACAGGCAATCATGTCTCATATTGCCTATATAACATTGTGTCCCACAGGTGACATATGCGCTATAGATGCAGCAGAGGAGGCGCAAGGGGACAATCAGCCCTGGCCGTGCACACCCATGGACCCTGGGCCGGAGATGGCACAGGTGGAAGCAGGAGTTCCCCCCACCACCCCAGGGGAGGCCATTGAGACTATCACACAGTTGGCATGAGGAGGAGGAACGGCCACCCATGATGCCACGGGGGAGGTGTCTGCTGAGGCGGACCAGTGAACCAGGGCAGTGGCGCTGTCCGCTGTGTCTGCTGACATTCAGCAAATGCAGGTGCACTCCGCAGCGGCACAGAAGGATGCAGAGGGTGAGTGTCAAACTGTGTTTTGTTGTCAATGCCTCTGCATAGGTGGTGGATGTTTTTCAGACTTACAATGCACTACCTGCTATCTTCACAGGTGTACGGCATTTACTGCGAGCGGGGCGGAGGGAACAGCGCTGGCAACGGTGTGCGCAACGGCGCAACCAGTGCATGATGTCCGGGGTCCTTGTGGGGGTACAGCAGCTGGTCACAGCTGCGCAAAGCATGGCTGCGAGCCTAGCAATAACAGCGGCACACATGGGGCCGATGCCACCACCACCACCACCTCCACCAGCACTAGCAGAGGCGGCAGCAGCGGTAGCAACGGTGGCAGCAGAGACACCGTCATCACAGGGTGGGAGGGGCCGTGCAAGGCATGGCAGGGGCAGGGGGAGGGGGAAATAAACCGCAACATAAGCAGCTTTAGCACATGTCATGTCTCCTATGTTGCTTGTGGGGGGCAATATGATGCACAGCCCACCCGTGACGGACCCTGGGGCCTGCCCGATGCAAACTATTCTGCCAGACGGTGTAGGCACCGACACTGCTGTGGCCAGCATGGGATGCCCCACCTGCTCTAGGGCGCACACCAGCAGGCACACACTACCCAGCAGCTGTAGCCAACATCTGTTTTCCTCATCTGTTACCCGTGAGCCGGGGGGGGGAGGTGTTTACAAGCGGTCATGGGCTATAGAGGGGGAAAGGGCATGACAGGAGGTGGGCTGTGGGTGATGGGGGGGTGTTGGACTGGTAATGTGCAGTGGGATGATTGGGGGGGGGGGAGGGCTGCTAAAGGGCTATTCGGGGCATCCTGGAAATGGCCTGATGGGGTCAGTACTGGATCTGCCCGGTTTGGATTAGCTCGGATTGAAGATGCGTGGTGGTGGGGTTTGACATACAGTGCACCCATGAAGGTGCTGGACCGTTACATGGGCTCGGGGGGGGGGGTTGACTGGTATCCTGGTGGGTGGAGGGGAGCTAGGATATGACATGGGCCGAAGATGTTGCCAGAACATGATTAGATCTGGCATCATAGGGTCCCGTGAAAACAAGATGAGCTGCTGAGCGCACCATTACAGGAATGGGGTGGCTATGCCCCACTCACCTTGATATGCCATCTGTTATGTGAACAGTATAGGACTCCACATATCCAGGTTTCGGGAAACAACAACGAGATCAAAGCACAGCAGATACACTTACCCAGACTGCGACCATAGCTTTGAGGTATGTACTGCATACCCTCAGTCATTGACAGGCACTACTGAGTCTACAAGCTGTCCTCTGATGACCATACACTGTAGCACAGGCACATTTTGGATGACAGTCTATCTGCCAGTCTCCTCTGTTATATATCCTACTGTGTCCGATACCTGTCCCTGTGGCTTCTTGTCAACCCTCAGTATAGCACACATGATAGCACACGTGTAGGTTACCCCACATGCCAACTACAGGTCAGTCCCCTCCCTTGCGACTGACAGCTGGCAATTTGCATAATATCCTGACCCTTAAGAGATGCCCCTCAAGCACATGTTTTGAGAGACAGACCATGTGGTAGCAGGGGTCAGTGGCCGAACTGCTGTCCTGTGTTATGTTTAATCCTATGTATTTGCTATAGACGGCTGATAACAGTCACCCTTGATGCAGTGGAACCCCCTGTGCCTCATTCCAAACACACCTCCCAAAAACATGACATACACACAGAATCGACCATATTAGAGACCCAGCTCATGTCCCCCTGCGGCCATGTCCACTCTGTCTACCCCTAGACCTGTGCACATTATGGCTCAGTGTCCATTAGCCCCCTTGCTGTGTACATGCCATCATCCACCCTGGTCTGAGCCCATCACAGATGCTGCACATAGCCTTGCATGTTCCACCACAGCTGACCCCTAGGCACTGTTAGATGTGTGTGCTTTTGGCCATGTGTGGCACTGGCCCATGTGATGCCTGTAATATCGCAAAATGCATGACACGGGTACAGTACCCTACATGCTCCCATTGTATCTTACACGGACACGCATGTGGTTCCCCACATGTGTCAATCACACAACACTGACCCATAACAAGGAGGGATATCTGGACACCACAGTTGCCTGTTAACAATGTAAACCTTTATTTACAATACACATTTGTCGCCACATTTGGCAGTGCCCAGCATGCTGACATTGCTGTCAGCCAACCCTGCTGCCTGCAGTCAGTGTGGCAGGCCATTGCATGGGCTGTCACAGGGCGGGTGTGCAATGCGCATCTGCACGCTACACACCCCGGGGACCCCTGTCACATGGTAGCTGATCCGGCGTGCCACCAGCTACTCGCTCCTCCAGCAAGCGCAGCCGGTCAGCCACCATGGTCAGGGTTGCCAGGACCTGCCCCATGATGAGGGCATGCTGCCTCTGGGCATGTGCATGCACACGCACAGCCGCTGCCACGCGCAGCCCACACATGCAGCCACACAGACACAGGTCTCCCCATGTCTGTGTGGCTGCATCCACGGTGTGCCTGTCAGCGGCTATGTGTGCCATGCTCACGTCCAGGGGGGACGCATCGCCATCACCATGGTGCAGGTGGCTGGTGCCCCCATAGCCCTGTGACAGCCCATGCAGATGGGCACATGGCACATGCGGCACAACCCTCCCCGCACCCGCCCCATCCCCCTCCAGCTCCACGTTGCCAAGATCATCTCTCTCTGGCCCCTGTCCCCCCACAGCAGGGCCCCTCCCCTCCCAACCCACCTGCACCCGCCCCTCCGCCCCCTGCACCCCCAACACCTCTGCCCTCTCCCCCTCCCCCACCTCCTCCCCCACCCTTGCCACCCAAATCAGCTCCATTTCTCCCTCTCCCGGCCCCCCCTCCTCCGCTTCCTCCTCCTCCTCCTTCCCATCGGCGCCGGTTGCTGCATCACCCTCAGATTGCGGGGTGCCGTGCCCCTCCTCCATGGCCACTGGTTCAGCCACCACCTCCTGGCCGACATCTCTCTCCGGCTCCTCCTGCCCCTCATCTTGCCCCACAGGCTCCTCGTCAGCACGTGCATCCGCTGTGGGAGAAGAGAAAACGTGTCATCTCCATGGTCACACATCAGCCACAGGAGTCATATACATCCTGTGGTCATAACAGCCAGTGCCCCACAGGGCCATGTCACATCACTCACCGTCCTGTTGGGCCATCCGCTCCCTCTGTACACGACGTACAAAATGGGGGTATCTTGCCCTCAGCTCCCATGCTTTTTTACGGAGATCCTCGACCTATTGGAGTGACAACACATATTGACATTAGGGGACACACACCCTTTCGGCCCCTCTGCCGCAACACATATATTTTTCAGTATGCAATATAGTTAGGCCCTATGATCACAGACTGGGGCATTCCCCACAGCACCAGGGTGAGGGGTAGGGCTCTGAGGTGAGGCCTACTGCATCCTGGGAATATGGTTTGCCATTGTGTTCACAGACTGGGGCATTCCCCACAGCACCAGGGTGAGGGGTAGGGCTCTGAGGAGAGGCCTACTGCATCCTGGGGATATGGTTTGCCCTTGTGTTCACAGACTGGGGCATTCCCCACAGCACCAGGGTGAGGGGTAGGGCTCTGAGGTGAGGCCTACTGCATCCTTGGGCTATAGCTGAACCCTGTATGCACAAACAGGGTCAGATACCATAGCACAAGGACTGAGGATGGAGCCCTCATTTGGGGCCTGTAGCATCCATGGGCTATAGTTATGTCTTTTACTCACAAACATGGTCAGATACCATAGCACAAGGACTGAGGATGGGGCCCTCATTTGGGGCCTGTAGCATCCTTGGGCTATAGCTGAACCCTGTATGCACAAACAGGGTCAGATACCATAGCACAAGGACTGAGGAAGGGGCCCTCATTTGGGGCCTGTAGCATCCTTGGGCTATAGCTGAACCCTGTATGCACAAACAGGGTCAGATACCATAGCACAAGGACTGAGGATGGGGCCCTCATTTGGGGCCTGTAGCATCCTTGGGCTATAGCTGAACTCTGTATGCACAGACAGGGTCAGATACCATAGCACAAGGACTGAGGATGGGGCCCTCATTTGGGGCCTGTAGCATCCTTGGGCTATAGCTGAACCCTGTATGCACAAACAGGGTCAGATACCATAGCACAAGGACTGAGGATGGGGCCCTCATTTGGGGCCTGTAGCATCCTTGGGCTATAGTTATGTCTTTTACGCACAAACAGGGTCAGATACCATAGCACAAGGACTGAGGATGGGGCCCTCATTTGGGGCCTGTAGCATCCCTGGGCTATAGTTGAACCCTGTATGCACAAACAGGGTCAGATACCATAGCACAAGGACTGAGGATGGAGCCCTCATTTGGGGCCTGTAGCATCCATGGGCTATAGTTATGTCTTTTACTCACAAACAGGGTCAGATACCATAGCACAAGGACTGAGGATGGGGCCCTCATTTGGGGCCTGTAGCATCCTTGGGCTATAGCTGAACCCTGTATGCACAAACAGGGTCAGATACCATAGCACAAGGACTGAGGATGGGGCCCTCATTTGGGGCCTGTAGCATCCTTGGGCTATAGCTGAACCCTGTATGCACAAACAGGGTCAGATACCATAGCACAAGGACTGAGGATGGGGCCCTCATTTGGGGCCTGTAGCATCCTTGGGCTATAGCTGAACCCTGTATGCACAAACAGGTTCAGATACCATAGCACAAGGACTGAGGATGGGGCCCTCATTTGGGGCCTGTAGCATCCCTGGGCTATAGCTGAACCCTGTATGCACAGACAGGGTCAGATACCATAGCACAAGGACTGAGGATGGGGCCCTCATTTGGGGCCTGTAGCATCCTTGGGCTATAGCTGAACCCTGTATGCACAAACAGGGTCAGATACCATAGCACAAGGACTGAGGATGGGGCCCTCATTTGGGGCCTGTAGCATCCTTGGGCTATAGCTGAACCCTGTATGCACAAACAGGGTCAGATACCATAACACAAGGACTGAGGATGGGGCCCTCATTTGGGGCCTCTAGCATCCTTGGGCTATAGTTATGTCTTTTACGCACAAACAGGGTCAGATACCATAGCACAAGGACTGAGGATGTGGCCCTCATTTGGGGCCTGTAGCATCCTTGGGCTATAGCTGAACCCTGTATGCACAAACAGGGTCAGATACCATAGCACAAGGACTGAGGATGGGGCCCTCATTTGGGGCCTCTAGCATCCTTGGGCTATATTTATGTCTTTTATGCACAAACAGGGTCAGATACCATAGCACAAGGACTGAGGATGGGGCCCTCATTTGGGGCCTCTAGCATCCTTGGGCTATAGTTATGTCTTTTACGCACAAACAGGGTCAGATACCATAGCACAAGGACTGAGGATGGGGCCCTCATTTGGGGCCTCTAGCATCCTTGGGCTATAGTTATGTCTTTTACGCACAAACAGGGTCAGATACCATAGCACAAGGACTGAGGATGTGGCCCTCATTTGGGGCCTGTAGCATCCTTGGGCTATAGCTGAACCCTGTATGCACAAACAGGGTCAGATACCATAGCACAAGGACTGAGGATGGGGCCCTCATTTGGGGCCTCTAGCATCCTTGGGCTATAGTTATGTCTTTTACCCCCTAACAGGGACATATACCATTGCAACACGACGGGGGATGGCCCCTGAGGTGGGGCCTGCTGTATCCTGGGATGTGTGTTGGCTTTATGATCGCAGACAGGGCCAGGTGACAGACCCCTGTGTGTCTCTTGGCATCTGTTATGGGCCTGTGGTCCTCTGTGGATGGGGCACATCATTGAGGCTACAACAGCGGCACATACCATAACAATGTGGTCTGTAATTCACCTGTACGATGTTTGCAGGCACCCCTGTGGCCAGGGGGATTCTTTTTTGGGTGGTAGGACAGACCTAACTCCCGGCTGAATGCGGAGACACCTTGCAGTCCCTGTTAGTGCATAGTTGATTGTTGATTTGGTTACATGGTGTTCCTCTGCACATCCTGGGTTGGGGTGCCTGTTCCCATGAACTTACCTCACGTGGGTAGTCAGTGCTCCTGTTGTACCTATTAGTGAGGCGCTCCCATGCCCTTCTGACCCTGACCAGATTCTGCCTTCTGGAAGATCCAGGGAATAGTCGTCTCTGTCTGAGGCAGAATAGCTCTGTGAGCAGGTAGAGCTCCCTTTGAGTGAATGCAGGCTTCCTCAACATTGCATCCATGTCTTCTGAAAGAATTTCTGCTGCGTAGCCACGTGCGTTGGTGCGGGTGTAGCCACGTGCATTGGTGCGGGCGTAGCTACGTGCGTTGGTGCGGGCGTGGCTACGTGCGTTGGTGCGGGCGTAATAGCGTGCGTGGGTACGTGTGTTGTTACCAGCGTGGGCACTGTATATTACAAACTCTTGCACCTATTAATTATGCTAACAGGTGAAAGTGTGCTGGCCTATGGTTTATCAGAGCCTGTGAGCAGGTGCTGGATTTTAAACCCCCAGGTTTTAGTACTGCTGCTACATATTCTAGGTGAAGTGTTTGGGACTCTGCTCATTACAGGGTCTGCTTTATGTTTCCTAGCCCCTTCTGCTGCACACATCTCGCATTAGCATATATTCACTTTCCTTTGCCTAGAGGTGACCATGACGTAGAGATGTATCTGCCATTTCTGATGTCCCTTTTGTTTAGATGTATTGAGGGGAATTTGTGGAGACAGGGGCCCAGAGGGAGTCCCAGATTAATTAGATGTAGGGTTGACATTGGGAACAATGTGGAGGGTGTTGTTATTTTGATTTTTTGGCAATGTATAGCATGGATTTGCTCCTTTTCATGTGTGCTCTTTCACCTTTTGACTATTTCCTCTCTGGGCTTTGGGCAGAGAACATTGGCTTTGATTCTGTATATCACCTCAGATAATATTTTTTTGCAGACACCACTGCTCCAAGCGGAAATGCATCTGACAGCCCTGCCACGTATCACCACAGTGGGTTCACACCCATAACCTCTGGCTCCACAGTCGGTGCATTTGACAGTGGGTTGAAGTTATGTCTGTATCTGTATCTCCTTCTATATGACTGGCTGACTACAGAGGGACGTCAGTTCACCACACAGTCCATCTACAGTAGTTCACAGGGTTGGATTGGGCCAGTCACACCCATGATGCACTGCACATGCAAATCAGCTGTCCACAGATACACACCATGGGGAATGCACCCCCACAGCACCTCGGCCTGGTGGGGGAACTGACCATGTGCACCCCCACAGCACCTAGGCCTGGTAGGGGGTTCTGACCTTGTGTTTTACTGGCACAGCGTAGCTACACACCGTCACATTGTGCGGGTACTGCGCTCACCGTGAGGCGCACAGCACCAGGTCCAAAGCACCATCCACGGCAGACATAGGCCATGCTGGACATCCACAGCAGTGTTAATGTGTGGGATAGGTAGTTTCTTCACAAACACCTTGGATATATCTGTCTGGCTCGGTCAGGTGTTGTCCCTATGGATTCCTAGGGGGAATCTGGTGGTAAACAGGGTCTCCCATCAACCAATCCACATTCTACCTCCCTGCAGTGGAAGGGACCATCAACCCCGGTTCTGCTGTGGGTGAGACACCCCTCAGGGCAGTTACTGCAGCTCTCTATATATCCATAGCACAATAGCAGACAGACATTAGGCCTGTATATGCTAGTCTGGACCCCACCACTATCTGATATTCTCTTGCAGCAGGCCTTCAGCCACTGCACCCTGCAAGACCCATACCAGCTGCAAACAGTCTGCTAGCTGGTCCATAAGGCATGTTCCTGTTGGAAATGCATGCACCCAGAACTGGACTGGGATGGCAGCATACACAACATGCAGATAAGTCAGTGACTGGCCCCCAAAGGGTAACACATACATATCACATGACAGAACTACTATGTAGCACTATGGGGATGCCTAGCCATGCTGTGGTCACTGCACAGTCAGGGTGAGATTGATCTCCCTGCAGGACATGCAGCGGTCACCCTGTCTGTGTAGGTGGTGGCCGGACACTTATATGCCGCAGTCAGTGCCCTATGCACTGTGCAGATGCAGCCTGCCCAGGCCACCCTGTTTGGGCTATACCCATGGTACCTTGCTCCTCATTATGCACATTGGCAGGCCAATACTGGCAACAGTGCTGGCAGTGTGGTCTGTGGAAGGTGTTTGCAGCCACCACACACTGTAGAGACAGGCACACACTCCGACACCTATGCCAGCATTGTGCTACTGTAGGGGGGTTCAGCAGCCCTGCCCACCATACCAGTCCTGGGCACAGTCCAGGCATGGATATGGTCCGCAATACTGTTGGGCGTCACTCCCCAGGGTGGTAAACACTGTCAGAGACCTGACCTGTAGCACACACCGCTCACATCAGAAAGATTGTTATGATGGAGCTCAATGAGAAAACTGTGCTTGACGTAGGACTTGCTATCTGCCAGTACTCATAGGAAACGTTTGATAGGTGTGTACCATATACCCAGGTGTAGGGTGGCATTGCTAGGGTATGCATGTGGTAGTATTGGGAGATGCACGCAGGGCCCAATGTCCTGCCTCTCCAGGAGGCATTGTCCACTGGGGCCTGTGGGTGTGGGTGTGGGTGTGTCTGCCCCTGTTGGCTGCTGCTTTACGGCAGAGGTTCCCAACTCCAGTCCTGGTGTGCCAAACACTGTTCGGATTTTCATGCTGTCACTCATGAATATGCATGAGCTACATCTGCATACCATGGGGGTGGTGCCTAGATATGCAGCACAGGCATCTTTTTTAGAGGCAGCATGGAACCTGAATGGTGTGTGGCCCTCCAGGACTGCATTTGGGAGACTCTGCTCTAGGTAATGCGGCTGTTTATGGTGTCTGTGCTCGGTGGGGTAAAATATAGGCGTATTAACCATGTGTATGTTCTCAGCAATAAAGGTTTGTCATTACAGTCACGGTAAAAATATGTGGACTGGATTGGATGTTGACCTAGCTGGGCTTTGAACCTGTGACCTTCTGTTTTTGTACGCACTGTCTGTGTGCACTGCACCACCGTGTTGCCACAGATATGCTGTATTCCCTGGGTAGTCCATGACTGTACATCCAAAAGGGCCTGTCTGTTGCTGTGGACATGCCAGCCTGCACATGGCTTGGCCACTGTCTGCTGGGACTGGCAGCCACTGCCCCCCTCCATCACCTGTACCCTTCTGCCAACATGCTGACATGTCCTTCTCTTGGAAAATGAATATGACCTGATTGAGGTGTGGCACTCCAGGACTGCATTTGGGGGACTTGGCTGTTGGTAATGCCCATTGTTATGGTGTGTGTGCGGTGTAGGGTAACATATTGGTGTTTGAACGATGCCTATGTTCTCTGCAATAAAGGGGTGTCTTTACTATCTCTGTTTAGTGGTGGGTAAAATATGGCGGCTGGGTTGGCAGGGGCCCCAGCTTGGATTTGAACCTGTGACCCTCTGGTCCTACAGGTACTGGCTGTGTCCGCTGCACCACACTGTGGCCACAGAGACAGTGCAGTCCCTGGAGATAGGACACCTGGCCGACAGAGTCAGAACCCTGCTCTGCACCTTTTTACTGTGGGCTCATTCACCTTGTATGGTGACATAGGTGCACATAATCCCCGAATATGACCTCGGAATAAGGGGATAGAAACATAACCAAGCTGGCCAATAGTGATATTAATGGGCAACCATGGCACACACTCCCAGGAACGCTCATAATTAACATTAGGGGATGATTTTTGGAGGGGTCTACGCTCCGTGGACCCTTCCAAGACTCATTTCTTTTTTTTGGAGCTTTCCTGGGAGTGTTTTTTATGGTTGCCCATTAATATCACTGTTGACCAGCTTGATTATAGTTTTTTAGGATTTTGTTGTGGTCTTTTTCCGTTCCTATTTGCTATTTTGTTCAGTGCACAGGTATCACACTGCTCACGTTTTGTAGGTTTCCCAGGTTTTGCTGTACATTGCTGACGGAAATGGTTTCTCTTCCCTGTGATATGCCTTTAACGGCAGGTTTTCATTTGCGTTGGCATTGAGCTCTGAAATTCAGCGCGTTAGTGTGAGGGGAGCCTCTCCCAGCCCACTCTCCGCCCATTGACCCCTTCTCTCCGCCCACTCTCCACCTTCTGCGCTGTTTTAACGCGCCGCGGGAGTTTACGATCGTTAAATGCGGTTAACGCGCGTAACGTACATTTTACGATCGTTCGCACGTCAGAACGCACGTTCTGACATGCGAAAGATCATAAAACGTACGTTATGCGTGTTATTCACGATTACCGCACTTTAGTAAACATACCCCTTTGTGTATATTACGCAGGCTCATGGATTAGGGAGGGGAATCAATTTGGTCAAAATGATCAATAAATAGATATGTTTTGAGGTGAAACCGGAATAGAGTCAGGTCAGTGATATTTCTGAACTCATTAGGTAATTTATTCCAGAGTGAAGGGGTATAGTACCCTTGTAATAATCTATATGTGGGGAAGATGTCTAGACAACTTCAGGTGAGATTAACTGAACATAAGTACTGTATAAATAGGAAGAAAAGGGAAGTTCCGCTGGTGCAACATTGCATTCAAGAAAGACATACAGTACTTTTATGATCCTGTGCTGCATGGCAATTGATTGGGTAAAAGAAAGGGAAAGAGGGGATGATCACAGAAGAATGCTGATGCAGAGAGATCAGCGATTTATTTATTTATTTAGACAGTTTTGTATGCCACCTTATCCTTCAATACATATTTGAATTAAATACTTTGGATCTGAAGTGTTTAACTAGAATGGAACATATTTTTTAAATAAATTTTTAAGAGCTTTTGTCAAGCTGTACATCAGTAATGGTGTATGACTAGTAGAAGAAATGGAAGGAAATTGTGAACAGTTAAATCAAAATGAAGGTTTGTACAAAAGGTAGTTATGCCGTGTATGACATTGAAAGATAGTGAAATGAAGACCTTTGTTGGCTATTATACTGGGTTATTGAATTTTATAGATAAGTGATTTGAATAGCTGTTTAAAAAGAAGATAATAGCACATTGAGTTGGGTATGCCTAAATCAAGAGAAGATGATAGATTTATTGAATTTTACCTCCTTTAGAGATTTTTTATTATAAATTTTAAAATATAGAAACACCTAAACATGACGGCAGAAAAACACCATATGATCTATCTAGTCTGTCCATTCATATCAACTACTATAGTCCCTTTTTTTTCTTTAGAGATCTTCTGTGTTTGTCTCATGCTTTCTTGAGTTCAGATACTGCCCTCGTCGCTATCTCCTTTCACCCTCATCCCATGACCCCTCGTTGAAGAGCTTACTTTCAGTTGAAAGAGGCTCTCCTTGTGTGCATTTATGCCATGGAGGTATTTAAATGTCTCTATCATATCTCCTCTATACTGCCTTTCCTCCAGCTTATATGGTTTATAATGAAAACCTCTGACCATTTCGGTAGCTTCCCTCTACTTCGACTCCATCCTGTTTATATCTTTTTGAAGGTGTGGTATCCAGAATTCCATACAATACTCCAAATGAGGTCACACCAGAGACTTATACAGAGGCTCTATCACCTCCTGTTTTAAAGGAGATTGTTGTAGAACCAATGGTGATTAAGTGTCAATGAGCAAACATTTTGTGCAAAATTAAGCATAAGGCAGCCTGAAACTGGTCATTTTCTCCCTTAATTGTTTTGTGAAAATAGTGGTATACTTTGTATTAGAAAAATTTTGAAGTATTTTCAGAGGGGCTTTTTATGTATAATTTTATAAATTGGGCAGCCATTTCATAAGCTGGGAGCACTTCTTTAGTGCCACCACCATCAACTATACCATTAGGACTAAAGCCAAACTGCAGACTCTCGCTCTCACACACACACGCACCGGAGCCTCATCCATGCAACCACAGCCTGTCTCAAGCCGCCATCGCTGCCATCATACAGCACCGTTCTTCATCCACAGCCTAACTTAAAGGCGGTAAGCCCCTCCCAATGTCGACACGATCCATCGGCATCCTTCCAGCCACACTGAGACTGCAGGTAACCATTGTTTCCCGCACCCTGTTTTTGTACATTGCTTTGCCTCTTCTTGCATAGTGTACCCTTGTTTATTATAGCCCTTGTTAATTGCATACCATTTTGACTGATAGAAAAATGGTATATCAAAACTAGTTGACTAAGTAAATAAATACTACTTATCATTTGTATAGCGCTACTAGGTGTGTGCAGCGCTGTACATACCTCATAAATACAAGACACAATCTCTGCTCATCAGAGCTTACCTGATCAACCCTCCCAGCCTATTCCCTATGAATCATTCATAGATGGAACCATTAATGATGTACCCAGAACTTCCCAAGGGATCCCCAGTGCTGAGCAGGTGAACCTGCAGATAAATCTATATTTATTTATTTATTTAGCTGTATTTATATCCTGCTTTTCACTGGGTCAAAGCAGTCAATTGGGGGATACATTTAACACAAGGGGATAGGAGACACATATGCTAATACTTACAGGGAACATGGGCAATGGAGGGTTAAGTGGCTTGCCCAAGACCACAAGGAGTGCCTACAGGATTAGAAATCCCAGTCCCTCCGGCCTGAGATTGCTGTCCCCAGGTGGGACTTGAGCCCTCAGCCCTCCAGCCTGAAGTACCTTGTCCTAAGGACTAGACCACTCCTCCCTATATTCCTTGTAGACCTTATTCCTACTACCAGATTAGCCAAAGCTCTTCAACCTGGAAAAGAGACAGCTGAGGGGAGATATCATAGAAGTCTATAAATTATTGAATGGAGTGAAATGGGTAAACGTAGATCGATTGTTTACGTCATCAGAATATAGAAAGACTAGGGGACATGTAATGAAGCTATAGGGTAACCTATTTAAGACTATTTGAGGAGTGGCCTAGTGGTTGGGGCAAGGTACTTCAGGCCAGAAGGTCAGGGGTTCAAACCCCACTAGAGGACAGCAATCTTGGGCCAGAAGGACTGGGGTTTCTAGTCCCACAGGTGCTCCTTGTGGTCTTGGGCAAGCCACTTAACCCTCCATAGCCCATGTTCCCTGTAAAATAGTTATCTCCAAGTTATAGTGCCCTGTTCAATGTAATTTCAGTTTGTTCAATGTAAACCACACTGATGCAGAATAGCATGGTATATAAGAGAATGTAAATAAATAATAAGAGAAAGTTTTCCTCGGTGGATAACACGTTGAAACCCTCTACCCAGTGTGCAGCAGTAGTCAAGAAAGCAAATAGAATGCTAGGAATTATAAAGAAAGGCATGGAGAATAAAACAAAGGATATTATAATGCCTCTGTATTGTTCCATGGTGCGACCACACTTTGGATATTTTGTGCAATTCAGGTCACCGTATCTTAAAAAGAATATAGCAGAATGAGAAAAGGTACAGAGAAGAGCCACCAAAATGGTAAAGGAGATGGAAAGATACTCCTAGGAGGAGAGACTAAAAAGGTTAGGTTTCTTCAACCTGGAAAAGAGATGGCTCAGGGGAGATATGCTAGAGGTTATAAATTAATCAATGGAGAGGAAAGGGTAATCAATGGAGTGGAATGGGTTTACACCATCAAAACATAGAAAGACTAGGGGACATGAAATGAAGCTACAGTGTAACCCATTTAAGACTAATAAGAGAAAATATTTTTTCACTCAACGCATAATCAAACTCTGGAGTTTGTTACCGGAGGATGTAGTAAAAGCTGTTAGTGTAACTGGGTTTAAAAAAAGGCTTGTACAAGTCCCTGGAGAAAAGGTCCATAAACTATTATTAAAGAGGACCCAAAAAATCCACTGCTTACCCCAATACAAGCATTGTGGAATCTGTGTTTTTTGGGGAAACTGCTAGGCACTTATGACCTAGATTGGCCACTGTTGGAAACAAGATACTCGGCTTGATGACCTTGGTCTAACCCAGTATGGCATATCTTATGTTCTTAACCTTTTAACCTCTCTTCACAAACGTAACCTTCCATCCCCTTTACTATTTGTGTCACTCTTCTCTGTACTTTTTCTAATTATGCTATATCCTTTTTAAGATATGATGATCAGAATTGCACCATGGAACGATATAGGGGCATTATAATATCCTTGGTTTTATTCTACATTCCTTTCCTTATGATTCCTAGCTTTCTATTTGCTTTCTTGGCCATCACTGCACACTGGGCGGGGGGTTTCAATGTATTATCCATGATAATGCCTAAATATTTTTCCTGGGTAGTGGTTTCTAAGCTAATGCCTTGTATTGTGTAAACACAGTTTGGGTTGTTCTTTCCTAGGTGCATAGCATTGCACTTGTCCACATTAAAATTAATCTGTCATCTGGATGTCCAGTCTTCCAATTTATCAAGGCACTCCTGAAATATTTTACAATCCTCTTGCATTTTAACAACTTTAAATAATTTTGTATCACCTGCAAATTTGATCACCTCACTCGTTAATCCTATCCCAGGTCATTTATGAATATGTTAAATAGCAGTGGGCCCAACACTGGGGTACTCCACTATTCACCTTTCTCCATTGAGGGAGGAAGTGTGGACCGAAGGGCTCATCAGCTGCAAGGTCTCTGTGAGGGGTATGACTTAGTGGCTATCTGGAGGATTTTGCATCCTATTGAGTGGGACTATACTCGAGTGTCTCATGCACTAGCTTTAAGATTGATTTCTTTCTGGGTACCATGTGACTTTTTGATTGGGTGGTCAGGTGGAGATTGGCCCAGTAGTCATCTCTGATTATACTATAGTCTGGGTTGATTTGCAGTTGGGGGGGGGGGGGTTCTTCTTTCTCCACCTCCTGGAAGTACCCCTTATCTGTGGGCTCAGATGATTGTTACTTTTTTACAGGGCAAATGGAAGGAGTTTACCAATATCAATGGGGCACACTGGGACAACCCCACCCTGTTCTGGGAAATGGCTAAGGCTGTCTTGTGGGGGCATATCATTGGATATGTCATTACTAGGCATAAGGTTCTGAATAGGTGACTTGCTTTGTTGGAGAGAGAGATCTCTGTGCAGCTCACCAGCAGTTTGTTTCTCACCTTACAGCTGCCCATTAGGCTGCCATGCAGGCTCTTCAAGTAGATATTAACTCCCTTTTGCATAAGAAGGCTTACATGTCTATGCAGTACTATTGATATCACCTCCATCGCTTTGGGAACAAGTTGGGTCACCTTATTTCTAGCCTGATAAAGACTGATGGGTGTCAGCAACCAGTGTGATGCTCTTCATGATTCCCAGGGGCATCTGCAGACACACAGATCTAGGGTTGGGGACATTTTCAGAGAAATTTATCAGCATCTGTTTCAGCTGTAAGGGGGTTCAGTTGCTGAAGCGCGTACATATTTGGAGGGTGTGGCACTTCTCTGGCTAACAGAGGACCAACAAGATGTACTGACTGTCCTGATTTCTGCCTTAGAGGTGGCATGCGCTATAAAGGTGCTACACTCATATAGGGCTTCTGGTCCTGATGGCTTTAGAGGGGAGTTTTATAAGCTGATGTCCTCTATGGTATCAGGCCCCTTGTCAGCATACTATATAGATTTGGTGAGGTGGCAATGAAACTATGAAACTAACCAGGGGTGATAACTGTCCTCCCCAAGCCTGTTAGGGACCCATTACTGCTGGGTTCTTATCAGCCCATTTCTCCCTTTAATGTAGATATAAAGTTATTGGTGAAAATTTTGGCAGAATGGTTGGCCCCATTTATGCCTCACTTGGTGCATGAATCACAGGTTGGCTTTGTGCAATGACACTTCATCATTAAAAACATGTGTCAGATACTATATATTAGAGACTGCAAAGTAACCTCCTATCCCTATTGGTCAGAGAAAGCATTTGACCACATTAATTGGGGCTATATATATCTGGTTTTGGAGGGTATAAGAATCACTGGATTTTTTGTGGACGTGATTCATCTTCTGTACGCAGACCCTCAAGTCCTTGTCAATGATTTCTTGACAGCTGATTTTCCACTTAGAAGTAGTGCTCTGCAAGGATGTCCTCTGTCCCCATTACTTTTCATACTCACACTGGACCCTCTTTTGATACGCATTCAATCCCATCCTCGGTTGTGTGGTGTTCAGTTTGGTTCGGAGGAATTCTGAGTGTCTGTCTTTGCAGATGACCTCTTGGTCTATTTGATACACCCTCAGTCTACGTTACCCTTCTTATTGGATGAGTTTGCAACCTTTGAGAATTTTTTGGGACTCAAACTTAATCTCGATAAATCTGAAGCCTTGCTACTGATTGGACTGACTCATTTCCTTTCAGATGGGCTGAAGGGGTATTTAAGTATCTAGATATTCAGCTCCCCACTGAACTATAAGAACATAAGATATACCATACTTGGTCAGACCAAGGTCCATCAAGCCCAGTATCCCATTTCCAACAGTGGCCAATCCAGGTCACAAGTACCTAGCAGGTTCTCAAAAAGGAACACATGTTCCACAGTGCTTGTATAGGGGCAAGCAGTGGATTTCCAAGGTCTATGGACCTTTCCTCCAGGAATTTGACAAACCTTTTTTAAACATAGCTACAGCAAGAACTTTTGTTACATCCTCCAGTAATGAATTCCTGAGTTTGATTACGTGTTGGGTGAAAAAATATTTTCTCTTATTAGTCTTAAATAGGTTGCTCCATAGCTTCCTTGTGTGTCTCCTAGTCTTTCTACCTTTTGATGGAGTAAAACATCGATCTAAATTTACCTGTTCCACTCCATTCTTTAATTTATAGATCTCTATCATTTATTTATTTAACAAGGTTCATATACCGCTTTCTCATTAAGTCAAAGTGTTTTATATTGAAAACTAACAGCAGGGGAACTGCTTTACAAAGAACTGGACTAAAAATATATAGAACTGAGAACATATGTAGAACTGGGTCGGGTAGTATACAGTAGGTAAGTAACAAGCGTTGGGCTGGGGTGGGTGTTAATTGGGGACACCTAGAGATAACATGGTGGTCAAGTTGTTTAAAGTCCGTCAGATTACTAGGTGTTAGGGGCAGGGAGTTGGGGGATAATGTGAGTTATCCTGGTTCAACATGTCCAAAGAATTCAGTGAAGGGTGGTTCTTGAGCATTTTTCATAGTTCGGGCATGGTTTCTGCCACTCTTAGGGGCATGTTTACTAAAAACCGCCAATGTGCGCAGCCGCACAATAGCGCACTAAAAGCGTATTTAAGAGCGCTTAAGCGCCCCGCAAATGTGCGATGAAGCCCCGCACCTTTGCGCGTCACAGTAACGGGTGCCGCAGAAGTACGCGCCCGCAAATGTCCGATAGAGGCGTGGAAAGGCTAACGGAGGGCGGAGGAAGGCCCAGGAGGGGCGGAGAGAAGGGGTTAATGGGCGGGGAAGGGGAGGGGAGAGGCCCCTCGCACATTTGCGTTGCCGAATTTACAAGGGAAAAATAGCGCGAGTGAAACACTCGCGGTAGAGGGCATTTAAAGGGAAGAGAAACCATTTCCGTCAGCAATGTACAGCAAAACCGGGGAAACCTGCAAAACGTGAGCAGTGTGATACATCTGCACAGCCCAAAAGTGGAATTAAAAATAGAAAAGGACCACAGCAAAAATTGTAAAAATAGTAAGTCAGCTGGGGAACAGTTATAGTAATGGTAAAAACTACAAAACACACCCAGGAAATCTCCAGCAAAAAGAAATGATTTTTGGAACGGTGTTGGAGCTTTCCTGGGAGTGTTTGCTATGGTTGCCCATTAATATCACTGTTGCCCAGCGTGGTGATATTGTGTCCCCCATTTTCCGTGGTCATTTCCTGGGGTTTATGTGCACGTTTGTCACCAGACAGGGTGCATGTTCCCACAGTAAAAATGCGTAGAGCAAGGTTTGCGACTCCATCCTGTCAGGTTTACTACCTCCAGGGGCTGCACTGTTTCTGTGGGCATAGTGTGGTGCAGCAGACAGAGCCAATACCTTTAAGACCAGAGAGTCAGAGGTTCAAATCCCAGCTGGGGCACTTGCCAGCCCAGTCCCTATATTTTACCCACCACTAAACAAAGATAGCGCAGAATCCCTTGTATTGCAGGGAACATAAGCATGGGGAAAACACCCATATTTAAACCAACACCGCACACACACCACAACAATGGGCATTACCTACAGTCACATCCCCCAAATGTAGTCCCGTACTGCCACATTGCAATCAGGTCATCTGCTTTTTCTGAGAGAGGCTCATGCCAGCATGTTGGCGGACGAGTACATGTGGTGCAGGGGGCAGTGGCTGCTAGCCACAGAAGACAGAGGCCTAGCCATGTGCAGGCTGGCACAGTCCACTGCAACAGACAGGCCCTGCCAGATCCACAGTCATGGATGTTCCAGGGAATCTAGCCAATCTGTGGCTACACAGTGGTGCAGTGCACACAGACAGTGCATGCAAGAACAGAAGGTCACAGGTTCAAAGCCCAGCTGGGGCTACCACCAATCCTGCCCACATTTTTTTCCCACAACTAAACAGTGATAGTAAGGACACACCTTTCATGGCGAGGACATATGCAATGGTACTACGTCTATCTTTTACCCCACTGAGCACAGACACCATGAACAGGGGCAGTACCTAGAGCAGAAGCTCCCAAATGCAGTCCTGGTGGGCCACACACCAGTCAGGTTCCATGCTGCCACTCATACAAATGCCTGTGCTGTATATCTATGCACCACCCCCATGGCATGTAGATGTAGCTCATGCATATTCATGAGGGACAGCAGGAAAACCCGAACAGTGTGATGCAAACCTGGACTGGAGTTGGGAATCTCTGCCGTAAAGCAGCAGCCAACAGGGCCAGACACACCCACACCCACACCCACAGGCCCCATTGGCCAATGTCTCCTGGAGAGGCAGAACATTGGACCCTGTGTGCATCTCCCAATACTAGCACCTGCATACCTTAGCAATGTCACCCTACACCTGAGGTATACGTTACGCACATACTGCTAGTTGACCCCATCAGAACAATCTGTTAGGTGTTTGCGGTGCGTGCTCCAGGCCTGGCCTCTGACGGTGTTTACCACCCTGGGGAGTGACCCCCAGCAGTACTGCGTACCATATCCATGCCTTGCCGTGCCCAGGACCTGTTTGGTGGGCAAGGCTAATTACGGCCTCAATAGTAGCACCATGACGGCATAGGTGTGGAAGTGTGTGTCTGTCTATACAGTGGGTGTTGTCTGCAAGCCCCTTCCACAGCCCACACTGCCAGCACTGTTGCCAGTATTGGCCTGCCAATGTGCATAATGAGTAGCAAGGGACCATGGGTACATCTCAGACAGGGTGGGCTGACCAGGATGCAGCTGCACAGGGCATAGGGCACTGACAGGGACATGGTAGTGCCCAGCCACCACCTACACAGACAGGGTGACCTCTGTATGTGCTGCTGGGGGATCACTCTCACCCTGAGTGTGCAGTGACGGCAGCATGGCTAGGCACACCCATAGTGCTGTATTGTGTTTCTATCATGTGATATGTATGGGTTTCCTGTTGGGGCCTCTTCACTGACTTGTCTGCTTGTGTGTGTTGCCACACCAGTTGTGGGTGCATGCATTTCCATCAGGACAAACCAGCAGACTGTGCACAGATGGTATGTGTCTTGATGGAGTGACTTGCAGGGTGCAGTGGCTGATGGCTTGCTGCAGGAGAATATCAGATAGTGGTGGGGTGCATCTGTGAATATCCAGGCCTAATGTCTGTCTGTTATTGTGTTATGGATGTGTGTGGAGCTGCTTGGACTGCCCTGTGTGGTGTCTGTTCCCCAGCAGGGCCGGGGTTGATGGTCCACTCTGCTGCCATCAGTGCAGGGGGGGAAGGGATGGGGATCTGTTGGTGGGAAACTGTGTTTTATCGACCTAGAGGTCCTGAGGGGGGGGGGGGGTTCCACTAACTGAGGCAGACAGCGATCTCCAAGATGTTTATGCAGCACCTACCTATTCCACAGGTTATTGCTACTTTGGAGCTCTGGCATAGCCGCGTTCAGCCATGGAAGGTGTTGTGGACCTGGTCCTGGGCGCAGCATCAGAAACTCAGGGTGAGCACAATGTGATGGTGTTTATCTACTCTTTTCCGTTTGTCCACCCACTCAGGACACCTTACCAGGCCGAGGTGCTGTGTGGGTGCACACGGACACCTCCCCCTACCAGGCCGGGGAGCTTTAGGGGTGCAGTTTCCATCTTGTGTGCATCTGTGGACAGCTGATTTACATGTGCAGTGCATCATGGGTACGGGTGGCCTAACCCTATCCTGTTTACACTAGCAGACTGTCTGTGATGTGATGTGCAGGCTATCTGCAGCCAGGCAGGGGCTTGCTTACAGCTATAGAGCTGTAGCCCAATGGTTACATCACTGCCTGTGCAGCAAGAGGTCATGGTTTCAAACCTACAGTGGGGTTCTGTGATAGGGTTGTCCAAAGCATTATTTTAATTTACTGTACATATGTTGATGCCTGCAATAACACCCTCAGCGTACTATACCCATAAGGTGCCTCTGAGGGTGCTTTATGGTTGGCATCCATATAGGGTGCACTATACATTATCCTGTGTCGCAACATACATGCTGCCCTATAGGGGACATTCTAGGGTGCCTTGGCGGACGGTGCACTGTAACATGTGCCTTATGGGCCGCCTTATGTTAACATGCTGTGAGAGTGCGTTTGCTAGTAGTTATCACAAAATAAAATTAAAAAGCCTCCTACAGCACTCCACAACATAAAACATACTGCCTCAGCTAGCCTTTTTCACTGGGTATTGTGAGGGATTGAACCCCTGGTCCCTGCACCAGTGGTCAATATCTTAACCATTGTGCTGTGGCTGTGTTCCTTTGCTTTAGCATCAGCGTGCCGCCTTGTGCCCATCAGCATGCCGCATCCTGCTGCCCACAATTGCGCCGCCTTATGCCGCCTTATGCTGCCCAAAATGAACAGTGCGCCGCCTTATGCCACCCGAAATGAACAGTGCGCCGCCTTATGCCGCTCAAAATGAACAGTGCGCTGCCTTATGCCGCTCAAAATGAACAGTGCGCTGCCTTATGCCGTACAAAATTACTTTGCCTCCTGACACACTTTTCCACATTCAAGGTGGTGCCTCAGCCAGCTTTTTTGGGTTGCGCACACTGGGGGATTGAACCCCTGGCCCCTGCACCATTGGTTATTGTCTTCACTGTTGTGCTACGGCTCTGTTCCTATATGTGCCCAGCTGCTCACCACTTAGCCTTCCCACGCGCTAATGTGGGCCCCGCACATTAACGCGACGCGCACACGTACGGTCGTTTTTTTTCCTTTTTCGGCCTGAACCGCCCACTCCTTATATGGCACAGGCACACTACCGCAGCCCCGCACGTTAGGAATGTTTAGTAAACATGCCCCTTAGAGTTTCTGGGAGGGTGTTCCAGATAGTGGATGCAAAGAGGGTGAAGGCTCAGTTGCATAAATGTTGGGAGTTCTTTCTTTTGAGGGCTAGAATGGTGTGTAAAATTTGCTGGTTGCTTCATTTTGATCTTGGGTTTGGAGTTTTAATTAGTAGTGTTTGGAAACCGGGAGCTAGTTGGACTTGTAGCAACTTGAAAATGGTGAGGATTGTTTTGTACATTATTCATTGGATTATTGGTAGCCAGGGGAGTATTTTTAGCATGGAGTGATGTGGGCTTGTTTAGGTGTCCCAGTTATTATCCTTGCTGCAGTATTTTGTGCCATTTGGAGTGGGTGTTTGCTTTGGTAGGCGTTGGTATAGTATATTGCAGTAGTCCAGTTGTGGGGTGATGATGACTTGGCACACTGTTCTGGAATCATTTGTGTCTAGGGGTGGTCATAGATTTTGTAGGATCTTTAGTTTATGGTATGCAACATTGGTTGTTTTTGTGAAGTGCGGATGTATGACTAGGTGTTGATCAGTGTAACTCCTAGGTATTTGACTTCAGTTTTGGTGGTTAGGGTTGCATCATCAATTGTGATTTTTAGTGGGGGGATGAAGGTTTTGCCTCTTGTGATGTGGAGGATTTCAGATTTGTTGTGGTTCACTGATAAGTTGAGTTCAGCAAGTCGATGTGTGAGGGCTGTGAAGCAGGATATTATTTATTTATTTATTTATTTATTTGTGCGCTTTTTTTTATACCACACCTTCCAGAGATCAGGAGCGGTTTACAGAGAACATGTCAAAAATTAACATTAACATTACATGGAACATTAACAGTGGAAGATTTGTTACATAGGAACCTAAAATATAATTATAAATGTATTAACTATTTACATTGGTTGAGAGAGATTAATCATACTGACGTATGTAATTCAACAACAGTCAGAAATATTATTTGCATTAACTATTTACAATTGGTTGAGAGAAATTAATCGTACTGTAGTATGTAATTCAACAACAAAGAGATTATTTACAACAGTCATTCTAGGATTATATTTGTATAGTCAGGTTTCTTGGTGTTGAAGGGGGTGTATATCATTATGTCATCTGCATAAATGTGGAAGAGGATATTATGGTTTCTGATCAGGTTGCAGATGGGTTGGATGTAAAAGTTGAAGAGCAAGGTAGAGAGAGATGAGCCTTGTGGCACCCCTTTCGTCTGGGTAAAAGGTTTTGATGTCTGTATACCTATTTTAACTTTTTGATGGTGGATGGATAGGAAAGAGTTGAACCTTCAAAGTGTTGTTTTGTAGAGGCCGATCTCTTGTAGTCTGGATAAAAGTATGTTGTGGGGAAACTGAGTCGAATGCTGTGGTGATATCTAAAAATATCATTATGAAACCTTATTCAGCATTTTAATGCCTCTGACCAAGATGTCAAAAAGGGTCATGAGGAGGGTTTCTACACTGCGGAGTGAGCAAAAACCATGCTGTTGAGAGTCCAGTGACGCGTGGGAATGAATATGGTCTTGGAGCTGTTGCAGTGCTATATTTTTGATTAGTTTGGCGATGAAAGGCAATCTGGAAATTGGTCAATATGAGCTGGGGACTGTAGGGTCCAAGGTGTTTTTTTTTTAAGATCAGTCTGATAGAGGCAATTTTGAGGGAGGTGGGCATGTAGCCATCAGATAGGGAGGAGCTGACGATTCTTTGTAGAGCTGATGAAAGTTCTGTTCTGGAGATCTTGATCCAGGAGACTTGGCAGGGATCAAGCAGAGAAGTGGTGGTGTTCATATTCATTCTGATTTATTCTAGGTCATCTGTGGATATAGTCCAAAAGGAGGTCCATGTGTGGGTTGGATTTACTAGTGTTTGTTGTTGTCGGAGGGTGGGCAGGTATGTGTTGAGGTTATGCTCCAAATAGTTGGCTATTGCTTGAGGATTAATGTTTGTGGGGGTGAGATGGTCTTGTGTGGGGTAATTCTTGGATAGCTGAGGGACCACATAAGGATGCTAGAGTGGTATTATTTTCTCCATTTTTTATTAGTGTGTTGTATTTTGTCTGTTTTGTTGAGTAGAGATCTCTGAGTATGGAGTCTTTTGATCTCCAGCTTCTTTCCAGCCATCTGAGATTTTGTTTAATTTCTTTGACATCCTTGGAGTACCAGGGGGCTAGCTGTTGGGTAGTTGTTAATGTGCTTTGGGTTGTTAGAGGGGGTTGTGGGGGTCAAGATAGCACTTGCAAGGGTGGTAGTCCAGGTGTGAATTAAGTGGTCCAGGTCATTGGTGTTTATGTCTAGCTAGGGACTGACTTGCTAAGGACCTTAATAATTTGGAAGACTAGACACTCAAATGGCAGATGAAATTTAATGTGGACAATTGCAAAGTTATGCACCTAGGAAGGAACTATAGTTACACGATGCAGGGTTCCACATTAGGAACCACCACCCAGGAAAAAAATTTAGTCATCATCGATAGCACATTGTAACCCTATGCCAGTGTGCAGTGGCAGCCAAGAAAGCGCTCCTTTCTGACTTGCGTGCACAGGTAGCTAAATGTCAGGATCTTCTACTATTCCTTTGGGTGTGGATTTCATTTTTTTAAATGGTTCTTTCCCTCACTGGTTCTAAGTGCTTCAGGTGTTGTTACCCTTCATAGACAGGAATTGCACCTTTCTGAGTGTTTCTTAAATTTGTTTCTGTGGCAGGGGAAGCAACATCAGATAGTGTCCTGCAATGACCTTGGAATCGTGGTGGTCTGGGTTTTCCAGCTCTTGCCTAGTACAATGTTGCTTGCTTGTTGCAGAATGTTTGGGTTTGGTTGGGAGGGACAATGGACTATATCCTCCTCGAAATGTAATGTGAGATGGTGGATCCTTTATTATTGCGCTATCTTTGTCCCACTCCTATTTCGGCCCTCTCGTGCACTCTAAGGGGGATGTTTACTAAAATCCGCAAATGTGCGCGCCGCAAAATAGCGCACGGAAACGCGGCACTGAAACGCGAATAAACGCATTTAAACGCCCCGCACACGTGCGTGTCACCCCCGCACAGGTACGCGGCTCACTAACGGGCCCCGTACAAGTGCGGGCCCGCAAATGTCCGATAGAGGCGTGGAACGGCGAAAGGAGGGCGGAGGAAGGCTCCGGAGGGGCGGAGGGACGGGGTCAATGGGTGGAGAGTGGGAGGGGAGAGGCTCCCCGCACAGTAGCGGGCCCGAATTTGCATGTAAAAACTACCGCGAGTGAAACACTCGCGGTAGAAAGCATTTAAAGGGAAGAGAAACCATTTCCGTCAGCAATGTACAGGAAAACCGGGGAAACCAGCAAAACGTGAGCAGTGTGATACATGTGCACAGCACAAAAGTGAAAATAAAAATAGAAAATGACCACAACAGAACTATTACAAATAGTAATTCAGCTGGGGAACAGTTATAGTGATGGGCAAATACAGAAATCACACCCAGCAAAGCTCCAGAAAAAAGAAATGAAGTTTGGAAGGGTCTACTGAGAGGAGACTCTTCCAAAAAACATTTCCACGTGTTGGAGCTTTCCTGGGAGTGTTTGCTATGGTTGCCCATTAATATCACTGTTGCCCAGCGTGGTGATATTTTGTCCCACATATCCCGTGGTCATTTCCGGGGTTTATGTGCACGTTTGTCACCAGACAGGGTGCATATGCCCACAGTAGAATTGCGTAGAGCAGGGTTTGTGACTCCATCCTGCCAGGCTTACTGCCTCCAGGGGCTGCACTGTCTCTGTGGCCAAAGTGTGGTACAGCGGACAGAGTCATTACCTCTAGGACCAGAGGGCAGAGGTTCAAAACCCAGCTGGGGCACCTGCCAGCCCAGTCCCTATATTTTACCCACCACTAAATAAAGATAGCGCAGACACCCCTGTATGCATGGGGAAAACACCCATATTTTACCCAACACCGCACACACACCACAACAATGGGCATTACCTACAGCCAAGTCCCCCAAATGCAGTCCCATACTGCCACATTGCAATCAGGTCAACTGCTTTTTCTGAGAGATGTTCATGCCAGCATGTTGGCGGACAAGTACATGTGGTGCAGGGGCAGTGGCTGCTAACCACAGAAGACAGAGGCCTAGCCATGTGCAGGCTGGCACAGTCCACTGCAACAGACAGGTCCTGCCGGATCCACAGTCATGGACAGTCCAGGGAATCCAACCAACCTGTGGCTACACAGTGGTGCAGTGCACACAGACAGTGCATACAAGAACAGAAGGTCACAGGTTCAAAGCCCAGCTGGGGCTACTGCCAATCCTGCCCACATATTTTTCCCACAACTAAACAGTGATAGTAAGGACACACCTTTCATGGCGGGGACATATGCAATGGTAAGACATCTATCTTTTACCCCTCTGAGCACAGACACCATGAACAGGGGCAGTACCTAGAGCAGAATCACCCAAATGCAGTCCTGGTGGGCCACACACCAGTCAGGTTCCATGCTGACACTCATACAAATGCCTGTGCTGTATATCTATGCACCACCCCCATGGCATGTAGATGTAGCCCATGCATATTCATGAGGGATAGCAGGAAAACCCGAACAGTGTGATGCAAACCTGGACTGGAGTTGGGAATCTGTGCCGTAAAGCAGCAGCCATCAAGGGCAGACACACCCACACCCACAGGCCCCATTGGCCAATGTCTCCTGGAAAGGCAGAACATTGGACCGTGCATGCAGCACCCAAAACGAGCACTTGCATAACTTACCAATGTCACCCTACACCTGAGGTATACGGTACACAGCTCGGAGACGTTTGCTAGGAGCACAGGCAGGCAGTTATCCATACGTTACGTACATACTGCTAGTTGACCCCATCCAAACTATCTGTTAGGTGTTTGCGGGGCATGCTCCAGGCCTGGCCTCTGACGGTGCTTACCACCCTGGGGAGTGACCACCAGCTGTAATGCGTACCATATCCATGCCTTGCCGTGCTCAGGACCGGTTTGGTGGGCAAGGCTACTTACCCCCTCAATCGTAGCACCATGATGGCAGAGGTGTGGAAGTGTGTGTCTGTCTATACAGTGGGTGTTGGCTGCAAGCCCCTTCAACAGCCCGCACTGCCAGCACTGTTGCCAGTATTGGCCAGTCAATGTGCATAATGAGGTGCAAGGTACCATGGGTATAGCCAGGGCAGGGTGGCGTGGCCAGGATGCATCTGCACTGGGCATAGGGCCCTGGCAGGGACATTGGCTGGGATATTGTAGTGTCCGGCCACCACCTACACAGACAGGGTGGCCAAAGCATGTCCTTCTGGGGGATCATGCTCACCCTGACTGTGCAGTGACCACAGCATGGCTAGGCCCCCCCATAGTGCTGTATAGTAGTTCTCTCATGTGATAGATATGGGTTTCTCTTTGGGGCCCAGTCACTGATCTATCTGCTTGCTGTGTATGCAGACAGCCCAGTTCTGGGTGCATGCATCTCCATTGGGAACATGCACTATGGACTAACCAGCAGACTGTTTGTAGCTGGTAAATGTCTTGCTATAATGGCTTGCAGGGTGCAGTGGCTGTTGGCTTGCTGCAGGGGAATATCTGGTGGTGGAGTGCAGCTTACCATATCCTGGGCTTATGTCTGTCTGCTATTGTGTTATGGCTGTGTATGGAGCTGCCTGGGGGGGGGGTGGGGTGTTGTTCCTCAGCAGGACTGGGGTTGATGTTGCCCTCTACTGCCACCTTTGCAGGGAGGTAGAGTGTGGATCCCTTGATGGGGACCATGTTTGCCACGGGGGTGCCTGATGGCGGCAGACAGGGATATCCATGGTGTTTGTGCAGAAACTAGCTATCTTACACATTAACACTGCTTTGGAACGCCCGCTTGGCCTCCATCAGCCATGGCAGGTGTTGTTGACCTGGTCCTGGCCACCTCATTGCACACTCAGGGTGAGCACAGTACCCGCACGATGTAACGGTGTGTGGCTACTCTGTGCCAGTAAAACACCCGGTCAGTGCCCCCTACTAGGCCAAGGTGCTGTGTGGGTGCACCCGGTCACTTCCCCCAACAGGGCCGAGGTGCTGTGGGGGTGCATTCCCCATCGTGTGTCCATCTGCGGACAGCTAATTTGCATGTGCAGTGCATCATGGGTACGGGTGGCCTAACCCTATCCTGTTGACACCAGCAGACTGTCTGTGCGGTGACGTGTAGGCTATCTGCAGCCAGCCAGGGGCCTACTTACAGCTATGGAGCTGTAGCACAATGGTTACATCACTGCCTGTGCAGCCAGAGGTCATGGGTTCAAACCCACAGTGGGGCCCTTTGGTAGGGCTGTCCACAGCTTTATTTTTATTTACTGTACATATGTCTATGCCGGAAGACCACCCTCAGCTTACTATACCCATTAGGTGCCTCTGAGGGTGCTTCATAGGGCGCCCTGTAGGCCACCTTATGGTTGCCATCCCTATAGGGTGCACTATACATTATCCTGTGTCGCAACATACATGCTGCCCTATAGGGGTCATTCAAGGGTGCCTTGGCGAACAGTGCACTGTAACATGTGCCTTATGGGCCGCCGTATGTTAACATGCTGGGAGAGTGCGTTTGCTAGTAGTGATGACAAAATAAAATTATACAGCCTCCTACAGCACTCCACAACATAATACATACTGCCTCAGCAGGCATTTTTCACTGGGCATTGTGAGGAGTTGAACCCCTGATCCCTGCACCATTGGTCAGTGTTTTAACCATTGTGCTGTGGCTCTGTTCCTGTGCTTGTGCATCAGCGCGCCGCCTTCTGCCGCCCAAGGGGACCAGTGCGCCGCCTTCTGCTGCCCAAAAATAACTGTGCGCCGCCTTATGCCGTTCCAAATTAATTTGCCTCCTAAAACAATGTTAATCATTACAGTTACTGCCTCAGCTGACCTTTGTCGTTGCGCACACTGGGGGATTGAACCCATGGCCCCTGCACCATTGGTCAGTGTCTTCACCGTTGTACCACAGCTCTGTTGTTTTGTATAATCAGCAGCGCGCCACTTTGCCTTTCCACGCGCTAATGTCGACCCCCGCACATTAGCGCGACGCACACACGTCCGGTGGCTTACTACCATTTTTTTTCTATTTTCTGCCTGAACCGCCCACTCCTTATATGGCACAGGCACACTAGCGCGGCCCCGCACGTTAGGAATGTTTAGTAAACATGCCCCTAAGAGTACATGTGGTGTTTTGCTCGATGTGGTGGGTGTGGCAGAAGCTCTGTCAGTGATCATGCAATGTTCTGGCCACACTTTTCCTCCCACTCTGTGGAAACAGTGCCTTTTGTCAGGAGCTGGAGGGGTCAGACTTTTGATGCTGGGAGGAAAATGGTATCATGTGTGTTGATCAGGTGGTGAGTGAGGAGGTTTCTCTAAGCTGCAATGCAGGTTTGACCTAACTTTGGTTGATGTGTTCTGAAACAAGCAGGTCTGTAGTTATGTTCATAGCCGCTCTGGGAGTGACCTGTGGGGATCTGTTAGCATCCGTTTGGAGGAAGTTTTGCACTCTGGGGGTCTGGGGCAGACACGTGTAACAGCCCTGTACTGAGCCTATCTGGAACTTGAGGAAATGCCTGTGGAGGGAACATTGGCCACTGCATGGGGGTTGAGCTTGGCCTTTTTCTTGAAGACTCTGATCTACTAGAAGCTTTTCGGGTTGTGCCGGAATTGAGCTGTTGTGTAGAATATCACGACTTGCAATATAAAATACTGCATCTTGTTCATTATGCTCCTCACTGAGCTTATCGGGCTGGGTGCAGTACCTCACCTGGCTATCCTCATTGTGGTGACAATCAGGCAACTCTGGGCCATATGTTTTAGGGTTGCCCAGTGATTGCATGTTTTTGGGAAAGTCTTCACCACTATTTGAGCATGGTGCTATGAGCGCAAGTACTTTGCTGGTTGCACACATATTTGTTCTGCACTATTGGCTCTCTAGAGAGGGGCCCTCATATTGGGCATGGCGCAACAAGGTGCATGGCTTGCTGAATCTGGAGCATGTAGAGGCATAGCGGGGGGATGGTTGTGTTTCTAATTTCTGGTGGATTGGGGTCCTTATAGTCACTGTTTGCCAATGCGTGCTCGCAGTTGGATTCTGAATGTTCTTTAAGTAGCTATTGCTGGAAGTTGCCCCTATTGGTGTGTGTCTTTGGTTGAGGTTGGGCGACTCTGCACACAGATTCCAGGGGATGGAGGGGAGATGGAGGAGGGTGGGTGTCAGCGACTTTGGCCCTAGCATCCTTTGACATTGGCATTGGGCGCTGCTGTTTCCTCCTGCTTGTCTGGGGGTTTAGCTGGCCTAACTAACCCCCACCAACCCCCCCCCCCCCCCCCCATTTGGGAGCTTAGAATTGGGATGGCCATGGTGTGTTCTTCTGCTTTCTTCTCTTATCATGTGCAGCTTTGCCTAGGTGTCTTATTGGGGAGGGAGGGTGGGGTAGATTTGGGAGGTGCAGGATATATGAAAAATGTGCATTATACGCTGGCTTTGTATGTTGTGATATGACTGCCTTTGTTTACTTTTGTTTTTGCAGTCAGTTTGTACTCATTATGATTGTTACTATTATGTACTTTGCCATTGTTTATATTTTTCTGGTTGTAGATAGCATATACCTATACTTCTCTTTTTTTCTGAATAAAAATGTTTTGAATATAAATTGAACATTGTCCCAATCATATGACGTCGCCCAGGGAATAGAGTCATTTGTCCCTGCATACTCAAAGCAGCTAAAGAAACAAACAGATTGAAAGCCCCAAATGGGTGATTGAAACCAATCTTTCTCCTTCCGCTTCCTGGGACAACTGAGCATTTTTTTAAAGGCCCATTACTTTCTTCCTGAATGTACTATTTCTTTAGAATTTCCATAAGTAGCTAAAAATAATGAAAAAATTGTCCAAATAAAAAAAATTGTAAAGAATTTCATCTAGTGACCTACCTCTGTAATTAAGGGGTATGTTTACTAAACCATCCTAATGTGCGCCCGGCGCTAGTGTGCAGGATGCCATATAAGGAGTGGGCGTTTCAGTCTTAACCTAGCAAACCGGGATTATCGCGCGCTCTTGTGCGCTGTGCGCTAATGTGCGCCACGCACATTAGGGAACGAGAAATGCACGCGGGAAGCATAAGAAGGCATGCTGATGTACAAACAAAGGAACAGGGCTGCAGTGTAATGGTGAAGACACTGACAGATGGTGCGGGGGTCATGGGTTCAATCTTCCACTGTGCCCAATGAATAAGGCTTCCTGAGGCACCACCTGTTATGTGTAATATTGCATTATGAGGCATTTTATTTTTATTTTAATTACTGCTGCTAGCAAACACACTCTCAAAGCGCTGTAACATAAGGTGCTGCATAAGGCACCCCATAAGGTACCCCAGAGGGCACATTTTAAAGTGCACTGTCCGCCACTGCACCCTACAATGTTGCATAAAGGGTGGCCTATAGGGCACCATATAGGGTGCCTTATGAGGCACGGCAAGGTCATAGCACTGTTTTTGATGGCAGCACGGTGCATTTTAACGCATGGAAATGTTAAGAAGAAACAGTAGTGTAGCACAATGGTTAAAACACTGAATGATGGTGCAGGGGTCATGGGTCCAATCCCCCACTGTGCCCGATGAATAAGGCTGCCTGAGACACTACCTGTTATGTGTAATATTGCATTATGAGGCAATTTAATATTGTTTTAATTAGTGCTGCTAGCAAACACACTCTCAAAGTGCTGTAACATAAGGTGCCGCATCAGCCGCCCTATAAGGCACTCCAGAGGGCATACTATAAAGTGCACTGTCCGCCCAGGCACCTTATAATGTCCCCTATAGGGCACCCTATAAGGCGCTCCATAGGACACCTTATAAGGCACCTTATATGGACTGTAACCCCCAAGTTACCTCCATGTTAAATCCCTGTTCTATGTAGACGATGGTCTAATTCAATTGGCCAAGTGTTATATTGTTCAATGTAAACCGCACTGATGACAAAGAGCGCGGTATATATAAAATGTTAAATAAATAAATAAATAAAAGGTGCCTCAGAAGGCGCTTTATAGGGCGACCTCTGAGGCACTTTATGGTTACATACCCTGAGCAGAGCCACAGCACAATGGTTAAAACACTGACCAAGTATGCAGGAATCAGGGGTTCAATCCCCACAGTGCCCAATGAAAATGGCTGGCTGAGGTGTTAATTTATGAGGCGCAGAAATACTGGGCTGCAGAAGGTGGCACGCTAATGCTTTTGGCGGCATATTAATACTGGGCGTCATAAGGCGGCGCGCTGATTTTTATGGAGGCATTATAATACTTGGCGGTATAAGTGGCACGCTGATGTGCAGGAAGCAGAGCAGAGCCACAGCACAATGGTTAAGACACTGACCAACGTTGCAGGGATCAGGGGTTCAATCCCCCACAGTGCCCAATGCAGCTGGCTAGCTGAGGCATTACTTTAGGAGGCAGTGTAATATTGGGCAGCAGAAGGCGGTGCGCTGATGGCCATAAGGCGCCATGCTAATGATTTTGGAGGCATTTTAATGTTGGCAGGCATATGGGGGTGCGCTGATGTGCAAGCATAGGAACAGAACTACAGCACAATGGTTAAGGCACTGACCAATGGAGCAGGGATCAGGGATTCAATCCCCCAAAGTGCTCAATGAACAAGGCTGGCTGAGGCATAACATATTATGGGGAAGATTGCTTTAGGAAGCATTTTATTCATATTTTAATTATCACTACTAGCAAACGCACTCTCAAAGCGTGTTAACATAAGGCGCCCTATAAGGCACATTTTAAAGTGCACTGTCAGCCAAGGCACCCTAGAATGTTGCTTATAGGGCGCTTTAGAGGGTGCCGTATGAGGTACCGCAAGGTCAGTGTACTGTTTTTTATGGCAGCACTGTGCAGTTTAAGGAATGAAAAGCATAAGTAGGTGCGCTGACAGGCAAAGAGGAGCAGCAGTGGAGCACAATGGTTAAGGCACTGACTGCTGATACAAGAGTCATGAGTTTGCTCCCCAGTGTGCCTAATATGTAAGGCTGGCTGTGGCATCAGCTTTGCATTGTACATATTTTGTCCTGCAGCACTTTATTTTTATGCTATTAATTGCTGCCAGCAAACACGTCCTCACGTGCCGTAATTGAAGGTGCCGTATAAGGCACCCTATAAGGCACACCATAGGGCACATTAGAAATTGCACTGTCTGCCACAGCACCCTAAAATGTCCCCTATAAGGCACCCTATAGGTTGCGTCACAGGATATTGTATAGTGCACCTTATATGGATGGGAACCATAAGGTGCCCTATAGGGTGCCCTATAAAGCACCCTCAGAGGCACCTTATGGGTACAGTACGCTGAGGGTGTTTTTGCTGGCATCAAAATATGTACATTAAAAAAAATAATGCATTGGACAACCCTTTCAAATAACCCCACTGTGGGTTTGAACACATGACCTCTGGCTTTAGAGGCAGTGAAGTAACCATTGGGCTAAAGCTCTATAGCTGCTAGCAAGCCCCTGGCTGGCTGCAGAGAGTATGCACGTCACCACACAGACAGTCTGCTGTGGTCACCAGGATAGGGTTAGCCCACCCATACCCATGATGCACTTCACATGCAAATCAGCTGTCCACAGATCAACACAAGTTGGCCAATACACCCCCACAGCACCTCGGCCCGGTAGAGGGAAGTGACCATGTGCACCCACACACCACCTCGGCCTGGTAGGGGGTACTGACCGTGTGTTTTACTGGCACAGAGTAGCTCCACACCGTCACATTGTGCGGGTACTGTGCTCACCCTGAGGGTGCAATGAGGCGCCCAGGACCAGGTTCACAACACCTTCCATGGCTGAAAGAGGCCATGCCAAATGTCCAAAGCAGTGTTAATGTGTGAGCTAGGTCATTCCTGCACAAACACCTTGGATATCTCTGTCTGACTCAGTCAGGTGTAGCCCCCATGGATCCACAGGTGGGCCATGCACCCCCCCCCCCCTGAGGGTGGCAAACAGGGCCTCCCATCAATAGATCCACATACTACCTCCCTGCAAAGGTGGCAGTAGAGGGGGTCCATCAACCCCAGTCCTGCTGAGGAACAGACACCCCACAGGGCATTCAATGCACATCCATAACACAATAGCAGACAGATATTAGGCCTGGATATGGTGAGCTTCACCCCACCACCATCTGATATTCTCCTGCAGCAAGTCATCAGCCACTGCACCCTGCAAGCTGTTCCATCACAACACATACCAGCTGCAAACATTGTGCTAGTTAATCCACAGTGCATGTTCCCAGTAGAGATGCATGCACCCAGAACTGGGATGTCAGCATACACAGCAAGCAGATAAATCAGTGACTGGGACCCAATAGGAAACCCATATCTATCACATGAGAGAAATGCTATATAGCACTATGGGGATGCCTAGCCATGCTGTGGTCACTGCACAGTCAGGGTGAGAATGATCTCTCAGCAGGACATACTGAGGTCACCCTGTCTGTGTAGGTGGTGGCCAGGCACTAAAATGTCCAAGTCAGTGCCCTAGGCCCTGTGCAGATGCACCCTGGCCAGGCCACCCTGTCCGGCCTATACCCATGGTACCTTGCTCCTCATTATGCACATTGGCAGCCCAATACTGGCAACATTGCTGGCAGTGTGGGCTGTGTAAGGTGTTTGCAGCCACCACACACTGGATAGGCAGACAGCCACCCCCACACCTATGCCAGCATTGTGCTACTATAGAGGAGTCCAGCAGCCATACCCACCACACCAGTCCTGGGCACAGTACAGGCATGGATATGGTACGCACTACTGTTGGGGTCACTCCCCAGGGTGGTAAACACTGTCAGAGACCAGACCTGCAGCGCACACCGCAGACATCACAATGACTGTTATGGTGGAGATCAATGAGCAAACTGTGCTTAACGTAGGAATTGATATCTGCCAGTTATCATTGGCAACGTTTGATAGCTGTGTACCATATACCCAGGTGTAGGGTGGCAGTGCTAAGGTATGCAACTGCTAGTATTGGGAGATACAGGCAGGGCCCAATGTCCTGCCTCTCCAGGAGGCATTGGCCAATGGGGCCTGTGGGGCGGTGTGTGGGTGTGTCTGGCCCTGTTGGCTGCTGCTTTACGGCAGAGTGTCCGAACTCCAGTCCTGGTGTTCCAACCACTGTTCGGGTTTTCATGCTGTCCCTCATAGATATTCATGAGCTTCATCAGCATACCATGGGGGTGGTGCATAGATATGCAGCACAGGCATCTTTCGTAGAGGCAGCATGGATCCTGAATGGTGTGGGGCCCTCCAGGACTGCATTTGGGAGACTCTGCTCTAGGTAATGCGGCTGTTTATGGTGTCTGTGTTTGGTGTGGTAAAATATAGGAGTAAGAACCATGTGTATGTTCTCAGCAATAAAGGTTTGTCCGCACTATCATGGTTTAGTTGTAGGAAAAATATGTGGAATGGATTGGCAGTAGTCCCAGCTGGGCTTTGAACCTGTGTCCTTCTGTTTCAGCACACACTGTCTGTTTCCACTGCACCACCGTGTTGCCACAGATATGGTGTGTTCCCTGGGGAGTCCATGACTGCACATCCGACAGAGCCTGTCTGTTGCGGTGGACGGTGCCAGCCTGCACAGGCCTAGGCCACTGTCTGCTGTGGTTTGCAGCCACTGCCCCCTCCACCACCTGTACCCTTCCGCCAACATGCAGACATGTCCCTATCTGGGAAAAAGCATATGACCTAATTGAGTTGTAGCACTCCAGGACTGAATTTGTGGGATTCGGCTGTAGGTAATGCCCATTGTTATGGTTTGTGTGTGGTGTAGGGTAAAATATAGGTGTTGGAACCATGCTTATGTTCTCTGCCATAAAGGAGTGTCTGTACTATCACTGTTTAGTGGTGGGTAAAAATATGGGAACTGGGTTGGCAGGAGCCCCAGCTTGAATTTGAACCTGTGACCCTGTGGTCCTACAGACACTGGCTGTGTCTGCTGCACCACACTATGGCCACAGATACAATGCAGTCTCTGGAGATAGGAAACCTGGCCGCATGAGTTAGACACCCTGCTCTGCACAATTTTACTGTGGTCTTGTTTACCTTGTATGGGGACAAAGGTGCAATTAAACTTCAAAAATGACCTCCAAAAAAGGGGAAAAAAAACAAAAACAAGCTGGGCAACAGTGATATCAATGGGCAACATGACAAACACTCCCAGGAAAGCTCCATTAAAATGCAGTGCTTTTTGAATGAGTCTACGGAGCGTAGACCCTTCCAAAAATCATTTCTTTTTTTTTGAGCTTTCATGGTTTTTTATGGTTGCCTATTAATATCACTGTTGCCCAGCTGGATTATAATTTATTTGGAATTTGTTGTGGTCATTTTCAATTTATATTTACTATTGTGTTCTGTGCACATTTATCACACTGCTCACGTTTTTCAGGTTTCCCCGGTCTTGCTGTACATTGCTGACGGAAATAGTTTCTCTTCCCTTTAAATCAGCTCTAACGCGAGGGTTTCACTCGCGGTATTTTTATTGCCGAAATTCAGCCCCACTCCTGTGCGGGGAGCCTATCCCCTCCCACTCTCCACCCATTGACCCCGTCTCTCCGCCCCTCGGGGGCCTTTCTCCGCCCTCCGTACGCCTTTCCCCGCCTCTATCGCACATCAGCGCCCCGCACACGTGCGCTGGCCCGTTAATGTGACGCGCACGTGTGCACGGCACTTAAGAGCACTTAAGTGCATCATTAGCGTATGCTATTGTGCGCCGCGCACGTGTGCACGGTTTAGTAAACATACCCCTTAGTGCACGCTCATGCGCGCAGCGGCGCACACAAGCGCTGAAGGCGGGGAAAGGCTCCCGTAGGGCGGAGGAAGGCTTCCCAGGGGCGGAGAGAAGGGGTCAATGGGTGGAGAGTGGGAGGAGAGAGGCTCTCCGCACACTAACGAGGTGAAATTCGAGGCCAAAAATAACGCGAGTTTTTATGAATTTTGGAAGGGTCTACGCTCCGTCCCCATACAAGGTGAATGATCCCACAGTGAAATAGCACTGATCAGGGTTTCCCTCTCCATTGGACAGGTTACCTATGGCATGCACATATTCCACAACAGCAGGGCGGGCATGTTGGAATGGGCAACTGGACAGATGCTGGGAAAGGGGATACAGAGGGCTGCAGGCGGCACATGCTGTGGTGCAGCTGGGGCACAGTGTGGACTAGGCAGATGCCTAGATGGCACTTAGGAATGCTGAAACTGAACAGCAGCCAGACAGCAACTGATGAGGGCCCAACATGGGCACGAGAGTGTTTATCACAGTGTCACAGGGGATAGTACCCAGCAGGTACCCCCAAGGGCACAGAACATTGGCAGGCGGTGTTGGGGGGAAGCGTGGACGCCTATGCAGGCACCCCTACCCCAGAACATGCACCATAGGCAGCCGCCTACCTGCACACTGGATGGCTTGCGACTGCACACCACCAGCACCACCAGCAGAAGGGCATGTCAGCATGGTGGCAGAGGGGTACTGGTGGTGGAGGGGGGAAGTGGCAGCTGCCCAGAGCCGACCATGGCCTAGCCCTGCATAGGTGGGTGCCATGCACTGCAACAGACAGGCTCTGTCTGACAAACAACCATGGTGTCTCCAGGGACTGCCCTGTCTCTGTGAGCACAGTGTGGTGTGGTGAACACAGCCAGTATGTTCAGGAGCAGAAGGTCACAAGTTCAAGTCCAAACTGGGGCTACTGCCAATCCAGTCCCCATATTTTACCCGCTACTAAACTGTGATAGTATGGACAAACCTTTATTGCAGAGAACATACGCATGGTACAAACACCTATATTTTACCCCACCGAGCACAGACACCAGAAACATGCGCATTACCTAGAGCAGAGTCCCCCAAATGCAGTCCTGGAGTGCCACAAATCATTTAGGTTTTATGCTGTCTCCAATATAAGGCCATGTCCGCATGGTTGCGGAGGGGTACTGGTGGTGGAGGGGGCAGTGGCAGCTGCCCAGAGCAGACCATGGCCTAGCCCTGTGTAGGTTGGTGCCATGCACTGCAACAGACAGGCCCTGCCGGACAAACAGTCATGGTATCACCAGGAAATGCACTGTCTCTGTGGCAACAAGGTGGTGTAGTGCACACAACCAGTGTGTTTGGAGACAGAAGGTCACAGGTTCAAGTGCCTGCCAAACCAGTCCCCATATTTTACCCACAACTGAAACGTGCTACTACAGACAGAACGCTTATTGCAGATGACGTAAACATGCCCCAAACACCTACATTTTACCCTACAGAGCACAGACACCATAAACAGGCGCATTACCTAGAGCAGAGTCTCCCAAATGCAGTCCTGGAGGGCCAAACACCATTCAGGTTCCATGCTGCCTCTAATAAAGATGCCTGTGCTGCATATCTATGCACCACCCCCATGGTATGCATATGTATCTCATGCATATTCATGAGGGACAGCATGAAAACCCGAACAGTGTTTGGCATACCAGGACTGGAGTTGGGAACCTCTGCCGTAAAGCAGCAGCCAACAGGGGCAGACACACCCACACCCACAGGCTCCATTAGCCAATGCCTCCTGGAGAGGCAGGACATTGGGCCCTGCGTGCATCTCCCAATACTAGCACTTGCATACCTTAGCAATGCCACCCTACACCTGGGAATACGGTACACAGCTATCAAACGTTTGCTATGATTACTGACAGATAGCAATTCCTACGTTAAGCACAGTTTGCTGATTGAGCTCTATCATAGCAACCTTTCTGATGTCTGTGGAGTGTGCTGCAGGTCTGGTCTCTGACAGTGTTTACCACCCTGGGGAGTGACCCCCAACAGTATTGCGTACCATATCCATGCCTGCACTGTGCCCAGGACTGGTGTGGTGGCCAGGGCTGCTAAACTCCTCTGTAGTAGCACAATGCTGGCATAGGTGTGGGAGTGTGTGTCTGTCTATCCAGTGTGTGGTGGCTGCAAACACCCTCCACAGCCCACACTGCCAGCACTGTTGCCAGTATTGGCCTGCCAATGTGCATAATGAGGAGCAAGGTACCATGGGTATAGCCCGGACAGGGTGGCCTGGCCAGGATGCATCTGCACAGGGCATAGGGCACTGGCTGGGACATTTTAGTGCCCGGCCACCACCTGCACAGACAGAGTGGCCACAGCATGTCCTGCTGGGAGATCACTCTCACCCTGACTGTGCAGTGACCACAGCATGGCTTGGCACCCCCATAGTGCTATATAGTATTTTTTTCATGTGATATCTGCTTGTTGTGTATGCTGACATCCCATTTCCGGGTGCACGCATTTCCACCAGGAACATGCACTATGGACTAGCTAGCAGACTGTCTACAGCTGGTATGTGTCTTGATGGAGCGCCTTGCAGGGTGCAGCGGCTGAAGGCTTGCTGCAGGAGAATATCAGATAGTGGTGGGGTGCAGCCTAGTATATCCAGGCCTAATGTCTGTCTGCTATTGCGTTATGGATGTGTACAGAGCTGCATTGACTGCGCTGTAGGGTGTCTGTTCCCCAACAGGACTGGGGTTGATGGTCCTCTCTACTGCCACCATTGCAGGGAGATAGAATGTGGATCTGTTGGTGGGAGACCCTGTTTACCACCCTCAGCCCTGGAGGAGGAGGAGAAGGGTGGTGGTACATAATCCTCCTAGTGGTCCATAGGGGCTACACCTGACTGAGACATACAGATATATCCAAGGTGTGTCTGCAAAAACTACCTATCTCACACATTGGACCTGCAGCATGGCCTATCTCTGCTGTGGACCTGGTGCTGGGCGCCCAACCTCACCCTCAGGGTGAGTGCAGTACCTGCACAATGTGACGGTGTGTAGCCACTCTGTGCCAGTACCACACATGGTCAGCTCCCCCTACCAGGCTGAGGTGCTGTGGGGGTGCATACCCCATCTTGTGATCATCTGTAGACTGCTGATTTGCATGTTCAGTGCATCATGGGTATGGGTGGGTTAACCCTATCCTGGTGACCATAACAGACTGTTTGTGTGGTGACTTGCAGTCCTTCTGCAGCCAACCAGGGGGTTGCGAGGAGCTGTAGCCCACTGGTTACTTCACTGCCAGTAAAGCCAGAAGTCATGGGTTCAAACCCACAGTGAGGTTATTTGATAGGGCTGTCCAAAGCATTATCTATTTTAAATGTACATTAGTGCTGCCAGCAAAAACACCCTCAGCATACTGTACCCATATGGTGCCTCAGAGGATGCTTTATAGGGTGCCCTATAGGGAACCTTATGGTTACCGTCCATATAAGGTGCACTATACAGTATCCTATGGAGTGACTGATAGGGTGCCCTATAGGGGACATTATAGGGTGTCGTGGCGGATAGTGCACTTTATAATGTGCCCTATGGAGTGCCTTATAGGGTGCCTTATGCGGCACCTTAGGTTACGGCACACGAGGGTGTGTTTGATGGCAGCAATTAATAAAATACAAATAAAGTGCTGCAGGAAACAATACTTACATGTCAAAGCTGATGCCTCAGCCAGCCTTACTTATTAGGCACACTGGGATCAAACTCATGACCCCTGTATCATCAGTCAGTGCCTTAACCATTGTGCTACACTGCTGTTTCTCCTTGCATGTCAGCGCACCTACTTAAGATTTTCATGCGTTTAAATGCACAGTGCTGCCATCAAAAACAGTGCTATGACCTTGCTGTGCCTCATAGGGCACCCTATATGGCGCCCTATAGGCCACCCTTTAAGCAACATTGTAGGGTGCCGTGGCGGACAGTGCACTTTAAAATGTGCCCTTTGGGGTGCCTTATGCAGCACCTTATGTTACAGCGCTTTGAGAGAGTGCGTTTGCTAGCAGCAGTAATTAAAATAAAATTAAAAAGCCTCACAATGCAATATTACACATAAATGGTAGTGCCTCAGCCAGCCTTATTCATTAGGCACAGTGGGGGATTGAACCCATGACCCCTGCATCATTTGTCAGTGTCTTCACCATTGTACTGCAGCCCTGTTCCTCTGTTTGCACATCAGCGCGCCTGCTTATGCTTCCCGCGCGCGTTACTCGTGTGCTAATGTGCACGGCGCGCTCGCTAATCCCGTTTTGCTATTTTTGAACGGACCGCCCACTCCTTATATGGCATCCTGCAGACTAACGCGGAGCGCACGTTAAGAAACTTTAGTAAATATACCCCTAAGTGTCTATATGGCTTTAAAAATGTACCTTTTACAAACCAAGCGTGTATAATGAGTTCCTATTTTATAGAGGTTTGAGTCTCATAGATTTTGATATAAACCAGAAAAGAATTGTAGTAATCTGAAAAGATGAATCTACCTATAGTTATAAAAAATCCTGCCTGATTTCAGAATAATGGTATTATTATGTACCATATTTTGTTTGTCATATACTGTAAGAATGCTGTGATGATGTAGCGAGACACTTAAACCTTTTCAAAAGTGATCCCCTGTTGTCTTTGAACTAGGTTAAATAAATTTAACACTGCATGCTGGCAAAGTAGATTGTGTACAAATAAGCAAGTCAGGTATGTGAGCTTTCCAGAAGAAGAAAATGTTCAGATAGATTCTGGTTCTAAAATTCCTTGTGCAGCATTTTTGAATGAAAGTGGTGATCTGGGTGCAAAGAGAAATGATAACATTTTTGTCATTTCTTATTTTCCAGTAAGAATTTGCACTATTGCACTATGACATACACTGTTGTGCAATAGCACACACTAGTCCTCAATAAGGTACACTATAGCACAATAATTTTCACTTTTGCTGGGAAATGATACAATACGAAAAAAGTGCAAAAACACCTCTAGTAAATAATATTGTATTTCTTGCGTGATCATAATTTGACAGAGGGCATTGACATAAGATTATGCAATTAGATCACTCATAACCCCAAGAATAAAGAAAAATCCATTTTCATACTTTAGCAACATTAGTTTATAGCCTGTTCAAATATATTTCCATTAGATAAGTACATAGTAAATTTAGATGAAGAGGTATGCCTTCTTCTTTTATGTTGATGACTAAGTATTCCCCTATTATGCAATTATAGTCCATTCTGTAAATTATTCATAGAATCCTATCATTTATTTTGAGTTCAAAAGTGTTGCTAATATATGTTACACTGTATTAATTTTGCCTAATGATTTAAATATTTATGTGATTGTACTCTTCCAAAATATTTCCATTGCGTTAGAAATCTACCAGGGGATCTGACTTCTAACAGCCTCTAATACAGGAATATTAGTCCAACGTCCTTTGCAAACATATTTTAATAACAAAATGAATGAACTGTTTATGAAAAGGTCAGAGCTCTCAGACGTTGTGAATAAATGCTTTCCATGCCAAGCACAGTCTCAGAATAATATTTATTGGTGCATCCTTTAGGGATGCAGGCATCAAATCTATAAATCTAGCACTCCTACAATTTCAAAAGCATGATTGATTTTTATGGCTTTTCTGGTATTTCAGAATGTTTAACAACACTTGTTTTTGAATGTAGAGTACACCAATAAATATTTTTTTGGGGACCATTGCTTGGCCTGGTTGGTTATTTGTATTTTTGCCATCTGAATGGTAAATAGCCCTCACTTCCCCTTCTTCAAACCCCTCCCACAGCCATAAAAATGCAAGCAGAATATGTGCTTTTATTTTTTAATCCATTCCAAACGAAACACTTTGCAACTTAAATTTGTTTATGTTAGCATATTTAGCATTACTAGAAATTATTAGTCCAGTTATGTGATGCTGTAGATCACCGTCCTGGATATACAGAATAATTCAAAAGGGCCTATTTACTAAATCACATGAGGGAGTAAATACTATGTTGTGCTAACTGTAAGCACAGCAGTTAACATGGGCACTGTGTGAACAGGCAATGCAATGACTTAGCCATTAACATGCAGTGATGTCTGTGTTAACAACTAGGGTGGAGATATGGACAGAAAATTGGTAGGACTGTACCTAAGGTTAACGTGTGGGTAATGCAACAGATATTTTAGGCAAGGCCAGCACTAGCCATTAGGTAACCTTAGCAGTTACCTAGAGTGACTAGTTTTCTGGACGCCCATTTCTGTCCCGCTGCCCGTTCTCCAGGACCCGCAGGGGCAGCAATGACTTTAAAACAGCACCATAGTGCTTACCAAAAACCTCCAGTGCTGCATGATGATGGCGCTTCCACCTCCTCTGACACAGAATCCCTGTTCGCATGAGGGCAGAAGTGGCTGGGCTGCTGACTCGATATAACCTCCATATCATTTCATCTTCCATTCAGTTAGAGGTTAAATCTACCAGAGCTGCTTATTTCAACGTGCATTGTCCTGCACATATTTGCATCTACTTTACAAAGTAAAGTGCCTATGTACTTTAGGTTATAGACTAGGGGCATACGTGATGAGATACACATGCCAAATCTAGGGGCAACCACTTACACCATGCATAAATTTGCACTCCACGTATGTTCTCTCCTGTGCTGGCCTACTACAAAACTATGCATCATCGCCCTGACATGCGTACTTACTGAATAGCGACTGCCTACACTCCATGCATGTGCCCATCCTTACACATAAGTCATGTAAAATAGATGACTTACGCACATTGATGGCATGCTAATGTTTGTAGCTCACAATAGAATTGCCTCCCTAACATGCAATCAAGAGATTTTTTTCAGCTTTAAGTGAATGGTAAAATGTTGGGAATGCCGTTAACCATTAATGAAGAGGCTTTGCAGATCGAGGCACATTTTTGCATCCTTGTTTTATAAAGTACAATTCATATGTCCTTAAAATTATAAAATAGGCTCTAAATACTCATGTGCACAGGAGTTTATAATAACCGGGGTATCCGGATGCCCGGCTTTCGTATGACACATCATGAACACCCCTCACCTAACCAACCAATTAACACAACAACCCCCCCTCTCCCCCATTTCCTGATAAAACACGCACACACTGAATTCTGGAACAACAATTTTTGGTCGCAGCTTTATTAACCATATTTAAACACCGGCCCAACATGAGCCAAAACAACATTCTTATTTACCAAAGAAACTGCCCCCCCCCCACCATCCCCATTCCATATAATGCCCCCCACCAGCCATTTATTAGCAAGGTGGTGCATCATCCTCCCCCCATTTTTCCCCTGCCGCCCGCATCACCATATTATTAGCAAAGGCCGTCTCCACTTGCCTTCCACCGGGCAGAGACCCCAACGGAGATGTCTCTCCCACCCTGAGGGTGGGATGGGACATCTTTTCCCTGAGCCGAGCAAGCAGGAAAGAGGGAGACCGTGCTCCACCGGTCCCCCATGCTTTCTGCTCGCCCCGCCCACAGACCGCTGTACACCAATCCCGGCCTCAGGACCCGGCCCTACGGCACATCAGGATTAACCGGGGTATCTGGATGCAAAGGCCGGCTCCACTTGCCTTCCACCGGGCAGAGACCACAACGGAGATGTATCTCCCACCCTGAGGAGCACTCCGCTCCTCTCAATGCGGCCTCAGCCGTATATGCCCCGCCGTGTCGGCAAGCGCTAGCTCGATATCCCGCCACTGGCACAAGGTAGCCTACCTATCCTTGTGCCACCCTCCTCCCCCCCAAAGAAAGTTGCGACCAACACCATCCCTCCAGCACTTCCTGCCAATCATTCAGTGACAACTCTTGTCCCACCGGAGCAAGGTGCACCCCATCTGTGCAATATAATCCCATGCACTTCACCTCAGCCCAAGGGTGCAACACCTGCAGCCTGCCAGTCTGTTGGACCCAGTGCCCAATTTGTCTATTAATCTTGACCAGACCATGGGACCACCGCCGCTGTAGCCAGCAGGAAGGACGTGGAATGACATCAGACCAGATAATCATGACCCCAGGTAATAATTCCCGAACAAGTCCAATATCTCTCTGAACAGTCCGAATGAGCTGCCTGCAAGACCAGCTAGATAGGTCATTGCCGCCCAGATGAATCAGCAGTCCGACTGGCCGCTGCCGATGTCCAATTCTCGACTGAACCAAGGATACCAGCTGCCACCATTGCATGCCGTGCTCTCCCATCCAACACAGCCAGATGCCGGACGTCGCCAGCCCAAGATGCACTCCCAGTGGGCGAGATATCATTTAATAGAAGGGGGTGACCTGCACAAAGCAGCGGGTACAATCCTAAAGACAGGCATAGAGGAGGGGGGGCATGATCTGGCCAGAGCTTCAGTTGCAACCACTCTAGCCACCTTACTGGGCAGACTAAATAGACCATACTGGTCTTTATGTGCTGTCATACACTATGTTACTATGTTACCTCTCAAGGTGTGGTTGCATCATGGAGCATTTCAAATATTGATGTTAATACTTTTTCAAGTAAAATCAGATATACATGAATACTTTTCTGGTCTTCTAGAAGCATGCCCCCATGCTACAGCAAATGGAAATGGAAGGGTGCGGAAACAGGAACGGCACTGCAGTGCCATAGCTGAAGGTAATTCTGGTACTTTGGTGCTTTTTAAAAGCACTGCTGCCACTGCATGTCTCAGTGAGGGGTGGTAGCGGTGGAAATCAGCGGGACTTTCAGTAAAGGAGCGAAAGGGATGAATTTCCCCTAGGGCGTCTCATACCCTTGTACTGATCCTGGTTCAGAGCTATGCTATCCCGTATAGTCTAATGCCGGGAGTGAGACGAACAATAGAACTTGACCTATCTACACATTCAACTGGTTGGTGCTCCAATGCAATTCAATTTCCTTTACATTTTATGTTATCTCGGCCCCTTAGGTCTCAAATGTTTCTTGGCTATTTTCTTAATTAATTAACCTTTCACAGCTCACTAGCCTGGAATGATAACCTTAAAGCTTACTGTTGGTTTTCAAGAACAGTATCTCTTTGGATCACACCTTATGGTTAAGTTGTTATAGTACATCCAAGTTTGTTTCATTCTTGAGGTCCTAAATATGATGGGCTTAATATTAAAAAAAATCCTGTCTTAAGCCAAATTTAGGAGAATTTTTAAGCTAAAAAATCCCCTAAATTTAGAATCCTAAAAGTTATGTCACCAAATTTAGGAATCCTTTCATTTCCTAAGTTTAGACACCTAAATGAGGTGTCTAGTACATCCAAATTGCAGATGGAATTTAAGGTGGACAAGTACAAAGTTATACACCTACCTGACTAACTCAGCCAGGCTCCTGAAAGGAGCCGCAGTGCCATGGCGTCCCATCGTCATGGCACAGTAGCTCCATTCAGGAGCCACAATCACCAGCCACATGAAAGAATGTCCTTTCCCCACAGCCTGACTCCCAATCTGGCCTTCCATGGCCAAGGTTGGGCTACGGGAAACCCCCTGCATCCCTTCACCTTTTGGAACTGGCCCGGCTCTCCGATGTATAATAAGCCCCCCGTCTACATTGCCAACCGCGGATGTACAGGGCCAACCTCAGAATTAGCCCTGTACGTCTGGGGTCGTGTTCTCCCCCACCATCTACCCTCACTCCTCCCATTGCCCTTCCCCTCCCACACATGAACAGAGCTCCCTGCACAAATTGGCAATACGTGCAAGGAAGTTCTGTGCCACCAGCATGATCCAGACATTTAGCGGGTCTGGACATCCAGATTGGACATCCAGATCCACTAAACACGGATCAGAATGACCCCCCTTAGTGCCCAATTCTATAACATGCAAATCCAGCTGGAAGAAACATCAAAAGTGAAAACAGGCATGGAATCTACCCGATTCCTAAACCACGGAGATAAATGTGCCTACGGTTCCAGAATCAGGGAGATATATATTTTTGCAGCGCGACACGAGCAACATGTCTGGGGAAACACGCTGCTATAATGGGACATGGGTAAATGCAGCAAATGGCCTGTACGTCCCTATGCTCATCGTATTCTGAAAAGATAGATGTTTGCGATGCTTCCCGTCTCTGTGCGGCCACGCCTCCACTGGCAAAATGTACATCTCCTAAGCTGATGCTCACACTGGCAGTGTTGTGCTAATGCAAGCAACACATTAATATTGAAGAAACAGATAAGATTATGCAACCCAGGCTATATACACTAGTCTGTTGCATGCACATAACACCACAAGATTATCTAAATGCACCAAAGCTATTGTAAAAACACGTGGCAAGTGAGATATTTGTCCTGACAGATGCTGCAGCAAAACATACATAGCATGTGATGAACACCTTAGTTATTCTTTCAGTGGTCATCACTGAAAATAGTGATTGCAGTGCTAAGAAGGGCCAGAAAAATCTGAAATGAGTCTGTACAGCTACATGTCAAAACATATCCCTGCCATTCATAGTTAACCATCAGGAGAAACATGCAGTAGTGCAAACATCAGAAACATATGTCCAAAAGCACCATCATCTGTCCTAACAAACTTGTATAATGTTAGAAACCTCTAACAGTGCACTTGGATAAGTATTAGTGCTGTTTGCATTGCAACATACCCCCATTCTGAGGGACCATCACCATTGACAAAGACATGCCCTGCTATGTTGCTGCAGAGCAGCTATATAGAGGTTACTGCTCGTTCACACTGGCACCTCGTGATGCAGGGATCAGCCCTATGGTCCAGGTACTGGCCAGGCATACATATCCCTCCAAAGTTGCAGATCAGCACTCCAGGGTCTCCCCTGAAGCCCTCATACTACACACACATACACTCTTGCTTGCGGTCACAAATGACATATCCCTACCAAAACCATGCCCTGCACCTATAAACAACTGCTGGTAACACATAATAGCAGGGCATCTCAGGACCACACTTCTCAGCCAAACATGCTTCTGCTCCATACTAACTCACATACCATCTCTACATCTGCTTTCCCATTTCTCTGGACACAGGAATTGGTAGGGAAGCCTAGAATAGCCCGGTTAGCACAAACTGCAAATGCCAGCATGCTTTATGTTTCTGCGGAGGTGTTTTTTATTGTTACTTAACCTTATAAACGTCCCTCACTTGTTCATTCTATTCTTTATAACTGCATCTTGTGCTCTTGCAGACAGCAGACACACCAGTTCAATACAGACTTGACAAAGCCATTCATCTCTATGGGATGCGTTGAGGATCAGAGCAGAAAATCTTCTAAGTGCTGGCCTTATTCCAGGTTGCCACTGGTATAATGTAGGCATCCGTGAAATACACTCAGGATGTACACGGGCATCTCCTGAATACGCTTTATACATCTCTGTGGCTTGCCACTCACTGTTCCGCCCCCTCCCACTCATGTTCTGAGATCCTTGATTTAGTGCCATGTACATACAAGGTCGCATGCTTTCAGAATACGTGTCTAGACGTTTTCACAAGGAAACCGTCTATCCCACATGTCTGAGCGGCCTATTTGCATTTCATAATGACCCCCTTAGGGAAGAACAACATAAACTACAGTTACATGATACAAGGTTTCACATTAAGAATCACCACTTAGGAAAAGGATCTAGGTGTCATCTTGGATAATACATTGAAACACTCTGCCCAGTATGTAGCGGTAACCAAGAAAGCAAACAGAATGCAGGGAATCATAAGAAAAGGAATGCAGAATAAAACCAAGGATATTATAATGCCTCTGTATTGCTCCATGGTGCAACTGAACCTTGAATATTGTGTGATTTCTGGTTGCCATATCTTAAAAAGAATATAGCAAAGTTAAGAAAAGTACAGAGAAGAGCTACCAAAATGATAAAGGGGATGGATAGATATCCCTATAAGGAAAGCCTTAAAAGATTAGGGCTGTTTGGCTTGGAAAAGAGATGGCTGAGGGGAGATATGATAGAGGTCTATATTTTATTTATTTACATTCTCTTATATACTGTGCTATTCTGCATCTGTGTGGTTTACATTGAACAGGGTATTATAACTTGGAGATAACTATTTTACAGGGAACATGGGCTGTGGAGGGTTAAGTGGCTTGCCCAAGACCACAAGGAGCACCTGTGGGACTAGAAACCCCAGTCCTTCTGGGCCAAGGTTGCTGTCCTCTAGTGGTATTTGAACCCCCAACTTTCCGGCCTGAAGTACCTTGCCCCAACCACTAGGCTACTCCTCCACTCCTCCACAATAATGAATGGAATGGAATGGGTAAATGTAGATCAGTTGTTTATTCTTTAAAAAAATAGAAAGACTAGGGGACACACATTAAAGCTGCAATGTAGTCTATTGAAGACTAATCAAAGAAAATATTTTTTTACTCAATGCGTAATCAAACTCTGGAATTCATTACCAAAAGATATAGTAAAAGCTGTTAGTGTAGCTGGGTTTAAAAAAGGATTGGACAAGTTCCTGGAGGAAAAATCCATTAACCATGATTAAAGAGGACCAGGGAAATCCACTGCTTACCCCAGGATAAGCAAGTGGAATCTACGTACCTTTTTGGAAACCTGACAGGTACTTGTGACCTGGATTAGCCGCTGTTGGAAACAGGATACTGGGGTTGATGGACCCTTGGTGTGACCCTTTATGTCATATCAAAAGAATCAAAGTTATTAATGTTCATGTTTAATGCACATTTATTTATTTATTTATTTATTTAACAGTTTCTTATATACCGCCCCTTCCAGAGATCAGGGGCGGTTCACATCGAACAAAAATCAATATACTTCTGTATATTTTACATGGAACTTGTGTTAACTATGTACACGTTTAGTTACATTGAACATGTTTTGAACATTACCAAGTTTCAGTTATGATGTAAACCACTTTGACTAAAATGATAATGCAGAATGAAAAACCTATTAAATAAATAAATATCTTATCTACTTATGAAAATCGGTGCTAAGCTATAACATTTTCCTTGCCCTAAATTCTCCCCTGTTGCTGCCTACATTTAGGACCCCAAACTGAGGAGCCTATTGAAACTAGTGGGTATGTTTACTAAGGACCATTAAGGACGCACCCTTTAGTGTGTACTAACAGCACACTTAAGGGCCCCAGCGGGCGTTAAATTCTGGGGCGGGGAGGAGGTATCCCAATGCTAAGAGCTCTAGTGGCTGATTAGTGGGCATTAAGTGGACTGTTGGTGTTAAGAGCACCAAGCATGCAGGTTAACATGCGCTAAGGGCGGTTGTGTTAATGCAGGATAAGGGGGCCTATGGAGAGATCAGAAGTGAAGAGCTGGATGGGAACAAAGGGAACTGGTGATGGACAAGTCACATCCATATGTCATATAAGTGTGAGACAGTGTGTGTGCAGATGATACCAAAATCTGCAATAGAGTAGACACCCAGGAAGGAGTAGATAACATGAGGAGGGATCTAGCTAAGCTTGAAGAATGGTCTAGAATTTGGCAGCTGGGATTTAATGTTAAAAAATGTAAGGTCATGCATTTGGACTGCAGCAATCCAAGGGAGTAATACAGAATAGGAGGTGAAGTACTTTCGTCCACTAAAGAAGAGCGGGACCTAGGCGTGGTTGTGTCTGATGATCTTAAAGTAGCGAAACAGGTAGAAAAGGCGATGGCAAAAGCTAGAAGGATGCTTGGGTGCATACGGAGAGGAATGGCTAGCAGAAAAAAAGAGGTGATAATGCTTCTGTATAAGTCTTTGGTGCAACCTCATTTGGAGTATAGTGTGCAATTCTGGAGACCGCACCTTCAAAAGGATGTGAACAGGATGGAGTTGGTGCAGAGGGTGGCTACTAAAATGATTAGTGGGCTTCATTATAAAGCATATGAGGACAGACTGAAGGATCTTAATATGTACACCTTAGAGGAAAGGCGGGATAGAGGTGATATGATTGAGATGTTTAAATACCTCCGTGGCATAAATGTTCAGGGAGAGAGCCTCTTTCAATTGAAAGCAAGTTCTGCTACGAGGGGACATGGGATGAGGGTGAAGGGAGATAGATTCAGGAGTGATATGCAGAAATATTTCTTTACGGAAAGAGTAGTGGATCCATGGAATAGTCTCCCAGTGGAGGTGGTAGAGATGAGGACAGTAACTGAATTCAAAAAAGCATGGGACCAACACAGAGGATCTCTAAAGGTAAAAAGTGGACTGTTGTAGTTGTTGATATGGAAGGACAGACTAGATAGGCCATGTGGTCTTTTTCTGTCATCATGTTTCTATGTTTCTAATGTGGGAAGCAGTTGGACTGTATCAGTGAGGGGTGCTCATGTAATCCACTGTGATGTCAGTGGGTGGCATAGGATTGGGTAGAAGTGTGCCATGTAGGCATAGAAAGAATGCCTGGGCAGCAGTGGTGACCCGCACATCCGCTGCAGGTGAAGTATGAGTGATACAACCCTAATGAATAAAATGCCACAGTGTGGGCCAGGGTGTAGCAGCTGGCACGAGAATACATGAGTGAACATGATGGATATATGCTGATGGATGGGAGTAGATGAGAGTGCTGTATGGCCAGGGCCGGACCTAGAGTTAGTTCAAGGAGTTGGCACCCTAGGCAGACCTCAAGCTTTTCAATCCCTCTGGCAGTCAAAATCTACTATTTAACTTTGAATGCCCTGCTTTTGCTGCCTTCCAGAAGTTGCCACCCTAGTTTGCCTAGTGGTTGGACTGGCCCTGTGTATGGCCTTGCTGCCTCAATGTACCCGATGAGACCTCAGAAACTTCACAAATACAGCTAACCTCAGATGTAATGTGCCACAGGGAAGGTCTAATGCCATCTATTAGGGTTTCACAGCCATCTCAGCTGCTCTAATCTTCCTGACACATATGCATTTAACAAATGGACAAGTAAGTAGGGTATGATCCAAAAGCATAACAACCACACATCTGCACAAGCTGAATGCAAACGCAAAGTGCTCTTGTACAGATAAGGTCTATACTCATAGGGCCCGATATTTGAAAGGCATTTACATGGTTTACAACCCTGTAAACACATGTAACGTATAAATGTCATTCAGTGAGATATTCAATGATATCCCTGATCTTTTCCCCTACATGCCCCCATGCCAACTACATTCCAGGAAGGAGCAGAGGTGGTAATGATGATATTTCATACTGCCCAGTTAGCGACCTGTGGCCTAAAGGTAGGCATAGCAAAGGTTTGTCTATCTTTTAGCTGCAAGGGCTAACTGGGCAGCGTGCAATATTGCCATTGCCTGGTTAGCTATTGTGGCTGGAAGACTTTGCAGAAACCCCAGATATTCAATGTTGGGGCCGCATATGACCCCGGCATTGAATATCCATGGTTAAGGGTCAGCACACAGGCAGCTATATGCTGTAGTAGCACATAACCATCATAATTCAATATCAAGCACATACTGTTTAATGGAACAAGGTCACTCATATGATGTTACACACCTTGTGTCCACATGTCTCTTAACTGATGTGTCTCTCATATTGGCCATATGGAGAAAGTAAGGACGTGTGATGATCTGTGCAGGTGGCCATCCTATAAGTGTGACTTGCCTGAATGCATTGCATATATGTGATGGAGCAAAAGATGTTCATTCACAGTTATCACAAAAGTTTCCAATCATGTACAACTCATGTGTCATGCATCTGCAGGCTGAAGTTGTACAGCCTTTTGCAATGTGCTGCAGCAAAGCCAATAAAGTCATGCTGTCAGATGGGTTTGATTGCAATGTGCATGCTTGCAGACCCAATGTGCTATCATAACACATAAAAAAAATAATAATGTGTGCCTTCAAGTCTATGCTATGTCCTGGTGACCCAGCAGCTCCTGGGTTTTCTTGGCAGTGTGACTGGAGGCAATGGAGGGTAAAGTGACTTTCCCAAAGCCACAAGTGGGATTTCAACCCTGGTATGTTCCTTACTGAACCAGCGCTCTAACCATTCAACTACACCTCCACACCTTTCTATATAGCACTGTATAGAATAACCAGACTACAGGTCCCTGCCTCTAATGACCTAAACCCAGGATTTGAAACAATCTGGCAGGCACATTCTGAGACAGTTGTAAACAGGGCCGGCCCGTCCATTGAGCGAGAATGTTTTTTGCACAGGGCCCTGCGTTTCAGGGGGCCCCGCGCAAAAAACATTCTGATCTAAAAGTAAAATTAAAAAAAAAAAAAAGCTGTCTTCTGCCGCTGCTGGGGCCGCCGCGGCAGAATCTAGTGTTCCGCGGGGCCCCCCCCTGCCCAGCAGAGCCTGCCCTCCCCTGTATCACCTCTCTCTTTGCAGCTGCAGTCACACGCGCCGGCTTTCAGAGCGCGAGGGGAGAGTTTCTCCCTCGCTGCTCTGTTAAGCCCACGGGGGCTGATGGGAAGTTCCCATCAGCCCCCGCGGGCTTAACAGAGCCGCAAAAGGGAAACTAGTTCCTTCACGCTCTGAAAGCCAGCGCGTGTGACTGCAGCTGCAAAGAGAGAGGTGATACAGGGGAGGGCAGGCTCTGCTGGGCAGGGGGGGGGCCGCGGCACACTCGATTCTGCCGTGGCGGCCCCAGCAGCGGCAGCAGACAGCTTTTTTTAAAAAAAAATTTCCCTAGGCTAGGCTGGGCTGGGCTGGGCTGGGCTGGGGGGGGGGGTTAGGAGTGGTGATAGGCTGGGGTGGTTAGGAGTGGTGATGGACTATGGGGGGGCTTAAACTAAAAATTGGGTGATGGGGGATTAGGACTGGAAATGGGCTGGTGCGATTAGGACTGGGAGTGGGCTGATGGGGAGGTTAGGACTGGTAATGGGGTATGGGGGGGCTCAAACAGAAAAATGGGTGCGGGGGATTAGGACTGGAAATGGGCTGGTGGGATTAGGACTGGGAGTGGGCTATGGGGGGCTAGGACTGGTAATGGGTTGGGGGGTTTCTAGGATTGGAAATGGGCTGGGGGGATTAAGACTGGAGGTGGGCTGATGGGGTTAGGACTGGTAATGGGCTGTGGGCTGTTGGGGGGGGGGTTAGGACTGGTAATGGGCTATGGGGGGCTAGGACAGGAAATGGGCTAATGGGGAGGGGTTAGGACTTGAGGTGGGCTGTTGGGTGGGGTTAGGACTGGTAATGGACCATGGGGGGCTAGGACTGGGAATGGGCTGATGGGGGGGTTAAGACTGGAGGTGGGCTGATGGGGTTAGGACTGGTAATGGGCTGTGGGCTGTTGGGGGGTTAGGACTGGTAATGGGCTATGGGGGGGGGCTAGGACTGGACATGGGCTGATGGGGGGTTAACACTGGAGGTGGGCTGATGGGGTTAGGACTGGTAATGGTCTGTGGGCTGATGGGGGGTTAGGACTGGTAATGGGCTATGGGGGTTAGGACTGATAATGGGCTATGGGGGGGCTAGGACAGGAAATGGGCTGATGGGGAGGGGTTAGGACTTGAGGTGGGCTGATGGGGTTAGGACTGGTAATGGGCTGTGGGCTGTTGGGGGTGGTAAGAACTGGTAATGGGGCTATGGGGGGGGGTTAGACTGGTAATGGGCTGTTGGCTGATGGGGGCTGTCTGGTAATGGGCTATGGGGGTTAGGACTGATAATGGGCTATGGGGGGGCTAGGACAGGAAATGGGCTGATGGGGAGGGGTTAGGACTTGAGGTGAGCTGATGGGGTTAGGACTGGTAATGGGCTGTGGGCTGATGGGGTTAGGACTGGCAATGGGCTATGGGGGGCTGATTGGAAATGGGTTGATGGGGGTTAGGACTGGAAGTGGGCTGATGGGGGGTTAGGACTGGCAATGGGCTATGGGGGGCTGATTGGAAATGGGTTGATGGGGGTTAGGACTGGAAGTGGGTTGATGGGGGGGCTAGGACTGGTATTGGGTTGAGGGGTAGCTAGGACTGGAAATGGGCTGATGGGGGGCTAGGACTGGAAATGGGCTGATGCAGAGACTAGAAGGGAATGAATGCTGGGTGAGGCTGGAACTAGAAGGGAGCTGATGTTGGGGGAGGATTAGAATGGGATGGGGCTGGGAGAGTAAAATGGAGAGGGGAAAAATATTTTGTGTGGGAGTGATAAAAAATCTACAATTGGCCGGGTATTGGGAGAGTAAGTGGGGATTGAGGATGGAGGGGTAAAATTTGAGTGGATGAAGGGAGGAGTGGTTTAGTGGTTAGGACATGGTACTTCAGGCCGGAGGGTTGGGGGTTCAAGTCCCACCTGGGGACAGCAATCTCAGGCCGGAGGGACTGGGATTTCTAGTCCTATAGGCACTCCTTGTGGTCTTGGGCAAGCCACTTAACCCTCCATTGCCCATGTTCCCTGTATGTATTAGTGTGTGTGTCTCATATCCCCTCGTGTTAAATGTATCCCCCAATTGACCGCTTTGACTCGGTGAAAAGCGGAATATAAATACAGCTAAATAAAATAAAATAAAAAATAAATAAATAGGAATGAGGAAAGAGCAAAAGGAGAAAGATTAGTATGTTAAAGCAGATGTAGAGAGAGAATGGAAAAAAACTAGAAGAGAGAAGAAAGGACAAATGGACAGCAGACGATGGAGAGTTAGCAGAAGACACGAAGAAACCAGAAGAAAGTGGTTGGAGAAATTGCAGCTGAAAAAAAATGCACAAAAGGTAGAAAAATATCTCTTTATTTTGAATTTATTAATTGGAATACGTCAGCTCTGGTAAATGTGCATCATTAACGTCTGTGCTTTGTTTAGTACAAGAGCAAATTAATGTATAGTTTTATTTCTACAGTGTTGTACATTCCAAGTTTGGCTTTTGGGATTCCCAGTTTAATTATTGTCTTCCTGTTTCTAAATTGTGATTCCTTGTTTGGTGATGGTCTATGTTCTGCATGTGTAACTGAGCTGAGGTATTCTGTTTATGTAATTCCTATTTGACATTGCCACTTGTTCTCTTTCCCCAGTAGGTCATGTATTGTTGTTCTCTGAAATGTATTGGTTTAATATTTGCATGTTTCCTTTTGATAGGTAGGGTATGGTGCTTTGAGAGTCCTGGTAGTGCTGTTAGGATACGGCGGGTTTGCTATGGGTTCTAAATGCGCAGTGTTTGTAGTAGTTCCTAATGTGTCTGGTGGTTGGCACTGGATTATAGTAATGTAGAAATCTTTTAGTCTTTCTTTATCCATACACTCATTAAGAGGCATGTTTACTAAAAGTTAGTATATGGTAAAATTATGCAAATATTTATGCAAATGAGGCCCCTTATGCAAATGAGGCCCCGCACCGAGTCTCCGCACCTTGCCCCGCACCCCCCTTGGGCCGCCCCTGGTTGTAATCCATACCTAGGGCATGCCTGCTACTACTACTATATTATTTTATAGCACTATAAGGTGCTGTACATAAAGTTGTAAGACATAGTCCCTGCTCATCAGAACTTACAATCTAATCAAGATGAAAAAAAAAAAACATTGTACAGGAGGTAGTGTGACTCTTGCTGAGGCCCAATTGGGGCAGATCACCGCATTGAAAAGCACGCGACAGCACCACATCCTCCTCTTTGGCCCTGCACAGCTCCCAGGAGGGAGTGTGCCTCTTGCTGACCTAGGGCCGGTCTCCGGATGTACCATCGTGCTCCCGCTGCCCAATCGGGGCAGATCACTGCATTGAAAAGCACGCAATAGCACCACATCCTCCTCTTTGGCCCTGCACAGCTCCCAGGAGGGAGTGTGCCTCTTGCTGACCTAGGGCCAGTCTCCAGATGTCCCATCATGCTCCCTCTGCCCAATCAGGGCAGATCACTGCATTGAAAAGCACGCGACAGCACCACATCCTCCTCTTTGGCCCTGCACAGCTCCCAGGAGGGAGTGTGCCTCTTGCTGACCTAGGGCCGGTCTCTGGACGTCCCATCGTGCTCCCGCTGCTCAATTGGGGCAGATCACCGCATTGAAAAGCATGCGACAGCGGGCACGCCCACGCCTGTCAGGCCCGCGCCTGAGGTCCCTTTGGCATGGCCCTTAGGCAGTTGGTCCACATTTGAGTCACTCAGAACAACCGACGGAAACGCCACGCCTGTCGCCCTGAAGGACACATAGACACAAACATCCAGCAGCTTGAGCTCCCTCGGGGTTGAGCTCACTCACCAAACGACACAATCATAGTAATACTCCCATGGACAGCTCAACGCCAGCAAACAGACACCACGCGACAGTGCCTGAACCAACATCTCTCTCCAAATAACTGTTCTCCCCTGCTTCAAGTTGCAAGTATTGCCACCACTATTTGTTTGTAATTTTTGTCCTTCAGTATTTACATCAATAGAACTCTGTCACCAGACTTGCAAGATACTTGCCACTTTTGTTGCTAGCACTTTTACTACTCTTCTTACCAATATTTTGCTGCTCCTGATTCAAATATTCGCTATTACTGATACCTGTTAACTGCTAGTACTGTTGCTAGTATCTGCTACTATTGTTGCCAGTATATTGATACTATTGTCTACTACTAGTACTGTTGCCAGCATCCTGCTACTACTGTCAGCAGTATTTTGATAGTATTGTCTACAACTCCTAACTTCCCCGACATGGCCATCTCCCTACTCGCCATTTCTAGTCTTTACCTCCTAGCCAATGTCGTCCAGAACATATCAGCCTTTTCACCTGACCATAATTACAACCACATCCCTATCCCACATAGCCTAGGAAGAAAAACCATACCAGTTCCCACCACACACTTCCACATCCACACCACGTTAGACATTCACACCTACTCTATGTGTCTATTAACAGTCCCACCAGCTCCAAACCTGAACCCACTCTAAGACATAGTAGTCTGAGGTGTGCTCTCATCAACTCACGATCAGTTCATAAAAAGTGGGCAGCAATATCAGATCTTATTTCTAATCTGAATCTTGGCATCCTAATGGTCACAGAATCTTGGCTCTTGGACACAGACACGGTCATCATGAACCAACTTATCCCCCCAGACTTTTCCATACACGCATGTCATAGAGCCAACTGGAGAGGAGGTGGAGTCTTTATCTTAGTTGGAACTAATCTCCAGTTCCAGCTACATTCCTCCAGGAGTCTCATGTACATGGACATGGTGACCATATCCAATAAGCACATCAGCATTAATCTCATATATAGAGCCTCCACCTCCCCCCCAGAAGACCTCTCAAACATAATAGACATGGCTTGCAACCCCGAAAGCCCACGTAAACCTAACTGGTTAATTGATCATTTTAACCTTATGTCCCAGCAACCCACACACTCTAACACCTTCCTTGATGCTATGGCCGACCTTAACTACGTACAGATGGTTAACGCTCCTACACACCTCAAGGGAAACACTCTCAATCTCATTTTTGCCCCCCAGTCAGAATCAAACCACAGCCTCAACCTTTCATTCACTCCTGTGCCATGGTCAGACCACAACCTAATCACCTTCCAAATCCCCTCTCAATAACATCAAACTCCAACCACCTACACAAAGACAGCCCCCGCAGGAAAGGCATACCACTTCAAATCCCTGGACAGGGATGAGTTTATCAACAACGCACTTCCAGCACTCCGTCAACCTGCTCTGAATCTGGAAGATATGATGAATAGATGGAATACCACTCTGAAATTGTGTTCACAACTACCCTTCTCAAATATAACACCTGACTCCAACCATCCACCAAAAAACAGGACACCAGCTCCATGATATTCGGCTGAGTTGCGGTCATCTCTTCAGCTTTTAAGGAAGCATGAAAGAAAATGGCGTTGTTCCCGTTCCTCAATGGACCAAACGACTTACAACAACATCCTAAAGCATCACCGCGAGCAAATATCTGAAAAGAGGAGAGAACACCATACTGAGCTTCTCCGCTGCTCAATTAACAAACCACGTGACCTTTTTAGCATTGCTAAATCCCTAACCAAGGCAACATCTTCCCCTCAGACAGCATCATTTCAACCTCAACTCTATGCCAGTTACCTCCAAACCAAAATCCTCAAAACAAATGCTGTCTTGAGTCCCACTCCCAGCCACTTCCCTCAGACACAGCCTCCGTTAACAGAGTTCATCACTCCAGCAGAGAAATACATCTCAGACCTTATTGCGTCAATCAACACCACCACAGCGCCAAACGATCCATGTCCAGCTTACTGGATCAGGATGATGCGTTCAGAACTCAGCCCCGTTCTAGCTCACATCATGAAGCTCTCTTTCTCATCTGGATCATTCCCATCAATACTTAAACAAACATCCATACGCCCTCTCCTGAAAAACAACCGACTTGACCCGACTAGGACAGACTCATACCGTCCGATCTCAAGCATACCCCTTCTAGCCAAACTTATCGAGAAGGTGGTCCAAATGCAGATGCAGCAGCATATTGATATATCAGCCCCCCTCGATCCCTTCCAACACAGTTTCCGTGAAGCCCATGGTGTAGAAACCCTACTTACCATACTTTCTAATGCATTATCCAGAGGTATAGACAAAATAGAAGATGGGTTTGTACTCATCTTCCTCGATATAGCCGCTGCTTTTGACTCTGTTAACCATGAACTTCTCCTCTCCAGACTCCAGGAAAAAGGAATACAGGGATTGGCTTGGGAGTGGTGTAAATCTTATCTAACCGACCGCTGGCAACATGTTCAGATAGGATCATCAACATTGGAGCCTTTCCAGCAACAGCAGGGAGTTCCCCAATGCTCCTCCCTGTTGGCTCTACTTTTCAACATCTATATGCAACCGAATTGCAATATCATCCGCTCATTCAATATATCCGGCCTTATCTACGCAGATGACGTCTTGCTCTTCACCCCAGTCAAAATTATGCATCCTGACTTCACCCCACTAGTTGAGTGTTTCAACGCAATCACTGACTGGCTCCTATCTCAGAATTTAAGGATAAACTTCAAGAAAACCGAGGTCTTATTCATCTCTAGGAGCAAGATCTTCCCCCCCCCCCCACTACCTTGAAGGTACGCGATGCAGAACTCCCATGCAAAACTGTGATTCGTTACCTGGATGTCACACTTGACCATCAATTCAACTTCAAAGAACACATAAAGAACACCACCAAGTACATCTACAATAAAATCATGACTTTAAGGCACCTAAGACCATTACTAGCCCTAGATGACTTCAGAACTATATTCCAGATGCTCATAATTCCACATTTCGATTATGCAAACATCATCCTGCACGGTCTCCCTACGAGCACCCTCAACCCTCTTCAAATGGCCATGAATGCAGCAGCTCGCATTCTCTGCGGCATATCCAGAAATGATCACATCACGCCCATACTTATGGAATTACACTGGCTGCCTCTGCATAGCAGGCTCTCCTACAAGACGCTACTCCTAACCTTTAAAGCAATTAACCGGTTATCTCCTTCATCCCTCACCGCACTCCTCACCATCATCCCCAACAACAGGCTGAGAAGGTCAGCAGCCACCAACATGCTAACTGTACCTCCGGAATCTTCAAAATGCAATCAAACAACCAGGAACAGGTCCTTTGCATTCTACGCCCTGAGATGCTGCAATAACCTCCCCCCACATATCCGATCAATTAGAGACCTTTCCCAATTTAGAAAAGCCCTAAAACATCACCTATTCCTCCTTCATTTTGCCCACCCTAACCCTACACAACCACCCACCACACCTCAACTCATTCACCCAAACATCTCTCCCACAACCTGACCTATGATGAAGCTCACAACAGCTCACCATGTCAGGTACATTTCACAGCCGTCTTAAACTAACCAATGCATTATGAATACCAGCTTGTAATATAAACTGTAAATAGTTTTCAATAACCTTGTTATTGACTTGTATATAGTCTCCCTAATTTTTCAGCACCAAGTTTCTTTTTCCTGTTACGATGTAAGCATTGAGATCACTTGTTCTGATGCAAAAGTTTTTGTTATTTGTAAACCGCATTGATACTGAAAAGTGTGGTATATAAGAATGAATAAATAAATAAACTGGGGACTAGAGTATGATAAGATGCACATAAGTAGTGAACAAGAGAGTGAGGGGCATCAGGATCCAAAAGCAGCTTCAAAGGGGTGGGGTTTTAGCCTGGATTTGAATAGGAACAGAGAAGGAGCTCGATGCACCGACTCAGCTAATTTGTTTCAGGCATAACCCATACCATTTTAAAACATAAGTCCATTGATAAATCATGTCCTAGTTCATATAGGCTAATTTCCAGCCTTTCGTTCTTGGCATACATAATTGAAAAAAATTGTCCAAATCCAACTTCGAGACTACACTAACCTAAATGCACCTTTAGACGTGCATCAATTTGAATTCAGACCGAATCCTCTGGATGGTTGTCCTAAATGTGTTCGGTCTTCAGTCGCGTGGTTCATTGTTGACAGACTGGCACCTATAGCTGCTGTTACTGTATCGATCCATCTCATTGCTGGCCTTCCTCTTTTGCATTGACTTTCTACCTTGCCAAGTATGATGTCTTTCTCTAATGATCTCTCTCTTCGCATGGTGTGTCCAAAGTATGTATTCAAAGTCTTGTCATTTGAGCTTCTAAAGAAGGCTTAAATTTGATCTCCTCTAGTACTGACTGCTTTGTTCTTCAGACAATCCATGGTATACACAGTATTCATCGCCAGCACCATAATTCAAATACATCAATTTTCTTCCTATCTATCTTGTCCAACTTTGGCATCCATATGACATTATTGAAAATGCCATGGCTTGAACAAGTCAAATCTTTGTATGGAAAGAGACATTTCTGCTCTTGAAAATCTTGTCTAGATCCTTCATAGCCATTCTGCCAAGAACAATGTGTCGTCAAATTTTTTGACTGCTTGTTGCTTCTTTATTGATAGTTGATACAAGTAGGTTAAAGTTGTCCACTATTTCAATTTCTTTTCCATCAACGATGAGTTATTGATTTTACCTGTTATCATGATCTTTGTCTTCTTTACATTAAGGTGCAGGCCCATTTTAAGACTATGTTCCTTGATTTTGAGAAGCAAATGTTTCAGATTGTCTTCACCTTCAGTCAATAATGTCGTATTATCAGCATAGCGAAGATTGTTGATGAGTTTTCGACCAATCTTCACACCTCTGTTGTCTTCATACAGTCCTGCTTTTCTGATGATTTGTTCTGCATACAAATTAAACAGGTAGGGGGAAAGTATGCAGCCTTGTTGTACACCTTTGCTGATTTTAAACCATTCTGTTTCTCCTTGTTCCGTTCGAACTGTTGCTTCTTGATCAATGTACAGATTGTGCAAGAGAACGATCAGGTGTTCTGGTATACCCATGCTTCTTAATGTGGCCCAGAGTGTCTCATGGTTTACACACTCAAAAGACTTTTGGTATTCTTTATCTTTTCAAGGATCCATATCACATCCACAATGATGTCTCTCATTCCTCGCTCTTTCCTGAACCCTGCTTGCACTTCAGGTAGTTCTCATTCCAGGTATGGTTGTAGTCTTTGTTCAATAACCTTCAGTAGAATCTTGCTGGCATGTGGGATCAGAATTATTGTGTGATAATTTTCACAGTCAGTTGGATCACATTTCTCTAGTACTGGTATAAACACAGAGATTTTCCAGTCAGTTGGCCATGCTGTTATCTTCCAAATTTCCTGACAGAGCCTTGTAAGCATGGTATCAGTTGCATCAGACTGCTGGAATACTTCTATGGGAATGCCATCAATGCCTGGTCCTTTGGAAAGGCTTTCAATGCTGCTTTGACTTCTTCTTTCATCACCAATGGTTCCTGGTCATAAGGTAAAGGTTGAAATGGCTGTTAGTCCACTTTATCTTTATCATATAAAAACTCTATATATTCTTTCCACCTTTTCTTGATCTTCTCAGCATCATTCAACATAGATCCTTGAGCATCTTGTAACATTCCAATTCAAGGCTGGATTTTTTTCTTTAACTCGCGTAGCTTTAGGAAAGCCAATCTTGTTCTTCCTCTAATAATTTCTGCTTCTATTTCATTGCATGTATCATTGTAGTACTTCTCCTTGTCTTCTCTTGCTGCACATTGGAAATCTCTGAGTTTAGTGATTGCCTCTCTTTCTCCTCTGGCTTTAACTTCTCTGTATTTCTAGGCAATTTTCAGAGTTTCTTCAGTCATCCATTTTGGCCATTTTTGCTTTATCACCTTTTGTAGAGACTTCTCACTTTCTTCCAACACAGCATTCTTGATGTTATCACATAACTCTTCTGGAGCTCTGTCATTTGTATCTAAATCAGCAAATCGATTTTGCAGGCAATCTTTAAATTCCAGTGGAATTTTGCTACATTCATGAGTGGCTTGCTCTTTTTCAACTTTATCTTGAGTTTCCTTACTAGTAGTTGGTGATCTGTATCACAGTCAGCTTCAGGTTTTGTCTTTGTTGATATTATAGAGCTTTTCCATCATTGACTTCCACAGATGTAGTCAATTTGGCTTTTGTACAATCTATTGGGTGAAGTCCATGTGTACAGTTGCCACTTGTGTTGCTGGAAAAAGGTGTATGAGATGAATAGATCACTGGTCTTGCAGAACTCTATCAATCTTTCTCCAGCTTCATTTCTGTTGCCAAGTCCATGTTTTCCAACCATTTTGCCTTCTTCTTTGTTGCCATCATTTGCGTTCCAGTCACCCATGACTATCAGGATATCCTGTTTGCATGTTCTGTCAATTTCAGCATGTATTTGTTCATAGAATTTATCAATTTCATCCTCTTGTGCAGCTTTTGTTGGGGCATATACTTGAATCATAGATGTGTTGATAGGCATTCCTCATAGACGAATAGAAATTAAGCATTCACTGACTTCATTGTATTCCATTACAGTTCTTGCAAGTTTCTTCTTAATTATAAATGCAGCACCGTTTCTTCTTTGTCTTTCATTTCCAGCATAGTAGATCATGTGATCATCTGATGCAACGTGCCCACTGCAGTCCATTTCAATTCTCTGACACCCAACAGACCAATTTGCACACATTCCAGTTCATTCTTGATCACCTCCAGCTTCCCTTGGTTCAAGCTTCGTACATTCCATGTCCCAATATGTAAGACATCTTTGCAGCTTCTGACTCTTATTTCATGCGCAGCTACATTAGCAGTAAAACATCCCGAGGGCTTTGATCAAATCACATCATAAATGCTGGCTTTACTCTGAAACATCTTCAGCTCCTCCCCAGTAGCCAGTTGAGTGCCTTCCATTCTGGGGATCTCATCTTCCAGCACTATAGTGCAGTTTGTTTTGTTGTGACTATCCACTGGGTTTTCATGGCAAGATAGGGAAATAGATTGCCAGGCCTTTCTTCCACACAGTTTGTTTAGTGTTGTTGCCTTTGTCACAGAAATGTTATCCTCTGCTGCCAACACTGTCCCATTCTGCTGCTGCCCAGATGGGTGGTTGGTCTTGGTCTGGCACTTCATCTGAGGCCTGTCCATCTTGGGAATTCCTGTCAGTAGTTAAACTACTGATAGCTTAGCCCTCAACATCACTTATGCACACAAGCCCTCACAGCACGACAAGCTGCAAACCAAGTGAGGGATAAGAATAATAGATAATTTAAAACAGGCATGCATCCTTATATTTTTAGGCATTGCAACTGCCTTTGACAGCATACATCATAGCATTCTGCTAGACAGACTCCAGCAAATAGGAATTTATGATACCACTCTTAAATGGTTTCAGTCTTACCTATCTGACCGTACTCAACAGGTTAAAATCAGTCAACATCTAACCCAATATCAAAGCATACAACAAGGTTCAGCCCTCTCAGCACTACTGTTTAATATTTATCTACAGCCAACATGTAGTATCTCCCAAAAATTCAAAGTAGGATAACACATTTATGCGGATGATGTAATGTTATACATATCCTTCAACATTACAAAACCTAACCTCAAGCAGATTATATCCTGTTTCAGGGAAGTCTCACAATGGTTAAAGTCCCATAACCTAAATATTAACTATATGAAAACTGATGTGCTATAGGTTACTAGGAACCATGACTTTAAACGACCCCCTAATTTGCACCTTAGAGGCTATTTTAGAGGTAAAAAATGAAGTCAAATATCTAAGTATTACCCTAGATCAAACTCTCAGTTTAGTTACGCACATAAAATTAACTACTAGTGCAATCTAATATAAGTTAAGGATGATCAGCAGTTGAGACGTCTGCTATCAAACTACGACTTCTGGTCTGTACTCCAGGCAATGATTTGCACCCACTTTGATTATTGTAATAGCATATTCCAAGATCTCTCAAAGCGAGCATTATGTCAGCTACAGATGGCCCAACACACAGCAGCATGTATAACTATGAAGACTCACAATAATGATCACATCACTCCCATATTATACAAATCTGCATTGGTCGCCATTTCAAAGCTGAATTAAATGCAAATCTCTGTCAATCACATTCAAGCTGCTGAGGAACATAGCTCCATCTTCCCTAACCACTATTATTTATGAAAATCCACAAGCATGCACAGGGAAGAAGTAACAGAATTTGCAAAACAAGAGAAAACAAAACTCTTCAAGGAATTAGATCAACAAACAAGGAAAGAAAATGGCAGATGCAGAAATTTAATGGGAAATACAGAGTGTTACTCCAGGAAGCCTTTGTTGATCAAGAATGGACACATGAATGGTTAGGGAGAGGTGAACTGAAACCGAAGGATGAGAGGTTGATAGTTGCAGCCCATGACAGTGGCTCATGAAAGAGATGGTTTACAGCAAGTATTGAAAAAACTGGCAACACAGACATATGTTGATTCTGTAAGAAAGACCTGGAAGCTGGATGTGAAGTTCTGATGGCAGAAAGTTTCTGTACAGAAAGACATAATAAAGTAGCGTGCCTCATTCATTAGAGTGGAGTGGAGTAGCCTAGTGGTTAAATCAACCACCTACTATACCCAGAAGATCAAGGGTTTGATTCCTACTGGCACTCCTTTTGACCTTGGGCAAGCCACTTTACCCTCCATTGCCTCAGAAAAAAAGAACCAGCAAGCTACTTCCAGTGATACATTGCCAAGAAAGCCCAAAGGCAGCTAGTCTGCCAGGAGTCAGCACTGACTTGATAGCACTAAAAAAAAGTGTGCATTAATGACATTCACATACTTTGTCTGCCACCATGGTCCACTTGCTTGAAGAATGGTCTAGAATTTGGCAACTGAGATTTAATGTTACAAAATGCAAGGTCATGCATTTTCACTGCAGAAATCCAAGGGAACAATATAGTATAAGGGGTGAAGAACTTTTGTCCACTAAAGAAGAGCGGGACCTAGGCATGATTGTGTCTGATGATCTTAAAGTAGCTAAACAGGTAGAAAAGAAGATGACAAAAGCTACTGTAGAAGGATAGTGCTTCTATGTAAGTCTTTGGTGCATCCTCATTTGGAGTATTTTGTGCAATTCTGGAGACCATATCTTCAAAAGGATATAAACAGGCTGGAGTCAGTATAGAGGTGGCTACTAAAATGCTGTCTTTGTCCATGATTCACCCAGTTAAAGCATATGAGGACAGACTTAAGGATCTTAATATATACACCTTAGAGGAAAGGCAGGATAGAGGTGATATGATTGAGATGTTTAAATACATTTTGATTGAAAGCAAGCTCTGCTGTGAGGGGACATGGGATTAGGGTGAAAGGGGATAGATTCAGAAGTGGAATCTTTATGGAAAGAGTGGTGGATCCATGGAATAGTCTCCCAGTGGAGGTGGTAGAGATGAGGACAGTATTTGAAAGCAAAAACACATGGGACAAACACAGAGGAACTCTAAAGGAAAAAAAGGAAATGTTGTAGTGGTTGATATGGAAGGGCAGATAGGCCATGTGGTCTTTTTCTGTCATCATGTTTCTATGTTTCTATGAACCTCTGTAAGCACTACCACATCACTGTGCCCAGAAAGCACCGAGATCATGACCCTAAGAGAATTACAGAAAATGAGGAGGTTATGATCACCTGGGATACTCCCATTCCGACCGATAAAAAGCTGGATGTGAGGAAGCCGGATACAATGGTTAAGGAGAAAAACACCAGAACGACATTGATAATAGAGGTGACAGTTTCAAGTGACTACTATGTGAATTGCGTGAAGATGCAGAAGATCCTAAAATACCAGGAAATGCAGTGAGAGACCAAGAAAATATGGCAGAAAGATACAAAATATTTTCCATCGTATTGGGTGCCACAGGCTTGATAAAGAAGAATTTCCAAGTACATCGTCACAAACTACCCATACTTGTTACGTCTTACAAACTCCACCAGAAGGCTCTCTTTGGCATGATGCAAATACTACGCCAAGCCTTTGCAGTAAATTTGAGTGACTGAGATCATATTCCCCATGCCCTGGTTTAGTAGTGAGGTTCACGACTGCCATGGTATGTGCAAAACTAATTTGGAGAAAAAGCCCCAAAACACTCTACTGATTCCCTCTGACTTTCGAAAGTCTAATCTACAAGTAATAGAGCATTTACATTCTTTGCACCAATACTATGGAATTCTCTCCTAGAAAAACTAACATATATTAATGATCTCTCCACATTTCGGAAATAAATCAAAACACATCTATTTATTGAGCATTTAGGAAATCCGCAGGAACAAGGCAAAATCTATCCAACCTAACTTTCCATATCAATCATTCTTTACCTAGTCATTATACCTCCTAACATTTCTGGGGACAAAATGCGCTTAGTACATGTGCAGGCCATAGATTCCTTCTTGACGTGCTGTACATTTGCACATACACCAAACTCAAAACTCAGTCATGACCCATGAGGTCCATCCCAAAATACCCTGCCCTCTCCAGGGGACCATTCAGACTTGCTCCTTCATCATACAAGACATGTAGGTACTGGGCAATGCTCCAGTGATTTTTCAAAAACTCATGTAAGTAATAATGTTTTATAACTTACACATGTAAATTTTTGTTCCACCTACTCTTTGTCCAAGCTCCACCTCTGTGCACAACCACACTGAAAGTATGCACAATAGGAATAGCGACTACCAAAAGCATGTACTTAAGTGCCCATTTACTGTACGTGTGTAAGTCATAGTAACATGGTATATGATGGCAGATAAAGACAAGTATGGTCCATCTAGTCTGTCCAGCAAGGTGACAAGAGTAGGTGCACTTGCTGCTCCATGCAGTTTACCCCTCCCTATGCCTTTGTTTAGGGGTGTACCCACCGCTCCATGTAGGTCACCCCTATTTGTTCAGATATAAGAGATAGTTATGTTTACTTCGATTTTATCCTGTTGCTATAAAGGGATCCACTGTGTCTGTTCCATGTCATTTTGAATTCTGACAGTGTGTTCGCCCCCACCACTTCCATCAGGAGGGCATTCCAAGCATCCACCGCCCTTTCAGTGAAAAAGTATTTTTTAACATTGCCTTTCAGTTTACCCTCTTGCAGCTTCATGTTATGCCCTCTAGTTTTACAGCTTCCCCGTCTTTGGAAGAGGTTTGTTTGTCCATTAATACTCTTTAAGTATTTAAAGGTCTGAATCATATCTCCCCTATCCGTCCTCTACTCCAGGGTGTACATGCTTAGGTCTTCAAGTCTCTTCTGACACAGGCTCCAAATTATTTTGGTCGCCTTCCTCTGAACCACTTCCAGCCTTTTTATATCCTTTGTGAGATGCGGTCTCCAAAACTGAATACGATATTCCAAGTGAGGCTTCACCAGCAACTTGTACAGTGGCATTAGTACTGCTTCCTTTCTGCTGGTAATTCTTCTCTGTATGCAACCCAGCATCTTTTTGGATTTTGCCACCAACTTGTTACACTGTTTTGCCACCTTGAGATTGTCAGAAACAATCTCTCTGAGGTCCTTCTCCTGGTCTGTGCACACCAATCTCTCACCCCATCACATTCAATTCCCTTGGATTTCTGCTTCTCAAGTGCATGACACTGCACTTCTTCACTTTAAATCTTAACTGACAAGCATTAGACCATTCTTCCAACTTCTGTAGATCTTTCCTCATGTTCTCCACTCTCTCAGGGGAGTCCACTCTGTTGCAAATTTTGGTGTCTTCTGCAAAAAGACAGACTTTTCCACTCAGCCCTTTGGCAATATCACTCACAAATATATTGAACAGTACCAGTCCCAGGACTGAACCCTGGGGCACACCGCTAATCAGCTTCCTTCCATCCAAATGAGTTCCATTTACCATCACCTTCTCTTGTCTGTCAGTCAACCAATTTCTGATCCAGTTCACCATCTTAGGACGCATCCGCAAGCTGTTGAATATATTGATAAGCCTCCTATGAGGAACAGTATCAAAGGCTTTGCTGAAATCTAGGTAGATCACATCCATCACATGCCCCTGATCTAGTTCTCTGGTCACCCAGTCAAAGAACTCAATCAGATTTGTTTGACAAGATTATTCTTTGGTAAAACCATGTTGCCTTGGATCATGCAACCTGTTGGTTTCGAGGAATTCCACTATTCTTTCTTTCAGGAGTGCCTCCATTACTTTTCCCGCCACTGAGGTAAGGCTTACTGGCCTGTAGTTTGTCACTTCTTCCCTCTTGCCACTTTTGTGGAGAGGTACCACATCAGCCCTTCTCCAGTCCTGTGGAACCTGTTCTGTCTCCAAGGATCTGTTAAAAACATCCTTTAAAGGCCCTGCAAGAACCTCTCTGAGCTCTTTCAGTATCCTGGGATGTGTGCCATCTGGTCCCATAGGCTTGTGATTTTTCAAGCTGTTCCCATAGACTTTCAGTTTTGCAAGCTGTTCTAACACATCATCTTTAGTGAATGGTGTGGTATCTACTCCATTCCCATTTGTAGTTTTGTCAATCAGATGTGGTTCTTCTCCAGGATTTTCTCTAGTGAAAACAGAGCAGTCATTTAAGATAGGCACTTAGACATGTAAACAGCATGCATTTTTACATGACTTCCTTATAAAATCATCCCCTAAATGTCTAGTTGGCTTGTATAAACTGCAGGTATGTAGGGTGACTTCTTAAGCTGATGATGAGGGGAAAAATGGGTGCAGATGGAGCAGGAACAGATGGGGGGGGCGGACCTGGAGAGGGTGATATGGAGGGGAGGAGTGGGCGCAGCTTCTAACATTCTTAACCCCATGATAGTGCATAGTTTGAAAGTGTGGAAGTGGTACAAACAACAGCTGGTGTCAGGAAAAGGATACACACAGAGCATGGGATTAGAGGCATGTTTTGAGAAGGGGCAGGGGCCGGATGTGCGGACCTTTTGGAGGTGGGCTAAGGGGGGGGGGGGGCTGACGCAAGTATCCCAACTCTTGCATAACCAGGAGATATTTGGGTTTGAGGGTATTAAGGATTTCTAGGGGTTGACAGGGAATGACTATTATGCCTATTTGCAACTCTGTCATTGTCTTTGGCAGCCAAGGGTGTGGAAGGACCTGTGGGGACGTCGCAGTTGGTTTGAGGTTTTATGCTCAGGGCATTTGGGACAAAAGGGGGTAGTATCACGAATATATAGGGGTTTGATGGAGATAGGGGAGGGTAAATTACCGTATATGTTGAAATGGGAGGAAGATCTGGGGGTAGTGTGGAGTGATGAGGTGTGGACCAAGGTGCTCCGGACCATAGCGCATGTTTCTATCTCTATATCCCTAAAGGAAAATGCCTATAAGGTGCTGTCCAGACAGTTCGTCGCATGAAAGCTAAACTCAGACAGGACGACCAATGCTGGCGGGGTTGCTCTGAGAGGGGGGATTGGATGCATATGTGGTGGCAGTGTGCCCTGGTGCGGGCATACTGGACGAGGGTTTTAGAAGAGATACATGCGATGACAGGATATAAAGTGCCACAAAAGCCTGAAACATGCTTGTTACATCTTCTAGAAGAAGAGATACCCCGGAGGGAGGCGGGGGTCCTACATCATTGTCTAGTAGCGGCCCGCTGTGAAATAGCCCCGCACTGCGGGGGACAGAGTGCCCCGCAGGTGGCCGGTTTCGTCCGAAGAGTGAGTGAAGTGGGGCTGATGCTTCGGTTGACAGAGCAGCACTGGGGGGGGGGGAGAGGAGTGGGGCACAATGGCAGAGGGTGTGGAAATGGGTGGAGGAATGGAAGGAGGAGGAGGGGAGCAGGGGGAGGAAGTAAGGAGCGGGGGCAGGTGTGAGAGGTGGGACTGGCGGGGGGGGGGGGTGTTGCTGGCATAGGTAGGGTTCGGAAATGCAGGAATTGACCTAAGTGTCTGTACATTGGGTGGGAGGGGGGTGGAGGAGGGGGGGAGTTGAGGGGAGGGGGGAGTCAGCACGAGGGAGCTGCCCGTGTTTTGTCGAATTCTTTGTGGGGTGACTAAAGTTGGGGGATTTAACTTTTGCTGCCTAACGCTACTTAATGTGGGGGAATCTGATTACCAGTTTTGATCATGTTAGTGTTTTTGTTTAGGAGCAGTTTACTTCGGATCACTTATAGTAGCGATGACGGGGGGGGGGGGGTTTGGGATAATTTGCTGTATTAAACATGTTGTATATTGGTATGTTATTCACTAATAAAAAATTTAAAATGAAAAAAAAAAAAAGTAACTGCTCCCTTGAAATGGAAAAATACGAATGCTGAACTTCTATTTGAATTTGGTAGTAATGCACCAAAAAATCTGCTGCTTGCTTCTGCCATGTAGCCTGTGATAAGGAAGCTTATCATAGCTCAGGAAGGGGCTATAGAAAAGGTGAAGTGTCTCTGAACAAGCAACCTGTCAGTGCTGGTAGAAATGAGAAAACAGAATTTTGCCATAAAAGACTACCAGTCCCAGAATGCACCAGGTTTCCAACAGCCATGAGAGGAGCTGAAGTGAGAAAACGTGTGTTCAATCAAAAGGGCGATGAGGTAATCCCCAAGCACTCATTGTAAAGGGCAGGGCTTGATTCAGCACAGCTGCGCTGTGCTAGGATGGAACACTCATCTCAAAGGGCAAGGTCTGATTCAGCACAGCTGCGCTGTGTTAGGGAGGATCACTCATCTAAGCAGAATAAGAGTAGAGTTTATTCTACAGATGACCATCTTCATGATCACCTTGGATATCCAGAGAATTGTCCTCAGTATCCTGAGAATCAGCTTGAGTTTGATCATCAGTTTCATCTGAAGGATCATCAGAAGCAGAAGCCAAACCGGACGGACAGAGAGGGAAAGAGACCCTTTGGAAGAAGGAAGAGAAAAGCCTTTGAGAGGTCTAGAAGAGTCCAAAGCAGTACGTATACTGGGAGGTATTCCAAGGGCCAGCATACACCATTGGACTGGGGAAAGCCAGAGGAATGGTGCTGCAGAGCTAGGAATCACCAGAGGCTACCTGTGAGGGAGACGGCTGCACGTGGAAGGGACCCTAAGACCTGTGCCAGAAGGTATGTGAAGAGAGATCCAGTGTCCAGGGATCTGGATTGGAAGGCTGGACATAAGAACTGGACTACATACTGGCCAGGCTATATAGAGAGGAACTCTAGCAGCAATGGAAGCTCAGGTATGAACACTGATCTATGCCCTAGCTATAACCTTGAAAGATAGCAGGGAAACAAGTATTCTCCTGAAAATGCTCCATTGAGAGATTCATCTGTGCCAATCCATGATATTGAACCCATGCTTGTTGAACAAGGGGGAATAATAGCAGATGAGGATCCTGTTTATATGGACTGCTCTCTATCTAAACTCCGTTGGTAACTTTCTGTTATAAAGTACAGCAACCATCACAAAGAAATACAAATTTGTTCTTTAATCTACTCAGAAAAGCTCCTGAAGCAGGATTTGACTCACACAGTAGAAAGCAAGCCAGCTAAAGGGGTTTCAGCTGGATAACTGCTAGCAATTAAGCCTTACCTAATTGCTTGTGAGCTAGGAGAGAATCACTTCTGTATCTATGTGGGAAGTAATCAGAAGTTAACCTGAAAAGAACAGTTTGTTTCTTGTTTTGTGGCTTTTCATTTGTTGTTTTCCTGATTTTGACTTTGTTTTGCCAAGTTAACACTGAAAGCAAGTAACCTAATTTATGTGTTACCAAGCATATCTGTGTTGGGAGAAAACCTCATAAATAAAAACCTTATTTGCTTTTACCCTTGAGCAAGTATAATTAATTATTGTTCACGGCTGTGTCTGGAATGAATGGACTACATTACCCACAAATCCTTGCAAATCATATAGAGATATGCTTTTGCCAAGACTGTGAACATTCTCACCCAGGCGGCCGTCTGACAAGCCTAAATTAGGAATTTTGAGAAGCCCTTTGTTAACTTGGTGATGCATACACATCACTGTGTACTGTGGATGCTACACCAAACAGCTAGCACTGCTGAATATACATACAATTTCAAAAACTCCTAAGTTAGATATTTCAATTTATGCATTCCCTGTGCAGTTGAATATTGACCCCCAAATTTATGGGTACGATATTCAACCGTAGACTGTGTAAATGCCGGTATCAAGGATATTCAACAACACTATCATTATTAATACCGCTGAATTTCCCCTCTTTTCTCCCTTACATGCCCTCATGCTAACTGCTTAGCATCGGGGCATGTCAGGGGTGTTCTGGGGAGGAGCGGAGGCAGCAACAATTGATAACCGGGCAGCAGCTATATTGCATGCTGCCTGGTTAGCAACCTGCACTTAAAAGATAAGTGAAGCAATATAACTGCTGCTGGTTATCCACTGTGGCTGAGAGGCAGTGCGGTGATCCTGGATATTCAGTGCCGGGGTCACATATGACCCCAGCATTGAATATATGGGGTTAGAGGTCCGCGGGGAGGGCTATGCGCCAAAAAGGCGCATAGCCCTCCTAACTCAATATCGGGCCCTTTGTGTTATTTTTCTATTCCTGCTAAAATGCACTCCCAGAATCACCTCTCCTAAATATATGCTGTGAACACCAAACCATATTGAGGGAGGGTAATTTTCAGACAGCCAGTTTACATAAATGATTGCTATTTACCCACATAAATGACTCTGACAAATACCCTCTGAAAGTATTCAGTGTGGAACTGGCCCAGTGATGGCACTAAATTCTATCATCTGGAAGGTTTGATTCTCCTGGGACCATAAATATCTGCAAAGTACTGAGAAGGCCCATTTTCCCTCTGGCATTCCAAAGTTCATTCCTTTGGAAAATGAATTCCATTGTGAGCAAAATTTCAGATTTAAAGACACAACATTTTTATGCAATGTATTTTCTTTCACACTCCATCAGATCTCATTCAGAATGACAGTCTTGACCTCAGCTGGTTGAAGCTGGTTGACAGAAAACACTAATTGCTGAATTCATGATATTCACATAACAAAATTAGAAAGGACAATTACAAACCAATTTCCATATTAAGCCCAATATTCAAGGGATTTAGACACCTAAATGTGAGAGCTAGGTTCCTAAATTGACCTCTTTGAAAATGTACTAGGGCCCGACTGCCTACCTTTATACTTCCAGGGGTATATAATATTTATTTGTTTATTTAGCAATGTTTATATACCGCTTTTCACCAGGTCAAAGTGGTGTACATTCAGGACCATTAAGGGTGCAAATGTGCCATTAGTGAACATAAGAACATAAGATATGCCATACTGGGTCAGACCAAGGTCCATCAAGCCCAGTATCCTGTTTCCAACAGTGGCCAATCAAGGTCATACGTACCTAGCAGTATCCCCAAAAGACACAAGTTCCACAATGCTTGTATTGGGTCAAGCATTGATATCCTGGGTCCCTTTTTAATAATGGTTTATGGACCTTTCCTCCAGGAACTTGTCCAAACCTTTTTTAAGCCCAGCTACACTAACAGCTCTTACTACATCCTACGGAAACAAATTCCAGAGTTTGATTACATGTTGAGTGAAAAAATATTTTCTCTTATTTGTCATAAATAGTTTACCCTGTAGCTTCATTACATGTCCCCTAGTCTTTCTATATTCTGATAAGGTAAACAATCGATCTACGTTTACCCGTTCCACTCCGTTCATTAATTTATAGACCTCTATCATATCTCCGCTCAGCCGTCTCTTTTCCAGGTTGAAGAGCCCTAACCTTTGTAGACTCTCTTCATAGGAGTAGCCTTCCATCCCCTTTACCATTTTGGTGGCTCTTCTCTTTACCTTTTCTAATAACGCTATATCCTAGAATTAGTGTTTGCTATTGGTTAACATGGCAGAAAGAGCCGATAAAACCGCCTTATCGGCCGTAGCCTGCTATAGGGTGTTAAGGTACAAAGGCATTAACTGGGTGAATCATAGGCAGAGGCAGCATGCGTTCCCTTAACGCTGGGTGCTATTAGCATGCATTATAGGGGCAGCTGCCATGAATCTTAACGCCTGCTCAGAGCAGGTGTTAAGGACTTTCTTGTGGGGAAAGAGCCATTTTTGTGCATTAAATACTACACGGAGAGACTATTCGCATGTATGCAGTGTGCACCTCCTAGACCTGATCCCTGAAATTAGTGATAGTAATGGTCCTTTGGCAGTCCCTGCATGATGACCTTTTAATAGAGCATTATGCTGTTGGTGCCAAAGTGCCAAATATAATGCCATATAAGCGATTCAATAGGGCCGGCTAGTCATAAAGAATTTGTGCCACCGCCATTTCCACCATGCAGCCATGTTAGCAACATGTGGTGGTGGGTGTGGCAGTGGCGGTGGCTTCTGCCTGTTGCAGGAGATACCCTTTTCCCTGTCCTGCATGTCAGGGGTAACGCTGCTGTATGTACTATCATGGGCATGCCAGGCATATCACTGGCAGCTAAAGAAGAGCCCATATGTACACATGGAGTGATGCACTCATACTCCTATGTGGTTTCTCTGTGGCTCCTAACACATGGCCATTCTATGTGAGAGAAAAGGGTCATAGGTTCAAGACTAGCTTGCACTTCATGAGTCATACATCAAGGTGTGTTAACCTTATCGCACATTTCCATATCTGTATCTGCAGGAGCAACCCTCCCCATCTCATCCAGAATACGTCCTGACAATCTCTAGCCACAGTGACAAGCTGCACCAACAATGGTAGAGGGCACTAATAGTACCCACACACTGAGTGGGTGTTAACAAATGATATATGTGGGTGCTAATAGTGTGTGTACACTCAGAGCAGGTGTTAGCAACTTCCAAGCATTAAAGGAGTACTAAGGGACAAGTAAGAATGTCATCTTACACCTCTTTTAGACAGTAGGGTCATGTGTGTGTGTCCAGAGGACTGTGAGCTGCAGCAATGCACTGTGCATGCATGTGATGCACAGACTTTATGACTGTGCATACAATATGCTTCATGTTCAGTTATTCTGAAGTGCCACAAGCTCTGTGAGACACCATTGATACACTGATGGGCAGAAGGTTTGTTTTCAGTAAGTAGTTGCAACCTGTGGGAGTCACTGGCTGATTAGTTGTGCCTGTACACATCTTGTCCCTAAAGCTGTAACACTAAAATGCATTCCCAGTTCACCATCTTCAAGAACCATCCCCAAAGCATGTCCCTACACTTATCTCCCAATATGACACTGCTGTACAGCTCCCATATCGCCTGCTGGTTTGACTGGAGTGAGCTTGGGGGACCAGGGAGAGCTCCATCACATGTGTGTGTGTAGCAACCCTCACCTCTGACTGAGCCTCCAGGCCTCAGGACACACCTGGCTGCACAGGTGAGAAGCCTAATTAATACCAACTGCCATAACAGCTGTATCCATGGCAACACTGTCAGCCCTCTTGTTGCAGCTGTAGCCTATTGGAGCTAGGCTCACATGGAGGGCTGGTTTCTGTGAATGTCCAATGGAGTCACTGAATTGTTGAGGCAGGAAAGATTATGCCATGTAGCTGTATGCACCTTGCTCTTGTCCTAAACTGCAGTAACAGAGTGCAGTCTGGAGGTCTCTTTGCTCCAAGCACAGTATGCACATACAGGCATGTCTGTCTCAGGCACATCTGTGCACAGTATACACTACCTCAACAATGTCTACTGATCATTGTCCACAGCATTTGGCGTGACATTATATATTACTCCATAACAACAACCAGCCTTATGTTTACAGGGATGACATGCATTGGTTTGCCCGATTCAAGCAGACAAAATGTGCAACAGGGCACCCCTCTATACTGACTCCATCCTGCTTATATCTTTTTGAAGTTGTGGTCTCCAGAATTGCACACTATACTCCAAATGAGGTCACACCAAAGATTTATACAGAGGCACTATCACCTCCTTTTTTCTGCAATCCATTCCTGTCCGTATGCACCCAAGCATCCTTCTAGCTTTTGCTGTTGCCTTTTCTACCTGTTTAGCTACCTTAAGATCATCAGACACAACCACGCCTAGGTCCCAGTCTTCTTTAGCGGACAAAAGTACTTCAGCCCCTATACTTCTCCTCAGAGTGAGCTCCATTTACCTTTACACTTTGTCACCTCCCACTCAACCAATTTCTAACCCAAGCAGTAAGGTCCATCCTTAGGTTGCTCAGTTTGTTTATAAGTTGCCTGTGAGGAACAGTGTCAAAGGCTTTACTGAAATCTAAATACACCACATCTAGGACTCTTCTTCAGTCCAACTCCCTGGTCACACATTCAAAGAAATCAATCAGAGTTGTCTGACAAGACCTACCTCTGTTGAATCCATGCTGCCTCGGATCCTGTAATCCACTGAACTCCAGTAACCTCACTATTTTCTCTTTCAGCAGTTTCCAATAATTTACTCACCACCGAAGTTAAACTAACCGACCAGTAGTTTTCAACCACATCCTTGCTTCCGCTTTTGTGTAAAGGCACCACATGAGCCTCTCCCCTGTCCTTTGGAACCACTCACGACTCCAACGAGGCATTGAAAAGGTCAGTCAGTGGAGCTGCTAGAACGTCCCCAAGTTCCCTCAGTATTCTAGAGTGTATCCCATCCAGTCCCATCACTTTGTCTACTTTAGGTTTAGATAGTTTATCACGAACATAGTCTTCTGAAAATTGTTCAAGATGCCCCTCACTTCTGTTCCTGTTTGTGGGTGTTTTCTGAGGTACTGTTCCTAGTTCTTCATCTTTGAACACAGAACAGAAATATGTGTTAAGCAATCCCGCTTTATCCTCATCAGCTTCTATATATTCCTCCCTTTTACCCTTGAGTCTGACAATACTACTTTTGCCCTTCCTCTTCTCACTAACATATTGGAAAAATGTCTTATCTCCCCATTTTATTGTATTGGCTATTTCCTCCTCTTTTTGAATCTTTGCTTTTCTGACTACTTTGCTAGCTTCTCTAAGTTTTCCAAATATAGATGCTTGTCTTCCTCTCTCTGTGATCTCTTGTATTTCATGAAGACCTCCCTCTTTTTCTTCACCTTTTCAGCTACTTCTTTCAAAAGCCATAGGTCTCCTTTTCCTTTTACCTTTATTTACCATTTTAACAAAAAGGTTGAATGTCTTTAAAATATCCCTTTTCAGTTTTGCCCACTGTTTTTCTACATCCCCCAGCTGTTCCCATCCCGCTAACGACTCCCCGAAGTATTGGCCCATCTTAGCAAAGTTAATTTTCCTAAAGTCTAAGCCTCACTTTTGAAAGGATTTTAACAGCCCTAGTCAGTGTTTGTCACTGTTCCTCACAGGCGACTTATAAACAAACTGAGAACCCTAGGAATGGACCCTAAAGTTACTGCTTGGGTTAGAAATTGGTTGGGTGGGAGGCGACAAAGAGTAAAGTAAATGGAGCTGTGGAAACAAACCAAACAAATGTGAAACCCAAAAGAGGCAAACATCAAAAACCTCCACGGCAAACAGAAGAATACACCATCCAATACTACAAGGGAAATACAATGACGACAACTACAAAAGGACCCCACCACTCTAAGGACCCAGCACTGAAACTCAACACAGATCCCAAAAACATCAAGGTATCCTCACACACCTTGCCACCCTTCCTAGCTCCCATCTACCTCCTTACCCCTCTCCTGACCTTCTACCCCTCCCCCACTGACACTCTCAACAACCTCTTCTGCCCAGACACCTCAACAACCCAACCCACAAGCATCTACAACCCTGCACAGAATCACTACCACACACAGCATACACCAACCCACATCACCAACCCTCCAAACTGCCACCACCTTTCCATCTCACTAATAAACGCACGCTCAGTCAGAAACAAATACCACATTTTCCAAGACCTGATTACAAACAAGAAAATCGACATCCTATGTGTGACAGAAACCTGGCTAACAGATAGCAACACAGTAATAATGAACCAACTAACACCAAAAGGATACAACTTCCAACACTGCTCGCGAACACACGCCAAAGGAGGAGGAGTAGCCATCACAGCAAAAGACAACCTCCACCTCAGGATCCATACTTCAGAAACATCCAATGATGCAAACATACTCACTCTCACCAATAAACACCTCTCTATATGCCTGATCTACCACGCACCCACCACAAACACTGACCTACCAAGGATACTACAACTCATCTCCGAGAGCACCAGCTCCACAAAAGAGCAAATAATCCTAGGAGACTTCAACCTCCCATTTCTACAAGAAGAACAAGCAGAAACCTTCATCAACACCATGACAGCAATAAACCTGATACAGATCATTCAAGAACCAACACACGACAAAGGGAACACACTAGACCTCGTATTCCTAAACTCCCAAACCACCTCCTCATACAAGAACCCAGAGATCTCACCTGTACCATGGTCAGACCACTACATCATCAACCTATCCCACGCCTACCAACATATGAATAACAAGGAGAATAAGCAACATACGAGAAGATTTAAAGCATTTATCAAAGAAGACTTCCTAGCACAAACTCTACCTAAACTCCAGACAAACTCCAACAACATCGATGATCTAATTTACAACTGGAACACCACAATCTCCTCAGCATTCAGCGCACCAACGAACAAAAATAACACCAGACTCACCTCCTCAAAAGTCCGATGGTTCACCCCCAGCCTCAAAAACCCCCAACTAAAAACCAAACTCAGAAGAACAGAAAGAAAATGGAGAAAAAACAAAAATGAAAAGGACAAAATAAAATACCAGTCCAAACTCGATGCATACCACTCAGAAACCGACAAAGCAAAAAAAGACTACCATTCAAAAATCATAAACACAGCCATAAATAAACCTCAGGAACTCTTTCAGATTGTCAAAAAACTGACAAGGACACCTAATAACTCTGACCAGCTACCAAATATCCCACCAGAGCTATTAGCCAGACAATACAAACAGCTTCAACAACCACAAAATCCACAACAGAATTCCGAGACAACCAAAACAAACCACTGCACCATCATGAACAAAGACTGGAGTACGTTCGATGCAACCACAGAAGAAGAAATATCATCTACCATCTCCTGCCTAAACACCACCACCTCTCCGCTAGACCCCTGCCCCACTGACTGGATAAAGAAATCCAAAGAAGACCTGACTGCACCATTAACCCACATTGTCAATGAATACTTCACCCAAGGACGAATGCCAGACATCCTCAAAACCACATTTATTCGACCAACCCTAAAAAAGCACAACCTAGATCCCCTAGACCCCACCTCCTACAGACCGATAGCAAGCCTCCCGTTCACCGCCAAGATAATCGAGAAAGTAGTCCAGCGCCAGCTTCAAGAACATTTAGACATCAACAACATACTGGACCCGCAACAACACGGTTTCTGTCTGCTACATGGAGTCGAGACCCACATGACCACATTGCTGGCACATCATAGGAACCCAGGCAAAACACTCCGGATACGCCATGATCTTCCTAGATATATCAGCAGCCTTCGACACCATCTCCCACATCATACTCTTACGCAGACTCCAAACAATTGGGATTAAAGATACCGTACTCCAATGGTTCCAATCCTACCTAACTAACAGACAGCAATTAATCCACACCAGTACCTCAACCTCGCCCCCCTTCCAGCAACATCAAGGAGTGCCTCAAGGATCCACACTATCAGCCATGCTCTTCAACATCTACCTCCGACCGCTCTGCTCAGTCATACGCACCCACAACATCAACTTTCACATATATGCTGATGACATAATGCTCTATGCCCCAATTACAACCACAAATCCAACAAATGAACATCTAACAGCATGCTTCACCGATGTAACCAACTGGCTACAAGAGAACAACCTGTCTATTAATATAAAGAAAACTGAAGCTCTCATAGTAACAAAAGACCCGGACTTCAAGCCACCTACACACCTCAACATGGGAACCACACAAATTTGGATACAGCCACAAATAAGATATCTGGGCATTATCATTGACCAAGCTCTAACCCTCAAGCAACAAATCTCTAAAACCACCAGAACTATATTCCACAAAGCTAAAACGGTACAACGTCTCCGACCTCTCCTTGAACCTCAGGACTTTAGGACAGTAATGCAAGCTATGACGCTCCCACATCTGGACTACTGCAATGTAATCTATCACGGACTACCCGCCACACAGACCAACCCCCTCCGAACTGCCTTGAACACCACAGCAAGAATCATTCAAAATGCAAAGAAGCGAGACCACATCACCCCAATTCTGAGGGACCTACACATACTTCCCCTTGAAGCAAGAATTAAATACAAAGCTATTCTACTCACCCACAAAGCCATCCACCAAACACAAGGCACCCAGCTCCGCACCCTCCTATCTCGTCCAACCCACGGCAAATCAACCAGACAGACCTCCAGCAACTCCCTCACTGTCCCTCACAAAAGAACCAAATGCACACAACGGACCTGCAACAGAGCCTTTGAACTTTATGCTCCGTCCCTCTGGAATTCTCTACCAACCAGCATCAAGAACAACAGCAATCACTTGTCATTCAAAAAACAGCTAAAAAACATCTTATTCCAAGAATATCTCAAAACAGAAACAAACTCCCACAAATAATTGTCCAATAACCCACTCATCAAGAACTTATGATCAAAATTATGTTACCTCGTCCATGTCTATGTCCATCCTTTCCTGAAATCATCAGTGTTGCCCTCCTGGTGATGGCCCTACCCTATAACGGATTACCCCCCCCCCCCTTTTTTTTTGTTACACCGCTTTGACCCAGTGAAAAGCGGGATATAAATACAGTTAAATAAATAAATAATAAATACATAAATAACGACTCCCCGAGGTATTGGCCCATCTTAGCAAAGTTAATTTTCCTAAAGTCTAAGCCTCACTTTTGAAAGGATTCTAACAGCCCTAGTCAGTGTTTGACACTGTTCCTCACAGGCGACTTATAAACAAACTGAGCACCCTAGGGATGGACCCTAAAGTTACTGCTTGGGTTAGAAATTGGTTGGGTGGGAGGCGACAAAGAGTAAAGTAAATGGAGCTCACTCTGAGGAGAAGGATGTTACCAGTGGTGTTCCCCAGGGATCTGTCCTTGGTCTGATTCCTTTTAACATCTTTGTTAGTGATATAACGGAAGGACTGTCGGGTAAGGTTTGCCACTTTGCGGATGATACCAAAATCTGCAATAGAGTAGACACCCAGTAAGGTGTAGATAACATGAGGAGGGATCTAGCTAAGCTTGAAGAATGGTCTAGAATTTGGCAGCTGGGATTTAATGTTAAAAAATGTAAGGTCATGCATTTGGGCTGCAGCAATCCAAGGGAGCAATATAGTATAGGGGCTGAAGTACTTTTATCCACTAAAGAAGAGCAGGACCTAGACGTGGTTGTGTCTGATGATCTTAAAGTAGCTAAACAGGTAGAAAAGGCAATGGCAAAAGCTAGACGGATGCATGGCTAGCAGAAAAAAGAAGGTGAAAGTGCCTCTGTAAAACTCTTTGGTGCGACCTCATTTGGAGTATAGTGTGCAATTCTGGAGACCACACCTTCAAAAGGATGTGAACAGGATGGAGTCGGTGCAGAGGGTGGCTACTAATAAAGCATGTGAGGACAGACTGAAGGATCTTAATATGTACACCTTAGAGGAAAGGCAGGATAGAGTTGATATGATTGAGATGTTTAAATACCTCCGTGGCATAAATGTTCAGGGAGAAAGCCTCTTTCAATTGAAAGCAAGTTCTGCTATGAGGGGACATGGGATGAGGGTGAAGGGAGATAGATTCAGGAGTGATATGCGTAAATATTTCTTTATGGAAAGAGTAGTGGATCCATGGAATAGTCTCCCAGTGGACGTGGTAGAGATGAAGACAGTAACTGAATTCAAAAAAGCATGGGACAAACACAGATGATCTCTAAAGGTAAAAAGGGGACTGTTGTAGTTGTTGATATGGAAGGACAGACCAGATAGGCCATGTGGTCTTTTTCTGTCATCATATTTCTATGTTTCTATGTTTCTTAGTCCTAACACTGAACCACACCATCTGGTGATCACTGGATGCAAAATGATCTCCCACTATAACATCAGAAACACTTTCTCCATTGGTAAGCACCAAGTCCACTATGGCCCCTTCACGTGTGGGGTCTGTTACCAATTGCCTGAATAGTTCTCCCTGTAGATAATCCAGGATCTCCTTACTTTCAGATGATACTGCAGCAGGAATGTGCCAATCAACATTTGGCATATTGAAATCCCCTATCAGTAGCACTTCCCCTTTCCTAGCAATGCTACGTATGTCTTCAATTAACTCTCTGTCCACCTCTTCCTCTTGTGAGGGAGGTCAGAATATCATGCCAATGCAACTAGGGGGTATGTTTATTAAACCGTCTTAACATAGCAGCTCCGTTATTATCTCGTGATACGTAAAGTTATCGCACAATAACGTCACGTATCGCGCAATAACATCATCAGTAGCGTTAAGGCACACTAACGCTGTGAAAGCCGGGTCTGAAGGGTGGAGTAAGGCTCCCCAGAGGGCGGAGATATGGGTCAATGGGCGGAGAGTGGGCGGGGAGAGGCTCCATGCACACTAACGCCGCGAAATGAAGGTCTGAAAATTAGCGCCTGTGAAAACCTCATGCTAGAGGCACATTTGCAGGAGAGAGAAACCATTTCAGTCAGCAATGTTCAGCAAAGCTAGGGAAACCCAGAAAAGTGATAGTAGTGATAAATGTGCAGGAACCAAAAAGGCAAATAAACATATAAAATGACCAAAACCACATTTGAAATTCCAATAACCAAGCTGGCCAATAGTAATATTAATGATAAACATAAAGCAACACTACTGACAAAGCGTAAAAAGGAAGATATCATATTTGGAAGGGTCTATGCTCTGTCCCCCTACAAAGTGAATGATTCCACATTGAAATAGTGGTGATCAGGGTTTTTGTCGTTTATATTGGGCAGGTTTGTTATGGCATGCACATATGCAGCAACAGAAGAGTGGGCACATAGGAAAGGGCATCTGTACTGATGCTGTAAATGAGATACAAGGGGCTGCAGGTGGCACATGCTGTGGTCCAGCTGGGGCACAGTGTGTGTTAGGCAGATGCCTAGGTGGCACATAGGAATGCTGAAACTGTAAAGCAGCAAGACAGAAACTGACGAGGGTCCAACATGGGCATGAGTGTGTGTCCCACAGTGTCACAGGGGATATTACCCAGCAGGTACCCCCAAGGACACATAACATTGGCAGGCGGTGCCGCGGGAAAGCGCGCATGTCTATGTAGGCACCCCTACCCGAGAACCCACACCATAGGCAGCTGCCTACTGGCACACTGGGTGGACTTGGACTGCGCACCACCAGCACCACTGGCATAAGAGCATGTCAGCATGGTGGTGGAGGGGTGCTGGTGGCGGAGGGGACAGTGGCATCTGCCCACAGCAAACCACAGAGCCATGAAACACGGAAGGCATGAGAAAGATAATTATTAAAGGACGTGGCAGCATCGCTATAAGAAAGGATCTCCTGATGAAAATACCTTTTTGAAACGCCCTTGTGGTGCCTAAGCAGAGCATCGGGATCCGGTCTATAGGCTGTGTGTGCATTGGTGGCGTGTTTTCAGTTAAGTTAAAGCTTTTTCTACTTTTTATATAAGACCACCCAGCACAGCTATTGTTTAAAACACTGGGGTCATTGATGCAAAATATAGCACCATATCACTGGATGAAAGTCTTAATAAGAGTGCGATATAAGTCTGAGACCTGGCTACAGTGTTAACAATGAAGTGAAAGAAATGCTCTAATTTAATGGTGTTACTTTGAACGTGTAATAGTAATAGTATCGCAGTGAATAAGTTCAGAGAAGAGACCAAGTAATTTGTGAGTCCACAGCAAACCACAGCCAAGCCCCGTTTAGGTGGGTGCCGTGCACTGCAACAGAGAAGGTCTGACTGACGAACAGTCATGGTATCTCCATGGAATGATCTGCCCTTTTGGCAATAGTTTGGTGCAGTACACACAGCCAGTGTGTTCAGGAGTCGAAGGTCACATGTTCAAGTCCCAGCTGTGGCTCCTGCCAACCCTGTCCCCACATTTTACCCAGTACTAAACCATGGTAATAAAGACGGAACCTTTATTGCAGATAAATTAAACATGCCTGAAACGCCTATATTTTACCCTATAGAACACAGACACCATAAACATGTGCAAACCCTAGAGCAGAGTTTCCCAACTGCAGTCCTGTAGGGCCAAACACCATTCAGATTTCATGCTGCCCTAATAAATATGCCTATGCTGCATTTGTATGTGCTGCCCCCATTGTATGCAAATGTATCTCATGCATATTCATTAGGGACAACATGAAAACGTGAATAGTGTTTGGCCCACCAGGACTGGAGTTAGGAAACTCAGCCCTAGAGCAGAAGCCAACAGGGGTACAAACACCTACACCCACAGGCTCCACTATCCAACGCCTCATGGAGAGTCAGGCTGTTGGGCCCTGCGCCGGGCAGCATCTCCCAATACTGGTACCTGCATACCTTAGCAATACGGTCCTAAACTTGGGAACATGTTCCACATATATCAAAAGGTTGCTATGATTAATGTCAGATAACAAATCCTAAGTTAAACACGATGCGTTGATAGAGATTCATCATAGCAATCTTTCTGATATCTGTGGAGTATGTTTCAGTTATTGATTCTGACAGTGTTTACCACCCCAGGGAGTGACCCCAACAGTTTTGCGTACCATAGCCATGCCTGCACTGTGCCCAGGACTGGTGTGGCGGCCAGAGCTGCCACAAACCTCTATATTTGCACAATGCTGGCATAGGTGTGGGAGTGTGTGTCTGTCTATCCAGTGTGTTGTGGCTGCCTACACCTTACTCAGCCCACACTGCTTGCACTGTTTCCAGTGTTAGCCTGCCAATGTGCATAATATAGCAATATTTGTAAAAAGTTTACCACTGTTATCCAAGTTTATGTAGTAAGTTTGTAAATAGTTACCCTTGTTATCCAAGTTATTTGCCTTGTTACCTGTGAACTCATACGTGTTAATCTGTACTGAGCATTTCTGTTCCATGTAAACCGCGCTGATGCCGAATAGTGCGGTATATAAGAGACTTTAAATAAATAAATAAATAAATAAATAATAAGGAGCAAGGTAATGTGGGTATGGCCCGGACACGGTGGCCTGGGCAGGATGCATCTACACAGGGTATAGGGCAATGGCTGGGACATTGTAGTGCCCGACAACCACCTGCACGGACATGGTAGCCACAGCATGTCATGCTGGGAGGTCACTCTCACCCTGACTGAGTAGTGACCACGGCATGGCTAGGTTTCCCCATACTGTATGCACCATTTTTCTCAAGTGATATTTATGGGTTCTTTTTTCTGGGGTCCTATCACTGACATACCTGCTTGGTGTGTGTGCTCACATCCCATTTTTGTGTGCACAAAGTTTCTCCAGGAGCATGCACTATGTAATAGCTAGCAGGCTATCTGCAGTTAGCATGTGTATGGCTAGAACACCTTGCAGGGTGCTGTGGGTGGAGACTGACTGTGCCCTTTGCTGGTAAATGTCAGATAGTGGTGGGGGGGGGGGGGGCAGCTGAGCTTTTCCAGCATTCTGCCTGTCTGCCATTGCCTTTTGTGATGCATACAGATCTGCATCGACTGCCCTGTAGGGTGCCTGTTCCCCAGCAGGACTGGGGTTTATGGTCCTCTCTACTGCCACCATTGCAGAGATGTACAATGTGGATCTGTTGGTGGGAGATGCTGTCCCCCCCCCCCCCGAGCCACAGAGAGTGGGTTGGGTGGTGCTACATAATCTGCATTTGGATCCAAACACCCCCTTCACCTATAACATGTGACCATGGCACCCACAGAGGACATGCACTATTCTGGGTGCATCATAGTCCACAAGGGCTAGACGTGACTGAGAAATACAGATGGACACAGGTGCATCCTAGGTGTGTCTGCAAGGATTACCTATCACACACTGGCATGGATGGGGACCTGCAGCATAGCCTATCTCAGCCAAGCCAGGTGCTGCGTACCTGGTGCTGGGTGCCACACCTCACCCTCAGGGTGAGCACAGGACCCGCACAATATCATGGTCTGTAGCTACTCTGTGCCAGTAACACACATGGTCATTTCCCCCTACCCCTACCAGGCCTAGGTGCTGTGTGGGTGCATACCCCATTATGTGATCAGCTGTAGAATGCTGATGTGCATGTGCAGTGCATCATGGGTACGGGTGGGTTTACCCTATCCTGGTAACCACAGGAGACAGTTTGTGTGGTGACCTGCAGTCTTTCTGTAGCCAGCCAGCAGGTTACTTCAATGATCTGTGGCGGCAAAGGTCATAGGTTCAATTCCACAGTGGTGTAATGTAAAAAGGCTATCTGAGGCATTTTCTTTTAATTTAAATCAGTGCTGCCAGCAGAAACACCCTCACAGTGCTGTAGCCTAAGGTGCCTCATAGGTGCCCTGTAAGGCACCCTATATAGCGCACTATAGGGCACATTATAGGGTGCCTTGGCAGACAGGGCACTTTATAATGTGACCTATGGGGCGCCTTATGAGGCACCTTAGGTTACGGCACCACCTATCTGCTTCACCCTCTGTCCCAGAGCCATGAGGTCACTTTTGATATGCTCAGAGGGATACCTGGCAGTATCATTAGCAACATTGGGTAATAGTCAGTGGGCTTGATGAGTCTCGGTAAACTCTCTGTAATATCTTGGATTTTGGCACCAGGCAGACAGCATACCTCTCTGAATATCAAGTCTGATCGGCAGATGGACGCCTCAGTACCCCTCAGAAGAGAGTCACCAACCACCACTACCCTTAGCTTCCTTGTGGTCACTGATTCTGCAACTTTGGGATACTTGAGCTCTGGTACTTCCCTTTCCAGGGATGCTTTCACCTCCTCCACTTCCAGGGCTGCATAATGGTTCTTCAATTCAAGGGCTGGAGAAGTTGAATTGGTGATTCTGCAGGCCCTGGTGACTTGTGCCCAACCTTCATCATTCTGTAGACACACATCTTCTCTTCTGCTGGAGAGCTTGGTTGTTGCAAGAAGTATTACATCAATGTACTTCTCACTGTCTTGAATGCTCCTCAGCCTCGCCACCTCCTCTCTGAGTTCCTCCACTTGTTTCCTGAGAGCTTCAGCATGCAGGCACCCTGTACATGAGAACTTTTAGGTGTTCTATATATTCATATTTACTAATGTGGTCCAGAGTTTATCATGTTTTATGCAATAAAAGGCCTTGCTGTAGTCAATTTAACACATATAGCTATCCTTTTAGTATTCTTTTCTCTTTTTGAGGATCACTATCATATCCAAAATGATGCCTTTTGTTCCTCATGTGCCCTTTCCTGAATCAATCTTGTATTTTTTGCAGTTCCCTTTTTCGGTATGGTTGTAGTCCCCACTGAATGATCTTGAGTAGAATCTTGCTGGCATGTGGAATCATAGCAATTGCACAATAATTTCCAAAGTCAGTTAGATCACCTTTCTTCATTACTGGTATGAACCCAGATCTTTTCCAGGTGGAATAGCAAAGAGGACATCAAACCTGCAGTGTTCAATAGCAGCAAGAAAAATCAGGACACATGCCACACCATGGACAGGAGCAACTATCTTTATTTAGCATCCAATGAGGTCAGTCCTACCCATGTGTCGGCAGGGGCCTTTGTCAGGGGCTTGAGACCTCACAAAAATAAAGCAGAGAAATATGACGGCTGAAGAAGACCACATGGCCTATCTATTCTACCCTTCCATATCAACTACAATAGTCCCCATTTTAACTTTAGAGATCCTCTGTATTTGTTCCATTTTTTTTTTTGAATTCAGATACTGTCTTGGTGTCCACCACCTCCACTGGGAAATATTCCATGCATCTACCCCTCTTTCCTTAAAGAAATGTTTCCGCATATTACTTCTGAGTCTATCTCCTTTCACTCTCGTTCTATGTTCCTTTGTAGCAGAGCTTGCCTTCAATTGAAAGAAACCCTCCTGTGCATTTATGCCACAGAGATATTTAAATATCTCTATCATATCGCCCCTATCCCACCTTTCCTCTAAAGTATAAATATTAAGATCTTTAGGAGGGCGGAGCCTGATGTCCAGCGGGTAGGACGCTTTGCGTTGAAGCTCCCGAGAGGCCTACTCAGAATCCTGACTTAATACCTATATAAATTTACTATTTCGCTCCGAGTTGACCGGGGCACCTCGGGGGGGATGGCGGCCCATAAACCAGCGCGCTTGGACTTCGGGTCTCCTTCTTCTTCTCACGGAAAACGCTCCAAAACAGAGGTGTCCTCCCCACAGAAGATGGTTCCATTTCGTGAAAACCCCGCAATGCACCTGGAGATTTTGGAGGAAATACGCGGCGTGAAGGAATTGGTGCAGTCCAATGGAGAAGCGCTTCGAGCCATGCGAGAAGACTTTGGAGTGCTCCAGGACCGACTTGAAGGTCTTTCATTACGGCAGGACAATATGGCGGGGGTCCTCGACTCGCACGAGGTGCGCTTGGGCAAACTGGACAAGGCTGAGCGCCAGATACAGAATCTTCAAAAGGAGTTGGAAGATAGCAATAATCGCGCCCGTCGCAACAATGTGAGGCTCCTCGGAATGCCGGAGGGGGTGGAAGCAGGAGATATAAGAGAATTCTTGCTCAAAACTCTTCCCTCCTTGCTGAAGATCACTTTTCACAGAGAACTGGAAATCGATCGAGCACACCGTGTTCCTGCCCGCATGGCGCTCAACCGCACGACCCCCCGGCCTATTATCTTTAGCTTGCTACGATATCAACAAGTGGAACAAATTTTACATGCTGCCCGAGCGAATCATCATTTGGAATTTGAAGGTCGTAAGGTCTCCTTCTTTCCTGATTTGGCAAAGCCTACCGTTGACCGTCGGAAGAAACTCCTTGCTCTTCGCCCTCGACTTCAACAGCTTTGGCCTGTTGTATCCAGCGAAGCTCCGAGTGACTCTCCACAACCAGACCAGGACGTTCGAGGATCCTGATCTACTATCAACATTTTTGGACTCCAAAGAAGCAGAGCAGATGCGCTAATCCCAAATCTTGGACTCTTATCTGCCGGCTCTGTCCGCCATTTTGAAGGGCCCGATGCGGCGGTCATAGCCCAGCACAGAAATAGCCTGGACTTTCTTTCTTTCTCTGTATGACTTTTGTCTTTGGTCTCCTATCCCTTCATGATGTGTGCCTCGGTCGGATTCGGAGCACGCACAGTCCTACAGGTTATATGTTTTTTCAATTTCGGCCTTCTCTGGGGTTTCTCCCCGCAGACACATGGTCGCCAGTAATTTTGGGGTTTTGCTTCTCCTCTACCGTACTGCGGTTTTCTTTGTTAATGTGGGGCGCTTCATTGTATTATATTAGCTTATTTTTCCTATGTCATGTGTACAGCCAGATACAGTCAGTTTGAGGGACACAGTGAAATTATGTGTGCTATCATGCTCAGAATTTTAACTTTTCTGAATGGCCTTATGTAAAATCTTATTATTCATCGTCAAAGGCATTACTGGTCCACTCAAAGGAAAGAAAATCCTTAGCTATCTTAGCCACGAGCATGTTGATTTGGTGTTTCTTCAGGAAACGCATTACACTCTGCTGAAACACTGCAACTCAATGCTAGGCCTCACATGGTAGCTGCCTATTCTCCCACCGTTTCCAAATGGTACGGGATAGCCATTCTGGTTAAGAAGTCTTTGCACGCTACTGTACCTGATATTAGCGCTGACATGGAGGGTAGATGGGCCCGTGTACACCTTGAGGTTGGAGATAGTGAATTCACGTGTATTTGCACTATGCCCCGAATGTGGACAACCCTGCTTACTATGCAAGTTTTGCGCAGTTGGCCTCGGCCTCCGCCAATGCTCCATTAATACTTGGTGGCGATTTTATTCAAGTGTTCCCTCAATCTTTTCTTCTCAAACAAGGTGCTCGTTGGTTGGAAGCTCCAGTACCGAGCAGACCTGTGTGGCTAGATATAGTAGCGGGCCTTTGCTCACCGATTCCTCTTACCTTACTCCCTGGTATGACTCTCCCATTAGACTCCCACTATCCACCAATGCTTTTCGACACTTTAGGTGCCTTTAATACTCTTATGCAACCTTTCGACTCCCGACTCTGGTCAGTGCAACTTCAGCATTGCATTCGGAGCACTAGAGTACTCCCGCCATCGGCACTCTCTGCATAAGGTTGATTGGAGACTTCCGATCTCTCGGTAGTTCACCGGGTGTAGCATCCAATTTTACCAAACCTTATGTAATGCTATCACTAGAGATACCTCTATAGCGCAGAAAGTATGGGAGAGAGAATTGCATGTGACTTTAACCTCGGAGCAATGGAGCCTTATCTGGAGCAGAGGGACACGGGTTCCCGACCCGCCTCACTCACTCAGACCCTCTTCTTTCTAGCCCACCGGTGTTTTTACACCCCTCACAGATTAGACAAATGGAACACTACTTAGGGTAATGGTTGCTGGACACGTCCTGTGGCCATTGGTTTATTACTTCATGTTATGCATGAATATCCCGCACTACAGTATAACTGGCGTCGGGTCTGGGGTCGTATTTAGTCTATATTGCACTCTCAGGAGTCCCTTTCTTGGAGGATAGTGGGACTTCGCCCAGTTGCGGGGATCCCCTCTCTCCCAAAAAATGGCTTATCTCCTTTTGAACTTTATGCTTGGCATTGCTATTTCCCTAATTAAGTAATACTGGGAAATTAGTTCCCATCTGAGCCTCAATGAAAGGTGGAATCATGCCTGTCTCTACAGTAAATATGAACAAATACCTCGTCTGTTCGCTTCCTCCGTTCAGACTCCTTCTCATTGGTCTCAATGGAAGATGCTCAATGAATATGTACATGTTGCTAAATGCTCTCATCTGACTGTCTAACTTTGTATATATCTCTGTCTCATGATCATGCTGTATTGTGGATACTTTTTTGATCGTTTGATGTATAATCACTGTTAATTGGAAGCGCTCACATGCTGATACAAACGGGTAGAGAAGAAGCACCGGGGTGGGGGGTAATGGGTTTACTTTTCCTTATTGTATACTTGTTTTGTCTCTTTTGGTGTGTTGTTTCTTTTGTTTGTTGCAAAATGAAAATAAAAGTTTAAAAAAAAAAAAAAGATCTTTAAGTCTGTCATTATATGCTTCATAACGAAGACCTCTAACCATTTTAGTAGCCATCCTCTGCACCATCTGCAACCTGTTAATATCCTTTTGAAGGTGCGGTCTCCAGAATTGCACGCAATACTCCAAATGAGGTCTCATTAGAGACTTATACAGAGGAATTATCCACTCCTTTTTTCTGCTGACAATTCCTCTCTTTTGCGGACAGAGGTACCTACACTGTACAGCTCCTTTGGATTTTTGCAGCCTAAATGCATGACCCTTCATGTTTTAGCATTAAATTTCAGCTGCCAAATTCTAGACCATTCTTCTAGCTTAGCTAGATCCCTCCTCGTGCTATCTACTCCTTCCTGCTTGTCTACTCTATTGCAGATTTTGGTATCATCCACAAACAATCAAACCTTACCTGGCAGCCCTTCTGCAATATCACTAACAAAGATGTTAAAAAGAATCAGACCAAGGACAGATCCCTGCTGCATACCATTGGTAATCTCCTTCTCAGAGTGAGCTCCATTTATCTGTACCTTTTGTCGCCTCCCATGTTTTAAAGCCTATCCAATGCTGAATATCCACTTTTGCCTGCTTTAGAGCAGGCCTAAGTGCCTTGATTAAGATGCATTGGTACGCCCCTATTTTATAAAGTACTTCGAAGTGCTTGGAAGCAAGTGTGAATATTAGCTTGAAAGGGATAAAGTGCTTTATAAAATAGTCCCTGCATACATGCATGATATTGTGCATTGATTATGTGTGAGTACATAAATTTGTCTTACAAAGTAGCATCAGTTGTATGTGAGCACTACTGGGGAGTAATTTTAGAAAAGTATTCCATGAGTAAAGCCTATTGTATACATGAAAATGGTCCTTTATAAAATTATTTGTCAGCATGAATGTTTATTCGCACATATGGTAACAAGACATCACTCGGTTTTGTGTGCCAGGTATAAGCATTGGACATCCTTATAAAGTATATGCATACATTTAAACCACCTGGTCCCGATTCCGATCCGGACATAGATCTCCTTTGTACGTCCAGGTTGACCCAGATGTACAAAGGAGATCACGATTCTGATCCCACGGGGCACATACAGGCACTGCCCAGCTAACTCAGCCAGGGCTTTTAAATGGAGCTGTGGCACCATGGCGTCCTGTTGCCTGTGATGCCTGACGACTGCTACAAAAGTTAATTCCCTGTAGCCCGACCCCCAATCTGGCCTCCTTGTAATTTTAAGAACATAAGACATGCCATACTGGGTCAGACCAAGGTCCATCAAGCCCAGTATCCTGTTTCCAACAGTGGCCAATCTAGGTCATATGTACCTAGCAGTTTCCCCAAAAGACACAGGTTCCGCAATGCTTGTACTGGGTCAAGCATTGATATCCTGGGTCCCTTCTCAATAATGGTCTATGAGCCTTTCCTCCATGAACTTGTTGAAACCATTTTTAAAGCCAGCTACACTAACAGCCTTTACTACAACCTCCGGTAACAAATTCCAGAGTTTGATTACACGTTGAGTGAAAAAATATTTTCTTTTATTAGTCTTAAATAGTTCACCCTGTAGCTTCATTGCATGTCCCCTAGTCTTTCTATATTCTGATAACGTAAACAATCGATCTACGTTTACCCGTTCCACTCCGTTCATTAATTTATAGACTTCTATCATATCTCCCCTCAGCCGTCTCTTTTCCAGGTTAAAGAGCCCTAACCTTTTTAGCCTTTCTTCATAGAAGTATCCTTCCATCCCCTTTACCATTTTGGTGGCGCTTCTCTGAACCTTTTCTAATAACGCTATATCCTTTTTAAGATACGGCAACCAGAATTGCACACAATATTCAAGGTGCGGTCCCACCATGGAACGGTATAGAGGCATTATAATATCTTTTGTTTTATTTTCCGTTCCTTTCCTTATGATACCTAGCATTCTATTTGCTCTCTTGGCTGCCGCTGCACACTGGGCTGAGGGTTGTAACATGTTATCCACAATGACTCCTAAATCTTTTTCCTCGGTGGTGGTTCCTAATGTGGAACCTTGCATTCTGTAACTATAGTTTGGGTTGTTCTTCCCTAGGTGCATAACTTTGCACTTGTCCACTTTAAATTTCATCTGCCATTTTGATGCCATTTTCCAATTTATCAAGATCCTCTTGCAATTTTCCACAATCCTCTTGGGTTTTAACAACTTTAAATAGTTTTGTGTCATCTGCAAATTTGATAACCTCACTCGTTATTCCACTTTCCAGGTCATTTATGAATTTTATAACAAGTCACCTTGGTTAATTGGAAAGAAAGGCACCTATTTTTCACCTATTTTATAAAGATTCTAATCAACTATATATCTTTTTCAAATGCTGGCACAAATCCTATAAAAATTGTGCCTACTTGGAAGCAAGCATAAATATTAGTTTGAAGGGGGTAATTTTATAAGAGGGTGTGTACTTTAAGCATAATGAACATTCCTACTTTGCCAGTATTTTAGTCAGATATGCAAATTAATTGCCTTTTAGAAAATACCAATTAGCTGAAAAGTATGCACATTCTTAAACAGTTTCTTCCTTGACTGTATCTCAGTTAGTACAAATCTTTTTGTTCTTCTACCAAGCTACTGTGGCTCCAGGCCAGGTTTATGACTGGCCCTGACACAGAGAGCTGGAGCCCCCCTTCTCTAACTCTCTGTAGCATGGTGTCCCTGGTTATCACCTTTTTCCCATTTGTGTGAGCAAGTCCACGATTTAACTCCTGGCTCTAGTAGGGAATGGCTGAGTTATACGTAAACAAAGCTTGCTTCTTATATCATTTCCAGGAACACCACAAAATATCTCTTTGGCTCATCCCCAGCCTCTCTCACTTCAGAAATCTTGAGATTCCACATATTCCACAAAGACCTCAAAACATGGTTATTTATAGAAACCTATGAGCATTCAAGCAACATCTCTTACCCAAACAGCAACACTACTACCTCCGCCAACTAAACACACACCTATCCCATCCACACACACAAATTCAACACACCTCATTAGTAAATATCTTTATGTTAAATGTTACTTCAATTGTACTGTCTAAACATTGTCTAAATGTCTAAATACTGTTACATAACTGTGCTGTCTAAATGGTTGCACGTACCCTAATGTTAAATGTAACCCTCCAATTGTGATGGGACATGACCACCTTGATTGAAGGAAAAGGTGGCATACAAATCTGTCTAAATAAATACATAAATACATATCCATACCACAATGGTTTGCACAGTTCCTGGGACTCAAACCCAGCTCCCACTTGGAGATTCTGAGCAACATCTCTCTAACATCAGATCTGCTCTAACCTGAGTACTAGGGCTTTCCTGAGCCACGAATAAAACAAACCTTCAGCTCGTTTTCATCCCTTCTCATCCAGACGTTCAGATCCATTCTATTCTTCTTTTTACTTGCACGTTCTGAGCTTTCCTGCTCACCCTCTCTCTTCCATATTCAAGCTATTCTCCCTTTTTCCTAGAGGTTCTCAGCCTTTCTGGTCTTTCCCTGGCATGTGCCATAAGAGTTTCCTGTTGCATATCAGATTCATGCTAACTTCTTTCCAGTCCATGTGCATTCTAAACTTCAGTGCGTAGGCTCCTTTCTTTCTATGGAGAAATGCTTTGTTCATCTGGCCCTAAAAACAAGAAGTAAGTGGACAGCTAAACCTGTATGCAATTTAATTTTAACAATAGCAACTTTGAGGCTGATATTCAAAAGCATTATACAATTGGCATTGGATACTAGCCATATAAGTATTTGAATTAAAAAATTGCATCTGATGAACGGATAGATTTTGTCTGTATAAGTGGGTATACACAATCAATCTTTATGTGTATAAGTTGAGGAGGAGGGGCAGAGTCATTCCAGAAGTTGAGCCAAACGTTATTCAGATAGCTATGATATTCAGCTGCTATCCAGATACCTTTATCCATATAAATAGACTGTATAAACAGCAGCCCTAACTTATATGGCTAAGGTATCCATATTGCTTTCAATTAAAACAGATAAGTGGTCATTATAAGTTATCCACCTAAGTTGGGACCACATATTAGGTGGTTAAAGACATCTAGATAATTTCTCCAGATAGTTTCATGCAGCAGCCGCCCTGCTAAAAAAATTGACCCCTCTAAGATTTTATCAATACATCTGTAGGAATAAGAGAAAAAGACAGTTGTTAAGAATCAACTTTGCAATAAAAATGAAATATCACCAGGTGGCACACAAACTTTAGGCATCATTTTGAATACGCTGCATGGAATGTATGAAAAACACACATCTGCATTATGAGGCCATGTAATTCCACTTGGCAGATATATAGTCACAGCATGAAGCTTCTATATGAATATTTCCATAAACATAGGCACCAACACAATATTTTATTTGAAAGTCAAGTTAACAGGTGCATCTACAACATAAAAAAGTGACCATATATTGAAGGTGTCCTGTTCAAGCAATTAAACAACAACATATGATATTTTTTTGTGGCATATTTTATTTTAATTTCTTTAAAAAAAGTGTGCCACTATAGAGATGTACATATAAACTGATGATTATATTAAGTAAGACTTAGGTTTTCTCAGTTTTAGGACTGAATGAAGCCTTACATCACCACAAGCTTCTAAGTTAAGCTCTCTCGTTTATTAGTCAATTGGTCAAAAATAGACCCAGTCATTCAGTGTTTGAAATTCTGTGAAATGTGACATTTTAGCACAATATATATTAGCACAGTACTGTATATATAATGTTAATTCACTGTCTTGGGGGAATCTCTTCATAAAGGTGGTAACAAATCCTAATTAATAAACAGACTAATTAATGAATAAATGTTATAAGTAACAAGAATGAGGGTGGAAATAAAGTAATCAAAATGTTATATTTAGAATTTAATTTTTATGACTGGATCATCATTTACCATGTTTACTTACTAAAAAGATAAACTGATACTTGAAGGATTCAGTACTTTTCTATTATGTAATGTGTCACAAAGTGGGATTAATAGAGCCCTTGAAAACAAGCAGAAATGCAGGCAATAGGATAGATTCTGACAGTTCAGAGGAACACAGGTTAGGATGTTGCCATAGGCAACCCAAACAAAACAGTTCATGTGCGAGGGAAACACGCCCAAGCAGCAGAAAGGCTAGGAAATCAGGAACTAATGAAAGCCAGCTGGGAGTGGGTGGAGCTGACACGCACGTAGAAAAGCTCAGTGCACATGGAGTTAGACAGAGTAAGAGCGAGAGCAAGAGCAGGAGCACGGGAGCAGGCAGTTGTGATTCTGAAAGCCAAGGACGTAATGAGAGAAACCCAAGTTGGAAGGAAGCTGAGGGCAGAGCTGTGAAAGCCAAAAAGTCCTATTCCAAAGGAGAGAATGAGAACCCAGGTGCCTGTGGTGAAAGGCAGAGCATGGAAGCGTCAGAGCTCAGCAGAAGTTATCAGAAAGGTAACACAGCATTTAATTGGGAAGCTAGCTGGAGGAAGCCTGAAGAAAGTCTTTATACAAAAAATTGGCATAGAAAGAGTAAAGCTGTTATAACTGAAGATAATCCTGTGTCTAGAAGAAGGTTCAAAGGCCAGAGCTGTGAAAAGCTTTTACTGGATTTTACTCCGGCGTCTGTAGCAGCAGAGAGAAGCCCTAGTCAAAGACTGCTTAAAGGTAGCCCAATTGTTTCTAATAGAGGGAAAAGTGAAACTGGTAATTTCCCCTATCTTCCACCGCATTTTAAGAGGCTCCCAAAGTAAACACTCTAATGAATATGGTAGCAGCATAGCAAACATTCTCACAGAGAGAGAGAGAGAGTTCCTGAATAGTAAGGAGAGACTGTTCAGTAACGTACCGTATTGTGCAAGGGAAGAATCCTTAACGGCATAACCTGAAGAGATGCAATGTGAGGCGCAGGGAGACACTGTATGTAATGATTACATGGACTGCATGCTCACAGTTTCGGATAATGTATTTTCTTTGAGATAAACAAGTTGTGATTTACCAAGCTTGAAAGCCACAAAGGAAAAGGTCTTTGTATGCTGGAAACAACTGTTTTGAATACTTTTCATTTACCTGTTAGAAGCTGAAGATAAGCAATTTTTGTTCTCATTTTTGTCACTTTGCTTTTGCCCAAGTGAGGCTGTGTACTTTTTGTTTCACCCACCAAGAGAATCCTCTCGGAAGGGGAATAAAACCTATTTAAGCCTTACCTCGTTGCCACAACTGATTCTTTGAACTGGCCTATAAAAATACTACATATCCCAGAGGGCCAAGCAAGGCTCTTGGCTGGGCCTAGGCTTAACACCCTGCCTGTGCTTGAGGAGATAAGCACTGGAAGGCAAGGGGGTTGATGACAGATGGCGTAGTTGGCAGGATTTTTTTTTGGGGGGGTGTGGTTTTTCTGAAAAACAAAGGAAGACAAAGTAAAGAGAAGATATCTGGAAGACTGCTGTTACAAGGAGTAGTTGAGCGGAACTTTCGCTGGCAGGTCGGCCAGGGAGGAGGAAAAGACCTTTCTCACATGCCGGAATCTACCTGAAGCCTGAGGTAAAGGTAGCCTGGGCGGAAGGGTAGGATACTAAGTGAGAAAGGGGTACTGTGCTCACAGTCAGGGATTTTAAAAGAAAAGTACTGCACTTGGTGGGTCTTTCTTTTCTTTCTTCCACAGGTGCAGTAGACTCCAGAGGAGAGATGGAGCCACGCGACGTAATGATGTGGATGCAAACGCAATGGGACAAGCAGGCGGAGCTTGTTCAACAACTCCAAACCCGGCAAGTGGAAATACTGAGGGAGCAGCAACGGCCTCTGCTAGTGACTATGGAAGCCCTCTTGAAGAAGTCGCAGACAACAGGAGCAACAGGTTTTCATATGTTTCCCCAAGCAGGAATGGACAGTTGCCATGCATTTTCCTTAGGACAGTTAACACAACAGGACAATCTTGATGACTATATCGATGCTTTCAAAAGAATAGCAGAGACCCTTAAATGGCCGATAGAGCAATGGGCGATTAGATTCGCAATGACCCTTACAGGAGAGGCTCTATCCGCATTTAAGGCCATGCCTGCTAGTCTGGCTGCCAATTATGCAGAAATAAAGAAGGCAGTGAAGGACAGGTTAGGTCTTACCCCTAGGCACTATAAACGTATGTTTAGGGAAGCAAATATTAACCATAAGGAAACCCCTAGAGCTCTGTACCAGAGGCTTAAGAGTCTAGCGTACAAGTGGCTTACCCCAGAGGGAAGGTCACTTGATTCCATTTTGGATGAAATTATTTTAGAGCAGTTTTTACAAGCTGTATCTCCTGAGTTGAAAACATATCTCACCCTACAGGATTGCCACAGCACAGAGGAGGCAGCCAACATGGCAGATAGGTTTTATGAGGCAAAAAAGGCTGATACCTCGGGAATTGGGATTTTAAAGGTGGCTGGAATGGCAAATCCTGATAGCATGAGACAGTTTGATAGAGTTAAAATGTCTAAAGGGCACAAGTATGATAATACTAATGATGATGTCTCATCTCCTTATAGAGGAAAATGTCATGGTTGCGGAAGGACAGGTCACTTCCAGCGGGACTGTAAGGCACATACAGTCCTCATATCTGAAGCAGGAAAGCCAGTCCCGAAGGGCCTCTTTCTCCAGGTTATGGTAAATGGAGTAGATGCATTGGCACTACTCGACTCGGGGGCTGAGCAGAGCATGGTCTCTCAGGACTTTTGGGAGACCATGGAACCGCCTCGCCCGTCAGTTCCGAGTCGAGTAGAGGACCAGGTACGAATAAAATGCATACATGGCACACACTCTCACTATCCCCTACATAAAGTGCATGTTAGAGGTATGGGTATAGAAAAGGAAATACAAGTGGCAGTGGTCCCAAAGCTGCCACAGGAGCTTATCCTTGGGCGAGACTGGCCTCCATTTAGGGGAGGACTGATGGAGGGTTTAGGTACTAGGACAAGCCTAGTTTCAACCCGGTCACAAGCTGGAGCCTCAAAGGCCAGGGAACCATCTGTAGAAAGAACAGAGGAGCCTGAGAGGGAGGAGGCTGAAGAATTCCCTGAGGAAGGGGTAGAAGAAAATGAGGCAAATGTACTTCCTAGCCATGACGAGCTAATTCAAGTCCCAGCTAAGGAAGGGAAAAAGACAAAGGCCAAGAAGCGCCAGGAGAGATATAATAGAACCCGGGGGAGGGCGGAACTAGAGGCAGGAGAAGGGTTACCGTGGGTGCTTGCAGCCCTAGTTCAAAAGTTCCCTTCTTTTCCCATGGAACAGAGGGCTGACCAGTCGCTCAAAAGAGCGTTTGAATGGGCCCAAGAGGATCGGCATGTACTTCCCCGATTCCTGTTAGACAGAGACATCCTATATAGGGAAAGTATAGATCCCTATACAGATGCGGTGCGGAAGCAACTGGTGGTGCCAGTGACTTTTAAAGCCATTGTTTTACGCCTGGCACATGACCACCCGATAGGTAGCCATAAAGGTGTTCAAGGAACACTGGATCAAATACTTGCGCGATTCTACTGGCCGGGGGTTTATAAGGAGACCAAGCAATATTGCGAGTCGTGTCCCACCTGCCAGAGGGTCTCAGTGGCGAGACCAAAGGCTGTACCCATGGTTCCCTTGCCCACCATATCGGTGCCAATCTGGCGCATGGGAATGGACATTGTGGGCCCTTTAATTAAAACACCACGGGGCTTTCAATATATCTTGGTAGTCGTAGACCACGCCACACGGTTCCCGTGGGCTATTCCCCTTAGGAACACCTCCGCCAAGATGATAGCACAGGAACTAGTTAAGCTATTTTGCGAAGTGGGGTTTCCCCAAGAAATACTGTCTGATCAGGGGAGCAACTTTGTATCTAGATACTTAGCTAGAGTTTGGGAGGCATTTGGTATACGCCACATTAAGACTGCGGCATACCACCTCCAGTCAAACGGTCTTGTGGAATGCATGAACCAGTCCATAAAACACCTGTTAAGGAGGGGTTTAAGGAAAGGAGGAATGCAAGAATGGGACACCTTACTCCCATTCGTTCTTTACGCATGCAGGGAACGAATACAGGCATCCTTGGGGGCGTCCCCATTTGAACTCCTATTTGGTAGGGCCCCGAGGGATATTTTAGACATATTACAGGAGGAATGGGTAGAACCCGACATACCAGAGGTAGGGGTACCTAAATTTTTAAAAGACTTGAGGACGCGTCTGGAAAAAACGTCCAAAGCCTCATTGGAGAATTTGAAAAGTAGTCAGCAGCGTCAGAAACGCTACTACGATAGGGGCACAAAACCCAGGCAATTGGCAGAAGGGGATAAGGTTATGGTCCAAGTGGCGGACACAGGTCCCAAATTCGAATCCCACTGGAAAGGGCCGAGTACAGTAGTAAAAAAGGTTGGGCCCGTTTCCTACCTCATTGAGAATGAGAGAGGACGTAGGCAGGTTTACCACCTCAACGTACTTAAGCCTTGGAAAGAAAGGTCATCCACTGCCAATTTGGTCTATAGAGAGCAGCACAGTAGTACCCGGAAGTGGATTACGTGCTGTCCGCCAGAAATTGCGGCAGCCCGTAATATTTTAAGGGGGGGAATCTGTCACAAAGTGGGATTAATAGAGCCCTTGAAAACAAGCAGAAATGCAGGCAATAGGATAGATTCTGACAGTTCAGAGGAACACAGGTTAGGATATTGCCATAGGCAACCCAAACAAAACAGTTCACGTGCGAGGGAAACACGCCCAAGCAGCAGAAAGGCTAGGAAATCAGGAACTAATGAAAGCCAGCTGGGAGTGGGTGGAGCTGACACGCACGTAGAAAAGCTCAGTGCACATGGAGTTAGACAGAGTAAGAGCGAGAGCAAGAGCAGGAGCACGGGAGCAGGCAGTTGTGATTCTGAAAGCCAAGGACGTAATGAGAGAAACCCTAGTTGGAAGGAAGCTGAGGGCAGTGCTGTGAAAGCCAAAAAGTCCTATTCCAAAGGAGAGAATGAGAACCCAGGTGCCTGTGGTGAAAGGCAGAGCACGGAAGCGTCAGAGCTCAGCAGAAGTTATCAGAAAGGTAACAAAGCATTTAATTGGGAAGCTAGCTGGAGGAAGCCTGAAGAAAGTCTTTATACAAACAATTGGCATAGAAAGAGTAAAGCTGTTATACCTGAGGATAATCCTGTGTCTAGAAGAAGGTTCAAAGGCCAGAGCCGTGAAAAGCTTTTACTGGATTTTACTCCGGCGTCTGTAGCAGCAGAGAGAAGCCCGAGTCAAAGACTGCTTAAAGGTAGCCCAATTGTTTCTAATAGAGGGAAAAGTGAAACTGGTAATTTCCCCTATCTTCCACCACATTTAAGAGGCTCCCAAAGTAAACACTCTAATGAATATGGTAGCAGCATAGCAAACATTCTCACAGAGAGAGAGAGAGAGAGAGTTCCTGAATAGTAAGGAGAGACTGTTCAGTAACGTACCGTATTGTGCAAGGGAAGAATCCTTAACGGCAGAACCCGAAGAGATGCAATGTGAGGTGCAGGGAGACACTGTATGCAATGATTTCATGGACTGCACGCTCACAGTTTCGGATAATGTATTTTCTTTGAGATAAACAAGTTGTGATTTACCAAGCTTGAAAGCCACAAAGGAAAAGGTCTTTGTATGCTGGAAAGAACTGTTTTGAATACTTTTCATTTACCTGTTAGAAGCTGAAAATAAGCAATTTTTGTTCTCATTTTTGTCACTTTGCTTTTGCCCAAGTGGGGCTGTGTACTTTTTGTTTCACCCACCAAGAGAATCCTCTCGGAAGGGGAATAAAACCTATTTAAGCCTTACCTCGTTGCCACAACTGATTCTTTGAACTGGCCTATAAAAATACTACATATCCCAGAGGGCCAAGCAAGGCTCTGGGCTGGGCCTAGGCTTAACACCCTGCCTGTGCTTGAGGAGATAAGCACTGAAAGGCAAGGGGGTTGATGACAAATGCCACAAGAATTTGTCAACAAAATGGCATCCACAGCAGTCCTCCTCAGTACCACTACTGTCTCAGTGCTTTCTCATTTTCTCCCAAGCTCTACCTTAGCATTCTGCTCCCCCTGTTGAATCCCAGCTATCTGTTTACCTCCTCGTCAGCTCGATCCTAGCACCTTCTATCCCCAGTGACTTTGATCATCCACTTGGATTTTTAAAGCCTAATGTTGTTCATGCTAGGGCTTCCATTTTTCATGGCATGGTGTTCTTCTTGTTGGGTCAGTGAGGCTCGGATGATGACTATGTAATGTGTGTGTGTGTGTCCTGGCTATGTAAGCACTTGCCGAAGCATATTATCAGCACTAGGCACACATGAAATGCATAAGTCCTGGCTGCTTGTGGGCTGGACAAGAGGATATGGAAGGAAGGTATAGAGGGCACTAAAGAAAGTATATGCTAAGGGAGCTGTTTATTTATTTTATTAGACAGTTTTGTATACCACCTTATCCTTCAATCAAAGCGGTCACAACACAATTGGGGGATACATTTAACACACGGGGATATGAGACACATACACTAATACTTACAGGGAATATGGGCAATGGAGGGTTAAGTGGCTTGCCCAAGACCACAAGGAGCATCCATGGGACTAGAAACCCCAGTCCTTCTGGCCCAAGGTTGCTGTCCTCTAGTGGGATTTGAACCCCTGACCTTCTGGCCTGAAGTACCTTGCCCCAACCACTAGGCTACTCCCCCCTGTACCACTAGGCTACTCCTCCCTGTTGGGACCCCCAGCATGACTGACAGAGAAGTTCTAGCAAATTATATATAATGGGATGATAAAGACAAGGTGCACTGATCTAACTATTAGGAAATATTTTAAATTGTAGCATCTCTTGTTCAGAAGTATTATACTTTGAAATAAATAGAACTACCTTGGTTACCTGGTCATCATTTTTTTTAAAAACACCAGCTGCTGTAGCTACATTAAATCAAGATATTCAGTACCAATATCCAAATAGTGGCCGGAGCTGAACTATGGTCAGTGCCAGTCAGTGCCAGTAATATCTGCATAGAGTAATTTTTAGCATTGTTACATAGTTAGCAATGAGTGGAGGAGTCACCTAGTGGTTAGAGCAACAGTCTAGAACACAAGAAATCAGGGTTTCACTCCCATTGGCATGCCTTGTGACTTTGGGTAGGTCCCGTTACCTTCCATTGCCTCAGAGGCCTGGCAACCTAATTCCAGTCATACCTTGCTAAAAACACACAGGTGCTGCTGAGTCAGTATATGTAGCTTTGCTGTCCTCAGCTATCTGTATAGTGGTGATCAATATTGTTGCCATATTGATAACTCGTCATTCCTGGACCACCCTGATACTATCCGGATAGTGTTGAGACAGCCAAACAGAATATTCAGTGGCACTAGCCATATAAAATGGCATTTTTGAAAGGACGTTCAAGTGAAATCTGGGGCATCGGAAAAAACGTCGGGCCCAATATTGCATTGGGCAGGGCTAAGTATCGTAGCCCTGTCCATGACCCCTTAACCCCAGATTTTCACTTCTGTGGTGATGGAAGTGAAAATCCAGGGTTCACAGGAAAGCCGCCGAGCCTAACCGGGCAGCTGTGATTTTGGGTGCTACCTGGTTAGCCCCAGCGCCTTATAGATAGGCAAGGGTTTTCCTTGCTTATCTTTAAGACACAGAGCACTAACCATGCATCATCCAAAATCGCTGCTACCCAGTTAGCGTCATTCCCTACCTCTGCTCCAGACTGGAATGCCCCCAACCCACCCCGATGCTAACCAGATAGCACTGGGGTGCATAGGGGACATAGCTGTGTAGGTGTCTTTGAAAATCCCCGATTAAGGCTTTTAGGTGGTTAACATGGGCTGTTAACTGTGTGAATGCCTTCGAAAATCTGGCCCATCAGCAATATTTAAGCATTGGCCCTGATTTTGAAAACATGGATGTCCCCAAAAGGATGGCCGCACTGATGGCCACATAGATGTCACTGCTAGAAAAATCTGGGCTGAAAGCAAGCTACTTTGCATGAGTGGATATGCATCAGTGTGCCGAACTGAAAGCAAGTGTCGTAGTTTCCCTGTCATTTTCATTATCATCAGCTAAAATATAAGGGATATCAGAGGGCACTCTTCACTATGCCCCCCAGGCATCTGATGGCAGAACAAGAGCTCTGCCAATGCCTATTTGTGCCCTGGAGCAGGTGTACACTTTGATGTGGCTCAGGATGTGCAGGGTTTTTCTGAAATTGGGTGAGGACTTCCAAGTACTTGGGAATATTCCAGACACATTTACACTATGCCCCTGCTCAGCCTCAGATATCCTCATTCCAGGGACATCCTTAGAACTTCTTTCTAAAATGGTTCCAGAGACCTCTACATGCCCATTTTCAGACATTCAAAGAATCAATAAGGCTTCTAAAATAACCCTCATAGTGCAGATGAATATCCTTCTCACCAGCACTCATATGGAGGACGAAAAGAGAGCTGCAAGTCTAGCAGAACTCCTAGATACCGTAGCTCTGTCATCAGTGGAATCCAGCCATCAGATAATTTAGTTTCACAGGGCAACTCCACCTCTGTACTTCTTATAACCAACAGTTCCTCTGGTTTCTGATAAGCAAGCCACTATTCTCTAACCACTCTATCCAAATATTGAGCACTATTTGCCTAACATCTGGATTATCTTTTAATTATTTAAAATAAATAGACTGTGGACAGCATTCAATAGGATTTTACCCGATTAGCAGGGCTCACTAGCGGGATGAGTCCCAGTGAGAAGAATATTCAGAGATGCTCTCTAGATAGTGCAGCTAAATATTTCCTCTTACTCCATGGTCACTATCCAGATAGTGCCAGAGCAGTCCATGGGCAGAGTTAAGTTGGGATCAGCACTTATCGGGATAGCTATGATTTTCAGCACTGCTTTCCAAATAGCCACCCACATAACTTAGGACAGCAAAATGCTGTCCTAAGGGTTATGCAACTTGCTTAGCCAGATGATGGCTGAATGTCACCCCTGTCCAGATAGTGCCGTCATTGACCAAAGGTGTTCTTAGAGAATACTGACCAGCATAAGAGTACTTGCATTAATTGCAAGCTGTGTACTTTGACTTTGGGAGTGCACAGGGTGGAGTGTGGTTGGAGTGTGGGAGGTGCCAGCAAGGATGTACATTGGTTATAAAATACAATAATGTCCATGCATCTCTTGTGCTGCTGTAATCACGCCTGTGTGATTTCAAATACAGAAGTTTAAAATTATATGTTCACCATGCAGCTGAATATCAACCTCAGTGTTTTTATTCTTTGTTTTAGAGTTAGGGGGAGAATACATACAAATGTTTCCCAGTTCCAACTTTTGAACACACTGCATAAATCTGGCCATGCGAAAAGCAAGGAGTCCCTTGGATATTTATTTATTACAGGATTTATAACCCACCTTCGTGGCCCAAAGCAGGGCTGCCCGAAGCTGCATACCAAATAAAGCATAAAATACCTAGTTAGAAAAGAACATATTCAAACATAAAGGAATAAAAGCAGACACAAAAAATAAAATATAGACAGCAAAAAGCTAAGAATGTCCAGAGAATAACAATGTCTTCGCTTTCCTGTGAAATCTTAAGTAATTTGCCTCTTTCCAAATTCTCTCTGGCAGATTTTATTTTTTTAATTTAAGTATTTAGCTCACACCTTTTCCAGTAGAGGTTCAAGCTGAGTTACATTCAAGTACAGTAGTTATGAAACTGCAGAGAGATCATTCAGACCCCCAGAACTGAAATGTGCCCATAGCTTTCTGTTTCATTACAAGGCCAGAGACTTACCAGCCTCCCTCATATTTCCCTGTCCCTAGAGGGCTCACAATCAAAGTTTGTACTTAAGACAATGGAGGTTTAAATTACTTGTCCAAGGCCATAAGGAGCACCAGTGGGATCTGAACGCTATTTTCTTTTGGTTCTAGGCTATTCCTCCACTCCCTACTCTTGCCCTGACCCATGAACCTTTTACTGTCCTGAACATAGGTGGCTACAACTCTCGCCACCTTACTGGGCAGACTAGATGGAACATGCTGGTCTTTATCTGCCGTTATTTACTATCAGGCCAATGCAGAAAGCCGGTGCTGAAGTCACACGCTATCAACTTATTATGTCTATTTACAGTGTACAGCTACTTTAGCGCCGGCATGCAGAAAGGGACTCATATGCAAATTAGCCACTGTGTGCAAATGGTTGCATTAATCTGGGAGAATAAGCCCAACACATGGTACTAGTTGGTATTAGTTTGGCATGCTCTACCAGAGAAACAGGGTCACCACGTGGCTAATTTGCATATGAGCCCTGACAGTATTTTGATGGCATTGGGACTTTCTCCAATGATCCAGGCATCAGGGAAAGCCCCTGCAATAAAAATACTGTAGGAGGGCCAGTGCCCCTGACAGAAATCAAATCCTTGGTGGTCCAGCGGCCCCAATCCCTCCACCCGTCTAGTGGCCCAGTGGCCCCTGTCCCCCCACCCAACTAAAAATAATCCCTGGTGGCCCAGCAGCCCTGATCCCTCCACCCGCCCAACCAAAAATAATTCTAGGATGCACCAGGTGGGATCAGACTGCCATGTAAGTCAGTTTCTACCTTATATGACAGTCTGACCTTACCTGGTACATCCTAGGATGCATTATGCAGGGTTAGGTGCTACCATTTTGAAGATGGTAGCGCAAGAGTGGGAGCACATAGGCAGCTATCCTGCTTGTTTGTAAAGGTACCAGGAGGGGGATGGGGGGTTCAGGTCATTTTTGAGTGGGGTGGGTGAGGGTTTGGGGCTGCTGGGCCACTTGGATTATTTTTAGTTTGGCAGGTGGAGGGTTTTGGACCATGGAACCATAGGGCACCAGGATTATGTTTGGTTGGGTGGGTGAGGGGTGAAATCGGGGCTATTGGGCCACCAGGGATTTGCTTTCTGTAGGGGGCACTTCTCCCTCAGGCAGTATTTGAATGTTATTGATTTATTTGTTTGTTACATTTCTATACATTTCTATAAAAGACAGGGTAGGAAGAAGGGGAGGAGGAGTGGCGCTATATGTAAAAACTACTATTAAAGCTTTGGAATTACAGAGCTTAAAAGGGAGAGAGGAGGCATTGTGGGTTAAACTAGAAAGAGGGAAAGAGAAATCTATTTGCATTGGTGTGATATACAGACCTCCCTCACAAGAGGAAGAGGTGGACAGAGAGTTAATTGAAGACATACGCAGCATTGCTAGGAAAGGGGAAGTGCTACTGATAGGAGATTTCAATATGCCAGATGTTGATTGGCACATTCCTGCTGCAGTATCATCTAGAAGTAAGGAGATCCTGGATTCTCTGCAGGGAGAACTATTCAGGCAATTGGTAACAGACCCCACATGTGAAGGGGCCATACTGGACTTGGTGCTTACCAATGGTGAAAGTGTTTCTGATGTTGTAGTGGGAGATCATTTTGCATCCAGTGATCACCAGATGGTGTGGTTCAGTATTAGGACTAGGGCTGTTAGAATCCATTCCAAGGTGAGGATCTTAGACATTAGGAAGACTAACTTTGCGAAGATGGGCCAATACCTCAGGGAGTCGTTAGTGGGATGGGAACAGCTGGGGGATGTAGAAAAACAGTGGGCAAAACAGAAAGGGGGTATTTTAAGGGCAACCAACCTTTTTGTTAAAATGGTAAATAAAGGCAAAAGGAACAGGAGACTGCTACGGTTTTCGAAGGAAGTAGCTGAAAAAGTGAAGAAAAAGAGGGAGGCCTTCATGAAATACAAGAGATCACAGAGAGAGGAAGACAGGCATCTGTATTTGGAAAAACTTAGAGAAGCTAGCAAAGAAGTCAAGAAGGCAAAGATTCAAAAGGAGGAGGAAATAGCCAGTGCAATAAAAAGGGGGGGATAAGAAATTTTTCAGATATATTAGTGAGAAGAGGAAGGGCAAAAGTGGTATTGTCAAACTCAAGGGTGCAGGGGGGGAATATGTAGAAGCTGATAAGGATAAAGCGGAATTGCTTAACAAATATTTTTGTTCTGTGTTCTCAGATGTAGAACCAGGAGCAGGACCTCAGAAAACACCCACAAATAAGAACAGAAGCGAGGGACATCTTGAACAATTTTCAGAAGACTGTGTTCGTGAGAAACTAGCTCAACTTAAAGTAGACAAAGCGATGGGACCGGATGGGATACACCCTAGAATACTGAGGGAACTTGGGGACGTTCTAGCAACTCCACTGACTGACCTTTTCAATGCCTCATTGGAGTCGGGAGTGGCACCAAAGGACTGGAGAGAGGCTCATGTGGTGTCTTTACACAAAAGCGGAAGTAAGGATGTGGTTGAAAACTACAGGCCGGTTAGTTTAACTTCGGTGGTGAGTAAATGATTGGAAACGCTGCTGAAAGAGAAAATAGTGAGGTTTCTGGAGTCCAGCGGATTACAGGATCCGAGGCAGCATGGATTCTCCAGAGGCAGGTCTTGTCAGACAAATCTGATTGATTTCTTTGACTGGGTGACCAGGGAGTTGGACCGAGGGAGAGCTCTAGATGTGGTGTATTTAGATTTCAGTAAAGCCTTTGACACTGTTCCTCACAGGCGACTTATAAACAAACTGAGCACCCTAGGGATGGACCCTAAAGTTACTGCTTGGGTTAGAAATTGGTTGGGTGGGAGGCGACAAAGAGTACAAGTAAATGGAGCTCACTCTGAGGAGAAGGATGTTACCAGTGGTGTGCCCCAAGGATCTGTCCTTGGTCCGATTCTTTTTAACATCTTTGTTAGTGATATAGCGGAAGGGCTGTCGGGTAAAGTTTGCCTCTTTGCGGATGATACCAAAATCTGCAATAGAGTAGACACCCAGGAATGTGTAGATAACATGAGGAGGGATCTAGCTAAGCTTGAAGAATGGTCTAGAATTTGGCAGCTGGGATTTAATGTTAAAAAATGTAAGGTCATGCATTTGGGCTGCAGCAATCCAAGGGAGCAATACAGTATAGGAGGTGAAGTACTTTTGTCCACTAAAGAAGAGCGGGACCTAGGCGTGGTTGTGTCTGATGATCTTAAAGTAGCTAAACAGGTAGAAAAGGCGACGGCAAAAGCTAGAAGGATGCTTGGGTGCATACGGAGAGGAATGGCTAGCAGAAAAAACAAGGTGATAATGCCTCTGTATAAGTCTTTGGTGCGACCTCATTTTGAGTATGGTGTGCAATTCTGGAGACCGCACCTTCAAAAGGATGTGAACAGGATGGAGTCGGTGCAGAGGGTTGCTACTAAAATTATTAATGGGCTTCATTATAAAGCATATGAGGACAAGGATATTAATATGTACACCTTAGAGGAAAGGCGGGATAGAGGTGATATGATTGAGATGTTTAAATACCTCCGTGGCATAAATGTTCAGGGAGAGAGCCTCTTTCAATTGAAAGCAAGTTCTGCTATGAGGGGACATGGGATGAGGGTGAAGGGAGATAGATTCAGGAGTGATATGCGGAAATATTTCTTTACAGAAAGAGTAGTGGATCCATGGAATAGTCTCCCAGTGGAGGTGGTAGAGATGAGGACAGTAACTGAATTCAAAAAAGCATGGGACCAACACAGAGGATCTCTAAAGGTAAAAAGTGGACTGTTGTAGTTGTTGTTATGGAATGACAGACTAGATAGGCCATGTGGTCTTTTTCTGTCATCATGTTTCTATGTTTCTATACCATCCCTTCCGGAGAACAGGGGCGGCTTACAATAAACAAAACACATGTTACATAGAACAGAAGTAAACTTTTTAAATAGAACAGAAATAAACGTTTTACATAAAACTTGGTTTTAGGGTAGGAATAGTAATTTGGGAATTTAGGAATGTGCTAGGTAGGGTTTAACTATATACAGGAAGTCTTACGTATATGTGGACAGGTTTTTTTCCTTAGACAGCTCTTGTCCTGGTTGTTAGTTGATAGGGGGTCTTGGTGGTGTGTGTGTGTTCGGATGCGGGATGTTTGCTCCATAGTGCATGGTGAAAAGGTGGGCTTTGAGTTGCTTTCTAAATTCTTTGAGGTCTTTCGTTGCACGGATGTGTAGTGGGAGGGAGTTCCAGATGAGGGGGGATGAGTATGTGAAGGCTCTGGAACTGGTGGTACATTTTGTTTTGCAGATGGAGGGTGGTATAGTTAAGGAGTGAAGAGCATTTTTCCTATTGGATCTGGTGCTTTCAGGGGCGAGGAGGAGGGTTGAGAGGAAGGATGGGACAATCTTGTTGATGAGTTTGAAGGTGGTTACGAGGAGCTTATACCTTATCCGACTTTCTATTGGGTGCCGATGTAAGCCATATAGTAGGGGTGTGATATGGTCTTTTAGTTTGGCTTTGCAGGTGACTCTAGTGGTGATGTTTTGCATTATCAGGAGCTTTCCCCTTTGGCATTTCCCATCAGATGATCCAGGTACTGGGGAAAGCACCCTATGCCGTCAAAATATTGTAGATGTTTAAGCCATCTCAAGACCAGGCGCAGAGATTTTGGCACTAAGGCTGGTTGTGAAATCCTCAACACATTTCTATGCATCGGACACAGGCAATAATAGCATACCATTTTATTATGTTAAGCTCATTTGCCTGTAATCGAAATACTTATCATTCATTGTGCGCTAGTTTTTCCTTTGCTGTTTACACGTGCGTCCGTCTCTTTTTTGCATTTGGCGGTGGCAGTAAGTGTGCTTAAAAGTGGTATTATCTGCGCTTAAAGGCTCTGCTAGTTTTCTGCATTGGCCCATATGTTACTAAATTAGAATAAAGCTCCATGGTAGGGATGCATACTATGCATAGGCTTCCATTAAGTGGCTTTACTTGAGATTTATTGATGAAGAGTTTAAAAGAGAGAAGTAGTGTATGTTTCTTAGAGACAGATATGGAGGGAGAGAGAGAGAGAGAATCAGAAGAAAATTGAGTGTGTATGTTTCTTAGAGAGAGGGAGGAGTGTGCTTCTCAGAGTCAGAGAATCCAAGTAAGTGTATATTTCTCAGAGTGTGTGCGATTTTCAGAGAGGGAGAAAGAAAGTGTCTGTTGTGTGTGTTTCTGAGAGAGAACAAGATTGTGTGTGTTTTTCAGACTGAGAGAGAGAGAGAGAGAGAGAGAGAGAGAGAGAGAGAAGTGCTTATTTCCAGCTTGGAATCTGCAGCTCTGAGAAGACAGTGTATTTCCAATCAAAAGGTAGCATATGATCGTCTTCTAGATGGAAAGGACTCTCCTGTCAAGTTTGATTGCATTTACCTGAGTGGTGTTCAAAGGTATTAATTTAGTATTAGTTAGCTCACGCCTTTCCAGTAGTAGATCAAGGTCAGTCAGGGCTTACAATCTAAGGTTATACCTGAGGCAATGGAGGGTTAAGTGACGTGTCCAAGGCCACTAGGAGAATCAGTGGGATTTGAACGCTGATCTTTCTGATCCCAGGTTGCTGTCCTAACTACCATGCTACTCCTACACCAAACGCATAAAGAACAACCACATTTTCTGAGATATAAATAGAGATACAGGGCCAGTGTCTTGTACTTTGCATTTCATCACTTACAGTTAGTACACATGCAGGGTTTTAAATGATGTAACACAAGGCATACTGTAGTAAAGGGTCCTCAGTGCTATGTGTAATTTGTAATGAAGGCTGCAAAAAAGACTGAACTCCTTTTGAGTTATTCCAAAAGGTCATTCCAGATTATTCCATGAAACTAGTAAAATCCTTCCGTTTTTACACGTAGACAGCAGATTCAAACATATTTATAGTATATGCACAAGCTATTTACTCATTTTGGATGTATTTTCTCTTGAATTACTGCTCACTAATAAGCAAGGTTAAGGATATAATGTGCTGTCAGTATTGACAGATTTCTTTATGAGAGCAGCATGGCAGACAAAACAGTAGTCCATAGCAGTGTAGCAACAGAACCATAGAACAACCTCACAGTTCCAATTAAGATATAACTCTTTGCATCATATCCCATGGGGGGGTAATCGGGTTTGGCCTCACAGTTAGTTCAAGGTGTTGGAACCTTAAGCAGACCTTAAAAATTATGACCCTCTCAGCAGTCAGAATCTATTGTTTAGCTTTTACTGCCTTGTTCTTCTCCCACAACCCCTCCCCCGAAGCTGCCACCCTAGGTGACAGTCTAGGTTGCCTAATGGTTGTGCTGGCCCTGTGCTTCACAAACACCTGTCCAAAAATACCATGAGAGAAACCATCCATAGTCAAAATATTCACAGCAACCGACTCCCATATACAACAGACAATCTCAGTCCCATATCCATACCTTCAAGGAACATACCATTAAAAAGTGCCAAGTCCCTCCTTACACAACCCTCAGTAAATTCACTTTCCTAAACAGACCCCAGGCGGGGACTAAGGCACCTTAACACGACGCACCCTACATACCTCGCCACCTGATCCTACCATCTTCCTTACAAAATTACCACCCCACTGCTTCTACTACCCACAGCCAAATGTCTCCACTGTCTTCCATTGCCCCCTCACTATCCCTACCCATGTACCTGCAACGTATCCTGCATTGCACTGATCTGGCTACCCACCACCTGCACTGACCTACTACCCACCACCTGCACTGAACTGGCTACCCATTGCTTGCACCAAACTGGCTACCCATTGTTTGCAGTACCCATTCCCCGCAGCTGTTGGGGTCAAGCAGGCTTGTTGCTCCTCCATACATCGCCTCCAGATCAAACCATCTCACACCCGGGCACCCTCAAGTAACTCTCTTTTGAACTCTTTTGTCTTGTTTCCCACTGCTGGCGCTGTTCTTCCTCCCACTACCTGCGCAGAACTTGCTATCCACTGCCTGCGATGTATTGCTACCCATGTTGGCATTGAACTATTACCCATTGCCTGCACAACACCACTACCCTCTGCCTGCTCAGCACTGCTCCCATTGCCTACAGTGCACTGCTACCCACTGCTGGGCATATAACTGCATACTGTCGCCAACCTCCCCCTGGTGGCCGGTGGCTGAACAGGGAGGTTGAGCATATAGTTAATTTTAGGAGAGGAGGGTTTTTTAAGGCCAGGTGCAGCCTGGTCTATGTAGTCCTGCTCCTGGTGCAAGTAAGTCATGTAAGCCAAATGGAGGGAGAATAAGGCTTTTATTTCCCTTTTCACAAAAAGATTCGTTGGTCTACAAAAATTAAAGAAAGTCCTTCTTTTCAGGCATAAACCAAACTCAAGGTACAAAGTAAACTGTTATAATCTTCACAGTTGTAGAAAGGAATTTAACCGAGGATTCTTTCAACATTGGAGTAAATTACATGTCTGAACATTCTTCTTTCAATCAGCACCAATATGAAAACTTCTTCTGTAAGGCTCACAGTTCTGGCAATGATTCCAAACTACCCACAACACACATGGAACAATCCATCAATTCCTCCTGAGATGAGGGAATAGGGACTATAAGCTCCACTTGCATCGCTTCTAAATCACTATTATCTTCTTCTGAGCTGGGGCTTTCTCTGGCTGTTATCACTGGCCAGTCCCTATTTCTGTTCCCTTGTTTTCCATATAGTTGTTCTAAGGTTCTTAAATGAGCATGGCCTGTTTTATAGCCTCTATATCTTGGCTGGTGAAACTCTGGCCTGCTTTTCCTTTAAACTGGGCATCTGTTTTATAAGGGCTTCTAGCAGCTGAGCCTTTCTTCATGAATAAAGAATCATCATATCTTGGTTTCCTGTAATAGGCATAGCTGGAAGTGTCCTCCTCAGGTATTTCCCTTAGGACCCAGTCTCTCTGACAGTCTTTCTCTTGAAAGCTTCTGGTACCTTTCAATCTGAGCTCCGGGCTTTCTGGCAAGCGTAGGCCTCTCTCCAAGCCTGCCTTCCTGCTTCTTTGCTCTTTACCTCTGGAGTTTCTGGCTACCACGACTTCCACAGGACTGACTCTCCCCCGTCTGTCTTTCTCCCTGGGACCTTCTGGTTCTCTTCCAGTTCCTGCAGCCGTGCCACTAGTCCTGGTTCCACTGCTCTGCCCTCCGGTGCTGCTCTGCCCTCCGGTGCTGCTCTGCTTTCTGTCTCCAGCCACTTGCTTATAAAGGTCTTCTGCCTTTGAGCTTCCCGGGCTAGTTCTCAGGTGCTGCTGATTAGCTAGGTATGTCCACTCAGCCTCTGAAAGTGCACGCCTGCTCCCTCTAGCTGTTTTGCTAGACAATTGCATTCTATGCACCTCATTTGTTCTGGGACATACAGCTTCTTTTCCTATAACCTCACTTTTATTAGCTCCTGCTCTATGACAATACCCATCGCTGCATAGAACTGCATACCCATTGCTGCATAAAACCGTTATCCACTCCCTATTCATTGCTTGCATTGTACTGCCACTCATTGTTTTGCATATTGCTGCTACCCATTGTTTTGCATACTGTTGCCACCCATTGTTTTGTATATTGCTGCCACCCATTGTTTTGTATACTGCTGCTACCCATTGTTTGTTTTGCATACTGTTGCCACCCATACTGTTGCTACCCATTTGTATACCATTGCCACCCATTTGTATACTGTTGTTACCCATTTCTATACTGTTGCTACCCATACTGCTGCCACCCATTGTTTTGTTTTGCATACTGTTGCCACCCATTGTTTGCATAGTATTGCTACCCACTGTTGCACTGAACTGTTATCCATTGCTTATCCATTGTTGCATAGTACTGCTACCCATTGATTGCATACTGTTGCCACCCATTGTTGTATACTACCATCACCCATTGTTGTCGTGAACTGTTATCCACTGCTTATCTTCTGCTTACTACCCATTGCTTGCACTGAACTGCTACCCACTGCCTGCTTATCTGCCTATCAAGTGCTACCCGTTGTTTGCCTAGAACCTGCTACCCATTGCTTGCTCAGACCTTGCTGCCCACAACCATGGCCCCACATTTCATTGTCCTCCTCTTCATTATCCTCCCCTCCTGCCAACACCTACCAACACCCACAAACACCCGCCAACACTCTCCCTCCTCTTCCCCCTACCTTTCCCTTACCTCACTTACTTCCCCCTCCACTCTGCCATCTAGTCTAGCATCTGCCCTCAAGCTTCCTCACACCATCTCCCACATTCAACCACCCCCCTCTCTACATTCCTCACTTCTCCCTCCATCCTGCCCCCTAGCCTTGCACTGGCTCTTGAGCTTCTTCACACCATCCCGCGCATTCAACCAGCCCCACTCTCTTTAAGGCAAACCCACCCTCGCTTCCGCCGTACTACCTCCACTATACCTCGCTCTCTAATACTCCTCCTCCTTCTCTCATATGGAAACATCAATCCCAACCCTCCCCCCCCCCAATTTCTCTCCCACACTAGAAAAAGTTCCTCACATACCCTATTTAATCTCATTTACATCCTGCTCCTCCCTCCTTCCACCCTCCTCATCCATCCCGCAATCAATTATCCATACCTATCAACTCCAATCCCCATTCATCCCACAAACAATTATCCATAGATATCAACTCCAACCCTATCCCTATTCCCTCACATAACCTACCCGATACCACCGATTTACCCCTCATTTCTCCTCCCTCATGTCCCTCTTGGAGAGCACACTCACCTAGACACATACACCCACACCCTGCTCCCTCTAAATCTCGGCATTATCCTAGAAATAGACCCCCATGCTACTCTGATAAGAAATCTGCACGTACCTTATCCAACCTTATCCATATCCCTCTCCTCCTCCTCTCCGCTCTCCCGTTTTCATGTACCGTATGGAACTCATGCACAGTCATCAAAAAAAAACCTTTTATTCATGACCTTTTCAACTCCAATGTCCTACACCTTCTTGCCTTGACGGAGACCTGGCTCCCCCCAGACGACACTGCATCCATTGCCTCTCTCTGCTATGGGGGCTACCAGTTCTCCCATACACCCCGACTTACTGGTCGCGGTGGTGTTATTGGCCTCCTACTCTCTCCCTCCTGCCAATTCCAAACCCTTCTGCCACCCCATGGAGACTCTTTCGAAGTCCACTCCATTCACCTCCTCTCACCACTTGCCCTCCGAATAGCTGTTATTTATTGCCCACCGGAGAAATCCAAATCAACCTTCCTCACCGACTTTAGACTCCTGGCTTTCTGCCTTTATGGATCCCTCCTCCCCCACTCTTATTTTTGGCGATTTCAACATTCACATCAACAATCTCTCTTACCCCCATGCCTCAAAGTTCCTCGCTCTTACCTCCTCGTTCAACCTTGACCACGATCTTCTCCTCATCACCCTCTCCTCGCTTGGCTTCAAGGACTCCGTACTATCCTGGTTCTCCTCCTACCTCTCCCATTGCTCATTCAGCGTATGCTCTGGTGGCTCCTCCTCCTCCCCCACCCCACTGCATGCAGGTGTACCCCAGGGATATATCTTAGGCCCCCTCCTCTTCTCTCTCTGTACCTATGGCCTTGCTGCCCTTATCTCCTCCCATGGATTTCAGTACCATCTCTATGCCGATGACTCACAAATCTACCTCTCTACACCTAATATTTCCCCGGAAACCCAGTCCAAGATCTCTGCCTGTCTTTCGGACATCGCTGCCTGGATGTCTCATCGACGACTTAAATTGAACATGTCCAAGACTGAAGTCTTTCCACCTAACTCCTCCCCTCACTTCCTCCTCTCTCAATCCATGTTTATGGATCTACTATCCTTCCTGTTCCCTCGGCCCGTAATCTAGGGGTTATCTTTGACACCTCTCTCTCTCCTTCTCTGCTCATATCCAGCTTGTAGCTAAGACTTGCCACTTCTTTCTCTACAACATCAGTAAAATCCGCCCCTTCCTCTCTGAACACACTACCAAAATGCTCATTCACTCCTTAATCTCCTCCCACCTTGATTACTGCAACCTACTCCTTGCTGGTCTTCCCTTGAGCCACCTCCTTCCCCTTCAATCTATACAAAATCACGCTGCTCGACTAATCTTCTGCCAGCCTCGCCATGCCCATGTTACTCCTCTTTTCAGATCACTTCACTGGCTCCCAGTCCAGTTCCGCATCCAATTCAAGCTTCTCCTGCTGACCTATAAATGCACTCACTCTATGGCCCCTCAATACCTCCTATCTCTTATCTCTCCCTACATCCCCTCTCTAAATTTGTGTTCCGCTAACAAATTACTTCTATCAATGCCCTTCACCCGCACCGCTAACTCCCGACTACGTTCATTTCACCTTGCTGCACCTCACGCCTGGAACAACCTACCTGTGTCTGTGCACCAGGCACCCTCCCTGGCCCTCTTTAAGTCCAGGCTGAAGACCCACCTCTTCACCATTGCATTCAGATCCTGACTCCTTCCTCATCCCACCCTAACCCCCGTCAACATTTTGACCAACTTCAGACTAAACTGCACCACACCGTACCTTGCGTAGAACCAAATAACACTCTACACTGTTTTTAACTAATGTACTACTCTAACTAGATTGTAAGCTCCGATGAGTATGACTCTGACGGGCAGGGACTGTCTCATGTATGCTGACTACCTTTTGTAGGTTAGGTTAGCTGTGCAGCGCTGCATGCGTGGTGCTCTAGAAGTGCTAAATAGTAGTAGTAGTACCCATCACACACTGCCCAAAAATAGTCCTCAATCACGCTTCCTTTCATTTGCCCCATTAAACCAAGCATTTTCCACAGTAAAACCCACATATGTTTAATCTTATGCCCTAATCACGTAACACTAGTAACAATAATGGACAGATTTCCCACTATGCAGTCTCCCGTCTATATTCAGCAAAATGTTTCTCAATCACTACACTCATCACAACCAACAATAATAGCATCAAATTTAGCTCAATATACAGAAATCAGATTAAAGAGAATCAGACACTTTGATGTTATATTAGAGCAACCAAAGCATAGTATCCTCCTGAACAGTCATGCTGGGTATTACCAGAAAGGAACTATAAAATCACCTTAATCCAATAAATTTATCTTCCCATTTGTCCAGCTAAATCATGACCAAATTGCACAGACAGTAGTAGTTCCACACTGCATTGCTGATGCCCTAGGGCCACTTAGGTGTCCACATCGGTACAACATGGTCATCTAAGAAGTGTCACAGTGCTAAAAACCCAGGAAGAAGTGTGAGAAATATGTAGCATATATCTCATGGTATACATAAATGGAGAGGTCATAGACTTACAGTTAAAATACAATGTAGACCCACAAGTGATCAATCATGGGTCAATCAATGGTAAGATGTTAAAATCAGTGTGGAAAAACCATAGAAGTTATGGACATAACAAAATAGTGTATGAACATAGTATAAAAAAAGGGATAAAGCAAAATAAAAGATTAACCAGGGTATCCGGATGACCGGTTCGCCTGCTGCCATAGGGACACCTAACCCCCGCCTTGTCCCTTCACCCCCTCCCCCCGAACCCAATCGCCACAAAATACGCCACACTAGCATATTTGGAATAACCATTTTGGTCGCAGCTTTATTAACAAATCCAACACCGGCCCAACATGGGCCAACACAACATTCAAATTTCAAATAAACATTCCCCCCCCAACCCCCCCCCAATCTGGATGATGCCCCCCACCAGCCATATATTAGCAAGGTGGTGCATCATCCACCCCCCATTCCCCCTACCGCCCGCCTCGCCGTATTATTAGCAAAGGCAGGCTCCAGTTGCCTTCCACCGGGCAGAGACCCCAACAGTGATGTCTCTCCCAACCCAAGGAGCACCCCGCTCCCTTCAATGCGGCATCAGCCTTATATGTCCCGCCGGGTCAATGAGCGCTAGCTCGCTACCCCGCCCAACACTCCAAAACCCCCCTTACCCCCCCTCCCCAGCTGCGACAACCTCCCCTCCCCACCACTCCCACACCATGACGCATGGGTGGGTGGGCTGGGACACCTTTTCTTCGCAGAGCCGGCAGAAGAGAGAGACCACGCGGTCGCTTCCCACATTCGTGCTGCTCTGCCCTGCCCCCCAGACCGCCGGCAGCCAATCGCGCCGCCCCACACAGGCGTGAGGACGGTGCGCTGATGCCGCGTCCAGCCTTCTCCCCCCCCCCCCGCCCCTGCGGGAACCACCGCCGCCGAAGCCTGGGCCCCGGGAACCCGGTTATTAAGCCGGCCTCGGGACCCGGCCCTGCGGCGCATCAGGATAAATGCATCAATATAAATATAAATGATCAAACATATAGAAACTGCTGTTCACATAATAATAACCATACACAATGGACACAGTATCTAGAGCCGACTATCTCGATGTACTGCGTTGGGACCCATAACTTTTAACATATATCCTGTACACATTATGTTACAAGTATGATCCATTGGGTACAGCTCCAACCCAGATTCACATTAGACATTTTTTTATAACCGCCTCCTTTCTCTTTTTTTTTCCTTTCTTCATCAGTGACAAGTTACTGGGTCAATTCATGGCCATGGTGCTGGTCAATTGTCATCTTGGCGGGAAATAACTCTTTAAAATTGTTTTCGCAGCTCCCATTTAGTTCTTATTTACATCTTCCCAGCATGAATATTTTATGCCCAGCACTTTTTTAAGAAACGTTATGTGATCTCTATCTAGGGTCTGTGCTCTTCAACTTTGGGGATTTATATTATGCAGCCCGGGAGTCAGCTTAGGGCAATTTGTGAATATAACCTTTACATTTGACACATGATATGGCTCAAAGAAAGCCTTTCATGGTAGCTCAAAGTTTTACCTTATCACACTGTGTCTGTTCCTGATTCGGGTTTATGGGGTACATGACTGGATATAACTGTAATACTCCCCAAGGATTGCAGACTTGTATATTATGGAGTCACTGAAGCCTTTCCCACACAAACCCCCTCCCTTTTTTTCATATGCATGGTTATTATTATTCTTATGTGAATGGCAATTTTACATGTATAATAATTTTTATTTATGGATTTATCTTGTATTTTGTTTTATCCCTTGTCCTATTTACATGATTTACATTTTAGCATTGTCTTTATCCCTTAAAGTTAAGAACATAAGAAATGCCACATTAGGTCAGACCAAGGTCTATCAAGCCCAGTATCCTGTTTCCAACAGTGGCCAATCCAGGTCACAGGGCAGCTTCCCAAAAAGACACACGGGTGCCACAATGCTTGTATTGGGGCAAGCAGTGGATTCCCCAGGTCCTCTTTAATAGTGGTTTATGGACCTTTCCTCCAGGAATTTGTCCAAACTTTTTTTAAACCCAGTTACACTAACAGCTTTTACTATATCCTCTGGTAACGAATTCCAAAATTTGATTACACGTTGAATAGAAAACTATTTGCTCTTATTAGTCTTAAATGGGTTAAACTGTAGCTTCATTGCATGTCCCCTAGTCTTTTGATGGCATAAACAATAAATCTAGGTGTATCCATTCCACTCCATTCATTAATTTATAGACCTCTATTATATCTCCCCTTAGCTGTCTCTTTTCCAGGTTGAAGAACCCGAATCTTTTAAGCCTCTCCTCAAAGGGGTATCCTTCCATCCCCTTTATCATTTTGGAGGCTCTTCTCTGTACCTTTTGTAATTCCACTATATCCTTCTTAAGATATGATGACCAGAATTGCACACAATATTCAAGGTGCAGTCACACCATGGAATGACATAGAGGCATTATAATATCCTTTATATTATTCTCTATTCATTTCCTTATGATGTCTAGCATTCTATTTGCTTTCTTGGCCCCCACTGCACAGTGGGCACGATGACGCCTAAATCATTTTCCTGGGTGGTAGTTCCCAATGTGGAACCTTGCATCGTGTAACCATAGCTTGGGTTGTTCTTTCCTAGGTGCATAACTTTGCACTTGTCCACATTAAATTTCATCTGCCATGTGAACGTCCTGTCTTGCAATTATCAAGTTCCTCTTGCAATTTGTCACTAACTACTTGGGTTTTAACAACTTCGAATAATTTTGTGTCATCTGAAAATTTAATAAGCCCTCTCCTTATTCCCATTTCCAGGTCATTTGCGAATATGTTAAAAAGTAGCAGACCCAGCATAGATCCCTCCACTATTCACCTTTCTCCTTTGGGAAAATTGCCCATTTAGCCCTACCCTCTGCTTTCTATCTTTTAACCAGTTCCTAATCCACAATAGTACACTGCCTCCTTTCCCATGTTTTTTTAATTTTGCCAAGAGTCCTCTCATGAGGGACCTTGTCAAAGGCTTTCTGAAAATCCTGATACACTATATCAACCAGTTTACCTTTCTCTGCCTGTTTATTCACACCGTCAAAAAACTATAACAGCTTTCTCCCAGTAAACCATGACTATTTAAATGTTCATTAATTTTGTTCTTTATAATGGTTTCTACTATTTTACCTGGTACTGGCATCAGGCTCACTGGTCTGTAGTTTCTCGGATCACCCTGGTAACCTTTTAAAAAATGGGCATTACATAGGCAAATTGCCACTTTTTAGGTATTACAGATGATTTTAATGATAGTTCAGAGATTACTGACAGTAGGTCTGAAATCTCATATTTCAGTTTTTTCAACACCCCTGGATGTACACCATCCAGTCCAGGCAATTTGCTACTCTTTAGTTTATCAAATAGTTGTAATACATCTTACTGGTTTATCAATATTTCCTTCAATTCATCAATGCAAAACCTTTAAATACCATTTCAGTCATGAGTAACTTCCCTATATCTTCTTCAGACTGAAGAAAATAATTCATTCAGTCTCTCCGCTATGGCCTTGTCCCCTCTTAGTGCCCCTTTTAGCGCTCTAATAGTCCAGCTGACTCTCTCACAGGTTTTTTGCTACTTGAAAACGTTTTTGTTATGTGTTTTTGCTTCCACAACCAGGTTTTTTTTCAAATTCTCTCTTTGCCTGCCTTGTCAATGACTTGTATCTAACTTGCCAGTGCTTATGTTGTTTCCAGTTTTTTGTCATTTGGCTCCTTTTTTCATTTCCTGGCTACAACAGCTTCTATGACCTCACCTTTAAATCATGCTAGTAGATTTTTGGACTTCCTTCCACTTTTCTTAAAGCATAGAATACAGCTGGTCTGTGCTTCCAAGATAGTATTTTTAAACAACATCCATGCTTGATGTAAATCTTTAACCTTTGTAGCTGTTCCTTTTAGTTTTTTCTTAAGTATTTCCCTCATTTTTTCATAGTCTCCCTTTTGAAAGTGAAAAAATAGTACTGTGGATTTCCTTGCTGTCCTTTCTCCATTTATTAAATCAAATGTGATCATGCTATCACCACTATTACCAAGTGGCCCTAACACCCTTATCTCTTGCACCAGATCTTGTGTTTCACTAAGGACTAGGTCCAAAATGGCTTCCCTTCTTGTTGTTTCATGAACCAGCTGCTCCAAGATGAAGTCATTTATTTCATCTAGAAACATTATTTCCTTAGCATGTCCTGCTGCAATACTGACCCAGTCAATATCAGGATAATTGAAATCACCCATTATTATTACTGTGTTGTAACTTTTATTAGCTTTCCTGATTCCTTTAAACATTTTATCATCCATTTCTTCATTCTAGTCAAGCAGTGGGTAGTACATCCCCACTGCCATTGTCATCCCCTTTTTACATGGAATTTCAATCCATAGAGATTCTTCAATGTATTTTGTTTCCTGCAAAACTTTATTTATCTTTAACATAATATAAAAACATGGTGGGGGGGGGGGGTTGCACTCTATGTATATACACTATCAGAGTCATTCTGAATCACGAATAGCAGGGATGGACGTCCCAACAGGACGTCCATTCCTGGTATTCGTGGCAGCTGCAGGCCCCAACTAACTTCCCCACCAGTTGTGCGGGGATGTTAGTCATGGGCGGGTAAGAGGTGGCCCAGGGACGGAGAGTGGGTGAACAGTGACTGGTCACCGGCCCTGTATGTCCAGGGCCGGCAAAATGGCTGGGGAAGTTATAACCTCCCTGGACATCATTTGTTGTCATTGCCAGGGTGTAGATGGGGCTGGGGGGAGGGGGGGCAGAGTTAATTCCCTGCAGCCCGACCCTGGCCTTAGGAGACTGGATCAGGGGTTGTGCTGTGGGGGAATTAACTCTTTTTGCAGGTGGCCAGCATTGCGGCGTTTAAATAGAGCCGCAGTGCCATGGAAACATGACACCTTGGCGCCGCAGCTCCATTTAAATGCCCTGACTGAGTTAGTCAGGCAGGGCATGTACGTGCAGGCCGGGACTGAATCACAGTCCTGGCCTGCACATACATGCCTGCTCATTATTCTGATCCCGCAGAGCTAGACGATCAGAATCGCAATCCCGCTCAGCCCGACTGTACAAAGGAGATCTACATCCGGGACAGAATCAGGCCCTATTATTTTTATCTCCATAATGTCTACAGTTTTTCCAGGCTGTTTTTAACATCTTAACATTGATTGACCCAAGATTGGTCACTTGTGGGCTCACATTGCACTTAAATTGTTTTTATTGATTTTTGTTATATTCCTGTATAGTTGTTTCAAAAGCTGTTTTTCTGCATAATTTTGCCATGTATTTATGAGTGCATGATGTTTTCCTTTTCATTTTTCTTCATGTTCTATTATTTGTTTTATTGTATTTAATTGTTTGCATACACATCTAAAAGTATGATTTTAGATGATTATATTTATGTTTTATATTTTATATCTTTAATTTTTTTATATTTGAGGTCTTATGTACCCCTGACAGGCGCGCACCAAAACATGGCCATGTAGGGTGGATTTTAGGTTGCTCAATTAACTTCAGTATATGTCATTCACCTGCGAGTGGATTCTTTTATCTTGCTCATGGTACTGTATTTGTCTTCTGTGAATGTGAGCCCTTCCTGTTTGGACTTTATATCAAGCCTGGACAATGTCTAAAAACACTGTCTTGGAAGTCCAAACCAGATGTGTTCCACATTGTAAGAAAGGTAGAAGGAATGCCAAATGACTATTGGCATGTTTTAAAGGTGAGAACAGAGAGGCAGTTTTAGCCAAAAAAAATCTTTCAGAAAATCAAAAAAGGAAACTTTTTAGAAAACAAGAAACTACAAAAGCACTGATAAGTTAGGTGCAAGGCATTGATTAGGCAGGCAAAAAAGAAATTTGAAAAAAGCCTTGCCATGGAAGGAAAAACAATAAAAAGTTTTTCATGTATGATTGTAACAAAAATTCTGTGAGAGAGTCGGTTGGACCATTAGAAGATAGAGTGGTAAAATGGGCAGTAAGGGAGCACAAGGCCATAGAGGAATGACTCCTCTGCTTCGGTCATTACTGAAGAAGACATAGGGAAGTTATCCATGCCAGAGATGATATTTAAAGGTGATGTATTGGAGGAATTGAAACAAATCTCAATAAACATGGAAGATATAATACAGGAATCTGATAAAACAAAGAGTAGCAAATCACCTGGACTAGAGGACATTCAATGAAGCTGCAATGTTGCCCATTTAGAACTAATAAGAGAAAATAGTTTTTCACTCAACGAGTAATCAAACTCTGGAATTCATTACCGGAGCATGTAGTAAAAGCTGTTAGTGTTGTTGTTGTTGTTAAGTACCGTCGAGTCGGAGTCGACTCATGGCGACCCTCTGGATAGCTATCCTAAACTGTGTTCGGTCTTCAGTCAGGCGGCTCATTGTTGACAGACTGGTACCCGTAGCTGCTGTTATTGTATCGATCCATCTCATTGCTGGCCTTCCTCTTTTGCGTTGACCTTCTATCTTGCCAAGCATAATGTCTTTCTCTAATGATCTCTCTTCGCATGATGTGTCCAAAGTATGAAAGTCGAAGTCTTGTCATCTGAGCTTCTAAAGAAAGCTTAGGTTTGATCTCCTCTAGTACTGACTGGTTTGTTCTTCGGGCAGTCCATGGTATACACAGTATTCGCCGCCAGCACCATAATTCAAAGGCATCAATTTTCTTCCTGTCTATCTTTTTCACTGTCCAGCTTTCACATCCATATGATGTTATTGAAAATACCATGGCTTGAAAAAGTCAAATCTTTGTATGGAGAGAGACATCTCTGCTGATGGATCCTTGAAAAGACTAAAGAGTACCAAAAGGATATCTATTTGTGCTTTATTGACTATAGCAAGGCTTTTGACTGTGTAAACCATGAGAAACTCTGGGCTGTTAGTGTAGCTGGGCTAAAAAAGGTTTGGACAAGTTGCAGGAGGAAAAGTTCATAAACCATTATTAAAGAGGACTAGCGAAATCCACTGCTTACCCTGGGATAAGCACTGTGGAATCTGTGTACCTTTTTGGGAATTGATAGATATTTGTGACATGGATTGGTCACTGTTGTAAGCAGGATACTGGACTTGATGGACCTTGGTTTGATCCAGTATGTCATTCCTTATGTTCTAAGGTGATCCGGAATTTATATAATGCATATGGATTTTTAGAAAACATTTGACAAGGTCTCTCATGAGAAACTCTTGAGGACATTTAAAAGTCATGAGATAGGAGACAGTATACTACTGTGGATTGGGAACTGATTAAAACAGAGAGTAGGGCTAAGAAGTCAATTCTGTCAATGGAGAAAGATAAATAGCAGAGTACCTCAGGGATCTGTGTTGGTATTTAACATATTCATAAATTACCTGGAAATGGGAACTGTGAGCAAGGTGATCAAATTCACAGATGACATAAAATTATTCAGTTATTAGAACATAAGAGGATTGTGAAAAATTGCAAGAGGACCTTGATAAATTGGGACACTGGGCACCCAAATGGCAGATGAAATTTAATGTGGAGAAGTGCAAAGTTGTAAACATAGGGAAGAACAATCTAAACTTCAGTTCCATGATACAAGGTTCCACATTAAAAATCATCATCCAGGAAAAGGATCTGGAAATCATAATAGAATAGGGCTCGACAAATCCCAGGTGCTAGGATGCCATGATGATCAGAAATTTGCATCTGACACCTAGAATTTTCAACCCCTCTCCTCACCCCTTAAAAAAAAAAAGCAGATCTCAGTTAGCAGGCCCCTACTTTCTGCCCACGAGAGTTCATATCCCTGCAAGCAGAACTGTAGAGAAGGCCCCGATTGCTGCTTGCAAAACAGTTGTTCATCCACGGGGATAAAATCTCCCACAGGCTGAAGAGAAGGAGAGAGCCATGATCACGGCAAAGACTCCTTTTGTCTGTCCATAGGATACTGGATTCCCACAGGCAGAAAAGTAGGGGAAAACTGTGATTATCTTGCAAGGCAAAAGAGGGTAGCCTGTCAATGGACAAAAAAAGATGGGGGAGTAAGGTACAAAAATGTAAAGGGGTAGTAGCTTACTAAATTGAGGATGGGGGAATGGATGGTAAAGGTGGGAGTGCTGAAGGGAGGAAGAAAAAAGGGGCAAGAACCTGAAAGAGGGAGACTGAGTGAGGAGAAGTTATAGGGAGACGAGTGCAAGGTGTTTGTGGACAGAAGGATACAATCTGTATATGTCAAAAAGTGCATTCTCCCCTTTCAGAACACCCACACCTCCCCATCCCTTTAAAAAGAAAATGAGATCTCGGTTAAGACAGGGACACACATACCACACTTCCGCATGACCGACACACACAAAGCATCACACACACATTTGCACACACATAAGCACCTTGCTTCTGCACCACACATCACACACACACAGGCACCCCACCTCTGCAGAGCACACACACACATTCACCGTAGTAATGCATCACACCCATACAAAAACACCTTCCAGCACATCCCATGCACAGAAATGCAAACCACCATTGCACCATAAGCACACACATATTGTAACATTGGATTAACAGGCAACTCCTCCCCTTCCAGCCTCCTTTTGGTGCTAGGGAGTATTGCCTAGTAAGCCAAGGATACTGGGCTTGATCAGAAACCTGCCGCGTCCTGGTGGACTGGCTCCGTCTCTTCCAAGCTAGTATCATAGCAGGAGTCTTCCTCCAGGCCGGGCAAGGTTTTGGTCAGACCTGCAGGATCTCGGCTTTCCCTGTGGCTGCAAAGGTTCCTGCATTATCACAAAGAGATTCTCTCCTCTGGATTTTCCCGGCTGATCACCACAATATGTAAGACACTTGCTGTCTCTATATTTTTGTCTAAAGATGCCTCATACAGCTCCTGCTACCATAACAAGGCACATTTTATCATATCTCTTCAATCTCTTACATCTTACCCAGACATGTATGAGTTTCCAAATCGAGGAATGTCACTGGCAAATGGAGGCAATGGGGGTGAAGCAGAATTCGAAAGGGGTCACAGCCACCTGCTCCTAAGATTTTGACATGGCTCTTAAATCCATACAAAATTTGTCAAGGCCTGTTGTAGAGAATACATTGAAACCATCTACCCAGTGTGCAATGGGGGCCAAGAAAGCAAATAGAATGCTAGGAATCATAAGGAAAGGAATGGAGAATAAAAACAAAGATATTTTAATACCACTGTATCGCTCTATGGTGCGACCACATCTTGAATATTGTGTGCAATTCTGGTCACCATATCTTAAAAAGGATATAACAGAATTAGAAAAGGTACAGAGAAGATCCACCAAAATGGTAAAGGGGATTGAGGAAAGGCTTAAAAGGTTAGTGCTCTTCAGTTTGGAAACAAGTTGGCTAAAGGGAGATATGATAGAGGCCTATAGAATAATGAGTGGAATGAAACGGGTAAACTTAGATTAGTTGTTTACTTCTTCAAGAAGTAGAAAGACCAGGGGACATGCAATGAAGCTACAATGTAGCACATTTAAGACCAATTGGAGAACATATTTTTTCACTCAAAGCAGAATCAAATTCTGGAATTTGTTGCTAGAGGATATAGTAAAAGCTGTTATTGTAGCTGTGCTTAAATGAGATTTGGACAAGTTCCTGGAGGAAAAGTCCATAAACCATTATTAAAGTGAAATGGGGAAATCTATTGTTTATCCCTGGGGTAAGCAGCATGGAATCTGTCTACCTTTTAGGAACCTGACAGGTACTTGTGACCTGGATTAGCCACTCTGGAAACAGGATACTGGGCTTGATGACTTGTGATCTGATCTTATAGGGGCCCTCAATAATGTTTTTATGATTACCAACACTTCCAAAGTCACTTGTACCTGAGGAGGAGCTAATTAGTGTGTTCCATTACTCTACTTCAACCCTCCAAACCATGCCATGATGTCTTTGTGACTCCCTTCACTGAGACAGTCATCCCCAGATCTCCAACACTCATGGGTTGTACTACTGATGATGTGGTGGTGCACCTGTCCACCTCGGTAGCTGCTCCTGGAAGAATGCTGCTCTGCGGTTCACTGCTAATCTATGGGACCCAAACAGCAGGGAACTTGTAATGTACTCACCTGGACTGAGAGATACCTTAAGGTCTAGAACAAAGAGATTTTCCACTCTGCCCACAATATCAGACTCCTTGAGCATAAAGGTATGAGTACAAAGTACTCTACCACATTGGGATCACTACTTAGTTATGTAGAAACCTCCTGAACTCTCTCTTTCTTCTTCCCTTTGATCGCTACAACACAGAGGATGCTTAGAGAGTTGAGAGCAGCCTCACACATCCACCCCCTAAGTTGCCATCGTGGCCCCTCCCTAATATGATCTTTTTTAATACAACCTGTCAGAACACAGGCTACTGTACTTGGAGCCTACAATGGTCGCATTACAGTTATTCAAAATGGATGAGATCAAGGCATGAAAAATTTTCTCAGATGATTAGAAATCAAAAGAAGCTTTGAAAGTCAGTATAATCAGATCTTGCAAAAAGTCAGATTGACTATTTTTTAAATATAAGGCCTCAAAGTCAATTTGGTGTCTAAAATCACTCCCAGAAAATTCACATTTGATAGGCAAGCATAGCGAATGCAAAGGAGAGTTACAGAACAAAGGAACTGCAAAGACATCTAGAAATTTACTGCGTAAACACCATTTTGAAGACTCTCTAGCTGCCTTATCATCATCATCATCTTCAGGGAACTCGATGTTGGCCAACCAAAAGCTTCCCGGAGGGTAAGAGCTAGATATTTATAGGATAATTAGTACAATCTTGTTTTCTGCTTACACGTAATCTCTGGAGATCCCTAGTAAACGCAAAAGGAGCAATTATTAAATTTAATTTCTGTAATAAGCAAGAATCACCATAGTCTGTAACTGTAGTTTATAGCAACAGAAAAATTAGTCTGAAGCGGCTTCTTTGGCTTCCAGATTATTCTTGGCATTCTTAAAGATAACTATTTATGGAAATATGGGCATTTACTGGACTTTCTCTCTGAAATTTTCTACTAATAATTTGTTGTCTTGACTCGCACCCTTTTGGAAAAACTAAAGACAAACACTATGACCTGGTAAGTTGGCACATGTTGACAATTCTTAGAAGAGGTTTTTATTTACTGTATATTTCTTGCTACTACTGTCAGCAAATTAAACAGCTTCTTTCAACTTCCATCTTTCTTAACTATAGTTAGCATTAGCATGGCCTACATGCATCTGAAGCCTGCGTGGTTCTAAACATTAGGGAGTTCGTTTTATAAAGTCATTCCCAGTCATATGTGGCCACAAACATTTGTAAATGACCTCATATATCAAGGTGTATACTTTACCACTGGGTGTGCACATGGGTGGAGTGTGGGTGCAGGTATGCACATAGATAACAGAATACTATAATTTATGTGCATACTTGAAAAATATAGGTGTGGGCATTTACACCATTTCTAGGGATGGCGTAAATATTCAAACTCACAATGTAGGTGTGTATTAGGCCACTTACACTAGTATTTTATAAAGAAAAAGAGGTGCCAATTTGGTTTTATAAAATAAGCTTGACACAGTGGCCTTCATACATGCTTTAACTAGATGTCTCCTCATATAAATACTCTCCTTGTGTCTATCCATAACTATCACACCAATTCTCACAGCAATTTCTACAGGTTCCAAGCATTTCCTCCATTAAAATAGCCTGCATCCTGTTCAATAGCATCTATACTTTAAGTTCATTGAGAAAAGGTTTCCAAGTGGTAACATTTAGGTCAGCCATGAGCGGATTTCATTTTCAAATTTATGCATGAGCTTTTCAAGAAACATTCTGCCTGCATATAAAACAGATAGAAGTGACCACATAGTCCTTGTACCTGTGATATTTTTTAAAGAGAAAGTACTAGGCCTATAGTACTAAGGGAGGAGTGGTCTAGTGGTTAGGACAAAGTACTTCAGGTTGGAGGGCTGGGGGTTCAAGTCCCACCTGGGGACAGCAATCTCAGGCCGGAGGGACTGGGATTTCTAGTCCTATAGGCACTCCTTGTGGTCTTGGGCAAGCCACTTAACCCTCCATTGCCCATGTTCCCTGTAAGTATTAATGTATGTGTGTCATATCCCCTTGTGTTAAATGTATCCCCCAATTGACTGCTTTGACCCAGTGAAAAGCAGAATATAAATAAATAAATATATTCAAAAGGGTTTATCCAGTTAGCAGGACTTGCTAACTGGATAAATCCCTCTGAGAGGAATATTCAGTGGCATTAACTGGACGGTACTGCTGAATTCCCCTCTAACTGTGCTGGCACTGTCCAATAGCACTGGAACAGTCCATGGGAGGGGAGATGGTTAACAGTGATTTTCAGTCCTCTCCCTGGATAAGCAGCTGCATAAGGTGAGGTCAGAAAAAAAGGCTCTCCTAACTATGCGGTTCAGCTATATGGAGGGCGGCTGACTATCTCTGCTTTCCAGATAGCTGCACCTGTCAGGGTTGGTAGCAGCTATTAGGTGCCGGAGGATATCTGGATTGCGGTGCTAAATATCTGGTTTCAGTGTTGCCTGTGTTAACTGGGCATTTTAAAAATGCTGACTGCAGCAGGCTGAACACCAGGCTCTAAATTCCTTTTATTAAAATGCTTTGAGAACTGATACAAAACTTGCAGGTATGAAATACAAGCAATTTTTGTCCCAGTGTGGACATTATGAAAGTTTTCCTGTAAGAGGATAATTTTGGGAGCCTCCTCAGCTCGTCCAGTCTACAAAGGCCGTGCAATCCAGATTTTGAGGGGAACTCACTGCAGAGTTTATCTTTGAAATTGAACTGATGGGCCATTGTTTATCCCATATATTTTCAAAATGCAATCCTGGCGTGTATTTCACTTTGCCCAGCCTGGCCCCTCCCCTCCTCTTTTCCCCATGGCGATTTTTTATACAGGTAAACTCACTACCTTTTATACAGGTAAACTCACTATGAAAGTAGCCCTCCAAAGGGCAGATCATATAAGGAGCTGTGTTACGATACATGCAATGTTTGCATGCAATTCACCTATTTTCAAGGATTGATGCGCGTGAATAGGGACTTGCACATGTAGTTTCATCAGTTGCAATTTTGAAAGTGTACATGTAAGAGTGATTGTGCATACTTTAGATGTGGGCATGCACAGCGGTGAAGTTTGGATGGAGCACAAATTTACATGTGTAAGTTATAATATGCCATTGCTTCCGTGCGTTTTAAAAAAATCTAGGTATGGGCCTTTACACCTGCCATAAAGCACTATGTCCACACCCAGTTTGCGTTTGTGTGCTTACACCATTTATGCCCTGTTAAGTACACTCACATTTCACTTTATAAAATAGGCCTCAAATATGAATGTGCTAATGGTGCTTAACTCCGTGGGAGTTTATGAACTCACCCTCTAAATATTTAATTAGAAAAAGGGGGAAGATAAACATATTATCAAGAAAAGGAAATAGAACAGAAAAATGATTAAAAGGGGGGAGGAGGAGGCAGGTATGTAGAAAACAATTATGGAGCCCAATATTCAAGAAGACGCAAGTATTTGTTAAACATCACTAAACTTTATCCATTTACCACACTATGGCTGCATTAGGGGAGAGAAAGTGAGTGGTGGTTTAGGGGCTGACCCAAAAGTAATCTGGAGATTGGTAAAAATGTACCTGCTTGCCAAATAACTTATCTGCCTAGCTCAAGTAGAGAAGTAGCTGTCCCATAAATGTGCAGTATATTTACTGGCTCTCAGCATTATTGAATATACAAACGCAGTAAGGCATCACTACTAGCGCTCTTTTTTTCCAATGACCAGTGCTGCTAAAAATCAGGTCTATAGTGTCTAGTGTTATATCTTGGATGATTCAACTAAGGAAAATATTTTAACTTAATTTCTTAAATTAATAAAGCAAGAGCCGGCAGATGCCTTTATGCAATGGATACTAAGAAACTCACTTTGCAACATAAACAGTTTTTGAAGCAGCTGAAGCAGTAAAGATGATGATAAATCAGTTTTGCAGTGTTCTCAGTACCTGGTTTTATATTCGGCACTCTGCCTGTTGGCAATACCAAGGCAGCATTGGTGCAGTGCTCTTCCACTGTCTCAAAGTGATAGAATGTAGTTGGTTAAAATATTTAGAGGCACATTTTAGACAGTAGATGGAGATCAGAACTGAGGTGCCACGGTTGGGACGTACTCGGTTCCAATGGAATTGTATAAAAGGATTTGCTAAATGTGGAGCTGTTTCAAAAACCATAGAATAAATGCAGGAACGTGCATGCGGCGGAGGTGTCATTTTACAAAGTTACACATGGGGAAAAAGCAACGGAGGAAACCTGGCAACTTGTGCATGTAAGTGCCAGCATTTAACAACATGCATGTGTAAGCCATTTTGCAAAATTAAAGGTAACAGAGGATACTGTTCTTTAACTTATTTCAATTTGAAGAGAGAAATAAAGAAGGTGGATTAAGGAGGACAACACCCTTGACCCCTTTTGTAAAGGAGTGACCAAAATGCTCACTTTTTTAAAATCTACACGTGTCATGGAGCCAGTGTAAACATAAGAAACAAACCAGAATTAAGCATTATAGCTTTAAAAGCATAGGGACACTGTTCTAGCATTAAAAATGAAGGGGGGATATTGAGTGGCAGTGCCGGCTAGCACTTATAAAGTGAATAGCCATCGCTGCTGAAGACTAACCCCAGATGTTCAACGCCGGGGCCATATCCAGCCACTGGCATTCAGTATCTGGGGTAGCCACAGAACTCAGAAGCTAGCCGGATGGCAACAATATTCAGCTGCTGCCCAGTTAGCTTCCATGGGTAAACGTAGGCCAGTATTTTATGCACCTGACTTTACCCAGGGGTTGTTAACTGGGCAGCTGCTCAATATCACTGCTGCCCAGTTAGTGACGGGCGACACCTCTGCTCTACCCCAGAACACCGACACGCCCCGATGCAGATAGCCAGGTAATCAGTATTAACACAGTTTGCAGGTCTGCAAACCATGTAAATACTTTTGAATACCTCCCCCCCCAAAAAAATAAAAATAAAAATTATAGAGGAAAGACAAATGCAAACTTTTGGGTCTTGATATCTGCAACACTTATCTGGTTAGCAGCAAGGGATTTTTTTGAACATTTCAGCCACTTGATATGCAAGGGTTGACTGTGCTGATAAGCACCACTGACGGATATTTAACCGCACTTATGGATATCCTTAAATGCCACATCAGCACTATCTGGATAATGCTGGGGCAGTCGAACAGCAATATTCAGTGCCACTATACGGATAACTATCCAGATAACTTAGGACAGCAAAAATCTGTCCCAAGGCCATCTAGCTAGCTAAATCCACACAGTGGGGCTGAATATTATGTTTATTTATGCGGTCACTTGAAGCCGGGTTTAACAGTAAATGTTCTGTTAGAGTTTGATTCCTAGTCCTCCCTCCCCCTGTCTCAACTTTCACCCATCTAAGGCCCAATCTTGATTTATAATCTGTTAAACCAATTAAAGGGAAAGGATGGGATTTTTTTTTTTTTTACCTTGAGATTTAACTGGCCATCTTCATCAGCAGTTTATATAGCCCTTATGAACAGAGTTTAGGTCTTCAGTTCATCTTGATGCAAATATAAAATAAATCACCCATAGGACAGAGTTAGATAGCCTAATGGTTAGTGGTGTGGGCTGAAACCAGAAGAAACAGATTTGAATACCACTGCTGTTCCTTGTGATCCTGAGCAAGTCACTTGATGCTCCATTGTCTCAGGTAGCAACTTAGATTGTGAGCTCTCTAAAGACAGGAAAGTGCCTGCTGTATCTAAATGCACCTCATCTTGAACTTCTGAGAAAAAGCATGTTCTAAATCCCTCTCCCTTTAAATATGCTTAAGGGACTCTATATTATTTTATTTTATTTATTTTATACACATTTTTTATACACATTTATATACCGCATCTTCCACAGATCAGTTGCGGTTTACAGAGAACAAAACTTAACACTTGACAACGCAAGTTGTTTTACAAGGAACGTCAATGTTAGTATAATTAACCGAATATAAATTTACAAGGAACGTCATAATATAATTCTAACAATGTGAACAGAACATAACAGAATAAACTATTTACAGATATATATATATATATATATAGATGTGTATACACACATAAAAATATATATACATATACACACATACATACATACATATATATATATATATATATATATATATACACATATGCCTACATATACACATACATATTAGTTGAGATCTCTCTTCCTACTTGGCAACTTTAAATAGCTAAACAACTCACCAATTGTATGAAGCAGAAGCAAAATGAGAGAAATCCAATCTTTTACACCAAGTGCCACATGTATTATTATCTCCTAGCTGGCAAGAGATTATGTGTGTGCACTCAGTGCAAAGAGCTCCTGGTTCTTAGGAATGAGTCCAATCTCTGGGAGCTAAAGTGGCAGATTTGTAAGAGCTGAGGCAGACAAAGGCATATATAGAGAAGGCCTTCAGGGACATAGTACAGAAGTCTCACCTCTAGTTTGCCAGCCTCTGTGGATGAAAATGATATTGAAGACTGTATCTGGCGTCTGGGGAATGAAATATCCTCCCACACCGAGGATGTTTCTCCAGGAACATGTGCCAAGGAGGAAGGGTTAGGATAGTGGCTGCTGGACATGAGGATTGCTTAGTAATTTGCTTTCCTAGTGCAAAGGCGGCAGGCTGGGAAGGAGTCAGTTGTGTTAGAACATGTAGGTGGAGTGGAGAAATAGCCTAATGGTTAGAGCACTGGCTTGCGGACCATGAGACCAGCATTAGATTTTCACTAGCACTCCTTGTGGCCTTGGACAAATCACATAACCCTCCATTACCTCAGAAGAATCCAAGTTGTTAATATCCCTGTTTAATGTACATTGCCACATTTAAGTTACAATGTAAACCACTTTGTCTCAATGATACTGCAGTACAAAAAAACTGTTAAATAAATAAAGTTCTGCATGCAATGATAGAAACAATGGGCATCTCAAAGACATGGAAGAAGGAGGGTAGCCAATGAGAACATTGCGATGCCAGAGTACAAATTATATTGCAATTATAGGGTAGATCAAATTGGTGGAGGGAAGGCACTATATGATAAAGAAAGAACTGAGTCAAACATAATAAAGTTCTGCAGGAAACAGAATGCACCATGGAACTTTTATGGACAAAACTTCTATGTGTGAAGGGAAAGACAATAGTGGTGGGTGTGTACTGTTGTCTGCCTGTGCAGAATGGACATAAGAACATAAGATATGCCATACTGGGTCAGACCAAGGTCCATCAAGCCCAGTATCCTGTTTCCAACAGTGGCCAATCTAGGTCATATGTACCTAGCAGTTTCCCCAAAAGACACAGGTTCCACAATGCTTGTACTGGGTCAAGCATTGATATTCAGGGTCCCTTCTTAATAATGGTTTATGAACATTTCCTCCAGGAACTTGTCCAAACCTTTTTTAAAGCCAGCTACACTAACAGCTTTTACTACATCCTCCGGTAACAAATTCCAGAGTTTGATTACACGTTGAGTGAAAAAATATTTTCTTTTATTAGTCTTAAATAGTTTACCCTGTAGCTTCATTGCATGTCCCCTAGTCCTTCTATATTCTGAAAACATAAACAATCGATCTACGTTTACCCGTTCCACACTGTTCATTAATTTATAGACTTCTATCTTATCTCCCCTCAGCCATCTCTTTTCCAGGTTAAAGAGCCCTAACCTTTTTTAGCCTTTCTTCATAGGAGTATCCTTCCATCCCCTTTACCATTTTAGAGGCTCTTCTCTGAACCTTTTCTAATATCGCTATATCCTTTTTAAGATACGGTGACCAGAATTGCACACAATATTCAAGGTGCAGTCTCACCATGGAACGATATAGAGGCATTATAATACCTTTTGTTTTATTTTCCATTCCATTCCTTATGATACCTAGCATTCTATTTGCTCTCTTGGCCGCCGCTGCACACTGGGCCGAGGGTTTTAACATGTTATCCACAATGATGCCTAAATCGTTTTCCTGGGTGGTGGTACCTAATGTGGAACCTTGCATCTTTTTAACCATAGTTTGGGTTGTTCTTCCCTAGGTGCATAACTTTGCACTTGTCCACATTAAATTTCATCTGCCATTTTGATACCCAGTCTTCCAATTTATCAAGATCCTCTTGCAATTTTCCACAATCCTCTTGGGTTTTAACAACTTTAAATAGTTTTGTGCCATCTGCAAATTTGATAACCTCACTCGTTACTCCACTTTCCAGGTCATTTATGAATATGTCAAAAAGCAGCGGACCCAGCACAGATCCCTGGGGTACACCACTATTCACCTTTCTCCATTGGGAAAATTGGCCATTTAGCCCTACCCTCTGCTTTCTATCTTTTAACCAGTTCCTGATCCACAATAGTACACTGCCTCATATCCCATGACTCTTTAGTTTTGCCTAAAGTCTCTGATGAGGGACCTTGTCAAAGGCTTTCTGAAAGTCCAGATACACTATTTCAACTGACTTACCTTTGTCCACCTGTTTATTCACACCTTCAAAAAAACATAACAGATTAGTAAGACAAGATCTTCCCTGTCTAAAGCCATGTTGGCTGTCTCCCATTGGGCCGTGGCTATCTACATGCTGAGTAATTTTGTTCTTTTTGATGGTTTCTACCATTTTTCCCGGTACTGACGTCAGGCTCACCGGTCTGTAGTTTCCCGGAGCACCCCTGGAACCCTTTTTAAAAATTGGCGTTACATTGGCGATCCTCCTATCTTCAGGTATTACAGATGATTTTAATGAAAATTCACAGATTACTAATAGCAGGTCTGCAATCTCATATTTCAGTTCTTTCAACACCCTTGGATGTATACCATCCAGCCCAGGTGATTTGCTACTTTTCATTTTATCTAATAGTTGTAATACATCTTCTCGATGTATCGATAATTCCTTCAATTCTTCCGCACCTTTAAATACCACTTCAGTCATGGGTAATATCCCTACATCTTCCTCAGTAAAGACAGAAACAAAGAATTCATTCAGTCTCTCTGCTATCGCCTTGTCGCCTCTTAGTGCCCCTTTAAACCCTCTATCATCTAATGGACCAACTGACTCTCTCACAGGTTTTTTGCTATGAATGTACTTGAAAAAGTCTTTATTTTGCATTTTTGCTTCTGCAGCAAGCTTCTTCCCAAATTCTTCCTTTGCCTGCCTTATCAATGCCTTGCATTTAACTTGCCAGTGCTTTCCAGGTTTCATCATTTGGCTCTTTTTTCCATTTCCTGAAAGATGCTTTTTTGGCATCAACAGCCTCTCTGACCTCACCTTTAAACCATGCTGGCAGTTTTTTGGACTTCCTTCCAGTTTTCTTAAAGCGTGGAATACAGCTGTTCAGGTCTTCCAAGATAGTAGTTTTCAACAACACCCAAGCTTGATGTAAGTCTTTAACCTTTGCAACTGCTCCTTTTAGTTTTTTCTTAACTATTTTCCTCATTTTATCATAGTCTCCCTTTCAAAAGTTAAAAGGTAGTACTGTGGATTTCCTTACTATCTCTCCTCCACTAATTACATCAAATGTGATGATGCTATGATCACTATTGCCAAGTGGCCCCAACACCCTTATCTCTTCCACTAGATCTGGTGTTCCACTAAGGACTAGATCTAATATGGCTTCCCCTCTGGTCAGTTCATGAACCAGCTACTCCATGAAGCAGTCATTTATTTCATCTAGGAACTTTAACTCCCTAGCATGTCCTGCTGTGACACTGACCCAGTCGATACTGGGGTAATTGAAATCACCCATTATTATTACTGCGCTGTAACGCTTGTTAGCTTCCTTGATTTCTTTGAGCATTTCATCATCCATTTGTTCATTCTGGCCAGGCGGTCGATATTACACCCCCACTGCCATTGCCTTCCTCTTTTTACATGGAATTTCAATCCATAGAGATTCTACAGCAAATTGTGTTTCCTATAAAACTTTAATCCTTTCTGACTCAATGCCCTCTCTAACATAGAGCGCAACCCCTCCACTAATTTGATCAGCTCTATCATTACGATATAGTTTATACCCAGGTATCACAGTGTCCCACTGGTTGTCCTCCTTCCACCATGTCTCTGATATTTCAATCATATCTAACCTCTCATTTAGTGCTATATATTATAACTCTCCCATCTTATATTTTAGAGTTCCAGCATTTGCATACAAGCATTTTAGAGACTGTATTGTATTCATATTAATCTGGCTATTGGTAGACATGGGTAATTTGGGATATTTAAGCTCTGTCTGCTCCATACTCGAGGGCATTTGGGCTACTTTACTCTTTTTTTGGAACCTCTCTGCTTTTGGTAGTATCCTTCAAGCATACAATCTTCCGAACCATGCACTCTTGGGCGACTGTCGGCTTTCCCCTATTATCTAGTTTAAAAGCTGCTCTATCTCCTTTTTAAAGGTTAATGCCAGCAGCTTGGTTCCATCCTGGTTAAGGTGAAGTCCATCCCTTCGGAAGAGCCCCTCCTTTCCCCATAATGTTCCCCAGTTCCTAACAAATCCAAAACACTCATCTCTGCACCATTGTTTCATCCACGCATTGAGACTCCGGAGGTCTGCCTGCCTTTTGGGTCCTGCACGTGGAACGGGAAGCATTTCGGAGAACATCACCCTGGAAGTTCTGGATTTCAACTTCCTACCTATAAGCCTAAATTTAGCCTCCAGAACCTCCCTACCACATTTTCCTATGTCATTGGTACCGACGTGTACCAAGACAGCAGATTCCTCCCCAGCACTATCTAAGACCTTATCTAAGTGGCGCGTGAGCTCTGCTACCTTCGCACCAGGCAGGCATGTTACCAGGCGATCCTCACGTCCACCAGCCACCCAGCTATCTGCATGCCTAATGATTGAATCACCAACTATAACGGCTGTCCTAACCCTTCCCTCATGGACACATGGCCCTGGAGAAACATCCTCAGTGTGAGAGGGTTTTACATCACCTGGAGGACAGGTCCTAGTTACAGGATCACTTCCTGCCACACCAGGGTGATGCTCTTCTGTCACGTGACCTCTCTCCTCCATGACAACCGGGATGCTGCCAGACTAGAGGTGGGGCTTCAGGACTATATCCCTGTAGGTCTCATCTATGTACCTCTCTGTCTTTCTTATGTTTTCCAAGTCTGCTACTCTAGCCTCTAGAGAATGGACTCATTGCCTAAGAGCAAAGAGCTCCTTGCAACTAGTGCACACGTAAGACCTCTCACCAACTGGGAGAAAATCATATATGTGACACACAATGCAAAAGATTGGAAAGCCCCCATCTCGCTGCTGGACTGTTGTCTGCATCTTAGTTTTAAGCTTGTGTTCAGATCTAAGCTATTTATATACTAAGGGTTGCTATGGATATGTATACTAATAAAACTGTACCTAATATGTTTAATATATCTTGTTCACCTGAAGATTATTTAATCTCAGGCTCTTAGTGTATTACTGATTTGGATAACGAGCTTCACCTGAGAGCACCTCCTTTCCTTTAAGATGTGTAAGTACCTATAAAGCTATGATTATCCCAGGGGTGGGTGGGTGTTGGGGAGGAAGGGAGGGAAATAACACTTATTAAAAGAGGGCTGCTACACAGTACCCTGTCCTGTGCTGTTGAGGTAAGCTGTGACCAACTTCATGGGTGATTAACAGTCCTTGCTTGGATAGAGGGAGTCTTTCAAAATGGCCTTTTGACCTGCCACCTGGCATTAACACCTATTGAAAACGTTTCACAGGTCTCTTGCCCTCTAGGTAGAAGGCCTCTTTGTAAAGGTCTCTAGAAGACTTTATTTGTTGCTCAAAGAGTACTGACCCTGTTTTGCCCTTTATGCTAATTTATATTCTGATTTGATTTAAATTACAGCTCATTGCTGCTGCTAGGCTCTGACTTATTATGAAATTTGAACTACAAGCTCTCTGCTGGGTTCCAAATTTAACCAGAAAGCTCTCTTCTGTGTTTTAAATTTAAACTAAAAGTACTTTTCTGATACTAGGCCCTGAGTGACTATTAAATTTAAACTACAAGCTCTCTGCTTGGTTCCAAATTTAACCAGATGTTCTCTTCTGTGTTTTAAATTTAAACTTAAACTGCTGCTACTAGGCCCTGACTGATTTAACAAAAATCACTGAGTTCACAGATTAATTAGCTTTAATACAAATAAGTCCTTTCAGAATATTCCCAGAAGTTTATACTCACAATTGCAGATCTCTCTCCAGAAGTACCAGTCCCTTTTTCTTGTCCTTTAAGAAATATTAACAGAAATTAGAGAAGCTAACATATTTGGCAACCCAACAATAACACAGGTACACTAAAAAAATTTTTTTTTAAACTGCCTCTAATGTTTCGATTGATTTTTACGTTTTTTGGTGCGCTGAATCCAAATCTGGTAACCAATTTGCTCCATCACGTACAGATTTTTTGCTACATTGGGTTAGCAGTTTGAGGTGAACGTTTCAGATTGAGTGCGATCGAGATAAAAGTTTCTTGGATGAATTCTTTATACTAATTGTTTAGTAGTTATTCAAATAAGAATAAAGAAAATTGTAACAAGGCAGCACATAAGAATAGAGTAATGTCAACAAAACACACTGTGATGGTAGCAAAATTGTCTGCACTTAAAACAGCCACATACATGTGCACAAACATTGAGCATATAAGAGCGAGGTTAGACACAAAGCAAAGCAAAGAAATGTGCAAAAAATGTTGTACAGGTATGTATGTAAGAATAGAAAACGCAAACCGCACCATTGCAATACATGAAGACAAACACCCAATGGTGTGAAAATAAAATTCTAATAAATGAGATCCGACACTGTGGTAATAACTAGCAAATTTTTATTTCAAAGTTTAGTAAAAACACGATATTTGTCAACACAGTTTAGATTTTAAAGTCATTCTTGGGTCAATCAATCTCCTGGTGGGCCCGTTTCTTCTTCCCCCGAATGCTTCTCTTGGTGCGCTGCTTGGCGTATTTTTCATCTGGGGTTTCCCGCAGCAGCAACCAGCAGAAATCAGCCATCATAGTGGTGTTCCATCTTCCTTGGTACCTTCTCTCTGCGTCCTTGATGTCCTGGTGAAACCTTTCACCTTGTTCTTCACTGTACGCCCCCAAGTTTTCGGGAAAGTAGTTCACATGGGAGTGCAAGAAATGGACTTTCAGGCTCATGTTACAGCCTTGTTCTTTGAAGGCATTGAGCATCCTGGCAACAATATCCTTATAGTTCTCATCCCGCCTGTTCCCCAAGAATATGAGAACAACATCCTTGAAGGAATCCCAGGCTTCTTTTTCCTTCTCAGACATCGTTTCAGCGAATGCTCCATCTGAAATGAGTTTCCTTATATCAGGGTCAACAAACACTCCTTCCTTTAGCTTTGCTTCAGAAAGTCGGGGGAACTTTGAGCAAAGGTACCGAAAGCACTCACCATCTTTTGGAAGGGACTTGATGAATTGCTTAATGAGACCCAACTTAATGTGGAGAGGTGGTAATAGAATTTTATCACGAGGTACCAAGCTCTCATGAAGAACATTTTTCTCACCGGGTCTCAAATACTCCCGAATTGGCCAGTCTTTTTTCCCCCAGTGTAGGTCGCGGGCCCGGCTATCCCACAAGCAAAGGAAGCAGGGATATTTGGTGAAACCGGATTGCTGCCCTAATAGCATGGATAGAATTTTAAAGTCTCCACAAATCATCCACTTATGCTCATCATAACGAATCTTCTGAAGAATCAGGGCCAAATTCTCGTATTTTTCTTGGAGAATAACAGAGTGAGCAATAGGAACTGAAGCTAATGTGTTGCCATTATGAAGAAGAACACCTTTTATGCTGTCTTTTGACGAATCAATGAACAGCCGCCATTCAGCAGGATCATACTTGAGTTTAAACTTTTCCATCACTCCGTATATATCGTTGAAAAATACCAAATCTTCCTCTTTGCTGAAATACTTCAAAAATTGTGTCTCGCGGTTGCGGTACCAATAAAAAGTTGTTCCTGGTGACAATAGATTTTTCTGTTTAAGCCGAGAACCTAGCAGTTGGGCAGCATCTTTTGGGAGTCCTAAATCCCGGACTAAATCATTCAATTCAGCTTGAGAGAAAAGTTCAGGTTTCGGATCTGGTTCAGTTTCAAACTCGAAAGTACTGGACTCATCGGGAAAAGCCATCTGATGAGTCTCATCATGATCAGAACCGTCCACACAAATATGATCCAAAGATTTTGGTGGTTCAGGCACAAGTACTTCGTTGCTATGAGGCATAGGCCTAATTGCTGAGGGAAGGTTGGGGTAACTTATTACGTTCTTATTTTTTAAGTTGTATCCCTTCACAATGCAAGAGCAAAAATAGCAGTCACTGCTGTGGTCTCTTTGTTCACGCCACATCATAGGTATTCCGAAACGAAATGCTTGTTTTTTACCTTTCATCCATAAGCGTAGATCTTCCTCACATGTCTTGCACACTTTGTGAGGAGCCCACGGTTTGTCTTGATCACCTAACTTCAAACCGAAATAGGCAAAATATACTTTTTTAATAAATGCAGAAATGTTCCTCTGCCGCTTTTTCACGGTATATTCCCCACAAATAAAACAAAAACTGTCCGGAGAGTTGACGCAACCTCTGGCTCTATGAGCCATCACAAATACACAGCACTGCAAACTACAACTGTAGTGAACCACTTCGGAATAAAGCTGGATTACGACTGAGCAAACAAAAGGTAATAATGAACTTGCAAGAAACTGAAATTTGACAGGAACGTTCATGTCGCAACCACCGTGTTTGAGCGAGCGAACGAGGCGAGGCGAACAGGAAAGAACATGCGCCAGCGCGAGTACTGGATTTAGCCCCCCGCCTCCCAATTGTCCTGTTAATGTATAAAATGAATACAAAACACTCTAAAATATCATGAGGGAGTGTTTCTAGTTAGTTAACCATTACAACCTCTATTTTGTGCCAAGAAAATAAACTGCAGTCGGCTAAAAAGAAATTATGTGAACATTCCTTATATGGGTAAGACATCTAATTTTGCAAGAAAACGTGACGTGATGGAACATTTTGGCTATTTTTCCTGGATTCAGCACCCCAAAATCTATAGGAATCAGTTGCAAAACTGGAGGCAGTTTTTTGGTAGTGTACCTGTGTAATTGGTGATGTCAATTACTGTAATATTGACTGGAAAAATGTCAAGTCAAGACATTCTATGGAAGCAAAGTTCCTAGGTGAAATAAATGACTTATTCATGGAGCAGCTGGTTCAAGAACTGATATGAGAGGAAGCAATTTTAGTTCTTAGTGAAACATAGGATTTTATGTGAGAGGCAATAGTGCTGGGGTCGCTTAGCAATAAAGATCATAATATGATCAAATTTTGCTTAAAAGCTGCAGTGAGGACACTAAGGAACATGATTACTAATGGATCGAATGTGCATTATCAAAGTTAATGTGCATTGTGCCCAGAACCATTTTATTTCTATGGGTGCAGTAGCACTTAATGCATATTAACCTTTAGTAAACATGCCCATAAGTATTTAACTTTAAAAGGGTATATTATGATAAAAGGAGGAAAATGCTAAAAGAAAGACTTGCAAAGATTAAAAGTTTACATCAGGCATATGAATTGTTCAAAAATATATTGGAAGCTCAGATCAGATGTATTCCACATATTAAAAAAGGTGGAAGGAAGGCCAAATTATAGCCAGGAAGGTTAAGTGGTCAGCAAAAAAAAAAAAAAAAAAAACCCTTTCAAAAATAGATAAAGTATCCAAATGAAAAGAATATGAAGCAGCTTAAACACTGGAAAGTTTGATGCCAACCATTGGTAAGGGAGGCAGAAGGAGAATTTAAACTTGCCTAAGAGACAAAATCTCAACAAAAAGCTTTTCAACTACATTTTAAAAAACAAGTCTATGAAGGAATTATTTGGATTATTAAATGGGATGAAAAAGAAATTCAAGGAGGAGAAGGTCAAAGGGAAATGAATTTCTTGTTTGTCTTTACTGAGAAGAAATTTAAAGGAGCAAGCCATGCCAAAAATGGTAGTGATTTGGGGAAACTGAAATGAGGATATATAATAAGTTACACTGAATATTAAAGGACAGAAAATAACTTAGACCAGATCGTATATACCTTACAGTAGAGTGCTGAAAAAAAAATAATTGCAGATCTATTATTAGTAATTTGTGACATTTCATTAAAATTGTCTACGATACTAGTACCCTAAAGATGAAGGGTTCAATTCCCACTAGTGATCCTTGTAACCTCGGGAAGGTCACTTAACCCTCCATTGTCTTGGAAGAAAAAGCCTGGCAATCTTCTTCAAGTTATACATTGCCAAGAAAACCCAGAGACTTTTGGGTCATCAGGTGCCAACACTGACTTGATGGCACTTAAAAAAAAGATACTAGAAGATTCTAGGGTGGCTAACCTAACACCAGTTTTTAAAAAGGGATCCAGGGTGATCTGAGAAACTACAGACCAGTGAGCCTGGTGTCATTGTCAGTCAAAATGGTATAAACTATTATAAATTATATACAACTCTCCAGTCGGGAAGCAATTTGCTTGGGCCATGCACCAGATCTGATCTGATATCACAGAAGAACAGAATGATACATCCTAACATCAAGTCCTTGGCCCTTCACAGCTTGGATATTGAGAGGCTAACTTTGTTCGCGCTCAGTCTGCTGTCCGGTGTCACCAGTGTTGTTTTGGTTTCCAGGAGAGTCTCAACAAGAAAATCCTATTCATTCAAATGGAAGAGGTTTGCTGTCTGGTGTGAGGAATATTCCCTAGATTCTTTTGCTTGTACCACACAAAAGCTGCTTGAGTATCTTCTAAATCCAACTCAGGGTTCATCTCAGTGTAATTGGAGATTACCATCGGGATGTAGAGGGTAAACTCATCTCTGTACAGCCTTTAGTTCACTTTATGCGCAGTTTGCTTCTGTTAAAATCACCCACAGTGTCTTGGGACCTCAGTGTGGTTCTTGTGCAACTGATGAAAGCTCCTTTTGAACCTGTCCTCTGAAATTCTTGACTTGGAAAGTATCATTTCTGGTGGCAGTCACTTAGCACATAGAGTGAGCAAGCTTCAGGCTCTGGTAGTTCATCCACCTTACACCAAATTCCATCACAATAGAGTGGTTCTCATCCTAAATTCCTCCCAGAAGTAGTATCATATTTCCATCTTAGTCGTTCCATTTTTTCCAAAACTACACCCTTATAAAGGAGTAACTGCGCCACACATGTTGGACTGCAAACGTGCCTTAGCTTTCTTCTTGGAGCAGACAAAAGCTTATAGAAAGTCCATCCATCTTTTTGTTTCTTCTAACCTCAACAAGCTAGGGGTTGCTGTCTTCAAATGCTCTCTTTCAAATTGGCTGGCAGACTGCATCTCTTTCGCTTATGCCCATGCAGGCCTAAGCTTTGAGGGTCATGTCATGGTTCACAATGTCAGGGCCATGGCTGTGTTGGTGGCCCAGTTAGGCTTGATTTCCATGGATGAGATTTGCAAGGCTGCAACGTAGACATCAGTCCACACATTTACATATCACTACTGTCTGGAGGGGGATTCCCAACACGACAGCAACTTCAACAAGTCAGTACTACATAATCTTTTTGAGGAGTAAAATCCACCTAGGCCCATTTTCATTTATGTTCAGGCTGCCTAAAAAAAAAAGTATACATAAAATACAAAACGCTTGTTGCTACCAAAATGTTTTGGGATTGTCCGTTGGGCAACACCTGTTTCCTCTTTTTTGTTTGAGGTAGCCTGTAGCTAGGGAATCCCATACATGAGGACTTATTTCTTGCTTGTCCACGGAGAAAAGGTAGTTACTCACTTGTAATCTTTCATCATCCCCAATACAGGAAACTTATTATGGCTCCCCCCTTCACTTCCTTTGAGGTCTTTCTCACAGTGGCTTGCCCATTGTTTGCGTATGACATCACAAGTAAGGATATTCACCTTGGGTGATATCAGTATTTTTTTCCCAGTGAAGAAAGATATGTATATATGTTTATGTTTATGTTTATGTTTATTCTAAAACTTGGTATACCGCCCAACACCATGGGCACCTGAGCGGTTCACAATAAAATGTAGCAGTTTAAAAATATTCAAAAATATTTAAAAACATTTAAAAAATATAAGGCTGCAAGAAAAGGAAAAGGAACGCCACTTAAATTCATAAAAGAGAAAGGAAAGGAAAGAAAGAAAAGAACAGAAATCAGTAACAATTACTAATACAAGTACAAATACAAATAGTATCAGGAGGGAGGGTTAGGGAGGGAGATTAAATGCCACTTGAAAAAGGTAGGTCTTGAGCTGGGTCTTGAAGGACTGGTAGGACTCCTCCGCACGGAGCGAGGGAGGGAGAGAGTTCCAAAGGCTGGGGGCCAGAAAGTAGAAGGCTGAGGAGCGGGTGGAGGTAAGGTGGGCCTGGGATGGAGAGGGAAGAGACATACGGTTAATGTGAATAGTGCGAAGCAGACGGTGAGATGTACGGAAGTGAATCAGATTAGCAAGATAGAGAGGGGTACCGGTGTTTTTGAGCATTGCCTCATGCAATGTTTCTACCAAGGTATCTGTTCTCTAAAGATCATTCCCTAGCTTTCTGCTACCAGTAGCATAAACAGCTTCTCAATATAGGAAAGAAAGGCAGAGATGGGATGGGCATCAATGGTATTGGGGATGAGAGAGACATTCTATTCTTTGACTCATATTCTCCATCTGTAAGCGCAGCCTTAGACTGCCTTGTCTGTACACACTGGCCCTGACTTAGACTGCCCCAGGATCTCAGGGTATTGTAGTCCAGATATGGCATTATAATGAAGCTTTCATGGATATGCAAGGGGGGATGCAGGAAGTGGATAGAGGATGCTGATAACCTATTTTGCATTCCATATGTGGTGTTGTGCATTTAGGGCATTCGTAGAACCTACTACTTACTATTACTACTTATTTGTATAGTACTACAAGGAGTATGCAGCACTGTACATAGGCATCAGAATGGGGTGGGCCACACAGGCCCTTGCTTCACAAAACGTTTGCTGACCAGCAGAGAAAAGAAAGCAGCTATTATCATGGCAGACTCCTCCTGTCTGCCCATGGGAAATCGGATCCCCGCAGGCAGGGGTGGAAGGCTGCTGCAGTCGTGTCAAAGATGACACCTGTCTGCCTGCAGGAGTTTGGATCCCCATGGGCATACAGAAGACATATTTGTCACGATCGTGGCGGACTTCCCCTCCAGCCTGCGAGGATCCGATCTGTGGGCAGATGGGAGTCTGCCGCGATCGCAGCCATTCCTTTCTCTTCTACCCATGGGAGATGGGATCCCCATGGACAGAACAGGAGGGGGAAAAGCTATGGAGGCTAGGGGCAGAGTTAGGGTGGAACTTGGGGCAGAGTCAAGGCGGAGCTTGCCCCCCCCCCATCAAAGAGGTGTTCCACAGTACATATAGGTGTAAGACATAGTCCTTGCTCATCAGAACTTACAATCTAATCAAGATAAAAAACATCACAAAACTGGGGACTAGAGTATGGTAAGATACACAGAAGTAGTAAACCAAGAGAGTAAGGAGCATCAGGATCCAAAAGCAGCCTCAAAGATGTGGGGTTTTAGCCTGGATTTGAATAGGGCTAGAGAAGAAGCCAAATGCACTCACTCATCCTTTGTGGGATGTACAGGGCGGTATGCAACAAAAATTTAAAAAAACACGTAACGCAGAGAAGATTAGAAGGAAACTACAATGTCGGATAGGAAAGTGGACAGGAGATAGAGGAACGTATAGACATTCAAACCAGAGTCAGTTATACAGATGCAGCTGCAGCTTAGAGCATACCAACATCGAAAGCCTGTTTGAAAAGGAGGGTTTTTAAGAGGGTTTTAAATTTTAGGTTCTAAACAAATGTGAGAGGGGAGGCAGTTCCAAATGGATGGGACCTGGGAGAAAAAAGTGGAGCGTCGCATGGACTCATATTTGATGTGAGCAGGGGAAGGAATGACCAGTCTGCGGTCATGAAGGGACCGCAAGCAATGGAGTATAGCATATGGAGTAATGAGGGCAGAGAGTGGAGTGGAGGAGTGGCCTAGTGGTTGGGGCAAGGTACTTCAGGCTGGAAGGTCAGGAGCTCAAATCCCACTAGAGGACAGCAACCTTGGGCCGGAAGGACTGGGGTTTCTAGTCCCACAGGTGCTCCTTGTGGGCTTGGGCAAGCCACTTAACCCTCCATAGCCCATGTTCCCTGTAAAATAGTTATCTCCAAGTTATAATGCCCTGTTCAATGTAAACCACACTGATGCTGAATAGCACAGTATATAAGAGAATGTAAATAAAGAACAAAATTACTATCACATAAATAGATCTGATTTAGTGAGACAAAGTTAACATGCATTTAGCCAAGGGAAGTCTTGCCTCACTCTTTTGGCAAGCCACTTAACCCTCTATTGCCTCAGGTAAAAATGGATATTGTGAGCCTAGCTAAATAGAAAATACTTATCATTTGTGCAACAGTACAAGGTATACATAGCACACATGAGAGACAATCTCTGTTCCATAGAGCTTACAATCTAAGCAAGACAGTCATACAACTGAGAGGTCTTGATAAACATGGGTGATACACAGGAGATTAAAGGGTCAGGATCCAAAAGTGATCTTGAATATGTGGGTTTTTAGCCTGGATTTGAATAGAACCAGAGATGGAGACTAGCACACAAACTCGGGCAATCTGCTCCATGCATACAGTGCAGCAAGATGGAAAGAACAAAATCTAGAGTTGGCAGTGAAAGTGAAGGACACAAATAGAAGGGATTTGCCTAATGAGTAGAATTCCTGAAGAGGGCTGTAAGGAGAGAGAAGAGAGGAGACATAGTGTGAAGCAGCAGAATGAATGCATATCTAAGTCAGTACTAGAAGTTTGAACTGGATGTGGAAATGGATGCCTATTAAGCCTATGAAGTGACTTGAGGAGAGGGGTTACATGAGCATAGCAACTCTAGCAGAGGATTAGTCTTGCTGCTGAGTTCTGAATGGATTGAAAAGGAGAACGATGATTAAGGGAGAGACCAGCAAGGAGCAGATTGCAATAGTCTAAATGGGAGGTGACCAGTGAGTAGATAAGGGTATGGTAGTGTGTTCAGATAGAAAGGGACAGATTTTGCTGCTATTACAGAGAAAGGAATGACAGATTTTAACTATCTGTTGGATGTCTGTAGTACAAGAGAAAGAAGAATTAAAGATGACCACAAGTTTGCAAGCCAAGGAAACGAGGGAGGGGGAGGGGGTTTGATAGTGTTATCCACTGAAATAGAGAAAGGAGAAAGTGGTGAGATGGGTTTAGGGAGGAAGATAATGAATTCCGTCTTAGCCATGTTCTGTTTTAGACAGTGGTGGAACATCCAGGCAGTAACATTATACAAGTAGTCTTCTGTTACTACTACTACTACTTATCATTTGTAGAGCATTACAAGGTATACACACTACTGTACATATAGATATAAGAGAGAGTCCTCACTCATCAGAGCTTACAATCTAATTAAGACAAACAACATCATAAAACTGGAGACTAGAGTATGGTAAGATACACATAAGTGGTGAACAAGAGAGTGAGGGCATCAGGATCCAAAAATATCCTCGAAGAGATGGGGTTTCAACCTGGACTTGAATAGAGCTAGAGAAAAGAGCCTGACGTACTGACTCAGGTAGTTTGTTCCAGGAATATGGAATAGCAAGGTGGAATGAAAAATGTTGCTGATGTTATAGAGGTTGCAACATGGGTCTGGATTCCTGAAGAGATTTCAGGTGCAGAAAGGTAAATCTGAAAGTCATCAGCATAAAGAGGATATTAGAGCACCAAGTAAATGAGTATAGAGTGAGAAGAGATGTCCCAAAACAGATCCCTGAAGTATACCTACTGAAAGGCGAATAGCAGCGAAGGAAGATCATCCACTATCTCCCTTTCCATAGATGTACCTCAGGGATCCTCCATGTGTATCTAGGGAATTTTGCAAACCTAGACATGCAGATGGTCTTAATTAATCTTTAAAAACTATTTTGACCCCATTTCAATTTGTAGGGGGACATAAACATTGGGGGATTAAGGGGGATACCCCCTTTAGTTTTGCCTGTAAAGGGATGGCCGAAATGAGCTCTTTTTAAATCTCTATTCATGTGAGGGAGCAGGTGTAAATTTCTTTATGGATGATTTGGGCATACCCTACATTTGTATAGAAACATAGAAACATAGAAATATGACGACAGAAAAAGACCACATGGCCTATCTAGTCCGTCCTTCCATATATGAAGTGGGAGATAGAGGTTTAAATTTTATCTCTCTCAAGGCACGCCCCAACACTCCACCAACATACCCTATCTATTTTGGACATGATACAGTCATTCACGTGTACATTTCACCCTTTCTAAAATGGCCATTTACACATGCATGTGACCTGCCAATGCACATTTAAATCATGAATAGGGGTTCTAAAATAACCTCCAGTGTCCCTGAACTTTAAGAAAACCTTTGACAAAGACTCCTGTGGAACTAAATAAAGCTATGAGATAGGCAGTAATGTCCTATCATTGATAAGGAACTGATTAAAAGAAAGAAAATAAAGAATAGCATAAAATGGTCAGTTTCTTCAATAGGGAAAGATGAATAGTGATGTGTCCTAGAGATCTGCATTGGACTTTGTTTTGTCAAATGCGCCTCCTTGGTTTTCTCATTAATTATAAATTGTCATTACCAAAACAAACATCCACACAATGCAAGTACTATGCTGAGTATTAGCATTAAATTTGAGAGACTGAAATCATAATCCACACACCCTGGCTTAGAAGTGAGGTTCATAACTGTCATAATATGTGCAAAGCTAACACAGTTGGAGAAAGTTCCGCTAGGAAAAAAATAAAAAAACTACAATTATAAAATAAAGCACAAGTAATGCATACATAAAGAACACAAAGGATAAAGAAAAAGCCATCCAATGATATGGGTCCTTAGATAAGGTCAGCACATCAAACTCCAAAAAAAAGAATCTGTATGTTCTGGAAGGACTTCATCTGTAACAGAAAAAATAATTTTTCCATATTAGCAACCCAGTGAAACTTGCATCACTATTCATGCAAAGTAGGGGCCTGTAGGAGATTTCCAGTTTAGACACCGTTTATCAAGCAGCTAATAGTCTAGCCAGTATTATTTGCTTTTTGGATAGAGCAAGATCATCACCGTGTCCCTGTAAATCCAACTGTGAGAGGAAACCAAATTACTCTTAATCATATCTTGCAAGCAATTGAAAACATTCTTCCAAAAATATTGGATAGGAACATAAGAAAAGCCATACTGGGTCAGACCAAGGTCTATCAAGCCTAGTATCCTGTTTCCAACAGTGACCAGCCCATGTCACAAGTAACTGTTAGGTTCCCCAAAAAACCCCACATATTCCACAGTGCTTGTCCCAGGGCAAGCAATGGACTTACCGGGTCCTCTTTAGTAATGATTAATGGATCATTCCTCCAGGAACCTATTCCAAACCTTTTTTAAACCTGGCTACATTTTTACTGCATCCTCCAGTAACGAATTCCAGAGATTGATCACACATTGAGCAAAAAAATATTTTCTCTTATTACTCTTAAATGGGTTATATCATAGCTTCATTGCATGTTCCCTAGTCTTTCTACTTTTTGATAGTGTAAAAAAATGATCTATTTGTAGATTTACTTGTTTCATTCCATTCATAGACCTCTATCATATTTATTTAATATTTCTTATATACTGCCTTTCATGATATCAAGGTGGTTTACATTGAACAGAGCATTATAACTTGGATATAATTATTCTACAGGGAACATAGGCAATAGAGGGTTAAGTGGTTTGCCCAAGACCACAAGGAGCACCACAAGGACTAGAAACCCCAGTCCTACTGGGCCAAGGCTGCTGTCCTCTAGTGGGATTTGAACCCCTAACATTTTGTACCTTGCCCCAAACACTAGGCCACTCCTCCCTCCATTCAGCCATCTCTATTCCAAGTTGAAAAACCTAAACCTTTTAAGCCCTTCCTCATAGGTTATCCTTCTATCCCCTTTACCATGTTTCTGTCTCTTCTCTGTACCTTTTCTAATTCTTCTATATCCTTTTTAAAATATGGCGACCAGAATTGCACACAATATTTAAGGTGCAGTCATTTTAATATCCTTGGTTTTATTCTCCATTCCTTTCCTTATTATTCCTAGCATTCTATTTGCTTTCTTGGCCACCGCTGCACATTGGGTAGAGGGTTTCAACATATTATACACAATGACACCTAAATCTCTTTCCTGGGTGGTGGTCCCTAATGTGGAACCTTTCATCATGTAATCGTAGTTTGGGTTGTTCTTTCGTAGGTGCATAGCTTGTCTCCATTAAATTTCATCTGCCATTTGAAAATTCAGTCTTTCAATTTATCAAGGTTCTCTTGCAATTTTCCACAATCCTCTTGCATTTTAATAACTTTGAATAATTTGGTGTCATCGGCAAATTTGATCACCTTATTTGTTATTCCCATTTCCAGATCATTTATGAATATGCTAAAAAACAGCGGGCCCAGCACAGATCCCTGGGATACTCCACTATTCACCTTTATCCATTGAGAAAATTGGCCATTTAGCCTACTCTCTGCTTTCTTTTAACCTGTTCCTGGCCCACAATCCCATGACTTTTTAATTTTGCCAAGAGTCTCTCATGAGGGACCTTGTCAAAAGCTTTCTGAAAATCCAGATACACTATATCAACATATATAAACACTATATCAAAAAGCGTTCCAGATACTCCCAGCCTCTCTGTAATGCCGATGGAGCAACAGGGAATGAGGGAGAGGATCCTCACACCACTGCAATAATATCAAGGCCCCAGCCACAGCCCGACGGGAAGGTAAGCTGGCTCCACACAACTTCCCTTCCCGCCCACTACCAACGTCACTTTTGGCCTCTGGACTCTTTAAAATAAAAGTGCTTCAGGCGTGGCATGACCCTCAGAGTAGACCATAGAGTGGACCACTAGAGAATCCACACAGATCTAAAGGTAACTAAACCTTGCCACTCTTGCCAAACCTTGACGCTCTCCTCACAACCTTCCCCACCAACACCACAAAAACCACCACAACATCAATGAAATCACCACACACATAATGAAGCTCAATGGAATATGGCTCACTCTACTGGGACTGATCCCCCTCATCCTCAAAGGAAAAACCACCCAGCTCTATCAACATTTATTTATTTAATTTTTATTTGGAACATTTTTCAATATCGCCCCTTCCAAAGATCAAGGGTGGTTTACAATAAACAAATAAATTACATGTAATAGTGTCAGTGGTGTAACATAGTCCTCAACTATTTACATAAGGAACAATATACATATTTAAAATGGACAAGATTGTAGATTACATTGTTTTTGATTTATAAACAGTAGGACGGGAGTGCTGGGGTTATGGGGTTTGGTGAGTGTGGCTGAGTGTGGCTGAGTGTTGTATCTGTATTGCTATTATAATTGTTGCTGCTGTACTGTTCAATGTAAAGAAGAGTTTTGTTCTCCTTTCTGAAAGTTTGAAGATCTTTAATTGCTTCCCTTTATCGCAAACATAGAGTTTGATTCTGAAAGGGGCACATCCAGGCCGTCCGGACATCACTGTGCAGAACAGGCCTTTTAGGATACAATTCTGGACTGCGGGAACAAAACGTTCCTGTGGTATAGAGCATCAGGCCTGAGGACAGCCTAGCATGCCCCTGCCTGTCTGTGGTGATGTCTTCCCCACAGGCCCCCTTGGCTGCCACAGCTTGGCCCCCCCTCTTCCCCACTGTCTGACCAATGGCTGGCCAGGTGGGGCCTGTATCAGGTGGCAGGGACTGCCCGCACCCGGGCCCGATCACAAGATCAGTGCTGCTTATTCCACCTTCGAGTTTGAATAAGCAGCACGTCTCCTTTGACCCGGCAGGATGTACAGGTCCATGACTTGAATCAGTCCTGTATGCCCTGCCAAGTTGGCCTTCCCCTGCCCCGCCCCCTCCCGCCCCCCTCCAGCTCTCCCCGTCTGCCTGCTCAGGTCGTGTGGGGAGAGCCGGAGGGGGGATTGGGCCCGGATGGCTTGCAAGGCTTCATATCCCGTCAGGATGTGCAGCTCCACAACCCTCATCTTTGCATCAGGCCCATAGTCAATGAATCACTCAAACAAGGTTTCCACCCAGCTCCACTCAAACAATCCTCTATCTGCATCATCTTAAAAAACCTGAACCTCGACCATGCATCCCAGTCTCATACAGTCCAATATCCAGCATCCCTTTCCTAGCAAAAATGATAGAAAAGACAGTACAGGCACAACTACAAAGTCACCTTGACAAACATGTCCCCCTTGACCTACACCAGCATGGATTCCGACCAAAGCATAGGGTAGAAACCCTACTCACCTCCCTACTCAACACCCTAATTACAGGCACCAAACATAGCACACAAGGTTTATACTTCTATTTCTTGACATATCAGCAGCTTTCGACACCATCTCCCCCCAACTGCTCCTCAATGGACTTTATGGCATTGGAACTCATGGCGACCCCATAAGATAGTCCCAGTCTTACCTATCAAACCAAAAACAGCAAGTTAAAATTGGACCACAGAAATGACAACCATGCCCCCTATACCAAGTATTGCCACAAGGCTCGGATCTCTTATCAGTCTTATTCAATATATACATCCAAACTTTATGCAATATCATATAATGCCTTGACATCAAATATCAAATATATGCAGACAATATCATGATATACACACCCTTCTGTACAACTGCACTATTCAATCATAAACAACTGCTTCAAAGCGACAACTAACAAATGATTCACTGCTTGCATATCACAAGAGATCCAACCTTCAAAACACCCACAACAATTAAAATGAACAACAGTTATCAAAAACCAAAGTCAAATAGCTAGGGGGTAATCCTAGATCAAGAGATGAACCTATAGATACAAGTAAAACAAGGAACAAAATCAGTGTATCACACGTTCCGAATTCTAAAGAACTTGTGCCCCCTACTAAACCCACTAGACTTCCAAACAGTTTGCCAGCCATCATCACACCCATTCTAGATTATTGTAATTCAATCTACTAGGGTCTACCAAGACACATCATATACCCACTAACAACTAGACCAAAACATGTCTGCAAGACTCATACATGGCACCTCCCAGTACATCCACATCACCCTGATCCTTAAACAGTTGCACTGGTAGGTACCTCAGGCCGGAAGGTCTGGGGTTCAAATCCTACTAGAGGACAGCAACCTTGGGCCGGAAGGACTGGGGTTTCTAGTCCCACAGGTATTCCTTGTGGTGTTGGGCAAGCCACTTAACCCTTCATTGCCCATGTTCCCTGTAAAATAGTTATCCCTAAGTTATAATGCCCTGTTCAATGTAATTTCAGTTTGTTCCATGTAAACCGCCTTGATATCATGAAAGGCGGTATATAAGAAATATTAAATAAATAAAATAAATAAATCATTAAAACCATACAAAATCATAACCAATCAGCACCCTGTCTCCAACCACTAATAAAAACACCCAAAGACAATAGACCAAGACAACACACAGCCAATCTTTTCGAAATTCCAACACACAAAATTAAACAAAGCCAAAGGACATGCAACAATGCCTTCTCCCTCTATGCCCCGGCCACATGGAACTCTATCCCACCTCACCTAAGAGCTATTGAAACAATGGGAGAATTCTGCAAGACACTAAGGGCCTGATTTTTGAAAGTCATTTTCATGGTTTACCGCCCAGTAAACCAAGTAAATACCTTAGATGGGGATATTCAATGGCACTTATATGGTTAGTGCCATCAAATATCACCTTCTAAGCCCTCTATGTGCCCCAATGCTATCTGGTTGGCATCGAGGTGTGTTGGGGGTTCCGTGGCAGAGTGGGGGTGGCGATAAGTGCTAACCGGGCAGCAGCAATATTGCATGCTGCCAGTTAGTGTTCTGTGGCCTGGTTAGCTTTGGTGGCTTTCAGCATGTGTGGAGGTGAATGGATATTCAATGCCATCTCCACGGCATTGAATATCTGGTTTAGAGGTCAGCGGACAGCTAAAAATCAGGCCTTAAAGACTCAACTTTTTCTGGAATGTTATGGAGCTGACACTCATTAATTCACTTCCAGCACATATGCTGACTCTATTACTAAAAGCATGCTGTAAATAGTTAACCTGCTCCCCCAGACCTTCCCACTCCCACCCTACCCCTCCCTCCTCACTCTCCTCCTTTCTTACTTTTGTTCAGTATAAAGAGCACAGATGTTACCATTTTGTTGTTTCCTTCAAATTACACAGGTCTGCGACTAAAAAGCTGTTTGATTATTTTCATCCAATTTCCATGTATTTTGGTGTGCTGAAAAACAAATAAAATATTGAAAAAACTCCTAGACGTCATGATTTGCCACAACATGCAAAATTGTCTTCAAATGTATCAAAGTTTTTCAAATTACTATTAATTAATTCAAATTACTATTAATTAATTCACATAAGTGCATTTAAGATATAAAATGCTAAAAAAACCTTAAAGGGGTTGTCCGAGTTATGTAAAAAAAAATATAGCACTGTAAATCTGATGGTCAGCAATATATACATAAGCTAAGCAAGTTTTAAGTCCGTTCTTCTAATGGTTGAAGGGGTTAATCTTTCCTGAAGAATCCAGTGGGAGGGAGACACAAGGCAGATAGCAGCAGCTCTGGTCAGTGCAGGGGGGCGTGGCCAGCACAGTGACATCTCGTGTACAGACACAGAGCTGCTCTCTCCTGCATGCCACACTTGTGCACGAATTATCATCAGGTTCTTGGTTCTAGGCTGTTCACATTTTTTCATCGCAATTCGTGTTAGCTCGTCATTCTTCAACCGTTATGGTATGGCTCCGCGAAAGTGTATTAATTCGCCAGACAGTTTCTGTTTCATCTGTGGTGAATATACAGTGTTGAAGCAACAGCAGAATATTACAGACTTTGTGAAAAAAGTATACTTCGCATACTTTAGACTAAAAATTGGAGATCAAGATAAAGTCTGGGTGCCTCATAAAGTGTGCAAACGGTGTGTTGAGGACCTCCGAAACTGGTTCAAGGGTAAGAAAAAATCTTTCCGTTATAGGATTCCTATGGTATGGCAAGAGCAAAAGAACCATAGTGACGACTGTTACTTTTGTTCATGTGATGTGAAAGGGTTTAATTCCAAATGGAAGCATTCCATTTCATACCCCAATCTTCACTCGGCAATTCGTCCCATCCCCCATGGCACCGATATACCAGTACCCAAGCCCCCTGTTACCTTGGGAGAGATACCTAGCTCCGATGAAGGTGACGTCATACCTGAACCAGATGAAGAATCAAGTTCTGACTTTGAAGATGATACAAGACCAAAATTGTTTTCTCAGGAGGAGATGAATGATTTGGTAAGAGACTTGAATCTTCCCAAAGATGCCGCTGAGTTACTCGGTTTTTACGCTTCCATACATAGGTCATTCCGTACACTTGAAGAAAACCTACAAGAACTTGGAATTGGTTCTTCGTAAACTTAAATATGAAGACCCTGGTTGGCAAGTGTATGGGCACTTGAAGGTCTTGTGCATGCTGCTCGGGCAACAAGCTGGGTATACCAAATATCTTTGTTTTCTGTGTCTATGGGACAGTCGAGACTGACAAAATCACTGAACCAAGAAGAGCTACTAAGTTATCTGGCTGATATGTAGGTGTGCCCACAGCACAAAACACATGGAGACACAGGGATATGGCCATCATCACCCATACATACACACCCACCTCCCCTTGTGCCACCCCCTGGCCAATGCTGTACATAAACATGACCTGTACATTGTCTGGCTGAATGCTCATTTGGAACCATGATATGCACATCCCACTGACAACCCTGTGGGAGGGAAAGGAATGGTCCCAAAAAAGGGTGTCTGCTATTGTCACTGCCAGTGTCGCATTACTCATGCATGATCCTGACATTGTTTCCTGGAACAGATCATGCATAATGGCCATGCAGTGTACTTTACACACCCTTTTCTGGTATCACGCGTTTGTCTGTGTCTCACACAGCTCTGTCCTGTGGGCCATTACACACATGTAAATATCATCAGATGCATGGGAAACATCGGCCTATAGCAACACTGCTAACACAGATCTCACAAAAAGGTGTCAATGTGGATGGCACAAATAACATATGTTGCCCGTGTGGCAGGGCCACACATATACACAGGTGACATTTGGGTACTCATCAGCAAAATGTGTGTCACTAATGGCTGCAATTAGGTGTCCATTTATGGCAGATATCATCACCAATGATACATGTAGGCAGTAAGATGGCTTTTTTCTCAACAGATTGATGACCTGAAAGAGAAGGCCCAGGAGCTTTGATGCCTGCATCCTGACTACATACAGCAGGTGCGGGATGAGATACACCACACAGGATGATGAGTACATGTGTAACACATGTCTGCCATGCATTATGTACGCTGGCTGTAAGCACCACACAATGTGGTCATGTGCACATCATGGGTACAATACACATGCATACCCTGTATAGGTCATATCACTCTCCCCTTGTTGCATCTTATTGTGTGTGGATGCACAATATCATCTCACATTTTGCTGCCATTGGCCTGTACTGGGTATATATGGTTATATGAACTGATGATGGAGCCCATCACATTGTCCTGTGGCACATATTTGCCAGCTGTTTCTGCCACAATCATTGTGATCGTACGTCTGTCTAATGTCCTCACAAATGCCCTTGAAATGCCTGTGTGTGTATATTGCCCTGACATTTGTTCTCACCATGGATGGCTGTCAGGCCTGTATGTGGTTAGTCCAACACCCCCATGCCTTCCCACTCACACCTTGCCCTGTTGTTTTTCAGACTATGAAATTATGGCCTCTTAAATTGTGATTGACCTGGTGCATTTACATAGGTACCCAGGCTGGGTGAGTGGATAGATGCACATTCTTTGCCTCACCCATGTCCTCCTCCCATCCAGACCTGCAGGTGTTTGTTGCTCACATGCATATCATTTTGCCTACCCTACGCAGGCAACATGCTGACCTGTCAACATAAGATGTGATGGTAGATATTGACTGTGATGGGTCCCATAGTTGCCACACCAAGGTGGCTACATGAGATGCACCTGCTGCTCTTCCCAGGTCACCCCTCCACATGCACAGGTTCAGGGGTGTATCTACCACTCCAAGCTGGTCACCCCAATGTTAGCAATAGCAAAGACAGTCATGCTTACTTGGATGTGAACAAGCTGTCATGGAGGGATGCACTGGGTCTGCCTCATAACATTTGAAGGTCTGTCACTGAATTTGCTCACAGCAAATTCATTGTGAGGGCAGTCCTGGCAACCCACAACCTTTACTACATAATGTATTTACTGGCAGTGTTGTGCATCCCATCCGCTTTCAGAATCAGGTAATGCCCTGAAGTATGAGGTCCTTCATGTTTTAGCAGGATGTTTGTATGTTCATTGATAGAATCAAGGCATCTGGAAGTTGGCATCAAATCATCCCTACCCACCCCAGCTCCAGTGTGTACATATGTAGGTCTCCATGTCACCTTTCACACATGTATTGACATAGGCTACAAATCAGATAGCTCACCTGACCCAGATCCGTTCCTGTGCTTGATACAGCCATTCATCTCTTTATATCCATTCCAAAACATTTCCATCCTCCCATAGCAGTGTGATGTACAGCCACATGCATATGTCTCTGGTGACCTGCTACCAATCACATATATGTACCTGTGTAGTCACTATGTCCAACAGTGGAGGAGTGGAGGAGTGGCCTAGTGGTTGGGGCAAGGTACTTCAGGTCGGAAGGTTGGGGGTTCAAATCCCACTAGAGGACAGCAACCTTGGGCTGGAAGGACTGGGGTTTCTAGTCCCACAGGTGCTCCTTGTGGTCTTGGGCAAGTCACTTAACCCTCCATAGCCCATGTTCCCTGTAAAATAGTTATCTCCAAGTTATAATGCCCTGTTCAATGTAATTTCAGTTTGTTCAATGTAAACCGCACTGATGCAGAATAGCGCGGTATATAAGAGAATGTAAATAAATAAAATAAACATGACTGCTGTCAGACTCTGACACTGCTGTGCATCACCATTTATTCCAACAGCTGGGCAACAATATGTTGCAATGCCTGTGGTTGATCAAACATCTCCTACCTATATCAAGCATTATGTGGGTAACCAGGTGTGGCAACCCCCACGCTGTTTCTACACCAGGTCTTTGAAACACTGCCAAGTGCCACGTAAACATCCACCATCCAGAGAACATTGTCAGTTGCTGTTGTCAGCACACATTCCCCACTGCTGTTTCCAAAGAGGTCAGGAGAGATTATATCTCCACCTCTCCATCCCTCAACACACACACCTGTGAGTTTGCATGCCCTTGTTGGTCCCCCCCCCACACACACACACAAACACTCACTGATGTTGGCCGGCACCCTCTTTCTCAAAGTTCCTGACATAGACATTGCAATGTATACCTGGGTACACACATTTCTGACCTCCTGTAGCCTACTCCTTGTGTGACACACCACTGTGTAGGTGTGCTGTTCATCCACAACTTCTGTAATGTACCGTGTGTGTTCACTGCTAGAATCTGCCAGATGATTGATACATCATTCATAGGTCTACAATGCCATGGGATATGTAAAACCAACACAGATCACTAACCTGTTCCCACACAGATATCAGATGAGTCTATGTAATGCAATATACTGTATGCACCATCTTCCCCCCCCCCCCATCCCAACACATTTTGAGCCCACCACAGTGCACAAACATCACCAGGTGGGTGACATAAATCCCAACTGACAGCTCATGACAGCACAGTGTGCTGCATCATGTGGTACAGTTCCACCTTAAGGAAACACGTTTTCATCCCTCCACATGGAATGCAGGTTGAATGTTTGTGAGCACATAGGTGCCGTCCACCTTACAAATTTCTGATGACCCTGATAACTCCTCTCCCTTCACAACTGGCATAGGCATGGAAGGCCTATTCTCAGTTGCAATGTACCTCCAAAGTGATAATAAAGGGTAGGGGTAGGGATGGACGGGAACCTATATAGAGGGACATATGGGGCTGTAGTCAAATAAAGAAGGTGACATGTGGTGGGGTTAGGTGGGTTGGGGGAGGATAGGGTGAAGACCTCATTAGTGCATCAGGTGCTGGAGGCTAAAGTATGGTGATACCTCCAGTCACCCTTTACATCCTGTGGCAGTGGAGAAGATGTAGATAACCAAATGCATTCTTCCTTTATCCAAATCAGCTATGGTTGTGGTGCAAGAACATCCAGAAACTACCATTAACCACAAATGGCTAGGTTGAGCATGTCCTTGTCATTGATGCATGTTGGATCTGGTGTAGATGTGGTTAGGTGCCATAGGCAACCATTATAATGTAGCAGCTTCATGGTCATGGTTGTGTGAGCCTCTACATGTTGCCAGTTTCAGAGATTTGGGAGGTGTTTTGTCATCCTTCATTCCTTGCTGTCTAATACCTATCCAACATGGAATGGGGTGCTTATCAATTATGACAGCTGTGGATTGATATGGGGAGTATCATTGCCCACTTCCTTCCCTCCGCATGTGTGGGCCAAGGTGGGACTGTATAAACACTTTCAAAACAGAGCTTGTGCAAAAGTGTTTGAAATTCTACACTCACCATCAGCTTTTTGGCCCCCCTTCATATAATTGTTGGTTTGAGGCCATACACCTCCTGCCTTCAGTCTGGGTGGTATATGGTGGCCCTCCTCATCATACTTGGTTTGCTATGCAGAAACACATGACTACTTTTATTACCACTACATCCCTATTAGCCCTGCAGGCACACCCACTATCTATACAACTCCATCAACCAAGCTGGCAAGCCACCCATAAGCAATCTTTCAGGAGAACTTCTAGACTAATAAGAATTCAACCATCCCCCCATGTTACTCTCCACCACTCTCAATCTACCACCAGCTCCCACCTCAGCATAGGTTTGATTAATGTTAGCTCCATTCGCAATAAGTTAAATACAATTTTAGACCACGTTCAATTCTACCAATATGACATCTTCTGCATCACAGAATCATGGCTTAAGAGCACAGACCAAGTTATTCTAAATCAAATTACCCCATCCACTCACACAGCATACTGTATAACTGTCCCAGCACCCACAAGAGAGGAGGAGGCGTACTTATACTTGTCCAAACTGATCTCAAATTTAAGACCTCTAGCTCCTCAAGCTCCAAGAACTGTGAAATAATCAATATTGAAAACAGGCACATAGCTATCTGTCTAACTTACAGATCCCCCAGTGCAGAAGCTGACGACACCTCCATAATACTTGAATCAATACGTGCAGCCAGTTCTCCCTACAAACCATTGATCTTACTAGGAGATCTAAACCTCACCTCTGCATCCAGTAAAGATGAAGCAGCTTCTACCAAGCTATGAATTCTCTTCACCCTTACTCCCTACCAACTCAACCCACGCACCGCTCAGGATCCACCCCAGACCTTATTTTTGCAGCTAAGAGCCTGATAAAACAGGATAACATAACCTCCCCTCTTGTCACGCCTATACTCTGGTCTGACCACCATGCCATAGACTTTAGGATACTGCTCCCCTCCACACTTGAACCACAGAAGAGACCCAACCAGACAAGAAGATTCAAGAGTTACAACAGAGACAAATTCCTCAGTGATATTTATTTATTTAGAGTACATTTGTATACCGCTACTTCCAGTGATCAGCAGTGGTTTACTATACATATAAGGTTCAATACAGTACAAATCAACATGATAAACATTTCGATTAAGGGGATACACACACATCACAGCAGCTGGATTACTAAATGTACACTTGATTGAAAAGGGGTGTCTTTACATATATACATATTTACAGGTCAGCGGTTGTAAATTCTCTTGTGAAGTGACTAGGGTAGGTTGTAATGAGTCTGGAAAAGGTGAGTCTTGAGCTCTTTTCTGAAGTCTTTCTGAAGTCTGATATCTTACATATCCTCCCTTAGGACTGCACTGATCTTGATAAAGCAATTGACATAAGGAAAACAACCATCAGCACAGCTGCTAGAGCACCCGACCGAGACAGCGCAAATCAAAGGAGCACCAGAAGAAACCCTGCCCCCTGGTATTCTGAGGTAGCAAGAATGACTAAAAGAAATCTAAGCCAGAAGGAGCGACAATGGCGATGTGACCACTCAGAAATCACATTACAAGAATACCAAATAATGCAACAGAACTACAACAACCTTATCAACAGTCAAAAGGAGCAATACCATACCAACCTCATCTTAAAGGCTAGCAACAAGCCAAGAGAACTCTTTGAGATAGTATGGTCTCTTACGAAAGAACCATCACAAAAGGACGGAGTCAAGATTCACCCACAAACATTTGCAGACTTACTCCTTGCCAAGAACAAGCCTCCCTTGAGAACCCAAGACCCCCACTAATACCTCCTCTCCTATTCTGAACACATGTCCTACTTTACCAAACAGATGGAGTGAATTCCACATCCCTACAATGGAACAAGTCACCCGCACCATCACTGAGCTAAACTCCAGCACAGCTCCATCAGATCCATGCCCAGTGGCATGGATAAAATCAACAAAAAAAGAACTGATCAAAGACATCCACAGGCTAATAGGCGCCTCCCTAACCCAAGGTTACATGCTCACCACACTCAAAGAAGCCGCAATCTGTCCAATCCCTAAAACACCAACACGGACCACACAGATCTCTCTGCATACAGACCTATCTCCAGCCTCCCCTTTCTGGCCAAGATTATTGGGAAGACCGTGCAAAGACAGCTCCAGGATCACCTGGACACACATGCTCCACTTGACCCACATCAACATATCTTTCGCCCTAACCGCAGTGTGGAGGCTCTACTCATCTAACTTCTTGGCACCCTACTCTGAGGAATTGACAACATCAAAACCGGTTTCCTGCTAGCATTCATTGACATTTCCTCTGCTTTTGACACAGTATCCCACAAAATCCTCTTGAACAGACTAACATACATTGGCCTATACAACACTACCCACAAGTGGTTCCAATCATACCTCAGTGACAGACAACAAAATGTCAAAATATGATCACACACATCTGCTTCATTTCACACAGCACAGGGGGTCCCACAAGGATCCTCCCTATCTGCCCTTCTATTTAACATTTACATACAGCCAGTCTGCAACATCTTCAAGAAGCACAAGTTGCAATACGCTATCTATGCTAACGATATCATGGCATACACCCCAATCACCCTGGACTCTCCTGACTACTCTTCCATGACAAATTGTCTCCAAGAGATATCCATCTGGCTTTCAAACAATAACCTATACATAAACATAAAAAAGACTGAGGTGCTATTCATCACAAGGAATACATCAGCCATCCTCACTACATCAATCTCGGTGGCAGACTCTACCATACCATACCAAGTACGTTACCTTGGAGTAACACCTGACCGCCAGCTAAGTTTACAACCACACATCAACAGGATCACTAAGAATGCATTATACAAACTTGCCACCATCCGAAGACTCAAGCCCCTCCTCAACAAGGACCATTTCCGATCAGTATGTCAAGTGATTATAACCCCTATTCTAGAGTATTGCAATGCAATTTATCAAGGACTACCAAAGCAAAGAACAAGATCCTTACAACTGGTCCAAAATACTACCGCTAGAGTCATCACTGGTTCAAAAAAAACAAGGCCATATAATGCCGCTCTTACAACAACTCCATTGGCTTGCAATCACTGCCCGTACTAGATACAAATCTGCTCTGACAGTTTTCAAGATAAGAAACAACATGTCAGTTGGACAGACCTAAGAGACAGAGCACGATCGACACCATTACTATACCCTACACATACAGAAGAGCAAATAATTCCACTACGAGGAGAGCATTCTCGCTTGCCTCACCTGCCATCTGGAACTCTCTCCCTGGGAAATTAAGTCTACCACTGACATGAAAGACTTCAGAAAACAACTAAAAACCTTCCTTTTCACTGACCAATCCAATGAGCCCACTTAACTCTCGAACGGCTGAACCTCCACTACATCCTATATATTGTGATGGGGTCTGTAAGACAGACCTTCTCTGAACCCTATTAGGTGGCTGCCTAGGGCTTTAAAGTTCACGATGCCTTTCTACCAAAAAGAGTCTTGCAGTCAAATGGTAAGGCAAAATAATGTCAGGGCTTTATTCCCCTTCCCAAACGGATATTCTTTGGATACAACACAAACAAAACAGCAGAAAAACAAAAAGAAACTGCTACAAAGAAAAATATCTTCTTTTCCTTTGGCACTAGCACACGGCTGCTTTCCACAGGCTTAACATAAAGATATGACATCATCAGAAAAACATATTGTACAATCCATAGGTACCGGGTCAGGAGTACAGCTGTTATTCTCCCACTGCATTAATTCGGATTCACTCCCGATAGCATAAGGGTCACACTCTTTACATGTGCTGGCTTCCTGAAAACCCTCCTGTGGTGCATGGATTACTTTTCCCAAAAAGTGCTCTTCAAACCTAGGGCTCTGAATGCCTGGTATGGTGATAGCTTCTTTCTGGCTTTCCTTTCTCTTCCAACCTGGTGGAATCACTGGATATCTTTCAACATCAAAGTCACTTCCAGTGCCATGCCCTTGCCCTTTAAAACACACAGAGCTTTTAGACTTTTCCTCAGAAAAGCAAGGTTCCCACCTTTTAACTGTGTTTCTGGTTCTTGTTTCTGGGCTCCTGACAGCTCTCTCCCGGACTCTCCAACCACCATCAAACCTAGCAGGCTCCTGGCCACGTCCCTGGCTGCTTCCTGCTCTGGGGTCAGACCTACTGTTTCCTTCTCCAGGCAAACTTCCTTCAGCATGATACGTGCTCACTGGTTGCTTGCTCAGTCCTCCTGAGTCGCTGCCCCTGCTGGCCTTTCCTGGTTCTAGCCAGCAACTTATATGCTTCCCTTCTCTGCACGCTACGTGGGTCTTTGTGAACAGGTGTTCCTGATGAGGCTTTCTGTTTCTAAATACGTCAGGACTATCACCAGGAAAATTCATTCTAATGCCTTTTGGCTTCTCCTGTGCTGAATGTATTTGCTGCTCAGCTGTTCCTACGTGTACTGAGTTTATTTGCTGCTCAGCTAAATCTGAGGTAAGTTCCTCATTTTCTCTTACCTCCATGTGCTCTATACTGCCTACTGTGTCACAATATACATATGTTCATTGTAAATAAGTTACGCTTCAGAGCATCCCCTGCATGTCACCCCCCATAGAGTTTCATAACAAGTTCTATGTAAATGTGTGAGTTATAATGTAAACCGCTTTGATTCTATGATAAGGCGGTATATAAAAGCTGTTAAATAAATAAATAAAATAAATATATCAAGAAATTGCATAAACATAAACATAAACATTGTCATGCATCACACCACACATCTAATAACTCCTAAGTGTGGGTTCTGTTTGGTGAACAATCCCCCTTCCAGATGATAAAGCATTAGGTAACTTGTTTCTAGAGTTTGTCTTACGGATCTCCTCATATTCTTAGACTACAGTTGCTTTTGACTCACTACAAGACACTGCTTTTTTTGCCCTGGCACTTATTCTAGGATTATAGTTCCATTGGCACTACTTCTATGGAGTCTGTTCCCTAGCCACATGGTGACTGCAGTGTTATTCTACTACTGCTACTACTACTATTAATCATTTAGCCTACTCCTCTACAAGCGAATGACTTCCTCTAAAGATAATGTTAATCTGTTAGCTCACTAACCATAACAATCTTATAATATTATAATGGCCCTGTTGGTAATTTTCATTCTCATGTAAACCACTTAGACTCAGAGATAAAGCGGTATAGGAAAACTGCTAAATAAATAATAATGAGTTGTCAGCTACTATGACATACCTTGGTGCTCTGCCAGCTCTTGCCACACTTGCTGTAACTCTTTAGGATAGGCCCTCTGGATATCCCTGAAACTTGTCTTGTAGGTCTCCAGCTCTCGGTATATCCTGGAGGGTGTGAAACAGAAGGGAGTTTTGCCCATTAGTAGTCAGAAGCTCCCTGGGCATGGATAGTCCCTGAGACCTTCAGAGCAGCTTTCTCTATTTGAGTAGGACACCTCTATGGAAAACATCTGAATGAATGGGATTGTGGCATCTGGGCTGACAGAGCTGGAATCATATTCCTGCTATTGGAAACAGAGATCATTGTTGATATAAAAGGTAACCTGCATCTCTGTCCATGGTTGTAGTTGGATCTCTTTGAATGTGGCTTATATGGGCCTGGAATAAGATTCATGCAGATTGCAGAACACAGTGCATGCATTATCTATTATACTGTGGTGAATGTTGCATTTCTATTGAGGGGAGTGGGGTTTAGGGACCAAAATTGCCAACCTGCTTCCTTGTGGTAGCATGGATGATGGCTGGCTCTGCAATCTCCATATGAGCAGAATCTCAGCTACCTGGCTATATGTTCTTTCTGTGCAGCATCATTTATGAATGAATGAATGTGTGTGTCATTGACTCAATGCAGACTCCTGGTGACCCATCTGCTCCAGGGTTTTCTTGGCAAAGTGTGCCCAGAATTAGATTGCCAGACCTTTCTTTCGCGGCAATGGAGGGTGAAGTGACTTACCCAATATGACAAGGAGTGCCAGTGCGAGTAGAACACTGGTCACTTGGTCACCAAGCCACGCCTCTATCATAACCTATATAATCTGCAGACCCAGATATAGCAAGAGAACACTATGGTGTGTGTGTGTGTGTGTGTGTGTGTGTGTGTGCGTGCACGCACGCATGTGTATGTGTTTTCTTTGGAAGGCTGCAATGATGCTCCTGCAATTAGAGAATGTTGCTGCCTAACTCTTAAGTATCATCCCAGAGCTAGATTGCAGTCTAACAGGTGTTGGAATGGATGAGAGGGACAAGGATTAGGCTTATCTGGACAGTATCATCTGAACCCTCTCCCATGTTCTCCATGCTGCAGCATGGGATGTCTTACAACCACAGAATCAATAAATTCTGCCTTCATTAGAAATCACTAGATGAACCAGGAGGTTGCTCTCTCTCTCAGAGAAGTTCTGTTCCCTTCTGGCCATCATGTAAGAGTTTTATAATGTGAGATTCCCTAGTGGCTACTAAAGTTCGCAGGGACCCAGGACTGACTCAACCATTAGTCAAACTAGGCGGTCATCTAGGGCAGAAGCTTCTGGGGTGAAGCAAAGAGCATTCAAAACTAAATATGAGAGGGGGGGGGGGCTGATAAGTCTCTGGCCTTGTAATGAAACAGAAAGCTATGGGCACACTACAGTTCCGGTACTCTGAATGATCTCTCTGTAGTCTTGTTTTATTTTGTACCAAATAAAATGAAACTGCAGAGAGATCAATTGTACCACCAGAACTGAAATGTGTATAGAACATTCTGTTCCGTTACAGCCCCCCCCCCCTCATAATGGATTCAGACATCTGGGGGGGGGGGCTGGGTAAGGCTAAAGATTTACCTAGGGCGCCAACACCTTGAACCAACTCTAGGGCCAGTTCTTTGGGGAATGGAAACATATCAACTTGGTTCCACAGGGGAAGACATGTCATGCACATATAGAGTGCAGTTAGACAGATGCATTTTGTTGCCAAAGAGTACTTGCACATGTAAGACACACATGTAGCAGCCAAAAATAGGCCCCTTCACACTTGCACCAGCCCTATTGTTGCCCCATTGATTCCCACGTGTACCTGCCACAGCTGCTACAGTTGCACAAGCAACTCCATTTTAGAGTGATTTGTCACATCTTTGTTGCTACTTCAGTCTACCCCATTTCTCCACATGTACCCACGCCCATTTAACAACACACACATGTGCAAATAACCGCTGCACATTTTCCAAAAATACATCCATTTCCAGGAGTGGAGATCTGTTGATTTCAAATTGACCACAAATGTGCTCACCCTCCTTTCTAAAACTGACATAGATTTCAGAAAATCTCACTTCCGTGTCGCCATCTCTTAAACGGCCTTTAAAAAAAGGAGCCTTGGCATGTTTCATGTTAGCTCAGATATAAAACTAATGTCATAAAATATTAAAAGACAGTAATATTGTAAATTTCAGATCATGTCCTTATGACCGGGCAGTGTCTCATCACAGAGGAAATGATGTTTTGTGTAATATCATTTGCTAGAAAGACTAAACCATAACATTGATTCATACTCTGGCAGCAGGACTATCAGGATATATTACTGCAACATGATACTGACAAATCTACTTTATTTTATGTCACATATTACTTATGTTATGTGATGAAACAAATGGTGTAATTATCCTAATTTTAATATCTAAATGTGAAAGTTAAGTCCATTGAATCTTTTTAATACCTGATAAATCAGATTTTCATTATTCTCTGCTGTAGTGCATCAGTATTTCTTTAATCTCACTAGCAAAGGTTTTCTTTCCCATGTGGAGGTTCGTGCAGCATATAAACGGAGTGATAGAATTTCATTCCAAAAAGCATTAGAGGGATCATATGTTCTGCCAACCTTGCAACTCCATCTCAGGAAAGTTGTTCACTTTTACAGCACTTTGCTTTAATGTGTTCCATGACTGCAATTAGATCAGTACCTAGAGGAAATGTATGCACTTAGAAATTGATTGTACAACTATTAATAGTGTTTCTGAATATTGTGTTAGATAGTAGGGAGATAGATACAACACGCAAGGTTCTTATAATTGAGCATTAATGCGAAGATAAGCATGCAAACAGCATTAACATACATTGAGTTTGCAAGCCCTTTTAGGAGGAGATAATACGCTAAAAGCAAGTGGTAACACTAATCACAAATCGTAGTTGCTTTTAGCAAACCAAAGGACTTTTTGATGGTCGTGGTAGTGTTCCCCTTTCACTAACTGACAGAGCAAACACATCATTAACTATGTATAAGGCAAACATATTTTAGTATTTGAGCATGGAATGTTTTAAATGTACATGCTTATTTACAGTATTATAGTCTTTGTAAAACGTTGACACATTTCTGAGTATAATATGTGGGTAAGAAGGTGAAGTCATTTGAAGATCCAAATGAGAATCCCATGAGAACATGTAAAGGATCCCAACTCCAGGCTAGTAGTGGGACCCACTCCTCTAGAATAGTGAAATCCAGGGTTTCAAAATGAACGATTATAAAGTTCCAAACAAGAAACACCAAAAAACCCACAAAAAAAAAGGGGCATGTCTTCTAAAGGACGTTAGCTGCTACTGCGGGGCTAATGCTGATTTATCACCCGGCAGTAGCAGTTAAGAGGGGAGAAATGCAGATATTGCAGGCACTTTTTGGTGATATCTGCATTTTGGACAGTGAACTTGGGGCATAGGCAGGATCAGGACAGGGGGATGAGAATTCCTATTTTTGACATCCACCGTGCAAAAATATTTTGTGGGATGGTTGTCAAAAATGGCCTAATCACAGCTGCAGACAATGCCATCTCAAGAGGTGGCATTAGATGCAGCCGACTGTGCTGTGGGCCTCTTTGTGGCCATGATCGCCAACCAGATGCCTTGATTGGGCCCCCCCTTAACTTAAGAACATTGTCGGTGATGCAGATGTTCAGATCCGCGGTATTGACAAATAAATCAAAGTGACCTTACCCCCCCCCCCTTTCAGCAGTGATCCCCCCCTGACAGCTCCCGATCCCCAGTACTAGTACAAAGACAGTCACAGGAATTATTCTGAAGAGTGGCACGGAATGTTTCTCTCAGCAGGACTTATCTGATTAGCAAGTCCTACTAACCAGATAAGTCCTTTTGAATATTGACTCAGGAATATATACGAGGGTACCAGCACCAGAATATTGGATTATGTAATCATACTCTTATGACCTACCCTATTAAGTTTATTAAAAATCCTAATCTCAAAGGACATTTTTTTCAGTTTTCACTGCCTGCTCCTTTATCAAAAACTGTTTATGATTATGCAGTCAATTATTATGCAATCAATTTTACTGTATGCATTTTTTTTCCACACTTGCATGCTATGGTAGTAGCATGTAGGAAAACCAAAAGCTCTGCTGTGCACACAAGCTTCATGTAGCAATCCCAGCATTAAATGATCTTAAGGGAAAAGACAGATGATACCCAATCCACCCAATAAAAAGAAAGATTATTCCCTGCAGTCCAGACCACAACCCCAAACCCCACCACCCCTCTTCTGAACTGACCAGCAACCATTCTGGAGGTCCCAGTAATTGTCAATGACAGGAGTGGATACAAAGTTCATCTGCTATCCCAGCTGCCAAACTTCAAAGAACATCAGCTACTTGTATGTCACCTTGATATACAGTGACACACTGCTGGGTGGAGTCATTCAGAATGGGACTGCAGAAGGACCCCACAGTCTCTCCTGCTGCTGAAGAATGAAAGGAATTCAGGAATTGCACATGACCATTCCTGAACGGTGAGGGAGGGATGGAGGTGTGGTGTCTAGGCTAGCATGAAGAAGGGGCTCTTTCAGTTTGGGGGAAGGAGAGAGAGAAGTTGTTTCAGATGGGGTGCCTTCATTTGGCATTTGGGATTTAAGGAGACTGAGTGGTAGTTTCTTCAGAGATGGACTACTTCATTTGACATTAGGAGAGCTATACTTTTCATAGGGACAAAGCCTGCACCAAGGTGAGAGCGACCAGTTGGTCTTTTCATGAGGGCGGTAGGGAGGAGATACTTCACATGCTAAATGACTCTTGCACCTTGGAGAATTTAGCATAGAGGATTTCTACAAAAACCTAGGTAATTTTAGGCCCTACTATGCATATTGAAAATGTTATACTTGGTAGAAGACAGATGTTACATTTTTTGAATTTACTAACCTCACAGAACATAGCAAGGAAAGGACTGCATGTTATGCTATTTCCTGATGATAGATCCTTCTCTCATAAACCTCTAAGTTCACGCTGAACTTTTTGGAATATTTTGCCTCTTGAAGCAGGCTCTGAAGGACTGAGGAAGGCTATGGAAGTTAGAACGTAACTTTAAAAACCTACCTATTATTATATCACTTTTAAGGATCACTTTAGCTGACATTTTAGATTATGTTAAAATGATTCTTTACAATGCTTGTGATAGCATCCTAAGAGATGGAATCGAGAAAATATGTACCATCCTACATTATTTCATTAATTCTGCTATCTCATTGTTTTATTTCAGAAATACAAAATAAATTCAAATATAGACTATAGAAGATTGTTCATTCTATAGCATTGAAAATTATTGCAAATGTATGTGTTTAAAATTCTGCCCTCTGGAGGGGAATTTTACAAGGGACGTCCAAGTGCAATCTGGGACATCTACGCCAGAATGTCTGAAAAAAAGCAGGCATGTCCAGGCGCAGACATGATTTCATAAACTTAGACGTGCTGATAGGAATCTCTATGGAGGCATCTAAGACATCCTCAGAAACATACTTCTAGAACCTGGATATCTAGGATAGCCTACTGGTTAGAGTACTTGACTAGGAACAGGGCCAGCCAAGTTTCAAGTCCCACTGCTTCCATCATTGATGTTGTACTGGAGATGATAGAGCCTTATCCTCTCTGGATGTTTTTCAGCTAAAACAAGCACTTTTCAGGTTTAAACGTAGCTATAACACTAGATATCCATGACGCTTCTGAGATCAGGCTGAGAAGTCCAGGTTCCTGGGAACTCCTCCACCATGCCCCAATTCAGACTTGGACGTCCCCAAATCTGGCTTCTAAAATTGCTCTGGAGACATCTCTATGCTTGTTGTCAGACACCCAAAGCATAAATTGGGTTTCCAAAATAAGCCCTATAGTGTTTTATTCTAAAAAGCACCTCTCTTAAAAATATTAAATTCAATTTAATGGATCACATTAAATGAATTTGGAATTGAATTCAACCCATTGTAAAGTGAGAAACTTTCTCTCTAGCCAGCTAGTGAAGTCAGATTTACTGTAGATCTATTAAAAGCCTAAGTTACATGGTATGTTAATGATGCATGAGGGGTTGAACTCATCCAAATCCTCCACATTACCCCTAATGGATGCATTTACTCTGATAAATACACATTTTATTTATACCACCATGTGTCCTTCAGTCTTTCAGAAGGCACCGATCTGATTTGTATGGTGAAGAAATAACCATATATTAATCATCTCCCCCCCCCCCCAAATAAAAAACCTCCTACATTTATTTTAATATATGTTTCATGTTTTGCAGTATATTTGTGCTACTCAAACTCAATTTTTGTTTTATTACGAGCTGGAAGTGAAACTATTTCTTTAATCTTGCTTGAGGCTAGCCAAGAGCAATCCTGTCTTAGTATCACATGTTCCAAGAGAATACTTATGCCTCATTTAAATTGTATTTATTTCAGTCAGACATACTATAATTGTTCTTAACTGCCTCTTAAATGTGAGGGTTGCAGCATCTGATGGAGACATAAAGAAGATGGAAATAAGCATATTTGGTTGATTATAGCACCAACATTGGTCACTGCACTTAAATGAGAAACCTCTCTACGTGGTGTAATACAGAAGTTACTTTAATTTCATGATTTTTGACTATTGCCATTTCATATCTTTGAAACTGTTCCTATCATCCTTGATTTGTAAACCATAACACAATCCCTATTTATTTTTGGTTAAAGTAGTTCTGTTAGCAGCCCTGACATATCTTTATCAATTACGAAAGCATCTTTTTCACCATCAAATTGCCTCAGGGATTTATAATACATAAAACAGTTATTCAACTAATTTACCAAGAATTTCACTAAATATCATCAGGAATTTGAAGGTGTGCACAGAGCTGCAATGTTTTGGGTAAACTGTATGCACTGCAATAAGAAAATCTACCAGCAGGTTACCCACAGACCAGACAGGGTACATTGTAAACTTTTGTAAAGGTTCTCTCTTTTTTTCATTTTTTATAATTACATTTACTCTGTTCACTCATTTCTATTCTTTTACAACATATTGAACTAAATAAAATGAATGGATGTGAATTGAACACTAAGGGGCCTGTCAACTAAACTGTGTTAGCTGCTACTGCGAGGTTAACGCGGAAATATCACCTGGCGGTAGCAGCTATTGCTGAGGAAGTGCAGAAAATACAGACAATTTCCGCTATGTCTGCACTTTCCATGGTAGTTGCAGGCAAAGGAGGGATAAGGGTGGAGAGTGGATGGTGTGTGGGTAGGCCTGCTGGGAGCAGCTACTGCAAGCAATTGAATCACACAGCAGCTGTTCTGATTTGCAGGCTTCTTGGATGAAGTTACTGCAAAGCTATCCCCCACAAAGCCAGCAGCACCTCCATGGTATCTGCAGGGGAAATACTAGGAACACCCTTTGCAGTTAATGCAGAATTTTTGCTGCTATCATCCCGCGTTTATTTTTATTTTAGACAGTTTTGTATACCACCTTATCCTTCCTTGTCCACCTAGTAGACGGACTACCTAAAGAGGTTGATAAATAATAGCTCTGCACATGTTGTTTACTAAGGGGTATGTTTACTAAACACTGAAATTGTGCGGGGCCGCGGTAGTGTGCCTGCGCCATATAAGGAGTGGGCGTTCCAGGCTGAAAAAGAAAAACTGGAATTTACATATGCGCAAAGGTGCGTGGCGCCCACGTGCGTCCTGCACATTTGCGCATGGGAAAGCTGCGCATGAGGCATAAGTGGCGCGCTGATATACAAGCAGGAGAGCAGAGCCACAGCACAATGGTGTACACACTCACCAACAGTGCAGGGATCAGGGGTTCAATCCCCCACAATGCCCATCCAAGACAGCTGTCTGAGGCATGTAAATAATGGACAGCAGAAGGCAGCACACTGATGGCCATAAGGCAATGCATCAATGTTTTTGGGGGCATTTTATTTCATTCGTCTTAAGGCAGCGCGCTGTTAATTTTGGGCGGCATAAGGCGGCATGTTAACTCCGGGCGTCAGAAGGCAGCGCGCTGATGGGCAAAAGGCAGCACGCTAATATTTTAGGAGGCATATTAATATGGGGAGGCATAAGCAGCGCGCTGATGGACAAGCAGGGGAGCAGAGCCATGGCACAATGGTTAAGACCATGACCAATAGTGCAGGGATCAGGAGTCCAATCCCCCACAGTGCCCATTGAAGGCAGCTGGTAGAGGTGCTATTTTAGGAGCCATATAAATAATGTCCGGCATAAGGCGTTGCGCTGATGTCCACAAGGCAGTGCGCCAATGCTTTTGGGGGCATTCTAAGGTCGGCAGGCATATGGTGGCAAGCTGATGTACAAGCACAGGAACAGGAACACAGCACAATGGTCAAGACACTGGCCAATGGCACAGGGATCATGGGTTCAATCCCCCACAGTGGCCAATGAACAAGTCTGGCTGAGGTGTTATTTTAGGAGGCATATAAATAATGGGCAGCATAAGGCGGCACGCTAATGGTTTAGGAGGCATATTAATATTGGGCGGCATAAGGCAGCATGCTGATGTGTAAACAGAAGAGCAGAGCCACAGCATAATGGTTAAGGCACCTGCCAATGGATCAGGGGTTCAATCCCCCACAGTGGCCAATGAACAAGGCTGCCTGAGGCATATAAATAATGGGCAGCATAAGGCGGCGCGCTAATGGTTTAGGAGGCATATTAATATTGGGCGGCATAAGGCGGCGCGCTGATGGGTAAGTAGAAAAGCAGCACCACAGCATAATGGTTAAGGCACCTGCCAATGGTGCAGGGATCAGGGGTTCAATCCCCCACAATTCCCAATGATGACAGCAAGTTGAGGCATATAAATAATGGGCGGCATAAGGCAGCATGCAAATGCTTTAGGAGGCATTTTAATATTGGGCGGCATCAGCAGGGCGCTGATGTGCAAGCAGAAGAGCAGAGCCACAGCACAATGTTTGAGGCACCTGCCAATGGTGCAGGGATCAGGGGTTCAATATGCCCAATGCTGACGCCAGTCTGAGGCATTATTTTAGGAGGCATATAAATAATGGGCGTCATAAGGCGGAGTGCTAATGGGCATAAGGCGGCGCGCTAATGGTTTAGGAGGCAATTTAATATTCGGTGGCATAAGCAGTGCGCTGATGTGCAATCAGAAGAGCAGAGCCATAGCACAGTGGTAAAGACACTGTCCAATGGTGCAGGGATCATGGGTTCAATCCCCTGCTGTGGCCAATCCAGAAGGCTGGCTGAGGCATTACCTTTTTTGAGGAAGTTTGCTCTAGTAAACATTTCACCTTTTACAGAAATTACTAATGTCAGCAAATGCATGCGCAAAGCACTGTAATATAAGGTGCTTCATAAGGTACCCTAGAGGGCATATGTTAAAGTGCACTGAGCAACCAGGCAACCTACACTGTTGCCTATAGGGCGGTTCATATGTGCTGTATGAGGCACGGCAAGGTCAGAGCACTCTTTCTGCTGGCAGCACTCTGCAGTGTAACGCATGGAATCCTCACTAGGTGTGAAGACATACAAGAAGGAACAGCAGTGTAGCTCAAAGTCTAAGACATTGACTGACGGTGCAGGGGTCATGGGTTCAAATCCCCTGTGAATAAGGGAGGCTGAGGTATGTCCCTTTTCTGTGTGCAACTGTACACCAATATGTGCTGCCATCAAAAAGGAACCCCACCCTTGTGCCATATATTTATGCACCTTTCAGGGTGTCCCAGAAGGCACATCCCAAAAAACCATGTTGGCAAAGGAGAGGCATAATGTTACCCATAGGCCATGTTGACAGTGTGGCAATGCATAAGGCAACATAGTAGGCACCCCATATCTTGCATGAATTGAAGGTGGGTCAAAATATGGCCAAAGGATGTATAGGTGAACACAAAAATGTTTGTCATGAGCAGTATCATCCCCGAATTTGAATGGAAAGAGAGGTATGTGCCAAACACACAGGTAACTCAAACACTGCACAGAGCAGAAAGGGAATACAATACAAATGCCAAAGAAGGCTGTATATCACAGCTGATGGACCACACAAATCAGATAGAGGCCATGTTGCAGCTATAAAAAGTGGATAAACATATCGAGGCCAGCTCGACCCATGCACAGAGTGATGGCAATGTACGATGCTATAATGACAGTGTGTGACAGAGGATGGGGAGATGTGTGCAGCAGAGGAGGCTGAAATGGCAAGATAGGTAAAATATCAGGATGACTGTGGAGTAGCAGTGCCATGCTGAGAAAACACATGTGAGGCAACCAGGGAGAGGTGCAATGTAGGAATCTGTAGGAGTACAGGACATGGGTCCACAGCATGCACAGCAGGGTAGGATGGGACACAGCTGGCAGACAGAGGATGGACGGAGGGATGCCGCGCAACTCTGATGAGGGTACAATGTGTTGAAAGCACAGATCTGCAAAGATCTGACTGTCCTATGAATGAAAACCACCTATACAGGACAAGCATACAAACCAAAGAGAACAGAGAGGATGCACACCTCCGAACATCACCACAAATGGCAATGCACAAAACGGTAGGCCAAGCCACCAATGTGAGCGTCTCATCAAAGGCAGCATAAACAAAGTGTGCATGCAAAAACAAAAAAAGCCGACTGGCTGGCAGGACAGCCAAACGACGAACACTAATCATGGCCAAATGCACATGCAGATCTGCTGAGTACAGACCAGTTCACAGTCTGAAATTGGGACCAGCGACACATGCAAACACACAATGAAATGGTCTGCAGGGAACACAGCATGCAAAAGAGGAGAAAATAAGCCCCAAAGGCAGTGGTGAACGCTCTGTGGAGCTGGTGAACAAACTGGATCAGGACAGGAGAGAACTCAACATGCTAACAGGTGTACCACACACCAGCTGAACCACAGCAATAACAACCCCCCATGTGCACTGCCATGTAAACAGCATAAAGTAAGCGACCTATGTAACAGATAATACCTGATGGCTAGGCAGCACAGAGGGCGCACCGAGGGGAACAATGAGCAGAGGGAAGGGTGTGTGTAGAGGTTATGAACCTGATGGTATCTAATGGCGGAGTTAACAATACCAAAGAAAAACAGGTAAACCACATGTGCGGATCAAACCTGCAAAGGACAGAGTTATAACACATGCCTCTGACCACTCCCAGAAACAGCACACTGAGAACAATGGTTAAAAAATCCACCAAAGGGAGGGTGTGTATGGGAACATGTAATACCCAGTGATGTGGCATATGGCTGCCAGATACACAGCTGCCACCGGAAAAGGATGTTAACACAGGTGGCCCATGTGCATGACAAGCAATTCCCGAGATACAAGTGTCAATGTGCTGAAAGAGTGGAGGAGTAACCTAGTGGCTAGAAAACAGGTTTGCTTACCAAGCAACTAGGGCTCAATTCACGCTAGCACTCCATGTGGCCATGGGCAAAGCACGGGCCCCCCCAAGACCGTGGAAGAAAACCAGACAATCCACATCCACTAACACTGACAAGGAAAACATGGAGTGTCTGGGTCACAAGGAGTCAGGACAGATTCAAATTCACACATTGCAATGCATGTTTGTCCCCATGAGCAAGTAGCAAAACAGACAAATGTCCGTCAAATACATAGCTTTATTTGAGTTGTTCATCAAAGAAAGTTTAGACAGTGCCATCAAAATATCAAGGTGAGTGCATACCTGGGGAAAGATCAAGACACCCGTAGCAGGGCATCAACCGAACACCTACAGAAAGGCCACCTGCTAGATGACAAATGAAGGAGCGCAAATATGATGTGCATCAGGTGCATGCTATGCAATGGGCAGTACGCCCCAACCCCACACCTGCTACTGCATGCCCCACGTTTTTGACGCACATATGAGTGCATGTAGACATTAGGTGCTTCACGGAGAGGGCAGAACACACAGCATATGTCCCTCAAAACATAGCCATCTGAAAAAACATGAGGCAGACAAACGAAAAAAACATATGACATCACAATGTTTTAATGTAAAAAAACCCTGTCACAAAGCAATGTGTTTGCTCTCACCTAATGCCTCCCTAAGAATCAAAGCTAAAACAATGTAGAGTCAAACAATAATCAAAAGCACAATGAGCATATGCTAACACTTAGCACAGGCACATGAACCTAGAATGAATAACAACTAAACAACCTGCAGTAATCTGCACAAATATCACCATGTTTGTTGGGTAGACAGTGTGTGACCACATATAGCACGGTACATGGACAGCACAATTGAAGGAGCACAACAGCCACCCACACAGCCACCCACAAAATATAATATGGCAATGTGTCGTTAACGCAGGGCATAAATAGCATTGTGCAGACGTCCAATGCAAGGTGTGTACATAGTCCCCGACTGTCACATCCGCACAGTAAGCTAACACAAGAAACAGCTTGTGAATATGTTACTGATGTGGTAACATCCGACTGTGCAGCACACAGAAGCAATAGGTCCACGTGCTGTGTTGCACAGAGTCAATCACAGGCATAAGCAGCATCCACATTCCAACATGATCCAGTGACACCACACATGCCCGTAAACACCCTTGGCCCATTGCAAACATAGATCCAGGATGGTGGGGTGCATGAAAGCTGAGTTGGGGTCAAACCTGTTTCATGTCCAGGTGGGGAGCAGGTGGACATACACAATAGGACTGTTCCTTCGTCGGCCGTATGTCACAAAATGGCTGTATGGCCTGGTAGAAACAAACAGAGGAGTGTACCCTGTGTGACATGTCACACCCATGGCCAAAACGCCACATTTACCAAACTGTGTTGGAATGAAACACAAACGGTGTCAATGTCAGTCCCTGCTGCACATCTGGGAAGCAGTAAACAGAGTCCAAAGTGCAAAGTGTATATGCAATCCAACAGGTCACGGTTAAAAATGTTCTCCCAACTCTGGCCATGCATAGTCAAGGGTAAGATTCCAGTATGGCACATTACTTGAACGTTCATGTGTGTCCCCTGCAATGAGCAGGAGTCCCAGCAATAGCATCGCTGCAAAACTGTGTTGGACAGCACTGTCAGGAGGAAAGCAGCAGTCCAAGAGTAATACTGTCCACCCGAGTAATGTGTCCCACTTTCCAAGGTCAACGATTCAATGGCTCAATTGCCCCCAAGAAAGTCCATGGCGCTGTGTCCTTCAAGAGGTTGGTGATGGCGATGCCAGATGCACTGTAGGAGATGTGTCGCGTATGTCCTCTGCCCTGTGTCTGGAGAGAAGAAGTAGTTTATTGTTAGACACCTTGCAAAAGCTGCACGATTTGCAGAGAATCACACCTTAGAAATTACTGAGGAAAGGGATGCAAAGGCAAGCTTGATTTGATATCACCACACAATAATCCACTTTTGGGTGATATAATGATTCATAAATGCAGACACGTGTGCTACATGGATATGGTCAAGACCATGCTCATGTCACACAGGTGTCCCACAAATACACACCATATGCATCTGTGTTTGTCACCAGAGAGACAACAGGACATGCACATGTGACAAACATTAAATCACCAACAGGCACAGCCAGATGTAATCCCCCAAATAGCAAAGGTGCAATGTACCTTGGGTGTGCATCAGGTGTATGTCATCAATCCCTGGAGTGAATAAACAGCCATATCATGTCTCTGTGAAGGGAGACAATGTCATCAGCACGTGTAGCATCAGCATGTCAAGCTACTGATGATGCATGTCCACATTCTGTTGATAAAAGAGAAAAGATAAAGGTGCTCCACATTGGACCCAAAGACAACAAGATACAGCTCTGGTCATAGCACACAACCCATGTTGGAAATGTTTCTAAGGTAACCGCCACCATCGTATAAGTAGCACAGTCACAACCGCTCCCCCGGTGTACTGACAACTCACAACACATGATGATGTACTGTGCCCCTACACTGGCGCATCACACAGATGACCCATAAACAAGCACCCAAACAGTATGTAAAGGTCAGCATGCAAGCTGCAAAATATGGCCTGTATGTCCACACATGGAGATTTGCAGACATAAAGGCCCAGTGAACATGCAGTGATACCCTGTTGTGGGCAGCTGGTACAATGTTGGTGTACGGAGCAAGTGTAGCCGACACCAAAAGGGAAACCAAAACCCCCCACACACATGCAGGTCTGTTGTACATGTCCCAGAAACAGTGTTGCCGAGGACATAATGAACACAAACACCTGGGGATATGTGTGGCAAAAACAAGTGATGGGTTAGGGAGCCATATGGAAAAAAGGTGAACCACCACATATGCCCAACATGACACATCATGGAGTACATGTTGTCCCCCACACCACAGACACAGACAATGTAGCTGTAGATCCACCTACCTCAGTCAACAGCAGCTTGGCTGCTGTCCAGTCACATGCCAGTGCACCACAACAACAGCATCATCACAAAGTATGTCCTGTTCAGTGTGAAACACAAGAGAACAAACAATATGTCATGTCCCAGCGGTACAACACACACTGCAGCTAACTGTCTACACCTGTCAAATCCCACTACATCACATACTGACTGACTGTGCTATCTCACAATGTACAGATCTCACACATTTGAGAGGCAGCACGGCGTTGTTGGAGGCTATCCACATATGTGTGTAATCTCCCTGGCCCCCCCATTACTTCGCTGCTGTAGCACACCCAGGTAAATATAGTTGTCTGCTCCCTCCATGTTTCTGCCGCACTCCAAAGTACTATCTCAGCCTGAATACACCAGACTGCCAACAATGTCTCCTCTCCATGTTTACTATTTTCCCACCATTGGCAGGTAACCCACTGTCAGTTGGTGAAACACATGAACATATGCAGGTGCCTCTCCTGTAGACAATGGTCACATACATATCCTGTTGTGTGCATCACACACCGTAAATAATATGGTCAGCTGTGTGCTGATTATGAGCACAAGTAGGTGGCAATGTCAGCCACCCATCATGAAAACCACACCCCCATGTATGACAGTGACCTGACCATGATGGCTGCATGTCACCCCACTGTGTGTCTGTGAGATTGTCAGAGCATGGATAGACAATATATATGCACCTAGCATCAAGATCTATCACCTATGTCTGTATGTGTATGCGGATGTAACTCTCCAGTGCTAGGGGATGCCAGGTAGGTGATGATGTGGACAGTACCCTCCTGCCCCTCACGCAGACACAGCCTGTAGCTGAGGCATGATGGCAGATGTTGAGATAGCAACAGCTAGATATGCCATGTTCTTCCTCGAAAAAAAGGGTAAACGCAAGCCACACACATATTCTGGGCTACAAATGTCTAAGGTAACGCACACGTTGATGATCCGGCCAGGATAACCTCTGTATGTGTGTACATATGCAACACAGCACTGAGAGACTATTCTCAACACAAACATATGTATCAATGATACACCCCCAGACTGGAGACTGCACAGGTCCCCATCCTTCACCATATCAATGTCAGGCTTAGGTGATGATGCATACATTCTGGGAAAACGTGCGTTTGCAGTAACCCCCTCACCAATAGTTGATACCATCAGCAACATGTCGTGTGATGCATGTGTATTGTGTTATTTATAACATGTGGCGCCACCCATAGGGAACATAGCCAGTGGACAAGAGCGTAACACCCACACAAACAGCCCTAACGTGGACATCATAAGCAAACCCCACCTGACATCTGTCCCCAAACATGTGCAGCCTACCAAATGTGAACATCCTACCATATGCCAGTCATCCAAATCCCCCAAAATGAGAGAAAAAATGAAATGTGGTTTTACAGCTGCTGCTATCACGAACAGCCAATAACTGGGGATGTGTGTCTCATAAGCTCACACAGGTATATTAACATCCACCCACATTATCCGTTACCACCCACAGTTGTGCCCTGCCCACATTGCTTATTGCACATGCATGCCTATCGTTGATGTGTGAACTGTAGGTTACATGTCAATGCATTGTGACAGACAAATGAATAAATTTACAGATACACCACCCTTTATAACCATAACACACATAGAAATACACGTGTAGGTGGGAAGATAGCCAATATGTACATGAGAAGATCTCAGCAATCACCCTCCGCCTGACTGCTGTGCCTTCCCGTGTGTCACCAATGGCATGTACAGGGGGGCACATTGGATCATCTTCCAGATCCTCATTAATCTCTGCAGGGATATTGTGCCTGAGAGCAATGTTGTGCAGGATGCAACAGGCTATGATTATCTCTGCCACAGTCACTGGCCGATATTGTAAGGCACCGCCAGTCCTATCCAGACACCTGAAGCGACTCTTCAACATGCCAAAGGTGCGCTCTATGACAGAGCGGCTGGAGGCATGGGCCTCATTGTACCTCCGCTCTGCACGTGTCTGTGGCTGACGCACAGGGGTCAGCAGCCAGGGGCGACACCCATATCCTGCATCACCTGCAGAAAGAAATGTTTCATGTGAATACAGGGGTTAATGTATCTCAAAACGTCACATGTTAGGATGTGAGAAACCAATGCACAATACACACAAAAATACACATATGACAGCCCAACTATTAACTCAGGGGAAAAAGGCCTATGATGAGGAAATAGTACCACAAGGCATATCGAGTCTGTACAGCTATGGCAAACACTACAGCACGAACATCTACACCTGCAGAGATCCTCTGTGTGTGCAACATGCAAATTGTAATGCAGTTTGTGTCCACATCTCCACCACCTCCACTGTGTGACAGTAACACCGATCAACGGATCACAAATGCAAAGTTCATGTCTGACAATGAGACAAGGACATACATGCTCTCCTCGGAGGTAGTCCCACACCCAGAACACGTATGCCATCGGAGGACTTGCAAAGTGTAAACCATATCACATCTATACACCATGCACACTCAGGACGACATATCAGGATGTAGCAGTCTGCCACCATATCTTGTGGACTATTGACCAACAATTTGTGTAAAAGCCATCCACTGCACTGTCCCCCTCCAGTCTACCTGTTTGTGAAGGTTTGCTCCACATCGCTGGACACTGTACCACACATGAGCTTCCATCAACGACATATATATAGGTACTTTAACTAACATGTATCTAACAACAGGACCTCTCATTATGCACCTATGTAGCCCCCCTGACCTTGCCGTCACCACCCTAGAATGTTCAGCTACATCAGGAACATCATATTCCACGACGATATCACCAGCTCATCCACATGGTGCGAAGGTACTGTACCACCAGTACTGTGTGCCATCACTGTTGTGACGCAGGCAATAAGCGTGACACCACAGATACATAAATGTCCTCCCAGCTGTCTCCCTCCTCAACATACATCAGAGACTTCCAGAAACAACCTCCTGTGATATAGTCCCTCACGGTTGACCAGACAGTAATGAGGGATTGTGTGAACCCAAGACACACATGACAAGGGGTCGTTGTACGGAATAGCAATACACTAGACGTTACATGACATACAGATGCTAGCAACAAGTTAACTAGCAGCACATGAGTATGTGACAGGCATCGAAAAACACCCCCCCACCCCCATTCACATGTGTCAAGTTGACACATGCACACATACACTAGGAGGGATAAGCACTAAGAGAGCCATAAGCACATGGGGGTAGACACATGAACACCATTTGCATGTTAGGGTCATATAATGTACCAATGAAGATGGCACCATGTACAGCAATCTCCCTGTTACTATACGTCTCCAAACATGTAGCAATGTTACTCCACAACAGTTCTGTGTCTGGCAAACTTGTTCTAATTGGAAAGGGCACAGCCAAAGTCAACGGTGGCCAAATATGACATGTTACATTCCAAACGGTAGAAAGACAAACATTGACAAATGAATTTGAAATACTCACCCAGCAATATACAGTCTGCAAACTGGCCCTCCTCAAATTGGGTGAATAGTGCCGAGCAATGCAGGATATAGGAGTCATGGGTGGACCCTGGAAACCTAGGGACCACATTCAGAATATGCAGATTAGCATCACATACAACCTGAACATTCAGGGAATGGTAGTGTTTGCGGTTGCGGAACGCTACCTCCCTGTCTCTAGGCGGGACAAGGGCAACATGTGTGCAATCAATAGCTCCCATCACGTGTGGTATCCTGGCTAAAGCCTCAAAAACCTGGTTCAGGGTCCCCCACTGTTGCCTAGTGTGGGGAAGGGCTATGTAATTCCCCACCCGGCTGACCATGGCACGCAGTACTTGGTGGAGACATCGGGAGAAGGAGGGGCGGCTCATGCCACCCACTGCACCCACAGAGGATTGGAAACAGCCAGAGGCAAAGAAATGTAAGGCAGCAAGGAGCTTGACTAAACCTGGTATGGCATGGGACCAATTAGTTAGGGACTCGAGGTCAGGTTTTAGATCCTCATAGAGCTCCCTAATAGCCCTTGTGCTCAGTCTGTAAAGGGAGATGACCTGGTCCTCACGCATGTCCTGGAGTTGGGCTCTGGGCCTGTAGAGGCGAGGCTGCCGAGCCTGCACCTCGGCATGCCTCCTGCGCTGTGCACGGACAGCACATGCTTGGACCGCCCCCACAGCTGCAGGTCTGATTTGCTGTGGGACTACACCCATGCCCTGTGCCTCATCCCCCTGGACACCATCTCCCCTGTCCTACAACCGCAGCATCTGCCCACTGTTCAAGGCACATGCAGCAACATATATCTGTGACATCATCTCCTCCCGCCCGGCCACACAAACACACTCCAACACACACACAAACCTCCTTCAACAGTGACCAAATAACAAACACCAACAGACACACGAAACAAAAGGATGCAACGCACAATACAATACACGCAATACAATACAAGACACACAATACAATACAATACAACACAATATACAATGAAATCCACACCAACTCTTGCCTTGCTCACTCTGTCACCCTCTCCAAACACACGCCTCGCCTACAATACAACCCTCAACGTGGACTATCTCTGCCAGAGGATATATAGATGCCTGTCCATTGGCGTTAGCTGCGCATGCGCAGTTGTGCGTACCTGCACGACGCGGAGGTGCGTCGCACCCATGTGCAATCGACTGAGCATGCGCTGGCATCTGTGCGCGCCGCGCAGGACAGGGTATGTGTGCTGCCCACATACACACCCCACATACACCACCACATACACGCCGCCCACATACACACCCCCTTGCACAGCTCAGGCACACCTCCGTGGCACGCACAGATGCCAACGCATGCGCACATACGCGGTACGCAAAAACAACGCCCATGCACAACAGCGCATGCGCAATGTCAAAACGGAAACAAAATTGGCATGCAACACCCTGTAGCCCAGGTAAACGTCGAGGGTGTTGTTAGGAGTACTGAGGAGTTTGTGACATATTGATTACTGTGTGTTACTGAGGAGGTAGGAGGTAGTACAGGAGGAGAGGAGGCTGTGTGTGTGTACAGTACTTTGTTTTGTGGTGTAGTCTGGATTGTGTGTCTGTTTGGTGTCCATCGTTCCGTTCTGTGTAGGGTAGGGTGGGTTGTCTGGTGTGTGGCATGGTGGGCTGCTCTGTGTAGGGTGTGGTGAGGTGTTTTGTGGTGGGTGGGGAGTGGTGAGGGGAGAGGGTGATGGAGAGAGAGGGGGAGAGGGAGATAGAGAGGGAGAGTGAAGATGAGGGGGTTGTTGAGGCGGACCAACATGTTAATTTGGAGGCTGGTGGTGCGGGGACACCGGAGCCTGAGGCTGTTCCAGGCCCATCGGGGAGGCCACAGGCAGAAATGTCCAGACACACGGGTAAAAGGAAGCACATACCTGTGCCTGACGCTCAGAGAAGGAGGGCTCTCCGTTTCTCAGACCCAGAGAACCACATCCTCCTGTCCATGGTTCTGGAGAACTATGATGTACTGTTCGGCCACCTCAGTAGCCGCACAACGGTGGCAACACGCAATGCTGTGTGGGAGGATGTCAGGGTAGTAGTGGCTGGGGCGGGGGGTCCATCCAGAGACATCGACAGTCTCAAAAAGAGATTCTCCGACATTAAAAGGGGGGTACGGCAGGCAATGGTTGCAGAACATCAGCATGCGCATGGGACAGGTGGCGGTGGCCCCCTCATCCACCCACTATCGCCCCTGGAGCGGGAGCTTGCAGCAAGGCTTGGATCTATCTACACCTGTGGCCTGACAGAGTTCCTGGACACCGCCCACCCGTTGGCAGGTATGTATGATACGTAGTGACGCCACAACATATAGCCAAACAGCCTATGCGTAGCACTGTGCAATATTGCCATTATGAAATCTGTCCATTAGCAGAGCATGTGCAGCTGGGACCTCATTGAAGGTTGGGGTTCATAGGTAGTCCTCATAGTGTATGCCTCTCATCTTCAATATGTGTTATAGGTTCCGAGGTCATGAAATGTCCAAACGTAAATGGCTCTTTGTGACATCACCCAGGTGTCACTGAACCTGTGAGGTAAAACTAACATAGCTCACTGCTGCAAACAAGAGATGTAGGCCTTACACAGTTGTTGGATAGGCAAACCTGCAACCACTGTCCACAGGACCCACAAACAACACGCACAGTGAGGCACAGCTCACCTCTCTGACCTTCCAAATGTCACCTATGCTGTCCCACCTATGGAGCCTAATCTGCGGGCCAATCCATGAGAGGAGCAGAGATAGGGTATAATCCTGAGAAGCTGCTCACATATCTAACATTTCATCCCACAGCAACCCTGTGATGTAACCAGCCCAGTTTGGCAACAGTTGTTGCAATGATCTAATCACACCATCCCAGGGGTTTATTATACCCCTCACTGACATTCAAGATGCATGCCAAGGGGTCTGTCTCCCCCTCCAAAACCGGGACAGGACTCTGCTGGTGTCGATGCACACGCATCCGCTCCGTCCGCACTGAGGCCGACATTCCCACCTCAGAGTCCACAGCAGACTCATTACTTAGTGAGCAGGACTCTACAATGCTCCCAGAGCTGGGCCTCCCACCTTCATATCGTCCTGCAAGCCCTGTGAAGCAGTACCTGGTGGGATAACTGCTGTCAGAATACCCCCTGAACCGACGGTCCCACCTGTGCTGCCCTCCCCTTGGCTATGGCCTCTGAACCACCTGCTGTTATGTCAGTGCTTGCTCTGTCAAACATATCTGTATGGACACTGGTTATATGGTGTGGTCCGTACACAGCCGGCACAAGCATGTGGCCCCATCTCCCTGTTGTGATCTGAATGATTGTTTGCCAGGGTCATGTTGTGACTCCTAACATGACATCTTTGTTACAGAAACGTCACTATGCCTGTCACTGCCCTATGTCATCGTGCAGGGAGAATAGTGCCTATGGAAACAGGAGAGAAAGTGCAGAGCACTTGTAAAACACGTAGCTCCAAGCACATGGCTGAGGGTTGCTATGAGCAACTATCAGTAACATTAACACAGGGTGTAGGAAAACGCCCCAGCAACAGATTACCTCATGGCCCATTAGCTGAGCAGGGACAGCTGCATACACCTGAGCCACGTAGAAAAAATAAAACATATGCATCTCATAAAGAGTCAGTCTTGAGCAGTGAAAGGGCTAACCAGGACCACCTCAGTTGGAGGAGAGCCAATCAGGACCACCTCATTTGGAAGTGGGCTAACCAGGAGAGTGATATCCAGGAAACCTACCTAGAAACCTCTGACGGAGATTCCAGCAGTCTCACAGAGGAGTTTGGCCAGGAGAGGATTCCTGCAAACAGGCACAGAGAAGCTGTGAGAGGAAACTATCCTGAATGCAGGTACCAGGAGGGTGAAGGTGGTTTCCCCAGGGAGTTTTCGAAGCCCCGAGAGAGAGGTCCTGTGGGGGGAAGGGAAAAACTGTCAGAAGAGAAGAGCTGTTTCCAATTTCCCGGCTCAAAAGGTCTCGGTAGAGCTCAGACTGGAGAAAGGCCAATTCACTGTAATAGAGGGGCAATTTAAAGGCAGGTCGTCAACTACAACTATCCTGAAGTGTATGGACCTCTAGGGGAGATATCTACACTACACGGTAGCCTGCCTTTTCACTTCAATAGTGAAGAGGAGAGACGCCCTGGTCAGAAAGAAGAGGGAGTCGTCAGTACAGACACCATTTACAGTTCTCCAGAAGTAAATTATATACAAGCCCCTGAACAGATGGACTGTGTTGATTGCGGGGAAGACGTGGGGGATTATCAAATAGACTGTACGCGTGCATTCCCAGATAGGGTAACCTCGCTATGCTAAAGTCTATAGAAGGGAAATCTGTTTAGGAGAACAGATTACATGTGCACAGCTCTTGATAATTACAAGGAGTGTTTCTCACCCGTTTGTTTTTGTGATCTTAAAAAAAGCATGATTTATATTTTGTAGGTCTATTTGGAGTTATGCCAAAGTTATGGGTTTTCCTCCCTTTTGATACCTGTTTTGCAAAAGCTCTCCCGGGACCGAATAGGAAGTATCTCTGTGGAAAAAGCCTAGCTGCTCGCTACCTCAACTACACCTCTTTAAAAGCTAGTGGGACTCCAAATCCCAGGGGCCATCACCTGTCCCAGTTTATTTAGAGGAGGCCGCACTGAACCCCTCAGGTCCTCTACCTACGGGGATAGGTAGGTGCATGACACCTAACACCAAAAAACCCATACCAATTAGGTCTCCCGGCATGGCTGTGATCAGCATTGAGGACCCAGCAGCCTCCTGCAACCCCCCCCCCCCCTACAGCTGTCGCAAATGCCACACCCTGTACCTATCCCGGTTTGCTCATGTGTGTTTGCTGTTACACCACAACCCCTGATGTGTTGCCATGTTGCAGGCCAAAGTCAGCATGTGTTCCTCATCCTATCCCTCCCACCACCTGGCCCAAAACTGTTAGTGAACATCAGCCACAACCCCACCCCCGCAACACTGTTGGACATGCCCTGCATGATTGAGTGGCCGTGCATCGAGGCATGTTGATGTGACATATCAACTGCAAAGTGCTGTATGTGCTCAGCAGGAGCCAAGAGGTGATTAATAGGTCTAGCGCACAGCACACCAGGCCACAGCCAGGAACATCAAGCACCCAGACAATAGCATCCCCCAAAGACTCATTCCCATAAAAAAGGCATGCACAGTCTGAAAGGGGTGGCAGTAGCAGGTGTGAGCACAGGGTCCCAGCAGGTTAACGGTGACATAGGTATCGCAGATGGAACGAGGCATGGGATGGGGGCAAGATGGTGGCCGCGACCATGAGCCCCTGAATGGCAAACCAAACAGCCGGTCAGGGGTACTGCACCCACATGTTCCCCAGGTACTGATATATGGCGGAGACATATAGGTAGGGGAGTGTGTCATCAGTACACATGCCGGCCTCCACCCTCATGTATGTGTTATCTTCAGCGCAATCAGATATATAGGTGTTGTGTGTAAACAGATCTGTGTCCTCTTTGATTGCTCACATTACAGGTGACTACAGCAGCATGGGGGCGCAGGAAGCGGAGGAGGAGAAGGTGGAGGAGGAGAATGATGAGGATGTGCCTGAGGCCTGCGATGACCCTGAGGCTGCCTTAACAGGGGGGAGTACAGGTGCTCCTGACGAGAACCTTCAGGCCCCTAGGACCAGCGGGTCATCACCAGGGCATGCAGCCAGCATCACACAGCCTGGTGATAGAACATCTATGGGTCCCCCCCCAATTGATGCAGGACCCTGGCACCCACCCAATGGACGTTCTGATGGCAGAGTTGCGTAGCCACACCGCAGAAGGATCACGTGATGCCGAGGGTGGGTGGCAAAAGATGGTCCCATACACAACGTTTTGGAAACTAGTCTCTGTGTGATGTGTGTGTGTTGTTTGTGGCCTTGTACCTCAACAGCTGCTACCTGCACGGGGTATATAGTCGCCATGTAGCGGGAAAATCACAGAGGTATGGCAATGGGTGGAGGATGGTCATGTAACAAACACCATAACATTCTAGGGTTAGTGAACACATTCATATGCAGACATAACTGCAGGGCTGTCTGCACTCCCACACGTTAGCATGACATAACTAGATGAATGCATTGACCATGCAACAGTCTGCCTCATCGTACATAGCCAGCTGACACGAAGACAACAGAGGGTCACCTGCCACATCCTCCACAGGCAATCGGAACAGACCCACCAAGCCCTATGTATCTCTGTATATGTCAGGTCACACGGCCCCCAGTCACTTAAGGCTGCAGTTTCAGGTGTACGCCAAACATGGGATAGGCTAGCGGCCGACAAAGACTGTCACGGCACCAATATACTTGGAAACCCAAAGATGACCGGGACAGGGATCATTTAGAGTTGGTAGAGAGAGGGGCCATTCCATCAGGGCTGCCCAGATGCCAAAATAGACGATGCCGTGCTTGACATACAGATTGATACATCAACATGTCCCCTTCGTGTTGACCTATGGGTCCCCTGATTGCATAGCTGTGGTGGTTGCCCACACGAACACACAGGTCAGGACATGACCTCTGTTGTGTATTACATCACTCCCCACACCGCATGTGGAAACCCATCTGCAAGCCAGTGTCACGGCACCCCACCCCCTATTCCTGGGGCTCCCCGCCCCACCCCCCATGGTGCAGCAACTGCTGTGGCCAAACCCATCCTGACATTGCTTGTATGCCACTGGGGTTTGTCAACCTCTGCTGCTACATCTGTTGCCCAATCCTCTCTGACCATGCACACCACCTGTCTAGCAAGGTAGGCACGCACCGGTATCAGGCCTCTCCCCTTTCACAACATGGTGTATGTTACACACACCATAGGCTGACAAATGATGCTTCCGTTCACATGCGCCTGTGAGGGGTTGTTATCCTGATGCAACCACCCCATCCGTGTGAGCAGAGCACCCTCCAACTGGGACCTGTCCAAGGTGTGTATGTCCGGAGAAATGTGGCCCCACCTGGTCTTCCTGCCCCCCACCTTTTCCAGAGCACCATTGATGGTGTGCCTCTGTTGTTGCTGTCCCTGTTTCAAGCTCCACCTCCCTTGCATGATGGACATGTGGTTGCTCTCAGGCCGCAGGACTATTGCAGACCCAGCGGTATGTGTGTGTCTCATCACAGCTACGTGAGTCTCGTGCTTGGTTACATTTCCGAGGGTGGACCGTGTCCTGTGTGTGGCTGTGACCTACACTACTGTGGCAAGGATGCCCCATAAACCCACACATATGTCTACAAGAGTTTGCCCTATCACAGTAGCAATCCTGGGGAAGATGTGTGACATGTTTGTGTGTGGATGTTGTCTAACACAGGGCTATCTTTCATACCACCCTGTGTCTCATCCACAGGCCAGCGGCTGGCACTGCAGGACATCAGGACATCCATCGATGTGACGAACACAAAGCTGGACCAGGCCACGGGCAGCTCCAGGTCCTCACTGAGGTCGTGCGTGCCATACCATTTTCACACATCTGTGAGGCCCTGGATGGGATGTTTGCGGTAATGCGCCAGGCAGCACCAGCAGCAGCACCAGCACCAGTGCCAGCACCAACACAAACACCACCACCACCATCACCACAGCCACCAACGCCCCCATACGCACAGGAGGAGGGGTAGCACCACGGGGGGGGGGAGGCATGAGATGGGGCAGGCGTGGGCGTCCACACCGTCGACAATGACAACAAAAATAAATATGTCTCACACAATACATGCAACGTGTGTCTCAAATGTGTGCACCTGTAGTCCCCTATGAAGTGTACACATGCAGGGTTTGTCCCTGACTATCTGACCAGCACCCTTGCACGTTGCTGATGTGTTGTTTGGATGGCCATGTATGCCTGCACCAATGCCACCACAAGACGTGTGTGACCCTCACAGTGTGTGTCTGCTGCCCCTGGGCAAGAGCAGGACGTTGTACACACACAACCATGTTCTGAAAGGGAGAATGTTCACAGACTACAGACTTAGTGCTCTGGCCCATTGTCATGTCGTCCCCTACCCACCCTCGCCAATGGGTGCAGATGGGTGCCAATTGTCCCTGCTTGAAACACAGATTGCATGCCATGGACCCCCCCAAGGCATGTATGTGACATAGGCAGACACGGGTGTCATGCATATGGTGGCCCATGCATTCAGAAAAACATGGGGTTACACTACGCCCATCCCTGTGTCACTTGTGTTTGCGGGCACCCTTACAAGGCAATATCCCATGGGCCTACCCTGGACCCATGCCCACACGCACATTTTCAGACCCCCTGACTGCATGTGGTGGCGGACCACATATGACACCCATGTCCACTTCTACTGCCCCTGCAGGTCCACATACATATCCCATGCTTGCATACATAGTGGGTGTGTAAGCAAAACACGTGACCATTGAGTCAACTGCAAAACACAAACGTTTATTGCCAACAACTGTTGCAATGGGCAACATGCCCCACATTCCCTGCCGCATGCATGTTGGTGGAACACATCACAGCACAGGGCACATGTGGACGTCACAGGTGCCATTAATAGTGCCTGTGACGCCCTTCGGCAGGTGGCCATCTGGATGGCAGCTGCGCCACATCGGTGGCCACCTGCCCAACAGCCCCAGTCAGACACTGCAGTGCGTGGTACACGACACGGACGTCTCGGCACATGTCATCCAGGGCCACAAGCACATCGTGCATGCACCTGCCAGCACACAGACACACAGTGTCCGTGGTCTGTGTGCTTGCATCTGCATGTGGTGTGACAGTGGCCCTGGATGGCGCAGGATCATGCTGACACCCGTCCCGTGCTGATGCATGCAGTGTCTGACTGCTGCCCCCTGGGCCCTGTGCTGGGCTGTGTTCCCCAACACCCCCCTCCCACCCTGCTCCCCTCCTTGCACAACCTTCCTCCACCCTCCCAGCCCAGGCAATAACTCCCCCCCTCTTTATCGCTCCCCCCCCTGGGCACCCTCTCCCCTGAACCACCCATTGTCCCATCATCATCATCCCCCTGGTTGGGGGAATGGGGGGCATCCTCGTCCTCCTCCCCCACGTCTGTCTCCAGAGACATCTCTGACTCCATCTCCTCCTCATCTGCCTCCTGCTGCTCATCCTCTGGATCCTCCTCCGATCGCTCCTCCCCCTCCCTTGCGCGGCGGGTGGTGGGCCTGCACAGAGAGTAGCCGGAGGGGTGTGGAGCATCGTCACTGGCATCTCCGTCTGTGAAGGATGACAGACATTAGAGCATGTCCATGTGTGGCACATAACACATGTACAGATGCAGGCAACACACAGGCTGGTGGGCCAATGGCCCACTTGAACCTGAGGATCATCCCTGCCAATACTCACCATCTTGGTTGGGCTCGTGCTCTCTGCTGCAGCATTCCAGGAACTCAGGATGGTATTGTCTGAGTTCCCGCCCCTTCTTCCTCAGATCCTCCACCTGTGGATAAGCAAACATTGTTTGGGGTCATCACTTACCACCTGTCACATGGTGTCTTAAAAACATGAACAAGCCTTGTGTGGGCAGCATCTTGCTGCTCCCCCACCCCTGCTGTGTGTGGCATATACAGCATAGTAACCCACCTCTAACAGTAGATCCCTTGGAAATGTGGGAGTAGGGTTGCACATATGTGTCAAGGCGGTATCAAACGAGCCTAGCTGGGATCAACATGCATTGTCACATAGGGCAGCAGTCAGCAGCATCAAAAGGTGACTGTATGCTGCCCCCCCCATATCACCACCACCCCACAACACAGCGGTGGAATGGTGGGGGAACAGAGACAGACAGAGGGGGGAGGCGAAAGGGGGAGAGGGGGAGCGTGACAGAGACATGGAGGCTGGGGGAGGGTGACACATCACGTAGGGGAAATGGTTTGTTTGGCCGGACAGATCCCTGCTGTGCCGTGACAGCAGCTGTTAAAGGTGGATATGTCTGCGGTCCCCTGAAACAAGTGGGACATAGTCACCACTGGTGGGGACCCCCTAGGCCCAAATTGCAGGGGATGCACCCCATAGTGGGGGGGCCCTGTGGTGGGTTCCACCTAACTAGTAGGGATCTGGGTCATCCCCTATGGGGGGTGCCTCAGAGATGTGTATGTATGAGATTGGTGTCTCACAGCGTCCTCAGCACACATAGCATCCCTATGTGGCCCTACATCAGAGCAGTACTGGCCCATGATGGTCTTCACCAGGCACCATGTAACTGCTCGTCAAATTCCGTTAACACAGACAGAATAGCATGTGGCCCGGGAGGCTGGCATGCCTCCCACATTGTGCATTGTGACATGGGCATGAACTGCAGATATTGTGCCATGCTAGAGGTGTTTGGGACAGTTGCCAAATTGTTCGTGGACAGTTTCCTATGGGACAGCAGTACTCACATGGGACAGATCAGCGTGTAGGGATAGTTTGGGGAACCTATGTGTTGCTGTGTCCCCTGCGAAAAGGGAACCAGTCCTCTGCCACATATCACAGTATATTGTTTCAGCCCTTCATCAGCGGCATGTGGCTATGGGATGGATACAGATAGCTGATGCTGTTCCACCAATTAGATATACCCATCCACCGTAGACATGACATGGGTCTGTAGGGTGTCCACATCATGCTGTGTCCCTGTGTATGGTGGGACAGGCACCAGAGCTTGCATGTCACTGATACGCCCTGCTGATGTGATGGCACCTATGGGTATTACCGTCAGGGACAATAACTTTCTAGACGTTGTGCGGTGGGCCACTGGCAGTCCCTGCATAGGATGCCCCACCACACATTTGCATACACATGACACATTTGGGGGCTACAGGAGAGGTGTCAGTGGGGGCATGCCCTCCCCCATGCATGGTTCTAGCAAAAGGGATGCACCGGTTTGTCCATCAATGGGTGGAGCTGGTGCAGCACTGGCATTGCAATGCTCCCTGGCTGACCTCCTTTGTAGACCTATGTTTGAGAGGTTACAGTGTGAACCCTGCACTGCTTCGCAGGGGATGGCATGGTGTTTTACGCACATTTGTGCACATCAGCTGGATACTCTCTCTCTCTCCTGGACGCATGCCCGCACTTTGTGGCATGTGTCCGGCAAGCCAAATCGACATGTCACACATCCTTGGTGAGGGGGGTGCAGGAGACGTACAGGCATCCATTACCAGGTTCCCGGGGTGTACAGGCATGGTTTCCTGATGCCACATTTTCCCCACCCCACCTGCGGGAATGTGTCTGTGACAGTCAAAAGGTTCAGCCGGGGAACCAGGGATGGACGTGGGGTAAGAGTGTACCACACCTCGTGCTGGCAGCCTGTGGGTATGTGGATCATGTATTGTCTGTCCCCCTGTGGCCTGCATAGTGTCCTGGCAAATCACGGAATGTCCGAGGGGACATATACGGAGACATGCCCCCAGGTGCGGAGAGGGCATCCCTCTATGGGCATCCATGAGCCGGTATGAGAGCACCTCTCAGTATACCCGTGGCATATGACACACCTGCACAGAGGTCTATATCTGAGGTTTCATACACTTGACATATTCTGATGAGGTGGGCCATGTGTAGGGTCCATGTGTGCCAAAGCACAGCACTAATGATTCTTTCTGAACAATATGTGACATTGCCATGGGGATAGCCTGCCAGGAGATGGCTATGGTGCTCTCTGTCAAACGCCCACACTTTCCGAGGCATGTCACTAGATGACAGAGAGGCTGTTACCCCTCATTCCACCACCTAGGACATGGCTAACTGATTGTCTGTGTGACCTACCCATGTGATGCCCTGTCAAAGGGGATGGAATGTCAGGGGGGTCCTGTCACATTTAAACGAGCTTCCAAATGTCTGTGCTGGTGTGACTCCACTGCACCTCCAGGCGGTTGTGGTGATGTGTTAAGTTGATTAGCACCCCACCCAACCTACACAGCATCTGTTGTTGGGGGTGGGCCGAGGTGGCATGTCCAGGACAGGTGCCACCTCCTAATGTTCCTGTGGTGATTGCCACCAGTACATGGATTGGGTGGGGTGGTCTGGGAACACTCTCTGATCAGAGTGTCAGCCTGTTGGATGAGTCCAATGTGTGGGGCGGAAACGTTGGACTGCTGCACATCCAGACGTGCATAGGGGGCCACATGCAACTTAGCTGCCATGTGCCCCACCTGCTGTGGCATATCTTGGTCCGAGAGGTGAATTACTTGTACTGCCCATGATCACGTTTGCACTATGCAAGGATAGCAAGTCTGCAGTTGATGGGTTGTTGTCAGTCTGCGACCTTGTCTTGCTCGTGTGACCGCCAGCAATTGGGTGAGGGTCTGGAGAAATTCCCATGATATCTCAGATACGTCATACATCTTGGTGTGCACTTAGTTTGTGAGAGGAGGAGCAGATTGCACATCTGTCTAGGACTCTGGGCATGTGGGCTGCAAGTCCAGGTATGGTTATACACATGTTCCCCTGCCACGCAGATAGGCAGCTCCCACAGCCATGCATCTTGTGCATACTGTGGGTGCTGTGGCTAGGCCCAGGGTGTGAGCTTTGTAGTGAGAGCGCCCCCCCTGATAGCGGAGACCCTGTGGACTTACGTGCTAATTGGTGGCTGTGCACATGGGTGTAGGCATCCTTGTGATCTGTGGAGGGGGGTTGGTGCGGCCTGAGGGGGTATGGCGATACATTTGCTATGTCGTGACATATGTACATATATATGAGGAATAGCCTTGCCCAGTTATGTGCAGTCTCAGATGTGTCTGTGCCCTCCTGTTGTCTCAGTAATGCGGAGATAGGGGCTGTGAAACACACAACCCAGTTGTGGAGGTGCTTCCACCTGTACCCCGCCTGACCTAGGTTATGCTTTACCCCTGGAGCCTGCTGGAGTCCGTTTGTGGGAACTGACCTTCCGTAGTGTTGTGGGGGGTGGAGGTGTTTGGGGAGGTGGCCTGGGCCACCTCCTATGATGGACAGAGTCCACGGTTCCTATGGTCTGTCCCACCACACATGCCTGCGGTGACATTAACCTCATGGGATAGTCAACATATGTTTCTGTGGGTGGCAAGGGGGGGGGGCATGAACCACATCACGGACTTTGAGGTCCTGTGGGTGCTGTCGCTGCTGGACCAGCTACGGCTGGGTGTCTCTCATATGTGGTGTTTTGTGGAACATTGACATTTTCTGTCAGCCAGAGCTGGGGGTGGCCCATGATGGCCATATGACTGCTAGCATCCTTTTGTGCAGCACAGTGGGGAGTCGGTGACGGCTTTCCATTTGCAGTATCTCTGATCTCGGACTGCCTGGTCAGGGTGGGTCTGGCAGCATCCACTTTATGGATATTTGCTGCCACCTTGTCCCTGAAAGTTAAAGAAACGTACAGGGGGTGTATCACAGTTTATCCTGTGAACAGTGGGGCAGTTCGGCGGCTGCTAGCCCGACACATGTCCATGACAAAATGGCAATGGCGGGGACTCAGCCTATGCCTTCACACCAGTCCCATGATACCCTGTGAGAAACAATGTCCTTAGCCTGGGCATGCCTGACAGGTGCTACATATACCTTCCCCTTGTCATATGGGAGGGGCGAATCTAGGTGTTACAGATGTTCTGCAGACTCCATCCGACACATCACCCGATGTACAGGCTATTGGGCAGTATCCTGGATGACAGCAGAGATGCATGGCACACACGGCGACCCAAGGCATCAACGTTCATACGCCACTACCAGAGTGTTTGACGGCATGTCATCTGTGACATTATGTTCTCAGCATAACTGACTCCACCACAATAAAGTGCTGAGGGGGCTATTTTGTTTGGGACGCAAGCAACGTACACCACAGCATAGTTATGATCCAGCTAGTGGGCATGTGGGGGGTTATTGGGAGGTGTATCCCATCCTGTTCAGGAGAGAATCATGTATGTTTGGATGTCATGCCAGGGTGGCTGCCTCCCTTGGCGTCTGTGGATATTGGTGATTGTCTGCCTCATGTGGCATTGCCCTGCTTCAGTTGTGACTGCAACTAAGTGAACCCTGACCACATGTCTTCGCAGCCCCTGGTGGGACATATCCTCAGGTGATGACAATTTTCTTTTGGGACATGCAGGCCCCTCCTGGCGAGTTACATTCATACACTCTGAGGTGTCACATTCACCAGGCACCTCAGAGGATTGGACGTATGTTGACCCTGGGGGATGAGGCTGGGTGCGGTTCTGGAACAGAGGTGCGTGGTACCAGGGGTGACCTCTTACCGATGTATCACACACGCCAACCATCTGCACTGATGGTCCATTTGCCCATGCTGTGCCCCAAATCCTGTTGTGTGGCAATGACACAATGTTTGTGGTCTGGGGTGTTAACAGGTACCCTGTTGGCCCAGGGATAGCCGCCAGACAGCGTTTTGTGGGCAGCATCCTGTGTGCTAGTGACACTGGCTATGCCTGTGTAGTGGTAACGGCCACAGCCCATACCCCACTGCATGGCCCAAGGGGGTTCAGACGCGGTTGCGACCTACAGACCTGGATGTGGCACAAAGTCACTTGTCCGGTCTGGTGGTACCACCAGGGCTGTTTGGACAGTGTGCGTTCCTCAGTGCCCCCGCCGGGGCATCCCGATGTTTTGGGGTTTGTGACCCCTTTGGAACCGGCCCGCTGTCTGTTGGGTTAGATGTGATCCACAGGAAACACGGCACTCCACAGGGGACATGGCTTCCACTACAGCCACATTGGTGGGGTGGTGGGTGCTGAGCTTGACTGCTCGGTTCAACCTACCACTCCTGGATGCCATCCCACAGGCCAATCATGGAGACATGGGGTGTGTGGCCCCTAGGCATTCGGCACACTCGGCATGGTTGGCAGTGACGAGGAGCGTGCGGCACTCTTTGCTCTAGTCCTCCGACACATGGCGTGTTTTCCATGATGGTGTTGTAGTTTTGGCCTATGCACAAATAAAGGGGGGACGTGAACGGGCCATTCTCACTGTTCCCCTGGCATTGTGTTTGGGTGAGGTCAACACAGCTCCTAGTGATGGGGGTGCAAATACACCAGTGTCACCGGTAGTGGGTACGTTGGCAGGCGCAGACACAGGGGTGGCTATACCATAGAGGTGTTTTGCGCTTACAGCAACACATAGTTGCTGTTGTGGCGTAACCTGATGAAATGGGGAGCAGCATATAGGGGAGGCATCAGGGCTGCACACAGGGGCTGTGGGACACTCCCATATGCTTCCCTAATGGCTGCTGGGGAGCGGTCACATGCAGGCTGCAACAGGGCAGACAGTACCAACATGTGACAACTCATTCCTGCTTGTTCCTGGTGATTAGCTGTCCCCAGTGCCACCTACATGCATAGCTGTGGGTGTGGCCATGTGTGCAGTTACATCTATGTGCATTGTGAGTGGCGCCCTGAACGCACAAGTCCGTTTCCCTGTGGGCCCCTTGACAAACATGGCACTGCCATGCCACGTTTGGTTTGGCACTGATGATGTCCATGCTAACCCCCTAACCCTGTAGGTGGTATTTTTCAGGCATTTGTGATGACATTATCTACACATGTCATGCAATCCAAACCCACTGGCAACATGATATACCAGCACAGATGGGTGTGTTAACATACATGTGACATTGTGTGGGTTGCCCTATGCACCTTGGTAGGGGCCAAGTCCATGACACATGGCTTTCTACAAGGCCATGGATGTCCCTATTTGAACCACTACAAGAGTTGTGTGACCTGTATTTCGTGGGGCTACTGATAGTTACGTCAGACCTAGTTTGGCAACTGTTGGACACAGCATACTCGTCATGGGGGACATGCATCTGTCCCATTCTGTCCTATCGGATGGTGTTATGTTCCTCTGACCTAGGCCCTGGATGGTTATGGGAGGTGTGCCTGCAAACACTATGGGCCAGGGCACATTACACGGGTATGGGCTATTGCCACCTCTGTTCATGTGTGAGTTATTGGCTGTTTTGTGCAACCTGAGTTGATGCATGGAACCTTTCAAGAGCATCTGTGATATACATCTGCAAACAGGGACGTTATGCCTGTTGCCTGTGCAGATGACCACAGCTATGCATGTTGAGTCAGGTCGCACATGTCCATATTACAGAGCTTTGGACTTGGATCTCCGAGCTACTGTGTCTGAGGTGTTGCTGACGCACATCTATATCTGCATCTAACGTATCTTCTGCGTACATCTACAGTGTGTGTGCTGGCCTATGTACCCCATGGACTGTGGGTGATGTGCTACCTAACCACCATACCCTATGGAACAGATCTGACTGACATACCCTCCGTTACAATCAGCTCTTCAGCCCCCTGGGTCTGGTGTGTCGTAGGGCACATCATCCGCAAGATACAGCATGGAACCATGGTGACACCCTGGACACCATACGCAGGTATCAGGACTGCAGGAGATACAGATGATGGACTCAACAGCATTGTCACACTGCACCATATCCCCAGGGTGACTGGGGCCCACTTTGAGGTCCAATCTGGACTCCTGGGGGTAGGGATGCTGCTCCCACCAACATTCGGTCACACATCCATATCCCCAGGGTGAGTGAGAGCCCACTTTGAGGGGCTCTCTGCACTCCTGGGGGTAGGGATGCTGCTTCCAACAACTTTAGGGCACACAACCATATCCCCAGGGTGAGTGAGAGCCCACTTTGAGGGGCTCTCTGCACTCCTGGGGGTAGGGATGCTGCTTCCAACAACTTTAGGGCACACAACCATATCCCCAGGGTGAGTGAGAGCCCACTTAGAGGGGCTCTCTGCACTCCTGGGGGTAGGGATGCTGCTTCCAACAACTTTAGGGCACACAACCATATCCCCAGGGTGAGTGAGAGTCCACTTAGAGGGGCTCTCTGCACTCCTGGGGGTAGGGATGCTGCTCCAAAAAACATTAGGACACACAACCATATCCCCAGGGTGAGTGAGAGCCCACTTTGAGGGGTTCTCTGCACTCCTGGGGGTAGGGATGCTGCTTCCAACAACTTTAGGGCACACAACCATATCCCCAGGGTGAGTGAGAGCCCACTTTGAGGGGCTCTCTGCACTCCTGGGGGTAGGGATGCTGCTCCAAAAAATCATTAGGACATACAACCATATCCCCAGGGTGAGTGAGAGCCCACTTTGAGGGGCTCTCTGCACTCCTGGGGGTAGGGAGGAAGCTTCCAACAACTTTAGGGCACACAACCATATCCCCAGGGTGAGTCAGAGCCCTCTTTGAGGGGCTCTCTGCACTCCTGGGGGTAGAGATGCTGCTTCCAACAACTTTAGGGCACACAACTATATCCCCAGGGTGAGTGAGAGCCCACTTTGAGGGGCTCTCTGCACTCCTGGGGGTAGGGATGCTGCTTCCAACAACTTTAGGACACACAACCATATCCCCAGGGTGAGTGAGAGCCCACTTTGAGGGGCTCTCTGCACTCCTGGGGGTAGGGAGGATGCTTCCAACAACTTTAGGGCACACAACCATATCCCCAGGGTGAGTGAGAGCCCATTTTGAGGGGCTCTCTGCACTCCTGGGGGTAGGGATGCTGCTTCCAACAACTTTAGGACACACAACCAGATCCCCAGGGTGAGTGAGAGCCCACTTTGAGGGGCTCTCTGCACTCCTGGGGGTAGGGAGGATGCTTCCAACAACTTTAGGACACACAACCAGATCCCCAGGGTGAGTGAGAGCCCACTTTGAGGGGCTCTCTGCACTCCTGGGGGTAGGGAGGATGCTTCCAACAACTTTAGGCCACACAACCCTATCCCCAGGGTGAGTGAGAGCCCACTTAGAGGGGCTCTCTGCACTCCTGGGGGTAGGGATGCTGCTCCAAAAAACATTAGGACACACAACCAGATCCCCAGGGTGAGTGAGAGCCCACTTTGAGGGGCTATCTGGACTCCTAGGGGTATGGAGGATGCTTCCAAAAACATTAGGACACACAACCATATCCCCAGGGTGACCATGGGCCCACTCTGGTGGCTCCCCGGTCTCCTGGGGATCGGGGGGATGTATTATACAACATTGGCAAACAACCCCATAGCACCTGGGTGTCAGAAGGAGCATGTGCTGCACGTCCCACGACCCCTGAGGGTGGCCCCTATGTGTTACCCTGCAGATGCAGAAACCACCATCAGCACATGATGTTTCCAGACGCTCCTTAGGCAGATGCATGGCCTAGCTGTGTTACAGTGTTCTGTACTACATAAACACCAGCAGCTGTCATGGCCCAGGGGGCATAATGCCCTCTGTGGCCACATTCGGCACCACCTGGGTATATGGCAAACCACTCAGATGTGACACACAATGAATATGGCATGTGGTTTCACTTGCTACACTTAACTTATCTAGACTACTTACACACAACAGCATGGACAGCTGACATCAACCCTGTCTGTGTATATGTTTATTGTGACCTGTGGCCATTCACTTACCTCCCGTCTGTAGTCTGCCTCACGGTTGTAATGCCTGGTGACCTTCTCCCAGGCCCTCCTGACCTTTCCCATGTTCCTTCGCCTGGAGGGCCCAGGGAAAATCCTGTGCTGCTTCTTCCCAATCAGGGAGGCCAGGTAGCACAGCTCACGGTAGCTGAAAGCCGGCTTCCGGGTTCTTGAGGCCCTTTTCGTGTCTGGGCGTCTGGACGCGCGGACGCAAGTGACGCAACTTCTGTATTTGCGCGTAGCGGCTCGCACACGTGCGCGGCGCATGGCTGCGCAACTAAGCTAAGTGTGCCAGTGCGCTCCGCATTGCTGCGTGCCAGGAAATTATAATTTTAGACTGCCCGCAGCCTTCAGACACATTGTTGTTGGTGTTGCTAACAGTATGTGTACTGTTCTCTGCATACTCACATAGCAAGGATGTGTCTCTCATGTCCCACAACAAACGTTAATTATTATGGATTAATCTTGTTTACACAGTGTGGTATTGAACCTCTGGACACATATCAACAGATTCCTGGTGCATTGTCAGATGACGTGTGCTATGTGTGTCACATAGCAGGTACTGCTATGACACTGATAGCAATGGGTGCTGTCAGACCATCAGCGTCGGGTGACAGTCACTCTGGTGATATGGGGTGGTGTGTGCCAGTGGAGTATGTTCTGTGGTGCATCTCCATGTACGGCCAGCAATGATGTGGTGTTTGCCATAGAGGGGTAGGGGGGAGCTTCATATATGAGCATTGCACATGCACTGTAGGTTGCGTGGTGCACATTACGAGGCGATGTAGGTCAGCATGTCACCTTACTGCACATTATCCTTTGGTATGTGTGCTGGCATACAGTCCTGGTGGCTGAGGTGTAGCACAATGGTTGATACATGGACTGCTTAACCAGGGGTCATGGGTTACATCTTCCAGTTGGGCTCTGGAGTACCTGTCTCAGGCAGCACAGATTATTATACAGCGGTGCAACATTAGCCATGGTGCTTTTCATGTACATATGTGCTGCGCTAAGCATATATCTTCAGACGTTGCAACAGTGTTACATGCCCCAGACCCCTTTCTACATTACAGAGGTGCTGCCAGTAGCAAAACCCTCACAGTGCTGTATACGTCATATGCAGTACAGCATTCTCATTAATGGAACACCGCACCCCTGATTATCACAACACATAGTCTGCATGATTGCCTCTTTAGACAGCCAGGCATCTGTTCTCAGCAATTGATCTGTGGACCACAGCTTACCTTGCTGCCTGTGGAGCCAGAGGTTGAGTGTTTCAATCCACAGTGGGGTTATTGGTGAGTGCAGCCGATGACAGGTCTCTGAATGTAAAATAGTGATTGCATCTCTGAGATCCTCACAGTGCTGTAAGCATCAGGTGCTCCATAGGCCTCCTTATAGGGCAGCCTAGGGTTAATGCACTATGATGGTTTCTGAGTTGCCAGTACTACAGGACATTACTCACATTCTGGCCTTGACAGACCCCATGAACCATGAAATCACTTATCTCCATGTTACAATGCCTTGTTCAATGTATGTTCAGTTTGTGCAATGTAACCAGCACTGCTGCTGACTGGCGCAGTATATGGGACAATGCAAATATCTAAAATACTTTGTTTGGACAACCACACTAAGGATTTGAACCACCAACCTTTCGCTTCAGAGGCATTGCAGTCACCAGTGGACTACAGCTCTATGGCTGTGATGAGAGGTCTGCATGGCTACAATTTCACCTCTGCAGACTTTGTGCTGCGGTTAACAGGGTAGGGTCAATCCACTTGCACCCATGATGCACTGTGCATGCAAAGCAGCAGTCTACAGATGGTCCAACGATAGGGTGTGCAACCCCACAGCACCTAGGCCTAGTGGTGGGTACTGACCTTCTGTGTTGCTGGTACAGAGTGGCTCCAGACCATCACAGTGTGTGCGGATTGTGCTCACCCTGAAGGTGAGGTGGGACGCACAGCACCTGTCCAGGCTGAGATGGCCTATACATCATGTCAAGTTGTCTGGCAATGTCTGATAGGTTGGTACATCATACACACCTACAGTACACATTTGACCATCTGTATCTCCCAGTCACATCTGGGCCTTGGGGGCTATAATGCTCACCGAAGGGTGCATATCCTGTGTGGGTGCCCTGCCCTTCATGATGTGGGTGGGTGGGTGGGTGGGTGGGGGTGGAAAGGATCTTTTTGTACACATAGGCGGAGTGTGTCAGACCACCAAACCTGCCCTGTGGAACCCAGTTTCCCCAAAAAACATAGCCACATTCTATATCCCAACTATGGTGTTATCAGCTGCCAGCACCATCAGACTCAGTCCGGCTGTGGTACACACAACCTACAGGTCACTCTCTGCAGTTCTCTACGTATCCATATTTCAGGTGCAGGTAGACAGACGAGCCTGAGACCCCCAGTCCCCCCAACACCATCTGACATTTTCCAGCAGCAGGCACAGTGTGTGCCCAGCTACTTAACCCTGCAAGTTGTTATAGCCAGACACATGCTAACTGCAGACAGGCTGCTAGGCAGTCCATAGTGCATGCTACCGGGGAACATGTGTGCACCCATAACTGGGATGTGAGCACACCCAACACGCAGTTAAGTCAGTGATTGGGCCCCATATATACAGGACCCATATACATCACATGAGAGATCTACTATATGGCACTATGTTGGAACCTAGCCATGCCGTCGTCACTGCTCGGTCGGGGTGAGAGTGACCTCCGCGCAGGGCAAGCTATGGACACCATGTCTGTGGAGGTGATGGCCAGGCACTACATAGTCCCAGACATTCACATTTGCCCTGTGTAGCTGCATCCTGCTCTTGCCGCCCTGTCTGTTCTATACCCACAGTACTTTGCTCCTCATTATGCACATTGGCAGGCCAATACTGTCAACGGTGCTATCAGTGTGGGCTGTGGAAGGTGTTGGCAGCCACCACACACTGGATAGACAGACACACACTCCCCACACCTAGGACAGCATTGAGCAGATGTAGTGTTATTTGGAAGCCCTGGCCAATGCACCAGTAATGGGCACAGTGCAGGCATGGCAATGTTAGGGTGTACTGTTGGTGTCATTCTCCAGGGTGGTGGACTCAGGAAGGCACATGACCTGACACACATTGCACATACATCAGAGACGTTGGTATGTTACAGCTCGATGAGCTGCTTGTGCTTGACATAGGCATTTCTATCAGACAGTGATCAAAACACGCTTTTGATATCTGTGTACCATCTCCCCATGTGTAGTGTGGGATTGGTAATGTATGCACATGCTAGTTCTTGGAGAGGCACACAGCACTGTTCCCTCTAAGCTGTGCGCGTGTGCGCGCGCACACACCTCGCCGAGCAAGCGCACATACTTTACAACAGAGCGCACAAAAATTACAGCTCTGATTCTGATAGAAAACAACACAGACGTCTTAAAATTTATAAGTTATGATTGTAATTACTAGAAATTTCCCGCTTCATTTAGTAATCGTCTATTTTCATTTAATTTGATTAAAATCAATGTAGTGTACATACTGTATTCTGACGTGTAGACAAATTTTAAAGTATATAATTCCGAGTGTCGTTATGTGGCACACAAAAATTTAACCTTCCTTCAAAAGCTGCACACAGCTGATATTTTATGCGCACACAGCCTACAGAAAATTAGAGGGAACATTGGCACACAGGGCCCGACATCCTGCCGCTGCATTGGTCTTAGGATAATGGAGCATGCAGGTGCAGGTGTTTTTGCCCCTGTTGGCGGCTGCTCTAGGGCAGAGGTTCACAACTCCAGTCCAGGTGGCGCAAACACTGGTCGGGTTTTCATGATGTCCGTGATGAATATGCCTATGATACATCTGCATACCATGGTGGCGTTCACCTAACTTGCAGCACAGGCATCTTTATTAGAGACATCAGCCAACCTGAGTGATTCGTGACCCTCCATGACTGCATTTGTGGGACTCTGCTGTGGGTGAGGCATATGTTTATGTGGTGTGTGCTGTTTAAGGTAAAATGTGGTCTTTTGGCCGACGCTTATGTCCTCAGCAGGGGAGTTTCATTCTTTACTACCATGTTTCGTTCATGGGTAAAAGTTGGGGACTGGGATGGCAGGTGCCCCAGCTGGGATTGGAACCTGGGGCCTTCTGATCTTGGAGGCACTTGCTAAGTCTACTACACCACCATCTTTGCACAGCAACAGTGCATTCCCTGTGGTGTCCATGGCTGTTTGTCACACAGGGCCTGTCTGTTGGAGTGCACTGCACCCACATGAGGGGGGCTAGGTTAGCATCTGCTGTGGTGCAGCAGCCACTGCCCCCTCTGCCAGCAGTATGCGTCCGCCACCATGCTGACATGGGCTTATATTGATGACAGCATCACAGCTGAGGGACATGTGGCCCTCCAGGACTGTATTTCGTGGACTCTGCTGTAGGTGTTGCACATATTTCAGGGTTATGAGCTCCTTAGGGTAAAATAGAGGTCTTTGGAACATGCTTTTGCTCTCTGCAAGAAGGGTTTATATTTCCTATCACGGTTTATTGGTGGGTAAAATATGTTGACTGTGTTGGCGGGGGCCCCAGCTGGGATTTGAACTGTTAATCTTTGGCTCCCTAACACACTGGCTATGTTCCCTGCACCACACTGCGGACACAGAGGCAATGTTGACCCTGGAGATAGCATGTCTGTTTATCAGAGAGAGCCGTTCTGTTGGAGTGCACTGCACCCACGTGACGAGGGCTCTGCCTCCGTCTTCTCTGGCCACCTGCCACTGCCCCCCTCCGAAACCAGTAACCCTCTGCCAACATGCTGCAGGCCCTTCTACTGCTGGTGCTAGTGCTGCACAGTTTTAGGCCATCCAGTGTGCATGTAGGCGGCTGCCTATGCTGCGCGTTCTGGGGTTGGGGTGGCTGCCTAGTCGTCCACGCTTCCCCCCAACTCAAACATGCTGTTGTGCAACATGTGCATACCATAGGGGTCCTGTCCATTGGAGTGGGGAACCCTGCTCCATCCTACTTCAATGTGGGATCATTCACCTTGTATGCTGCAGGAGCGAGGACCCTTCCGACATTCCAAAATTTCTGGCCAGCCTTTATTGGGAGTGTCTGTTGATGTTTCACATTGCTGTCACCATTACCCAGGTTGATCATCTTTTGTGCTACAATCGAGAGGTTTAGCAGCCCTGGCCAACACACCAGTCCTGGGAACAGTACAGGCATGGATGTGTTACGCAAGACTGTTAGGGGGCACTCCCCAGGGAGGTACACACTGTCAGACGCAAGACCTGCTGCACACAACACACACATCAGAATTTTTGTGATGGTGGAGCTCAATGAGAAAAATGTGCTTAAGTGTATAAATCGATATCTGGCACTTTTCAATGGAAACGTTTGAGAGCTGTGTACCATATACCCAGGTGTATGGTAGCATTGCTAAGGTTTGCAACTGCTAGTATTGGGAGATACAGGCAGGGCCCAATGTCCTGCCTCTCCAGGAGGCATTGTCCAATGGGTCCTGTGGGTGTGGGTGTGCCTGGGCCTGTTGGCTGCTGATTTACAGCAGCGTTTCCCACATCAGGTCATGGTGTGGGAAACACTGTTCTGGTTTTGGACTGTCCCTCATGGATATGCATGAGCTACATCTGCATACCATGGGGGTGGTGCATAGATATGCAGCACAGTCATTTGTATTAGAGGCAGCATGGACCCTGAATGCTGTGTGGTCCTCCAGGACTGCATTTGGGAGACTCTGCTCTAGGTGATGCCCCTGTGCATGGTGTCTGTGCTTCGGGATGGTAAATGATAGGCATTTTAAAAATGCATATGTCCTCAGCAGTAAAGGTTTGTGCTTACTATCACGGTTTAGTTGTGGGAAAAATATGCGGACAGGATTGGCAGTAGCCCCAGCTGTGATTTGAACCTGTGACTTTCTGTTCGTATACACACTGTCTGTATGCACTGCAGCACCATGTAGACACAGATTGGCTGAGTTCCCTGGGACGTCCATGACTGTACATCCGACAGGGCCTGTCTGTTGCAATGGATGGTGTCAGCCTGCACATGGCTAGGCCACTGTCTGCTGTGGCTAGCAGCCACTGCCCCCGCCACCACCTGTACCCTTCCACCAACATGCTGGCATGTCCTTATCTTGGAAAAGCATGTGACCTGATTGAGTTGTGCCACTCCAGGACTGCATTTGGGAGACTCGGCTGTCGGTACTGCCCATTGTAATGGGGTGTGTGCGGTGTAGGGTACATTATGGGTGTTTGAGACACGCTTATGTTCTGTGCAATAAAGGAGTGTCTTCACTATCTGTGTGTAGTGGTGGGTAAAATATGGGGACTGGGTTGGCAGAGGCCCCAGCTGGGATTTGAGCCTGTGACTCTCTGGTCCTGGATGTATTGGCTCTGTCTGCTGCACCACACTGTGGCCACAGAGACAGTGCAGTCCCTGGGGATGGGAAACCTTGGCGGCGGAATTCTAAACCCTGCTCTGCACATTTGTACTGTGGGCTCATTCACCTTGTCTGGGGGCACATGTGCAAATACACCTCGCAAATGACCGCAAACAACGGGGGGAAAAATAGATCCAAGCTGGACAACCGTGATATAAATGGGCAACCATAACAGCCACTCCCAGGAAGGCTCCCAAGAAAGGAAATGATTTTGGACGGGTCTCCGCTCCGTACACACTTGCAAAAGTCATTTATTTTTGGGGGGGCTTTCCTGGGAGTGTTTTTTGCTGTTGCCCATTAATATCACTGTTGCCCAGCTGACTTACTATCTCTAATATTTTTGTTGTTGTCATATTCTATTTTAATTTGCACTTTTGTTCTGTGCACATGTATCACACTGCTCACGTTTTGCAGGTTTCCCCGGTTTTCCAGTACATTGCTGACGGAAAGGGTTTCTCTTCCCTTTAAATGCAGTCTACCGCGAGTGTTTCACTCGCGGTAGTTTTTGCTTGGAAATTCGGCCCCGATGATGTGCGGGGAGCCTCTCCCCTCCCCTTACCCGCCCATTAACCCCGTCTCTCCGCCCCTCGGGAGCCTTCCTCCGCCCTCCGTAGGCCTTTCCACGCCTCTATCGGACATTTGCGGGCCGCGTACCTGTACCGACCCATTAGTGCGGCGCGCAAGTGTGCGGGGGCAACGTGCAAATGTGCGGACCACTTAAGAGCGCTTAAGTGCGTCATTGCCGTGCGCTATTGTGCAAGGCGCAATTTTGCGAGGTTTAGTAAACATACCCCTAATTATGCTCTCAGTTTAACATAGGAATAGTCAGGGATTTTTTTTAAGAGGGAACCTTTTTCATTGCCTACTAATATTAACCATGATCCTTATGTATTAATGAAAGAACCCTGCATATGAGTACTGACCCCTTTTTTGCTAGGAAAAATGTGCTGGGAATAGTGAATCTCACCTTAGGCACCTTCCGTTTAGAATCAGGGGTGACCCTCCAAGCGTATGAATGGACAACAAAAGCAGCGTGAGAATCTCTGTACCCCAACAGAGATATCCTTTTCCCTTCCTTCAGAAGGCTTTTCTGGTGTTTAGAATGAAGTCTTTTAATTCATTCATTTCTGTGCTGTCAGAGTACTAAAGCCACAGACTCAGCAGAGATAATAGATTCTGAAACAGAACAGAGCAATCGGTGAATGTTTTGCCACTGAGGCAAAAGATGTGAGACAACTCTTCATGTGAGCTTTGGTCTAGCTGCCATAGAGCCCTGCTGGATCTCATGAATACTCACTTCACTGCAACTGCTAGAATTTGTCAATTCCCAGCACTGCGCTGTGAGACACCTCCAGAACTAATCAATAAACAGAACACCTACATAATGCATCTAGGTCTGAATTCAAAAAGCAGCAGGATTGCCAAGGTGAATAGGGTACCACCTTCTAAAGGCTGGCTCAGGCTTCCTAAGTAGTAGGAATTGCAGAAAAAAATGTTCAAATCCACATGAAACAATTATGCTAATAAACTTTGCATTCCAAAAGTTTAAAGCTTTGCTCCGCATGTATTTGTAAGTCATTGAATTTTTTTTTATGTTAAAGGGCAATTACTCTGATCTGGTGTGCATTTCCCACAAAGAATATATACCACAGAAGGTACCTATCTCTATCTCTATCCTAGGGGTCAAATCACTAAAGCCCAAGAGGGCTTTGTACACATGCTTAGCATACACAGTAAATAGCATTGATTTCACATAAATTTAAGCCTGTACACTAAAATGCCTGCTAATATTTTAGCATTTACGTGTATGTTTATTTTATTTTTATTTATTTAACATCTCTTCTATACCGCGCTATTAAAATCAGCGCGGTGTATATCAAACAAAATATACTGCAATGCATACAGGTAACATTGAGTTTACAGAGAACAAGGGAATATATAAAATGGAATAACAGGGATAACTATGTACAGTCAACATTATACTATATATATGCTTTTACTATATACCATATTTAAACTCGAGTGGATATTGTACGTGTATTCATGTAGGTGGCACGGGTCAACAGTAGTAATGTGAACTTATTTTATGTTATGTTTTAGTAATGTTAATGGGCAAAAGGCATATGAACAGTAATTTTATGACAGGAACCTAAAAATGTTCCAGAACTGTGCCTTTTTTTAACATGGTACTATACTAGATGGTGGTAGATAAAGACCAAATTAGCCCATTAGAGCTACCCAATGAAGTGGTTATGGATTTATTTTGTTCATCTTTGTTATACTTTTCATCAAGGGAATATTCCAAGTAAGCTGCAGTAATGTAATGCAATGTGTATCTTCAAATCAATGCTGACTCCTGGGTTTTCTTGGTAGTGTGACAAGAAGCAGATTGCCAGGCCTTTCTTCCAAGGCAATGGAGGGTTAAGTGACTAGCCCAAGGCCACAAGGAGTGATGGTGGGAATCAAACCCTGGTTACATGACTCACAAGCCAGTGTTCTAACCACTAGGTTACTCCTCAACTCCAAGCTGCAGTAAAGCAATACATAACAATAATACAAAAATAATAATCATAAAACTCAAATACTCACCAACTGGTCTGTCAATCTGACCAACCTCCCATCCCATCCCATCATCCAAATATTATAGCCATCTTACATTCCAAAAATCATAACCAGATACTCACTCACCCCAACTACCCATTGCAATCCTTCAATACAATCACTATAGCCATGCTATTATGAACATCTGTCCATTCTACCCAATAAACATAAACCAGCCATCCTCCCACCCTACACCACCTACAACAATCTCACTCAGTAATACCCCACTCAATCCACATAAAGCCCCCATCTACTTCACCAAAGGTCCCCTTTTTCCTCCCCATACACAAATGCGGTCATTCCAACCTGTAAATAGTGGGGATGGACGTCCCAACAGGACATCCATCCCTGCCATTTGTGCCCCTTCCCACCGGCAGCTAATTCCCCACCAGTTGTATGAGGACGTTAGACAGGGGCAGATCAGGTTGGAGTTCAGGTGGGCAGTGGACAGTCATCAATTCTGGACATACAGGGCCGATTCTAATGTCGGCCCTGTGCGTTCAGGGCCGGAGACCTGCACAGGGAAGTTATTACACCTCTGAGGTGGAATAACTTCCTTAGGCACCAGGGGTTGGCGGGCCTGGGGCCAGAAAGCAGCAAGAGGGGGCAGTGAGCATTACCCACTGCCCAAGCCTGGCCTTGGGAGGCTGGATCAGGGGTCGGGTTGCGGGGAATTCAGTATAGGAACCAGCGTCCGAGATTGCAGCTTTAGAATGGAGCCCCGGTGCCATGGCAACTGGAAGCATTGGCGCCATGGCTCCATTGTAAAGCTCAGACTTAGTTAGTTGGGCATGGCCTGTATGTGCAAGCCAGACTGAATCGCAGTCCCGACCTGCACATACAGACCTGATCATGATTTTTATCCCACGGGGTTAGATGTGCCCCACAGGATCAGAATCCTGATACCCTCTGTATATCTGGCTCAGACCAAGTGTACAGAGGGCTTGTTTGTCTGGTACTGGAATCGGGCCTAAAGCTAACAATCACCCAATCCACCCCCCCAATTCAATCATTCTTCCAAATCTTACACCATCCAACAAAAATAAAATAATCCTATACTATAAAATACTCCACCAGCAGACAAACCTTGAAGCATGATAATGATAGCACAAAAACTGGGCTATAAAAACTGACCCATTTGGTTTAATCCACTCATTCTTTTAGGCATGTCTCACAACAAATATTAGCACCAGTTGCTGTGGGTCAGTCTGTCTGGTAGTCTATTTGTGTGCATGGGTTTGTTTGAGCATGTGCAAACAAACCTGTATAAGGATACAAACCAAACAGAGAGAGATCTTGAAGAGCAGAACATGGAGTTGGCACTGAGTGGAGCGCAGCATCATGATAGGAAAGTAGATGAGCCAAGGCTGCAGAAGGGATGAAAAGAGCAGAGTAGAGTGGTAGGCAAGGAGGCTAGGTCCCACCTATTGAAGGCATAAGGAAGCGGGATCCAAAAGGAAGGCTGAGCTCCGAGTCTCAATGCATGGATGAGATGGTGGTGCAGCAATTAGGGGTTTGGATTCGTTAGGAACTGGGCAACATTCTCAAGAAGGGAAGAGCTTTTCCAAAGGAATAGACTCTACCTTAACCAGGATGGAACCAGGCTGCTGGCATTAACCTTTTAAAAAGGAGATAGAACAGACTATGATAACTGAGGAAAATAGTTAAGAAAAAACTAAAAGGAGCAGCTGCAAAGGTTAAAGATTTATATCAAGCTTGGGCATTGTTTAAAAATGCTATCTTGGAAGCCCATACCAGATGTATTCCACGCTTTAAGAAAAGTGGAAGGAAGGCCAGTAAACTGCTAGCATGGTTTAAAGGTGAGGTAGAGAGGCTTTTGTAAAATGGGAAACAACATAAGCATTGGCAAGTTAGATGCAAGACATTGATAAGACAGGCAAAGAGAGAATTTGAAAAAAAGCTGCTGTGGAAGCCAATACACATAATAAAAACGTTTCAAGTATATTCGTAGCAAAAATCCCATGAGAGAGTCAATTGGACCACTGGATAATAGAGGGGTAAAAGGGGTGCTAATGGAGTTCAAAGCCATAGCAGAAAGAATGAATTAATTCTTTACTTCAGTCTTTACTGGAGAAGATGTAGGGAAGTTACTCATGCCTGTTATGGTATTTAAAGGTGATATATTGGAAGAATTCAAAGAAATATCAAAAAACGGGAAGATGAATTATACATATTTGATAAACTGAAGAGTATCAAATTACCTGGACCAGTTGGTATACTTCTGAGGGTGGTGAAAGAACTGAAAGATAAGATTGCAGACCTACTCCTAATAATTTGTGAACTATCATTAAAATCATCTGTAGTACCTGAAGATTGGATTATGGCCTGTATAATGCCAATATTTAAAAAGGGTTCTAGGGGTGATCTGGGAAAGTACAGAGCAGTGAGCCTGACATCAGTACCAGGCAAAGTGGTAGAAAAAATTATAAAGAATAAAATTACTGAACATGTAGATAGTTGTGATTTAATGGGAGAAAACCAGCATGGATTTAGCCAAGGAAAGTCTTGTCTTACTTATCTGTTATATTTTTTTGAAGGTGTGAATAAACAGATAGACCAAGGTGAGCTAGTTAATATAGTGTATCTGGATTTTCAGAAAACCTTTGACAAGGTCCCTCATGAGAGACTCTTGGAGAAATTAAAACATCATAGGATTGGAGGCAGTGTACTACTGTGGTTTAGGAACTGTTTAAAAGATAGAAAACACAGAGTAGAGCTAAATGGATGATTTTCTCAATGGGTAAAGGTGAATAGTGGAATATCCCAATAGATCTGCGCTTGGCCCACTGCTTTTTAAGATATGCATCAATAACCTGGAAATGGAAATACCGAGTGAGGTGATCAAAATATGCAGATGCCACAAAATTATTCAAAGTTGTTAAAACGCAAGATGATTGTGAAAAATTGCAAGAGGACCTTGATAAAATTGGAAAACTAGATGTCCAAATGGCAGATGAAATTTAATGTGCACAAGTGCAAAGTTATGCATGTAGGAAAGAACAACCTAAGCTATGGTTAAACATTGCAAGGTTCTACATTAGGAACCATCACTCAGGAAAATATTTAGGTGTCGTCTTGGATAATGCATTGAAACCCTCCACCTAGTGTGCAGCAATGGCCAAGAAAGCAAATAGAATGCTAGGAATCATAAGGAAAGGCATGGAGAATAAAACCAAGGATAGTATAATGTCTCTGTATTGTTCCATGATGCAACCATGCAATTTTAGTCATCATATCTTAAAACGGATAAAGCGGAATTACAAAAGGTACAGAGAAGAGTCACCAAAATGGTAAAGGGATGGAAGGGTACCCCTATGAGGAAAGGCTTAAAAGGTTAGTGTTTTTCAACTTGGAAAAGAGATGGCTGAGGGGAGATATGGTAGACGTCTATAAATTAATGAATAGAGTAGAATGGGTAAACGTAATTGAGTTGTTTACATCATCAAAAAGTAGAAAGACCAGGGGACACACAATGAAGCTACAATGTAACCCATTTAAGACTAATAAGAAAACATATTTTTTTCACTCAATGCATAATTAAACTCTAGAATTTATTACCGGAGGATGTAGTGAAGACTGTTAGTTTAGCTGGATTTAAAAAAGGTTTGGACAAGTTACTGGAGAAAAGATCTATAAAACATTATTAAAGAGGACCTGGGAAATCCACTGCTTGCCCCAGGACAAGGATTGTGGAACCTGAGTGCCTTTTTGGGAACCTGCCAGGTACTTGTGACCTGGATTGACCATTGCTGGAAACTGGATACTGGGCTTGATGGACCTTGGTCTGACCTAGTATGGCATTTCTTATGTTCTTATAAGCAGTGCAGCTGGTGGTAATCCTGTGCCCCACGTTATGGAAGAGTGAAGGGAGCAGAGCATCATGACAGGTGGGGAGCATGTGCCCCATTTTATGGAACAGTGAAGATAGAATAGCAGTATGACAGGCGGGAAGAGGGACCTCCTACCTAAGAAATGAAAAAAGCAGGCTTTCATAGCAGGCAGGAAGCCTGGGCCCTACCTGTCAAGTGAAGGGAGCATTATGGCATGCGGGAAGCTTGGGTCCTACCAACTGTAGAGGACCCCTGTAGAAATGAGCAGAGCTGAGCATCAAGTGGTGAGCCTGTCACTGCTGAAGAAAAAAACATTGAAGAAAATTAAGAGTATTGCAGGTGGGCAGCATTGAAAGAGTTAGAGTTCAGAATAGATAGAAAGGTGGCAGAGGAAGAGGCAAGAAAAAGGGGGAAGATGAGGATCAGGGAAGGTATGGATAAAGGAAGGGGAGGGGAAGGAGGAATTGTGAGACGGCAATGAATGTTGGAGATGGACCATGCTGGTCTTTATCTGCCGTTACTTACTATGTTACTATGTATGTTACTATGGAGATAACAGAGACCTTCTGGTGAGTTTACTGTCATTCCCCCACTCATTCATTCATTGACCCCCTACTTCTAGGTTCCTGCTCACTTACCACTCCAGTAGAATGCACTATTGCTGCTTGTGTTTCAAAATGAAAGCATATCCCTAGCATGTACATAGTTTTCATTTTGAGAATTACCCTAGGACAGTCATTCCCAAGCCTGTCAGGATTTTTTCAGGATATCCACTATGAATATTAATGAGATAGCTTTGCATACACTTCCTCCACTGCGTGCAAATTATGGATATCCTGAAAATCCGACTTGCTGGGGAGGCCCCTTGATAAGTTTGGTTATCACTGCCCTAGGGAATTTGTTTTCCTACGTTTACACCTACATTTTACCATGCACGCATTATCTGGTTTATTTTCTTCACATAAGCACATATTGTCTGTACATAAATGCAATCCTTTCCACAGTCCAGAGCACATCTCTTCTCAGTTTCTGTAACGTTATGCGTATATAGGCTACATAGCTGTGTGCGTATTAGTCAAACAATAAGGTGACACCTGGATTTTAAAATTTCCTTCTGCAATGAGTATGCTAAAGTTATCTCCCCAGCCATTAAAACATTCCCTTACTTTTATAAAACAGAACTTTCTGCTGTTTTCCCACCTTGCAGATGATCACATTGGTTGGGTGTGCGATACTTAATTCAATTTGCTGTTTCTGACTGGGTATGTAGGAGTGTTAGTGCTGCCACCTATTATTTTTATAGTATAAACATCATCACGGATGGCAAGGCACTGGCATCATGGCGACAATGGAACGTGTTCCTTCATGTGCCTTGAAGGGTATCAGCAGATATGCATTAACTGAGGTTTCAAAGGCACGCCTGTGGTTAGATGTGATGCTGGTTGTAATGAGCATTTTTTTTTAATCTAGATGATTTTGAATGTATAAATTGTTATACAGACAGAATTATACATCTAAAAAGGAAGTGGGATTTGGGCATTCCAGGAGCAGTGCCACTTAAACTTGGCAATATAGGCATTTAGTGATAAGTTTAACGAAAAGGAGATATTCAGATTCTAAATATATAAGTTATGGGGGTTATTTTAGAAGAAGAGTCCAAAAGAACACTGGATCAAAAACTCCAAACTTCACACAAATATCTGCCACTGGATAGACACATCAAATGTCAAACAAATAAAAATGGTGGAAGAAAAAGACCTCAGGGTTCTATCGCCAACGCAATGGCAACAAATGTGAAAATTCAAAATACCTCTGCGACATCCAACATTGGCATACTGCAGTAATGAATTAAGCCCACAATATCATTGGTCATAAAACTTTCCAGCACTTTAGTGCCCCTTTGAAATTCCTTTGCGGGACTATGGCAACCTCAAGGTCGGGTAGAGATTGCCCTGAGAGGTTGAAATGTTTTCCTACTGATTTTTGAATGTTGTCATTTCTAATGGCAAATCTATGCCCATTTATTCTTTTTCTTAGGCACTGACCCGTAGACAACAGAGAGGTATTGCTGACAGATGATGGTGCATATTACATTGGAAGAAGATCGGGTGAATAATTGTACTTGATATTGTTGGGTCCTGTGATAGTGTTGACTTGATGTATATGAGGACAAAGCTGGTATCTGAGTTTCTAGTGAGGTCTGGTCCCAGAGTTGGTGTCATTATTGTACAGTTCACAGCTGCTGGCACATATCTGATGCATAATAGCGCGGTATATAAGAGAGAATATAAATAAATAAAAAATATCTATTTGAGATTAGGAGGGCTGTCAGTAAGCCAAAATAGGACTGCCACCCAAGGCCTGTGAGAGGGTTACATCATGATCCTGGATGGCTTCCAAATCCTTGATGATGCATTTTAGTGGTTTGAACTAGGAGTTGTGGGTGACAGCCCGAGGTGTTCTTTTATTTTCTTTTTTGAATAGTCCTATAGGAGATTGTCCTACGTATTTGAGAAAATAGATCAACCAAGTCAAAGTAATACCCAGTCTCTACAATGTCAGTTAGCTAAACTATTCTGCAATTATCACTCCCTTTCTACACCCTGTCCTACATTTTTTAATGTTTTTTTCTATACTCTGTAACCTCAGCCCTCTCCATTTTTATATATATTTACTCACCTCCTGAAATATGCTTCATGCATAAAATGGATTCTTGTCCTTGAAAGCTCATGGTTAGTCTATAAGGTGCCACTGCTTCTATAATATTCATTAATACTCATTAATGCACAATAATGTAAGCTAATGCATGTGATTTAATTTAAGCTTCACTATTAAATGGATAAAATTAATAACTTGCATAAAGCTGAAAATGCAATGTATGTACCTTTTTCCCCCACCTCAAGCTATTAACACTTCCAGTTATTCTTCTTCCTAATGTGATTAAAACTACCTTGACTGTGAAATCCCACATGCACTTTCAACCAATTTAAGGACAATTTTCAGGCACCTTTTTGCCTGGGTAGGTCAGTAGTTACCAAGGAAAAATGGCTTTTAAAGGTTGCCCTAAAAATCATTTTCAAAATAGTACAAGCTAAACAGATGTTTCTCTCTACTTTAATAATTTAAAGAATTGTATCATCAAAACATCCTGAAAGAAAGACAAAGTTTAATAGCAGTTAATTATTTATAAAAATTCATTTGGGCCTCTCAACACTGGAATCGAATGGCCGTCAGAATGAAAACATGAAATTTATATTGAGGTGAACCAGGTTAAAATTTCTAATGTTCAATATGTTCCAACATGCTTTGCATGCACAAATCAATATGACCACAAACATAGAACTTTACAAAAACCCCTCTAGTTGATAGCATAGAATTATATAAGTGTTCAGTATAAGTATCAGGCAGCTAAGAGACAACACAAAAATTGTTGATATATTTCCAAACCAGGCCTTTCACCATCATCTGAAGAAATAAGAGCAGAGAGGAGTCTCTAGAGTACCAACATTGCAACTGAAGATATTGGCCTAACCACTACTTCTTAATGAGCCTTGCATCTTTATACATGGAATAAATGCTGTATATGTACTGCAGCAATAATTATGTCCATTGAGAGGTTGTGAAAAGAAGGAACACATGATTATATTTCAGCCAGCTGATTCCTTCCAGCAAGAGTATCTGTCTGATGAATTTATATGCTACTATGAATCTGAAGATTACAGTGAAATGTCTCCATCCATCACCATGGTGACATATGAAACAGGGGAGAAGAGCAGCAAGAACAGTGGAAAACTGGAATTCCTCCCAGCAGTGAGCTGGCAGAAGTCAGCTCTACATAAGTATTTTTTTTAAGAGAGCTGATAATTCCTTATTTATCATCAGTATTATTCAGTACAATATATCAGGGAAAGACATAGACAAGCCTGCTCTTCACTGCACTATCATGAACATATTAGTGACTCTATGATTTCAATGAGTCTGAGTTCTCATTGGAACAGAGAAAAGAAGCCCATGTCTTCCTTTCTAGACTTGTTTTGAACATCAGTTTCCAACAAAAAGCTGTGAGGGGTAGTTACTAAAGCACATTTTGGCAATAATGCCTGTTATGTGTCCCTTAAAATACATTAAAGGACAATAACGTGCTATTTTATCAAAACACAATTTCCCTTCACAATGTGTGTTGGATACTAATGAGCTGCAAATCATGCAAATGCATGCAAACCACCTCATTATTGTTTCAACTGAATTACCACAAGCTGTATAGCCATGAGAGGTAGGATGAAGCTATGTGAAGGAGGTAAAGTTCAAGGAACTGACGACAACGATGGGGTCTTTAAGTGGTGCATCTGGAAGACTGAGCACCCAAATGGCAGATGACATTTAATGTGGATAAGTGCAAAGTTATGCATCTAGGAAAGAACAATCCAAACTTTGGTTGCATGCAAAGTACCACCTTAGAAACCACCACCCAGTGTGCAGCGGTGGCCAAGAAAGCAAACAGGATGCTAGGAATCATATGGAAAGGAATGGAGAATTGTGGAATCTGTGGACTTTGAGTACCTGCCAGGTACTTGTGACCTGGATTGGTCACTGTTGGAAACAGGATGCTGGGCATGATGGACCTTGGTCTGACCCAGTATGGCATTTCTTATGTTCATATGTTATATGCCATATTGTAAAGATAAGAAGAGTTGGCATTATTTTTCAATGAATAATTTTCAATGAATAATTTTTGGGAGCATTGGACCGCTAATATCTGACTTGATGCTCCAGGCCATAATCTTAAAGGATCAGCACTGTAAGCAAACCACCACTGGGCTGGGAATCCCCATCATCCAGTGTCACCAAGGACTTCTCCCAAATAACCCCCTCCCCACACATGCCTCCAACTCTACACACCTCCAAAAGGATGATTAAAAACCCACCCCCTTAAAATGCCCAACCCATGGAGATTTATCTGAAGTCCCCCACTCCCTTTAGGTCTCCAAGGCTTACCTCTAGAGCAACCTGGTGGTCCTGTGGTACCAAGATGATATAGGCCCCCACTCGCTCCCATATGTGATGGTGCTGAGTTCAAAATGGTGCCATTATCCTTTAGTACCCAGAAGATCAAGGGTTCGATTCCCACTGGCACTCCTTGTGACTTTGGGCAAGTCACTTTACCCTCCATTGCCTCGGAAGAAAAGGCTGGCAATCTACTTCCGGTGATACATTGCCAAGAAAACCCAGAGGTAGCTGGGTCGCTATGAGTCAACACTGACTTGATGGCACTAAAAAAAAAAAAAATCCTTTAGTAGTAGTGTCACAGTACTATTACCTTCTGGTGCCTCCCATTCAACCAGTTTCTTATCCAGTCAATCACTTTAGGGTCCATCCCAAGGGCACATGGTTTATTTATAAATTGCAATTTACACACATGAAGCGACATTTTAGAAAGGGCATCAAGTAGAATCTGGTACAGCCAAGCCAAAATGTGCAGGAAAACACCGGGGGCATCTATGTTTTGGCCTGATCTTAGGAAAAAGGTTACCCCCAATATGGATGCCTTCACTGGCATCCACATAGATGTCCCAACTTCTAAAACATGGCCCAAAGATGTCTATATCATTCTATTTTAGGAGTGGCCTAGTGGTTGGGGCAAGGTACTACAAGCCAGAAGGTCGGTGGTTCAAATCCCACTAGAGGACAGCAACCTTGGGCCGGAAGGACTGGGGTTTCTAGTCCCGCAGGTGCTCCTTGTGGTCTTGGGCAAGTCACTTAACCCTCCTTTGCCCATGTTCCCTGTAAGTATTAGTGTATGTGTCTCATATCCCCTCGTGTTAAATGTATCCCCCAACCGCTTTGACCCAGTGAAAAGCAGGATATAAATGCAGCTAAATATTTTATACATGGGAATATCTATCACCATGGCAAGATGAAAACAAGAGCCCTCATTCCCTATCAATGTTTGTTCTTAACATGGAAAAGACAAGGGATATGAGCATATCGCCTCCTCCACATCCTCCAGATGTTTGAGTGGTAAAACAAGCACATTTCCAATGCATATTCATGCCTGGAACAAGTGTAAACTTTGATATGGCTTGGGATGTGCATGGATTTTCTGAGATTGATCAAGGATGTCCAAATTCTTAGAAATGCCCCGGAAATGGCTACATCATACCGCCTTTTGATTGAATGTCCTCATGCCAGAGACATCTTTGAAACTACTTTTTAAAATGGCTCTGGGGATGTCTCCATGCTTTGGATATCTGCATGGCTGTTTCTTATATCCAAAGCATGAATAGGGTTTCTAAAATAACCCCCATTGCTTTTAAAATAAGCACATACACCATTCTGAAAGTGAGTATTTATGCTGACTCCTGAGCAATCATAGATGCCCATGGATTCAATCTAGGCATGCTGTTTTGTCCCTAGTATTTTATAAAAACACATGGGTGCCTATGTGTCTTTATAAACTATACAGCCTTTTATAAAATTATCCTCCCTGTGTATATAAGAAAAATGTCTAGGGCCCAAAATTTAATACGTCTTACTGAGAAGAAAATTAATTATCAGTGATGAACTGGGATATTATTTTTGTCAGGAATGTGGTCTTATTCATTCAGGTGTTTGACAGACGTGTCTGTCATTAAGACCATTCTTGATCTCCTCTGATTTGATTTAATGTTCTTGATTAAACTAGTTAATTGTTCTACTGTGGTTTTGCGTAAAAATAAAAAAAGAGTTACAGCTTTTCATTTTTAAGCTGATGCGATGCCGATTAACAGTGTGAAAGCAAGACCTAAACGAAGAGCTTGCCAGAATTAAAAATGCTTAACAAACAATTTGAATCTGACTGCTGTTTGAAAGCAAGCTTTTTTTTTAAAGAAATTCCTAACATTATTTCATATTTCAAGCACAAGCTTTATGTTAGGGGATTTCTTTCAGTGTTTTTGACATGACCACTCACATCTCCACGCTGTTAAAGGAAATGGAAATGACGTCGGAATTTAAAGTACCAAGGCCTGTTCATAGACAATTAGTGCTGCTTTTCTCATTAATCATTCTAAGGGCTTACTTACTCTATAATATTCAAATAGCCATTCAATTTCATTATTTATTCCATGTGGTGCTACTGATTGTAAATTAAAAATTCATTGTTCTCTGAAATATAATTAATGTTCACGATCTCCTCTGTGCCAATCGTTTTCAATTGATCAATTATTTGCCATATAAAGTCTCATAAGAGCATAAGATATGCCATACTGGGTCAGACCAAAGGTCCATCGAGTCCAATATCCTGTTTGCAGCAGTGATTAATCCAAGTTACAAGTACCTATCAGATTCCCAAAAGGGAGAGAGATTCCATAATGTTTATCCCAGGGATAAGTAGTGAACTTCCCCATTCTACTTTAATAATGGTTTATGGACTTTTCCTCCAGGAACTTGTCCACACCTCTTTTATACCCAGCTATACTAATAGCTTTTACTACATCTCCGGTAACACATTTCAAAGTCTGATTATGCGTTGAGTGAAAAGGTCTTTTCTTGATTAGTCTTAAATGTGCTGCATTCTAGCTTCATTGCTTGTCCCCTAGTCTTTCTCCTTTTGATGGAATTAACTTTGGAACTACGTTTACCTGTTCCACTCCACATTGTTTTATAGACCTCTGTCGTATCTCCCCTCAGCTGTCTTTTTTTCAAGCTGAAGAATCCTAATCATTTAAGCCTTTCCTCAAAGGGGTATCCTTCCATCCCCTTTATCATTTTGGCTGCTCTTCTCTGTAACTTTTCTAATTCCACTATTTTTCAGATATGGTGACCAGATCTACACACAATATTCAAGGTGTGGTCGCACCATGGAGGGATAAAGAGGCATTATACTATTCTTGGTTTTATTATTCATTTCTTATGATTCCTAGCATTCTATTTGTTTTCTTGGCCGCTGCTGCACACTGGGCAAAGGGTTTCAAGATATTGTCCATCATGATACCTAGATTCCTAGATACTTTTCCTGGGTGGTGATTCCTAGTGTGGAACCTTGCATCTTGTAATTGTAATTTGGGTTGTTCTTCCCTAAGGGCCCGATATTCCAAGGCATTTGCATGGTTTACAGACCTGTAAATCATGTAAATGACCCTAAGCAAGATATTCAGTGGCACTAACACAGTTAGGGCCAATGAATATCCCTGAGTAATAGCTCTATACGTCCCAATAATAACCAATTAGTGTTGGGGCATGTCGGGGGCGTTCCAGGTGGAGCCAATCACAAACTGGTCAGTCGCGCTATTGAGCCACTGCCTGGTTTGTGATCTATGGTGAAAGCCAGGTGCAGGAAACCCTGGCCTAACCTTCACTGTGTATCGCTAACCAGACTGTGGCTCAATATCATTGTTGCCCGGTTAGCGATTGAGCTCTGCGGCAACCCCATATATTCAGCGCCAGAGCCAGATATGACCCCAGCATTGAATATCCGGGTTTAAAGTTCAGCACCGGTAGCTAGCCGCCAGTGCTGAATATAGGACCCAAATAGCCTGATTCCGTCCTGGACGTCAAAGCCCTCTGTACGTCTGGTCTGAACTGTACATACAGAGGGCATTGCGATTCTGATCCTGCAGGGCACATCTAGCCCCATTTTATTTTATTTATTTATTTATTTAACAGTATTTCTAAACTGCCTTATCTTAATAATCAAGGTGGTATCACAGCAAACAATCGGGTAAGGTGAGTGTGTTATACATGCAGTGAGGGTGAAATTTAGTTGGGTGAGTGTTGTATTGTGTGCTAGATTGGTATGAGCTATGTACAAAGTGGGCTATATGCAGTGGTTCTAAATACATTTTCCATACATACATTGTTTAGGCGGGGTCATGTGCTGTTATACATTCTCTGGGGTTATGTGATGTGTCCATAGTGTTCTATGAACAGCATGGTTTTCAACTGTTTTCTAAAGTCTTTGAGGTCTGTGGTTGCCCTCAAATCGTCTGGTAGTTTGTTCCATATTGTTGGAGCAGCCATGGAGAGTGCTCTGTCCATTGTGTCTTTGCGTGTGTTTTTGTATTCACTTGGGGTGCTGACTCGGTTGTGTGTTTGTTTTCTTCTAGGACGAGTGCTGGTGTCTGGTTGTATGAGGGTGTGCAGGCTGTTGGCTGATGTGTGCTGTTTTATCTTAAATAGGTTTATGATAGTTTTGTATCTGATGCGTGCACCGATTGGGAGCCAGTGTAAGTCCTTTAAGGTGGGTGTGATGTGCTCCTGTCTTGCGGTTCCGGATATGATTCGTGCTGCGGTGTTTTGTGCCAGTTGGAGTGGTTTGAGGGCTTGTTTCGGTAGTCCAAGGTATATTGGATTGCAGAAGTCCAGTAGTGGGGTTATCAGGGCTTGACAAACGGTTCGGAAGTGATCTGGGGCGAGGAGTGGTTTCAGTCTCCTGATGATTCGCATCTTGTAGTAGGCCTTCTGGATTGTTTTGTCTATGTGTGGCTTGAGATTGAGTTGATTGTCCAGAGTAACTCCGAGGTATCTCACTTCTGACCTTATTGGTATTGTGGTGCTTTGTATCTTTATATTTGGTAGGTGTATGAAGCTTTGGTTCCGGGTGATGATTAAAGCTTCGGTCTTGTTGTAGTTTATTGCGAGGTTGTTGTTTTGACACCAACTCGTCATCTGGGTGAGGCAGTCTGTTATCTATGAGAAGTCCGGGTTGTCGATTGTTATCGGGGTGTATATCATGATGTCGTCTGCATATATTGAGTATTGGATGTTGTTCTCTTTCATGATGTTGCATATTGGTTGGATGTAGATGTTAAATAGGAGTGCTGAGAGTGCGGATCCTTGAGGTACTCCTTGTCGGACATTTATGGGTCGGGAGGTGTTGTGTCCCACCTTGACCTGCAGCTGTCTTTCCGTTAGGTACGAGTGGAACCATTTCAGTGTGATACCGTGTATACCGGTGCTCTTTAGTCTTTCCAGGAGCGTGTTGTGGTCCACTGTGTCGAAAGCAGAGGAGATGTCGATGAAGATCATTATGATTCCATTCCTGGTGTTGTCAATTATTCTCAGGATGCTGTCGAAGAGGTATATCAGTAGCGTTTCGACTCCATGGTTGGGACGAAATCCGTGTTGGTTGTCGTCAAGTGTTTCGTGTTTGTCGATGTGTTCCTGAAGTTGAAGTTGAACCGTCTTTTTGATGATTTTTGCGAGGAAGGGTATGCTGGAGATTGGTCGGTATGCTGCTGGATCTTTTTTGTCGAGTGTTGTTTTCTTTGCGATTGGTCTTACTGAGGCAAGTTTTAGTTGCTTTGGCATGGGTTCTTGAGTGAGTGAGTTGTGTACCATTTTATGTATGGTGGGGATGAAGCTTGATTTGGTGGCTTTGACCCATGACACTGGGCACGGGTCTGTAGGAGCAGTGCTTGTGTTGATTGTAGAGATGATGTGGGATATCTGTTCTGTTGAGGGTGAGTAGAATGTGCCCCAGGTTTTGGAGTGTACGTCCATCCGGGTGGTCCCACTAGGTGTTGTTCGCTCTGTGGAGTGAAATTTTTCTTTGATGTGGTTGGCGAATTCCTGTGGATCACCTTGTACTTCCCCTTCTGTTGTTTTCTCTTTTGTGAGGATCTTTACTATTTGGAAAAGCTCTCTGGGTTTGTTGATGGAAGTATTTATCATGTTTGTGTGGTATTCCCTCTTTGATTGGTTGATGTGGTCATTGTATTGTTTTACAGAGGGCATTGCGATTCTGATCCTGCAGGGCACGTCTAGCCCCATGGGATCAGAATTGCGAACAGACCTGTACATGCAGGCTGGGACTGTAATTCAGCCCAGCCTGTACATATAGGACATGCCCGACTAACTCAGTCAGGGCTTTTAAATGGAGTCGCGGCGCCATGGCGTCCAATTCCCATGGCACCACAGCTCCATTTAAAAGCAGCGATCCCAGCCCAACTCCCGATCTGTCCACCTATAACCAGGGTCGGGCAGTGGGGAATGTCCTCGGCCCCCCTGCCACATCTACATCCCGGACCTGCCGATCCACTACATCCAGGGAAGTTATTCCACCTCGGAGGTGGAATAATTTCCCTGTACAAGTTGCTGGCCTTAACTCCGTCCCCGATCTGCCCCCTCCCCACCCCTATCTAACTTCTCCATACAACCAGCGGGGAAGTTAGACACTAGCAGGGAGGCCCAAGAATAGTGGGGATGGATGTCCCAATGGGGATTCGGGGGACAGAATAACCCCCTAAGTGCATAACTTTGCACTTTTCTACATTAAATATGATCTGCCATTTGTATACCCAGGGCAAAATATTTAGAGGCATTTATACAGTTTAGAGATCTCTAAACTGTGTAAATGCTGCTGAATGTGATTTTCAGCGGCACTAACATGGTTAGTGCCACTGAATATCTTCAATTAATGCCACTACATTCGCTGATATTAACTGTTTAGCATGGTGCATGCCGTGGGTGTTCCCGGGGTGGCACCAGCTGCTAACTGGGCAGCAACGATATTGGAACCCGCAGGTAAAAGATAGGCGCAGCTAAGTCTGGCCTATCTTTACCAGTGGGAGCTAACTCCACAGCAGCTCAATGTTGCTGCTTCCTGGTTAGGATCTGCGGGCTTGTAGGCTCTGCGGTGACCCCATATATTCAATGCTGGGGCCGCATATGACCCAGGCATTGAATATCTGGGGTTAAAATTTGCCAGCAACGGCTATGCACCATAGCAGCATATAGCCATCCCAGAAGAATATTGGGCTCCCAGTCTCCTAAAACTCAAATGGCATTTTTTTCTCACAGAGGTTGGCTTCAAACCAGTGACATTTGGGTTAGAAGGCAGCTATCTTGCAGGTAGAGCTGAAAATCAAGAGCCACAATAGGACTTTATTTTGGAAGCCTGATTTGTGATATCTATCTGTACAATCAGGTATTTACACATGGAACTGACATCCACTTGTAAATGGCAGTTTTAGAAAGGGCTGAATTTATATGTAATCCTTTTTCTGTATAATCCTACATCAACAACTGCTTGGCAGACAAAAAAGCACACCAATCACAGGAGCTACAGTATTACCCAGAATTTCACAGTTCTTTCTTAGGAGAGGACTTGCATACCCTTCTTCTCAAATAAAGGCATCCAGAAATTGTGTTCTGAACCAAGGGATTATTCAAACTTTAAGGATCACTGATAAAACATCTTTAATAATTGGCAAGAACAGTAAGGTAAAACAGAACTATAATACCACAGGTGAAGACCTCTTATAGTACTGGGGATATTATTTACCCCATTCCTCCCAGCCCTCTGCATCTCACTCTTTATCTTCAGGTTTCTCAAGCGCCACTTTAATATTTGACCAGTCGCTTATTTCTTCTACTTTACTTCTCTTTTCTCTACTCTTCCCCTCCCCCTCCCTAGGCATCAGGGTTCTCTTTCCCATGGTTCCCCGGACCTGTGTGGAGTCACATCCCTTGCTTGGGTACCGCTTTGATTTAGTTTGTGTTGGTTCTTTTTCCTCTTGAAGGGGTTGCTGCTGGGAACTGCATTCTTCTCTGGGCTGCACCACTCTGTCATATGGAAGATTAATTCTAGAGGGACTGGTGCAGACACTCTTCTGGAACCTTTGTATTCAAGCTGTGCTCAACCTTGCCCTTTGGGAGTGGCTCCATGCAACTGTCCTCCTCCTTCTTCTAATTGTGGTGGCTGGAACAGTTTCTTCTTAGAGTAGGGTGAAGATTCTGACTGAGCACCAAAGGCACTTATCCATGGTGCTATGGCTAAGGGGCCCAAAATACCTGTCTCTTAAGGGCAAATTCCCTACTCTTCCACTACTACTACTGCTACTACTACTACTGATCATTTATATAGTGCCACAAGGCATACGCAGTGCTGTATAGGCTCATGTAAATAACAGTTCCAGCTCATCAGAGCTTACAATTTAGTATAGACAATACAACAGTTGAGGACAAGAATACCTCTAGAGGTATGGTAAAGAAATACATAGAAGACTAAGTGGATCAAGATCCAAAAGCAGCCTCGAAGAGGTGGGTTTTCAATCCAGATTTGAAAAGGGCCAGAAATGAAGCCTGACATACAGACTCAGATAGTTTGTTCCAGGCATAAGGAGCAACAAGGTAAAAGGATCAAAGTCTGGAGTTGGCAGTGGAAGAGAAGGGCACAGATAGAAGTGTAAGGAGAGATAAGAGAGGAAAGGTAGTGAGGAGCAGCAGAATGAATGAAGTTATATATCAGTAGGAGAAGTTTGAATTGGATATGGGAATAGATAGGTAGCCAGTGAAGTGACTTGAGAAGAGGGGTAATATGAGCATATTGAGGCTGACGGAAGATTAGCCATATAGCCGAGTTTTGAACAGATTGAAGGGAAAAAAGATAATACAGAGAGAGACCAGCAAGGAGGAGGTTGCTTAGTCTAAATGGGAAATGACTAAAGAGTGGATGAGATTCTTAGTAGTATGTTCAGAAAGGAAGGGGCAAATTTTGCTGATGTTATAGAGAAATAAACAAGAGGTTTTAGCAATCAGTTGGATGTGTATGGAGAAGGAGAGGAAGGATTCAAATATAACCCAAAGGTTAGTAGTAAAGTGTTATCCACAGACACAAAGAAAGGAGGAAGAAGGGAGGTGGGTTTAGGGGGAAAAATAAGAAGCTCAGTTTTGGCCATGTTCAATTTCAAACAGTGGTGAGACATTCAGGCAGCAATATCAGATAGGCAGATATCCGGATCTGGATTGTGTCACACCCTTGCTCCTTGCATTCAGCATGGAGGGTCGTGGTTCTAATAGAAACTTTCCCTTTTCAGCCTTCTCTGACTGGTTCCCCCGCAATGCTTCTTGGGAAATGTAGTTTAACTGCTACACATATGGCTTCAGGTAGAAAAAAAACTTGTAGTTTGGCTCTTTTGGTAAGGCAATGACAGAAATTTATTAAACTCAAATGCAAGGTTCATAAATTACCTCTTTCAGGATTATTTCTCCAAAACAAAGTATCAGCTTACAGTATTCTTCAGCTCAAAAGCAAAAACCCCTTTAACAGCAAGGCTACCAGCTTTCTCTAGCCTTGCTGGTTAAAGCATAAACACAAACATCTTTCTTCAATGTGAGTTTTCTTTCTTTTCATTTCCAAACATTTCCAGGCTGTTCTCGTCTTTATAAGCAAAGCAAAACTTCCAACAGGAACAAATTTCCAATAATTTATTTATTTTATTTATTTATTTAATACACACTTATATACCGCTGCTTCCAGCGATCAGCAGCGGTTTGATTCTTCTTCTGGGGATGTCAATCAGGACAGGGAGGGGACAGTAATTATATAGATCTAAGGGTAGGTCACAGCACACAGGGTTAAGCTCTACTCAGGTTTTCTTAGGAACATTCAAAAGCAAAACAAAAGCTTTTTCCCTCTCACCGTTAGCTTGGCTTCTTGCCGTCTCACTGCACAGGATAGCAGGTGTTTAACAAGCACAATTATACAGCTTCAGCTTGTTCTCACTTCTCAGCATAAGTTTCCCCTCTTTAACACAGGGAATTCACAAAACATCTTCCTTGCTTTTCAAGGTTACCTTGCTCTGGAGAGTTTTCTTTTAAGGTTGGCTTTCCTTCAACCCCTCTGTAGCTAAGGCTTGGCACATAGAGCAATCCATGAATATATCTTCCTCATTCAAAGCTGCATGAGGCTCTCCTAGTTGCATTGGTTCTATCTCTCATTCTAGCTCACTGGGTTTAGCTGACAGCCTCTCATTAGATCTGAGTGTGTCTCCTGCAACTCTGCACTGATCAGTATGGGACAAGCTTCTAAGGCTTGTACCTGTGCCTTGGCTTGTAGCAGCTTCTCCTCTCTCATGCTCTGTACCTTTCTCTGGCTCTTTCCAGCATTCTCCTCTCCTGCTGTTCCTGTTCCTGTTCCCATTGCTGCTCCAGCTCTCCTTGCTCTCCTTGCTAATCTCCATATAATCTAACCTAGGCTTAAATCTCCAGGGTTCCAGCCCCACCTCTTCTCTTCCCAGGTGACAGAGATCAGCTTGCCCTCTGGCACCTGGTTAATCAGGGAGCTTACTGACGTAAGGGTCTTTTACCTTGGGTCTGTATTCACTCTCCCTTACTCCACTAGGGAAACTCTGAAACCTGTTCCAGCTGGGGATTTTCTGGTTTCTAGATGTGGTTGTGGTTTTATTTCTCTGACCTTGCAAAATAGGTCCTTTTATTAGGGTGAATTCTTTGTTTTTTTTCCCTTTCTCCTAACTCAAAATGAGCTTCCTTATCACAATTGACATAGAGATTTCAGGTGAAGAAAGGTAGATCTGAGAGTCAGTCATCAGCGTAAAAATGGTATTGAAAACTATGGGAGGAGATGAGTGTATCAAGGGACTGGGTATAGAGAGAGATGAGGAGTGGGCACAAGACAGACCCTTGTGGTATACCAACTGAGAGTGGGATAGCAGTAGAGGAGGATTCAACAGAACAAACATTGAAAGTGTGATGGAAGAGATAAGAAGAGAACCAGATAGCACAGAGCCTTTAAAACCAAGTGAGGACAAGGTGTTAAGGAGAAGGTGATGGTCAACAGTGTCAAAAGCAGGACAAGAAGGATGAAGTTTGAGTAAAGGCCCTTATATTTTGCTAGGGACAGATCATTACAGACTTTGGCAAGAGCTGGTTAAGCAGAATGTAAAGGACAAAAGCCAGATTGCAGTGGATCCAGAAGGGCATGAGAGGAGAAAAAGTCAAGGCAACATGGTGAACTGCACATTCAAGTAGTTTAGATATGAAAGGATAGAGAAAGAGGGGTTGATAATTAGGGCAGGTAGGGTCTAGTGAAGGTTTCTTGAGAGGTGTAACCACAGAATGCTTGAAGGCTGCAAGCACAGTAGTAGTGGAAAGTGATAGGTTGAAAACATGAGAGATATAAGAGATGACAGCGTAGGAGATGTAGTTTAGGAAATGGTGGGAATAGGATAAGAGGAGCAGATAGTGAGTTTGGAGGAGGAAACAAAAAGCATGGTTTCATCGTCAGAGATCTTAGAAAAGGAAGCAAGGGTGGCAGAGGTTGAGGGGAAAAGTTGGGAGTCAACAAAGGCAAGAGGTAGTGAAGCTGATCTCATGGGGAATTGGAGTGTACTTTTGTGGACTTTATCATGGAAATAGTTGGCCAAGATTTGGGCAGAAAGGAAAGGGGGATCGGAGGTGGAAACACCTTGAGGAGAGAGATGAGAGTTATAGACTACAAGGGTCATAGACAAGAGAGTTAATCAGGTGGACATAGCAGATTTGCTTTGGCAAGTGCTATAGCTGACTGGAAGGAGGCAAGCATGAATTTGAAGTGTAGAAAGTCAACAAGGGTGTGGGATTTGAGCCAAATGTGTTCAACTGAATGGGCACAGGAACATAGATAGTAGGTAGTCAAAGACAGCCAGGGCTGAGGTACAGTACGCCTCATAGGACATGATATGGGTGGAACAAGACCATCTAGAGCAGAGGAACGTGCAGTATTATAGGAGACTATTGCCTCATCAACAGACTCAAATGGCATAGTGGAGGAAAGATGTGATGAGACATTAGTCGAGAGAGCCGATGGGTTGATTGCATGAAGATTTCTAAAGAGATTGGAGGAAATTGGGTGAGATTGAGGTGAGGGAGAGTGATGAAGAGTGAAGCTTAGAAGATGATAGTCAGATAAGGGAAGAGCTGATGTACAGAAGTTAGAAGGTAAGCAGTTAGACGAGAAGATGAGGTCAAGGCAGTGATTGGGCTGGTGAGTGGGGCAGCAGAGCAAAGCTGGAGGTTGAATGAGTTGGTAAGGAAAAGGAGCTTTAAAGCATAAGGTTCAGAGGGATTATCAGCATGAATGTTAAAATCACTGAGAAAAGGGAGGGGGAAGATGAATCCAGAAAGAAGGAAAGTCACAAGTCTTAATCAATGAGAAAGGTAGAGGTGGACTTGTCAGGGGATCAATAAATAACAGCAATCTGAAGAGGTAATGGGGAGAAAGGCAGACAGAGTGGACTTCAAAGGAGGGAAAGGAGTGAGATTGAGATAGAAGGAGGGATTGGAATTGACAGGAATTAAAGAATAGAACCCCAACACCACCACCACAGTGAGTGGGTCAAGGCATGTGGGAGAATTGATAGCCACCATGACAGAGGGCAATGATTGAAGCTAAGGCTTCTACGAGGGGCCAGGTCTCATTTAGAGCAAGCACATGGTGCAGCGACTGTATGCCAAAGACAATAATTTGTCTTTGAGTGAAGTTTTTAAATTCAGTGGGCTTTTCCCTCTAAGAGGAGTCTACTCCTAGCCTAAGATGACTGGTAGAAAGAACCTCCCCTTTTCTTGATAAGTTTGGACCTTTCTTTATACATTCAAGTATAGACAACTGGAATTACACTTTATCTAATGCAGCATCAGCTCTCACTCGATCTCAACCAAAAGCACGTAGGAGATCTAAAGCTCCTTGGTACTCGAGTGATATCAGGATTATGAAACACACTCTCCAAAGGTTAGAAAGAAAATGGAGGAGATTTAAATCTCATGACTTACTGACCCAATACAGAGTTAAACAACTTGAATATAACAATCTTATAAATGAACATAAACAACTTTATCATACCAATATAATTATGAAATCTATCAATAGACTGAGGGAGCTTTTTACCATTGTTTTGAAGCTCACAAAAGACTCTATGCAGCAACATGCCCACCATATAGACCCACAGGTTTTTGCAGATTACCTAAGATCCAAAAATATCACCATTCATACATGCTCTTCTTCTACACTGACAAATGACTATAGTATCAATGATCCCCAAAACATTTGGGAGAACTCCTCTATTCCTTCATCCCAGCAAATTGAAGACATAATACAGGGGCCTAATACAACAACATCACCTTCAAACCCATGTCCAGTGTCTTGGATCAAAGCAACAAAACATTTGCTTTCACCTCACATTCATAAGATTATTAAGAACTCCCTTCAACAAGGATATTTACCACAGTCATTAAAACAAACCATGATTTGGCCAGTCCTTAATAATAACACACTAGGCCCTTCTGATCTGAAATCTTACCGTACAATTTCCAGCTTACCATTCCTTACCAAAGTCATTGAAAAATCAGTAGAAAATCAACTTCAGGATCACTTGGACTTACATGCTCCACTGGACATTCACCAGGATGGCTTCAAACCACAACACAATGTTGAAACCTTGCTCACCTCTCTGTTTGATAATCTTCTAAGAGGTATTGATAACATTAAGAATGGATTTCTGCTAGTATTCATGGATGTTTTAGCTGCTTTTGATACACTATCTCATTCTAAGCTACTGCACCATTTGCATCATATAGGTTTATGGAAGAATATTCTAAACTGGTTTAGCTCTTACTTGGAAGGTCATATGCAACAAGTCAAATGTGACCAAAACAAAATCTTTGCGATTCCCAATCATTCAAGGAGTGCCACAAGGTTCAGCTTTATCTTCTATTCTGTTATCCAACCTTTATGCAATATTATTAAACTACATAACTTCCATTATCACCTTTATGCTGATGACATCATGGTATATACTCCAATTGTTTTACAGTCTCTTGACTTTTCAGCAATTTCTAGATGTCTCCAAGACATGAATACCTGGCTTTTAAATAATAACTTTACACTTAATTATGACAAAACTGAGGTAATGTTTGTTACTAGGAACCCTAATTTCATTCCTCCAAATACTATTGATTCATTTATTTATTTATTTAGCTGTATTTATATACCGCTTTTCACCGGGTCAAAGCGGTGCTACATAGGGGGGGGGGGGAATTAAGTACAAGGGGGTGGCCATCACCGGGGGGGCAACATTGATGATTCTGACATAGGACGGACTTTGGACATAGTACAGACATTGGACATAGACAAAGGCTTTGTGTTAGAGGTTCATTGTGGGTGAACTCGGGGGTTTGTGTCTTTTTCGGTGGGGGTCGAGTTGAATTATTCCTGGAAAAGGATGGTTTTTAGCTGTTTTCTGAAAGATAGCAAGTTGGTATTGTTTCTGAGGTAGGTCGGTAGGGAGTTCCATAAAGATGGAGCATAGAGTTCAAAGGCTCGTCTGCAGGTCCGTTGTGAGCATTTGGTTCTTTTGTGAGGGACGGTGAGGGAAATACTGGAGGCTTGTCTAGTCGATTTGCTGTGGGCTGGGCGAGCCAGTAGGGTGCGAAGGTGGTTGTCCTGTGTTTGATGGATAGCTTTGTGGGTGAGTAGGATGGCTTTGTATTTTGTCCATGCTTCGAGGGGGAGAATGTGTAGTTCCTTTAGAATTGGGGTGATGTGGTTGGTTTTCTTTGCGCTCTGAATGATTCTCGCAGTGGTGATTAATGCAGTTCGGAGGGGGTTGATGTGTGTGGCTGGAAGTCCATGGTAGATTATGTTGCAGTAGTCCAGATGTGGGAGTGTCATGGCTTGCATTACTGTTCGGAAGTCTTGATGTTCTAGGAGGGGTTTGAGACGTTGTACTGTTCTTGCCTTGTGAAATATAGTTCCAGAGGTTTTAGTGATCTGTTGTTTTAAGGTGAGGGCTTGGTCAATAATAATGCCCAGGTATCTTATCTGTGGTTGAATTTGGATGCTCGTAGTTCCTATGTTGAGGTGTGAGGGTGGCGTGAAGTCTGAGTCCTTTGTCACTATGAGGGCTTTGGTTTTCTTTATGTTGATGGTGAGGTTGTTTGTTTGTAACCAGTCAGACACTGCTGTAAAGCACGCTGACAGGTGGGTGTTTGTTGGGTCTGTGGTTGTAATGGGGGCATAGAGCATGATATCGTCAGCGTAGATGTGGAAGCTGACGTTGTGGGTGCGTATGACTGTGCAGAGTGGTTGGAGGTAGATATTGAAGAGCATGGCTGACAGAGTGGATCCTTGGGGTACCCCCTGATGTTGCTGGAATGGGGGGGAGGTTGAGGCGCTGGTGCGGATTAGCTGTTGTCTGTTAGTTAGGTAGGATTGAAACCACTTCAGTACGGTGTCCATGATCCCGATAGTCTGCAGTCTGTGTATGAGGATGTTGTGGGAGATGGTGTCAAAGGCTGCGGATATATCGAGGAAGATCATGGCGTAACCGGAGTGTCTTCCTTGAGTTCCTGTGAGGAGGGTGTTCATCAGCATGGTCATGAGGGTCTCAACACCGTGTAGCGGGCGGAAGCCGTGTTGTTGAGGGTCCAGTATGTTGTTAACATCGAGGTGTTCCTGAAGCTGTTGCTGGACGATCTTCTCGATTATTTACTAGATAGGCCCATCGTAGTTAAAAATGAAATCAAATACCTTAGCATAATTTTGGACAACTAAATAGATAACTGGCCGTACTTCGTGAATGATTAATGCTATGCAAATTCAATGGGAACTCATTCAACAGTTCACTTCTGTATTTCCTTTCAGTATACTGTTGAATGAGTTCCCATTGAATTTGCATAATTTTGGACAAGGCATTGAACCTTAAATCTCACATTGCTAAAACTGCTAACAAGGCCTATCATCGTCTAAAGATTGTGAGAAAACTAAAGCCATTACTCCATCAAGACCATTTCCGTACCGTTTGTCAGGCTCTCCTCACCCCCCTCCTAGATTAAGAAATCTGCTTTATCAAGGCCTCCCTCAGCTAACTCTACACCCTCTCCAGATGGTTCAGAATACTGCTGCATGTATTATTACTGTTTCAGCAAAAACGGATCATATCTCCCCTATCCTACAACAATTGCACTGGCTTTCAGTAAGTGTCAGGTCAAAATTCAAGACAATTTTAATTATCTTTAGGATTTACAATTACCTATCAGCAGATGCATTACAAAATATTATAACTAAAGATGTTATCAATAGACCAAGAAGAAGCAGTGCCAATAATGACAACATAATTGGTACCCCTGCTGGATACTGTAGGACTAAACAAGCAACTTCAAAAAGAGCTCCTTCCTTACTGGCTTCCAAACTTTGGAACTCTCTCCCGATGGACCTTAGAATTATGACTGATATTAAAGATTTTCACAAGGGTTTGAAGACCCTGCTATTTGCTGAAACTTATGATTTGATATATAATTCATAGTTTTTACCAATAGGCCAATTTTATTACATTAATTCTTTTAGTTTGTTTGATAATGTCTTATCTACCCTATGTTATGTGTAACCTTCCATTTGTATTGTGACCACTTTGATTGAAGGATAAGGTGGGATACAAATCTGTCTAAATAAATAAATCTTATAGTATTGGTTTAGGGACACTGGATGGTGCTACTGTTCCTAGGACAACATCCAAACAGTCTGCACATACACTTAGATATCCTGACTATGCAGAAATTGCAAGAGGGCATGTCAGAGACATGATTAGGGAGTGGCTTGAGTGAATCAAAAATGTACATATGTACTTCCCATTTCATATAGGAAATACACATGTATGACTGCAATTGTCCATGTCAGGATTTTTAGCTGCTCATTTCAGCCAGCTCTATACAGGAGGGATAAAGGGTGTTATGCTCATTAATCCCCCTTTTTTAAAATTTCCTCCTCTACTTGAAATGAGATAAAGAGAACTCTGTTCATTCTTAACTGGCAGCATGTATACATGTTGGTTTGCAAAATGGACACACAGAAAATAAAGTGGTGGAAACAAACAAGAGAGACAATGTAAGCAAAGTCACCATGAGGTATCCTTTAATAAGTAATAGTCACATCAAGCAACCTTACATGGCCATGTTTCATCATGAGCCTTTGTCAGGGGTACATGCACTAATTATAAAATAAGTACAAAACTTTCAATAAACAATAACCATTTAAGAAAGCAAAACCCAAATCTAAAATGATCAAATGTAATAAAAATCTGAATTAATCCAAAAATAATCCTAAAGGACCCCACAAAAACTTAAAAGCAAAATTAGAATTATCTAAGATATACAAAATGTAAAGAACTTTTTATTCTGCTCTCAAAAAATATTTTTTCCTCAGATTTATTTATTTATTTATATACTGCCCCTTCCAGAGATCAAGTGTGGTTTACATAAAACAATTGAAACACTTTACATTGAACAGGGTAACTTATGTACAGTTAACATATGGAACTATCTTACCAAAACTGTATACATTGAGTACAATCTTGCAGGAAGGGTTAGTATTCTTAATGACCAAGAGAATTTGGGTGCATATGTGTATCTGAGGGTTGGGCAGTATTATGGCAGCTTCCATAATTTTAATGAACAAGTATATCTTTAGTTCAATTCAGAACTGGAGGAGATCTTTCACAGTTCTAAGGTTGTCAGGGAGGGCATTCCATATTGTAGGGGCAACATAGGAAAAGGCTCTGGAGCTGGTAGAGTGGTTGGTATTACGGATGTGGTTTGGTATAATATAAGTGTTTAGTGAGCAACTTCTTCAAAGTCTAGATTCCATAGGGGATATGAGGAGGGTAGACAGGGGAGTTGAGGATAGTTTGTTATGGTGCTTAAATATGATCATCAGGTATTTGTATTTCATCCTTGCTCCAACTGGTAAAAAGTGGAGGTTGTAGAGGACTGGGGAGATGTGATCAGTGTAGTGAGCCTTATATAGGATGTGTGCTGCCAGGTTCTAGGCTAGTTGTAACTGGTAAATAGATTTCTTAGGGAGGCCTAGTAGGATACCGTTGCAGCAATCAATGTGTGGTGTTATGAGTGCTTGTGGCTGTATATGCAGGTTGAACAGTAGGGTGGATAAGATCGCCTTGGGGGGATAACTTGTCTTTGTTTGAAAATGGTAGAAGTTGCCTGGCCAATCAGGACCCGTTGAGAGTGGTTTGACAGGTAAGACTCAAACCACTGAATGGCCGTTCCCTGCAAGCCTATCTGTTTTAGCCTCTTGATAAGTGTTTGGTGGTTAATGCTATCAAATGTGGAGGTGATGTCTATGAAAATTAGTATGAATGCTTGTCTGGCTGAATTCAAACCATGTATAAGTTTGTCTAAGAGAGACAGAATCAGGGTCTCAACACCGTTCTGTGGTCAAAACCCTTACTGTTGTTCATCGAGGAGCACATTTAGCTCAATATAATCTTGAAGTTGTAACTGAACTGTTTTTTCTATAATTTTTGCTAGGAATGGCATGCTTGAGATAGGTATATATGAGCAAGGATGGTGTTTATCAACTGTTGCTGATTTTAGAATTGGTCATAGTAATGCTTGTTTTAAGGATGATGTCATGTAACTTTGTCATAATGATTGATTGACCATCTCTAGAATGATTGGGGTAAATTTCTCTTTTGTTGCTTTAAGCCAGCTAACTGGGCAGGGATCATTGGGTGATGTGGTGGTGTTAATAGTAGTTATTATGTCCTTGACATGCTTTTTGTCAATATAATGGAAAGCGACCAAGTAACTTGTCCACTGTGGTAGGTATCATTGGGTTGAATGCTAAGGGGGTTAGGGAGGATATCAACCTTGTGAGATGGATCCAGTTTCTCCATATAGTAGTTTGCTAGAGTTTGGGGTGTATAACTATTTTGCCTTTGTCAGTGGTGGGCATCCTTGTTAATGATTTAACTATGGAAAATAATTATCTTGGTCTGTTGAGGGATTTGTTGAGTAGGGTAGTATGGTACTCTTTCTTCCTTCTGTTTATGGCATCCTTGTAAGCTGTTAGAGTGAGCAAGTATTGATTATTGTCATTTTCTGATTTTGTGCATCTCCATTTATGTTCAATTGAGCACAGTTTTTGATTTAGTTTCCTTAATTCAGTTGTGTACCAGATTTTTGTGTTTTTTTCTTTGATTTCTTGTGTCTTAGAGGACCTAGTGCAGCATCAGTTATGACAGAATTACAGTTCTGTACAATATCATCCAGATCAGTGAGAGATTAATCTAATTGGGATAAAGTATTATTAAGGAAGGCTTCCTTGTCCAAAAGGTTTGAATTTACTATGGAATGTCTGGTGTTCATAATGTGTATTTAGGGGTATGTGATATAGGTATAATGCATTCTATAAGGAAATGGGGTGGATCTTGAATTTTTATAGTGCAAGTCTTGGATGATATTATTTTGAAGGAAGATGATGTCCAAAATCTTACCTTTTCTATGTGTTGGGAACTGGATGACTTGTTGGAAGACAATGTCATGGCATTAATGAAGATCTCCCAGGATAATATGGGATTTATTTAGTGTTGTGGTGCAAGCTGTTTCCAGTATAGATGCAAGATTGTCTGGGGAAGCAGAAGGGGTCTATATATTATCATGTGCTTATTCTCAATCGTTAGTAGGTCCGTATCTTCAATGTTTTTGCTAGTACGTAGAGTTGTATTTAGTTCTTTCCTAGCTAGAATTATGACACCTCCTCCACGTTTAATTGATCTAGGACAATGGCATAATTTATAGTTGGGGAGTGCTAGCTGGTTTATCAGAACTGAGGAGAAAGAAAGACAATCACAGAACTCAACAGAAATTTCCAATGTGCAGAAAGACAGGACAAGTAAAAGTAGTACAATGACACATGCAAGGAAATAGAAGCAGAAACTATTAGAGGAAGAACAAGATTGGCTTTCCTAAAGCTACGAGAGTTAAATAAAAAATTCCAGCCTCAAATTGGAATGTTACAAGATGCTCAAGGTTCTATATTGAATGATGCTGAGAAGATCAAGAAAAGGTGGAAAGAATATACAGAGTTTTATATGATAAATATCAAGTGGACCAACAGCCATTTCAACCTGTACCTTATGATCCGGAACCATTGGTGATGAAAGAAGAAGTTGCAGCAGCATTGAAAACCTTATCAAAGAACAAAGCAGCAGGTATTGATGGCACTCCCATAGAAGTATTACAGCAATCTGATGCAGCTGTTACCATACTTGCAAGGCTTTGCCAAGAAATTTGGAAGACAACACCATGGCCAACTGACTGGAAAAGATCTGTGTTTATACCAATACTAAAGAAAGGTGATCCAACTGACTGGAAATTATCGCACAATCGCTCTGATTCCACATGCCAGCAAAATTCTACTGAAGATTATTCGAAAGAGCCTACAACCATACCTGGAACAAGAACTACCTGAAGTGCAAGCAGGGTTCAGGAAAGGGCAAGGAATGAGAGACATCACTGCGGATGGATCCTTGTAAAGACTAATGAATACCAAAAGGATATATATTTGTGCTTTATCGACTATAGCAAGGCTTTTGACTATGCAAACCTTGAGAAACTCTGGGCCACATTAAGAAGCATGGGTATACCAGAACACCTGATCGTTCTCTTGCACAATCTGTACATTGATCAAGAAGCAACAGTTCGAACGGAACAAGGAGAAACAGAATGGTTTAAAATAGCAAAGGTGTAAGACAAGGCTGCATACTTTCCCCCTACCTGTTTAATTTATATGCAGAACAAATCATCAGAAAAGCAGGATTGTATGAAGGCAACAGAGGTGTGAAGATTGGTGGAAGACTCATCAACAACCTTCGCTATGCTGATGATACTGCATTACTGGCTGAAAGTGAAGATGATCTGAAACATTTGCTTCTCACGGTCAAAGATCATAGTTTAAAAAGGGACCTGCACCTTAATGTAAAAAAGTCAATGATCATGTCAACTGGCATAATCAACAGGTTCATCGTTGAAGGAGAAGAAATTGAAATTGTGAACAACTTTAATCTACTTTGATCAACTATCAATAAAGAAGCAACAAGCAGTCAAGAAATCCAACGACACATTGCTCTTGGCAGAATGGCTATGAAAGACCTAGACACGATTCTCAAGAGCAGAGATGTCTCCATTCAAAGATTCAACTTGTTCAAGTCATGGTATTTTCAAAAACATCATATGGATGTGAAAGCTGGACAGTGAAAAAGACAGACAGGAAGAAAATTCATGCCTTTGAATTATGGTGATGGCAGTGAATACTGTGTATATCATGGACTGCCCGAAGAACAAACCAGTCAGTATTACAGGAGATCAAACCTAAGATTTCTTTAGAAGCTCAGATGACAAGACTTCTTCATGCAAAGAGAGAGATCATTAGAGAAAGACATCATGCTTGGCAAGATAGAAGGTCAACACAATAGAGGAAGGCCAGCAATGAGAAGGATCGATACAATAACAGCAGCTACAGGTACCAGTCTGTCAACAATGAGCCACCTGATGAAGACCGAACACAATTTAGGACAACTATCCAGAGTGTCACCATGAGTCGACACCGACTCGACGGCACTTAACAACAACAACATTGTCTTCAATAATATACAATATGATAGGTATTTTGCTTCTAGCTGACCTTGTGTTTAGGAGGAGGTATTTTATAGGATGGAATGATAAGGTAGTTTTAGATGATGTGAGGTTTGATGATCTATGTGAATAAGCCTGCTATTATGTTGTTTATAATATTTATAGGAATGGTGGGGTAGTCCCTGTGATGATGTTGGATTATAGGGATTTTATAGTTTTGTGAAGTAAGAGGGTGTAGCAATTTAATAGGCGGTGTGAGTAGGAGTAGTAGCAGGATTAGGTGGAAAAGCATATTGTGTTTTTCCATTGTGTTTAGTAATATCAGAAGTTAACAATAACAATATCAATAGGTTTAAGTAGATACAAAATCTGATTGAAAATGAAGCTAATCTTAATATTATGTGGGAGTGTGGAAATCCCCTTCTTTACTTATAGTAGAGGTATGAGTATTCAATCAATTTAATCAAGTAGAATGACACTGGAAATGGCGTTCTCAGAGCAAGATATGTATTAAATAACCAGAAAACTGATGAATTAATATTCGCATGTTAAGTAATGGCTAATTAGCTGTAAAATCTCTGCAATGTGGTTTCTAGATATCTTATTCTTTTTTTTAGAGTTGTGCACCGTAGGGGCTACTAATAAGCGAAGCCATAAGATTTACTATATTACTTAGGTGGAGCGGTGATAATACCGAGAGCTATAGACTTACAGTACTGGTTCAAATCTTCAGCGACCAGTGTGCTCATTGAGTTTTTGCATTATGTTCTGCGGTAAGTTCATCAGGTAATAGTTCGGGTGGGTAGACAGCTCATGGAAGATCCAATTTGGTTTGAGTAGATTTCTATGCTCACCTTGGGTCCCCGCCTAAGGGCCATGCCAAAGGGCTCTCTGGCGAGGCCCTCAGGCGCGGGCCCACCAGGCACGGGTGCACCTAAGCACGTGGCTGGTTTTATGTCCCTGGTGCTGCTCCGATTGGTGCTTTGCTGCAGGGGGGTAGGGGAAAGTTTCTTCCTGCTCCCCTGTTGCTGATTGCTGATCAAGGCTTTGAGAGCAGATAGCTGGAACAAGTCCTAGAAATATCAAACCTCAAAATGGTCACTGTCTAAAATTAAAAGGAAAAAAAAATCTATAGTACCATGGAAAGCCTTTAAATCCAATAATAATACAATAAATAAACAAACAAACAATTGTAAAGTTAGAAATTTACCTCAAAGGAATGCCCATTGTGATTCCTTCATAGGGGACAAACTGTGTTAATGCTGTAGTGAATATAAGTAGATTTTAATTGGTCGTCCAGTTCTGTCTAACCTTCTAGATGCCAAAATTAAGATCATGGGCTGAAAACAGCAAAAACATATTAAAAAGGTATTATATCATGATTCTTAATATACGTAGTCACATATCATTGTACTTCTAGTACAAATTTGAATGCAGCTTCTACATAAGAAACCTGAAAAAATGCATTTTCACAAGAGTTTATCTTAAAGCATGCTAATCTCATGCTTCTGTTCCATTGGAACCACTGGAGTAGTCATGACCTGAGTATTCAATCTGCTGTAGCGTTCAGTCATTTGTACATTCACAACTTGTTTAATCATCAAATGTATAACTTAGGACAGTGCATTCTGTAAGTTCAGATAGTCCCGCTAGTCCAACTAATCATGCAAAGGACTACTAACTCTACTATAATAAAGATAGTCAATAAATATCATTATTTCTTCCATATGGTGCCACATGATTAATTGGAATAACAGGATTAATTGTTTGTCTCGGGCAAAATTTCTCCAAATTGGGTAGTTTTGAGCATACAATGACAGTCATGAACCTCACTCCTAAACCAGGGTATGTGGAATATGATTTCAATCTCTCAAATTTACTGCTAGTGCTTGCTGTAATACTTGCATCATGTCAGAGAGCTTCCTTCTGGAGTTCATAAGATGTAACGTGTATAGACAACTTGTCAATGTATGATTGGAAATTCTTCTTAATCAGGCCTATAGCTTCTGATACAATGGGAAATATTTCTGTTCATTTCTGCCATAGTTTCTTGGTCTCTGACTCCATTTCTTAGAATTTTAGGATCTTCTCCCATTCCACATGATTCACAGAACAATCACTTGAAACCGACACCTCTATTATCAATGTCGTTCTTGTGTTTTTCTTCTTTACCACTATGTTAGGTTTCTTCTTATCCAGCTTTTTATCCACTGGAAGAGAATGTCCCAAGTTATCACAAATTCTTTGTGCTCCATTTTTCTCTTAGGGTCTCTTAGGATCCCAGCACTTTTACTCAACAGTGATGTTAAAGTGTTTACAGTTTCCAGTGGATGAGGAGTGCCACTTTATTGTGCTTTTCTGTGCAGACATTTTCTGTCAGCAGAACTTCACAACCAGATATGAAATGAGCACTTATTTCCAGCTCTTTCTTACAGAATCTGCAAATGTCTGTTTTACCAGTTTTCTCAATGGTCACTGTGGACCATCTAATCTGTTTTCCGTTACCCTGGGCTGCAACTGTCAATCTCTCATCTTTAGGTTTCATTTCCCTTCTCTTTAAACATTCATATGTCTGGTCTTGATTGACAAATGGTTCCTAATTGTCTGTGATGCTATTTCCGTTTCCTTTAGCAGTATAAAGGACATGATTGCATGGAAGGGATATAAACATGCATAGATAAGGAACTATATTAGACACAGGAGGATTTATTTAGACAATTGATACCTAAATTTAGGCCTGCCATTCATTTGCCCAGATTTATGAGCCTAATATAGGTGCCTAATGCTGAAAAATAGTGTTAAGCTCCTAACTTATTTTCTCCGTCCATAGTCCGCCCGCGTTGCAATCCACCTTTTATGCTCCTAAATTTAAGAGTCTAGTGAAATTTTAAGAAAACAATGAGGGAGTCAACCCTAGTAAATTTTTAAAGGGGGCAATTTAGGAGCATAGCAGGGCATATCCTTTTGCAGACCTGCAAACCATGTAAATGTTGATCACTGAGATATTCAATGGCATTAACCCAGTTAGCTTCACTGAGTATCCCTGGTTTGTGCCACTAAATGACCCAACACTAATTGGCTTGAATTGGGATGTTCTGGGGATGGAGCAAGAGTGGTACTGCCAGTTAACTGGGCAGTGGGAATATTAAACCTCTGTCCTATTAACCCTAATTGACTAAAGTTAGGACAGCTGAATGGCTATCCTAACTTTAGATGGTTTTGCAATCCAGCCAGCTGCTGGACATCACTGCTGACCAGATTACAAAATTGCAATTTGTCCTAGCATTGAATATCTGGCAAAGGACCCATATGCATATGCATACTTGAGTGCATACTGACCAAACTCTGCCCATATGCTTTCCCATAACCAAAATGCATACTTGATTCAAAAGTGCATACTTTTACGCCAGTCAGTATCTTATAAGACGTCATTTACGCGTGTATGTGGCCATATATGCATGGGAATGACTTTATAAAATTACCTCCAAAAAGGTCATTTGACCCATTCAGTCTGACCAGTAAGAACAAATTATAATGGGAGACCTCGCCAGTCTAGGACATTGACCAATAATCAGGCTGCTGCAAGTGGCAAGGGCTCTCTGGGTTGGGCTGAGAGAGAATGGGTGGGGGGAACATAAATGGGGGGGGGGAAGCGGGATAGTGAGCCAATAGAATTGCAGGCATGCATAGGTGGCAGGGGCTGAGCAAAAGGGCAATGGGGATAAAAGGCAAGGGAGCACAGAGGCCCAGGTCTATCCGGGGAAGCAGTGAGATGGGAGCATCAGGTGGAGAGTGTCAACTCAATGATGAATACCTCCCTTTCAAAAAACACCTGAAAGTCATATGGGAGAGCGTGGGCAAGACTACAGAGCTTTGCAAAAAGCTTGGAGCAAGGGGTGAATCATGAGCAGCTGACAGAGTTCATCACCTGGCTCTGCAATATAAAAAAGTGCACAATCAGCATGCTAAGCTAATACTCACATGTGCATCATTCTTTCTGAAGCAGGATGGCAAACCACAAAGGAGTTCATTATGAGGAAAGTGATGGAAGGTTGTGCAAGGGTGAACCCCAAATGCTCAGATAAAAGAAGGTTGGTTACTTTACCCATAAGAACATAAGAACATAAGATATGCCATACTGGATCAGACCAAGGTCCATCAAGCCCAGTATCCTGTTTCCAACAGTGGCCAATCTAGGTCATACATACCTAGCAGTATCCCCAAGAGACACAGGTTCCACAATGCTTGTATTGGGTCAAGCATTGATATCCTGGGTCCCTTTTTGGTTTATGGACCTTTCCTCCAGGAACTTGTCCAAACCTTTTTTAAACCCAGCTTCACTAACAGCTCTTACTACATCCTCCGGCAACAAATTCCAGAGTTTGATTACACGTTGAGTGAAAAAATATTTTCTCTTATTTGTCTTAAATAGATCACCCTGTAGCTTCATTACATGTCCTCTAGTCTTTCTATACCCATGTTAGGTCATCAGTAAAACTGTGGAGGTAGTGAGAGAAGTATGAGGAGAAATTATTCAAGCTGGCCCTCCTGTTAATGTTTTTGGTGCCTTCAGGATGAGCGAGGCAATTCCTCAGTCCAGAACAAATGTGCACGGTTCACGGTTTGTTTTATTCTCCATTCCTTTCCTTATGATACCTAGCATTCTATTTGCTCTCTTGGCCACCGCTGCATACTGGGCAGATGGTTTCAACATATTATCCACAGTGAGGCCTAAATCTTTTTCCTGGGTGGTAGTTCCTAATGTGGAACCTTGCATCGTGTAACCATAGTTTGGATTATTCTTTCCTAGGTGCATAACTTTGCACTTGTCCACATTAATTTTCATCTGCCATTTGGATGCCCACTCTTCCAATTTATCAAGGTGCTCTTGCAATTTTTCACAATCCTCATGAGTTTTAACAACTTTGAATAATTTTGTGTCATCTGCAAATTTGATCACCTCACATGTTATTCCCATTTTACGGTTATTTACGAATATCATAAAAAGCAGCGGACCCAGCACAGATCCCTGTTGTACTCTACTATTCACCTTTCTCCATTGGGAAAACTGGCCATTTAGCCCTACCCTCTGCTTTCTAGCTTTTAACCAATTCCTGATCCAAAATAGTTTAGTCATTATTTGGACATCTGAAGAGGTGCACGTGGATGTCAAAATCAGGGACACGTCTCCATAGCCATTCTACAAATGACATTCGCAAACATCTCCCATGCATGGACGTCCAAGTAGCATGGAAGTGTGACAGAGGCATCTTTATTCTCAGAAAAAGTAGAGACATCTGCAGGCACATCCATAGTAACATAGTATATGATGGCAGATAAAGACCAGTATAGTCCATCTAGTCTGCCAGTAAGGTGGCTAGTGTGGCTGTAACTGCAGCTCCATGCAGGTCACCCCCCTCTATACCTGTGTGTAGGGTTGTACCTGCTGCTCGGTGCACCCCAGTCTCTCTTTATTTATTGAAGTATAAAAGATGTTTAAGTTTATACCTACTCCAAGCATGAAAAGGTATCAAGACAGTGCTTGCATTAAATTTAGAACATCTAGTAAGTGTAGAATTAAGTGACTAGCCTTGGATCAGAAAGGTCTTTGGTGGTATTTGAACCCTGGTCACCCTGCTCTTATCATTATGCTATCAGATATTAGTTCAGAATTGCTATCCTGGGGATGTCTATATAGCAATTTGGTATATGTGCATATTGGGCATGTCGGTGTTTCTGAAACCACGCAAGAACTTGTATATCCTACTTTGTTTTCAGACGTTCTGGTTTTGCAGTCCCAGGTTGCACTTGGATGTCCCATTGTGAAATGTGCCTCATAGTGTATCTGGATTTTCAGGAAGCCTTTGATAAAGTCCCTCATGAAAGACTCTTGGAAAAATTAAAAAGTCATGGCATTGGAGGCAGTGTACTATTGTGGATCAGGGACTGGTTAAAAGATTTTAAAAAAGCACAGATTAGGGCTAAATAGCCAATTTTCTCAATGGAGAAAGGTGAATAATAGAGTGCCCCAGGGATCTGTGCTGGGCCTGCTGCTTTTAAACATATTCATAAATGACCTGGAAATGGGAATAACAAGGGAGGTGGTCAGATTTGTAGATGGCACAAAATTATTCAAAGTTGTTAAAATATAAGAGGACCTTGATAAATTGGAAGAATAGATGTCTAAATGGCAGATAAAATTAATGTGGATAAGTGCAAAGTTATGCACTTACGGAAGAAGAATCCAAATTATGGTTACACAATGAAAGGTTCCACATTAGGAACCACCACCCAGGGAAAGGATCTAGGCATCATCATGGATAATACATTCAAACCTTCTGCCCAGTGTGCAGCGGTGGCCAAGAAAGCAAACAGAATGCTAGAAATCATAAAGAAAGGAACGGAGAATAAAATCAAGGATATTATAAGGCCTCTGCATTGTTCCATGGTTGATATTGTATGCAATTCCTGTTGCCATAACTTAGAAAGGATATACTGTAGCAGAATTAGAAAAGGTATAGAGAAGAGTCACCAAAATGGTAAAGGGGATGGAAGGATATCCCTATGAAGAAAAGCTTAAAAGGTTAGGGCACTTCAACTTGGAAAAAGGACGACTGAGGGGAGATATGATAGATGTCTATAAATTAATGAATGGAGTGGAAAGGGTAAATGTAGATCAGTTATTTACTTCATCAAAAAGTAGGAAGGCTAGGGGACACACACTGATATTACAATGTAACTCATTTAAGACTAATAAGGAAATATTTTTTCACTCAGGGGATCATTCTGTCCTGCGAATAGACCATCCCTGCTATTCGGCTCCCCTGCCATCCCCAACTAACTTCCCCATATGAACAGGGAATTTGTACAGGGAAGATAGATGGGGCAGGAAAGGGGTGGCACGGAGGTGGAGACAGGGTGGGCTGTGGGCGGTCTGTGGCCCCAGACTTACAGGGCCAAATCTTATGTCAACCATGTAAGTCCGGGGATGGCAGAATAGAAGGGAAATTTCTTCCACCTCTGAGGTAGAATTAGTTTCCCTAGGTGGGGGGAGACGGCAGGCCCTGGCCGCGTCAAAGGTAGGAGGGGGTGCAGTGGATTCCCCACAGCTTGACCCTGGCTGTGGGAGGCCTGATTGAGGATCAGAATTCTGGGAAAGCACAAAGTCAGCGGCAGCTGGGGATCACAGCTCCCAAATGGAGCCGTAGTGCCATGGCAACCAGCCACCATGGCGCTGCGGCTCCATTCAGGAGCCTTGACTATGTAGTGGGGTAGAGGCCTGTAGGTGCAGGCAGACCAGGATCAGGTCCCAGGCCTGAATGCACATGCCTAATTGCAATTCTGATCCCACAGGCCTAAACGTGCCCCACGGGATCAGACTTGCATCTGCCCCTGTGCGTCTGATTCTGATTGGGCGCAAAGGGACATGGATGTCCTGTATGGAATGGGGCCCTCAACATGTAATCAAACCATGGAATTCATTACCAGAGGATGTGGTGAAAGTGTCAGTTTAGCTAGGTTTAAAAAAAGATTTGGACAAGTTCCTGAAGGAAAAGTCCATAAACCATTATTAAGGAGAACCAGGGAATTCCCGTGCTTACCCCAGGTTAAGCATCACGGAATCTGTGTACCTTTTTGGGAACCTGACAGGTACTTGTGACCAGGACACTGGGCTTCATGGACATTAGCCTGGCCCAGTATGGCATTTCTTAAGTTCTCATGTAAAAGTGGACATAGCCATGGTGCTGGCAAGATATATTCCAAGATACTTAAAGAATTCAGATAGATTCTCGTGGGTCCTCTCAAGGTTGGTTTTAATAGTGATAGAAAAGCTTCCTTGGGACTTGAGAAAAGCTGATGTGGTCCCTTTTCTCCAGAAATGGAAACAGAAAAGAACTGGGAAACTATATTCCAGTAAGCCTTACCTCTGTAGTTGATAAAATAATCGAAAAGCTATTAAAGGAAAGGATAGTGAGATTTCTATAATCTAATGAGCTGCAAAACCTCAGGCAATATGGTGTTACAAAAGACAGATTATGCTAGACAAATCAGATTGCTTTCTTTGATACTGTTCCTCATAGAAGGCTCGTGAATAAACTAAGAAGCCTGAAATTCATACCCAAGGTATTGAACTGGATTAGAAACTGGTTGACTGACAAACAAAAGAGGGTGGAGGTAAATATTTATTTATTTATTTATTTGTTTATTTTTAAATACCGCGCTATTTCAGATCAGTGCGGTTTACATGAAACATATGAACGTGTTTTACAAATAACATTTGAGCATGGTTTACATATAACATATGAATAATAACTAGATTACATTGAACAGGTTACATATGACAAATTTGCAACAAGTTTGTATAACTAGGAACATATTTACATTACAGGAATTATAACTAGGAGCATATTTACATTACTGGAACATATTTACATTAACACAGGATTAAGTTGGCATCATTAAGAAATTATTTGTATGAGGTTGGCATTAACGTGAACGGTTGAAAGTGAACATTAAAATGTAATTAAAACAGCTTGGTATTATCAGGGGTTAAGGCTAAGTGTTTGGCATGAGCCGTCGGCTGTTTGTACAACTGATCTAGGGTGGGTGGTTATAAGTTAGTTGGAAGAGGTAAGTCTTCAATGCCTTCCTAAAAGTTGTAAGATCCGGGATGGCACGTATCATTGGGGGTAGGGCATTCCATTAGGTTGGCACAAATAGAGAAAAAGTGTGGTTCTTAGTTGATTGGTTACAGGTTCTTACTGTTGAAGGGGTCATGAGAGAGTTTACCGTGCTTGTTCTCCTGGTCCTGGTCTCCGGCGTTTGTTGTATAAGTTCTGAGAGCAAGGTTGCCGACATTCTATGCAGGGCCTTAAAAGTGAGTAGCAGTGCTTTGTAGGTCAGGCGACTTGCTATGGGGAGTCAATGAAGCTGAAACAGAAGAGGAGTGATGTGGTCATATCTGGATGCAGACAGGATTGTATGGGCAGCTGTGTTAATTGCGAGTTGTAGTGGTTGGAAAGTGTGCTTCAACATACCATGAAAGAAGATATTGGAATAGTCCAGATGAGGGAGGATGAGAGCTTGAGCAACTGAGCGAAAGTCTGAGGACTCGAGGAGAGGACGTAAATGCCGGAGGGTTCTCAGTTTATAGAAGACTGTTTTGAAGATATTTTGAATATGGGTCTCCCAGCACAGGCGTTGGTCGATTGTTATTCCCAGATAGCGGACTTCTTCTTTGGTTATGAGGTAAAAGTCTTTCACTTTGAGGGAGGGCAGTGGGGTAAATGTGGGGTCTTTGGATATGAATAAGACCTCAGTCTTATTGGTGTTGACCATCAGGTTGTGTGTCATGAGCCAATCTGAGACTGTGTTGAAGCATTCAGCTATGGACGAGTAGTCCGGCTGGTCAATGAGGAATGGAGTCTACAGTAGCACATCATCGGCATAGACGTGGTAGAGTATGTTGAATGATTGAATAATAGAACAGATTGGCTGCATGTAGATGTTAAAGAGTAGGGCTGAGAGGGAAGATCCTTGGGGGACCCTTTGTGTTTGTTGGAAAGGCCTGGATGCATGGTTATCTATGCGGACTTGTTGTTGTTGGCCTGATAAGTAGGGTTTGAACCAGTCTAAGGCTAGGTTTCTTATGCCTTTTTGATACAGTTGGGTGAGCAAGAGGTTGTGGCTGACAGTATTGAAAGCTGAGGCGATGTCCATAAATATGAGGATTGTAATGGGGAAGATCTGTCCCTTACTATGCAGTCAGAGGAAACTGAGGAAAGTACGTCAGATTCTGACAGCCAAGCAAAGCACATGGCTGTAGGTTTCCAGGGGAGATATAAACAAACCCAGCCACGAGTGCAGCAGCCCCACCCAAGTTGCAAACAATCACCGTGCCCTGAGTGTAATAGGAATCACCTGGGTGGGGGAGGAACGAAGCTAAGCCCTAAGGAAGATATAAAGCACTCATTAGAAAGCAGTGAGAGTTCTGGAAGGAGAACGAGTTCTGGAAGGAGGACGAGTTCTGGAAGGAGAACTGGATATGGATTTGGATCTGAGAGGAGTTTTGGTGGAGCAGCTGTGAGCTCCAGCAGCAGAGCTAGAACGGAACAAACTTTGGAACAGACAGAGGAACAAGGGGAGCAGTTAGAAGGACTGATAGCAGAGAGACCGAGAGTGATTTAAGCAGTCCTGAGAACCGTTCAGGGAAAGATTCAGCTGAAAAGGTACAGAGAACTCAAACCCAAAGACTACAGGAAAGCTACTCTCAGTTACAGCCTTGTGTTGAAGGTAACTGGAGAGAAAAGCCACGCAGAAAGTCAGTTTGGGAGTGCCCAGAAGCTTTGGTGAGAGGAAGGTACAAATCTCTGAACTCTGCTGATATTGAAGAAGCACTGCCGAGTAAACCTTACAGGCAAAAGCTAGACAGCGGTCTCTGTAAAAGGAACAGGGAGAAAACAAAGAATACCAGTTTTCTCTGGGATAGTAAAGCTCTCCGAGACTCTCTTAAAGGTAAAGAGAATTGTTTTAAATCCCTGTGTGAATGTGTTCCCATGTATCCAGCGGGGAAAGGGCTGGAGGATATGCAAGTTGAATCCATAGAGGAATGTATAAATGATGAGCCCATGGATTGTACACTGACTATAGCAGATAATGTAGAATCACTTTGCTGAGTTGGATGTATAAAGGTGTAGGAACAGCATTGAGAAGCAAAGTGAGCACTGCTGCCTTTGAAAAGAAACATTTATTGACTCCTGTGTTAAAGGACTGTATAGTGAAAGCTGGAAGAAAAAGGAGTTATTTTTCTGCAGTTCCTGATTTACTTTTCTTTGTACCAGAAGCATGGTTATTTTGTCCTAAGTTCTTTGTGCTTACCAAACCCCTGGACGGGGAAATAAAACCTCATTTTGACCTTACTACTTTTGGTTACATCTATTCCTCTGCTTGGGGAGTGTTTGGGACTTCATTACCCAGAGGGTGTGTACTACTACGCCTGCACAACCCCCACTTCCTGGCTCAGGATATTCACCAGCCTGACCCTCTCTGCATGTTTTAGGACCCAGGGTGGGCCACTGGTGACAGGATGAAGCCTTGTTTTTTCTTATCAAGGCCTGTATGGAGTTGGCAAGGAGAGTCGTGAGAAGGGTTTCAACACCATGCTGTTGCCAAAATCCATGCTGTTGCTGGTCTAGAGGTATGTAGGAGTCGATGTGGTCCTGGGTCTGTTGGTAGACAATCTTTTCTATGATTTTGGTTAGGAAGGGGAGGCTTGAGATTGGTCTGTAGAATTTGATATCTGATGGGTCAAGTTTGATATTCTTGATCAGAGGTCTGATAGAGGCAGTTTTCAAAGGGGAGGAAGGATGCTTTCAGATTGTGATAAGTTGGCGATTCTAGCTATGATTGGGCTGAGGTAGGTTTGTGTTTGTTTGATCCAGAATGGTGGACAAAGGTCCATTGGGGAGGTCGTGGTGTTGATCCCACTGATGATTCTTTCTATTTGTTCAGGAGGGTATGGATAGAAGGATTCTAGAGTTGGGGAGGGAGTGCCGGCAGAGTTGTAGGGGTGCTTGGGTAGTTCCTGATTAGATGGGTTGGTGGTTGGTAAAGTAGTTTTACTTTGAAAGTAGGTGGTCACTCAGAAGAAAGAAAGGTGAGTAGTAAAGTGTCTTAAAGAGATGTCCTGGAGCCAATTCTGTTCAACATTTCTGTTCAAATTTTGAAGGCATAAAATATGCACGCCAAAGAGGGTCCTTTTCATGCTTACTTTAGGGTCATCTGAATGTGCTGCTTCAGAGGGGTAAATGTATAGCCTTTCTCTGCTCCTCTTCTGGCTCTCCAGTCTTTTGGATCTCTGACACAATTCCCCTTTCCCCTTGTTCTATTGGGATTTCTATTTGGTCTTGCCTTTGGTAGTCAAAATCTTAAATCTGGCCCTGATCATTTAGTATGTTACTATAATAGAATAAAAAATAATTAAAACATGCAATAAAAATATTGGGCCCGATTTTCAGCTGGACAGTGCTATGTGCCGCATTAGCGCATAACTTCCCCCCCCCCCTTCCATTTAACCCGGATTTTCAATGTCGGGGTCATATGTGGCCCTGACATTGAAAATCCAGGTCTCGCTGCACACCACGGAAGCCGCAAGAGCTAGCCGGGTAGCACTGATTTCCGATGCTACCCGCTTAGCCCCTGCACATGAAAGAGAGGCGAGGAAAAACCTTACCTAGCTTTCAGGCACAGAGGGCTAAGCAGGTAACATCGAAAACTGGTGCTATCTGGTTAGCCTATTCCTCTGCCCCCACTCTGCCCTGGAATACCCCTAACACTCCCTGATGTTAACCTCATCATATCTGGGCACGTTAGGAACATATCCGGGATTGTTGAAGGGCACTAACTATGAAGGTATCCTTCAAAAATCCTGGATATGGCATTTACACGGGTAACTAGGGCATACCCATTTAAATGCCTTCGAAAATCGGGCCCATCGTATTTAAAATCATGTGGAAAAAAAACTATACATCATTGCATCTAAGTAATATCTGAATAAATTTAGCATGCTTGTCACTAAAGGCCTGAGAAAACAAGAATCTTCTTAAATGTTTCCGAAACATCAGAGAGACAGATTCAGGCTCAGCCCTTCAATGAAAACACAGGGTTGTAGACAACACAAAAATCAACAAGACACTGTGTTTTAATCATGAATATCAACAAATGCCAAGCACAAAACCAGCATGATATAGTATAAGTCTCTAGTCTCTAGTCCCATGGCCACTCCTTGTGGCCTTGGACAAGCTACTTAACCCTCCACTGCCTCAGGTACACTTAGATTGTGAGCCCTTCAGGGGCAAGGGAATAAAAAGTACCTGTTAGTATACATGTAAACCGCACTGATTCTAAAGAGTGCGGTATAAAAAATAAATAAATAAATAAATAAATAAATAAATAAATAACATAAATAAGTATTTAAGAGTCATAACAAAATAAGCATAACAATAGCTACTTTTATAAGCTTAAAAGATGCATGTCTATTCACTTTTGAAAACAAGTCTTTTGTAGAGTAGGACCAACTTACAAACATGTAAGAACTCTTTTACTAACATGTAGCAAAGTTCTGCATTTAGCATAAATTAACATGCAGTAAGTACAAGATCTCATTGGTATTTGTTGGGGGCAACACCTGTTTGATCAGTATTTTCTCAGCAATTACCACAGGGACGTCTACCATAACACACTCTGGACCCCTGAGTGCCAGTCTTTGAGTGGACAGTGAAGGTACCCATAGTAACTGTAACAATTAGTGTACAGCAAATATCTCCACATTAACTGCAATATGCTCTCCACATCTAATGTCCTCCCCTAATCTGCTCAGTCTCTGCCCCTTTGTGAAAAATTCAGTTACCACAGTGTGGCCAAAATCACCATGGATCCATGCTGATAATTAGTAAAAGGGCCCCAAAGTTATCTATTATCTGATGGCAAAACCATATGGGGCCAATATTCAAAAAGGTTGATATTCAAATGTCATGGTAGTGAGTTTGGCACTTAATCTGTGGGGTATTCATATAGGAACTGCCGCTAAATATCAGGGCTGATCTGCGCTATCTAGATAAGTGCCAATGCCTGGTTATTGGATTTTATTTGGATTGCAACTTAAGCAGCTTTTCATGTGGCTTAACTTTCCAGGATAGGTGCAGATGGAAAATCCACATGGAGGCAGATTCCATACCATGTATGCCTGGGCCTTGGGCACGGCAAAATTAAAGACAGGGCTGAGTTAAACCCAATTCCACAACTGCAGGGTCCAGATACACCTGCAATGGCAGAAATCGGGGCAATAGATGAGCTGGTGCTCACTGGATTCCACCATGTTAGTCATTGCCAAATATGCTTGTCCTCACATGACCATGCTACTGCTGCTAGTGCGAGTGTGCAGTCCTGTAACCATGGTTCTGTCCCCTTCCATTGTATTGCGGAATCACATGTTTCACAGAGGCCTCTGTCTACCAGTGCCCAATCATCACTGCAGGCACCTATGGCCAGGGTTGTGTCGTCAGGTGCCACAGTCAGCCATCGCCATGGGAGGCAGGGGGGTTTATACTGAAATTGGTGCTACTTCCTGCCCTTATACCATCTTTGGGAAGGAATAGCCTGAACATCCGATGAGGTGCCAGGGAATGTACACAGGCCATTCCTGAATACGATGTGCATGTCCTGGCATCTAGCCACGCCCTTGCTCTGCCCCCTCCCTCCTATGTACAGCAATCCCCGCACAAGCACTGTGAACATTCAAGGTGCTGTGGATGCAGTATATGCTTGGGGAGATTTTCACCACTGATGTGTCTGGGCCGCACATACACCGTCACTATTTACCATCTGGAATGACCTCCTAATTGGATAAAAATCACTACATATCTGGATAGCACCACCACATAGTAACATATGGAAAGCAGTGTGTATAAATGCCTGTAGCATGGGAAATAAGATCCCTGATGCTGAAGCTTTGGTGGGAGTGGCTAACTTGGATTTAGTGGCAGTTACAGAAACATGGTTCACAGAAAACCATGAGTCGGATGTAACTATACCTGGCTATACTTTATTCAGAAAGGACAGGGTAGGAAGAAGGGGAGGAGGAGTGGCACTATATGTAAAAAAATACTATTAAAGCTTTGGAATTACAGAGCTTAAAAGGGAGAGAGGAGGCATTGTGGGTTAAACTAGAAAGCGGGAAAGAGATCTATTTGCATTGGCGTGATATACAGACCTCCCTCACAAGAGGAAGAGGTGGACAGACAGTTAATTGAAGACACGCAGCATTGCTAGGAAAGGGGAAGTGCTACTGATAGGGATTTCAATATGCCAGATGTTGATTGGCACATTCCTGCTGCAGTATCATCTAGAAGTAAAGAGATCCTGGATTCTCTACAGGGAGAACTATTCAAGCAATTGGTAACAGACTCCACACGTGAAGGGGCCATACTGGACTTAGTGCTTACCAATGGTGAAAGTGTTTCTACTACTACTACTACTACTACTACTATTTAGCACTTATAAAGCGCCACGCATGCAGTGCTACACAGCTAACCTACAAGAGGTAGCCAACATACGAGAGACAGTCCCTGCCCGTCAGAGTCATGCTCATCGGAGCTTACAATCTAGTTAGAACAGTACATTAGTTAGAACAGTGCAGAGCAATAGTTAGTTCTGCGCAAGGTATGGTGTAGTACAGTTTGGTCTATAGTTTGGTCATAAATATTTGGTCTATAGTTTGGCCATAAACGTTGACAGTGTGGTACAATTTGGTCTATAGTTTGGTCATAAACGTTTGGTCTATAGTGTGGTCATAAACATTGATGAGGGTTAGGGTAAGATGAGGAAAGAGTCAGGATCTGAATGCAATGGTGAAGAGGTGGGTCTTCAACCTGGATTTGAAGAGGGCCAGGGAGGATGCCTGGCACACAGATGCAGGTAGGCTGTTCCAGGCGTATGGTGCAGCAAGGTGAAAGGAGAGCAATCGGGAGTTCACGGTGCAGGTGAAAGGCATCGATAGAAGTAATTTGTTAGCAGAGCTCAGATTTCAAGAGGGGACGTAAGGAGAGATAAGAGATAAGAGGTATTGAGGAGCCATCGAGTGAATGCATTTATAGGTCAGTAGGAGAAGCTTGAATCGGATGCGGAATTGAACAGGGAGCTAGTGAAGCGACTTGAGAAGCGGAGTAATGTGGGCATGGCGAGGCTGGCAGAAGATTAGTTGAGCTGCGTGATTTTGTATAGATTGAAGGGGAAGGAGGTGGCTCACGGGAAGACCAGTGAGGAGTAGATTGCAGTAATCGAGGCGAGAGGAGATTAAGGAGTGGATAAGCATTTTGATAGTGTGTTCAGAGAGGAAGGGGCGGATTTTGCTGATGTTGTAGAGAAAGAAGCGGCAGGTCTTAGCTACAAGCTGAATATGAGCGGAGAAGGAAAGAGAGGTGTCAAAGATAACCCCTAGATTGCGGGCTGAGGGAACAGGAAGGATAGTAGAACCATCCACATGGATTGAGAGAGGGGGAAGTGGAGGGGAGGAGTTGAGTGGAAAGACAAGGAGTTCAGTCTTGGCCATGTTCAGTTTCAATCAGCGATGAGACATCCAGGTAGTGATGTCCGAAAGACAGGCAGAGATCTTGGACTGGGTTGCCGGAGAAATATTGAGTGTAGAGAGGTAGATTTTGGAGTCATCGGCATAGAGATAGTACTGAAAGCCATGGGAGGAGATAAGCATGCCAAGGCCTTGGGTATAGAGAGAGAAGAGGAGGGGGCCCAAGACAGATCCCTGGGGTATACCTACATGGATTGGGTTAGGGGAGGAGGAGAAGCCACCAGAGCATACACTTAATGAGCGATGGGAGAGGTAGGAGGAGAACCAGGATAGTACGGAGTCCTTGAAGCCAAGTGAGGAGAAGGTGATGAGGAGAAGGTCATGGTCAACAGTGTCAAAGGCAGCAGAAAGGTCAAGAAGGATGAGGATAGAATAGAGACCCTTAGATTTAGCCAGGAACAGGTCGTTGGTGACTTTTGTGAGTGCCGTTTAAGTGAAATGTAGGTGACGGAAGCCGGATTGTAGTGGGTCCAGGAGGGCCTGGGAGGTGAGGAAGTCGAGGCAGCGACGGTGGACTGCTCATTCTAATAGTTTGGATATGAAGGGAAGGAGGGAGATGGGTCGATAGTTAGAAGGGCATGTGGGATCAAGTGAGGGTTTCTTGAGGAGGGGTGTGACAACAGCATGTTTGAAGTCAACGGGGACAGTTGCAGTGGAGAGTGAAAGGTTGAGGATATGAGTGATGGAGGGGACAATGGTGAGAGGGATGGAATGTAGGAGATAGGTGGGGTAGGGTCTGATGAACAGGTGGTGGGTTTGGAGGAGGAAAGAAGGTGTGCGGTTTCTTCTTCAGAAGTCGGAGGGAAGGAGGAGCGTGTGGCAGGGGGAGTATGGATGGGGAGGAGAATTGGGGAGGAGGAGAGGTAGATGGGGAGGTAGGGAATTGGAGGGTAATCTTGTGGATTTTTTCGTGGAAGTAGTTGGCTAGGGTTTGGGCAGAAAGGGAGGGCGGGATTGGGGGCGGGAGGGAGCTTGAGGAGAGAATTGAGGGTATTAAAGAGATGGCGAGGATCAGAGGCAAGGGAGTTGGTCAGATGGATGCAGTAATCTTGTTTGGCACGTGCTAGAGCTGAATGGAAGGAGCCAAGCATGGATTTGAAGTGTAGAAGGTCTTCCAGAGAGCGGGATTTGGACCAAGCTTGTTCGGCAGAACGGGCGCAAATGCATAGGTAACGGATTGTGGGTGAAAGTCAGGGATGGGGAGTGGATCATTTGACAGGACGTGGAGTGGGAGGGGCAAGAGTGTCAAGGGCTGAGGATAGTGTAGCATTGTATGAAGATAATTTATTTATTTATTTATTTATTTACATTCTCTTATATACCGCACTATTCAGCATCAGCGCGGTTTACATGGAACAGAAACGCTCAGTACAGTTAACATGTATGAGTTTACAGATAACAGGGCAAGTAACTTAGATAACAGGGGTAAACTATTTACAAAAACTTGCTACATAAGCTTGTAAACTATTTACAAATATTGCTACATAAGGTTGTATGATCATGAATTCTATAGAAACAAATGCACCACTAAGGGTTAGAGAATCTTTCTTGGCATGTTGTTGGGAAACCATATATTTGCTTAGTGGGTTGCATCTCTGTCTCGGTGGGTGAGGTTGGGTTCTATGAGGTACTTATTGAAAAGATGGTACTTGAGGGCTTTCCTAAACTGCGTAAGGCCCTTAATAGCCCGGATATCTGGAGGTAATGCGTTCCAGCATCTTGGTGCGCTGATACTAAACGCCCTGTTGGCTGTAGATGAAGCTAATGCCTGTAGATGAAGATAATGCCTCGTCGACGGACTTGGAGGATAAAATGGAGGAAAGAGATGAAGAGATGGTGGAGGAGAGAGTCAGGTGATTAAAATTATGAAGGTTTCTAAATAGGTCAGAGGAGACAGGACGAGGTTGGAACGGCGGAAGATGAAGAGTAAATGTTAAGAGGTGATGGTCAGATGAGGGAAATATTGATTGGCAGAAGTTTGAGGGAGAGGAATTGCAGAAGAGTATTAGGTCAAGGCAGTGGCCGTGTAGATGTGCGGGGGCAAAGTTAGAGGTCGAACGAGGAGGTAAGAGCGAGGAACTTTGAGGCATGGGGGTCAGAAGGGTTGTCAATGTGAATGTTGAAATCTCCAAGAATAAGAGTGGGGGAGGAGGGATTCATAAAGGCAGAGAGCCAGGAGTCAAAATCAGTGAGGAAGGTTGATTTGGATTTGTCGGGTGGGCGATAAATAACAGCTATTCGTAGGGGAAGTGGTATGAGGAGGCGAATGGAGTGGACTTTGAAGGAAAGGGGGGAGTGTGATTTGGGTGGCAGGAAGGGTTGGACTTGGCAGGAGGGAGAGAGTAGGAGGACAACGCCACCACCGCAACCAGTAGGTCGAGGTGTATGGGAGAACTGGTAGCCCCCATAGCAGAGAGAGGCAATGGATGCAATGTCGTCTAGGGGAGGCAGGTCTCGGTCAAGGCAAGAAGGTGTAGGGCATTAGAGATAAAAAGATCATAAATAAAAGGGTTTTTTTTAATGACTGAGCATGTGTTCCATAGGGCGCATGAAAATGGGAGAGCGGAGGGGGGGAGGAGAGGGATATGGATAAGGTTGGATAGGTTACGTTTGGATTTCTTATCAGAGTAGTGTGGGGGTCTATTTCTAGGGTAATACCGAGAATTAGAGGGAGCAGGGTGTGGGTGGGTAAGTTTGGGTGAGTGTGTTCTCCAAGAGGGACATGAGGGAGGGGAAATGAGGGGTAAATTGATGGTATCGGGTAGGTTATGTGAGGGATTATTTTTGAGGGTAGGGTTGGAGTTGATATCTATGGATGAGTGATTGTGGGATGAATGAGGGGGGCAGAAGGAGGGAGGAACGGGATGTGGATGAGATTAGTTAGGGTACATGAGGAACTTTTTTTAGTGTGAGAAAGAAATGGGGGGGGCAGGGTTGGGGTTGATATTACCTGATGAGAGAAGGAGAATGAGTATTAGAGAGCAAGGTAAAGTGGAGATAGTACGGCGGAAGCGAGGGTGGGGTTGCCTTAAAGAGAGGGGGTTGGTTGAATCCGGGGGATGGTGTGAAGAAGCTCAAGAGCAGATGCTAGGCTAGGGGGCAGAATGGAGGGAGAAGTGAGGAAGGTAGCGGGAGGGGAGGGGGAAGAAGAGGGAGGGTGTTGGTAGGAGGGGAGGCAGTTGGGGAGGATAAGGAAGATAAGGACAATAAGATGTGGGGCCATGGTAGTGGGCAGCAAGGTCTGAGCCAGCAATGGATAGCAAGTTCTAGGCAAATTATGGGTAGAAAGTTCTATGCAGGCAACGAGTAGCAAGTACTAGACAAACAATGGGTAGCAAGTGATAGGCAAACAAGCAGGCAGTGGGTAGCAGTTTGAGGCAAGCAATGGGTAGCAGGCAATGGATAAGCAATAGATAACAGTTCTATGCAACAATGGGTAGGAGTTCTATGCAACAATGGGTAGCAACACTATGCAAACAATGGGTAACAGTACTATGCAAACAATGGATAAGCAATGGATAACAGTTCTATGCAACAATGGGTAGCAACAGTATGCAAACAATGGGTAACAAGAGTATCCAAACAATGGGTAACGACAGTATGCAAACAATGGGTAGCAACAGTATGCAAACAATGGGTAGAAACACTATGCAAGCAATGGATGAGCAATGGATAACAGTTCTATGCAGCGATGGGTAGCAGTTCTATGACCAGCAATGGGTAGCAGTACGATGCAGGCAATGGGAGCAATGCTAAGCAAGCAGTGGGCAGTAGTGCTATGCAGGCAGTGGGTAGTAGTTCGATGCCAACAATGGGTAGCAGTACAGTGCAGGCAGTGGGTAGCAAGTTCTAGGCGGGTAATGGGAGTAAGAACAGTGCCAGCAGTGGGGAGCAAGACAAAAGAGAGTTACTTGGAGGTACCAGGGTGGAGCTTATGAGATGGTTTTGTCAGGAGGCAATGTATGGAGGGGCGATCGAGCCGGCTCGACCCCGGCAGCTACAGAGCACCAGAGCTCACGCCGGAATGCCCCCGGGCCCACGCCTAAGGGCCATGCCAAAGGGCCCTCTGGTGAGGCCCTCAGGCATGGGCTGGCCAGACGCGGGCGTGCCTTGGAGCGCTGAAGAATTTCTTCCGGCGGGGTTCTTCAGCCTGATTGGCCTTGTGGTGGGGAGCAGGGATGAGCTTACCTGCCTGCTCCCTTCCACGATGCAGATCGGGCTGGTGGCTGGCTGCTGCGGGTGCGCCTTGGAGCACTGAAGAATTTAAACTTTGTTCCGGCGGGGTTCTTCGGCCTGATTGGCCTCATGGTGGGGAGCAGGGAGGAGCTTACCTGCCTGCTCCCTTCCCCGACGCCGATCGGGCTGGTGGCTGGCTGTTGCGGGCGGGCCTTGGAGCGCTGAAGAATTTAAACTTTTTTCCGGCAGAGTTCTTCGGCCTGATTGGCCTAGTGGTGGGGAGCAGGGAAGAGCTTACCTGCCTGCTCTCTTCCCCGACACCGATCGGACTGGTGGCTGGCTGCTGCGGGCGCATCTTGGAGTGTTATGTTATAGTGGGAGATCATTTTGCATCCAGTGATCACCAGATGGTGTGGTTCAGTATTAGGACTAGGGCTGTTAGAATCCATTCAAAGGTGAGGGTCTTAGACTTTAGGAAGACTAACTTTTTCAGGATGGGCCAATACCTCAGGGAGTTGTTAGCGGGATGGGAACAGCTGAGGGATGTAGAAAAACAGTGGGCAAAACTGAAAGGGGATATTTTAAGGGCAACAAACCTTTTTTGATAAAATAGTAAATAAGGGTAAAAGGAAAAGGAGACCGCTATGGCTTTCAAAAGAAGCAGATGAAAAAGTGAGGAAAAAGAGGGAGGCTTTCATGAAATACAAGAGATCACAGAGAGAGGAAGACAGGCATCTATATTTGGAAAAAGTTAGAGAAGCTAGCAAAGTTGTCAGGAAAGCAAAGATTCAAAAAGAGGAGGAAATAGCCAATGGAATAAAATGGGGGGATAAGACATTTTTCAGATATGTTAGTGAGAAGAGGAAAGGCAAAAGAGGTATTGTCAGACTCAAGGGTGAAGGGGAGGAATATGAAGAAGCTGATGTGGATAAAGCAGAATTGCTTAACAAATATTTCTGTTCTATGTTCACAGATGAAGAACCAGGAGCAGGACCTCAGAAAACACCCACAAACAGGAACAGAAGCGAGAGACATCTTGAACAATTTTCAGAAGACTGTGTTCGTGAGAAACTAGCTCAACTTAAAGTGGACAAAGTGATGGGACCGGATAGGATACACCCTAGAATACTGAAGGAACTTAGGGACATTCTAGCAGCTCCACTGACTGACCTATTCAATGCCTCGTTGGAGTTGGGAGTGGTGCCAAAGGACTGGAGAGAGGCTCATGTGGTGCCTTTACACAAAAGTGGAAGTAAGGATGAGATTGAAAACTGGAGTGGTTTCAGGTGCAATTTGGGCATTCTCCACCCCTATCCCGCTCATTCCTCCATTTACCACATGTTCTGCAGCAGAAAATCACTGCATTGTCTGATTTTTCTCTGTGCTATCTTCTATCCTGGGCCAATATCAGGCACTCAAGCCCTTAGTAACCGTTACTTCAGCCTAGGGGGCATGTTGAAAAGGATTTAATGTATGTTAATGAAATTAATGTGTGTTAATGTATGTTAACCATTACTAAACATGCCCCAGGATCCTATGTGCTTTTATAAAATAGCCTCAAAATAGATTCCTACTTGGACTTCCAACCTAGGTGACCTGTTATTAAATTACCCTTACAGATCTATAAATATAATTTTGACTTTAGATTTACTAGGTATACTTCCAATATATTCAATATACATTTGCCTTTTTTTCCAGCTATATATTACTTACACTTGCCCATAATATAAGAATTTCCTGGGACTTGCATATGCGTAAGATGGAACTGCTTGATTTATATTGCCTAATTCCTGCCTATATCAATTTTTAATTTTAACCACTGCAACAAATTTAAAAAATATACTCTTGAACTGTAAATTATGTGCATATTATTGAAACACATTTTGCCTGAAGATATATGTGTACTTACAATCATGTATGTTGTTCTCATAATAAAATATATTGGTTTCAATAAATATGCCATAGCTTTAGTTATGAACGCTTCATGTAAAGTGCTTCTGTTCTAAGAAGAACGTGATTTCTTGAAATTATGTCAATCTGTCCACACACAAGCACATTAAATATTCTAGGCAGAACAAAGTGGTTACAAATTATAGAACCTACAATACTGCAAACAATGCATTGTTATAAAATGTGTATTTTCTTTTTTTTATAATACGTATGTGCTCAGCAGCGCTTATTACGGATAGTTATTGCTTTCTTGCATTGCTTCTTTGAACAGAAAACTGCATCACAAGGAGCAGTACTGCCCCAACAGGAGAACTGCAATGGTAACAATATGAGAATCAGAAATAGCTAATATTAGAACCACTAGGAGCCATTTACATTTACATATACAGTATGCAGAAGTAGCGATTTTTAGAAAAGGCTTCTTTGTGGATTTCCTGTTTTCCCCACTATTTTTTCATTTTTTTCATTTTTTTTTTTCATATATTTGTTTTAAAAGTGCACCTTGTATGCCTATTATGACTTTTTTGGATGCTTGAATCAATTTTGTGTGCATTAATTCATAGGTATATGCACGTACAAGCAATTTGCACACGCAACAGATTTTTTAGAGCCTAAACTAACCAAATGTGGGCTAATGCAGGACAGGTGCAAGAGCATTAGGTGCCTAGGTGAACTTTCAGCTTTGTGTCAATTAACTTTCCATCTCTAGGTCCCTCCGAGAACCAAATTATCAAACTGAACAATTATGATAACTCTAACGCGACCCCTCCCAAGACAATTCTGCAAAAATGCACAATCGTCAACTTCTAAATATTAAGTACCATTTCATATACGTATATATACATAATGAGGAACATTTCCAAGGGCCATTTACAAAGGTACACAGGCCATTTGAAAATAGCCCGCTGTCCCTGCAGGTACAAGTAGAATTGATGGTTACAGCTTCAATTTGTTCACCCCTTAGGGGTGCGATTTGAGTTTACTGAATGGGAGTTTAGTGGTGATGTCATAGGTATGTGAGGTCATTGATTGGTTGTTGGTTTCTGTTAAATGGTGTGTCACACGCCTTCTTTTTTGATGGCGGGAGAGTTAACTGACTGAGAGAAGGAAGTTTTTGTAGTTTATATCGTTATCGAACCCCTGAAGAAGCCGTATATCGGCGAAACGGAAGCTTCTGTAGGGTTGTGAAGCAAATTTGTTTAGTTCGCAGTGAAACCCTTTTCCCGCTGTTTTATTCTTGGAGGTCTTTGTGATCCCGATTGGAACCCCAACTGCATTGGAGTGTTGCGGTGCTGGTTGGCTGCATGAAGCAATACGAAGATAAGTACATGGAACGTTTGTGGTGATGCTGTTTGCTTCAGTTTATTTATTTTGCATTCTTTTTTGTAGGTGAAGGTTTGCAGCCCTGGTGGAACTCTGTATAACTCCTCGTTGTGTAATTTTGCAGAACTGTGTACAATTGAGACGCTGTTTGTATGTGGTGTATGTCTGTGTGGTGGAGGTTTTAGAAGTTTGTATAAGGAGATTTTCCCAAGGGTAATTAGGTGGTTTTTAATGTTTTGAATATGTTATGTTGTAGGTGGTTGAATGGAGGCTTATTGACCAGTGATGTCAGCGTCTGCTGCTCCCTATAGTGATTTTTCACTAACTGTGGAGTATGAGCTTTTCTGAGGTCATTTTGCCTGAAGTAAAGTGTATAGGTTTGTGGTGAATGATTGTGTTAGTAGAGATTATTGATCTAAGAGCGGATATCATTTGGTATTTGTTTGGTACATAAACCATAAACCATGGTTTTCATAGAAACATGACAGCAGGAAAAGACCACATGGCCTATCTAGTCTGTCCTTCCATATCAACCACTACAACACTCCCCTTTTTTCCTTTAGAGATATTCTGTGTTTGTCCCATGCTTTTTTGAATTTAGATACTGTCCTTGTCTATACTATCTCTAGTGGGAGACTATTCTACGCATCTACCACTCTTTCCCTAAAGAAATATTTCCGCATATTACTCCTGAGTCCATCCCCTTTCACCCTTATCCTATGTCTGCTTGTAACAGAGCTTGCCTTCAATTGGAAGAGCCCATCCTGTGTACTTATGCTACGGAGGTATTTAAACATCTCTGTCATATCTCCTCTATCCCACCTATCCTCTAAAGTATAGATATTAAGATCCTTAAGTCTGTCCTCATATGCTTTATAACGAAGACCACTAACCATTTTAGTAGCCACCCTCTGTACCGACTCCAACCTGCTTATATCATTTGAAGGTGCAGTCTCCAGAATTACATACAATACTCCAAAAGAGGTCGCACCAGAGAGTTATACAGAGGCATTATCTCCTCCTTTCTTCTACTGGCCATTCCTCTCTCTATATACCCAAGCATCCTCCTGGCTTTTGCTGTCATCTTTTCTACCTATTTAGCTACTTTAAGATTGTCAGACACAATTACGCCCAAGGTCCTGATCCTCTTTCATGCACAGAAGTACCTCATCCCCTACACTGTACCACCCCTTTGGAGTTTTGAAACCCAAATGCATGACCCTGTATTTTTTAGCATTAAATTTCAGCTGCCAAATTCTAGACCATTCTTCCAGCTTAGCTAGATCCCTTCTCATGTTATCTACTCCTTCCTGGGTGTCTACTGTATTGCAGGTTTTGGTATCATCCGCAAACATCCAAACCTTACCCAACAGCCCTTCGGCAATATCACTAAGATGTTAATTCTTTGAGTTAGTGTGTCTATCAGAGTTTATTCGGTTGCTCTGCTTACAGCTGCTCTTTGTTGCCCTCTATAAACTGCTATCTAAGTGACCACCTAGTCTACCTAATGGTTAAGCCGTCATTGTGCTAATGAATACACACCCCTAATTTATACGTAGTAGCACACAGAGATCTAAAGGTGTATCCTGGATGGGCAGTTCAGATTAACAGGACCTGGAGGATGATTGTTTCTAATGATCTTTAGGTGGCTCTGTGGCAGGCTATGGCCTATGATAGCCTGCAAATATGAAAGGCCTGTAAGTTAGGCCCTGATTCCAACCCCCATCTAAGAGAAAGAACCAAAAATCTGTGAATAATGAAAAAACTGTTTTAAACTGCTTAATAAGAAGTTTTCATAAATGCATAAATCTTTCATTATTCTCTTGTGCTATGAAGATAGAAATGTTTCAATACTTGCATTCCTAGAGCCAGAAATGACCTTGCAGTAGAGAAGTATCCAAACCTAGAAACTGTACCATTGTTAGAACAGTCCTAGAGGAGGGAGCTGGGTGCTAGGCCCAGGAGGGATCTACGATTGGACAAATGCAGGGGGCGTTGGGGCCAATAGAAAGTCTGCATGTATCAAACTGGAAAGAAATGTATAAATGAATATTTATTTATTTACGTTCTCTTATATACTGTGCTATTCTGCATCAGTGCGGCTTATATTGAACAAACTGAAATTACATTGAACAGGGCATTATAACTTGGAGATAACTATTTTACAGGGAACATGGGCTATGGAGGGTTAAGTGGCTTGCCCAAGACCACAAGGAGCACCTGTGAGACTAGAAACCCCAGTCCTTCTGGCCCAAGGTTGCTGTCCTCTAGTGGGATTTGAACCCCCGACCTTCTGGCCTGAAGTACCTTGCCCCAACCACTAGGCCACTCCTCCACTCCATATGTTTCTGTAAGAACTTTGCTCAGTCCTTTATGAAGCTTGACTAACTGGGCCTTGTGCACAATAAATTGGCTTGGACCCTGTAAATTGACTCCCGGATTTATTCATTGTCTGCACTTCGCTGCTACATATTCTTGGTGCTTTGGCCGGGAATGTGCGAGTAGTGAATGGTATTCAAGCGAATATTCCACGCAATTCGCCTCCAGGTTTGGCCCGGTCAGAACCGTGTCTGTCTGACTGCAGGGGAAACCTCAGGCGCCGCCGGTCCCTTTGTATTGGAGAGGGTTCCGCCTTGCCTCGGCGGGCCACTGTGTCCGGCCGGCCAACACCTCCGAACCCGAGGGGAGTCCAGGATCCAACCCAAGAACTGGTTTGGTATCGGGAACCGGATCCGGTGAGTAGACATTTTCTTGTTCAATAGTCAGTAAAGCCTGGGGGAAGTCTTGCATGAGTGCACGAGACTGATTTGGTATAGACTAACTGGGAAAGTCTTGCATGAGTGCGCGAGACAAGAGAGCTTGATCACCTCTCTTAAGGGCGGTCCTAGTACGTTCCGCATTAGGGTTAGCGGAAGCCGAAGCCATCGACCCTTTGGTTGGGAATAGTCAGTTAGTCAGAAAACCTTGGGCATTTGAGAAATAATTTCTTGTGATGGTATGATTGCCTGTGTGATTGAGAGGTCTTGAGACACAGACCAAGTGAGAGCAGACTCCTGAGTAGCGCAGTTCCTGGCCAGGCGACCACGTCCAGGTCGCAAAAAGGAAGAAGCGTGTGGTGTTTCTTTCCCTCAGTGTTCTGTGGGCTGTATGGACCCCTTATCTACAGCCATACTACCTACCCTTACTGTTTGTTGTCTTGTACGTCATTACGTGTACGCCATTACGATTATGGGAGGGACAGAGTCCACACAAACTCCGTTGGAATGTATGATCACGAATTTCCATAAAGGATTTTCAGGAGACTACGGCATAAGAATGTCTCTGTCTAGATTAAGAATGTTATGTGATAGGGAGTGGCCTGTGCTAGCTACTTCATGGCCCCGTGGGGGCACCTTTGATGTAGAAATAGTTTCATGTGTTCATCAGCTTGTACAAAAAGTTTACCCTGATCAATTCCTCTACATAGATTCTTGGTTGAGTGTTTGTGAAAGGCAGCCCTCTTGGGTAAAGCGCTGCTATGAGGAACAGTGTAAAATATTAGTAGCAACCACTAGGGGGACCCAGAAGGTTGAGGAGAGGAAGCCGCCTGTGTATTCTGCCTCAGAGTCCCCAGAAATCCTGGCTCGTTTACCCCAATACCCGCATAGGTTAGTTCCCCCAGCTCCGCTACCTGAAGCTGAACCTGATGAGGTACCTCAGCAATTACCGCTGCAGCAGCAAAAGAAGCCCACTTCCCTGAGTGATAGCCCCGAGTCAGGCCAAAGTACGTCGGGGGGGCCAGGGTCCTCCGACGATACAGAAAGCGGAGGCTCTTCTGCCAGTTCAGGGTCACCCACCAAGGAAGCTTATACCCGGGAGCCGTATGATTTAAGAAGTGTAACCCCGATGAAGAAGGAGAAAGCAGGGCGCCTAATGCCATTGCGTCAAGTGCCTGGTTTACCTATCCTGAATGATCAGGGCCAGATGGCGCCAGGACCAACTAATCTAATCTACGTGCCTTTTTCCACTACTGATTTATTAAACTGGAAAACACATTATGCATCCTATACTGAGAAGCCCCAAGAATTGACAGAGTTAATGTCTAGTATAATGCAAACTCATCAGCCTACCTGGACTGATTGTCACCAGCTCCTGTCCACTCTTTTTACTACTGAGGAGCGAGCGCAGATTGTGCAAGCAGCCATCCGCTGGTTAGAAGAGAATCCCGTAGAGGCGGGGGAAATGAATCTTCCACAAGCAGCTGCCGCAGCTTTCCCAAATGAAAATCCTAGATGGGATCCAAATGATGAAAGGGGGGCGGCGGCCCTAACGCGATTTCGCCAGGCCTTGCTGCAGGGCCTGACGAAGGGAGGCCAGAGGGCCATGAATATCGGGAAGGTATCTGAAGTTATCCAGGGTCCAGATGAGAGCCCAGCGGCTTTTCATGAGCGGTTGTCTGAAGCCTATAGATTATATACCCCATATGATCCCGCCGCTCAGGAAAATTTGCACATGGTAAATGCAGCCTTTGTTAGTCAGTCCCAGAGAGACATAAAATGAAAATTACAGAAACTGGATGGATTTGCGGGCATGAATACAGCACAGTTAATGGACGTTGCTCAGAAAGTGTTTGTGAATCGTGAAAATGAGCGTGATAGAGAAAGTGAACGTAAAATGAAGAAGAAAGCAGATCTTCTTGCTGCCGCTTTAGTTGAACGACGTGAAGGAGGTTTTCCTAATCAAAGGACTAGAGAACGTGGAAGAGGCCACGGAAGTAGCAGGCCTCCTTTGGGTGTGAATCAGTGCACCCATTGTGGAGAAGAAGGACATTGGAGAAATGAATGCCCGCATCTTGACTCCACCCCCCAGGAGGGGAGGAGGGAGTCCCTGGAGAACAGGAGGCCGATTTCAGAGTCGTGGAGGAATGAACCGAGCACAGTTCCAGTGAGAGAGAGAAGAAGCCATTGAGGGAGTGGCAGTAACAACGGGCTATGACATGGATGAAGTGGATGAAGACTAAGCCAGACTGGGCTCCAAGTTCACCCTGGGTCCCCAGGAGCCTATGGTCAGTTTGAAAGTAGGGGACCAATATATGGACTTTATGGTAGATACAGGAGCAGAACATTCAGTGGTGGCAAAGCCAGTGGCTCCTCTTTCCTCTCGATCTGTCACCATTGTTGGGGCCACTGGGAACAGGGCCACCAAGCCATTCCTGCAGAACCGTATGTGTGAACTAGGGGGACAGAAAATAACGCACCAGTTCTTGTATATGCCTGAATGCCCTATTCCACTCTTGGGCCGAGATATGCTTGCAAAGCTTCAGGCACAAATATCCTTTGCTGAAGGGGGAGAAATGCAAATGACTGTGAACCTAAAGCCTGCTGGATTGATGGTGCTAACTGTTCCCAGAGAAGAAGAATGGCGGTTCTATAGTACACCTCCAATCAAGTCAACCAGTTCCTGTATACCCACCAACCTTATAGCCACGCCTGAAGTATGGGCAAAAGATAATCCACCTGGCCTAGCGAAGAACATAGCCCCTGTCATTGTCACCCTCAAGCCAGGAGTGGAACCAGTGCATGTGAAGCAGTATCCTCTTCCCCGACCAGCCATTGAAGGAATCCATTGCCATCTGATGAAACTGCTGAAGTATGGACTTCTCAAAGAGTACCAGTCACCTTGGAACACCCCTCTTCTCCCAGTTAAGAAACCTGGGACAGAGGATTACCGCCCAGTACAAGATCTAAGGCGGGTAAATGATGCAGTTGAAACTATACACCCAGTGGTACCAAATCCTTATACTCTCTTGGGACTGATCCCCGCTGAGGCTACTCATTTCATCGTCCTGGACCTAAAAGATGCCTTTTTCTGCATACGCCTAGCCCCCACCAGTCAACTTTTGTTTGCTTTTGAATGGCAAGACCCCATAACAGGGAGGTGGGGCCAGCTTACCTGGACCCGACTACCTCAAGGATTTAAGACTTCACCTACTCTCTTCAGTGCTGCCCTGAATCAAGATCTTTCAAGTTACTCAGTGAACCCAGGACAAAGGGTTCTCCTTCAGTATGTGGATGACCTGCTCATAGCCACCAATTCAGAAAGTGAATGTCTACAAGCCACCAGTGAACTGCTGTACCTTCTGAATGAGGCTGGATACAAAGTCTCAAGAGCCAAGGCGCAACTGCACCAAACTAAAGTTAAATATCTAGGGTTCCAGTTGTCCAGTGGAATTTGACGCTTGGGACCCGAACGAAAAGAAGCTGTATGCAGTATTCCCACTCCAACCACCAGGAGGCAAGTGAGAGCCTTCCTGGGGGCTGTAGGATACTGTCGCATATGGATCCCCAATTTTGCGCTGCTAGCAAAACCATTGTATCAAGTTACCAAAGGAATGGAAAAGTCTCCACTGGAGTGGGGACCAGAACAGGATGCAGCATTCCAATCTCTGAAAACCGCTCTGATGTCATCACCAGCTCTGGGTCTCCCAGATGTCCAGAAACCTTTCCATCTCTACGTCCATGAGTCACAAGGAAATGCGTTGGGGGTACTGACTCAATCTCTTGGATCTTGGCAACGGCCAGTAGCCTACTTGTCAAAACAGTTGGATGTGGTAGCAAGAGGTTGGCCCCCTTGTTTGAGAGCTGTTGCAGCAACAGCCCTTTTAGTGAGCGAAACAGACAAGCTCACTCTGGGGCAGAATCTTCAAGTGACTGTGCCACATTCTGTCCTGACCCTCATGGAACACAAAGGAAGTTTCTGGCTAAAGAATTCCCGAATGTTGAAATATCAGAGTATGCTGTGTGAAAACCCCCAGATACAGTTAAAAGTCAGTCAAGCCCTGAATCTTGCTATGTTGTTCCCGATTGGTCCTGGGCCCCCTGATCATGACTGTTTAGAAACTATGGACACTGTATTTTCAAGTCGCCCAGATTTAACTGATGTCCCTCTGGAGGACCCTGAACGGACTTTCTTCGTAGATGGAAGCAGTCTTGCCATCAATGGACATCGTTGTGCCGGATAGGCAGTGGTGACCCTTGATCTGGTAGTTGAGTCCTCAGCTCTGGCCCCAGGAACTTCAGCACAGAAGGCTGAACTGATAGCTCTCATTAGAGCACTGACATTAGGAGAAGGACTCCGCTTAAATGTGTACACAGATTCCAAATATGCCTTTACAACCTTGCATGCACATGGAGCCTTGTATAAAGAACGGGGGTTGATCACCTCAGGGGGCAAGACCATTAGGTATGGGCCCGAGATATTGATATTATTAGATGCTGTATGGACCCCTAAGCAAGTTGCAGTCATGCACTGTCGAGGTTATCAGGCAGGAGCAGGAGAAGTTACCCGAGGGAACAGGTTTGCTGATGCCACAGCCCGAAAAGCAGCTACGACTGGTTGAGCTGTGACCCAAGATACTCCGATGCAAGCAGCTTTATTCCCTGTGCCCCTTAGCTCATGGGCTCCCTGATACACTACAAGAGAGTTAGATTATTTCTGTGAAAAGGAGGGAGGGGTCCTAACAGAGAAAGGTTGGATAGTGCTGCCACCTCCAGAGGGTAGCTCATCTCCAGGTCCCACAGTCATTCCTGAAGCATTGGGGCCAGCCTTTGTTCATGCTTTTCATCAGGCCACACATTATGGCAAAATGGCCATGGAAAGAGCCCTAAGGCCCCATTTCTGTATCTCACTATTAGGACCCCTATCCGCTTCAGTGGCACAGCAGTGTTTGACATTGCCAGGAATAATGCAAAGCAAGGTCCCATTCCACCCCCAAGAGTTCAGTGAGTAGGGGTGACCACTATGAGTGATATCCAGTTGGACTTTACTGAAATGCCATGAGCAAACGGATATCACTACCTGTTAGTTCTAATTTGAACATTTTCTGGGTGGGTAGAATCCTGTCCCACCCGAACTGAAAAAGCTTGAGAAGTCACTAAAATACTTCTCCATGAGATTATTCCTCGATTTGGAATACCATTGACTATAGGATCAGACAATGGACCCTCATTTGTGTCCCAAGTAACTCAACAGTTAGCTCGAGCTCTGCAGATACAATGGAAGCTGCACACTGCCTACAGACCCCAGAGTTCAGGGAAAGTAGAACAAATGAATAGAACCCTGAAGTCTCAGTTAACCAAGCTTTGTCAAGAAACACACCTAAAGTGGCTCCAGGTTCTCCCTATAGCCCTTCTTAGGATATGTTCTGCTCCAACCAAGTCTTTAGGAGTTTCCCCTTTTGAGATTTTGTATGGGTGACCTCCACCCATTGTGCAGGGAATCAAAGGAGATATGAAACAAATAGGATCTGAAATAACTAGAGAAGAACTATTAGCTTTAGGTTCTGTTTTGCAGAGTCTTCATACCTGGGTGCAAGATCGATTGCCCATTAACCTAACAGAGCCTCTGCATCCCTTTAACCCAGGAGTGTCAGTGTGGATCAAAGAGTGGAGAAAGACCCCGCTGGCGCTGCATTGGAAGGGACCTTATGTTGCCATGGATCCATCACAGTCGAGTGAAGCCGGCAGCTGCTCCTGAACCTGGTCAATGGACCTCAGTAAATGACCCTGAGACTCCATTGTGACTCACATTGCGGAGACAACCAGCGTTGTAAGAGTCTTCAGAATCTACAATCCCACCCCTGTCACGCAAGAGTGGCAGTCGAAGCAGAGAAGAAGAAAAGACTCTACAAGCTCATCGCACCCGATATTTCAGTTGACCTTTAAAGACTGTAATCATGATGTTCCTCTACTACTGTTTTATGGGGGTAATAACCCTGGGATTCCTGGAAAAGACTTTTGCCTTACCCCCTTGTGCAGCTTGTATAACTACCACCCGAACTGGACTGAAGGTCACTCAGACTTTACTTTATCATTCCTACTATACTTGCACTGGTATAGTTAGCCGGTATGTGTATAATGGTACAGTGTTAAATATCTGTACGAAGGGGAAAAGTAAGACTTGTTATAACCCCCAGCAGAACCCCTCTTATTATGTACTTGAGATACGATGGAATGATGAGGATGGAGCCCTCATAAATGCCACACGACAGCTCCCTGATCCCACGAAGCATGTTACCCTGAGTTTTGATGCTTGTGATGTAATAAACAGAAATGCCTATCACAAGTGTGGATATTGGGAGCAAGCCTACTACTATGATGATAAATATATGTGTCCTGAAGGAGCATACGGATGGGGAAAGTGCACTGGGAAATCTTCCCCAACCGTCTACAGTACATCATCCAAAGATGCTTACTACTGTCCAAAGTGGGAATGCGTGTATTATGCTACTTGGACTGGTGCACCAATGGGACAAGATGGAGATAAACGAGTGGCCGTTTTGGAAAAATTATCATTGCCAGAACCTCGGAAGTGCAAGAAAGTACCTGTAATCCAGTGCGGCTCATCATACTCAACCCCAGCCAGTGGAAGCAGGGGTATAGATTTGGATTACGAATAGCAGGAGGAGGTATAGATCCTGGAACCTTTATACATATACAGCTGAATACTAAGGCTCATGTATCTGCACCTTATCGAATACATCACTCTTTTTATAAAGCCATGACGGCAGAGTTTGAGATCCCTCATGCCTCCCAAAACTTGTTCACTGAGCTCGCCGGGACAGTAGCATCTAGTCTCCACATTTCGGACTGCCTCTTCTGTGGAGAAACTAAGATGGGAGACCAATGGCCCTGGGAGGCGCAAGAAGTGAACTATTCTATTCCTTATAATCAGACTGATTTACATAATACTACTAGTGAGTGGGTACTGGCCCACCCCATTGTTGGTAACTTGTGTTTTGCTCTCTCTGGACCACAGTTTAACATGGAGGTTGGACAGCTGGTCTGTCTCAATCAGAAGTTCTACAACAGTACCACCAAGAAGACATCCTGGTGGTCAGGAATCAACGCTCCAGAGCCCACCAACCCTTTAGTCAGTTTCCCTAATCTTGCCAGCATCTGGACTAAACTAGCATCTTATAATTCCTGGCAAGCACCACTGGGACTGTACTGGATTTGTGGAATCCGAGCATATGCTAGGCTTCCTCACCACTGGGGAGGAGCATGTGCATTGGGAACCATACGACCTTCCTTTTTCCTTTTGCCTACATCCCAGGAGAACAACTGGGTTTTCCTGTGTACAGGAGTTGACAGAAATGAGAGGTCTTGAAAATAGGCCAATGGGACAAGTGGAAGAAAGAGGAGTGGCCACCTGAGAGAATCATTTCATACTATGGACCTGCTACTTGGGAGCAAGATGGTACTTGGGGATATCGTACTCCTGTGTATATAATAAATCGTATCTTCGGTAGTAGACTGGCTAATCTACTGAAGAGGGCTTTAAACTAGATTCGTTGGGGATAGGTGAAGAAAGCCCCCAGGTAAGTGAAAGCCCCCAGGTAGGTGATACATTAAATACCTTTATGGAAATGGGTAACAGGGGTAACATATGGAAAGCAGTGTGTATAAATGCCCGTAGCATGGGAAATAAGATCCCTGATGTTGAAGCTTTGGTGGGAGTGGCTGACTTGGATTTAGTGGCAGTTACAGAAACATGGTTCACAGAAAACCATGACTGGGATGTAACTATACCTGGATATACTTTATTCAGAAAGGACAGGGTAGGAAGAAGGGGAGGAGGAGTGGCACTATATGTAAAAACTACTATTAAAGCTTTGGAATTACAGAGCTTAAAAGGGAGAGAGGAGGCATTGTGGGTTAAACTAGAAAGAGGGATAGAGAAAACTATTTGCATTGGTGTGATATACAGACCTCCCTCACAAGAGGAAGAGGTGGACAGAGAGTTAATTGAAGACATATGCAGCATTGCTAGGAAAGGGGAAGTGCTACTGATAGGAGATTTCAATATGACAGATGTTGATTGGCACATTCCTGCTGCAGTATCATCTAGAAGTAAGGAGATCCTGGATTCTCTACAGGGAGAACTATTCAGGCAATTGGTAACAGACCCCACACGTGAAGGGACCATACTGGACTTGGTGCTTACCAATGTTGAAAGTGTTTCTGATGTTGTAGTGGGAGATCATTTTGCATCCAGTGATCACCAGATGGTGTGGTTCAGTATTAGGACTAGGGCTGTTAGAATCCATTCCAAGGTGAGGATCTTAGACTTTAGGAAGACTAACTTTGCGAAGATGGGCCAATACCTCAGGGAGTCGTTAGTGGGATGGGAACAGCTGGAGGATGTAGAAAAACAGTGGGCAAAACTGAAAGGGGATATTTTAAGGGCAACCAACCTTTTTGTTAAAATGGTAAATAAAGGCAAAAGAAAAAGGAGACCGCTATGGTTTTTGAAGGAAGTAGCTGAAAAAGTGAAGAAAAAGAGGGAGGTCTTCATTAAATACAAGAGATCACAGAGAGAGGAAGACAGGCATCTGTATTTGGAAAAACTTAGAGAAGCTAGCAAAGTAGTCAAGAAGGAAAAGATTCAAAAGGAGGAGGAAATAGCCAATGCAATAAAAAGGGGGGATAAGACATTTTTCAGATATATTATACCTATCCATCATACAAGAACCACTACATACCTGCCCAGCAATACATCACCAGAGAAGATTCAAAAAATTCAACAAGGAAACCTTAACAACATCCTTCTTATCACACGTTGACACCACACAAACGGATCTTGAAACCCTCGTGGCTCAATGGAATTCAGGAGTTGAACTAGCATCAAACCTAACCTGGAAAGATACAAACTCCAAAACCTTATCTAAATCTGAACCATGGTACACTACAACCTTAAGCTCAATGGAGAAACAACTACGTAAGCTGGAAAAGAAATGGAGAAAAGCCAAAACTGAAGAACGGAAACAGGAATACCTAACACTCCTCACAAAGTACAAGAACGAGACCAACCTGGCCAAAAAGGCACACCACACAAATCTGCTCAACAAGGCAATTAATAGGCCAAGGGAACTCTTCGAACTTGTTAAGTCCCTCACCAAAACATCACAAGACAGTGTCGCGATGGTCGCAATAAATGCCCAAACGCTAGCAGACCATTATGCCAAGAAACTAAACCCACAAGTACTCACCCACACCACTCAAGACCAGAATATGGACAACGACCCACCAAAAGAACATGCATCTCCAAATGATGAGCAAAATGTGCAATGGAGTAACTTCCTTCATATTAAAGACCAGCAAATCATAAACATTGTCACCAACTTGAATACCACAACCTCCCCTCTAGACCCATGTCCAGCGGCCTGGATCAAAGCTACAAAGAGTGAAATTGCCCAACCTATCACCCACATTGTAAACCAATCACTCCGGCAAGGCACCATGCCAACGCAACTAAAAAGATCACTAATACGACCCATCTTAAAAAACAAAACGCTCAACAACAGTGATCCAGCATCATATCGACCCATCTCGAGCATATCATTCCTAGCCAAGATCATTGAAAAGGCAGTCCAGCAACAACTCCAAGACCACATAGATGACACAAATGCCCTGGACATGCATCAATATGGTTTCCGTCAGCATCATGGAGTGGAAACCCTGCTTATAGCATTCCTTGACAACCTCCTTAAGGGTCTCGAAATCAGAAGCAAAATGTACATTCTCATCTTTATCAACATATCCGCCGCTTTTGATACAGTGCACCACAGAACCCTCATCAACCGTCTCACCTCCATAGGTGTAACGGGGACCCCGCTAAAATGGTTAACATCTTATATATCAAATAGAATGCAACAAGTACAGTTCAACAATGAAAAAGCTGATGCTTTCCCACAAACCCAAGGAATACCACAAGGATCAGCTCTATCCTCCCTGTTAATTCTTTATATGTATATAGACTGAACTAACCAGAAACCAGATCTGTCATATTGTATATATGTATATACGGAGCACACCCCCACCCACGCATCCTAATGTATATATAGGTAAGCAAACCCGCACACACTAATTCAAATGTAAATCAAATGACTCTGTGTTTGTGTTGTTTCTAATCAAATCCTCAACCAATCATAATGTAAATCATACAAATTACTGCACTGTGCAGTCCAACCTGATCTGTAAAGTTAACCGCTGCTGATCGTAGGAAGCAGCGGTATACAAGTGTCTACTAAATAAATAAATAAATATTAGTGAGAAGAGGAAGGGCAAGAGTGGTATTGTCAGACTCAAGGGTGCAGGGGGGGAATATGTAGAAGCTGATAAGAATAAAGCGGAATTGCTTAACAAATATTTTTGTTCTGTGTTCACAAATGAAGAACCAGGAGCAGGACCTCAGAAAACACCCACAAATAGGAACAGAAGTGAGGGACATCTTGAACAATTTTCAGAAGACTGTGTTCGTGAGAAACTAGCTCAACTTAAAGTAGACAAAGCGATGGGACCGGACGGGATACACCCTAGAATACTGAGGGAAATTGGGGACGTTCTAGCAGCTCCACTGACTGACCTTTTCAATGCCTCGTTGGAGTCGGGAGTGGTGCCAAAGGACTGGAGAGAGGCTCATGGGGTGCCTTTACACAAAAGCGGAAGTAAGGATGTGGTTGAAAACTACAGGCCAGTTAGTTTAACTTCGGTGGTGAGTAAATTATTCGAAACGCTGCTGAAAGAGAAAATAGTGAGGTTTCTGGAGTCCAGCGGATTACAGGATCCGAGGCAGCATGGATTCATCAGAGGCAGGTCTTGTCAGACAAATCTGATTGATTTCTTTGACTGGGTGACCAGGGAGTTGGACCGAGGGAGAGCTCTAGATGTGGTGTATTTAGATTTCAGTAAAGCCTTTGACACTGTTCCTCACAAGTGACTTATAAACAAACTGAGCACCCTAGGGATGGACCCTAAAGTTACTGCTTGGGTTAGAAATTGGTTGGGTGGGAGGCGACAAAGAGTACAAGTAAATGGAGCTCACTCTGAGGAGAAGGATGTTACCAGTGGTGTACCCCAGGGATCTGTCCTTGGTCCGATTCTTTTTAACATCTTTGTTAGTGATGTAGTGGAAGGGCTGTCAGGTAAGGTTTGCCTCTTTGCGGATGATACCAAAATCTGCAATAGAGTAGACACCCAGGAAGGTGTAGATAACATGAGGAGGGATCTAGCTAAGCTTGAAGAATGGTCTAGAATTTGGCAGCTGGGATTTAATGTTAAAAAATGTAGGGTCATGCATTTGGGCTACAGCAATCCAAGGGAGCAATACAGTATAGGAGGTGAAGTACTTTTGTCCACTAAAGAAGAGAGGGACCTAGGCGTGGTTGTGTCTGATGATCTTAATGTAGCTAAACAGGTAGAAAAGGTGACGGCAAAAGCTAGAAGGATGCTTGGGTGCATACGGAGAGGAATGGCTAGCAGAAAAAAGGAGGTGATAATGCCTCTGTATAAGTCTTTGGTGCGACCTCATTTGGAGTATGGTGTGCAATTCTGGAGACCGCACCTTCAAAAGGATGTGAACAGGATGGAGTCGGTGCAGAGGGTGGCTACTAAAATGGTTAGTGGGCTTCATTATAAAGCATATGAGGACAGACTTAAGGATCTTAATATGTACACCTTAGAGGAAAGGCGGGATAGAGGTGATATGATTGAGATGTTTAAATACCTCCGTGGCATAAATGTTCAGGGAGAGAGCCTCTTTCAATTGAAAGCAAGTTCTGCTACGAGGGGACATGGGATGAGGGTGAAGGGAGATAGATTCAGGAGTGATATGCAGAAATATTTCTTTACGGAAAGAGTAGTGGATCCATGGAATAGTCTCCCAGTGGAGGTGGTAGAGATGAGGACAGTAACTGAATTCAAAAAAGCATGGGACCAACACAGAGGATCTCTAAAGGTAAAAAGTGGACTGTTGTAGTTGTTGATATGGAAGGACAGACTAGATAGGATTTGTTGTCTTTTTCTGTCATCATGTTTCTATGTTTCTATGTTTATACGCTTACAAGCTGTTGTTGAAATAATAACCAATGAAACCAGTAAAGCACTAACTCTTTTAGCTAAGCAGAGTACACAAATGCGTACAGCTATTTATGAGAATCGTTTAGCTCTAGATTATTTGTTAGCAGCTGAAGGTGTGTGTAAAATTGAATTTAACCAACTGTTGTTTGCAGATTGATAATAATGGACATGTTGTTGAAGATATAGCTACTCAAATGCGCACACAAGCATATGTGCCTGTTGAAACCTGGCATGGCCTGAAGCTTGATGGGTGGTTTGGTTCAGCATTCTCATGGCTGGGTGGTCTGAAGACCCTTGTGTTAATTGTATTACTCATATTAGCTGTGTGCTTGTTGCTCCCATGTCTCCTACCCCTTTGCTTACGCATGATAACCTCAGTTATTGATAATACTGTAGAACGGAAGGTAGCTATGAAAATATTAGCTATGTGGCAATATTACCCTATACCCCAAGCTGATACTGTTACATGAGTATAATATGTGATTTAATTCTCACCCTTTCTCACTTGCGGGTCAGAATAATCAAAGGGGGGAATGTGGCAGGCTATGGCCTATGATAGCCTGCAAATATGAAAGGCCTGTAAGTTAGGCCCTGATTCCAACCCCCATCTAAGAGAAAGAACCAAAAATCTGTGAAAAATGAGAAAACTGTTTTAAACTGCTTAATAAGAAGTTTTCATAAATGCATAAATCTTTCATTATTCTCTTGTGCTATGAAGATAGAAATGTTTCAATACTTGCATGCCTAGAGCCAGAAAAGACCTTGCAGTAGAGAAGTATCCAAACCTAGAAACTGTACCATTGTTAGAACAGTCCTAGAGGAGGGAGCTTGGTGCTAGGCCCAGGAGGGATCTCCGATTGGACAAATGCAGGGGGCGTTGGGGCCAATAGAAAGTCTGCATGTATCAAACTGGAAAGAAATGTATAAATGAATATGTTTCTGTAAGAACTTTGCTCAGTCCTTTATGAAGCTTGACTAACTGGGCCTTGTGCACAATAAATTGGCTTGGACCCTGTAAATTGACTCCTGGATTTATTCATTGTCTGCACTTCGCTGCTACAGCTCAACAGAGTGTATAGGGAGAGGAATGGCCAGCAGGAAGAAAGAGATGATAGTGTCTCTGTCTTTGGTGAGCCCTCATTTGGAGAATTGCACCATCAAAAGGATATAAATAGGATGGAGTCTGTGCAGAGTGTGGCTATCAAAATCGTCAGTGGTCTTGGTCATAAGGCATAGGACAAAGGCATATGACTTAAGAGACCTCAATATATATATCATGGCAGAAAGACAGGAGAGGGGAGATATTATACAGATGTTTAAATTCCTCCATGACATAAATGCACAGGAGAAGAGCTCTTTCAGTTGAAAGAAAACTCTAAAACAAGGGGGCAAAGGATGAATGTGAAAGGGGATAGACACAGGAGTAATTTGAGGAAATCTTTCTTTATGGAGAGAGTGGTAGATGCATGAACTGACATGGCTGTAGGCATATACTAATCCATATACTGTTCTACATATACACATATCCCACCGTATATTGCATGTAACACCTAAACAAGCTTGCAAGTGTTACAGTGCAAAAAACATACCAATTAGGTAATGGAATAAATTCAATTATCCATCTATTTGAATTTATTAGTCACCCCATCTTTTGTAAAAATCAAAATGAACAAAAATATAACAGAAAGTAATCCAATCACAGATAGAAGCTGGAAATCATAAAAACATCTCTGCAAAAATAAATATATAGTATAACAACAAGAAAACATGGTCAAAAATAACAACTTTGCAATACTGTGCTAACAAGTTCCTTACCTGTTAGTACGATCAATTGTACACGCTAATACTTTGCAGATGGATTAATACAAAAATTTAACCACACCTCTGGAAATTCCAGTTACGTTTTTGCAGTAGCATCCAGGATTCATATAATTTGCATACTCTACTGTCTTCCTAATTTGCATGTCATTAGCATAATGGGCCCAATATTCAAAAAGGTTTATGGAAGTAGCAGGACTTGCCAATTGCATAAATCTCTCTGAGCCTGATATTCAGCTACACTAACCAGCCAGTGCCACTTAATTTCACTACAAACTGCCTTGGCACAATCCAAATAGGACCAGAGTGGTCCATGAGTGGCGTTAGGGCAGACCTGGAACCTATTCATTTGCAGCCCCTAACTGGTTAGGTAACAGCATAAAGTTAGGACAGGTCAATGTCTGTCCTAACTTTTTAAAGTTGAGCCATCCATTTAGTGGCAGAATATCTCCGCTGATTACATAAATGGAGTGGAGGAGTGGCCTAGTGGTTGGGGCAAGGTACTTCAGGACAGAAGGTTGGGGGTACAAATCCCACTAGAGAACAGCAACCTTGGGCCAGAAGGACTGGGGTTTCTAGTCCCACAGGTGCTCCTTGTGGTCTTGGGCAAGCCACTTAACCCTCCATAGCCCATGTTCCCTGTAAAATAGTTATCTCCAAGTTATAATGTCCTGTTCGATGTAATTTCAGTTGGTTCAATGTAAACCACACTGATGCAGAATAGCACAGTATATAAGAGAATGTAAATAAATAAATAATAAAGGAAGTTGGAGGCAAAACCAGATATTCAGCAGTAGAAGGTGTCTGGTGCTACACTTTTGCCTGTGGTGGCCGGGTGCTTTGTAAGCGCTGACTGCCACAGGCTGAATATGGGGCACAGTATTATTGAATCATAATGGTAGATGCTAGTGCACTTCGCAAAATTTGATCCACATTATTATTTTTTTAAATCTGAAAAGTAACTGGAAATATATAATACTATGGTTAGGTTAATAAATATTTTAATCCAGTAAATTTGCAAGTGATGGAGGAGTAGCCTTGTACCCAGCACATCAAGGGTTTGATCACCACTGGTGCACCTTGTGATGGGCCAGTCACTTTACCCTCTATTGACTCAGAAGAAAAGGCCTGGAAATCTACCTTTGGTGATACATTGCCAAGAAAACCCAGAGGCAGCAGGGTCTCTACAAGTCAGCACCAAATTGCAGACACCATAATAATTTCCTTAATTAATTAAGCTAGGCTTATATACAGCTTTTCACCTGATCAAAACGGTTTACATTAACAATTACTTGGTTACATAGAAAAAATAGAATGTAGAACTATATACAATCTGAGAACTATGTGCATGGGTAACAATGTAATTATTTACAAGAGATAGTTCTGGTTTGCTATTAGCAAGTATAATGTGCATCATGGTCGGGGGAGGAGTTGGGTAGTTGGTCTGTAATGCTCAGTAAAAAGGAGGATTTTTAGGTGTTTACAGAAGGAGTGGTCAGTGATGTTTCTTAAAGTGTCCGGTAAGGTATTCCAGAGGGATGGTGCAAAGAATTCAAATGCTCAATGGCAGGCCTGTTGGTCTTTATATTGGAATGAGGTATGGTGAGCTTGTTGCTTGCAGAGGATCTTCGTGGTCTGTCTGGGGTGAATAACTGTAGTAGAGACTGGAGGTAGGTGGCTGAGTTGGAGTGCAGTCCTTTGTGAGTTATGAGTAGGGATTTATACTTGATTCTGCTGGGGAGTGGTAACCAATTGAGCTGTTTGAAGATAGGGTAATATGGTGGGGTTTGGAAGCTCCCTGGATTATTTGTATGGTTAGGAGTGGGAGGTGGCTTGTGGAAGGCCCCGTTAGATTATATAATAGTAGTCTATGTGAGGGAGAGTGAGTGCTTGGAGGGTTGAGTGAAAGTCTGAAGGGTCAAGGAGTGGGCAGAGGCATTATATGGTTTTAGTTTTGAAAAATATTGTTTTGGCTGTTGCTGTAATCTGTTTCTTGAATGTTAACTGCTGGTCAAGAATGATACATTCTCTTATATACCATGCTATTCTGCATCAGTGCAGTTTACATTGAACAAACTGAAATTACATTGAACAGGGCATTATAACTTGGAGATAACTATTTTATAGGGAACATGGGCTATGGAGGGTTAAGTGGCTTGCCCAAGACCACAAGGAACACCTGTGGGACTAGAAACCCCAGTCCTTCTGGCCCAAGGTTGCTGTCCTCTAGTGTTTATGTTTATTTGAATTTGATATACCGCTCAGGCCAGGGGCATTAGAGCGGTTTACAATGCTATCTCATTTGAGGAAAAAGGAAAGGAACGCCATTTATATGATAGGACAGAAAAGAGGACAGAGACAGTCAAACAGATATGAGAAGAAGAGGAACATGGAACAGCAAGTTACCACAATAAAAGCAGCACGTCAATCCAATCCAAATCATGACAACAATGCTACCCTCAGCAACAGACGCCACAGCCCAACGCCTAAGCCCAGGCGCGGGCCCGCAAGGCGTGGGCGCGCCTCAGAAGCGGCTGGTTTTAAGCCGTTGGTGTGTGCCGCTGACAGGCAGGTAGGGGAGATGAGGAGGAGCTCCCGCTCACACCCTCCATGATGGCTGCTGCTCCCGATTCTGGCCGCGCGCCTCAGAAGTGGCTGGTTTTAAGCCGTTGGTGTGTGCCGCTGACAGGCAGGTAGGGGAGATGAGGAGGAGCTTCCGCTCACACCCTCCATGATGGCTGCTGCTCCCGATTCTGGCCGCACGCCTCAGAAGCGGCTGGTTTTAAGCCGTTGGTGTGTGCCACTGACAGGCAGGTAGGGGAGATGAGGAGGAGCTCCCGCTCACACCCTCCATGATGGCTGCTGCTCCCGATTCTGGCCACGCGCCTCAGAAGCGGCTGGTTTTAAGCCATTGGTGTGTGCCGCTGACAGGCAGGTAGGGGAGATGAGGAGGAGCTCCCACACACACCCTCCATGATGGCTGCTGCTCCCGATTTGAACCCCCAACCTTCTGGCCTGAAGTACCTTGCCCCAACCACTAGGCCACTCCTCCACTCCAAAACCAAGGTAATTTAGCTGTGGGCCAACATTTATCTGGATGTTGTCGAGTATTATTGAAGGGGGGGGTGAATGATGTGTCTTTGGTGATAAAAAGAGCTTCTGTATTCTTGTAATTAAGACTACCAACATTTCCCAGCTTATCTACTAGAGGCCTATCTAAAAAGCTCTGCTAGGTATTTAATATAGACTTACTGTACATTAATATTTTATACAGAGGTATCAAAATGCCATTTTTTATGGGGGGAGCCAAACTCCACCCCTAGGCTAGCCAAACTCCATGTGGTTGCAGTTGCTGGCCTTCCCCTCCTGTCTGCCAATGGGGATCTGATCTCATGTGAGCAGATAGGTGGGATCTGTGCCATGATCGTAGGCCTTTTCTGCGTACAGGGGATGGGATCTCCATGGGCAGCCTGCTGCTTGCACAGTTGCCTAGCTGCCTAGTTGCGCTTGCTGGCCTTCACCTACTTCTGTGCATTAAAGATCGGATCCTCGTGGACTGAAGTAGGGAAGGCACCAATAGCAGCAGCAAAGTTTTGGTGGGGCCAGGGCCCCTGTGGCTCACCTCTTTCCAACCCCTATAATTTGGCAAGCACATTTTGCGTGTTAAATTGCTAATGTGGAAGGGGGTATGGAATGAGAATAGAATATATGCAAATGCTAGAAGTCTAAAATAGAAAATGGGAGAGTTAGAATATATAGCACTAAATGAAAGGTTAGATATGATTGGTATCTCAGAGACCTGGTGGAAGGAGGACAACCAGTGGGATACAGTGATACCTGGGTACAACTATATCATAATGACAGAGCAGATCAAATAGGTGGAGGGGTTGTATTCTATGTTAGAGAGGGCATTGAGTCACAAAGGATTAAAGATTTGCAGGAAACAGAATACACTGTAGAATCTCTATGGATTGAAATTCCATGTAAAAAGGGGAAGGGGAAGGCAATGACAGTGGGGTGTACTATCGATGCCTGGCCAGAATGAACAAATGGATGATAAAATGCTCAATGAAATCAGGGAAGCTAACAAAAGTTACAGTACAGTAATAATAATGGGTGATTTCAATTACCCCAGTATCGACTAGGTCAGTGTCATGGTAGGACATGCTAGGAAGATAAAGTTTCTAGATGAAATAAATGACTGCTTTTTGGAGCAGCTGGTTCATGAACTGATCAGAGGGGAAGCCATTTTGGACCTAGTCCTTAGTGGAACACAAGATCTGGTGCAAGAGATAAGGGTGTTGGGGCCACTTGGCAATAGTGATCATAGAATGATCGTGTTTGATTTAATAAATGGAGGAGGGTGGGTAAGGAAATCCACAGTACTACCTTTTAACTTTCAAAAGAGAGACTATGATAAAATGAGGAAAATAGTTAAGAAAAAACTAAAAGGAGCAGTTGCAAAGGTTAAAGATTTACATCAAGCTTGGGTATTGTTTAAAAATACTATCTTGGAAGCCCACCAGCTCTATTCCACGCTTTAAGAAAAGTGGAAGTAAGTCCAAAAAATTGCCAGCATGGTAAAGGTGAGATCAGAGAGGCTGTTGTTACCAAAAAAACATCTTTCAGGAAATGGAAAAAGGAGCCAAACTGGAAACAACACAAGCACTGGCAAGTTAGATTCAAGGCATTGATAAGGCAGGCAAAAAAAAGAATTTGAGAAGAAGCTTGCTGTGGAAGCAAAAACACATACCGAACGCCAATTACAAGATCATATAGATACCAATGCACCCTTGCATCCCTGTCAGCACGGATTTCATGAATCACATGGTGTTGAAACATTACTGACATCCCTGTTTAATGCCCTAACCATAGGCTTGGACAACATCAGACAAGGTTTTGCTTTAATCTTCATGGATATTGCCGCTGCCTTCGACACTGTCTATCATGAAATACTCCTGTCACGACTTAGAGAGAAGGGAGTTCACGGATCAGCTCTATCTTGGTGCGCTTCATACCTCAGAGACCGTTGGCAACATGTCCGTTCTGGACCTTCCACCTCTGACCCCTTCCCTCAAACTAAAGGAGTGCCACAAGGCTCCTCCCTTTCCGCCTTACCGTTCAACGTCTATATGCAGCCTATCTGTGACCTTATCCACTCTTTTAACATCAACTGCCTGGTCTATGCTGATGACGTCTTGATGTATATGCCATTCTCAACAGAACACCTGGACCTCTCCCCACTAATCAAGTGCTTTGATGCAGTCACCGACTGGCTAAATGCACAAATGCTTAAGATAAACTTCAAAAAGACAGAAGTCCTCTTCGTCACCAGGAACCCTGCATTTACCCCACCAACGTCCATCAAGGTGCGTGACGCAGAACTCCTCTGCAAGACTACAGTGAGATACCTGGGGGTTACGCTCGATCAGCAACTCAATATGAAGGCTCATATCAGCAACATAGCGAAATCTGTCTATCATAAAATCCGGACCCTTCGTTATCTGTGTCAGCTGCTAGAGCCAGATGACTTCTGATCAGTCTTTCAGGCCCTAATAATGCCTCACCTTGACTACGCCAATGCTATTCTACATGGCCTACCAAAGAGCACGATTAACCCCTTACAACTGGCAATGAACTCAGCTGCAAGAATCCTTCATGGAGCCTCCAAGAGAACCCACATCACTCCAATACTGAAACAGTTACATTGGCTGCCTATACAATCTAGGATCTCTTTCAAGATCCTAACTATGACTCATAAAGCGATCAATAACTACTCCACGTCTGCTATCACTGACCTGATATCAATTACACCCCCTAATCGAGCAAGGAGATCGACCGCCTCCAACTATCTCGTATTACCGAAGGCAATCACGAAATGCTCTCAAGTCACTAGATCCAGAGCCTTCTCCTACTTTGCTCCATCATGTTGGAACGCCCTACCATCAGGCATCAGAACCATCAGTGACCTCTCCCAGTTCAGGAAGGCACTGAAGCATCACCTGTTCCTGCAGCACTACGATGTTTCGGACACCCCCCCATACCAACCCACCACCACACTCCAGGCCAACACATTAAACCCATGCACCTCACAGTCTTAATCTGCAGAACTGCAATCTCACCTTGCACCTCCTCTTACCAAGAAAATTTACCTAGTTTCATGTAACTCTACATATAGCTGCATTTAGTTGCTTTGTACATAGTTCCCATGTTTACTGTTTCACTGTTCATGAAACCTGTTTAATGTATACCCAAGTTTTATTTTACCTGTTCATTGTAAGCATAGATCAATTATTTGAGATGTGTGGTTTTTATGTTCATTGTAAACTGCACTGATGTCGAATAGCGCGGTATAAAAGAAACTGTAAATAAATAAATAAATAAATAATGACTTTTTCAAGTACATTTCAAGTAAGAAACCTGTGAGTGGGTCAGTTGAACCATTAGATGATGACGGGAAAAGGCCATAGCAGAGAGACTGAATAAATGTTTTGCTTTGGTCTTTACGGAGGAAGATGTATGAATGTTACCCATGACTGAAATGGTATTTAAAGGAGATGCTGTGGAAGAATTGAAATAAATATTGATACAGTGGGAAGATGTATTACAACTATTTGATAAACTGAAGATTAGCAAATCACCTGGACCAGATGGTATACATCCAAGGAAAGTCACCTCTCAGAATTGGGCCCTATAGGGGTCTCAACAAGATTTATTTATTTATATTCTCTTATATACCATGCTATTCTGAATCAGTGCGGTTTAATTTGAACAAACTGAAATTACACTGAACAGGGCATTATAACTTGGAGATAACTATTTTACAGGGAACATGGCTATGGAGGGTTAAGTGGCTTGCCCAAGACCACAAGGAGCACCTGTGGGACTAGAAACCCCAGTCCTTCCGGCCCAAGGTTGCTGTCCTCTAGTGGGATTTGAACCCCTGACCTTCCGGCCTGAAGTACCTTGCCCCAACCACTAGGCCACTCCTCCTACTCCTTGCAATCAAAAAACACTATCCTCTTCCCTTAATCTCTGAATTATTAGATCAGTTAAATGGTGCCCAAATTTATATGAAGTTGGATCTTAGAGGGGGTACAATCAGATCCAAATTAGACAAGATGATAAGTGGAAGACCTGAATACATAATGCTGTTTTATGACTATTTAATGTCCCACTATCTACCAAGATCTGTAAAGATATGTCAGGAACATATGTCAATTTATACCTAGACAATATTCTCATTTTATCCCCATTCAGTTAACTGGTTGGTAGTGGACAGATTTAACAAAATGGCCCACATTATATTCCTACCTAAACTGTCCACATGTTCCCAATTAGCAACCCCCTTGGTGGAATACATTTTTCCCTTCTATTGTATATCTGAGGATATTATATCTCATACCCAATTTGTTTCCAAATCAGGGAGGGCCTTCTGTTAGCAATAAAGAGTAAAATTATCTTTCTTTTTGATATACCATCTCAGTTCATTGGTCAGACTGAAGACCAACCAGATTCTGGAAATGTTCCTGTGCTGCTACATTCTGACCACCAAGACAATTGGATTGAACAATTACTCTGGCACAATTTGAATGTAATAATGACTCCCACTCTTTCACTAATTACAACCCCTTTTTCTGTGTCTATGGGAGACAGCCTAGAGTTTTCATGCACACCTCAATTGCCATGAACATATCAGCAGTGATATCAACTCATCTGCTATATGAAGAAGATTTTACAGTCTGTCTAGTCTGCCCTGCACTTGGTCTCACAGAAACCAAAGAGATTGACAACCACCCTCAGCATGCAGAACAATGTGGGAAGCAAGGGTTGGCTGTCCATCAGAATTCTTAGGCTCAGGTTACCTTCCTGCAAGTTGGGTCCAAAGTACATCATCCCTTATGAGGTACAAGAAATATTGGGACCCATTACCATATTCTTGAAATTGCTCAAAGGGAAAGGGAATTGCTATAGATGAAAGTGCATTTCCAAAGACCTTGATGTTTCCTTATAGTGGAAGAGGAGTGTAACCAGCATCTGTACAAGCAGTTGCCACACAGTCCATATTTTTGCTACACAATAAGCGCATAATTGATAAGATGGATGTGTCTGTGGTATGAGCAATGCATTTACCACCACCCACCATAGATTCCTTCCAAGCTTTGCCTCATACAACAACACATACTGTAACATTCCATCTCCACCATCCTCCACCCCAACAGGCTCCCCAGCACTTACAAGGAGGTATCCTTGATAGGTACTGGGGAGGCAGGTACTGGGAGATACTTCTGCCCCATCAATATTATTTATTTATTTATCTATTTTATTTAAAAGGTTTTCTATAACGTCCTATCATTAATTCAGGATGGTTTACAATGAACATCAGAGCAACAATTTTACACTGAACAGGATAATGAACTTGGGGGTGTTATATGGGGTATAATGAAAAAATACAACTTTTAGCTATATCCATGTGTGCTTTGTTGGATCTGTTTAGTGTGTTACATATGCTTAATGGTAAGGATATTGTTCCTACCCTATCATTGTCCAGGGTAGGAACATGGTACATCTTAGGGTCAAGCCAAAGGTATCTGACTCCTTAGGCCAAACTTCACCTATGTGCCCCCAGGGGCAGCTCAAGGTCATTTACTGCCTGAAGCAAGGGATGAGATGCTTCCTCCCCAGGGACCCCAAAGGGAGGACCCCTTTAGTGCTCTGGTTAGGAAATAGGAAGGTAGGAGGGACTCCTTCACTTAGAACACTGGCCAGACAATTGCCTCAAGAAAAAAGACTGCAAGGCTATATAATAAAGAAATGAAACTTTACAATTGTTGGCTATAGTCAGCAAAAAATATAGCAATAAACTTGTGCAGCATTGGACTGTAATATAGAAAATACTGACCCTAAACACTGGATCATCATGTTTTTTAAATGTAAACGTATGTTCTACATCCATAAAAGTCCCTCTCACCCAACAATAGCTTCAGTACAGAACTAGGACCTTTCTTCAAAGAACTCACAATATAAAAAAAGCAAAACAACAACAAAAAAAGCCTTATTCTGGTTTCTTCTCAACAACAGCAACATAAACCCTCTCCAATACTATGCATAATATGAAGTAATACAAAATCCTACAAAACCAGTCATGACGAGAATCAGGCAGCATTATAAATACTGCAATGGGCTCTAGAATATTAACATATCTACTGGGAAAAATTAATAAGCCAAATTACCACAGATCCCTAAAATGAAACTCCTTGCTAACAGAATATTTGACCTTGGTCACATATGCTTAGCACAGAAAGACCCTCACCACGTAGAGAATATATTACTTCAAGTTAAAAATAAAATTATATATAAAAAAAATTAAAGTAAATCCTCAAGAATCCATTGTGTGTCCCCTAGTCTTTCTACTTCATGAAGAAGTAAACAACTGTTCTACGTTTACCTGTTCCACTCCACTCATTTCCTCTCAACCATCTCTTTTCGAAGCAGAAGAGCCCTAATGTTTTAAACCTTTCTTCATAGAAATATCCTTCCATCCTCTTTATCATTTTAGTCACTATTCTATGTACCTCTTCTAATTCCGCTTTATCCTTTATAAGATATGGTGACCAAAATGTCACACAGTATTTGAGGTGCAGTCATACCATGGAGCAATACGGAGACATTATAATATCCTTGATTTTATTCCCCATTCCTTATGATACCTGGTATTCTATTTGTTTTCTTGGCTGCCACTTCATACTGAGCAGAGAGTTTCAACATATTATCCACAATGATGCCTAAATCTTTTTCCTGGGTGGTGGTTCCTAATGTGTAATCTTGCATTTTGTAACTTTAGTTTGGGTTGTTCTTTCCTAGGTGCATGACTTTGCATTAAATTCCATCTGCCATTTGGATGCCTAGTCTTCCAATTTATAAGCGTCCTCTTTCAATTTTTCACAATCCTCTTGTGTTTTAATAACTGAATAATTTTGTGCCATCTGCAAATTTGATCACCCCATTTGCTATTTCCATTTCCATGTCATTTATGAAGATGTTAAAAAGCAGCGGACCTAGCACAGATCCCTGGGGTACTCCACTATTCACCTTTTTCATTGAGAAAATTGGTCATTTATCCCTACTCTCTGCTTTCTTTCATTTCATCAGTTCCTGATCCACAATATATACTGCCTCCTATCCCATGACTGTTAAATTTTGCTAAGAGTCTCTTATGAGGGATCTTGTTAAAGGCTTTCTGAAAATCCAGATACACTACATCGACTGGATCACCTTTGTCTACCTGTTTATTCACATCTTCAAAAAAATATAACAGATTAGTAAAACAAGAGTCTCCTTGGCTAAATCGATGTTGGCTTTCTACCATTAAATCTCAACTATCTACATGTTTAGTAATCTGTTTATAAAGGTTTCTACCATTTTTCCGGTACTGACATCAGGCTCACCAGTCTGTAGTTTCCTGGATCACCCCTGGAGCTCTTTTTAAAAATTGGCATTACATTGGTCATTCTCCAATCTTCAGGTACTACAGATTATCTTAATGATAGTTAACAGATTACTAATAGAAGGTCTGCAATCTCATATTTCAGTTCTTCTAACACCCTCGGATGTGTACCATCCAGTCTAGGTGACTTACTACTTTGTAGTTTATCAAATACTTATAATGCATCTCCCTGGTTTGCATCAGCTTTAAATACCATTTCAAACATTGCTAACCTCCTTATATCTTCTTCAGTAAAAACCAAAGTAAAGAATTCATTCAGTCTCTCTGCTATGACCATGTCCTCCTTTAGTGCCCCTTTTACTCCTCTATCATCTAATGGTCCAACTGACTCACTCACAAGTGTTTTTGCTACAAATGTACTTTTGCTTCCACAGCAAGCTTTTTTTCACATTTTCTCCTTGCCTGCCTTAGCAATGCCTTGCATTTAATTTGCCAATACTTATGTTTGGTCCCATTTTTGTCATTTGGCTCCTTTTTCCTGAAAGATGCTTTTTTTTTTTGCTATAACAGCTTCTCTGACCTCACCTTTAAACCATGCCGGCAAATTTTTGACCTTCCTCCCACTTTTCTTAAAGCATGGAATACATCTGTTTCTAAGATAGCATTTTTAAACAATGCCTTTGCTTAATGCAAATCTTAAACCTCTGCAGCTGCTCCTTTTAGTATTTTCTTAACTATTTTCCTCATTTTAACATAGTCTCCCTTTTGAAAGTTAAAAGGTAGTACTGTGGATTTCCTTGTTGTCCTCCCTCCATTTATTAAATCAAATGCAATCAGCCATGATCACTTGCTAATTGGCCCTAACACCCTTATCTCTTGCACTAGATCCCCTGTTCCACTAAGGATTAGGTCCAAAATAGCTTCCCCTTTTGTTGGTTCGTGAAACAGCTGCTCCAAGAAGCAGTCATTTATTTCAGCTAGAAACTTTATTTCCCTATCATGTCTTGCTGTGACATTGACCCATTTCATACTGGAGTAATTGAAATCACCAACTATTACTGTGTTGTAATAGTTGGTGTACTGTGGTGTAATAGTTTTGTAAGCTTCCCTGATTTCTTTTAACACTTTTAACACTTCATCATCCATCTGTTCATTCTGGCCAGGCAGTGGTAATACACACCCACTGCCATCACCTTCCCCTTTTTACATGGAATTTCTATCCATAGAGATTCTATAGTGTGTTTGTTTTCCTGCAAAACTTTAATCCTATGTAAAAAAAAAATCAATGCCCTCTCGAACATAGAGTGCAACTCCTCCACCAGTTTTATCTATCTGATCATTGCAATATACAAGGCGTTTTCAAAAGGTGGCTGAATTCTTGAGAGTTAGAGGTTGGCATGGGGGGACGTTTTCTGAGGATTTATTGGGACAGTATATCATTGTGGCTAAAGGTAGAGGTCTATCTAAATCTTTGGTCCCACCTAGCAGGATTTTCTTTTTTGCAAAGGTGGCTCACTGGGGCAATGCGATGTCTGCCTTTTTGGTGCAGATGGGTTGGGAATAGGCTTTCCCGATGCACAGTGATACCAAACATCTGATCTCACATAACTTTTTAATTAAGCTGTGTGAAGGGCTTCCAGAGGTGGCCTATTTTGGGCAGTTTTTGCTTAGCTTTTTTTGGGGGACATTCAGAATTTGTGAACTGGCACTTGTGTTTTAATGGAGCATGTTCGGGTGGCAGGTGCCCAGTTGAGGATTTTGATCCCTCGGTCAAAGACAGATCAGTTAGGAAAAAGATTGTGGGTTGTATTGAGCAGGATTGCAAGTGTGGTTACCTGCCCTGTGGAAAGTCTTCATCATTATCTTGCCATTAGGCCGGTATGTGGGGGTTTGTTGTTTATCCATGCTAACAGTTTGCCTTTGATTCATTTCCAGTTCACAACTGTACTGTAAAAGGTCTTAAAGCATGTAGTTTGCAAAGCACATCAGTTCACACTTCATTCCTTCCATATTGGAGTGGCAACTAGTGCTGCAGCAGCTGGTTTGGATGACCCAGTGATTCAGCAGACTGGCAGATGGCTGCCTGGGGCCTTTGCTGTTTATATCCCTTTGTGACGGAAGAAAGGGGGTGGGGGATAGCTGTACCATTGTGTTAACCACTTTCTCTTTTCAAGATTCTCCATGGTGTGTTCAGCAGTGGGCCACTCTTTTGTGTTTTGGGCTGGACGTCGAGCCAGGTTGCAGCCTCTTGGTCCTCATTTAGGATTGGCCTCTGTTGGAGTTTCATTGGTTTGGTTCATCGAGCTGCCAGTTTGTTCCCCTTCTGCAACACTATGCATGACTGCGGAGGCATCCCACTGGAACTGTAGTTAATCTAGAAGGCAATGATTTATCCTCGTGGATATGCAAGCAGCTAATTAGAGCAACGAAGCTGGACTTTGAGAGCATTCAGTCAATTTTGCCCGGCACAGTTCTTTGTTGGTCAGACATTATCCCAGGATCTTCTGGCATGAAACAAAGGAGGTGTTCTTGGGGGGTAGCCAAGATAAACCATCAGATTGGTCAGTGGGTGCTTGAGAGGGGTGGGTATCATATTCAGCACCCTTTGGTAGAGGTGAATTGTTCAGATGGGGTGGATCTGTCACCAGTTGGGCAGGATTTACTGTTGAATGACTGGCAGGAGGCCTTGGAAATTACAGTGCAGGATGTCCAGAATTGGTTGCAGATTTAACATAGTGGGGGTGGCGCAAGGATGGGCTTACCCACCTTATGCTGGTGGTGGTTGCCCGAGCTGATTGGTTATGAAGAAGCCTTGGTTTTATGCTGATGGGTGGGATCAGGAGATCTCAGCTTGGAAGAAAAGGGGAAATGGGAGGGTGAAACCCTGGTTGGGGGCACCTCACCTGGGTGGCTAGCCTTTGCTAGTAATATAGCGAGGTCAGCAGTAGGACGGCGGAGTGCAGCTGTCATTGGGGGGAGGGGGTGGTAGGGGTATAGTGTTCCACCTTACTACTAATACGGTAAGAGGCAACTTTTCCGGTAAAGAAATGGGGGATGGTCTAGCAATTTGTTTGTGGCTATCTTTTGTTGGCTTTCGCTGTGGTGTTGTTTACGTTTTGTAATATGTATAATAAAGCTGCGGCCAGAGTTTTACCATAATTGATTGTACATTCAATTTTGTGTGCATTGAAGAGAGGTGTTAGGGTTGGGGGCCAAAAGGGGGGGGGCTGTGGTAGGTGGGGTTGAGACCCTGATGTACAGGTTACCTTGGTTGCTGCTTACTGCAGATTAGTAAGCAGGCCCCTTAGGTGACTTCTACCATTACCTGGTTACAGTATCTTGTCATATGTCTACCATTTGGTTGTGACTGTGCATAAGAGAATAAAAAGTAAGACCAAAAGCAAGCTAATAATTAAACAGTATGAAAAAAAAGATTCAACTCAAAAATGCATATTTGTTATTTATGAATGTGTTATTCATTCCAGGCAGATTCTTGAAATGTGCCAGTTTATCAAATGTAATCCTTGGAGGTTAGATTGGAAAATGATTTCTACTCATTTGCACTTGTTTCAAAGGTGACTCCATCATCACTGTCTGAAAGACGCTCTGCCCCTCAGTAACAAATGATTACAGCCAAATGAATCCCAAAGGTTTGCCTCTAATGCAGAACAAAGGCATAAGAATGAGAACTGTAGCTCAAGATCTATTTTTTATACCAGCATAATTTTTTGCTTCACTGATCTATCACTAAACAACAGCTGCTGGGCTGGAGACTTCCTGCACTGCAGATATGGTACAAAAAAATCCTTTAGTGACTGGTCACATGTGTTTGCCTCAGGCCTTCAGAAAAGTCACAGACTGGGAAAGAAGGATTGGCAGGTTAATGTCACCTTAGTTCTTGTGTAGGGAATCTGAGGTGCCAGACACATCAGAATGACAGCCTGAATCAAGGTTGAATTCCATATAGGCTGCATTACCTCAGCAGATGTGGCTGCCCTTTCATGGTAAGAAAAGGCATGAAGAAAGGACCTTTATGATAAAAGATTCCAAAAATACAAAAATATTTTTTGCATTTCTCGTTTTCTTCTTTCTTTCTTTTTTTTTTTTTAGCAGAGCTGGCATTTTTTTTATTGAAAAGTTCTTTGAATTTGCTAATATTTTTGTTTTTAAGTCCAGATGTTTTAGGTGACCTTCAGATCATATTAGTGTGGTGTAATTACTGCCAACAGCTAACATGTTTGAATGCTTTTTAAAAGCAAATTAATTAAGAATCAATAAAAATGTCTTTCATGTGGACAGTCCTATTTACACGGCAAAGAAGCAAAACAGAAATACAATTAGATGTATTTAAAAACTAATCATGGACTGCCTTATGGATCATGTGAAATGACTGTTTATGAAGTAATAACAGATGGGTGTAACTGAAAAAAAACCTCTCAAACTACATTTAAGTAGAGGAGGTCTTGCTCTGGATCATCAAGAGAAAAGAGAGAGAGTTTATGGGTCATGCTAACTGCTAAGATCTCTTTGTGCATTATTGTGTGACTACATAATGAAAATCTGATTGGTTCCACAGACCTTTCCCTATAATTATGCATTCACCCAATCGTGTTTCTTAGTCTCATCACAAATTAACGAGGAGATAATCTTAATGCCTTATAGACACGATGAAGTTTGCAAAAATATCAGTTGATCCCCCACCCCCTTTGTTTATTGTTTCATTCTACTACTTTTTTCTTTTCATTGAAAGGAACAGACATGTGCTGTCTATATTCTTGGAACATTTTTCTATGCAAACGTCTCATTTTCCTAGGGGGGAAAGAATCATTTACAAGATGTCATCTGATTGAATGGAATTACTTAAGTATACTTAGCATTCTGTCTCTTTATTATACTCACTCTGGCTACTTAAGATAATATGATAATGAACTTACTGGGATTCCTGCAGCTTTGAAGTATAAGAAATTGCATGAATGTAAAACAGCTCAATTACTTTACCCAGGATGAGCAAATAGCAGAAAAAAAGAGTATGTACTGGAACCCAATAGGTAACGTGCTTCAAAAATAGAATGAAAAAATGTCAAGTCACCATATTAAAGAAAAATAGTAAGGACGTTTCTAGCAGAGATGCCCTGCAGAGATATTTTAATTCAAGCAAAATGGATGTCACTACCACCTTAAAAACTGTTCTTGTACATTGTGCATTGCCTAAGAAAATAAGCATTTATATATACAGTATAAGAGGTTTTTTTTAACTTCTAATGTATTTGTGCATAATCACATGTTCCATTTCTAGCAGCTATAGCATTAAAGGGGCTTGTTTACAAAGCCGCGGTAGTGGTTCGCGATCGCGATCGCAGCCGCGGCCCCATTGAAATCAATGGGGCCGCGGCTCCGATTACGAACGCAAACCGCTACCGCGGCTTTGTAAACAAGCCCCTAAGCATTTTGGAGTAACAATTGTTTTATCAGACATTTCTTTACACTGCCTTAAAAAAAATAAATTCTTCCTCCATGTGTCTGGCTTTGATTACTTTGATAGAATAAATAAAAATGATAATTTAAAAACTGTATAAGGGATAGACATGAAATCCAATTTTAGATAGGCCATGGAAAAGGGGGAACTGCATATGGGTCAGGATGTGGAAAATTCAAACTGGTTGTTACAAAAAGTGGCTTTTTAGAAAGAACGCTTAGATGCAATCTTGGACGTCCAAGGCAAAACGTCCCAAAAAATGTCTTCTGCATGTAAGTTAAGGCCGATTTTACAAACGTCTACATACAATATGGACGTCCACATAAACATCTCAACAATGGCATTCTAGATAGGAGCCACTTCCTAGCTTGCCACAGTGCAAACACTGATGTTCAGAAGTGCTACAACTGCACAACATGTGCCCCCATATCTTATTCAAAGCCTTCACAATTGTAGACAGTACTGGTGATAGTAAGGGGACATCTTCTCTACACCCTATGGATTCCTGATTCCTGTTTGTGCCCTGGAGCAGGTTTAGACTTAAGGGCCAGGACATGCAAGGCATTTCTAAGATTGGTTGCAGACATCCAAGTGCTTGGACTGCCCTGGACATGCCCCCACCATGCTCCCATTCCAACATAGACATCCTTGCGCTGGAGATATCTCTAAAACCACTTTCTAAAATAGCTGCAGGGATGATTTCAAGATCTGGAGGTCTTTGTGCCAGCTTTGGATGCCCAAAGTTTACCTAGAGCTTCTAAAATAATTCCCAAAGTTTCTGTCAAATGTGGAGCTTTTTGTAAAATATATGTGAGAATCTAAAGAATTGCATGTGGATTTGCCTCCACCCATTGTGGGAGGAAACATTTTACAAATCCACACATGGGAAATTTGACTGTTACCAACTTGACAGTTTCCATGTGGAAGTACCAGCATATCCACATGGAAGTGGTAATTCTGCAACTTCTACATGTAACTGCCAGTGTTTCCACATATCTGAGCTATTTTAGAAGCCTGTAAGTTCACCCAATTAAGTAAAGAACACACAATTTTGTAACTTTCACATTTTGAAGGAGGAAATTAACAACAAAGAATTAAGGACAATTACTCCCTTAATCTCTTATGTATAACCCGGGCCTAAAGATTCTCTTTGTACAATAGAAAATGCACATGTATATATATCTGGCCTGCTCAAGCCATGACTAAATCATACTCCCTTGGAATTTCTGTGTGGTATGATCTCTACATAAATATAGCTTATTTTTAAAATCACATTTAAACATGTATTTAAATCTCTATGAGGATCATGTTGACCCCTGAATAGTGGAATCAGATGTCCAGGATGGACGTCCAACCTCTGTCCAGGCCCTGGACACGATTCTCTGCACAGCACTCCTCACACATATAGTGGGTTTGTGTGGGGAGCACTGGATGTGGGCGGGAGGGGGAGGGTCAGAGGCAAAGTGTGGGCACAGTGGAGGCGGGTCGCACAACCCAGACATACAAGCCTATTCAGGTCACAGCCTGGGCATACAGCAAGACAAAGATGGACATTGGACTTATTCCACCTTAGAACCCCCCAACACACAGTGTAGAGGCAGGTAGGAAACCTCTGCCTGACGCCGGCCCTGACTTCCCCCACCGAAGGTCAAGCAGCAGGGGAAATGCATTTGTCAGCTGTCAGGCACTGGGCACATCCTGCTTGGTGTCCCGGTGCCATGGCAACGAGATGCCACAGCACTGGCACACCAGCAGGAACATAGGGAGGGTTAGACAGGCAGGAGGTTAGATGTCCTACGCTGCAGAATTGCGACCCATCTAAGTGCCCAATTCAGGAATGTCTAGCTCCTGCAGATGCAGAATCAGGTGCACTTTTGGCCTGCCCATCATTATCATACTCAGGTAGATGAGTAAGATCCAATCTTAGATGTTTTTCCAGTACCTGATATTTCTCATGCCTAAGCACAAAGCTCTATAATAATCTAAATATCCAACAATATTAGAGTAGTTGCTACTTAAATATCAGATCTCGCAGATCCCCTATGTAACCTACTAGATAGATCTGGTGTTATGGTCTGTTTATGTTTATATTTATTTAAAAACTTTATATACCGCCCGTCACAGGATATCAGAGCGGTTTACAATCATAAAATCATAAAAGGCTGCAGAAAGGAAAGAGAACGCCAATTTAGAAATTTCCAAGAGGGGAAAAGGAAAGACAACAGAAAAGTTAAAAAAAACCCAAAAAACGACAAGACAACCAATAAAGAAGTTAATTACAATACTCGTTAAGGGGGAAAGTAGTAGGAGGTGAGGGAGGGGGCGGAAGGTTGAATGCCATACAAAAAAGGTGAGTTTTTAATGGGTTTTAAAGGATTTGAAAGAAGAATCCAATCGGAGGGCAGGGGGGAGTGAGTTCCAGAGGCGGGGCCCAAGAAAGTAAAAAGCGGAAGGCCATGTCGATTCTAGGTGGGCTTGGGATGGGGAAGGAAGGAACAAGTGGTTGGAGTGGACAGAATGGAGAGAACAGTGGGGGGTGTGAAGGTGTATCAGATCAGCAAGGTACAAAGGAACACCAGTGTGAATAGTTCTGTGGACAAAGATAAGAATTTTGAATTGTATGCGATATGAAACAGGGAGCCAATGGTGGTGCAAAAGGAGGGGGGTGACATGATCAAAGCAGGATGCATGTGAAAGGATACGGACAGCTGTATTCTGGAGACGTTGGATGCGGGACAGTTGAGATTGAGGGAGACCAGCTAAGCAAACGTTACAGTAGTCCAAGCGTGAGAGAACTAATGAACAAAGAAGGGTAGCTAGAGAGGAGGAGGAGAGAAAAGGACGGACAACACGGAGTAGTTTTAACACAAAAAAGGAACGTTGGACCAAGGATGAAATGTGACTCTTAAAGGTGAGAGCAGAATCAAGAGTAACACCTAAGTATCTAAGGGAGGCGACTAAGGGGATAGGAGAGGAAGAGAGAACTGGTACAAGAGGAGGAGGGGAGTGACCAAAGGTGAACCAGATCACTGCAGTTTTCTTGAGATTGAGATGAAGGAAGTTGGAAGAAATCCAAGAAGCAACAGCAGAGAGACAGTTGTTGAGAGGGGTAATGTCTGGGGCCAAGGAATCAGTGTGATAGAGGAGAAAGATGTCATCAGCATAATAATGTGTGGAAACACCATACTGTTGAACCAGGAGAGTGAGAGGGGCCAAAAATACATTAAAGGGAACAGGAGAGAGGACAGAGCCTTGAGGAACCCCACACAAAAGGGGGGTGGAGGGGGAGGAAGCAACACCGGATAGGACAGAGAAAGAACGACAAGACAAAAAAGAGTGGAACCACTTTAGGACCAAACCAGAGAGACCAGCATCTTGAAGTCAAAGTAGGAGGGTGTGATGATCAACAAGGTCAAAGGCAGCAGAAAGATCTAGTGAGACAGCAAGGGAGAGAGAACCGTGATCATGGGCAGCATTCAGTTCATTGAGGAGTGAAAGAAGAACAGATTCGGTGCTATGACCAGGACGGAAGCCAGATTGCCGGGGGTGAAGGGTAAGGGAAGCCTCAAGGTGCGTGGAGAGCTGGAGGAAAACCAATTTCTCTAAGAGTTTGGAGAGGAAAGGAAGGTTAGAGGTAGGGCACCAATTTGAAGGGGAAGAGGGATCCAGGGAACTGTTTTTCAGGATAGGATGGACCAAGGGATGTTTCCAGGAAGAGGGGAAGACACCAGAGGCAAGACTAGAGTTAAAGATAGAAAGGATGAAAGAGGACAAAGCAAGAGATGGTTCTAAAAGCCAATAGGAAGGGATAGGGTCAGAAAGACAGGTAGTTTTCCGTGAAGAAGAAAAGACCTTGGAGACCATAGGAGCTGTGATTGGGTCAAAAGTAGACCAACAATGAGAAAGAGAGGGGGGCAGAGGATAGGGGGGATGATGTTGGGAACAAAAAGGATGGTGAGGTTGGAGATGAGAGTACTGGGAAGAGAGGGGAGGGGCATGAAGGAAAAGAAAGACGAAGAGAGAGGACTTTAGAGGAGAAATAGGATGCTAAAGTAGCGGGATCAGGAGAGGGGAGGGAGAGGGAGGGAGTGGGAGATGACTGCAGGACTGAGAGGGAGCGAAGAACAGAATAAAGAGTACGAGAGGAATTAGCTGATGAAGAAATAAGCTTGGAATAATAATCTTGTTTAGCGGAATGAAGAAGAGAGCGATAGAGTTTGTGACAATAGTAAAAATGTGAGAGAGTAGAAGAACAGGGGTGCTTACGCCAAGAGCGCTCAGCCCGATGGAGATAGCGACGATGGAAGTAGAAACTGGGGTGATACCAAGGATGTCAAGTGGGAGCAGGAGAGGTGCGAGGAGGGCGGAGTGGGGCAAGGGTATCAAGAGCAGAGAGAAGGGTCGTATGCCAGGTATGCACCTGGGAATCAACTGAAAGAGAATAAAAAATCTGGGGAGAAAAGGGTATCAGAGGATGGGAACTGGAGAAGAGTATTTGCATTAATACGACGAGACTGGGAGGATGAAGCAGGACTAGGAGCGGAGGTGGGAGAACATGATGGGGAGGCGATGGGGTAGCAAAGGAAAAAATGATACAGGAGTGGTCAGACCAGGGAAGAGATAAGGCTGAAAGGGAAGAAGTTAGAAAAGGAGAAGGATCATGGGAAATAAGAAGGTCTAGGGAATGCCCAGTGGCATGGGTGGGAAAGGAAACTAGTTGGTAAGGGAGAGATCAGACAAGTGTGTTAGAAAGGCAGAGTCATGGGGAGTGGATGGGGAGTCAGCATGAATGTTAAAATCTTCTAAAATTAGGAGGTGAGGATAAAGAAGGGAAATTTCAGTAATGGTGGCTAATAAGGAGTCCCAGGATTGGGCAGACAGGGAGGGGGGGCGTAGATGAGCAGAAAATAGAAAGAGGAGGAAGAGGAGGGGAAGGAGGGGTCTAAACGGAAGAGCAATGATTCAGGATAATGTAAGACTGGCGACGAAAGTTCCTGGATAGAGAGGGAGGAGCGATGGAGAACAGCAACACCCCCGCCTCCTCCATTTGTTCTAGAACCTCAGGTTATTATAGACTTGAAGGACTTCTGAGAGAACAGCTGCTACTGCTGCTGGGAAGGAATCTGTACTTGTAAGTATTTACCATTTTGTACCAAGGAGGTATCTACAGGGTGCCCATGAGGGAAGGGTAAGGATGGCAATTATAGTTGGTTATTCGATCATCAGGCATGTAGGTGGCTGGAGAATGTGAGGATCTTGCCTGCCTGGTATGAAGATGGCGGGGCTCATTCACCACCTAGATAAGGTTTTAGATTGGGATGGAACCTCCTGTCTTGGTACATTTTGGTTCCAATGACAGAGAAAAATGTTGGAGTGAGGTTCTTTAAAACAAATTTAGGCTTTTAGGTAGAAGTTGAAATTCAGAAATTCCAGGATAGCATTTTCAGGAATGCTTCCCATTCTACGTACAGGATCCAGAGTTTCAGTGCATGGATGAGACAATGGTGCAAGGAAGAGGGTTTTAGATTACGTGAGGAACTGTGCAACATTCTGGAGAAGATGGGAGCTATTCTAAGGATGGACTCCAACTTAATCAGGATGGAAACTGACTGCTGGCATTAACCTTTAAAAAGGAGATAAAGCAGTTTTTGAACTAGAAAAAGGGGGGAAGCTGAGAATTGACCAAGAGAGCATGGTTTGGAATGATGTATCTTTGAAGGATACTAGCAAAATAGGGCATCCCAATAGAGAGATTCCAATAAAGGTAAAAGTAACTCAGATGCCTTTAAGAGCAGACAGAGTTGAATGATTCCAAATTACCAATTTCAACCAATAACCAGATTGCTAATATGAACATATTGCAAGATATGGTCTCCAAAGGATGCAAAAAGACTGGAAACTGTTCATAGGAAGGAGACCAAAATGATTTGGAGCCTTATGAGAAGAGACTTGAAGACCTAAATATGTACACTCTGGAGGAGAGGAGGGATAGAGGAGATATGATTCAGACCTTTAAATACTTAAAGAGAAATAATGAACAAACAAACCTCTTCCAAAGCCGGGGAAGCCATAAAACTAGAGGGCATAACATGACGCTGCAAGGGGGTAAATTGAAAGGAAATGTCAGGAAATACTTTTTCACTGAAAGGGTGTTGGATACTTGGAATGCCCTCCCGATGGAAGTGGTGGGGGCAAATACAGTGACAGAATTCAAGATGGCATGGGACAGACACAGTGGATCCCTTTACAGAAACAGGATAAAATCAAAATAAACTTAACCATCTAATTTCCCAACAAATAGTAGTGTCCTACATGGAGAGGTGGGTTCACTCCTAAACAAAGACATGGGGAGGGGTGGCCTGTACAGAGCAGCAGGTACACCTGCTCTTGCCATCTTACTGGACAAACTAGGTGGACCATACTGTTCTTTATCTGTCATCATTTACTATGTTACTATGTTACTATTTGTTAAACATGGCATTGAGTCAAACAGGAAGAAAGTTTCGCAGGAAACAATATGCACTGTAGAATCTCTGTGGATAGAAATTCCATGTAAAAAGGGGAAGGGAATGAGAATCGAGGTGTACTGCCATCCACCTGGCCAGAATGAACAAATGGATGGTAAAATGCTAAAAGAAATTAAGAAAACTAACAAAAGTCACAATGGGTGATTTCAATTACTCCGTTATCGAGTGGATCAATGCCACTCAATACTGGGGAAATACAATTTCTAGCTGAAATAAATGACTGTTTCATGGAGTAACTGTTCAGGACAGACATAAGGGAAAGCTATTATAGACGTGGTCCTTAGTGGAATGCAGAATCTGGTATGAAAGATAATGATGTTGGGGCCACTTGACAAAACATGACCATATTTGATTTAATAAATGGAGAGAGGACTGCAAGGAAATCCATGGCACTAGCATTTAACTTTCAAAAGGGAGACTGTGAGAAAATGAGGAACATGGTCAAGAAAAAACTAAAAGGAACAGCTGCATAAGTTAAAGTTTTGTATCAAGTCTGGGCATTGTTAAAAATACTATCTTGGAAGCCCGGATCAGATGTATTCCATGTTTTAAGAAAGGTGGAAGGAAATTACTGTCAACATGGGTTTAAAAGTGAGGTCAGATGTAGGGTATGGAGCAGACTGAATATTGTAAGCAATCTTGTACTTGAGTAATGGGTGGTTGTACACATAGTTTTGGAAATGTAGTACACACTTTATTAGTTGAGTTGCTGTATAAAATGTTGGTTGTACTCTCTACAGTTATAAAAATAAATAAACTTTACATTTAAAAAAAAATGAGGTCAGAGAGGCTGTTTTAACCCTGAGAGTACCGATGGGGTCAAAAGTGAACCCATTGCAAGTTTCACAACGCGTATCTCGGAAACTAGTTGTTCAAGAATGCAATCTTTTTATGACTTTTCACATGTCACTATTCTCTTTATATTGCATCATGAGAGGAATAAATTTCATCCTCTAAGTGATGCTAGTGATGAATTGCATCACAGAGTACCAGTTGGGTCATTTTTGTCCCCATTTGCTTACGTCCGGTTTAGATCGTGATACAATTTGCAGTTTTGTGAATTTTTTGATCTGACAAAGGTATTTATCATTAATTGTTGTTGTTGTTGTTAAGTGCCGTCGAGTCGGAGTCGACTCATGGCGACCCCCTGGATAGCTATTCTAAATTGTGTTCGGTCTTGAGTCAGGCGGCTCATTGTTGACAGACTGGTACCCGTAGCTGCTGTTATTGTATCGATCCATCTCATTGCTGGTCTTCCTCTTTTGTGCTGACCTTCTATCTTGCCAAGCATGATGTCTTTCTCTAATGATCTCTCTCTTCGCATGATGTGTTCAAAGTATGAAAGTCGAAGTCTTGTCATCTGAGCTTCTAAAGAAAGCTTAGGTTTGATCTCCTCTAGTACCAACTGGTTTGTTCTTCGGGTAGTCCATGGTATACACAGTATTCACCGCCAGCACCATAATTCAAAGGCATCAATTTTCTTCCTGTCTATCTTTTTCACTGTCCAGCTTTCACATCCATATGATGATATTGAAAATACCATGGCTTGAACAAGTCGAATCTTTGTATGGAGAGAGACATCTCTGCTCTTGAGAATCTTATCTAGGTCTTTCATAGCCATTCTGCCAAGAGCAATGCGTCGTCTGATTTCTTGACTGCTTGCTGCTTCTTTATTGATAGTTGATCCAAGTAGGTTAAAGTTGTTCACAATTTCAATTTCTTCCCCTTCAACGATGAACCTTTTGATTATGCCAGTTGTCATGAACTTTGTCTTCTTTACATTAAGGTGCAGGCCCATTTTGAGACTATGTTCTTTGATTGTGAGAAGCAAATGTTTCAGATCATCTTCATTTTCAGCCAGTAATGTGGTATCATCAGCATAGCGAAGGTTGTTGATGACTCTTCCACCAATCTTCACACCTCTGTTGTCTTCATATAATCCTGCTTCTCTGATGATTTGTTCTGCATATAAATTAAGCAGGTAGGGGGAAAGTATGCAACCTTGTGTTACACCTTTGCTTACTTTAAACCATTCTGTTTCTCCTTGTTCCGTTCAAACTGCTGCTTCTTGATCAATATACAGATTGTGCAAGAGTACGATCAGGTGTTCTGGTATACCCATGCTTCTTAATGTGGGCCAGAGTTTCTCATGGTTTACATAGTCAAAAGCCTTGCTATAGTCAATAAAGCACAAATATATATCCTTTTGGTATTCTTTAGTCTTTTCAAGGATCCATCTCACATGCGCAATGATGTCTCTCGTTCCTCGCCTTTTCCTAAACCCTGCTTGCACTTCAGGTAGTTCTTATTCCAGGTATGGTTGTAGACTCTTTTGAATAATCTTCAGTAGAATCTTGCTGGCATGTGGGATCAGAGCGATTGTGCAATAATTTCCATAGTCACTTGGATCACCTTTCTTTAGTACTGGTATAAATACAGATTTTTTCCAGTCAGTTGGCCATGATGTTGTCTTCCATATTTCTTGGCAGAGCCTTATAAGTATGGTAACAGCTGCATCAGATTGCTGTAATACTTCTATAGGAATGCTATCAATGCCTGGTGCTTTGTTCTTTGATAATCCAAAAATACAACCTAACCAAAATTCTCTATAAAGTTAAAATCCTCTATAAAGTTAAAATCGCCACTACAATTTATCTGCTGAACAGTGGACAGCTGTTAAACAACTTCGTGACAATCATTCTTTAGTTATTTGTCGCGCTGACAAAGGTGGAGCTACGGTCATTCAATCATATGATCAATATCGTACCCACCTTCTGGAGCAGCTTAATAATCCTGTTCATTATGTTAAACTGTGTGATAGTCCATTTCTTGCTTTACACCATACTATTCGGGAATTATTGTTGTCAGCTTTGGAGCACAACTGGATCACCAAAAAAGAATTTGTCTTTTTGGTTCCAAAACATCCTAGGATACCTTTCATTTATACTGTACCTAAAATCCATAAGTCGGTAACTGCACCGCCTGGGAGACCGATTGTGTCTTGTCGTGGATCCTCCTTGGAGCCTTTGTCCAAATTTTGTGACAAATTTTTGCAACCTTGTGCTCAACGAGTACCATCTTTTTTAAAGGACACCACTCATTTTCTTGCAAAACTTCAAAATATTGAGGGAGACATCACTTCTTGGTGGCTTGCCTCTTTAGATGTCACTGCTATGTATACAAACATTAATCAAGATCAAGCATTGGAAGTAATAACCCAATTGGACCTTGCTTTGCCTGCTCGGATTCCACATTCATTTTTTATGGAAATGCTCACTCTAGTTCTTACAAAAAATTATTTCCAGTTTGAGCAGGAAACTTACCATCAAATTCAAGGAATTGCAATGGGGGCAACTGTCAGTAGCCACTCTTTATCTGGCCGAGTTTGAGGCCTCTCATGTGTATTCATCTTCCTGGTTTAATAATGTGATTCTCTGGGTCAGATTTTTAGATGACATTTTCTTTTTATGGAATGGCACGGAGACAGCTTTACAACAATTTGTGGGCTGGTTGAATTCCTTAACCTCCAACGTATCCTTTACTTTACAATATGATTTTTCTCAAATTGAATTTCTGGATGTCACCGTGGTCAAGAGCCATACTTCATTTCAGACATCTTTATATAGAAAATCTGTGCAAAGGAACACGTTGTTGTCATATTCCAGCTTCCACCCTGGTCCTTTGAAGCGTGGTCTCCCTTACGGTCAGTTTCTTAGGCTCCGGCGTATTTGCTCCAATCTTAATGATTTTTTACATCATGCAAAAGAATTATCTGTACGTCTGGCTCAGCGGGGTTATCCAAAACAGGTCATTTGTCAGGCTTGGCTAAGGGCCCGTTATACTCATCGTGAATGGCTTTTTTCTGCTGATTATACAAAACCTGCTACCACTTCTCAGACAATTGTAGGAGTCTTGCCATTCATGTCTCATTCCCCGCAAGTTGAACAGATTTTGTTTAAACATTGGCATATTTTACAGCTTCATCCCTGTTTTCAGAAATCTCTTCAGATAGCACATTCTCGTGGTTCAAACCTCCGTGATTATGTGGGACCCACTTCATCCCCTTTGGACAGGCGAGTGGAACGACCTTTACAGACTGGCCATTATAGTTGCACTTCATGTTCTCATTGTTCTCGGACGATTGAGGGTGCTCAATGGACGGTTCCTGTTTCTTCCCACATTCACATTTCTCGATGGTTTACTAACTGTTCCACCACTTATGTAGTGTATGTGCTTATCTGTCCTTGTCAGCTCTTGTACATTGGCCGTACTATTCGGCCCATCAAGACTCGTCTGAATGAACATGCTTCTAGGATAAAAAAATTTAGTATTGTCGGCTCCATTAGTTCAACATTGTTCAGATCATCATCATGTCTTTGAAGATTTTTCCTGGCGAGTGTTGGATCATGTGCCTCCCCATCCCCGAGGTGGTGATCGTGAATACAGGCTACAATTGTTGGAACAACAATGGATTTTTCGGTGGTCAACTGTTCAACCTTTGGGCTTAAATAAAGAACTTGAATGGACTAGTTTGCTTTAATAAAATTGCATTTTCATACCTTTTACATAAGATATGCCATACTGGGTCAGACCAAGGTCCATCAAGCCCAGTATTCTGTTTCCAACAGTGGCCAATCTAGGTCATACGTACCTAGCAGTTTCCCCAAGGGACACAGGTTCCACAATGCTTGTATTGGTTCAAGCATTGATATCCGGGTCCCTTCTTAATAATGGTTTATGGACCTTTCTTCCAGGAACTTGTCCAAACCTTTTTTAAACCCAGCTACACTAACAGCCTTTACTACATCCTCCGGTAACAAATTCCAGAGTTTGATTACACGTTGAGTGAAAAAATATTTTCTTTTATTAGTCTTAAATAGTTTACCCTGTAGCTTCATTGCATGTCCCCTAGTCTTTCTATATTCTGATAAGGTAAACAATCGATCTACGTTTACCCGTTCCACTCCGTTCATTAATTTATAGACTTCTATCATATCTCCCCTCAGCCGTCTCTTTTCCAGGTTAAAGAGCCCCAACCTTTTTAGCCTTTCTTCATAGGAGTAGCCTTCCATCCCCTTTACCATTTTGGTGGCTCTTCTCTGAACCTTTTCTAAAATTGCTATATCCTTTTTAAGATATGGCGACCAGAATTGCACACAATATTCAAGGTGCGGTCTCACCATGGAACGATATAGAGGCATTATAATATCTTTTGTTTTATTTTCCATTCCTTTCCTTATCATACCTAGCATTCTATTTGCTCTCTTGGCCGCCGCTGCACACTGGGCCGAGGGTTTTAACATGGTATCCACAAGGACGCCTAAATCTTTTTCTTGGGTGGTGGTTCCTAATGTGGAACCTTGCATCGTGTAACCATAGTTTGGGTTGTTCTTCCCTAGGTGCATAACCTTGCACTTCTCCACATTAAATTTCATCTGCCATTTTGATGCCCAGTCTTCCAATTTATCAAGATCCTCTTGCAATTTTCCACAATCCTCTTGGGTTTTAACAACTTCAAATAGTTTTGTGTCATCAGCAAATTTGATAACCTCACTCGTTATTCCACTTTCCAGGTCATTTATGAATATGTCAAAAAGCAGCGGACCCAGCACAGATCCCTGGGGTACACCACTATTCACCTTTCTCCATTGGGAAAATTGGCCATTTAGCCCTACCCTCTGCTTTCTATCTTTTAACCAGTTCCTGATCCACAGTAGTACACTGCCTCCTATCCCATGACTCTTTAGTTTTGCCAAAAGTCTCTCATGAGGGACCTTGTCAAAGGCTTTCTGAAAGTCCAGATACACAATATCAACCGACTCACCTTTGTCCACCTGTTTATTCACTCCTTCAAAAAAACATAACAGATTAGTAAGACAAGATCTTCCTTGTCTAAAGCCATGTTGGCTGTCTCCCATTAGGTCATGACTATCTATATGCTGAGTAATTTTATTCTTTATGATGGTTTCTACCATTTTTCCCGGTACTGATGTCAGGCTCACCGGTCTGTAGTTTCCCGGATCACCCCTCGAACCCTTTTTAAAAATTGGTGTTACATTGGCGATCCTCCAATCCTCAGGTATTAGAGATGATTTTAATGATAGTTCACAGATTACTGATAGCAGGTCTGCAATCTCAAATTTCAGTTCTTTCAACACCCTTGGATGTATACCATCCGGCCCAGGTGATTTGCTACTCTTCAGTTTATCTAATAGTTGTAGGACATCTTCCCGATGTATCGATATTTCCTTCAATTCTTCCACACCTTTAAATACCACTTCAGTCGTGGGTAACATCCCTACATCTTCCTCAGTAAAGACCGAAGCAAAGAATTCATTCAGTCTCTCCGCTATCGCCTTGTCGCCTCTTAGTGCTCCTTTAACCCCTTTATCATCTAATGGACCAACTGACTCTCTCACGGGTTTTTTGGTACGAATGTACTTGAAAAGGTCTTTATTTCGCGTTTTTGCTTCCGCAGCAAGCTTCTTCTCAAATTCTCTCTTTGCCTGCCTTATCAATGCCTTGCATTTGACTTGCCAGTGCTTGTGCTGTTTCCAGGTTTCATCATTTGGCTCTTTTTTCCATTTCTTGAAAGATGCTTTTTTGGCAACAACAGCCTCTCTGACCTCAGCTTTAAACCATGCTGGCAATTTTTTGGACTTCCTTCCACTTTTCTTAAAGCGTGGAATACAGCTGGTCTGGGCTTCCAAGATAGTATTTTTCAACAACACCCAAGCTTGATGTACGTCTTTAACCTTTGCAACTGCTCCTTTTAGTTTTTTCTTAACTGTTTTCCTCATTCTATCATAATCTCCCTTTCGAAAGTTAAAGGGTAGTACTGTGGATTTCCTTACTATCCCTCCTCCACTAATTAAATCAAAGGTGATCATGCTATGATCACTATTGCCAAGTGGCCCCAACACCCTTATCTCTTGCACTACATCTGGTGTTCCACTAAGGACTAGGTCTAATATTGCTTCCCCTCTGGTCGGTTCATGAACCAGCTGCTCCAAGAAGCAGTCATTTATTTCATCTAGGAACTTTATCTCCCTAGCATGTCCTGTTGTGACACTGACCCAGTCGATGCCGGGGTAATTGAAATCACCCATTATTATTACTGCACTGTAACTTTTGCTAGCTTCCTTGATTTCTTTGAGCATTTCATCATCCATTTGTTCATTCTGGCCAGGCGGACGATAGTACACCCCCACTGCCATCGCCTTCCCCTTTTTACATGGAATTTCAATCCATAGAGATTCTACAGCAAATTTTGTTTCTTGCAAAACTTTAATCCTTTCTGACTCAATGCCCTCTCTAACATAGAGCGCAACCCCTCCACCAATTTGATCAGCTCTATCATTTCGATATAGTTTGTACCCAGGTATCACAGTGTCCCACTGGTTGTCCTCCTTCCACCATGTCTCTGATATTCCAATCATATCTAACCTCTCGTTTAGTGCTATATATTCTAACTCTCCCATCTTGTTTTGTAGACTTCTAGCATTTGCATACAAGCATTTTAGAGACTGTATTTTATTCATATTAATTTGGCTATTGGTAGACATGGGTAATTTGGGATCTTTAAGTTCTGTCTGCTCCATACTCGAGGGCATTTGGGCTACTTTACTCTTTTTTGGAACCTCTCTGCTTTTTGTAGTATCCTTCAAGGATACATTCTTCCGAACCATGCGCTCTTGGGCGACTGTCGGCTTTCCCCTATTCTCTAGTTTAAAAGCTGCTCTATCTCCTTTTTAAAGGTTAATGCCAGCAGCCTGGTTCCATCCCGGTTAAGGTGAAGCCCATCCCTTCGGAAGAGCCCCTCCTTTCCCCAGAATGTTCCCCAGTTCCTAACAAATCCGAACCCCTCATCTCTGCACCATTGTCTCATCCACGCATTGAGACTCCGGAGCTCTGCCTGCCTATTGGGTCCTGCGCGTTTTTTTAGTGCTATGATTTTATGAATGGGTCTGCTTGATGATTGGGTATTTAAGATGACAAATCCTGAGGCCATGTTCAGACTGCTACTGAGCATGCGCTGGCGTTTTTTGATGGATGAAGACAGAAGTTTGTCGGTGCAGGAAGCTGAGCATTGAAGCAGGGCGTGTAAATGCTGGCCGCCCGAAACGCAGTGCTGTGTCTGCTATTTCGTGAATTTTGTACTGGCAACATCCTCATGTGTCTATCTGGATGAATTTCAAAGCTGCTGCTGAGAATTGCTGCTTACTGCCGAATTCTGCTTGATTCAGCTAAGTTTTTTTGTTCTGAATTTTGGCTGTTATGAGATTCAGCATAGACTTTCAGTGGCTGAGTTTTATTCTGGCAAATTAATATAGGTTTTTTGCACAGAGTTTCATTGGTTGCACTTTTGTAGTGTTTAAACCTTATTTATTGTTAGCCCTTCAATGGGCTCAATTTATTTGAGTAAAATGGAAGATTAGCTTCAAGAGGTGAATTTCGCTTCATGGCTATACTTCCGACATATAATCACATGCACACACGTCAGATTTGAACAGATTTTTCTCTATTTTTGTTTTGGATTGTTCTTTGATAAGGCTTTCAATGCTGCTTTAACTTCTTCTTTCATCACCAATGGTTCCCGATCATAAGTTACAGGTTGAAATGGCTGTTGGTCCACTTGATCTTTATCATATAAAAACTCTGTACATTCCTTCCACCTTTTCTTGATCTTCTCAGAATCATTCAACATAGAACCTTGAGCATCTTGTAACATTCAAATTCGAGGCTGGAACCTTTTCTTAAACTCTCGTAGCTTTAGGAAAGCCGATCTTGTTCTTCCTATAGTTTCTGCTTCTATTTCCTTGCATGCGTCGTTGTAGTACTTTTCCTTGTCCTGTCTTGCTGCACGTTGGAAATCTCTGTTGAGTTCTGTTATTGTCTTTCTTTCTCCTCTGGCTTTAGCTTCTCTTCATTTCTGGGCAATTTTCAGAGTTTCTTCCGTCATCCATTTTGGCCATTTTTGCTTTTTCACCTTTTGTAGAGACTTCTCGCTTTCTTCCAACACATCCTTCTTGATGTCATTCCATAACTCTTCTGGAGCTCTGTCATTTGTATCTAAAGCAGCAAATCGATTTTGCAGGCAGTCCTTAAATTCCAGTGGTATATTCTCAAGGTCATATTTTGCTGCATTCATGAGTGGTTTGCTCTTTTTCAACTTTAGCTTGAGTTTGCATACTAGTAGTTGATGATATGTACCACAGTCAGCTCCAGGTTTTGTCTTTGTTGATGTTATAGAACTTTTCCATCGTTGACTTCCACAGATGTAGTCAACTTGATTTTTATACAATCCATTGGGTGAAGTCCATGTGCACAGTCGCCGCTTGTGTTGATGGAAGAAGGTGTTTGAGATGAATAGATCGTTGGTCTTGCAGAATTCTATCAGTCTTTCTCCAGCTTCATTTCTCTTGCTAAGTCCATATTTTCCAACTACTTTGCCTTCTTCTTTGTTGCCAACTTTTGCATTCCAGTCACCCATGACTATCAGGATATCCTGTTTGCATGTTCTGTCAATTTCAGCTTGTACTTGTTCATAGAACTCTTCAATTTCATTCTCTTCTGCATTACTTATGTATCATTTATTTTTTGTAGTCTTATTTTATGAAAATTACACATTTTCTGTAATTGATAGCATACGTTCTCTCATTATTTCCGATGAAATCTAAAGTCAGCTTGTTCATCACGATTATTGTACACCTATAGTGAAACTGCTTTGCGTTTTATTCAACATTATCTTTGTTTATTTATTTTAGGTTATTATTTATGATGTCAAAACAAAAGTATTAAGCTGCCCAAGTAAGAGAAATATTGTAACGAGATGCTGACAGTGACGGCTCTGAGTCGTCTGATGATGCAGCACATTCAGCAAGCGAAGAAGCATATCAGCCAAGTTTGGGCGATAAATCTGATGATGACAGTCATGATTCAGATGATGACAGCAGTTGGTCACCAAGTGAATGTGAGACTGATGTTGAACCGGTAACATCGCCTTAAGAAAGAGTCAAGTTACAGGTCGAGGCTGTGCTGGATGGGGAAGAAGCCAGGAGTCCTCGGTGTCAGTATCATCTGTGAGGAATCTTAGTTGTGGTCATAGAGGAGCTAAGAGGTCATCAACTATAAGCACAAATGCTGTCATTAAAGCCTATGTATCTAAGGATGCCACATCATGGAACAGGAAACCCATAAAGCAAGCTCCTGGAAGATATGCCAGAGCTAATGTCATGCCCGTACTACAAGATCCTACAAGGTGTGCTGTACGAAATGTTGATTGCCCTCTCGCAGCATTCCACTTGTTCATGGGGAAGAACTTATTGAATGAAATCATGATGTGGACGAGCAAACAAGGAAGACACAGTTATGATGACACCTGGAAAGTTTTGACAGGTGGAGAATTTCAACATTTTCTTGGACTTCTGATCCTCTCAGGCGTGTACAAGTCACGAAATGAATCCATAGTTCAGTTGTGGAACCTTGAAGATGGTCATTCTGTTTTCGGCAAAAATATGGCCTGTAACCGTTTTCAGCAAATTTCTTGTGCTCTCAGATTTGATGATGCAACCAACAGACGTGAATAATGAGGTGTGGATAAGCTTGCTCCAATCAGACATGTTTTTGATATCTGTGAAGCATCTCTAAGTGACGCCTTTATTCCTGGTGAAAATGTTACCGTGGATGAGCAACTGCTTACATTTCGTGGCCGTGTTCCATTCAGACAATATATTCCCAGCAAATCTGGGAAATATGGCATAAAGCTATGGATGTTGTGTGACAGTGCAACGTCATATGTTCTACGTCTTCAAGTATATACAGGAAGGGAACTCGGACAAAACAGGGATTAGAATCAGGGTGAAAGGGTTGTGCTGCAACTCACTGAAGGATTGACACGATCTTGCAGAAATGTTACTGTTGACAATTTCTTCTGCAGTTTATCCCTGTCACAGAAATTGCTAGAAAAACAAATGACACTTTTGGGGACAATTTGAAAGAACAGAAAAGAATTTGTAATAGCAAAGGGCCGAGAGGTATTCACTTCACTGTTTGTCTTTTGTGATGATGCCACTCTGGTTTCCTATTGCCCGAAGAAAGGAAAAGTGGTTGTTCTTCTGAGCAGTTTGCATGATCAAGAAGAAGTAGACAACACACATCCAGACAAAAAAACACACATGATCTTGGACTATAATTCTAGTAAAGGTGGAGTAGATACGGCAGATCAAATGTTGCGCACGTATACCACAAAACGAATGACAAGACGCTGGCCAGTGACAATCTTCTACAACATGTTGGAAATCAGTGCTTTGAACGCCTTCATTGTTTGGATGTCACTAAATCCAGAATGGCAATCCAAGTCAAAGTACAGACATTGTCTATTCCTCTTGGAATTAGGAAAGGAGCTGCTTCAGAGTAATTGCAGCGAGACTTCTTCCAGCATTGAAGAAGCCACTGATGTTGTTTGCAATGTCGGGATCCCAAAGAAAAGGGCAAGGTGTCACTGCTGTTCCAGAGAAAATGACAAGAAAAGCAACATAGTTTGCACCTCCTGCAAGCGCATTGTTTGCAAAGAACATTGAGAAATTGTCTGTGTCTCATGCAAATGACTGTATTACTTTACTGTGTTCATCAAGTGCATGCAAAAACTGCTTTCATGGCAACTCTTCTTCGTGTAATTTTATGATAAAGCATTAAATTTCAAAACATTTAACCTTCATATAATAAATAATTAATTCGGAATAATATTTTGTCTGTTTAGTTTAAATTTTTCATGGTTAACAATTAAAATTTGTCGTGGGGTCATTTATGACCCCAACAGTATTCAGTGTGTGCAAAAAATCTCGGTAATTCCAGGGTTAACCAAAAAAGCATCTTTCAGATAATGAGAAAAAGAGCCAAAAGATGAAAACAGTAAACAACATAAGCACTAGCAACTTAAATGCAAGGCACTGATAAGGCAGACAAAGAATTTGAATAGAAGTTATTTGTGGAAGGAAAAACTCACAATAAACATTTCTCAATGTACATTTGTAGCAGAAAATCTGTGATAGAGTCAGTTGGACCATTAGATGATAGAGGGGTGAAAAGGGATGTCAGGGAGGACAAGGCCATAGTAGAGAGACTGAGGAGGTCATTCAGAGAGGTTGATAGTGGGCTGCACATCTGTATTCTGCCTCCCATCCTCCCTGCATGCATCAAGCTGCTGTGCATGCTGCGGGGGACAGGGTGGCATGGAAGCAGAGAGTGGGAGGATCATGGGTGGGACTGGCACCCGGATGTACAGGGCCAATTCCGGTCATAGCCTGTATATTCTGGGGGCACCGGGTGGAATGGCCAGATGATTTTTACCTCAGAGATGGAATAAGCGCTGGCCATCCCTCTGGATTGACCGGCAGGCCCTCAAGGCAATGGAGGCATGCTGCGTGGGTCCCTGCCATCTGATCCAGGGCCTTGCTGCCCCCATTGGGGGTTGGACAGCAGGGAAGCAGGGTGTCATCAGCTGCAGGTAGGCTGTGCCATAGGGAAGATGTCCCTGCAGCAATGCAGGGGCACATTGGTCTGTCGCCCAGGATCCGATCCTGCACCCATGGGAACGTCTTGCTCTCACAGTGCAGAATGGAGACTTGATGGGCCCGTCATGTTTGGGGTCATCTAGACAGCCCGGACATGCCCCTTTTTGAATCAGGCTCCGAATGCTTTGTTTCACTCATTACTAAAAATGATGTAGGGAAGGTACCCATTCCAGAAGATGATATATCTGAGAAATTGAAACAAATCCAGCTGCTAGTCCATTATATATAATACAGAAATGTGCCAAACTAAAGTATATCAAATCACCTGGACCATATGGTATACATCCTATGGTTCTGAAAGAATTAAAAAATGAGATTGCAGACTTGCTATTAGTAATCTGTGAACTATCATCTGTAACACCTGAATATTGGAGAGTGGTCAACATAATGACAATTTTTAAAAAGGAGTCCAGGGATGATCTGGGAGACTAGTGAGCTTGACGTCAGTACCGTGCAAAATGGTAGAAACCATTATAAAGAACAAAATTACTAAACATATTGATAGTCATGGTTTAATAGGACAAAGCCAGCATGGATTAAGTCAATGAAAGTTTTGTATCACTAATCTGCTATATTTTTTTGAAGGTGTGAATAAACAGGTAGATAAAGATGAGTCAGTCGATACATTGCATCTGGATCTTGAAAAAGCCTTGACAAGGCCCCTCATGAGATACTCTTGAGAAAAATAAAAAGCCATGGGATTGGAGGCATTGTACTATTGTGGACTGGGAACTGGCTAAAATATAGAAAACTGAGAGTATGGCTAAATGGCCGATTTTCTCAATGGAGAAAGGTGGAAAACTCCAGCAATCTATGCTGGATCCACTGCTTTTTAACATATTCATAAATGACCTGGAAATGGGAATGAGTGAGATGATCAGATCTGTAGATGACACAAAATTATTCAAAGTTGTTAAAACACAAGAGGATTGTAAAAAATTGGAAGAGAATCTTGAGAAAACAGGAGACAGGGCAGATGACATTTAGGGGCTTGTTTACAAAGCCGCGGTAGCGATTCGCGATCGTTATAACGATCGCGAATCACTACCGCAGCTTTGTAAACAAGCCCCTTAATGTGGACAAGGGCAAAGTTATGCACTTAGGGAAGAACAACCCAAATTACAGTTACATGATTTAAGGTTCCACAATAAGAATCATCAACCAGGAAAAAAAAATTGGGAATCATCGTGAATAATATGTTGAAACCCTCTGCCCATTGTGCAGCAGCAGCCAAAAAAACCAAATAGAATGCAGGCATCATAAGGAATAGAGAATAAAATCAAGGATATCATAATGCCTCTGTATAGCTTCATGGTGTAACTGCACCTCAAATATTGTGTGCCATTCTGGTCACCATATCTTATAAAGGATAAAGTGGAATTAGAAGAGGTACAAAGAATAGTGACTAAAATGAAAAAGAGAATGGAAGGATATCTCTTTGAAGAAAGGCTTAAAACATTAGGGAGGTCATTCCTGAACACAGGTTGCAGGGCTGCATGTCCTGGCGGGATATGTAGCCCTGTAAGGCATCCAGAGCCAATTCCCCCACTGGCTCTCCCCATATGTCCTGTGCATGAGGGCGGGGAGAGCTGACGTGGGGCGGGAGGGGGCGGAGCTGGGGCAGGCCTCACTGGCAGCACGTATAGGTCCGATTCAAGTCATGGCCCTGTATGTGCTGCTGGGCTCATGGGGACATGCTGCTTATACCACCTCAAAGATGGTATAAGCAGCAGTTTTTGTGTGATTGGGGCTGAGACTCCCCTCCAGGGCTTGGGCCAGGTTCGGGGGAGTCCCATCCAACTGATATAGGCCCCAGCTGGCCAGCTATGGGTTGGAAGATGGGGAATAGGAGGGCTGGACACGTCAGAGTCAAGGGCGCCTGCAGGGAGGACATTCCCACAGGAGGCAGGGGCACACCAGTCATCCACAGGCATGCCAGGTCATCCTTGGGCCCCATTCTGACCACCACAGGAACATTTTGTTCCCACTGTCCAGAATTGGGTCCAGACAGGCCCGTCTTGCCTGGGGCTGTCCAGAAGGCCAAGATGTGCCCCTCTTGGAATCGGGCCCCATGCTCTTCTACTTGGAAAAGAGATGGTTGAGGAAAAATATGAGGTCTGTCCAAAAAGAAACCAGACTTGGTAAAGAGGGTGCCACCAAGCCAACATAACAGACTCACAATAATGGTGATGCGTAGTGGTAATTTTGAGCTTTAGCCTTTGACTTGCTCGATCACGTCACATGAATTAGTTATGGATGACATGCAGTAGAGTGTACTTGTCTCATGTGCCTTTTGCTATTTTTTTTATTTTATATGTATAGAATATACAATATATTACAAGGATACAATCACGTGTACAGGAAATCGAGATATCAGGGAATACAGACTATGTAACAAATTCAGAAGAAATAAAATAACCTGAGACACCTGCTCTAGCCCACAATTGTGAGATCCAAAGAAATAGGAAAAAAATATAGAACAATAACTCTAATAGGAATTATGCAGAGACATATCAGCCAGCATCATCAAGTCAGTGTAGAACAGGCGACAGTCCCACCACTAACAACGCCTCTGGCATTTAAAAAGGAAATTAACTGAGATGCAAAGAAAAAAAATATAAGAATTACCTTCCAATTTAACAAGACATTTACAGGGATATTTCATAAAGAAGAGCCCACCCAATTGAGAAACCCTCGGATGCAGGATTAAAAATTATTTTCTATGCCTTTGGGTTTCCCTAGCTAAATCAGGAAACATGTGGACCAAGCAGCCCTTAAATGTCACATTCCTCTTTTTGAAAAACATTTTTAGCAGCCACTCCCTATCTGATGCTAAAGCAACAGTTACTAAACAAGTGGCCGGTGAAGCTACAGTGAAACCTCGGTTTTCGTGATTAATCCATTCAAAAAATTCTGACTAAAATCAAATGTATGAAAACTGAAGCAATATTTCCCATAAGAAATAATGTAAATCATATGAAAACTAGGGCATACGAAAACCGAGGTTTGACTGTAAATCCATATTTGATGATTCTAACATAGTGGTAATATTCAGAATATCTCCCCCTGGTAAACCAGGTAAATCAACCTCTGAGGGAACCTTTTGACCTATAGGTATATAATATATCTTAACCAATGGTGGACAAAGCTCAGGGGAAACTCCAAGAACTTCTAATAAATAAGATTTAAACATTTCTTTAGCAGAAATACTCGTCACCTTAGGAAAATTAAACATACGTAAATTAGTCAATTGAGAATGATTATCCAGGGCTTCAACCCGACTCCTCATGTTACCAAAGTCTTTCATCAATGCCTCAACCTGAGAGTCCAAATGATAAGCTCGGACAGAGGACTCAGTAACAGTAGCTTTAAGGAAAGCAATAGACTCAGAGTTCAAAGAGCAATTTCTCTCAGTCTGTAAAGCCTGAACTTGCAAACTTTGAACTTGAGGAATAATAGCCTCACCAAGCTGCTTGATGGCTGACCAAATGGCTTCCAAAGTAAACTTCTCCGGTCTCTGCAATTCAAAGGTAAAAGGCGTTGGCTCTACTGTAGCAGATGCAATCTCAAGGGGTGGTCCTGGAGAAGAAGCTACTCCATTTGCTTCAGACGTCGACTGCTGCCTTCCCCGCGTCTCCGGGGCAGAAAGAAAATGCGAGGGCACTCCTCTACCCACAGTAATGCTCAGCGGCGATCCCAGCAAAGCTGAAGATTCACCTCCACAAGGTGCCTCCGCTTCCTCACTCTCCGAGCGAACCCTGAGACATGCTTGTTTGGAAGGCCTCTTCACTTCCAGGGGCGTAAGGTCACTACCCGAATGAGATGCTGAGCTCACCGGCTCCAGCGCCCTCTCAGCTGGGCTGCTCACCCCCAACTGTGACTGAGGTTCTGAACGTAGATATGCATCCAAAGGACCAACAACAGGTAAGTCGGAGGAGGCTGGCCTGGAAGTCTGGGGAACTAGCCCAAAACAAACCTTCCTCCGATGCGGCATCAGGAAACAGCATCACAACCAACTGCCTCTGCAAATCGCCATCTTCTTGCATCCCATCGCCTTTTGCTATTTTTTGCAAGTTGAACTATGAAGGATCTTGAAGAGCAACGCATTTACATGAAATTCTGTATGAAATTGACTTTTACCGAGAATTTTCAGATGTTGCAGCAAACTTATGGAGAGATTGTTTAAGCTGCAAACAATGTTAGAAATCATACAGATATTTCAAATTAGGCAGAACATCCACCGAAAATGATCCCAAAACTGGATGGCCTTCCACGTCAATGGACGAAGATCATGTTAAGAAAGTGTGTCCTTTGATTCTTGAAAATCATTGCCTAACTGTCTGTGATGTTGCTGAAGAAATAGGCATCAGTAAAAGTTTGTGTCACACAATTGTGAGTGAAAAATTTCAGATGCATTGTGTTGCTGAAAAAATTTGTCCCACATTTCTGGACATATGAGCAAAATGCGAACCATGTCACAATCACTCATCGCTCCTTATCTGTGAATTTTTGGCAAAGCATGATATGTCTAGTCCCGCATCCTCCCTACTCTCCAGATTCCCCTGTGGACTTCTTTATTTCCTGAAGTTGAAATCCACTCTGAAAGGCTGCTCGTTATGACATGTTTCAGAAATACCAAAAGACACATGAGACAATTTCACTCTACTGCATGTAGTCCATAACTAATTCATGTGGCGTGATTGAGCAACTGAGAGGATAAAGCTCAAGGTTAGCATTACACATCACCATTATTTTGAGTCTGCTGTGTTGGATTGCTGGCACCCTCTTCAGCAAGTTTTGTTTATTTTTGGACATACCTCAAATGAGTGGATTGGAACAGGTAAACATAGAATGGTTGTTCACTGCTTCATGAAGTAGAAAGACTAGGGGACACACAATAAAGCTACAATGTAACACATTCTAAGCAAAGAAAATATGTTTTCATTCATTGTGTAATCAAATTCCTGAATTTATTGCTGCATTACGTAGTAAAAGCTGTTAGGGCCCGATTTTCATTTAGGCAGGCACCTGCCAACCCTCCTAACCAGGATTTTCATTTCCACAGAAATGAAAATACGGGTCATCCACACAGGCCGGCAGACCCCCGAGACTAAGCGGATAGCAACTATTTTTGATGCTGCCTGTTTAGCCCCAGCACCTTAAAGATAGGTGAGGGGTTTCAAAAATTGCTGCTACCTGCTAAGGGTCATTCCCAACCTCCGCTCTGCCCTGGTACGCCCCAAACATGCCATGATGCTAAGCGAATAACTTCTGGGCACATTAGGGACTTAACCAGGATTTTTGAAAGGCAGTACCCATGTAGGTGCCTTTGGAAAATCCCGTTTAAGGCATTTGCATGGGTAATATGGACTGTTACCCATGTAACTACCTTCGGAAATTGGGCCCTTAGTGTTTTGGACAAGCTCCTAGAGATAAAGTCCATAAGCCATTACTAAACTGGACTGGGAAAATCATCTGCTTACCCCTGGGATAAGCAGCATGGAATCTGTCTACTTTTTGGAAACTGATAGCTACTTGTGACCTGAATTCCCACTGTTGGAAACAGGATACTGGGCTTGATGGACCTTTGGTTTGACCCAGTATGACATGAGAACATAAGAAATACCATACTGGGTCAGACCAAGGTCTATCAAGCCCAGTATCCTGTTTCCAACAGTGGCCAATCCAGGTCACAAGTACCTGGCAGTTTCCAAAATGCTTATATTGGGGCAAGCACTGAATTTCCTGGGTCCTTTTTTTTTTTTTTAGTACTATCAAGTCAGTGTTGACTCAGAGCAACCCAGCTACCACTGGAAGTAGATTGCTGGTCTTTTCTTCTAAGGCAATGGAGGGTAAAGTGACTTGCCCAAGGTCACAAGGAGTGCCCGTGGCAATTGAACCCTTGATCTTCTGGGTACTAGGCAGTTGCTCTAACCACTAGGCTACTCTTCCACTCCACTCCTCTTTAATAATGGTTTATGGACCTTTCCTCCAGGAACTTGTCCAAGCCTTTCTTAAACCCTGCTACACTAACAGTTTTTTCTACACCCTCCGGTAACAAATTTCAGAGTTTGATTACGCATTGAGTAAAAAAGTATTTTCTCTTATTAGTCTTAATGGGTTACATTTTACTGGCTGCCACATAAGGTGCCCACAGATATGGAAGGTCCATCAGCTCCTACCTGTTCTTCCATCCATCACTTTTCATTGACTTTCTTTGGTGTTCCTTTATCCAGCGTTAGGGATTCATATTGTATGTTCTTATAGTAGTTGCAGCCTGTTAGATACAGCTGCCAGTCCATTTTATCAGCACAGCAAAATCAAATCTAACCAGTCATGTGGTTTCCTGTGTTTCCATTAAAACTTGCATTGCCCTGACCAATATTTTTCCCAACACATCATCAGCAACTATAAAACTTGTGGGAGGGAACAGAGATTGCAGAGGCCAAACAAACCAATCAAAAAAGTGTTCCACTGTCCTAGACATAGATATTCATTCTTGCGTCACTAACACTCATTATTGAAACTGAATGTGCTTTACATTATCTTTTCACTTTTAGCACCAAAGATCCTCTGTGATTATCTCATGCTCTTTTAAACTTCCTTACGGCTTTTGCCTTCACTCATCCCATTCCTAAGTCATCCTAGCTATGATAAAATATGTTTAGACATTTCTTTCTAGTGTTTTACCTTGGAATTTCTAATCACGTCTGATTGGTTTATTTGTGTGTTTATTCATTATCTTAAATTTATGAAACACCACCTCTGTGATTGCTCGGGGTGATTTATAATAAAAATATCTTATAAAATACAAATCTAGAACTTTCTTTCCCTTGAAACACTCTTCCTTTTTGTGCAGTATTCCTTTCATATATTTGTATTTCTCTATCATAATTTTCTCTCTCTCTCAGAACGTAGGTGTTAGTAAACTGCAAATTAATATTTTTCCCAGCTAAGTAGGAGCTCTTTGAGGGTGCTGAAAATTGGCATTCATCAGTGTTTTGCAATACAAGAATTATTTCTAGGTACCTTATCCAATTAATTAAAATATTAAACTTGCAATGCTTGATGTGATGTTTTCTGTAATGACATCTGTAAAAGAACAGACTTCCATTTCTTCTAAAGCTTTGTAAATGCTGAGGGACTGGTAAAGTGATGTCTGGGAATCTCACTGTCCAACTGGGCTTCTATGAGCTCAACAAAACATATTCTACTGCCGCCACACTGAAAAGCAGCCACTGATCCTGGAGGTGTAGGGAGGAGTAGGATGAAGGAAATGAGAGAAAGAGAAGCAAACTTTCCCTATACGGATGTTTGTCAGTCTCTGATAACAAGACACATGCTGTAGCTGTCTCACCATTTGTCCCATGGGCAATAAAGCTAAACACCTTCCCATTTCAGGTCCACCCTTCCACGCTGAATACTTTTGCATTTCCTGCAGTGAAAAGACAGAAAGAATTAAGGCTTATTGCAGAGGCACCTAGCTGTATGGAGGGACAGTTTTTTATGCTTATTGATGAAAACCGAAAGTGCCAATTTTCTCCCCGGATAGGTTTTGTTTTGTAAGAATTTATCAATTACCACTAAAAATTAGAAATTTTAGGCATTCATCTCAAAGGGCCTCTGATGTCAACTTTGCACCATCTTTTTAGCCCTTTTCTGAACTGTCCCTCCTTTGCCTGTATCTTTCTGGAGGTAGAACCTACAGAACAGAATACATGAGCTCCCCCCTGTCTAACCCTCCCAATGCTCCTGCATGGGGCCTCGGTGCCATGACATCCCATCACCATGGCACTGGGCTGCCATGCAGGAGCCCCACTGCCCCGCACAGCTCCAAAACAGCTGTTCCCCACCACTCGACACACTGAGGGGCCTGCCAAGGCCGGGATCAGGCGGCGGGGATACTCCTGCCGTGCTCACCTGGTCGGGGGGTTCCTTCCGCGATGGCCGCTGATGTCAGGGGGACTTATTCCACCTTCAAGTCCCTTGTCTGTCTTCTCAAGCCCGGATGTACAGTGTCACGACCGGAATCGCTCCTGTACATCTGGGGTCATGGGCCCGCCTCCGCCTCCGCCTCCGCCCCGCCCATGCTCCTTCTCCAGCCTGCCCCCTCCCGTCCTCATTCAGAGCTCCCTGCACATCTCCTTTGTACGTGTGGGGAGCTTTTGGATCTGCATCAGGCCCAAGCTTTGGCAGGGGATCTACGTCCAAACTGGATATACATCTCCTCTAAACGCTGTTTGGAATGACCCTCATAGAGTAAAGGCCTAAAAACAGGAAATAAAACACTTATTGAGAATAGTGTTATGGCTGCATAAAGCTCCTAAAATATCCATTAAAATGAAGAAGTAGAAAAACTTTGATACATTTCACAGATACGGTCCGAAGCATGAGACACACTTCCTAATATGGGCTGCAGACTGACTTCGCTAAACTTCCTAGCTAAGCACAAGAAAGGAATGGAGCAGTCTTCCACAGGAAGTCAATCATATACAGCTGAGAGTTGGAAGAAAATCCTTAGTAACATTTATAGTAGCAAGGACAAGAAAGGAAAACAACTAGAGCTAGAGTAGTGCAGAGAGTCAACTTGTATGACATACCACTAGGAGATTCTTTTTAGCTTAAAGAGTGCTGGCAGAGGTAATCATGTAGACTGGATAGGCAAATTAGATTGTTGGGTCCTTTCACTAAAACCAATACTTAATATCCCCAGTGGTTACCTCACAGACGTGTACCCTAATGTTTGGCACAGTTAATCTAGGTGCAACGAACACCACCTATGGAAGTATTGTTATGTACACCCGCGCAAATTGCCAAAATGTGATATGTATGCCCATGGTAACTCTAATGTGCTCTTCATGCCTACACCCTGCCCATTCCTTATCCCTTCACTTGATGGGCAATTAACGCACATTTTAGCAGCTGGTAGCTGTCATGTCTATGTGTTAACTGTCACCGCAGTGATTATCATCCACTAAAACACATCTTAACCACTTAGAGGGCTTTAGTAAAAGTGTCCATTTGTCTGCCATCATCTCCTACTGTATGTTACATTTTTCTAGCATTGCTATTTTGATTTAGCACACTCTGAAGCATACAATGTGAATTTTGTTTTTTCCTAATGGCATGCACTAAACAAATTTGATAATTAGGACTATGTCTTTGATGCTACCCTGTAACATCGATATAACTGAATTGTTTTGGAACTTCAATGTTAATATCTTGCCTGGACTTGCAATTGCTCTTATTTCAGTATGTTTTGAAGATGCTTTCTCACTTTAGGATAGCGCAGATACTTTCTGGTCTCTGTTCTTCAGTGAACACAAAAAGGATGTGACATGGGCATATTATCTCTCTTTTTCCTAAAACCATGAACTAAATACAAATTTATGATGCAAATACAGGAAACGTTTTATTATAATTTTACAATATATAAAAAATGCTAAATATTTAATATATTCCATAAGGCTGCTAACTAGATAGTTCTCAGCTAGTGACATCTTCAAAGTATCACTATGCAAGCTGCATATTTACAGTATAAATATACACTTATATGCATATAAAGATATATGCTATAGTATCATGGGATGTATTTGCCCACTTTTGGGTTCCTTTGTTTGTTGGGTACATATGCTATAGTTTTCTTTAGTTTCTGGAACCTGAATACAAAAACAAATACCTTTTTAAGATGGCAGTTCACAATAGGAAGCCAAATTTAAGCTGGTTCTTCAGCTCCTTTTGGACCCCATCCTATACTAGGGATGTGCAAATAAAACATTGCCATTTTATTTAGTTTTCTATGTCATTTATAGTTCTATTTTTTTTCCATTTTGGGGGGATGTCATCAATGGTTCTCGCTATTGTGCAATGGTACGCACAATAATTCACCCTATTCAAAAAATGTGTTCTATTGCTCAATATGGTGCACTATTTGAATAATAGGGTACACTATTAAGGATTAGGGCACACTATGGAGAAATAGGGCACATTGCCTATCCATTGAGCAATAGTGTGCACTATTGATGACACCCCACCCCCCCACTAAGGGGAGTCTGTTATTTTAGGTTAGAATGATATGAAATGACACGAGAAATGATTTCATTTCCTATGTTGCTTTAAATAAATGCACATTCTTGTCCTATACCAGGAGAATAAATTCTCCATCCCCAACTACCTATAGTCCTGGCCAGAATTCTTGATAACTGAAGAGCATAATCTTCCTGGAAAATTAGCATTATGTGCATTCATTAGTGCACATTCACTTTGCAAAGTTCCTTAAAAATTTTAATGCATCTAAAAATCAATTCAATGTACATTAAGCTGCAGATTTGTTAGCTCACATTTGGAGACATGTTAACTAAAATAAAAATGCAATTGTAGGGCATGTTAAGCCCTAAAAATTAGTGTGGAAGGTGACTATTGGGGGCATGCCTGCATGTTCCCCTATAGTTACAGCAGGGAGATGCATCTTAACATGCTAAACTGCAAGCACATTTAACAGAGGTGCACTTACTGCCATGTACTGAAGAGGTGGTAAGTGAACTGTGCTAATGCAACATTCATGGTTAGTGTATACCAATGATGTCTGCTCTAATTGTGATGGCTGTCAATGTCCACAATCTGCCCATAATGTGCCCAGTCACCGCCTGATCATGCTTCAAGCAGTGAGTGTGTAGTTTTTACCATGCTGTAACATGGTAACAGCTCAGTGCAATAAGTGATAACCATTAGCAAACTTTAGTAAACATGTCCCTTGGTTTGCTACTGTAACAAACTTTTTAGGGCATGCAAAATCAATTTAATCCATGCTTACCAACAAATTAACACATGCACAATTAATGTTTATGGGGTATCTTTACTAAGGCATGGTAACGTAGCATTGGTAAAGTTATTGTGTAGTAACGTAACCCGATGTAACGTTATCGCACATTAACGGTACCTGATGTAACGTTAACTCACCTTAACGATACCGGCAGCGGTAACTGTCCCAGAGGGCGGAGAGTAGGCGGAGAGAAGGGGTCAGTGGGTTGGGTGAGTGGGCAGGGAGAGGCCCCTGCTACACTAATGCAGTCACATTAATGCCAGGACAGCACCGCCACTGAAAACCTGTCGGTAAATGCTCATTTGCAGGCGAGAGAGTCCATTTATATGTCAGCAATGCACAGCAAAGACAAGGAGCCCAAAAAAGTGATAGTAGTGTTCCATTTGCAGCAACAGCATAGTGCCCAAGTATGAAAGGGCACTATGGTGATGCTGCAAATGGGGCAAAGAGGGCTGCAGTCAGGACATGCAGTGGGGGCAGCTGGGGCACAAGGTGGACTAGGCGGCTGCCTAGATGGCACATATGAGCACAGAACCTGGAAATCAGCAAGACACCATCAGACCAAGGTCAAATATGCCCAGTAGTCTGTGTCCCACAGTGTCCCATCCAGGGGACACATACCCATCAGGTACCCCAAATGTCACACAGGAACCACAATGCCTGTAATGGGGCAAGCAGTGCACATCTGGGGACCATGCTAATAGGGGTCTATGTACCTTCCCCAGGATACGTCCAAAACTCATTGTAAACCCAACCAAACTAACAACCTTTACCACAGCCCCTGGCAAGGCAGTGCAGGGTGTGACCACACATCATCTGAAACATATATACACCCCAGTAGTCCATATTGGATACACTGGACCCGCATTGCATGCCCCAGCCTGACCACATTCTGCTGGCAGAACACAATCAATCAGCCAGGTCCACCCGAGCCATTTGTTGCCAGATCACCAACCTCACATCCCACAGCCATCTCACCCCCATGTGGAAGTGACAGAACAGTGGCAGGCGGTGATGGGGGAGATGTGGATGTCCATGTATGCCTCCACACCCCAGACCCTGAACCTAGACACCCGCCTACCTGCACAGTGGATGGCCTGGCTCTGCACACAACCAGCACTGACAGTATATGGGCATGGAAGCATGGCAGGGGGGGGGGGTGCCTGCAGCGGACCAAGGCCATGACCTGCCCCAATGTGCCGTGTGCAGTGCAATAAACAAGGTCTGTCTGATAAACAGCAAATGTAGTCCCAGGGACTGCTCTGCCTCTGTGACAACAGTGTGGTGCAGTACGCATAGCCAGTGTGTCCTGGAGCAGAGGATCACAGGTGTGGATTCTGCAATGCATGTCCCTACATTTTACCCTAAATTGCAGATACAACATCAACATGTGCAATCCCGAAAGCATCAGCCAACAGGAGTACAAACATCCACACACACAGGCCCTACTATCCAAAGCTCCATGGAGAGTCTGGCTGTTTGCACCGGCTCGGAGCAGCAGTTATCAGCAGAGCCCACAACTAGCTCTTGCACCCCTTAGCAATGCCTGCACCGTGATTGGGACCAGTGTGGCGGTCAAGTTTGCCAACCACACCTATCTTTGCACAATTCTGCAATAGGAGAGGGTGAGTGCATGTCCATCTACTGTGGTGTGATGTCCTACTCTGCACTGGGCCCATAAAACGTACACTGTTGCCAGTGCCAGCCTGCAAATCTGCATACTGAGGAGCAAGGTATTGTGGGTATGGCCCAGAGAGGGTGGATCAGGCAGGATGTGTTGAAGTGGGGATATGGCAATGACTGGGACATTGCAGTGCCCAACCACCAACTGCATGGACAAGGTGACCACAACACGTCTTGCTGGGAGGACACTCTCACTCTGACCGAACAGTGACCATGGCACGGCTATGTTCCCACATAGTGCTATATAGCATTTGTCATAAGTGATATATGCGTGCACCCTTTTCTAGAGGCCCAATCACTGAAGCACCTGCCAGGTGTCTGTACTGCACAACCCAGGTCTGGGAGTGCATAGTTCCTCTGTGAACATACAATGTAGACTGACTAGTGGACTGTCTGCAGTTAGTTTGTGCATGTCTGGAACACCTGGTGGGGTGCAGCAGGTACAGTCTGACTGTGCCTGCTGCTGGTGAATGTCAAACTACAGTCGAAGGCTGTGAAAACTCCTAGTACTAGTGTTGGTCTGCCAGTGCCCTAGCAACAGGTCTAGATTTGGTCTAACCCTCCCTGATGATATCCACAACCTAAGCACCTTAGGTTAAGGTACATTAAAGACTGTAAGATGCAGTAGGTTGACAGGCATGAGATGTAAGGCAGAAAAACAGATGTAACCCTAATAATGAATAGAGCAAAAAGGAAAGGCAATGAACAGGTAGTACCAGGTGCCTCATCCTGTCTACTGTAGACACAGTACTGTGGCGCTACTCACGTTGTGGTGCCGTAAATGCGCAGCATGCACAATAACGCACGTGACGTTCATTTCAGACGTGTGTTGTTATGCGCCATAACCTGCCCTAGAAGGTACCTTAACCTAAGGTGCCTAAAGGTATCTCATATGGCACGTAATAACGTCTGTCACGTCAGAAAAGAACATCATGAGCGTTAATATGAGCGCTGCGCATCCGTTGAACTACAACGCTCCAGTGGCTGGAAAACACGCATTGTGCCATTACACTCATTACGGTGTATGTGCGTAACACCGCAATGCACGTGCACCGTAATGCACGTACAACGCAATACTGCATCATAACGTAAAGCATATAATACAAGAGACAAGATAGCTGCCCATTCGAGGAAGCCAGTCTTCATGGCCTCTGAGCTAGAGGTGCTCAAGTGCCTCATTTGCTGAAGGCAGAGGCACCTGTTCCCAGGCTCCTCCAGGAGGCAAGACCTCAACAAGGTCAGGAGGACCTGGGAGCTGGTGACAAGGAGATACAATGCATCAGCCATCCACCACATGAGGAAAGTGCATGGAGGCAGGTCACACAAACCAAGCAGTGCAACCTAGTAGCCAGCAATCAACACACATATCATACAAGCACACCATGGGAAAAGGACAGGTCAGTGGTCACCACTGGGACAAATGTAGGTGCGCCTGCTGCTGTGTGCAGGTCTGCCCCACCCCCAGGAGGACAATGGCATATTGACAGGGGTCTGTGGGCAATCATGGTGCTAATGTAGGTGTGCCTGCATATCTGTGCAGGTCAACCCTACTCCCAGGAGGCCTCAGGCCCACCAACAATTGTTTGTGGTTAATCCTGGTGTTAATGTGTGTGCCTGCTTATGTGTGCTGGTCGTCCCTACTCCCATAGTTCCTCAGGGCTATAGACCGGTGTCTGTGGTCAATCCGGGTGCTATTGTAGGTGCGCCTGCATATCTGTGCAGGTCAGCTCTTCTCCCAGGAGGACTCAAGCCCATTGATAGGGGTCTGTGGCCAATCCTGGTGCTATTGTAGGTGTGCCTGCATATCTGAGCAGGTCTGTCCTACTCCCAGGAGGCCTCAGGCCCACCGACAGGGTTTTGTGGTTAATCCTGGTGTTAATGTAGGTGCGCCAGCTTATGTGTGCATGACAGCCCTACTCCCAGGATGCCTTCAGCCTACTGACAGGGGTCTGTGGCCAATCCTGGTGATATTGTAGGTGCGCCTGCATATCTGTGCGGATCTGCCCTATTCCCAGGAGGCCTCAGGCCCACCGAAAGGTGTTTGTGCTTTATCATGGTGTTAATGTAGGTGTGCCTGCTTATGTGTGCTGGTCGTCCCCACTCCCATAGGTCCTCAGGGCTATAGACCGGTGTCTGTGGTCAATCCGGGTGCTATTGTAAGTGCGCCTGCATATCTGTGCAGGTCACCCCTTCTCCCAGGAGGACTCAGGTCCATTGACAGGGGTCTGTGGCCAATCCTGGTGTTAATGTAGGTGCGCCTGTTTATGTGTGCTGGTCGTCCCCACTCCCATGGGGCCCAGGATTATATACAGAGGTCTGTGGTCAATCCTGGTGCTATCGTAGGTGCGGCTGTATATCTGTGCACTTCAGCTCTTCTCCCAGGAGGCCTCAGGCCTATTGACAGGGGTCTGTGGTCAATCCTGGTGTTAATGTAGTTGCGCCTGCTTATGTGTGCTGGTCGTCCCCACTCCCATAGGTCCTCAGGGCTATAGACCGGTGTATGTGGTCAATCCGGGTGCTATTGTAGGTGCGCCTGCATATCTGTGCACTTCAGCTCTTATCCCAGAAGGACTCAGGCCCATTGACAGGGGTCTGTGGCCAATCCAGGTGCTATTGTAGGTGTGCCTGCATATCTGAGCAGGTCTGCCCTACTCCCAGGAGGCCTCAAGCCCACCGACAGGTGTTTGTGGTTAATCCTGGTGTTAATGTAGGTGCGCCTGCTTATGTGTGCATGTCAGCCCTACTCCCAGGATGACTTCGGCCTATTCGCAGGGGGTTTGTGGCCAATCCTGGTGATATTGTAGGTGCGCCTGCATATCTGTGCAGGTCTGCCCTACACCCAGGAGGCCTCAGGCCTCAGGCCCACCGAAAGGTGTTTTTGGTTAATCATGGTTTTAATGTAAGTGCACCTGCTTATGTGTGCCGGATGTCCCCACTCCCATGGGGCCTCAGGGCTATAGACAGGTCTGTAGTCAATCCTGTTGCTATTGCAGGTACATCTACATATCTGTGCAGGTCTGCCCTACTCCCAGGATGCCTTCGGCCTATTGGCAGGGGGTTTGTAGCCAATCCTGGTGATATTGTAGGTACACCTGCATATCTGTGCAGGTCTGCCCTACTCCCAGGATGCCTCAGGCCCACCGAAAGGTGTTTGTGGTTAATCATGGTGTTAATGTAGGTGCGCCTGCTTATGTGTGCTGGATGTCCCCACTACCATGGGGCCTCAGGGCTATAGACGGGTCTGTGGTCAATCCTGTTGCTATTGTAGGTGCACCTGCATATCTGTGCAGGTCTGCCCTACTCCCAGGACGCCTCAGGCCTATTGACAGGTGTCTGTGGTTAATCCTAGTGCTATAGTAAGTGTGGCTGCATATCTGTGCAGGTCAGCCCTAATCCCAGGAGGCCTCAGGCCTATTGACAGGGGTCTGTGGTTACTCCTGGTGCTATTGTAGGTGTGCCTGCATATCTGTGCAGGTCTGCCGTACTCCGAGGAGGCCTCAGGCACACCGACAGGTGTTTGTGGTTAATCCTGGTGTTAATGTAGGTGCGCCTGCTTATGTGTGCTGGTCGTCCCCACTCCCATGGGGCCCAGGGTTATACACAGAGGTCTGTGGTCAATCCTGGTGCTATTGTAGGTGCGGCTGTATATCTGTGCACTTCAGCTCTCCTCCCAGGAAGCCTCAGGCCTATTGACAGGGGTCTGTGGTGAATCCTGGTGCTATTGTAGGTGTGGCTGCATATCTGTGCAGGTCAACCCTACTCCAAGGAGGCCTCAGGCCCACCGACAGTTGTTTGTGGTTAATCCTGGTGTTAATGTAGATGCGCCTGCTTATGTGTGCTGGTCATTCCCACTCCCATAGGTCCTCAGGGCTATAGACCGGTGTCTGTGGTCAATCCGGGTGCTATTGTAGGTGTGCCTGCATATCTGTGCAGGTCAGCCCTTCTCCCAGAAGGACTCAGGCCCATTGACAGGGGTCTGTGGCCAATCCTGGTGCTATTGTAGGTGCGCATGCATATCTGAGCAGGTCTGCCCTACTCCCAGGAGGCCTCAAGCCCACCAAAAGGTGTTTGTGGATAATCCTGGTGATATTGTAGGTGTGCCTGCATATCTGTGCAGGTCTGCCCTACTCCCAGGAGGCCTCATGCCCACCAAAAGGTGTTTGTGGTTAATCATGGTGTTAATGTAGGTGCACCTGCTTATGTGTGCTGGTTGTCTCCATTCCCATGGGGCCTCAGGGCTATAGACGGGTCTGTGGTCAATCCTGTTGCTATTGTAGGTGCACCTGCATATCTGTGCAGGTCTGCCCTACTCCCAGGATGCCTCAGGCCTATTGACAGGTATCTGTGGTTAATCCTGGTACTATTGTAAGTGTGGTTGCATATCTGTGCAGGTCAGCCCTACTCCCAGGAGTCCTCAGGCACACCGACAGGTGTTTGTGGTTAATCCTGGTGTTAATGTAGGTGCACCTGCTTATGTGTGCAGGTTGTCCCCACTCCCATGGGGCCCAGAGCTATAGACAGGGGTCTGTGGTCAATCCTGGTGCTATTGTTGGTACACCAGCATATCTGTGCAGGTCAGCTCTAATCCCAGGAGGCCTCAGGCTCATTGACAGGGTTTTGTGATCAATCATGGTGCTATTGTAGGTGTGCCTGAATATCAGTGCAGGTCAGCCCTAATCCCAGGAGGCCTCAGGCCCATTGACAAGGGTTTCTGGCCAATCCTGGTGCTATTGTAGGTGTGCCTGCATATCAGTGCAGCTCTAGCCTATCCCCAGGAGGCCTCAGGCCCACCGACAGTTGTTTGTGGTTAATCCTGGTGTAAATGTAGGTGCGCCTGCTTATGTGTGCTGGTCGTCCCCACTCCCAAAGGGCCCAGGGCTATATACAGGGGTCTGTGGTCAATCCTGGTGCTATTGTAGGTGCGGCTGCATACCTGTGCAGGTCAGCCCTACTCCCAGGAGGCCTCAGGCCTATTGACAGGGGTCTGTGGTTACTCCTGGTGCTATTGTAGGTGTGCCTGCATATCTGTGCAGGTCTTCCGTACTCCCAGGAGGCCTCAGGCACACCGACATGTGTTTGTGGTTAATCCTGGTGTTAATGTAGGTGTGCCTGCTTATGTGTGCTCATGGTCCCCACTCCCATGGGGCCCAGGGCTATATACAGGGGTCTGTGGTCAATCCTCATGTTTTGGTAGGTGTGGCTGTATATCTGTGCACTTCAGCTCTACTCCCAGGAGACCTATTGACAGGGGTCTGTGGTCAATCCTGGTGCTATTGCAGGTGTGGCTGCATATCTGTGCTGGTCAGCCCTACTCCCAGGAGGCCTCAGGCCTATTGGCAGGGGTCTGTGGTCAATCCTGGTGCTATTGTTGGCGCATCAGCATATCTGTGCAAGTCAGCCCTAATCCCAGACATCCTCAGGCCCACCGACAGGTGTTTGTGGTTAATCCTGGCATTAATGTAGGTGTGCCTGCTTATGTGTGCTGGTCGTCCCCACTCCCATGGGGCCCAGAGCTATAGAAAGTGGTCTGTGGTCAATCCTGGTGCTATCATAAATGCGGCTGTATATTTGTGCACTTCATCCCTACTCTCAGGAGGACTCAGGCCTATTGACAGGGGTCTGTGGTCAATCCTGGTGCTATTGTAGGTGCGGCTGCATATCTGTACAAGTCAGCCCTACTCCCAGGAGTCCTCAGGCCCATTGACAGAGGTCTGTGGTCAATCCTGGTGCTATTGTTGGTGCACCTGCATATCTGTGCAGGTCTGCCCTACTCCCAGGAGGCCTCAGGCCCATTGACAGGGGTTTCTGACCAATCCTGGTGCTATTGTAGGTGTGCCTGCATATCTGTGCAGGTCTGCCCTACTCCCAGTAGGCCTCAGGCCCACCAACAGTTGTTTGTGGTTAATCCTGTTGTTAATGTAGGTGCGCCTGCTTATGTGTGCTGGTCGTCCCCACTCCCGTGGGGCCCAAGGCTATAGACAGGGGTCTGTGGTTATTCCTGGTGCTATCGTAGGTGCGGCTGCATATCTGTGCAGGTCAATCCTACTTCCAGGAGGCCTCAGGCCTATTGACAGGGGTCTGTGGTTAATCCTGGTGCTATTGTTTTATTATTTTTTTTTTAATTTATAGTTCTTATATACCGCACTCTTAAAAATCAGCGCGGTTTACATACAACAGTTTTGTGCCAGATAGATTCACTATAGGCACTTACAATGAACAGGACGTTAACTTGGGTTACAACAGGGGGGAAACTATATACATCAAATTTCGGTTATTTACAGTATGTACGTACATTGATGGAAGCACATGTGTTTCTAATTGGGTGTGCGGTAGATGGTATCAGGTTGGTGGGTTGGGAAGTAAGGAATAAATGATTTTTTAGAGCCTTTCTGAATTGGGCTAGGTCAGTTATGGCTCTGATGGAGGTTGGAAGCACATTCCAGCAGGTGGGAGCATAGAGTTCGAAGGCTCTATTCTTTGTTTTTTTATTGCATTTAGTTATTTCGCTGGGGATCTGTAAGGTGTTGGTTGTGCAAGATCTCCTTGCTCGGTTTGCTGTGGTAGGGTGAACAAGGTTTATAAGGGATGTTGGAGCTATTATTGAGCTGATTTCGTTACATAGTGACCTTATCCAGAAGGCTGGGCAGGGGTAATTAGGGGCAGTGGTGGCATTGATGTTGGCTATGATGCTGTTGATGCTTGATGATTGTTGGTGTGCCTGCATAAGTGTGCAGGTCTGCGCTAGCCCCAGGTGCCTCCTGTACTATGCAGAGAGTTCTGTGATACATCTCCTGGACCTTTGTAGGTGTGTCTGCTGCTGTGTGCAGGCCACAATGTCTATCCACATGTGCAGCACTGTCTCCATTCATTACTGTGGCACAAGCATATGCAGTTACATCAAATGATAACCACATGTTGTTGTCATGTCAAATGGTGTAACAGACATACAGTTACAGCGCAAATGTGTAGGATGTGGCGCATGCCCCATCTCCCCCTTGGCAACTCACCACACAGATACAGGTACCCTACACCACTGCCTGTATGATGCTCATGATCTGCAGCATGACAATGCCACATATGCCATGGGATGACCCTGTTACGCAAGGTAGGCCATCAGGTAGGCATGAAGTTCCTGGGTGGTAGCACACATGATATATAGGTGATAATCCACACATGCCCAGCCTCACTCTCTCACATGTAGATTGCATTGGCAGCAGCTAGAAGTGGACCAACAGTGTACAGCAGAAGCATCCTCCTGCTACACACAGCCATGTGTGCTGTGCAGAAGATGATGGCCAGGGATGTCTGTCCCCTAACAGTTTCAAACCATTGCTGTTTCCCCAGGTGGAGGATCTGCACAAGAAAGGGCGCGAGATACGGCAGCAGCACCCCAACTACCTTCAGCGGCTGCAGTGGGAGGCGATGGCAACGCAAGATGGTGAGTGATGCAGCTTGTGTGTCACACACTAGCATGTCCCAATGCCCCATCAGCCTGTGGGGCCACCTACTATGTGTACATGATGTGGTGAACACATGACCGAGGTGGTAATGTCTGGTTTCTCCCCAAAGCGGATGCATATGCCAGTGAGGGGCAATTACAGGCTACAGAGGATGGTGCCAGGGGTCCACAGGGCGAGCCGCAGCTGGGCAGCCCCCTGTAGGTAGAGGCGTCCATGGCATCGAAGGCCATGGAGGAGGTGGAGGAGGAAGAGGAGGATGTGGCAGAGGAAGAGGAGGATGCCAAAGAGGAGGGGGAGGCTGGGGAGGGGGAGGCCGGTGAGGGGAGGAGGCGGCTGGCTATGGTGCGGTGGAGGGGCAAGTAGGGGAATGGGAGAGGGAATGGGAGGGGGTGTGGTAGGAGCGGAGTGATGGCATAGCTTGCGGGGGTGTGGAGGGGAGGGGGAGGGGGAATTGGAGGGGAGGGGCAGTAGGAGTGGGTAGGTGTGAGGCAGGATGCACCCCTGGAGTTGTGTGATGTGCCAGCACATGCGGGTGCACACATGGGCCTGGCACGTTTACACACCACCACGGATGCATCCTGCCTCACTGGACAGGTCGTGGCCAGTCCTGAGTGGCAAAGGACTGCACAGGGAACTGGGGGCCCCTGCCACCTGCACCATGAGCCTGGGGATGTCACCCATCTGGCCACAGAGGAGGCATACAGTGCCTCAGACAGGACATGTGCAGATGCCTCCACACAGACACCATGCACAAGGTGCCTGTGTGGGGGTGTGTGTACATGCAACCTGTCTAAGGCGCTGTGTGCCGTGTCTCTCGGCTAGCGGGAGCAGACCTGGACAATGGAGCAGGTGGTGGACGCCATAGTCCGGATGGCCAATGAGCTGCGCATGCTGCATGAGGCACTCTTAGGCATGGCAGCTCATCGGCCATCCGGCCATGGTGGTCCCCAGGAGGTGTGAGCACCACAGTGGTACTTCGACCCCTGCCCTATGTCGTCCTGTGTCCCAGGACTGCCACCACATCCGGGACAGGGGGACAATGCTCCAGCATGGTACCACCTGTACAGATATGATGTGTTATTCTGTAAATGTGTACATATTGTTTGATAAATATTTTATGTTACCACATCACAATGGTCATGTGTCTCATTTCCTGTCATGCCGTTGCACTCATATTTCTTCATAGAACAAAAACACAGCTCCAGCTTCTCACCTTATCACAGTATTATTTAAAACAGCAGATACAAGAGAGGAGAAAGCAAACCTCAGAAAATCCTACCCAGGGCTAAACTACCCCCAACAGGGTTAAGCACCTACCAAGTTTCACACATCAACGGTTCACTTAAAAATCTCCAATCTGCAAATGACTCAGGGGGGATACAGGGCAGCCATGGAACAGATCTGTGTCATCTGTGCATCCTGTGTATCTGTGAAATCAGTCAGGGCCCAGTAGCAGCAAGGAGTGTCGGCCCATATGTGCGACATGGCCAACAGCTATCTGGCTTGCTGTGGTACCCAGCAGGGGGCTACCAACCCAGATGTATGACCCAGTCAGGACCCAGTTGACATCCATGGCCCTGAAGGAGGGGTATGGTCATATGCTGTCGCAACAGACAGCTCCCACGTAACATGTGCAACCCAGGCAGGGCTTAGGTTACATATAGGGCACAGAGGGGTGGTGGCAGGTTACAACTGTGACCCTGGTATTCCCCAAACAGGCAAGGATTCGTGGGTCACCCCCTGGTGATTGGTCACCGTTCACATGCATGTCACAAGACAGGGCGTTGTATTGCAGCCAGATGTTGATAACCCTCCCACCCCTCCCCCTGCCACACCCCTGGGCCACCCATAGCCGTATAGGTGCCTTATTCCCTGATAGGTACGGAGGCGCCATATCCACCCACAGGTGCAGCTGTCCATTCCAATCACCACACATTGCAGCCAGGGGTCATGTGCGTCGGGTGTACAGAGTACCTCATATGTACCAGGTAATGTTGTAGTGGCATGGGTATCCACAGCAGCCGTTGGTGAGCTTTGAACCCCAATACCAGATCACAGGCATAGGGCACAGCTGTGGACAGCAGGCCAGCAGCATGATGGGGGCCGTCCGGGCACATGAAATGGGTCTTACATGTATGGGTGTCCCCCGGGTGGTGGGGGGCCCCATGTATGCACAGGGTACAGGGCACCCTCCGCCCACAGGGATGGGCCCTACCATTGGTGGCAAGTGTAGCAGACCTGTGGATATGAAAGGGGCAGGGGGTACCAGGACAGGACGGTCAGGGATGGTGTCCTGTGGTCCCACCGCAGGACTGGTTGCATCCCTGTTGCCATGGTGGGGGAGGTCAGGTGACTGCATAGCCACACCCTGGTTTGAAAGGCAGTGACCCTGCAACACTGAGCTGTACCCTAGGTGATATGGGGCCCTCCCGCACTGAGTGCATTCCCCCGGGGCATGTGCCCATGTGGGTTGAGTGATAGGACAGCCGTTACAGTCATTGTTGTGGTTTATGGGCACGTTGCTGGCTGTGCTGCCGGTGTACATCTGGATTTCCTGGTAACATGCCTGCCCTGTGTGAGGGTCGTGGACCACACATGCCACCAAGACATGGCCATAGATAGTGTTTGAGAGGGGTCAGCTGCCCTGGTACGTGGCGGTACCAGGTACATCAGAAAATGTGGCAGGGAGGTTCTGGGGACTAAAAACCGGCATCCAGGTGATCAGGTGAATGCCTGCCCCCCCCCCCCCAAGGAAGCCGTCCCCATGCTGGCTCCTGTTCCACACTCAGGCCCAGAACAGACAACTGGGACCACAGAGTCACAGTATGTGGATGTGACAATGGTGCAAGGATGAGGAGACCTGATCTGTGGGGTGGCCGGGAAAAATCTTGGCAAGGGACGAGCTCTGGTGAGGGGATAGGCTGCAGCTTGCCTGGGATGCATCATAGCCTTTGGCATACACCATGGGGACAACGATAGAGCTGCATGCACACTACATGATTGGCAGCTACACATGGGGGAGGGGCAGCAGGCAGAACTGGAGAGAAGTTTGGATAACTTGTTTGGAACTGACAACCCTGAGAAGTATCAGGTGGACTTTGTTACATCTTTGACTTTATCTGGTTTGGAAAGTATCCACATTTTGTTTCTGTTATTAGGGGTAGTAGATACAAAATTCCTGTGCTAACAATAAAGTTATTGTTACCCCAATTAACCTTGGCTGTTCATGTCTTGGCCCACAACTACACGGAACCCGGACATCAGCACTTACAAGGATCTATAAATTTGTGGTCACGTCCCCCCTCTTCCAGGCAACCGCCTATACAGGGTGGAGGGCGTGACAGCTGGCGTAGTTTTTAGGATAAAGCTACTACCTCACAGAGATGAGAGACTGAAGTAACAGGTCAGAAGTAACTTTAAACCTCGAGGGGAGAGGCTGGAAACCTTACCCAGGAGAGACAGGAGTTCTTTTCCGGAGTCTTCTCTGGAAGCTGTGGTTACAGGTGGGAGATTAGGCTGGAGTAAAGTTCCAGGTGAAAAGCTGCAGAAACGTTCTCAGGGCAGGCAGCGTGTCTCTAGCTCAAGCTCTGAGAATAGCCCAGCTGCTCATAAGCAAACAGCTGATTGTTTGCTACGGAGACGGAGGTTAGAGCCAGACCCTGCTGAGCAGTTTTCCACACAGGAGATAATGAAGCAGTATCAGGACAAATACTTGCCTTTTAACCAAACTTGGAAAGCTAGATATACCAGAAGAAAGGTGAGCCCTTTTTCCATTGATTCAGTTTTAAAGGAAGCTGGTAATTTTAATTCCTCACATATACCAAGAAGTAAAAAGGATTCTATGTGGAAACAGCTTAAAAGCTTACTAGAGCAGTGGAAGCCAGATACTCTGCAGAACCCTGACTATAACCAGGACCTATCAGACTCAGAAGTAGAACCAATGCAGCCTGAGACAGCTGTAATAGATAGCAGTTATTCTGATATGGAGACAGAGTGTGCTTACTGTCATAAGGAGTGAAAGCTGTATAACTTTGTGCAAGTGATAAGTGCTGGAGAAGTCCAACTTCATGCAATTGAGCTTTTACACGGGGAGAGGCAGTGTACTGCCTAAGTGTAAAACTCAACCTCATTAAGCAACTGTGGAAAGCAAATGCAATGCTATTGAGTTATCTGCAAAGTAAAGTTGATACATGAAAGTAAAGCTTCTAGTGTGAAGAGCAGACCTTGTTCAGAACTGGAGAGAAGTTTGGATAACTTGTTTGGAACTGACAACCCTGAGAAGTATCAGGTGGACTTTGTTACATCTTTGACTTTATCTGGTTTGGAAAGTATCCACATTTTGTTTCTGTTATTAGGGGTAGTAGATACAAAATTCCTGTGCTAACAATAAAGTTATTGTTACCCCAATTAACCTTGGCTGTTCGTGTCTTGGCCCACAACTACACGGAACCCGGACATCACCACTTACAAGGATCTATAAATTTGTGGTCACGTCCCCCCTCTTCAAGGCAACGGCCTATACAGGGTGGAGGGCGTGACAGCTGGCATAGTTTTTAGGATAAAGCTACTACCTCACAGAGATGAGAGACTGATACTTATAAGCCAGTGAAGTCTTGAAAGAAGAAAAGCTTTTGGAAGTTTTGAAAAAAAAAAAAATTCCAACACACATAGAGGTACCTCCTGAAGAGCTTACCAAGTCTGTAAAAAGGAAACTCGGTGTGGAGTGTCAGCAGAGGCGGACCGGAGCAGGTGTTCCTGGGCACTGCAGTGCTGATGAGCGAGACTCACCACTTGTAGCAGGTAACCCGTAGATGAGAGGGGGTTATCTTGGATACTGCTGCAAGGGGGTGGGGGTATTGCAGAACCAGTTGGGAAGCGGAGTGAGGGTGTGATCGTGTGTGAACCACACTTGGTTTTTGCTCTCTGTTTTCTTGCAGCGACAGCGATGGAACCAGCACAGCTGTTAAGCTGGATGGCCGAGAGATTCCAACAGCAGCAGGAAATGTCAGCACAGGCCCAAGAGAGAACGGCAGAGATGCTGCGGGCCCAACAAAAGCCGCTGATGGATCTGCTGGGCACATGGATGGGCGAACAGAAGCAGACCACGGAAGCGCTGAGGACTGTCTCTGGTTCGCTAGGAACCCTATCAGGACTGGGAACCTTAAGCAAGGGCATATTATCTTTGGGGCAATTGTCTAAGGATGATGATAAGGATGACTACTTGGAGGTATTTGAACGCATTGCGCTCATGAGTGGTTGGTCGAAAGACCAATGGGTCATAAGGTTAGCAACATCCCTAACGGGAGAGGCGCTTGCAGCCTATCGAGCTATGCCCAATGATCTTGCCAACAACTATGAAGCAGTGGTCAAAGCCATTAGAGACCGAATGGGCCTAACTCCAGTGGTTTATCGCCGCCTTTTGCGAGGGTGCAAGTTAACCCCAGGCGAAATACCACAGGCCTTATGCCACCGGATTAGAACACTAGTATACAAGTGGCTAACTCCAGAGGGGAGGAGCATTGATACTATTTTGGAGGATGTTGTTTTAGAACAATTCCTAGATGCTGTACCAGGGGAATTACAATCCTTCCTGACTTTGCAAGACTGTAGAAACACGAGAGATGCCATCTCGCTTGCTGACCGCTTCTTAGAGGCCAAGGCCATCGGTCAGGGGAAGATGGGCGTTTTTGATCCAGCAGTCTTGAGAAGGCCAGGAATGAAGGAAAAGGTAATGGCAGGGGAATCTGTACCCAGAAGACCCTTACCGAGAACTGGTTGGGAGCAACAAAAATGTTTTTCATGTGGTCAGAAAGGTCACCTGAAGAGGGATTGTAGAGCCAAGCTTGTGTTAGTAACCACCCAGTCCAAGGAGGTTGGGGAGGGATTTTTACTAACTGTTGAGGTTAACAATATCCAGGTCGAAGCACTCCTAGATTCAGGCGCGGACCAATCAATGATTTCTGAAAGCCTGTGGAGGGAGATAAAAGCTCAGAGTGAGGATTCTTTAGGACACCCTGAGAGAAAAATAAGAATTAGATGTGTGCACGGCGCTGCTTCATCATATCCTCTGCACACAGTTACTGTTGAAGGGCTAGGATTAAGGAAAAATATCCCAGTGGCAGTAGTACCAAGACTACCACATTCCTTAGTCTTAGGTAGGGACTGGCCTCAATTCAGGAAAGGCCTAGTTAAAGGACTAGCTTCCATCACTGAAGCCAAAGCCCCTAATCCAGCCAAGTTAGAAAAGGAACCCGTAAGGAGGGAAGCAAAGGGAAGACAGGGGACGTCCTCTCAGAAGGAGAAATCTAGGTTAAGGATGATACCAGCCCCTTTATTTGAAATCCACGGGAGAAGCCAGGTAGGGAAAAAGCTCCTATCCTGAACCCTCCTAGTAAGACAAAGTTTCTCTTAAAATGTTGTCGTCTTACCCCGAATGCTAAAATTCCCAAGAGAGCCTCAGAGCAAGCAACGGGCTTTGACATCTATAGTGCTGAGGACACTATTGTCCCACGTCAAGGGCGAGCCTTGGTAGAGACGGGCATCCAGCTCGAGATACCGCCCGGATGCTATGGCCGGATTGCTCCGCGTTCTGGTTTAGCGGTGAAAGATTATATTGATGTAGGTGCGGTGGTAATAGACCCTGATTTTAGGGGAGCTATAAAAGTCTTGTTGTTAAACTTTTCTAAGAAAGACTTTAAAGTAGTCATGGGTGATAGAATAGCGCAGCTCATTATGGAGAGAGTTGGCTTCCCACCCATAGAGGAGGTTACAGAACTGAGCACCGCCATAAGGGGGTCAAGTGGGTTTGGGTCCACAGGACAGGCCGTTATGATAGGCTTGACAGCCACTAGTGAGGGGGAAAAGGCAGAGGAAGACCTTGCTCCTCAGTTGGCTGAGTGGAAGGCCAAGCCACTTCCTGGGGTGGATGAGGAGATCTCTTGGCATCAGCGGCAAGCTCTGCTGAAAATAATAGAGAATTTTCCGAACGTTTCTATGCCCAAGCCCAGTGAGACTAAGTATGTGAAAGTAAAAAGTGATACCTTTGTTAGCTACAGTCACCAAGATAGGATTCCGTGCTGTTCTGGAAGTAGCCAGCCAGCCCGGAATATCTTAAATGGGGGGTTATGTGATGATGCAGAGGGCTTAAACACCAGAAATAGGGGTTTAAAACAGCTTCTTTCCCCAAAAGCAGACAGCAATACAGGCAGGGAAAGGGTTAAAGCTTCAGCCCAGAGAAACTCTCTGCATAGAAAGTCAGTGAGAGAGCCACACCCCAGCTCCATGAAAACCCCGGGAGCTGACGTAAGAGGCAAGGGGGTGGAGTCAAAGCGGATAGGGCAGCCTCATGCTCTTAACCAGGAAGGAGATTCGGATAAGGAGAAGGAGCAGGAGAAAGGAACGAGGAAAGAAGTAGACAGAGTTTTGGACTCTGGCTCAGGTTCTGGTTCAGATTCAGATCCAGAGGGAGACCTGAGGAACCGAGGAAGCAAAGGAAGGAGCAACCATTACCAGGGTAGCATACAGTGCTTGGGGAGTTGCCAGCAAGACTGCTTAGAGAAAGAAAGGTCTCTGGAAAAGCATCTGAGAAAGCTTCCTGTAAAGGAGAGGAATTACCACGGGCCAAGCAGCAGAGAGAAGCAGGTCAGTAGTAACTTTAAACCTCGAGGGGAGAGGCTGGTAACCTTACCCAGGAGAGACAGGAGTTCTTCCCCGGAGTCTTCTCTGGAAGCTGTGGTTACAGGTAGGAGATTAGGCTGGAGTAAAGTTCCAGGTGAAAAGCTGCAGAAACATTCCCAGGGCAGGCAGCGTGTCTCTAGCTCAAGCTCTGAGAATAGCCCAGCTGCTCATAAGCAAACAGCTGATTGTGTGCTACGGAGACGGAGGTTAGAGCCAGACCCTGCTGAGCAGTTTGCCACACGGGAGATAGTGAAGCAGTATCAGGACAAATACTTGCCTTTTAACCAAACTGGGAAAGCTAGATATACCAGAAGAAAGGTGAGCCCTTTTTCCATTGATTCAGTTTTAAAGGAAGCTGGTAATTTTAATTCCTCACATATACCAAGAAGTAAAAAGGATTCTAAGTGGAAACAGCTTAAAAGCTTACTAGAGCAGTGGAAGCCAGATACTCGGCAGAACTCTGACTATAACCAGGACCTATCAGACTCAGAAGTAGAACCAATGCAGCCTGAGACAGCTGTAATAGATAGCAGTTATTCTGATATGGAGACATAGTGTGCTTACTGTCATAAGGAGTGAAAGCTGTATAACTTTGTGCAAGTGATAAGTGCTGGAGAAGTCCAACTTCATGCAATTGAGCTTTTACACGGGGAGAGGCAGCGTACTGCCTAAGTGTAAAACTCAACCTCATTAAGCAACTGTGGAAAGCAAATGCAATGATATTGAGTTATCTGCAAAGTAAAGTTGTTACATGAAAGTAAAGCTTCTAGTGTGAAGAGCAGACCTTGTTCAGAACTGGAGAGAAGTTTGGATAACTTGTTTGGAACTGACAACCCTGAGAAGTATCAGGTGGACTTTGTTACATCTTTGACTTTATCTGGTTTGGAAAGTATCCACATTTTGTTTCTGTTATTAGGGGTAGTAGATACAAAATTCCTGTGCTAACAATAAAGTTATTGATACCCCAATTAACCTTGGCTGTTCGTGTCTTGGCCCACAACTACATGGAACCCGGACATCAGCACTTACAAGGATCTATAAATTTGTGGTCACGTCCCCCCTCTTCCAGGCAACCGCCTATACGGGGGAGGAGGGCATGACAGTATGTTGTTTGGGTTGCCATCCATGACGGACAGCAGCTCTGATCGGATGCATATCAGTGTATGGGCATCCAAGTGCAGGGTTCCTGGATGATGGCCTGGGTGTGGGACAACCATTATCCTGTGGTGGGGACAGCTGAGCATCGGTCATGCATTCCAGACAGGATTAGTGTAGACGTGGAGGGTCTGTGTGTGGCAGTGGATGGTACGTGGGATCCAGACTGGAATGGTATGGTACCATCATCCTATGGGGGCCTGCGGGCATGGGTGGCAGGCCTCAACATGCGGCCCCACCCCTGTCATGGGTGGTGGTGTGGGTAGGTTGGGGGTGGGGCCGGGAGAGGGCCAGGAGGTATCTGCGGGTTACATGACATGTCCGTGGTGTACGTCTGTGTGTTTGGGTGTGGGGGTTTGGCACAACAGTGAGGGGGTACGTGTATATGTTCCCTAGTGTGTGAGGGTTGACACCCTGTTGCGGATGTGATATACTGGTGTGGGCCAAGGTGGTGCGAAGGTGGGGTGCTATGGCCAACACGGTCGGAGTGGGTGTTGCATATGATGCAGTCTGTTGGCTGCATTGGTGTCTACCAACATGTGTGCATGGGCTGCCAGAGGGTGCACATTAGTGGGACTCGGAACGGGGTGGACGTGTGTGCATGTGTGTGTGGTGTGAGCATGGGGGTATGGCACATGGAGAGGTGGCACGGGGTCCACAGTGCTGAGGGTGGGACATATTGGTGACATTGGGGGTGTGGCCATGAATGGTGAGGTTAACTGTCACAGGGACAGCGAGATACCATTTAGGTGTGCTTATGTGACCGGGGGGCCACCATGGTACCATGCCAGTTGGGGGTGGACAGGCATGGGTGGTGCAGCATGCACGAGCATGCCATAATGCAGGTGGGCACAGTTGGTGGTGTTGGAGCCAGAAGGGAAGGAGTTAACAGTCCAAATTTCTGGCATTTGTACTGCATGTGCATTGTGGGATGCTAGGGGTATGTGACATCATATGGAAAAGATGTGAAAACATACTTATCAGTAAATGGTGGACAGAGGGTAGAAAGGCAATCATGAGAAATAAACATGCCGGGTTAGCATGAAGAAGAACATATGGCCCCCAGTATAGTTGTTAGAACACGGGGAGTTGATGAGATATATTACATGGGAACTGAGGGGTGGGAGAGAACCAAGCAAGAAAACCAGGTAAAGAACTGAGTGAGGGGGACAGAGGTCAGATAACAATATATATCTGACAAGGTCCAGACTGATAATTGCTTGACATGGGCCCCAAGAAAGGTCAATGGAGAGGGATACAGACATGAGTGAAATAACATCACACAAGTGGTGCCCCAGACAGCTGGAACACAATTGAGCTACTTACAGGGGAATGCCCCAATAGTAAGTATGGTATTGAAGAAGGGTATATAATGTGACAGGTCCAGATACACGATGACTCTGTCTGCTTCGCAGTGCAGGGTGTAGGGAGGTATGGATTACCTGTTCTCTATGGCCCCAGTATCTCTATTGTCATGTCTACGTTTTTGTTTGAATGGCAGTTTGTGTTGTATGTGTGTGTTGACTGTTACACTGATCTCTTGTGTCCAGGAAGGCCTGCCATAAATTCTCTCACTCGCTGTTGAGTCAGGAGGTAAGACAGGATCATGTGGGCAGGACCAGACATTCTGACTTGTAATTGTTTAGAGATCTGCATCTAAGATAAGACAGAATGACCCTGTTTGCTTACTGTGAGAGGTGACAGGATCTGTAATTCCACTGGACTGTTTTCCTATGTTCTTAGTTTCTGTTTCTGTATGATAGGGATTAATAAACAGATCCTTTTGGAAGAAAAGATCTGTGAGATAGTTATTACCATGTACAAGCGTGTTGTCCTGCATAAGGAGAGATTTTGTCCTGCATAAGGTGAGATTTTATTGGGATGTGTATGTCCTCTCTGTGATGTTTTTTTTTTTTTTATTGGGAGGTGATATGTCCTCCCTAAGTGGTTCCCCTTCTGGACGGAGGAAGGTATCAGCTTGGGAACTGTCTGTCCAACAGTTCAGCTGACCCTTGGTTCCATACAGTGGTCAGTCATCTGGACACAGTGGTCACACGTGTTCAGGGGTGTGCAGCCGGGTAGGGAGGTAGGGTGTGGGATGATATACCCATCTGCATGGGGGATGGCAGGCCTCAGGGCTGAAGGATTGGATGGCCCAGAGGTACTGAGAACACATTGTACATGGGGGGGACAACAAAGAGCCATGAGGTACACAACCCTGTGGGGGTGGCTGTTCAGAGGGGCCACCCAATGTGGTGTGTGTGGGGGCCAGGGATGTACAGGTGTGGGGATGGGTGTGGTAACATTGGATGTCAGTGCCCCTGAGGCCAGTGTCACCTCAATGGTGCCCATGTGTGGGTGCATCTGGGGATGTACCACATTGACATGTATGAGTATGAGGGTGGGGTTATGTGTGATGGGCCTACTGTGGGCTGGGATAGGTGTGCCATGGGAGGAGGCCCTGGGGATTGGGTACATGTATGTATGCTTCCAGTGTGGTGGGAGGGCCCCAGCGACATGACTGGAGTTGGTCATTGTGTGGGTGTGTGGCGAGTGTGCACCGGCGGGTGACTGACTACACGTGTATGTATTGGACCAGCTGTGCCAGTTGGCCTGCCAGATATGGGGATGGCCTCATTGGCCTCTGCCATGGGAAGTGGCTGGGAAGTTGTCCAGCAGTGTGGGGATAAGGGGGGGCAGGTTTGTGGAGGGTGTGATGGGGGCAGGGGCACAGGTATATGTACCTCCACCCTGTACAGCTGGTGCCAACTGACTGGCAATGGGTCAGATAGGCCCTCCAAGGGGTCCTATACATATCCCTCTGTTTTGGCTGTACTGGGGGCCAGCACACCAGGTATGTGTGCGGTTCAACACGTGTGTCTGTGCAGCACTTCTCTGCGCATTGTCATGTGCTTGCTGATGGGTGTGTAGTGGTGTACACGCCATGCATCATGTAGTAGTGGTCTCAGCACGTCCATGTGTTCAGTGACATTCCGTCCATCTAGCAGGACTGTTATGCTCCTCAGTATTTGGGTGTCACTCTCGATTCTTCTCTCTCTTTTAAGGAGCACATTTCTTCGGTTGTTCAGTGTTCCTTCTTCTCTTTAAAAGAACTGCGTGATGTTTGTCCTTTCCTTTCCCCCTCTGATTACCTTGCTTCTCTCTCTTGTCATGTCTCGTCTTGATTATTGCAATGTCTCCTTGGCCGGCCTCCCCCATTCCCAGCTCACTCGTCTCCAACGTGTCCAAAACACTGCTGCATGTATCCTGACACACGCTTCCCGGTTTGATCATGTCACTCCCCTCCTTCTTTGTTTACACTGGCTCCCTATCACCTATTGTATCCAGTATAAGTTCCTTATCTTTGTTCACAGAGCAATTCACACAGGCACTCCCCTTTACCTTGCTGATCAGGTTCATCTGCACACGTCCCATCGTTCACTTAGGTCTATATATGTTAACCATATGTCTCTCCCCTCCCCCTCACAAGCACACCTGGAATCTACCCGCTCATCTGCTTTTTTCTTCCTGGGCCCACGACTCTGGAACTCGCTCCCCTCCACCCTCTGCTTAGAACTATCATTTAAATCTTTCAAGTCTAAGTTAAAAACCCACCTCTTCTATCTAGCTTTCGATCTTCCTCCTCCCTCCTTGCCCCTTTCCCCTCTTCCTCGCTGATGCACAGATTACATCCTTTCTTCTTATGCTTCTCGTCTCTGTCCTGCTTTGATTTTTAAATGGCATTCTTTTCAATATATCTGCAGCTTTTAATTTTTTGATTGTAAACTGCCCAGAAGCGTTTGTTATGGGCGGTATAACAAATTTTAAATAAACATAAACATAAACAAAAACTGCAGAATGGCAGGCTGGCCGGCTTCGGTGGGAGTCGGGGAGGGTCCAGCTCCCTCGGACAGCTGCAGAGGTGGTGGAAGCCCTCTCCCTTCCCTGGGGCAGTGGTGTGCATGTGAACTGGGCCCTCCCCAGCCCCCTATTAGCTGGCCACAGCCCTCATCTGGGGGGAGGGTGGGAGGGTTCTGCTTTGCCTACGGAGGATTAGGGAAGGGGTTCTGGGGACTGGATATGGGCCACTGCGGGAGCTGGATTGGAGCGAGCACTGGGTGGGGCTGGAATTGGACAGTAGCTGGTGTTGTGGGAGGGTTCACATGGGATAGGGCACCTGACATGGTGGGGGTGGAAGTAGCTGGTGTGGGTGGGAAGGTATCTCCACATTGGGCCAGGTATTGGGTGTGTAGGTGGGGAATGTGGGTGGCAGGTTACACTGTGAATGGCTGACTGGGTAATACAGTCTGGAGGCAGAGTGGGCATGTGGAAAAAGGGTTGTATGTTTCAGCAGAGGTTGTGAGAGACTGGCTGGAAACTTGCGGAGGGACAACAGGACACCCACACAGCAGGTGGTGTGGTGTTCACAGAGGACACGTTGTCACCAATGGACTGTGGCTGTTGCATTTGCAACTGGGAATACACATGGACGAATGGTGGGGGTATATATCTTTCCTTTGACCCTCATGGCTATCTCTTTACTTTGACCATCATACCTGAAATATGTCAGCTCCAGGATATGTGCATCGTGAACATCTGTGCTATGTGTTGTACATGAGGTCATTAGTGTGTAGTTCAATTCCTACAGTGGTGTTGTACAGTCCATGTTTGGCCTTTGTGATGTCCAGTCATATATGTGTCTTCCTGGGTCTAAATTGTGCTTCCTTGTTCTTTGTTTGGTGATTATCTGTGTTCCGCATGTGTAGATGAGCTGTGTTATGCTGTTAATGTGGATTGTAGTTCACATTGCCACCTGTTTTCCTTCCCCAGTAGGCCATGTATTGTTATTCTCTGCAATGTTTTGGTCTGCTATTTGCACCGCTGCCCTCTGATAGGTACGATTTGGTGCATTGTGTGTACTGGTAGTGCTATCATGGTACGTCAGGTTTGCTAGGGGTTCTATGTGGCCTGTGTGTGCAGTTCTTCCTATGAAGGATGCCAGTTGGCACAGACATGTGGTACTGTAGATAATTGGTACTCATTCCATGCCCATGCACTCATTATGGGGCATGTCTGACATCAGTCGGTGTAAGCTAACATAATGCAGGTATTGATGCATCTGTGGCCTCCGGTGGACATGTTGCCACACACTGAGTCTCAGGACATGTCCCAACACCCCCCTGAGGCTGCCCCTGCATGTTATGGGTTGTTAGCTTTCCCTGGACTACATATCTCCATCTTACCTGTCAGTGGATGTGCTGTGTCCAGCGCTGGGTACAGGAAACAAAGGAGGAGCGAAGCTCTTGCAGATCCCACAGGGGAACAAACGGAGCAAGAGACGGAAGGAGGTTTGGACCAGACTGCTTTATTGAAGATGATCCCTACGCGTTTCGGCTTACGCCTTCTTCGGGGGACATACAGCTACCATGAGTTAAAACAAACATTGTTATACAATGGATATACAACATATAAATCCAATAAATAATATGATATATCAATAAAAACAAATAAATAAATAAATAAATGTGTAACGAAAATATTAGAACAATAAAATGACTAATATATTAGTAAATGTTACGTTTAGACCAACCAGAGGACAGAGAAGAGAGTCAAAAACCATAAAACAAAATAATAATAATAATAAAGATCAGTACAATAAAATAAAATAAAATCAATTAGACAATATCTAATTAAATCAAATCAAGTAAACGAGGGCCGAGACAGAGAACTAAAATATTATAAAAAGCAAATAAACACAAATTGGTAAAAAACGTGAATACAATTCTGTACATAAATAAATATAGGTAAAGTTGTATATTAAACAAATAAATATGATAATAATGAAGCCATTGAATAAATATGTAAAATATATAAAAGTATATAAATCCGAATAAATGTAATAGAATAATAACATACCAGTATTGTAAGGATGGAGATGTCTCATAAAGACAATTTGGTAAAAAGCACTATATGTTGATAGCGCCGTAGTTGATGAGGTTGTCTCTTAAAGACAATTGAGTCGTAGCACTATATAATGGCTATGAAAGGAAAAACTATATAATCACTAATTAGAACAAATAATATATGAAAGACAAAACATCAAATGTACCAAAAATCAATAAATAATTACATAAAAATAGATAAAAGGGGAATAAAATGAATGATAATAATACTAATAAATATCTATAAAGTAATATAAAAATACTTAGATACAAGTTTATGAACTATAAGATGTTAAACAAACTTAAGACATGCGAATAAAATAAAATAAAATACTTGTAAAACAATAATATATTAAAAAAGAAAAAATATAGAAGAGGAATTGGCACATGATAAAAAATATGGTGAAAATATAATAAAAATACATATAAATATTAAATCAAAGAAAAGACACAGGTGAGTAGATCTATAAACAGAACATGTGTTATATCAATTGGAGCTACAAAGAGGACCACAGGAAAAAGAATAATGAATTACGAATATATAGTGAGTGTAAGTCTCATGCTATCAATGGGGAGAAGAAAAAGGGGTTTTAATATTCTCAATGGACGTATAACCGTGAAGGAAAAGGACGGAGGGGAACCGGGTTGTTTCAAAAGTAATAGAACATGCAGAATGAGATTAAAGTGCTAATTATTAAGCACAAGTTTAGAGCAATAATGTAACAAAACCCATGTTCTGCTGTTATATATGTTTTAGTAAGATCAAGGATATGCATGAAGGAATATACTGTGTGCTAATTGCATCAATGTATTTAATGTGATTGTGCAACTGATTTTGCGCATGTTAATTGAGTGCAGTCGACATACCTCAATATAGAAAATCACATGATGAACTAGGCAAAAATTACTATAATATGATAAAAATGAATAAATAAGAAAAGTATTAAATGGAAGAACTATGGATCAAAGGATCCGTAAAAAGGCGCATTCATGTGTTATATCAATTGAAACTGTGAAGGGAACCGCAGGGCGTAATGGAATGAGCTACGGATGTATGATGAATCAGAACCTTGTGTTTCATAAAGGGGAGAGGGAGAGTTGGATGGTATCAATGTGCTTTAGACATGGAGGGAAAATGTAAATGGTGAATAGATTAGATAAAGATTATTAGATAGTGTATAATGAGATTAAAATACTGAATGTTGGAAATAAATTTACAACGATGAACTATCATGGGGATATGTATTTGTAAAACAAGGAGTGTGTAACAAGAAGTATTCTACATTCTAATACATCATATATTTACCGTGATCGCTGAGCTGGTTTTGGCACTTAAATATAAGGAAACATATTGGCGCGGGTAGTAAATAATCAGTCAATGATACACTTTATATTGTAAAAAATAAAAATAATAATATAATGAAAAATGCGTGCTATTAAGTAGGAACTGAGTGAATCAGAGTATTTGAGACGGAAGGAAACTGTGAAACTAAAAGTAGAGAAGGTTTGAGCGAGATAATTACGACCTCGGTAACACCCGAACTTAAATCAGAACTTAAAGACCAACCGGATGTATGAAAATGAACCGTACTTACTGTTTAAGCAGGCAAATGTAGCATAAAAGGTACCTAAATGGGGAAATGCCAAAAGGGAGCGTGCCGAATTTTACACATAATAACATCAGGGGCTAGCACTGTGTGACAGTTGTTTTATAGACGCCGATTTTCGCGCCTTTTTTTCAAAAGAGACGTCACAATTGGGCGGAGCTAAAAAAGAGTCAATACGGACAACTATATACAAGACAAAAGAATGCGTGTTATTGAGTAGGAACTGAGTGAATCAGAGTATTTGAGACGGAAGGAAGCTGTGGGACTGAAAATAGAGAAAGTTTGAGGGAGATAATTACGACCTCGGTACCACCCGAACTTAAATCAAAACTTAAAATAAACCGGATGTATGAAAATGAAACATACTTACTGTTTAAGCAGGCAAATGTAGCATAAAAGATACCCAAATGAGGAAATACCAAAAGGGAGCGTGCCCAATCTTACACACAATAGCATCAGGGCTAGCACTGTATGACAGTTGTTTTATAGACGTCGATGTTCGCGCCTTTTTTGAGAGAGACGTCACAATTGGGCGGAGCTAAAAAAGAGTCAGTGCAGACAACTATATACAAGACAAAGTTAATATAAGTGTATCATCAATCGATGTATACTACGGAATATTAGTTTGTGGTGTGTGTATAAAGAATATAATGATATGCTATAAAACAAAAACGTAAAGGTAATAAAATGATTATTTGAATGCAGAAAACTTATTTTTAAAAAACAATGTATATCAACACATGATAAGCTAGGCAAGTAGTAGTACTTATGATGAAGCCAAAAATAAATGTATGTACATGTAAAATAAAGTGTATGTATGAATATAAGAATGAAAAATTAAGTTATGTATAAAAGAAATATTGAACAATATTGTTAATAAAGGAAATTGTGATGGAATCAATACCACGAAAAATAGCAATACAAAGATGATTACAGAGGTATCCTGAAAACAAGGCATAATTAAGCTAATTATTGAAAATATTAATGTGGAAATGATTAATATAAGAAGACTGAAAGATCACTTTCCTGATTGAGACCAAATGGATGTAAACTATTAAAATTATAAATAAATCGTTGTTCTAACTTGAGTAAAGTAAGGTTAATATCTCCACCACGCCAGTGTGGTATAGCAGTTTTGATCACCAAAAACTTAAGATCACTAATCGTATGTCCCTTCTCTACCCAATGTGAAACCAATGGTTTATCTGTAAGTTGTCTTTGGATATTGCTTCTATGTTCTATAATGCGTGTTCTAATTTGACGTAAGGTCTTCCCTATGTAAATCATATCACAGGGACATCGGATCAAGTAAATTACATTTGCAGTTTTACTCTGATTCACTCAGTTCCTACTTAATAGCACGCATTTTTCATTATATTATTATTTTTATTTTTTACAATATAAAGTGTATCATTGACTGATTATTTACTACCCGCGCCAATATGTTTCCTTATATTTAAGTGCCAAAACCAGCTCAGCGATCACGGTAAATATATGATGTATTAGAATGTAGAATACTTCTTGTTACACACTCCTTGTTTTACAAATACATATCCCCATGATAGTTCATCGTTGTAAATTTATTTTCAACATTCAGTATTTTAATCTCATTATACACTATCTAATAATCTTTATCTAATCTATTCACCATTTACATTTTCCCTCCATGTCTAAAGCACATTGATACCATCCAACTCTCCCTCTCCCCTTTATGAAACACAAGGTTCTGATTCATCATACATCCGTAGCTCATTCCATTACGCCCTGCGGTTCCCTTCACAGTTTCAATTGATATAACACATGAATGCGCCTTTTTACGGATCCTTTGATCCATAGTTCTTCCATTTAATACTTTTCTTATTTATTCATTTTTATCATATTATAGTAATTTTTGCCTAGTTCATCATGTGATTTTCTATATTGAGGTATGTCGACTGCACTCAATTAACATGCGCAAAATCAGTTGCACAATCACATTAAATACATTGATGCAATTAGCACACAGTATATTCCTTCATGCATATCCTTGATCTTACTAAAACATATATAACAGCAGAACATGGGTTTTGTTACATTATTGCTCTAAACTTGTGCTTAATAATTAGCACTTTAATCTCATTCTGCATGTTCTATTACTTTTGAAACAACCCGGTTCCCCTCCGTCCTTTTCCTTCACGGTTATACGTCCATTGAGAATATTAAAACCCCTTTTTCTTCTCCCCATTGATAGCATGAGACTTACACTCACTATATATTCGTAATTCATTATTCTTTTTCCTGTGGTCCTCTTTGTAGCTCCAATTGATATAACACATGTTCTGTTTATAGATCTACTCACCTGTGTCTTTTCTTTGATTTAATATTTATATGTATTTTTATTATATTTTCACCATATTTTTTATCATGTGCCAATTCCTCTTCTATATTTTTTCTTTTTTAATATATTATTGTTTTACAAGTATTTTATTTTATTTTATTCGCATGTCTTAAGTTTGTTTAACATCTTATAGTTCATAAACTTGTATCTAAGTATTTTTATATTACTTTATAGATATTTATTAGTATTATTATCATTCATTTTATTCCCCTTTTATCTATTTTTATGTAATTATTTATTGATTTTTGGTACATTTGATGTTTTGTCTTTCATATATTATTTGTTCTAATTAGTGATTATATAGTTTTTCCTTTCATAGCCATTATATAGTGCTACGACTCAATTGTCTTTAAGAGACAACCTCATCAACTACGGCGCTATCAACATATAGTGCTTTTTACCAAATTGTCTTTATGAGACATCTCCATCCTTACAATACTGGTATGTTATTATTCTATTACATTTATTCGGATTTATATACTTTTATATATTTTACATATTTATTCAATGGCTTCATTATTATCATATTTATTTGTTTAATATACAACTTTACCTATATTTATTTATGTACAGAATTGTATTCACGTTTTTTACCAATTTGTGTTTATTTGCTTTTTATAATATTTTAGTTCTCTGTCTCGGCCCTCGTTTACTTGATTTGATTTAATTAGATATTGTCTAATTGATTTTATTTTATTTTATTGTACTGATCTTTATTATTATTATTATTTTGTTTTATGGTTTTTGACTCTCTTCTCTGTCCTCTGGTTGGTCTAAACGTAACATTTACTAATATATTAGTCATTTTATTGTTCTAATATTTTCGTTACACATTTATTTATTTATTTATTTGTTTTTATTGATATATCATATTATTTATTGGATTTATATGTTGTATATCCATTGTATAACAATGTTTGTTTTAACTCATGGTAGCTGTATGTCCCCCGAAGAAGGCGTAAGCCGAAACGCGTAGGGATCATCTTCAATAAAGCAGTCTGGTCCAAACCTCCTTCCGTCTCTTGCTCCGTTTGTTCCCCAGCGCTGGGTACAGGCCATGTAGGTAAATGGGCCCCAGTTGCTCAGCCAGCTGCTGCTCCAGGGGTGACAGGGCAGGTCTGGTCGGTCCACCCCCACCAGTGGCCTTTACATGGCATCTCTCCTTGGACATGTGTGCACGGACCCCACGCTTGATGTCACTGTAGCGTTTTCTGATGCTCTCCAGGTCACGGTGAGGGTCACCAGCCTCCGCCACAGCTGCACGGACTGCCTCCCACACCATGGTCCATGTGCTCAGTGTTGTTGTACTGCTGAGACGCCCGTAGAGCACATCAAAATGCTCCAGCACTCTAGCCATCAGGATGTCATTTTCCTGCTGGCTGAATTGCAGGGTTCTCTTCCTTGTCTCCTCTGGCACAGGCCTCCTCCTCCTCTTCCTATCTGGTGCCCCCTGATGGCCCTGCCACCTCCACCTCTGCCACATGCATTGCGGGAGCCGCTGGGGACTGCTGGCTGAGTGTTCCCCCACCCTGTTCGCCAGTTGTGTCTGAGCCATGCATTAGGTTCTCCTCTCTCTCTTCAGATTGCCTGTTGCACATTTCTCCTCCACCGCCTTCTGTCCGCCTATTATACACCCTCGGCCTTCTGCACATGATGACGCGCCTTATGCATGCGTGGGGTGCGGTCTTACTTGCATTGTGCGGCATGGCACATTGCGGGGTTCCGCATGCATAGGGCAGGTCTTGTGCTCATTGTGCAGCGCGGAGCGTTGCAGGATTCCGCATGCGTAGGGCATGGAGGTGCATACATTACGCATGCAGGACCATGGCCTACGCATGCGGAACCCTGCAACATGTCATGCACATGCGCAATGCATGTTGCATATGCGTAGGTGGCATGTTGATGGTGCGCGCCCGTCTCTGCATATCTTATACATACAGGGCATGGAACGCATTGATACACCACTGCTGGTGTGTGCTGCTGCATGTACATGTGTGTTGTGTTTGTTCAGATCATTTGCCACGCCACACACCATATTTAGCATATGTCTTTGCTCTATCTGATGTCCATGATGGCTCACATTGTGATTGCTGCATGTGCGATCCAGGCATTGGATGGCAAGGTAGAGCTGCGGTTGCCTGAAGAGGGAGATGGGGTCCATGGGAGTGTGGCACAGGGCATGGGTGCAGTCCGTTGCAACACAGACTTGTAGCTGGGGAGGCTCCACAGGCAGGGGTTGTGCAAGCATGGCGCCATAGGCATGCCAAGGTGCGCCATCGCCAGCCTTGCCTCTACAGGCCCAGGGCCATGCTCCAGGGCATGCATCAGGGCCGGCCCGTCCATTGAGCAAGAATGTTTTTTGCACAGGGCCCCGCGTTTCAGGGGGCCCCGCGCAAAAAACATTCTTAAGCATCCCAAGTTAAAAAAAAAAAAAACCGGCTGCTTCTGCCGCGGCAGCTTCAAGAGCTCTGCCGCGGCAGCATCAAGAGCTCTGCCGCGGGGCCCCCCCCCTGCCCGGCAGAGCCTCCGTGCATCTTCAGCTCTTCACGTCCAAAACGCGGGCTTCTTTCAGAGCCGCGAGAGTTTCTTTTCTCGCGGCTCTCTTAATCCCGCGGGGCTGATGGGATTTCCCATCACCCTCGGCGGGATTAACAGAGCCGCGAGAAAAGAAACTCTCGCGGCTCTGAAAGAAGCCCGCGTTTTGGACGTGAAGAGCTGAAGATGCACGGAGGCTCTGCTGGGCAGGGGGGGGCCCCGCGGCAGAGCTCTTGATGCTGCCGCGGCAGAGCTCTTGAAGCTGCCGCGGCAGAAGCAGCCGGTTTGGGTTTTTTTTTTATTTTAATTTGGAATGATAGGGGGGGGTGGTTAGGACTGGTAATGGCTATGGGAGGGGGGGGAGGCTAAACTGGAAGTAGGCTGATGGGAGGGGGAGGCTAAACTGGAAGTGGGCTGATGGGGGGGGTGGTGAGGACTGGTAATGGGCCAGGGGGGTGGGGTGGTTAGGACTGGTAATGGGCCAGGGGGGTGGGGTGGTTAGGACTGGTAATGGGCCATGGGGGGGGGAGGCTAAGACTGGAAGTGGGCTGATGGGGGGGGTTAGGACTGGTAATGGGCTATGGGGGGGGCTAAGTGGGCTGATGGGGGGGTTAGGACTGGTAATGGGCTATGGGGGGGCTAAGAGTGCTCATGGGGGGTTTGGACTGGTAATTGGATATGGTGAGGGCGCTAAGGCTGGAAGTGGGGGGGTAGGACTGGAAATGGGCGTTTGGGGGGGGTTAGGACTGGTAATTGACTATGGGGAGGGGGCTAAGGCTGGAAGTGGGGGGGTAGGACTGGAAATGGGCTGATGGGGGGGTTAGGACTGGTAATGGGCTATGGGGGGGCTAAGACTGGAAGTGGGCTGATGGGGGGGGTAGGACTGGTAATTGGCTATGGGGGGGGCTAAGACTGGAAATAGGCTGATGGGGGGGCTAGGACTGGAAATAGGGTGATGGGGGGGTTAGGACTGGTAATGGGCTATGGGGGGCTAAGACTGGAAATCAGCTGAAGCGGGGGGTAGGACTGGTAATTGGCTATGGGAGGGGGGCTAAGACTGGAAATAGGCTGATGGGGGGCTAGGACTGGAAATAGGGTGATGGGGGGTTAGGACGTAATGGGCTGATGGGGGGTTAGGACTAGTAATGGGCTATGAGGAGGCTAGGACTGGAAATGGGCTGAGTGGAAGGAGGGCTTGAACTGCAAATAGCTGATGGGGACGGGGGCTTGGAATGGAAATGGGTTGTGAGGGGGAGGGAGCTAGGACTGGAAATGGGTGAGGGGGGGGCTAGGACAGGAAATGGGCTGATGGGCTAGAATAGGACTGGAAATTGGCTGTTGGGGGGTGCTAAGATTGGAAATGGGCTGTGGTGGGGGTTTGGATTGAAATGGACTCATGAAGGGGCTAGAACTGGAAGTAGGCTCATGGGGGGCTTGGATTGGAAATGGGCTGAGTGGAGGGGAGCTAGGATTTGACATGGGCTGATGGTGGGGCTAGGAAAGGACTAGAAATGGGCTCATGGGGGGCTGGGATTGGAAATGAGCTGATGGAGGGACTTGGGTGGGACTGCAAATAGATGGGGGAGCTAGGACTGGAAATGGGCTTATGGGGGGCTAGGACTGGAAATGGGCTGATGCGGGGACTAGAAGGGAGCGGATGCTGGGTGGGACTGGAACTAGAATGGAGCTGATGTTGGGGGAGGATTAGAATGGGATGGAGCTGGGAGAGTGAAATGGAGAGGGAAAAAATATTTTGTGTGGGAGGGAAGACAAATCTACAATTGTCCGGATATTGGGAGAGTAAGTGGGGATTGAGGATGGAGGGGTAAAATTTGAGTGGATGAAATAGGAATGAGGAAAGAGCAAAAAGGAGAAAGATTAGTATGTTAAAGCAGATGTAGAGAGAGAATGGAAAAAAACTAGAAGAGAGAAGAAAAGACAAATGGACAGCAGACGATGAAGAATTAGCGGAAGACACGAAGAAACCAGAAGAAAGTGGCTGGAGCAATTGCAGCTGAAAAAAATGCACAAAAGGTAGAAAAATATCTCTTTATTTTGAATTTATTAATTGGAATATGTCAGCTCTGGGAAATGTGCATCATTAACGTCTGCGCTTTGTTTAGTACAAGAGCAAATTAATGTATAGTTTTATTTCTACAGTGTTGTACATTCCAAGTTTGGCTTTTGGGATTCCCAGTTTAATTATTGTCTTCCTGTTTCTAAATTGTGATTCCTTGTTTGGTGATGGTCTATGTTCTGCATGTGTAACTGAGCTGAGGTATTCTGTTTATGTAATTCCTATTTGACATTGCCACTTGTTCTCTTTCCCCAGTAGGTCATGTATTGTTGTTCTCTGAAATGTATTGGTTTAATATTTGCAGCGTTTCCTTTTGATAGTTAGGGTATGGTGTTTTATGAGTCCTGGTAGTGCTGTTAGGATACGGCGGGTTTGCTATGGGTTCTAAATGGGCAGTGTTTATTTATTTATTTATTTATTTATTTAGACAGTTTTGTATACCGCCTTATCCTTCAATCAAAGCGGTCACAACACAATTGGGGGATACATTTAACACACAGGGATATGAGACACATACACTAATACTTACAGGGAACATGGGCAGTGGAGGGTTAAGTGGCTTGCCCAAGACCACAAGGAGCATCTGTGGGACTAGAAACCCCAGTCCTTCCGGCCCAAGGTTGCTGTCCTCTAGTGGGATTTGAACCCCCGACCTTCCGGCCTGAAGTACCTTGCCCCAACCACTAGGCTACTCCTAGTGGTAGTACTTCTAGTGTAGTACTCCTAGTGTAGTAGTTCCTAATGTGCCTGGCGGTTGGTATTGGATTATAGTAATGTAGAAGTCTTTTAGTCTTTCTTTATTCATACACTCATTAAGAGGCATGTTTACTAAAAGTTCGTGTATGGTAACATTATGCAAATATTTATGCAAATGAGGCCCCTTATGCAAATGAGGCCCCGCACCGAGTCTCCGCACATGGCCCCGCACCCCCCTTGGGCCGCCCCTGGCATGCATGATGACCAGGCCATCTCCCTCTACTATCTGAGCACAGGGGCTATTAGCGAGCTCTTTGAGGATCTCAGACCTGATTTTGAGCTCCAGACTGGCCGGTCACGTGCCAAACCGGGTTTGGTCAGGCTCCTGGGTGCCCTTCATTTCTTTGCCTCTGGCTGTTTCCAGTCATTGGTGGCCACAGTGGGTGGGATGAGCTGGCCCACCTTCTCACGCTGTCTCCACCAGGAACTGGAGGCCATGATCAGCTGGGTAAGGAATTACATTGCAATTCCTAACAATAAGCAACAGTGGGGGGGGCCCTGAACCTGGCCTTTGAGAACATTGCAGGGATACCACACATGATGGGAGCTATTGATTGCACACATGTTGCCCTGGTCCCGCCCAGAGACAGGGAGGCAGTATTCCGCAACCGCAAACACTACCATTCCATGAATGTGCAGGTTGTATGTGATGCAAATATGCATATTCTGAATGCGGTTCCTAGGTTTGCAGGTCAAACCATGACTCCTATATCCTGTATCACTCGGCACTATTCCACCAATTTGAGAGTGGACAATATGAGGACTGTGTCCTGCTGGGTGGGTATTTCTCATCTCTAACATGCACATGGTGTTCCTGTGTCCTAGGGTGCTCATCAACTCTCACGGATGGGCCAGGGTCAACTGTGTTTTTTTTTTAAAATTTTTAATTTTGACAATAAACCAAGCAACAGCTTGTACAGAAAAAAAATAACACTTGCAATAATATACAAAATAAGAAACCATTTCAGAAGAAACATCATAAGCAAGAATTATAATTAGCCCTCAAGGGGGGAAGCAGCCTATGCTAACAGCGGAAAAACCGCACATAAAGGAAACAAAATTAAAGGAAAAAAAGATGAAAGCAATGAGCAAAGGATCATATACTACATGGATGAACACACTTAAGATTACCTTAAACCACTCAGGGAGAAGGAGATACAGGAAGATGGGAACTTAAGAAAGCAGAGAGGTCCTCGGGAGAAAAGAAAATATATTTCCGACTTTTATACAAAATTAAACATTTACAGGGAAAACGTAACATAAAAGATGCACCAATACGAGTAACCCCAGGCTTCAATAACAAAAAGGCTCTCCTCCGCCTCTGTGTCTCCCGTGCAACATCTGGAAAAAGATGGATTTTTTTCCCATAGAACAAACTAGCTCGTTTTTTATGAAACAGCTTGAGCAGCCATTCTCTATCTGAGGAGAGAGCTAATGTAACTAACAAAGTGGAAACTGTCATGTCCTCTTCTTTGGGAGTACGAAGCACATCTGAAATATTCAGAAAGTCCGGATCCAACAATCCATCAGAAGCTTTCCCTTCTCTCTTCCCAACGGGAAGATAATAGATTTTCGACACTGGAGGCATCAAATCTGGAGGAACCACAAGAATTTCCTGAAGATATTTCTTAAATAGGTCCAATGGAGGTACTCCAGCAACAATAGGGAAATTTAACAACCGAAGGTTTGATGCACGGACCGCATTTTCCAACAACTCTGCTTTAGCTCGGAGAGAAATATTGTCCTTTACCAAAGAAGCAGTTAGGTCTGAGACTCTTTCAAGCTTCTGATCAGAAACTAATTGCTTAGCAGTAACTTCCTCAACAGCAGTCTGCAATGATTGCACAGAACCCTCAAGGGAAGAAATCCTTTCCAATGACAATGCCAGTTGGTTACCCACCATCGTGGACAAATGAGAAATGGCGTCCCAGATACTGTCCAGGGTCACTGAGTCGGGGTGGGCCAAATTCAAAGAGAAAGCCGAAGCCAAAGTTTCAGTTTCAATATGACCCGTTTTCCCCTTCAATTCTAAAGAAGAAACTTCCACAACCTGAGTGATATCCACACTGCTCGATGTTGGAGTTACCGCTGATTCAACAGCCCGAATCTCTCCAGTCTGACCTCCGGTGACTGCTGGCATTGAGTCCCGCTTCAAGGCCGCAACTCCCACCTCTCCGGAAAGAGATGCAGCATCACTCAACAACCTTCCAACCGCTGGCGCAGGAGGAGCAGGAGGATCCCGTCCATCCGGGGAGAGAGAGATATCCAGGGCAGGAGACGCCGAACCGGAATCCGACAGTCTCAAAGCCCTCTCGAATCCCCTGAATCTTATCCTTTGAGAGCCGCACAAACCGATCCATAGGCCCCTCACCAGTGGGTAGCTGCTCCGCGGGAGGAGACTTAGCTTTACCCTTCCTCTTAGGCATATTCAGCTAAAACTACACTGCCGCCATCTTGGAAGAAAGCCACTCTCAACTGTGGTTTTCTGTGAGAGCTTTCTGACTGCATATCCCTTGTGACACACATGGCATGCCCTGATGCAGATCTGACTCATTTTCGGGGAACATTCAGTACACTGGCCGTCAGACAGTGGCATATCACTGCCCAGGCATTGTGTGATTTACGGGGTCCCATTGGCAATTATTACATCTACACCCTTTGCTTTGTGTTGTGGTGGTGGAGCACTGACCGTGTTTGGGGCTGTGCCCACTATCACACCATGTCACTGTCTCCGGGGACATGTATACATACCTTTGTGGGTTTCTACATATGTGTGTCATGGGTCTTCTGGGTGTCTCTGCACACATGTGGTTTCCATTGGTATTTGGTACTGCTGTTCTGTTGCAAGGGCCTTTTAGACAGAGAACTTATGGGCACATGTGGTGTGTTCATTATATGGTGGTGTGCAACACCTTTCGGTTGACAACTACGGCTCTCAGCCTCAGACTAATCATATACACAAATGTACATCTGTCTGCCTTTGTGGTTTGTCCCTAGTTGTGTGTGTGTGCAATCTGTATATGTGTGATAACTTGTGGGGGGGTAGATTTGCTTCATGATTTATTCCTGTGGTACCGTGTGTTGGGAGCCCATTTACCTTTCACCATTGTGACCAATTTATGTTGTTAGATTTGTGTTGACACATTACAACACACATGTATGACTCATGTATATCAACAGTGTTTTGTCATTTCTGCCATCTTGACTGGACTCCTCAGGTATATGTTGCTGTCACATCTGCTGTGTGTGAACAGTATCAAGGCCGTCACATGTTTGCACATGTGTGCATCTTTGCCTTGTCCAAGGTGCATTGGCATGTGTCTGCCTGATGCATTCATGACTGCCGCTAATGCCTTTCGGGTACAGGTGGTTGGTCATGTGTTTTGTGTGGACACAGATGATGTGTGTTGCCCTCATTACCCTTCCCAGGTGTTCTGTGTCTCAAACCTTCCGACACTGGCGCATAACTGTTTTGTGCCATCATGTACCATCATATGTGTGTGTCATTCTTTGTTCTGTTGTTGGTTTACACCTACATGCTTGTGTGTATGTGTATGCACATCGGTTCCTGATTGACCTTTCCATATTTCTTTCTAAAGGTGATGCAGGTTATAGGTGTCATTCCTGGTTGTTGACCCCTGTGCGTCTTCCACAGACATGTGCAGAGATGAGGTACAATGAGGTCCATGCCTCCAGCCACTCCGCCACTCAGTCATTTATCGAGTGCACCTTTGGCGTTTTTAAGAGTCACTTCAGGTGTCTGCATAAGACCAGTGGGGCCTTACAATACTGACCCATGACTGTGGCACAGATCATTCTGGCCTGTTGCATCCTGCACAACATTGCTCTCAGGCACAATATCCCAGTCAAAATTAATCCAGATCTGGAAGATGATCCTGTGTGCCATCCTATACATGCCTGTGGTGACACATGTGTGGGCACGGTGATCAGGCAACATCTGATTGATGATCTCTTCTCATGTAAGTCCTGTATATGTGGGGAAATGCATATGGGTATACATGTACATGCTGTCATGTATGTTCCAACACTACATCATGACATATGTATGTTTCACTTGTGTTTGTGACTCCACAGAATATGGTGTTGGACCTGCCTGGTGCTGTGGTGCAGAGAAACTGTGTGTACATCATTCAACATGCAGGAGACTGGGGTAGGTAGACATACAGGTAACTGTACTGTAGGGACAGTGCAGCATAGCACAGGTCTGATGTTATCTGTCCACTGCACATATGTTGTTGTACACCTCTTTGACATATGCCTCCATACCCCATATGTTCATGTTCGCATACATATCCCCATGTGTTCCTCACCAGTTCATGTGTTTCACCACTGTATTTGGGAGCCATCCAACTGAACTGGGTGTGTCTACAGGTCCTAGGTGTTGTGGTGGTGAACGGCATGTACATGATGGTGTCTGGCAGAGAGTTCCATAGTGTCAGAGCAGTGTAAGTAAAGGTTCTGTTATTGGTTATTTGCTTTGTTTTACAGATTGTGGATGGAATGGCAAGTATGTTCTGGTTGTTCTTTCTTCTGTTCCTAGAATTCTAGATGAGAGGAAGGAGGGTTAGATGTTATTGAGTAGTTTGAACGTGGTGATTATTGTTTTATGTTTTATTCTGCTCATTATCGGGAGCCAATGTAGATTCTTAAGAACAGGTGTGATATGTTCTGTGAGGCAAGTTTTGGAAATAATTCTAGCGGTCACATTTTGGGCTAGTTGTAAGGTATTGATGGTCTTTTTAGGGAGACCTTGCAGAAGCTGTTACAATAGTCCCAGTGTGGGGTTATAAGGGCCTGGGCGACTGTTCGGAAATCGCTAGGTTCTAAGAGGGGTCTGAGGTTGTGGTTTGTTCTTAGTTTAAAGAATATAGTACTGACTATTTTGTATGAGATGTCATAGTGAGGGATCTATCTAAAATGATTCCATGATTCCCAGGTATTTCACCTCCTGCTTTAATGAAAGTGTGGTGTTTTGTATGTTCAATTCAAGGGGGGGAGTGAAGCTTAAATTTCTTGTTGTGAACATAATTTCAGTTTTTTTTAAAGTTGATATGGAGATTGTTTTTACCCAGCCAGGATTCCGCCTCAAGAATGCAGTCAATCATATTGTTGTAAATGGGGGGGGGGGGGGGTATGTTTACAGGAGTAAATAACATAATATTGTCTGCATATATGAGATATTCAATGTTGTGTCTTTTGAGAATTGAGCAAATTGACTGGATGTAAAGGTTGAAGAGAAGAGCTGACAATGCTGAACCTTGGGGGACTCCCTGTTCTTGAGGAAAGGACGTGGAGGATTTGTGGTTAATTCTTACACATTGGTACCTATTGGAGATCCAAAAGCAACCTCAAAGAGTATAGATTTGAAAAAGAGCAGAGATGAAGCCTGACGCACAGAATCAGGAAGTTTGTTCCAGGAATAAGGAGCAGCAAGGTGAAAGGGCCGAAGTCTGGAGTTAGCAGTGGAAGAAAAGGGCAAAGAGAGGATTAAGCCAGTAGAAGAATGGAGATCACGAGGAGGGGTGTAGAGAGAGAGGAGAGAAGAGAGATAGTGTGGAGCAGAAGAATGAATGCATTTAAAGATTGTGTTAGTTCTCCAGGCAATGTGAAACCATATCTAAATTTTCTCTTTCCACGCAACTCTGATATACCGATATTCTTAATCTGCACTGTCTGATAGCTCGTCCTACGTAAATTAGATCACAAGGACAATATATTGCATATACCACAGGATCTGTAGAGCATGTTGTACAGTGCTTTAGTTCATATTGACAACAAGAATGAGGATTTGTAAATTCTTTAGCCTGAACACATATCTGACTAATCATACAATGTCTGCATTTATATTGCCCTCTCAAAACACCTTCCAATGTTCTTCCTTTATTTATTTATTTATTTGTACATTCTTTTATACCACTTCTTCCAGAGATCAGATGCGGTTTACAGGTAATATAACGAAAATAATAATGGAACTATTATTATTTTTGACAATGAACATTTTTAGAACAATTTAACTAATATACATAGAACAGTAGAAACAATTGGCAAGTTGATGCCCAACTTATGTAACTGATAGAAACAATTAACATCAATAACTATTTACAATGTGAAATTATTAAATGTTTATATGCTGGATGATTAGATGATACATTTGATGTAAATGTAGATGTAATAGAGAGGTGTGAGTATGAGATTTGTCTACATAGGAACTAAGTAGGATCAGTATGTGGTTGCCGGTCGGGGGTGAACTGATAATTCTGTGCATGATCGTGCTGTAGGCTGTAATAGTGCTGTGTAAATAGATAGGTTTTTAACTCCTTTCTAAATGCTTTAAGGTTCTTAATTTCTCTTAGTTCGACTGAGAGGCTGTTCCACAATATGGGTGTGAAGTATGAGAAAGCAGTGTTGCTAGTCTTCTGCCTTGATTTTCTAATGGAATCAGGTACTATCAGCATGTGTAGGTTCATTCTTCTTCTTGACCTGTATTCCTGGGGGGTATTATTAAGTGTTTCCAGATAGGACAGTGCTATATTGTTAATAAGCTTAAATGTTGTTACAATTGATTTATAGGTAATTCTAGATGGTACCGGAAGCCAGTGCAAGGTGTAGAGAATAGGAGAGATGTGGTCCAATAACTTTGCTTTGAAGATAATCCTTGCGGCGACATTTTGGGCCAATTGCAGAGTGTGCAGGTTTTTCTTAGATGTTCACACAATAGTGCCCTTTTACTAAAGTGCATTAGGTTTTTGTATGTGACACTCATTTAGCACTAAACATAATGTGCATTAGGTGCAAAGCCTCTGTGGTAACAGTCATGTTCTGAGCAGCTAATGTGTGGATGTGCCCCCTAATGCACAGCACAATTGTCGTGGGTGCACCTAACTCCCCCTTCTGAGATGGAATGGGTGCACCCTCACTAACTGCAACAATGACAGCCAGCACACACTAACTGCAATGCACTGTCCATACCGTCTCTGCCGCTAATCCGCCGATGCACCACACCAAAGCACAATTCACAGTGCATGAATCAGCATGCAGTTTCTGTCATGCCTTCATGGTAACATTACTGTGGACCCGAGAACATAGTCACCATGTGCAAAAAACGTGATAATTGCTTAGTGCAATTTAGTTCTTTCAGATTTTTATCTCTACTATAGGAAAACATAAATTTTTTGACCTTAAAATGTTTATGTACTTTTAAAATGTCTCAGTGTTTGCAAATCACTTTCAAGATCCTTGAAGTTAATGAAGAATGTCATGAAGCACATCCTTCCTTTTGATTTTCACTGTGTGTCAAATCCATATAGATCAAGAGTTCTCAACCCCGTCCTCGGGGCATGCTTAGCCAGTCAGGTTTTCAAGGTGCAGGAGTGGCAGGCCATGTGTATGCACGCATGTGCGAATTAAAGGCCCACCATGGCACTGAAGTGGCTGCAGTAAGCCATTACTTTGAAAAATTGTGGTGGGGTCACCATTTTGCCCCTTCCCCTGGGTGAAATAAAGGATGATAGGGGAGGGGTGGCACAGCATGGCACAGTGTGGGGGGGGGGGGGGTGAGTGGGCCTGCCTAGGATAGCAGAAAACCTTCGGCCAGCCCTAGGTCTTGAGATGTTGTTCTGAAGAAATCTTGATAGGGAAATGTGTCAACCACCTATAGAAGGTGGTAGAGGGGAAGACTGGCCATATTAGGCAACCCAATAGTCAGGAAACAGAGCTGTTTTACAGTATGATAATTAGCAAAAAGAATAGTTTTGAGCACAAGACATATCCTTACAAATGAACATTAGACTATTAAGTGCAGTTCACTATGATGTGCTTATAGAAAAGATCAGAGGGCAAGTGCTGAATATTTTTTGTTAAATTTATGCTTTATTTCATCTTGATTTGTTTATTTAAAATGAAATCACCAACAAGAAAAACACAAAAGAAAAAGAAAGAAAAAAATGAATGATGGGTCTGGGCCCTGCCAGTAAAGTTTAAAATAATATGTTTCCCAGTCACTCCTCCCAGACTGATGGCTAGCCAACTCCAGACCCCAGACCTCATGCGTTTCCCCATCTGTAACTTCAGTCACCCCTGCCTTCATGATCTTGTTTTTCAAATGCTGCTGGTCAGCACCATTTTAAATTCGTCATAGAAATGCAGCATAGCAATAACTCAAAAGAATATTGTCCTCAGGCCAGCTGCTGCTATTGTAACAACAACAATAACAAAAGCAGGACTGCAGGTCAGGAGCAACTGGACATCACGCCTTCCCCTTTAAGATCCACAAATGGGAAAGGAATGGAATGAAGCACCACCAGAGAAGGTTTTCCATGAACCAGGGGGAAGTTATTTTAAAATGAATTCTGGGGGATTTATTTATTTAATTTTTTTTGCAGGAATTATGGCTTCAGATTTTGATAATAAAAGTAAATGAAAAATGGATATGACTGAGGGGGGATCATGAGTGGGGTGGCACAGTTCAATAGCCAAGGCTGGTTCAGGGATATAAGGCTCCTTAGGCGAACCCTCATTCCTGCTGCCCCCCCCCCCCCTTGCTTCCATCTATGGTGCCAGTGCTCCTCCTTTCTGGGACCTGCAGCGGTGACAATGACAAGACAACATAAAGTGGTGCTTACAGGAGCCTCTGATCCACTGCACTCTGCTTCTGGGCTCTGAAAGGCCAGCCAGTCCTGCCTGCTCTGACACAGACGTCCTGTTTGCACGGGGGTGGAACTGGCTGATCAGAGCACAGCACAAACAGCACGCAGTGGCTCAGAGGCTCTGGTAAGCTCAGCTTTCCCATTTTATTGTCATTGCTACCACTGCAGGGTCCAGAGAGGTGTAGCAGCAACGCTGATGGTGGGAATGCATTTGTATAATCTAAGGGGTATGTTTAATAAAGTGCAGTAGCAGCTAATCCATGGAAAATCAGATAACGCAGGCATTTCCCCATGGTATCTGATTTTCCCATGGTACAGCTCCCTATGGGAGGGATTGGGATGGGATCAGGGTGGGAAATTGGGGCAGCCATGGTTGGCAAGCACCCGTGAAAAAGAATTTGCACAATGGCTGCCAAACTCAGGCCTGATAGTGCTGGCAGATAACGCCGCCTCAAGAGTTGGTATTATCTGCTGGATGCCCAATAATGCGGGCAATGCCGTGGAAGCAATAATTCCTTCCCATGCCACAATCAAGCCTCCCCCTCCCCCCACACACAATATTGTCAGTGCCACAGTGCAGCAATCCACACAACCAACATTATAAAAAAGTTATGTGTGTGCCCCTCTTAAGCACTGATCCACCCTGGCAGCTCCCAATCCTCATTTGGAGCAGCCCAGGAGGGATTGCTGCATCCCCAATTTAGAATACCCAGCTACCCAGTTGGCTAAGCCCCCTGCCTCACTCCTGATGCAGATTTAAAAGGTGGGGACCCAGAGGTCCCACCACCCTCCCACCTTCTCTTAAGAAAAAGTAAATCCCGGCTAGCTAGCCGACAAGGGGGGGCCCAGCGTCCCTTTACTCCCACTAACCTTACAATCCGTGGTGGTCTAGGTTAGGAACAGGGCAGAAGCAATCTTTTATGCTCCTGCTCCGTCTAGCAGCCAAATCAAAATGGCCACCACCATGCGGTGTTGCTCTCTAGCTTCTCATAGGGGGAAGCACTGCGAGATCGCGGTCATCTTTGATTGGGCCTATGAGAAGCCAGGAGAGAAGATCATAAAGAAAGTATAGACATGCTTTTCAAAGAACTGTTGATCTCTTCTAGCTGCTATGTTCAAGTGAAGAAGTGGTGCTTGGTTCACATAGTCCTGTTCAAATCCAGGCTAAAATCTCACCTCTTTGAGGCTACTTTTAGATTTGATCCCCTTAGTCTCCTGTTCACCTCTACTGTGCATCTTTACCATTCCCCCAGATACATATACTCCCCAGTTGTGTCTTACATGTCTCTGTACAGCGCTGTGTATGCCTTGTGATGCTATAGCAATGATAAGTAATAGTATTGCAGTAACAAAAGAGTTGGAGAACATAATGGATTTCTGAGCTGACAGTGGAGAGCCATTAACAGGAAAAAGAATAGTGACTGTGCTCTGAGCTTATTAATGAAACAGATGTACTAAATCAATCTCTCTTGTGGTAAGGTACAAATTTTACTTTACCACTGGGATGCTACGAAATGGTATCATCATGTAGTGATATTTTTGGAACTACTGTTACTTGGAGCAGAATGTGTCTAAGAAGTTCACTAATTACAGGGTCAATTATCCACATCGTTGTAGGAGAAGCTATGAAATAGCATTCCAAAATGTAATACATCTTGGACACAGTTTATTGCCAGATGAAAAAACAATAATGCAATCTCATTTGAGGAGAGTTTTGCATTTCATAAGAATGAAGTATATTACAGAGATTTTGCATGATTAAGAAGGGAAATTCATGTTGATACAGTACATTTTATGAGTCATCTGTACTTCCTAGTATCATTAATTAATGAAGAATTGGACAAAAAGATCTCTTAAAAAGGTTCTGAGAACTAAGGGAAAAAGATGAACATATATATTTTCTTTATCATACGTAAAGCAACTTTCTCGAATTTACGTTTAAAAATTGTAAATACTGATTTTGTTTATCCCTAAGTATGCACAGTACCACAATGTACTTGTGATATTTCTGAACAACTGGCCACACATATGTTTAACATTTGTAGAATATTTGCTGTAAGTCTTTAAAGCTGTATTTTATAGGTCAGCAGCAGCCAACCTGAAAGTCAACCCAGAAAGAGAAATAGGAACAAACCAATACATCTAATATCTTGAATGTCAGGAGAAAGGTTTTAAACTTGATCTTAGTAAACTGGATATACTGTAAATAGGATGTTGCCAAATTTTCAGCAGTTAAATATAATTCAGCATCAGAGAGCAACATGACTGCGATGGGCATCTTGTGCCAGTTCAAGTTGCCATTGAATGCTGAAAGATAAAAAATGATTGATTTACAGATGCTATAGTGATCATGGCAGGACCAACAGGATGGGAACAGCAGCCCCATGCAAGCTTAGAAGCCCCCACTGCATCTGGTGTCCATGGCATCAGCTGCTGCAACACTAGGCACTGATGTGCACTGTTCTAGGAGAGCTCCTGTCCAACAGGGGCAGGAAACAGCCCAGATGTGACAGGTGCCTATTGGTTTTTTTTAAGTGTCATCAAGTCAGTGTTGACTCAGCTACCTGTGGGTTTTATTGGCAATGTATCACCAGATGTAAATTGGCAACCTTTTCTTCTGAGGCAATGGAGAACAAAGTGACTTGCCCAAAGTCACAAGGAATGCCAGTGGGAATTGAACCCTTGATCTTCTGGGTATGAGACAGTTGCTCTAACCACTAGGCTACTCCTCCAACAGGTGCCTATGGTATACTGCAATTCTGCAGGAAACAAGGTGATTAGCAGAATACACTGCAGACAATACCTGCCACACACTGGCAGTGATGTGGGTCTGTGGCAAGGCCGGCAAAGACCATCTCTAATAGTGCAAGCTCTGGGGACCAAGTGTTGGGCAGCCATCCTCACGCTCATGGTGACCACTGAAACTGCTCAGTAGCACAGTTTGTGTCTATTCTGTGTTTGTAGCACACACTGTCAGTGTGTCGTGCTGAGATGATGTGATAGATCAGTGCATTCTCTATTTGATGATCAGCTGTGGACTGCTGTCCACATTTACAGTACCTCATGAATACTGGAGGGTCTAACCTATACTGGCATACACAGCAGACATTTTAGGCAGTGACCTGCAAACTCTGTGAATCCAGACATTGCTGTGCAGAGAGGTGTGGAGATGTAGCCTACTGGTTAGTGCAATGTCTCCATAATTTATTTATTTATTTACAGTATATACTATACCGCGCTTTTTTGTATCAGTGCGGTTTACAAATAACAGAAATATTGCCACAGACGAACGGCCATAGGCTTACATTATAACAGGATGGATAACTTGGGATAGAACAGGGGAACAATGTACAGTTGCTTTATAAACTATTTACAACATATAACATGCTGGCAAGGTCTGGTTTGTGTTTATGTAAGTCAAGTTATAGGAGTGTTAGAGTCCTCAAGAATAAGATGTGGTGTGGAGGATGGTTGCGTTAGATTAGAGTGGGAAAAGTGTAGGAGGAACAAATAAGGGGACAAGGGCTTTATTCCCACTTGCTCATTTTGGGCCTGTGTGCTACTACGGTCATTCCCCAGGCTCTGCTGTGACTTGCAGACACACATTCTTCTACTTTGTTATGCATTCTGGCCACACTTTGGGTCAGCAAATATGCTATTCCCCATCATGCCCTTCTGTGAGCATGGTTTTATTGGCTCTGCTGCAGTCCATTGCAGGGGGTTAGACACTTTTGACCTGCAGATGTTAAGCACCTCCTTGGAGGCTTGGCGTAATAGTCATGGCAATAGCCAGGGAACCACGATACCAGTGTTTGAGCCCACTAGCACTCCTTATGTGACATTTAAATAAATAAATACATTTCGGAATGTGTTACTGTCACATTTTATGTCTGCTACAACCTTTATGGACTGACAACAGCTCCTTGTGACCTTGAGGAGGTCACTTAACCCACTAGTGGCTCAGCTGACTGCAGGTATGTACAGTCCCTGTTTATCATCTGACATTAACAATTTGTCGGTAATATGTACCCCGACATGACTGTACTGATACAGCGGTATACTAACAGGCAGTTATATGCATACAGCTGTAACCTACATGTAAAACATGAGTCATGTATGACATCATGATTGTGACTGTACAGCTTTGGCTCCATCACATCTCTGCAGTACATGTGGACACATTCTACTCCTTGGATAGCCACCTGCAGGTATCACCTCATGTGTGCCCAATTTGCCCAGTTTGGATGACACCTGTGCAGTTGTTGTCTGCATATTTGTCTGCAGTGTTGTATGGTGGTTGTATGGCTGGGACAGGTGTGAGATCCACAGGTCTGGTATGAGGCCTTCCATGTGGCACTGACACACATTTTCCCACACAATAAAAATATGTTGAGAATGGCACCTACTGTATGGCATATCAGTACTGCCATCCCATACCACCCTCCCCTCTGCCACCATCCTTCCTTCAGCCCATCCATCTGCCTCTGTTGACTGTGTGCAGTCAAGTCTTCTTATGCAATCTGCTACACCATGGTCTACACAGGTACTCTTTCCACATTTTGGCTATTCAAGCATGCCTCTCCTGTGCCTGATCTGCACATCAGCACTCCTGCTCTGTCCTCGTTTCACTGCATATATTCTGCCACTTCTGACTCTGCTGGGGGACACGTCTTCCCATCCTATGCCATACACTGATATTGTGCCATTGTACATTGCCACCCCGCAGTGCATTGGTACAGCTGCCTCCCACATGTTCGTTCAAATTACTGGCTGCCACTTTTGCATTGACTTTCCTTGATGCTTCCTTATGGAGCATTAGAGTGACAGTCATTTTCAGACGTTAAGGTGCATGCTTGACACCTTAACGCATGATGTCCTATTAAAACACGTTAAATGACCCATTGTGTCCTTAATGGTGGAATGTCTCCTACCCACCCAGAGCCCTTTACACATATAAAACACCTTATCACTGCCTTTACAGTAACTCCTGCTACTTTAATGCCCTTTAGTAAACATTCCCCTAATCTGCATACAGTGACCCATCAACCAATACTTCTGCTGATTTTGCTACCTCTTTAACAGTAGTAATATTTACACCATTGGTTCATTCTCCCATCCATGAGAAAGGACACATGTTGGATCTGGTGGTCCTCTTGGGGGTTAGTTTGACAGAATCATAAGGTGAAGGCATTGAGATAATGAACTAATTATTCTCTAATTAAATGTTTCATAAACTGTGACTTAAAGTAGGCAGGCAGACCCTATAACAATCTCTAAAAAATTTGAGACAAGAAAAACGTGTTAAGGATTTTTTATAAACCCTAGAATACCCTCATGTGCATGTAGAATGTGAATTTAGCAATGATCTTAGTCAAAATCATTCCAGTTTAAAAAAAAAAAGCTATATATATTTTAGTAATAAATGTTTATGATTATTCTGGACTCTAAAGTGCCTAGGTGGAAATTAGAATGGAAATGGTATAAGTATCACCTGGAAGAAGACAGGCCAAAGTGTAGAGCCATAATAAAGACATCAAACTCAATCAAGGAATTATTTGTAATAGTGATTGGTCTACTATAGCCCTGTTACAACAAAGTCGGGTTAATCATTCAAAACTAATCTGCAATGACCTTATTTCCTTTTTTATAAAAATAAATTAAGGGTCTACCTAAAAACCCTAAAGTGGATTCTGTGATCCTTCTGCAGGGTGACCTAAGACTGCAATTTTGGATTTGCCAATATCTTTAGAAAGCAGAACTCTTTTAGTTTGATAAACAGAGAAAGGTTGAACAGATTATAAACTGCCTCTGACCAGCATTCTTTCTTCTTAGGCATGTCCCTCACAGTTAGTTAAGCTGATAAATCGGGGCTTTAGAAAATAGATTATTAAAATTGTGATCTCCTCTCTTGCAAACGGGGTAATGCCAACAGCCTTCAAAAATGCTGTGGAGCCTCTTTGTTAAACATATTTTCCTTGATTAGAATAAACTAGAAAAAATGCCAAATGTGAAACATCCATTTTTTGGAAAAAGATCATAGAAGAGGCTGAAAAAATGAGACTGGCTTGATCCATGTGAATCTGGATTCAGACCTGTATATAACATGGAAGCACTTCTCATTGCATTGATGGATGATCTTTGCAAGAACTATGATAAGGGCTTTGCTCTGTGTTGGTGTGGCATTTGCACAGTAGATCATATTGTTTTGTTATTGCAGCTGGTAGAAAAAGGCAAAGTATTAGCTAGGGATATGCTTATGTTTCAAACAAAACAGGGTATTTCAACACAATATTCTGCTTCATTTCTTTTTGAAAATGAAATGAAAGAAAAAGTAAATTTAATGCATTTCTCATTTTACTTAGAAAGGCTGGTGGATTCAGCTTGCATAACTCCCCCACCCCTCCCCCACATAAGAAAACAGCATTGCTATCCAAAACAAGCCTCCCTAACTATAGAATGTCCCTACATCACTCCACCTCATCTCACCTCAACTCTTATTTTATTCATAAGTAAAATAAGGCAGGGTGATCACCAGTAGCTCTCACCCCACCACAGCCATTTTGCAAAATGACCCTTGTTGACATGAGACTGATGCCATTTTGTTGTATGGCAGACTCTGAAATACAACTTAAGAATTTGGGAAGTGCCATTATGGATCACACTCAAGTTCCATCAAACCCAGTGTCCTGCATCTGACAGCAGTCATTCAGATAATTCAGATCATAAGTAAGTTTAGAACCTAAGAACTGTCATATTGGGTCAAACCAAAGCTCCATTAAGTCCAGTATCCTGTTTCCAACAGTGGTCAATCCAGGTCACAAGTACCTGACAAATCCCAAAAGTAGCCAATTCCATGCTATCTAACCCTAGGGATAAGCAGTGGTTTTCTCTTGGACTACATGAATAACAGTTTATGGACTTTTCTTCCAGGATTTTGTGTAAACCGTTTTTAAAATCTAGCTATACTACCTGCATTTATCATATCTGCTAATAATGAGTCCCAAAGACTAATTATACATTGCAAGAAAAAATATGTTCTCCTATTTGTTTCAAATACACTACTTTGTAGCTTTATTGTATGACCTCTAGTCGATGTAATTTTTGAAAGAGTAAACAATTGATTTGCATCTATTCATTCCACTCCACTCAGGATTTTAAAGACCTCTATCATATCTCCTCTCAGTCACCTGTTCTCCAGGCTGAAGAGCCCTAACCTCTTTAGCCTTTCCTCATAGGAGAGTTGTTCCATCGCCTTTAACACTTTGGTTGCTCTGACCACTTCTTCTGACAACTTAGACTACCAGCTTAATTACACATCTAATGAAATACTACTGACTTTGTTTCTCTTTGGACATAAGACCATAAGATTTGTCATACTGGGTCAGACCTAAGGTCCCTTGAGCCAATATCCTGCTTTGAACAGTAGGCAGTCAAAGAATAGACCGATTCCATGCTGCTTATCCCAGGAATAAGCAATGGAATTCCCCCAGACCATTTTAATAATGGTTTATAGACTTTTCCTTCAAGAGTTTGTCCAAACCTTCTTTAAACCCAACTATACTAAAAACGTTTACTACATCCTACAGCAAAGAATTCCAGAGCTTAATTGCGTGGTGAGTGAAAAATTATTTTTTTCTGATTTATTTTAAATATACTGTTTTGTAGCTTCCTTGCATGTCATCTAGTCTTTGTACATTGTGAAGGAGTAAACAACCAGTTCATTTTCACCCATTCCATTGCCTTCATCGTTTTTTAGATTTCTGTCAAATCTTCCCTCAACCATCTCTTCACCAAATTAAAGAGTCCTAACCTCTAATGCCTTTCTACATAAGGGTACCCTTCCTTCCTTTTTATCATGTGAGTCACCGCTCTCTGTACCATTTCTAATTCTGCTATGTCTTTTTCTAGATGTGGTAGCAAGAACTGCAAACAGTGCTCAAGGTGTGGTTGCACCATGGAGTGATACAGAGGCATTATGTTATTCTGTGTTTCACTCTCCATTCCTTTCCTTATTATTCTAATGTGTAGCTGGGTTTAAAAAATCATGACTGGGGCTTCTAAAATAATGCCCTTTATATATATTTTATTTAAAATTGCTAACACCTTTTAGTTTTGAACAAAGAAGTTGAAGCAAATAATGCAGGGCCTAATATACTAGAGGTATGTCTTATCAAGGAAATCTGATTAACTTCTTTGACTGGGTGACCAGAGACTTGGATCAAGGGAGAGTTCTAGATTTGATATACTTAGACACTATTTCTCAGGGCAACTTACAGATAAATTGAGCACTCTAGGGATGTCCCTTAAGGGACCAATTGGGTTAGAAACTGGTGAGAGGCAACAAAGGGTACAGGTAAATGGAGTTCATTCTGAGGAGAAGGACATTATCAGAGTTGTACCACAGGGATCGGTCCTTAGTCTGATTCTTTTCACATTTTCATACATGTTATTGTGGAAGGGCTGTTAGGTAAAGTTTGCCTCATTGTGGATTATAACAAAAGGTGCAATTGTGTAGACATTCAGAAAGGTGTAGATAAAACGATGAGGGATCTAGCAAAGCTTGAATAATGCTCAAGAATTTGGCAGCTGAGATTTAATGCTAAAAAATGTAGGGTCATGTATTTAGGCTGCAAAAATTCAAGGGACTATTAATGTATAGAGGGTAAAGTACTTCAGTCTACAAAGAAGAGTGGGATCTCAAGTGATTGTTTCTGATGATAGAAAAGGAAATATTAAAACTAGAAGGATTTTTTTTTATTTAACTGTTTATTGAAACCAAACATCCAACAAAATCCAAACACCATACAGTACAAGGTATCAAACCCTCCACCAAGCTAACCACTTCACCTCCCTGCCACAAACTCCACCACCCTTAAACACGAAAAACGTACCTTGCAATCCGTACAAACCTCTTTTCCACAACACAGAACTTTCCCTCATTTTCTACTTTCCCCCTCCCCCCTCTTCAACCCTCCCGCCCCCCCCCCCCACTTAAACTCCACCATAACTCCCCCCAATGCACCTCAAACTTCTCTGTCCTCCCCCTGCATGCCACAGTTAATTTTTCCATCAGGACCACATTCCGCAATCTACTTTCAAAGGACGCCTCCGACGGCGTGTCCCTCTGCTTCCAGGCCGCTGCCAGCTAGCAACGTGCCGCACATAGACACACCACCACTATACGCCCCCCCTGTTGTCTCTCCTCCTCCCACCAAGACAGCAAATAGATACCCGGTTTCAGAGCCACCTTCAACCCCACTGTCCGCCGTATCCACTTCTGAACCCTGCTCCAATACTCCTGCACCTTAGCACACCCCCACCAAATATACAAAAACGTGCCGATCTCCCCACATTCCCTCCAACAATCAGCTGAAGCCCCCGGGAACATCCATGCACCCTATCTGGCGTGTAATACCATCACAACATAATCTTATAGCAATTCTCCCTTATACTACTAGCCATCGGGGCTTTTTTCACCTGGGCCCACACCACATTCCAATCTTTAGCCTCCATCGTCTCCCCCAACTCTTTCTCCCAATCCTGCATATATTTAAACTTCCCACCCTTACTTCCCACACCCCCATATATAACTCTGAGATCAACCCCCTTCGGGCTCTTTTCCCCACCCAGATAGCCTCCAACATGGACAGCCTCTCCACCAACCCCCCTCTCCTTCTAAATCCCGCATAAAATGCCTGACCTGCATATACGCAAATCTATCCGTCCCTTCTAACCCATACAATTCCTGTAGCTTCTCAAAACCTATCACCTCCCGCTCCTCCATCAGCTGGAAAAAGCACTCCAGCCCTTTAGATGTCCAGTGGTCAAAGCACCCCCCTTCCCACCCAGGTCGGAACTCTCTCCACCCCCTCTACGGAGTCACCAGTGAGAAATCAGACCCCCTTGCCCTCCGTGCTTTCGCCCAAACCCCATCCCAGACCCCCGCCACCACTCTCATTCCCGGAGTTCCTCCCCCCAAACCCTTCCGGACACTAACAGGCGCCCACAACCAAGCATCTAGTCTTCCCCCCTTCACATAAGTTCGCTCCAGCGCCACCCCTGGCTTCACCCCCACTCCGCCCCACTAATCCATACTGTGGCTCAACTGTGCAGCCCTATAATAATCCTGTACATTAGAGACACCCAACCCTCCTTCCCCCTGTTTCGCATACATAACCTCCCTTGCTATCCTTGGAGGTTTACGTCTCCAAATGTATTGAAACACTTTCCTTTGCAGTTCTCTCAACACTGCCCCGGTACCTTCACAAGCAGCACTTGGAATAGGTAGAGCAACCGCGGAAGCACGTTCATTTTAACGCTCACTATCCTTCCCAACCATGATGTTTCATAGCCCATCCACCCCTCTAAATCCCTCTTAATACCCCGCAGGACTTTTGGATAATTTGCATTATAGGCCTCCTCATGCTTTACTGTGATCTGCACCCCCAAATACCCCAATGAGCCCTCCACCCATCTTACCGGGAATTCCCTTTTTAACCACGCCAACCTCTCCTTGGCCACCGATATATTTAGGACTTCCGTTTTATCCACATTCATCCTGAAACCCGAGACCCTCCCATATCTTTCTATCTCTCGCATAACCTCCGGCAGGACCCTCTGAGGTTCACAGATATACAAAAGTATGTCATCCGCATACAAGGATATCTTATGCTTCACCCTCCCCCCCCCTTTCTAACCCCACTATTCCCTCATTATCCCTAATCCTCTGTGCCAGTGGCTCCACCACCATGGCGAATAGCAACGGTGACATCGGGCACCCCTGCCTCGTCCCCCTCCCCAACTCGAAATCCCTTGAATAACTCCCATTAACCTTCACCCTCGCCCTGGGCCCAGAGTACAACCCCCCCCACCCATTTCAGAAACTTTGGCCCACACCCCATCTTAAACAGCACCTTCAGTAAGAAATCCCAATGCACCCTATCAAAAGCCTTTTCGGCATCGATTGACATGAGGATGCACTCTTCCTTCCCCTGTCTGACCTCCCACATCACTCCCATTGCCCGCTGTATATTATCCCCTGCTTGCCTCCCCATAATGAACCCCGTTTGATCTCCCTTGATCAGCCCCAGCATCTGCGGCGCCAATCTACTTAGCCAAAAGCTTGACATCAACATTCAATAATGAAATGGGCCTATAAGAACTACAATAAAGCAAATCCTTTTCCTTCTTTGGTAAAACGGTGATCCCAGCAGTAAGCATATCTTTGGACAACCCCCCATCTTCCGCTAACATTCCATTAAATACCCTACCCAGCACCCCTCCTATATCCTCAAAAAAACCCTTATAAAAACTCCCATCAATCCCAGGGGCTTTCCCCCCCGCCAACCCCTTAACTGCCCTCCCCAACTCCTCAACCGTAATATCATTCTCCAACAACTCCTGCAATCTTGGCAACTGAATCTCCTCCAAATACTGTTGTATGCCCCCCTCCTCTATCCCACCATCCTTCTGATAGAGGTCTTGATAAAACTGTGCGAACCCCTCCCTAATATCTTCCTCCTCCTTGCACACGTCCCCAATCTCTCGCTTAATTCGATAAATCAGGGAATGGACTTTCCTCTGCTTCAGTTTCCTGGCCAATAGCCTACCAGCTTTATTGCCCCATTCATAAAAGACCTGTTTCACCTGGTTCATCTGGAACGCTAAAAGATTGATCTGTAGCCTTTGTAACTCCCCCCTCAACCGCTCTACCTCCTTCTTCTCCCTATCCCTCCCAGACCGCTGCCAATCCCGTTCCACCACCTTCAACTGTTGCCGCAGCTCCTCCTCCCGTATTCTCCTCTCTCTTTTAAGTTTCTCCCCCCACATTATACACCTCCCTCTTATATATGCCTTCAACCCTTCCCACACCATCACTGTCCTCACCTCACCCGTATCATTCAGCTCTAAATATTCCTTGATTGCCCCCCTAATATCGGCCACCACCTCCCTCCTCCTCAGCAAACTCTCATTTAACCTCCAAAACCTCACCCCTTCTTGCCTCCTCCCCCTCAGTTCTACCCATACATCACTGTGATCCGACCATACCACCTGCTCAGTCCCCACCTCCCCCACCTTCCCCAGCCATTCCACATCCACCAGTATCAAATTAATCCTGCTTCAACTACCATGAGGGGCAGAATAAAACGTATATTCCTTCCTCCCCAGATTTCTAGCCCTCCAAACATCCAATAAACGAAAACGCTTCATCACCCGCTTCAACCCTCTCCTATTTACCCCCCCATTGTCCGTCCCCCTTGGGTGCCGGTCCAACCCCGGCTGCAACACCCCATTGAAATCCCCCCCAAGCAGAAGCTTCCCCTTTACCCCTTCAACTAGTAACTTCCCCACCTCTTTCCAGAAGAGTCTTTGATCCCATTCGGCCCATAAATTGAAACTATTGTGATAGCCTCCTCCCCCAATTTACCCCACACTCCACCACCCGACCCTCTTGATCCCGAAAGCTACCCTGGATTTGTACCCCGCAGCCCTCTTTGAACAAGATAGCTACCCCCCTCTTTTGCCCCCCCCCCCCGGGCGCAAGAGTAAAATTGTTCCTGAAACCTCCCGTGCTTAAGCCTCCCAATATCCCCCCACCTAAGATGAGTTTCCTGGATAAGCACCACATCCCAACCATTCCACTATATTTCTCTATACATTTGCCTGCGTTTAGAAGGTGAGTTTAACCCTTTTACATTCAAGGACCCAATCTTCACCATATTGGTCTGTACCCCTCCGCTACCACCCCCCTACCTCGAGTTATACCGAACCACTTCCTTCCCCCCTCTCAACCCTCCCCCTCCCCCCACCCCCCTGTCCCCTCCCCCCCACCCCCTTCTCCCAGCCCCCCTCCCCCTCTTCCCCCCTTCTGCCAGCCCTTCCACGTGCGTCATGTACTTATCCCGTTCCCCTCTCCCAGTTTCCATCCCTTAAAACCACCCCTTCCCCCACATACCCCACCATTATAACATTATTAAAGTATACAACCACATTAAAGTATACAACCATAAAGTATACCATAAAGTATACAACCATAAAGTATACAACCACACGCGACATATGATACAATTTGTATATAGTTACTATGTATATATGTTATAATAGTTTAATAATTCACTGTTTAAACTTTATACTGTTATCTGTACCTAGTTCATCTGTTCTATGTAAAATGACTTGGTATGATACTATCCATACCATATAACAAACTGTTCATTGTAAACCGCACTTGATACTTGTGAAAGAGCGGTATAGAAATAATTGTTAAATAAATAAATAAATAAATAAATTATAACATCCATTGCATTATAAACCCTGAAAAAAGTAAAACTTAATGGAAAAAGCAAGTCTTAATGCCCATCCAACAGCCGAGCCCCATTTCTGCTCTTCTTTTCGTTACCACCACAGGAACCGCAGTCCTTCACTCGCCCTCTACCGCCGCCGCACACTTATGCTCCTGTGAGAGATGTTTCAGCCGCTTCCCCTGCTCGTTCACCCGCTGCCACTTTGACCCGGCCTGGCTTATAGTGCCCGTGTCTTTACTGTCCAGACCTCTACTCCTCTCCGTCTGCTGCGGCACCTGATCACAGCCCAGCTCTTCCAGAGCCCGCCAAGCCTCCTCTGCCATCTTCACCTTCCGCGAGGCTCCCCCCACCGACAGCATCAACCCAAAAGGAAACATCCAGCGGTAGCACAAGTTCTTGTCCCTGAGAAACGCTGTCACATCCCTCAATTTTCTTCGCCTCTCCAACGTGCCATGAGACAAGTCATTGTACACCTCGACCTCACAGTTCTCCCACGCTATGCGCCCAAACTTTTGTGCAGCTGCAAGCACTCTTTCTTTGGTGGGAAATTTGCTCAAACAGACTATAATGTCTCTGCTCTCCTTCTCCCGCCTGGGGCCTAGACTCCGGTGTGCTCTCTCTATCCCGATCTCTTCCACCCTTTCCTTTGCGCTCCCAGCCAGCTTCAGGATATGCACACAAAGCCCCTTGACTACCTGACTGCAGTCTTTAAATTTCTCCACTTCAGGGATCCCCCGTATGCGCAGATTGTTTCGCCGAGCCCGGTCCTCAATTTCTTCAATCTTCTCTTGTAACTCCTCCTGCACTTTTACCAACTTGCTCTGCACCTCCATTAATTCTTGGAGCTCACTGGCCTGACTCTCCACCTGCTCCTCCACATCTTCTATCCACTGGCCCATGCTATTCATATCCTGTCTCATTGAATTGAGGGTCTCTTTCAAGTCCCCTCGCATGGCAAGCAGTTCCTCCTTCATCTCTCTCTTGAACTCCCGGAGCCATTCTTTCAGATCTGCTGCATCGTGCTCCAGCTCGTCTCCCACCGCACCATCGACCACGTTTTCTAGGCCCTCCATCTCCTCCGAGTCATCGGAATTCCTCCGAGCCCTTTCCACTTTGCGGGCGTAAGCCGACTGAAAGTCTGCCAACTTTTTCCGGACGGACATCTCCTCCTCCGCACCTGCTCTCCACACCACGCTCTCCACTGGGAACTCGCTTTATTTGCAAAATCAACGGGAATAGTACAGAGCTAGGCTACTCTGCAGCCATTTGCTCTCCGACATCACCAGAAGTGAAACTAGAAGGATTCTTGAGTGCAAAGGGAGAGGAATGGACAGCACGAAGAAGGAGTTGAAAGTGACTCAGTATAAGTCTTTGTTGAGATCTCATTTGGAGAATTGTGTGAAGTTTTTGGGAAGTCTGCTGCTTACCTTTTGGATTAACATCATGAAATCTGTAGACCTTTTGGGAACCTGACAGGTAGTTGTGCCTTGGATTGGACACTGTTGAAAACAGGATACTAGGCTTGATGGAACTTTGGTCTGTCCCAATATAGCATATCTTATGCTCTTATATTTTTTATGATTGCAAATGATCAGATAGGCTTTGTGAAGGAGCATTCTTCAGTAGATAACACATTGGAAAAAAAAGAAAACAAATTGCATCACCGGTATTGGTATTTTGGTTGATTATCCGGTCTTTTTGGTTTTATACTTTTGATCATTCCAGGCTTCCTGAGACCTTTATCCAATATATTCACTTTTTATATGCAGGTCCCAGGACACTGATACTAGTTAATGAGCAGATGCTCATTTTTGTTTTTCAATTCAGAGAGGTAGGGGTGTTCCTTTCCCTTGCTCATTAAATTGATGATATAACTGTGACACAGGAACTCAGAGAAGCTTTGGATATCAGCTGGATATGCATTTACTATATAAAAATATTGCCCCATAGTGCAGAAACACACCCAAATAATTTTTTTGTCGGGCCAATAGTCAGGAGAGAAACCATTCACTCTCGAATGACTATTATACATATTTTATTAATTTAAAGGTTCTAAAAACTTGAACTTATCTGGTAAAAACCCCACAAAGTTAACATACGACGTCAAAACCTTGAAGTCCTTCAGAAACACCCCCACACATGACATGCATTTTCAAGCCCCCCCATGGCTCTGCTTCAGGTACAGTGGGATAATGTCAGTAATTCCCCATAAGTGCCCACATCAGACGCCAAAGGGTCCTTCAAGCTGCCATAACTCTGCTTTTGAGTGTCTGATGAACTTGCTATTGGCTGGCCATCCAATTGCATCATTCATTAGAACCACCAATCAGGTAAAAGGGAAATCCCCATAACTTCAGGGATGCCCTTCCCCCACTGGCTAAACCTAAAACAGGCTCGCCCAATCATTCTCCATGTTCAGCCCATATGGGCTCACTGTATTTAATAGAAAAATCTAACACTGTTCTAACCGCTGTAGTCTCTGAATCGCCCCCACGAGGATCAAGGGGGGTGTAATCAATGATTCTCCAACGCAAATCATCAAAAGTGTGACCCTCTATCAAACAATCATCTACTACGGCAGCAGGTTGCACAGATGTTCGTATATGGGAGGAGTGTTCCCCCAAACACAGGTTTAAAGGGCAAATAGTGTGGCTGATGTACAACAAATTATGTGGGCAATGCAACAGGTATACCACATAACTATATATACAGGAACTACGCCACTAAAATCTGTAAGTGCGCCCCATCGCCACATTCTCCTAAATATCACCTTCCAAAGTAGTATGGCAAAAACTTTAAATGAACCTTTAAATTAATAAAATGGACATAGTAGTCATTCAAGAGTGAATGGTTCCTCTCCTGACTATTGGCCCTACAAAAAATAATATTTGGGTGTGTTTCTGCACTGTGGGCAATCTTTTGATATAGACATTTCTGTGATTTGCCTTTTTGGGGGGGTTTCTTTGGATATGCATTTACTGCACCCACATAATCTTTTTCTGCTTGATTATCATCTAAATGAACCATACTTCATCAAGATCATTCTATGAATAATTCTTTACACAAAGCAATCTAGCTGTGGAGTCATATTTCTGTAGATCTGAGAGAAATACCCCTCATTCTCTTTGTATTTGCTGAGAATCTTCAGCTTTATCCTAAAAATATTGCTACTCCAAATGAGATTGGCAAACACTTTTGTGGACATGTGAAGGCCAATTTTACATAACACAATGAGATCGAAATTGAGACATTGAGGTTGAGATTAACTAAATTCAAGTACTATTTTACAAAATGTTCTGCTTGTTTGCATGCACTAATCCTGACTGGGCGCACCAAGTAAAATCCACCCTCAGTTCTGTTGCTCCAGTTCTCTAAATTCAGTGCAAATAGAGTAAGGAATAACTGAAAACAAGCACATAGAATTATATCAATAACAGTGCTACTGAAGCTTCAGCGGAGGAATTTGGACCTGCAAACTTGAGCAGTTTTCCATAATTACTTCCCTTGGCTAGGCCATAGCACTTATTTTATTAGGAAAAAACTGCTACATTGTGCAACTTTGTCTTATCACTCTAGGTCATGCTTTGTTTCAGGTGGATGCCATTTTATGAAAGGACGTGCAATCTCAACGGAAATGTGTAGGACAGAAACAAGCAGCCAGTAGAGCCAATTCCATAAATGCATGGATGAATGTATCTGCAGATATGGAATTGCACCCTGAACGTGTCCGTGCATGCATGTATAGTGATACCTGATGTGCGAGCATGTCCCATGTGTGTAAACACCAAAAATGTGTCCCCCTGCCACCCGTTGAAACCCCTGCATTGTATGGGCACTGCTCATCTACAGCTGCACCAGATTCCATTGCCACTGTCCATGTGCAAGTCCGTTGCTGCCGTTCATGTGCAAGTCCAAAAACATGCCCACCTGCACTATGGTCCACAGGCAACAGGAAACACGATGGAGTGAATCCCCCCCCCCCCCCACACTGCAGGCAAACCCAGAGAAAAAGTTGAAAGAATAGCAACAGGCCAGCCAAACCTTTTGGAGCCGGGGTCCTGCAAGAGGAGGAGGTGCTACTCCCCATGGGGCACAGATGGTCAGCCCATGTTGCAGCACGCAGAGGCTGGGAGAGGATAAGGACCACCCTAGCTCAGTAAGTAAAGAAATAGCAATAAAGCTGGCAAACATGTACTTCTGAAAGCATGCAATCATAATGTGAGGGACAGAGAGAGGGCAAGAAAGGATGGACTGGGCATGTGCAGGAGGAATGCATGCAGAGGAGCAACAACAGTACAGAGAGCAAGGAATGCAGCCCCACTGCACAATCCAAATGTGAGTGATAGGATGTGACAGTCACTGGCCGGTGGGTCCTGTGGAACCAGAGAGTGGGTATTCAGTGAGAACACATCACCAAATGTACAGCCATCCAAAACAGGGCCCTGCCCCCATCTGAATCACATTTTGACAGAACAGTGACCACTGAAGGCAGCACACCGGTAGCAATAGGAAAAATGGAACTCAAAACATACCTGTGGAGTGGAGGAGGGGCCTAGTGTTTGGGGCAAGGTACCTCAGGCCAGAAGGTTGGGGGTTCAAATCCCACTAGAGGACAGCAACCTTGGGCCATAAGGACTGGGGTTTCTAATCCCACAGGTGCTCCTTGTGGTCTTGGGCAAGCCACTTAACCCTCCATTGGCCATATTCCCTGTAAAATAGTTATCTCCAAGTTATAATGCCCTGTTCAATTTAATTTCAGTTTGTTCAATGTAAACCCTCTTGATATCATGAATTTGACATGATTGTACAAACCCGTTTCGTTAATCAAACCGCTACTGATCGCTGGAAGTAGCGGTATACAAATGTATGCTAAATAAATAAAATGAAAGGCAGTATATAAGAAATGCTAAATAAATAAAAATACCTCCCCAGAGCATACTATGGAGACAATAGTCATGCCCAAGGACAGATGTCCCAAAAGATCAACACATGCTCATGTACAGTTGAACATACCAACTACGTCATACTCCATCTCCACACACCCCAAAATGTACACAGTAAAGTTGCAGCAGCCACCAACAAAAGGCAGTGACAGCCCTGTGATATGAGGCAATGTAGCATTACACCCTGTGTGCTTTAAAACCCAGGTGGGTAATCAGAAAACTACTAAGACCTGCAGGAGAGAACCATGAAAGAAAACCACAGAGACAGAGAGCTCAATCCAGGAAGGTGCATGTCCAGGACATCCAAATGTCCCCATACAGGAGAAGCTCCATTGTACTTGATTCTGCATCACAGAATGGCAGAAGGAGCTGGATTGGGAATAAAACCCCTGTCCACTGGTGCCTAAGCCTGTGAAACAACCAGTAGGCTATGCAGTCATGCATGTAGCAAGAAGCCTGGGGTAACAGGATAAGCTGCAAGTCAGGTGAGGTACCTGTGGAGATTTGTCAGCCCACTAGGACTGGGTCCAGTCACCACAGGAAATGGGAATGCAGCCAGGCAGCTGTAAGGTCTGATCTGGGAGGAAAAATACATGCACACATGGTGTTCTTTAGCCTTCATGACCACAGACGCTTCCACATCAGGAGGGATATGGAGGCATACCAGGTCCAGTACCAGACAATAAGGTGCACTGGACCCGTCTCATACTGCGACTCAGGCAGCAGCTGGAGCAGGACCAAGGTGAGTGACCATGTAGAATGTCAGGACAGTTGTAATGTCACCAGACCTGCACCTGACACATACCCAAATGTGATACTGAGCCACAATGCTAGCACTGCATCCCAGGCTGAGGCACAGCAGTAGGCAGATGCTATAGAGAGCCCGGCGACACTATGCCTGAGCATGTAGTCCAGACCAATGACACATAAACAATGGAAGAAACACTACCAGAGTCAACACAGACAAGGTGCACTGTTCAGAGCTCAGTGCAGCTTCATCAAATAGGAGCTCAGGAGTGGTAGGATAGGAGCTGTGATCAGCAGGTATGTTTGAATCCCCATGAAAGGGCTAGATGCTGTTGGTTGACAGGTGTGTCTCATGTTGTGGGAGATGCAGAGGGAAAGATGGCCGGCTGTGGCACCACCACCAGCCACACTATAGGATGTCAGCAACCCAATCTGCAGCTGCCCCTGATGTTCATTTTGAAGCACTGTCACATATCTGCAGGAGTAGGGAAAGTTGAATGGAAGACACACATGAAAAGACATAGAGCTCTGGGTGCATCCACCAGATGATGGTGTTGTAGTGCATGACCCTGCTGTCCTGAACAGCACCATAGACAACATACACACTGTCTACACACCAAACCCGAATGTGTCTGAGAGTCACATGGCCATGACTACCACCCCAAAGCATGTGGAAACTGGCTCAAGGCAGACAGTGCTATACAAACACAGATAGAGACTGTCCTCACCCAACAGACTGCACAACCCATTCAAGGCAGACAAAACGAAAGTGAAGAGTAAGGATAGAAAAGAGAAGGGTAAGGAGACACAAGGCAACCAGGGAGCAGGAGCCAAAGGCCGCCCCAAATACGTACGTCACAAGCACAGATGTGCAAGGGGTCAGAGATAGAGCCAGATGGACAGATTCTAGAAGTTTGTCCCAGTCATAAAGAAGCACACGGTGGGGGTACCGAAGTCTGGAGCAAGCAGTGGTCAAACAGGGCAATGAGCATAGCAAACCAGTAGAAGTGCAGAGCACATGGAGTGGGGCCTAGGGGGAGGTGAGAGTGGTATGACAAGTAAGGCAAGCACAGTTTAGAAGGAGGTGTGTGACATGGCAACTGAAGCAGAAGGGGAGGAAATAATGGGCACTGAGAAGAGGGGTCTGATGGGTATAGTGTGGCTGGCTAAAGAGCACCTGCGAAGCACAGCCCTGACCAGATGGAAGGGTAGAGAGATGAGTTGGAAGGAAACCAGCAGGATGGAAGTCCCATGACCTGAGATGGGAAGCAATTATAGAGTGGACAAGGGCAGTAGTCATGTGCCCATAGAGGAAGGGGGCACACAAGGGGAGCAGAAGCATGCAACTTATGCTGTGGACTCATCTCACTGACGGAACCCCCGCTACAGTGCCGACAATTTTACTGGTTTTAAATTACCGGTTCACTCATACATGTATGTTTGATACAACCTTTTGGATTGATTTGTATCCCTTCCCCCTGAAGAAGGCGTTGCCGAAACGCGTTGGGGTCTTTATACAATAAAGAAGAATCTGTTCATCCAACGTCTCCTGCCTCTTGTGACTCCCATAGAGGAAGGGAAATAAATAGTCCAAGTAATATGGAAAGAAACCACTGGTCCACAGCACCATTTGAAAACAGAATCAGAATTAGAGAGAGGAATCAGAAATGGCCCAAGGTTATGGGACGAGGAAACAGGGAGTGGAAGACTGTCACCCACAGAGCGAGAGGGAGGAGAACATGGTGAGGAAGGTCTTGCTGTGTCCATGTGTACATTCTAACAGCGGTGAGACATGAATATGGTGATGGCAAAGTGATATTCCGAGATAGGGGCCTGCAGTGCAGGGGACAGATCACATGTTGAAAGAGAGATCTGAGAAGCAGCAGCACAGCATGGAAAACATGCCAAAATCATGGGATGAATGGAAAGCACCATGGAGGAGGCCCAGAACAGACCCTTGGGGAGCACCTACTGAGAGTGGGACAGGTGTCATGGAGGAACCCCATAACAAGCACAGAACGAGCAATGGGAGGGACAGGAAGGACCCAGGACAGGACAGAGGCCCTGAGGGTATCAAAGTGCATCCGGGAAGGAGCAGTTCGCACCCACAAATGCACTCCAGCCCAACACGGCCAAAGAGGCCTGGAGTCCATACTACAAACACTGGCCCAGGGACAGCGGCCAATCCCCTTGGGCCCGCCCCCCTTGGGCCAGCCCCCCCATGCGCACCCCACTGGCGGGACCAACACAGCAACACAGCTCCCGTACCAGTTGCCCACATCAGTACAGGCAGCCACAATGCCACAGGGAGCGCCAACCAGAGAGGAGAGCTACAGGTGACACTCACCCAGCCCTGTCTGCTGGAAACCAACAATGTGAAGACACCACAAGAACAGCTACTCACAGTCATCCTGAACAGGCAGTAGCAGAGGACCACCCCCCAGCCTGTGCCCACATGGAGCCCAGGCAGCCCTGCCATTCAAGATCTATGGATGCCCAACACAAACAGACACCCAGGACATTAACCATGTTTGTCAGACAGCCACACACATGCCTCCAGCACATTGCATAGTTGTGTGGGCTCATGAAGGAGCTTGCCGCCTGACCAGTCCAGGCAGCAGAAGCAGCTCTTAAGCTGCCCAAATGTCCTCTCTATGATGGAGCAGGTTCTCCGGTGCTCCTGGTGTATCTCTGCTCTGCTGGCATATGTTGATGGATGACTGCGGTCATTAACCAGTCCCACAGCAGGCATCCTCTGTTGCCTGCATAGATAGGGGAGAAAGAGTCATCTCAGTGGTGTGTAGCAGATTGCATAGCATGGGACGGTCTACCCACACACCATGATCCAGTCTGCCTTGCCCACCGTGCATGTGTATCACACTTGTGCTATGCTATCCATCAATGTGCTGTGATGTAGAGCCATGCCTGTTCACCTAAGCTGCTCTGTGGTGCATGCAGTGCTGTTGTACTACTCACCCACCTGTCTGCGTGTGTTATGTGTGCATCCCTGTTCTGCTATACTGTGCTGGTGGGTGTGTACTTGGGACCTCTGGGCATGGTTGGTGCACCTTGCACCCATCATCCGCCAATGGGGGGGCATATCCTGCCTGCATACACATGGCCAACCATGCTCTTGTACTCCTGAGGGACACCTAGCGCAAGCATGCATGTCACTATGTCTGAGTCCATTTACCTAGTAGCCAGTCACCAGTGATGGCACCACTCTCAAAGGCAGCATGTATCCCTGACTGGCTGAGTATATATACATCATAGCATGAGACAGAGTAGCGTGCCGCGACATCAGTAATCTCTGACTGCACATCACAGATGACCTTCATGTTCATCGAATGGTATGCCTTCTGATTCCTGTATGTGACCTCAAACTGGCAAGGCAGACAGAGGACCATATGCATGCAGTCTATGGCCCAGGACTGATGGAAACCCTGCCACTCATGGAACTATACCATGACCTGTTGCAGTAGGGAGATGTAGTGTGCAGCACTGTCCCACAAAGGCATCCAGTGATGCAGTGTGCCTGGCTCAGATCTGCTGCAATTGCCATCATTGCTTGGAATGAACCTGTTCCCAGGAAGCCTAGGAGTGTGAGCACCTTCACATGGACAGGCACAGCCTCCTGTCTATGTGTGAGAGACGCCAGTTGTGGCTTCAGTTCATGGCACAGGTCATGAATGGCTGCACCATCGAAACTGTAGCGTGTCACACACAGTTCATTTGTCAGGTCCATGTACTAATTCCTCAGTCTGGGGACCCTGTATGATGGCCTCCACTGTTCATGGTTTATGCACTGCAGCAGGGCTATGGCAAACCAGGTGTTGGTCTCCTCCTGGGACATGTTCACTGCAGGGTACCGCAGCCACTTGCACTTGTGGGGGAATGTGATGAAACAATGTGAGAGGTTGTGTGTCTGGCTTTGCAAAGCAGCTAATGCTACACAACAAAAACTACACCAAAGGAAAACCATCACAATCACACATCAAAATCCTCTAGAATAAAGTATACTATACTAGCAATTTTAATCACAACCTCAACAAAACTTCAAAATCTCCAATCTGAGTTTGAGATCTATATTGGATCTTTCACATTTTTGTACATGTTGTGGTTGAAATTACCTTCAAGGTGTTTGCTCCTTTGGATATTTTACTGGTATATTAAACTTTATTCCAGAAGTTTTTTATGTGTGAGTATGCACATCAGCTGTCATGCCCCTTCCCCTGTGCTGGCATGGGCATCACAGGACAGGAAAATTCATAGAAACATGATCAATGAATGCAACACACATGCCTGTGTACAGACAGGTGGATCATGTCACACGAGCCCACAATGCATGTGTGCCCATCTACAGACACACATGCAAACATGCCCACAGCTGTCATGACTTGCCCTTGGCCTCTGACAGGACAGCACTGCACAATACACACCTGTGTCATACAGGACACATAGTGCTGTTGGGGGACCTGCTGCCTCCAGTCACATGGGCCCTGTGCAGGGATTGAACCCTGGTTGCTGGGCTGTGTTTGGAACCACTGTGCTACAGCACCACTCTATTGATAGCAGTTCTGCACAGTGGGCTCATGACAGAATCACTGGCTTGCTCACTTCACAGGGGGCAACACTCAACAGGATCTGCAGATCTGCTCCTATGTGGGAGAGGTATGGGATCTGGGGGGTGTGATCATCGGCAGGCCCTGCCTCATCCTGCTGTCTGCCAATGACTCTCTAGTTCACCCATCCCCCTGCCCTCATCTGCCGGACATGTGGTGTGGGTTTGTGCAGGGCACTTTGCCCTGCCCTTGGATTCTTCCCCAGCACTGTCACCTACAGGGGTACCAGCACTGTACACCTAGCATCTGGGGCACTGGAGCACAGGTACCGTCACACATACTACACATTTCCAACTTTACTCTTTGACACCTACCTTGTCTATAGCAGCTCACTTGGGAGATCCTCCAAATGTGTGTCAGCTATGGCCAGGGCATGGGTATCAGCACTGAAGCAGGGATGCAGCCATAGATAGGTTTGATATTTATGCATCCACATGTCTGTACATACATGAGCATTATGTATTCTGGTCATTTGGACATATCAGTGTCTGCATATCTACACTCTATAAAACATGTACGCTGTTGGCAGACATGTCTGTGCCATGGTTCAAAAGATGTCCTCATGCAAACCCAACTTCATAGATGGGGAGCTGACATTCCTCATCAAGGAGATCCTGGGTGATTTTGAGATCCTCATGGGTACGGAGGAGACCAAGGTGAGGGCCTATGACTGACAGCAGCGGTGGCTGGACATATACAGGAAGCTGAACACCATCTTACACAACAATTGGAATATAGAGGATGTTAAGAGGAAGTGGTGGCAGGTGAGGAAGGACACGTGTAATAAGGCATGCTGTGTGGGATCATATGGGCAGGGAAAGCAGCTGACTGACCTGGAACAGGATGTCCTGGCTATGGTGGACCCCACAGCGATGGATGGCGTCCGGCAACTGGTCAACTCACAGTCTTCACTGGACCAGAGTGAGTGCCTGCTATATGTCATCCATCCCCACACACAGGTTCTGTCCCGAACCTGTGTTTCGGGTTCAGGTACTACTTCTACCCACCATTGCACTATGCACATTTTTTCCATCTGTGTGGGCCTCTGCTGCCTCACTAGGGGCTTTGTGGTTGTGGGTCTGGGTTCTTCTTTTACAATGCTGCATGCCACACTGGAACACCAGACCCCACTTGACACTGTTCTCCCACTTCTGTGGTGTCATGTCTTCAGGGTTCTGTGCTACACTTTCATTCATGTGTGTATGTGTTGGGTATACCATTCGGTGTTGGACACTTCTTTTCTCCTTCTGTCCACAGATGCCGATGCAACTGCAGGACCCAGCACTGCCCCCATGCCTGATGCTCCTCTGATGGTGCAGTCTACTCCCCATGCTGCCACCTCTGTTGATACTTGAGGGGGGATCCTCAGCATGTGGGGCCAGATGATCTACCACCAGAGGCCGACATTGGCATGCAGCAGGGGGATGTTGGTTCTAGGAGTGGTGAAGAACAGCTCGTCCCATCACTGGAGCCCCCTGGACAGCAGGGTACAGCATAATGCTGGGATCGCTGCCTCCAGCACACATCATAACAGCTGCTTATCCGTTCTGAGCACCTGCTGGAGCAGAATGAGGCTCACGCGAAACATGGTTGGGCGAAGCTTGAGCTCCTGCACTGTAATGTGTCCCTCCAGAAGTTCCAGCTTGCAGCTACAGAGCACCTCGATGCCTCAGTATGCCACCTCAATACCAGCATAGATTGACTTCTGGCACAACTGGACAGAATACAGAGTGCCCCTGTTCCCATCTCTCCACCTGTGCTACCTCTGTGACCACTCAGGCAGTGTTTATGCCTCCACCTCCAGTCAGTGGTGCATCTGCAGCTGCTTGTGTATTTGCTGGTACTGGCACTCATGTGCCAACTTCTATGCCATCCACCAGGAGGGCCTCCAGATGTGCCACTGCAAGGATGACTACAGTTGCGGGATCCATGAGAAGGCACAGTCCAGAATTCTGGGACCTGTTCCTTCTAAAGCAGGACTACCATTGCTATTACCACCATTCAATGAGTCTTTAGGGGAGGGCAGAAGGGACAGCAGCAGCTCTGGGTTTAATAGCCCTCTACCCTCATCCCCAGTGCATGTCATTGTACCCATACCTGCCCAGGTGCCCTCTGGGAGGGAGTGGGCAAGGAGCCGGGGAGCAGAGGTAGCTATAATGTGGGGGATCTGATATGTGTGCCTGGGGTAGGGTGGGATTGTTGTGGTGTTGTTGGGGTTGTGAGTTGTGGGGGTGGCTGGGTGTGCTGTGCAGCAGGCTGTGGGAGGGGGGATTTGGTTGTGTGATGTGAGCACAGTTGTGTACTCTGGGATCATATGGGTGTGACTGTGGGGTGTGCGGTTCTGTTGGGTGGCCTGGCATGAGCATTTATCAGATCCTGCCTGTGGTGCTGGCTGTCCTTATGCTTATGCCTTGAATAAATAGGTTTGCATCACACCTACTTGTCTCCATATCTCTTTCTGCCTCAGTCACCAGTGCTATGCTCATTTCATCTGATGGGCTGCCACAGGGTGTCATAGGCTTGGCAGCTGCTCCTTTCTGGTAGTGTTTCCCTGGCTATGGCCATGCCATTTTCTACTGTTCCAGTCACAATGTGTGCTGTGTTGGGTGTTTTCCTAAGTCCTGCTCTTATATCACGTTTCTGCTGGTCTACTTTACATGTTTACATTGCCGAGGATGGCCGTACATGGGCGCGACCTGTTTCGCTGTTACACATCTCTGCCGCATGACACACCCTTGTCCCACCCCTCACATGCATATTCTGGGATCCCCTTCCGTGTGGCATGTACATACACAGGGTTCGCTTTATGGAATACAGATGCAGATGTGCTCATTACTTATCTGTGTCCCATGCATGTCCACACAGCTTATTTGTGTTTCAGAATGACCCCCTTTCTGTTTATCTACATGTTACTGATCAAGCTAAACACTACATGTTTTAGGTCAAACTGCTTCTGCAAAATATGACCTTGGCTTCTATACACATACACTGTTAAACTTTTATAAATCAAGCTTCATGCTGTCAGCAAAATCCCAAGCTATTCTCACTCTCCACATTTCTGAACCTTTCAGAGGGCCCAGTACCCCACTTTGAATCCCCCCTCTCAGTCTGTGAAGAATCACTACAAATGACTGGTAGATCAAACATGTCTGAGTCCAAAATACATCTTCTGCCACAGTGGGGAACATCTTTTGCTTCACTTTGCAATTGCCCCTTCAGAGTCCTAGGCACCACTTCTGGTCCATAGGTGAACTTCATCTTGCTGGTTGGGAGAAGTCTTTTTAAGTCTTTATACAATATAGAAAAAGGATTACATTCATCCTACAAATTAACCAAAGCCATGTGACACTGTTTGCCATTGCTAAGTTTCAATAAGAATATGTACAGAGAGTAAGGTTTTACCGATTCTTGCAAGCACTATTTGCTGGCAGTGGCCAACTGCCCTCCATAGATCTTTCAGTAGTTTAGAGATTTGCACCCACATTCACATCATGGTATCAGTCATCACTCCAAATTCTTCAGCAACATCTCTTTTCACTATGGGCTATGCTATGCACATCTTCAAGAAGTTAATGTGGTCTACGTGGAGTGTGGTAGTACTACATAAAGGATTACTCCATACAAACATACATCTGAAGTAGCTGGTGATAATCCACTATGAATATACCATAGCTTCAATCTAGCATACTATTAACAGGATCCACAGGTATAGTCTCAGACTTTAAAGGCGCTTGAAACCATTGATTTTTGTAAGTCAGCGCTCAAATAGCATCAACGACTATTATGGACCACCCTGTGTTTCACTTTTTTGGTTTTCTTATGTGAATATCACCAAGTATCCATCACCAGATTTTGGGCTATAAATAGCTATGAAATGGCTTATCTTTTGTTGAATTATTTTCCAAATGACTGGTTAATCTTCTTTTGAAATCACTCAAGTCTTAATCTCAACGCCTCCCTCGGCGCCTAATTAGCGTTTCACTCCTAGATGGAGTTTCTTCAGGAGGATTCCAAAACTGCTGCCCACGTTGCTCAGTAGCTTCCCAATTTGCAAAAAAACATTGCGCGGTGTTTTTTTCAAATTGGGAAGCTACTGAGCAACGTGGGAAGCAGTTTTGGAATCCTCCTGAAGAAACTCCATCTAGGAGTGAAACGCTAATTAGGCGCCGAGGGAGGCGTTGAGATTAAAACTTGAGTGATTTCAAAAGAAGATTAACCAGTCATTTGGAAAATAATTCAACAAAAGATAAGCCATTTCATAGCTATTTATAGCCCAAAATCTGGTAATGGATACTTGGTGATATTCACATAAGAATACCAAAAAAGTGAAACACAGGGTGGTCCATAATAGTCGTTGATGCTATTTGAGCGCTGACTTACCAAATCAATGGTTTCAAGCGCCTTTAAAGTCTGAGACTATACCTGTGGATCCTGTTAATAGTGTGCTAGATTGAAGCTATGGTATATTCATAGTGGATTATCACCAGCTACTTCAGATGTATGTTTGTATGGAGTAATCCTTTATGTAGTACTATGCACATCTTGGATAGGGTTTCAGTGACTGTCCACCCAGGCTTCATGGCTGGGTGGACAGCCATGAAGACTACATGAGTAGTCTTGCTGATCTTTGCTCCTACTTGGAATCCACACATTCAGTAACATTGCAGACTTCATCACAGTAGTCATTATCTTCAGCCCGTAGGATTCAGTGCATGCAATATGCAATATATCATTTGCAGAACCAAAACTCACTACTACAACACTCTTCTGATCCCCCGCAATTGCAAACAAGCACAACTATTAATGGCAATATAGAATTGTTGAATAGGATTATCTTATCTAAAGCTAATTAATTACAATATATCTACTAAATTATCCCAAATTATTTGACAATACGTAGATCAAGATAGCTTGTAGCATACTTCTAGCTTGCATCTATATTCCTTCATTTATTCCCTTATCTAACAAAATTAGATGTTAGGCCACTTGCTAATAGACACACCTCTCTTGTCAGTTGAACAAATATATATATCACTAATTAGGATTGTGGTTTACTTCTCCAACTGTGACAATTTACAAGGTATAGTTAATACATAGTAACATAGTATATGATGGCAGGTAAAGACCATGATTAAACTCATTTCAATTGCTTACCAAAAATTCTTAGGAAGGCTGTCTTATCTTAGGTAATGGTTTGACTGATTGCTTGCCCTGGAACAAACACTGTGGAATCTGTGTGCCTCTTTGGGAACCTGCCAGGTACTTGTGACCTGCATTGGAAACAGTGGTCTGATCCAGTAAGGTATTTCTTAACTATCTGATTAACATAGACATCTCAGCTCACAAAGGAAAGAAAGGATACAAAACAATAGGAACAGATATATAAACAGTATTTCTAATTTTTGGTACTGTTTACCAAGAATTATGTCCAAGGAAAGTAATGCATTCATAACCACAAAACTTTAAAAAAATTGTATAGAATTTAAACCAATCAGAAATTCAATTTCCATTTCTTAAAACTTCTCTTTGTTACACTGTTTTCAGCACAAAACCGCATAGCAGTAAAGGATCAATTAATCTCTTGCATAAGGTAAATTTACTTACATCTTGAATCTACCTCAATCAATGATACTAATTTAGTTAATCAGTCTTGGTGTTTGTGGCGTTAAAAGGCAGGGATCATTCCATAATAACAACTGAAATATTACTCCTCCAATAGATTCTTGCAGGTATTTTAAAATAGACAGGGGCAGCCACTCTGTAATCTCTTGCAGTTTCATGGATGTGATGTGTACCAGGATTTTCAGTTAATCTACTAACATAAAAAGAAAATATTATAACACACTTTACCACCTTGGTTTAATTACTTAATTTACTTGTTAGAATGAAGCTGTATCATTCATTATGTATTATCTCTAAAAGCTAAATCCCTAATCTAACATATTTTCTTTTATATACACATATCACTATGCTTCTTGCACAATAAGAAACAGAAAGAAAAAGGGATATCAGTAATACTATCCAGAAATCATGAAATGAAAACAAACCATTAAATGTTCACGACAAACACTATGACATAAATGCACATGACAGATAATTATAATCTGCACTCGCATACTGAATCCAGTGTATACAAACACGTTGGTTATTTCACCTTTCTCTTAATCTTCTTTTCTTTATACTCTTTTGTCCCTTCAATCAAATAAACTTGCTTTGACTTTGACAAGCAATTCAATTTTCAGCAAATTTGCTAACTTGTATGTTTATGTTTATATTTATTATCATTTGATATACTGCCCTTTGTGACATCAGGGCTGTGTACAATCCAAAAATTCAAAGTAAGGCCAGAGGCCAGAAAAGGAAAAGAACTACAATTTATGACAGAAAGAAAAGTCACTCAGACAAAACATAGGAGAACCCAACACACACATATATGACCAGGTCAAGGAGCTGGATCTGGGAGATTATAGGCAGTGGAAAAAAGGTATGTTTTGAGTAATGACTTGAATCTGGAGTAATTCTGCTCTAGTAAGAGTGGGGTAGGCAGGGAGTTCCAGAGGGCGAGACTGAGGAAAAAGAAGGCTGAATGGCGAGTGGACTGTAAATGAGCATGGGATGGCGAGGGAAGATGGAGGCGGTTTACATCAGCTGAACGAAGACTGCGTGTAGGGATGTGAAAATGACAGAGGTCTGCTAGGTATTGCGGAGAAGGAGTATTGATAACCAGATGGACTGAAATGAGAATCTTATAGTGCATGCAAAAATCTATAGGGAGCCAGTGGAGTTGAATCAGAAGAGGGGTAACGTGGTCTCTGCGTGAAGAGTGTGTAATAATCTAGTCTGCTGTATTCTGTATAAATTGAAGCCGATGGAGTTGGGTGTGAGTGATACCAGCAAGAACTGAGTTACAAAAATCAAGACAAGACATGATCAGGGACAGTACAAGGGTAGTTAAAGCTGAAGGAGTAAGAAAAGGACAAATCAACTGAATTTGACGAAGAAAGTAATAGGACTTCTTTGTAAGCTGAGAAACATGGTCCTTGAAAGTTAAATTGGAGTCCAGAAAAAAACCCAAATTTCGAAAGGAGGATACTATAGGAAAAGGAGAATCAACAAGAGTTGGAGTTATTTAAGTCTCTTTCCCTTTAAATACCTTCATGATTTTTTCATCTTAGTCTTTGTTATATCATGCAAATTCACACAACTTTGTGGGCATCTCTGAGAGAGTTCCTCAGAGAGAGGGAGGAACTGTTTCGCTATGAACCGGCTGCTGACAGTTAAGTACAGTGTGTGAGCACAGTTGTGAAGTGCTTTAAGGTTCTTAGGTTATCTTGTGTGTAATCTCCCTGCAGATATTGCTTATCCATGCTTAGTGACTAAAGACCTCCATTGTTGTTCTCTTAGAACCATTGATGTTGTATTGTAGTTTAAGCAAGTGCTGGTGTTGAGGCACCTCGGAGTACCACTTTTGAGTTTGGAATTTATATTAAGATGATGTTTATCTTTAAAATAACATATATGTGGGTGGAGATTTTTTTTTTTAGATTGGGATGTGGAGCTAGTATATTCCCCTATGGCTTCTGTAAGCCACATAGAGGGATGATCTATTGTCCTGAGGCTTTTTCTCCTACCCAAAAAATGTAGACGGTTTGTTGGGTTTTTTTGCACCAGTCTGAGTACATAGTTATAGTATAATTTGGCAGCCTGGCAGTTTTCATTTATTGGGTTATTTGAAATATGTAATTGGAGCATTGTTGTAGGGTGTTTATTTATGCATATTCATTAGGATCTCCCAAGAACCTGGCAGGGGTGCAGCCCTCCAGAATAGGTTTGGAGACCCCAGCCTTAAATCATTGACTGCTATTTCATATCTCAGACATCAAAGCTCCTCTGAAAAAGTCCCTCCTAAAGGAAACGATAATGCTTTACCACTAGTCATTGAATGCCATTGTGCTCCAGAGTTTTGTCCAAAGTCACACTTAATACTCACAATCCTCAATCCTCTCTGCCTTGCTTTGAATGCATAGAAAAGGAGATCCGAGTCATGGCACAAACTGTTTGTATGCACTAATCCTGACTGGGTGCACCAAATAAAAATCTTTGGCTCCAGTTCTGTCATTTCAGGGCAAATAGAGTAGGAATGACTGAAAACAAAACACTCAGAATTATATCAATAACAGTGCCACCAAAGCTTTAGTGGAGGAATTTGGGTCTGCAAACAAGCAGTTTCCCATAATTCCTGCCTTCAACTACACCATAGCACTTAGAAACATAGAAACAGAGAAAGACCACATGGCCTATCTAGTCTCTCCTTCCATATCAACAACTACAGCAGTCCCCTTTTTTTTTCTTTAGAGATCCTCTATGTTTGTCCCATGCTTTTTTGAAATCAGATACCGTCCTCATCTCTACCACCTCCATTGGGAGACTATTCCACGGATTCACCACTCTTTCCGTAAAGAAATATTTCCGCATATCACTCCTGATTCTATCCCCCTTCAGCTTCATCCCATGTCTCCTTGTAGCAGAACTTGCTTTCAATCAAAAGAGGCTCTCCCCCTGTGCATTTATGCCACGGAGGTATTTAAACATCTCTCATATCACCAATATCCCACCTTTCCTCTAAGGTGTACATATTTCCTCTAAGGTGCACATACATAGGGAGAGGAGCAGCCTAGTGGTTAGGACAAGATGCTTCAGGCCAGAGGGCCAGTGGTTCAAGTTCCACCTGGGGACAGCAATCTCAAGCCAGAGGGACTGGGGCCTCCAATTCTATAGGCACACCTTGGGCAAGCCAATTAACTCTCCATTCTCTCCATTGCCCACCACTTTGATAGAAAGATAAGGCAGTATAGAAAACTAGATAAATAAATATTAAGATCCTTAAATCTGTGCTCATATGCTTTATAATGAAGACCACTAACCATTGTGGTAGCCACCCTCTGTACTGACTCCATCCTGTTTATATCCTTTTGAAGGTGCAGTCTCCAGAATTGCACACAATACTCCAAATGAGGTCGCACCAAAGACAGAGGCACTATCACCTCCTTTTTTCTGCTAGCCATTCCTCTCCGTATGCACCCAAGCATCCTTCTAGCTTTTGCGGTCACCTTTTCTACCTGTTTAGCTACTTTAAGATCATCTGACACGACTATGCCTAGGTCCCACTCTTCTTTAGAGGACAAAAGTACTTCACCCCCTATACTGTATTGCTCTCTTAGATTGCTGCAGCCCAAATGCATTTTAAATCCCAGCTGCCAAATTCTAGACCATTCTTCAAGCTGAGCTAGATTCCTCCTCATGTTATCTACACCTTCCTGGGTGTCTATTGCAGATTTTGGTATCATCCACAAAGAGGCAAACCTTATCCGACAGCCCTTCCGCTATATCACTAACAAAGATGTTAAACAGAATCGGACCAAGGACAGCTCCCTGTGGCACACCACTGGTAACTTCCATATCCTCAGAGTGAGCCCCATTTAACTGTACCATTTGTTGCCTCCCACTCAACCAATTTCTAACCCAAGCAGTAAATTTAGGGTCCACTTATTTTATTAGGAAAAAAACTGCTACATTGTACATTTTGTCTTATCACTCTATGTCATGCTTGGATTCACTTTCTGTTTATCTACATGTTACAGATCAAGATAAACACTACCGGGGTCATTCCAAGGCACAAATAGTAGGGATGGATGTCTCATTGGGACATCCATCCCCACTATTCAGGCCCTTTCCCAATCCCATCTACCTTCCCTGTGCATTGTACAGGGAAGATAGAAGGGGTAGGAAAGGGACAGATTGGTGGCAGTGGGTAGTCATCAGCCCTGGACATATAGGGCCGATTCTAACGTCTGCCCTGTATATCTGGGGCCAGCAGAATAAGTTCCCCTAGTCAGTGGGCCCAGGGTATGATAAGGGTAGGGACATTCCAAACAGCCTGACCATGGCCTTAGGAGTCTAGACTGGGATTGGGCTGTGGGGAATGCAGCTTTGGAGCCAGCAGCTGGAGATCAAGGCTTTTCAATGGAGCTATGGTACCATTTATTGATTTAGGCTTTGTTTTATTTGACCATTTATTTATTTAACAGATTTTATATATTGCTTTATCATTTCAATCAAAGCAGTTTACATTGCAACTTAAACTTGGTAATATATATTAAACAGGGATATTAATAACTTGGATTTTTCCCTGAGGGGATGGAGGGTTGAGTGATTTGCCCAAGGCCACAAGGAGTGCTAGTGGGACTCAAACCCTGGTTTCTGGGTTCCCAAGACAGTGCTGTAACCATTAGGCTACTCCTTTACTCCAGACTCCTTGGCAGCCAGACTCCATGGTGCCATGGATCCATTGGAAAGCTCTGCCTGAGCTAGCTGGGCAAGACCTGTACATGCAGGCCAGATGGAGTCAGGGTCCCGGTATGCACGTACGGACCTGATTGTGATTCTGATCCCATGGGGCTAGGTATGCCCCGCGGGATCAGAATCATAACTCTCTCTGTGTGTCTGGTTCTGACAGGGCGCACAGAGGGCCAACACATTCATGTCAGAATTGGGCTCTCCAGGTTTCAGGTTGCTGCTTCTGCAAAATGCGACTTTGACTTCTATACACATACACTGCTAAACTGTTACAGATCAAGTTTCAAGCTGTCAGCAAAATTCCAAGCCATTCCACTCTCCATATTTCTGAACCTTTCAGAGAGCCTAGTATTCCACTTTGGGGTATGTTTACTAAACCATCTTAACGTAGCAGCGGTGACGTTTTCGCGTGATACGTAATGTTATCGTGCGATAAAATCACGTATCGCGCGATAACGTCGGCAGCGGCGTTAAGGCATGCTAATGCTGTGAAATCCGTCTCTGAAGGGTGGAGTAAGGCTTCCCAGAGGGCGGAGATAGGGGTCAATGGGCAGAGAGTGGATGGGGAGAGGCTCCAGGCAGACTAACGCTGTGAAATATGGGTCTGAACACTAACGCCAGTGAAACCCTCGCGTTAGAGGCACAATTGCAGGAGAGAGAAACCATTTCAGTCAGCAATGTACAGCAAAGGCAGGGAAACCCAGAAAAGTGATAGTAGTGATATGCAGTATTTCTCTCAAGTGATATTTATGGGTTCTCTTTTCTGGGGCCCAATCATTGACATAACTGCTTGGTGTGTGTGCTCACATCCCATTTTTGGGTACGTACAGCTTCTCCAGGAACATGCACTATGTACTAGCTAGCAGACTGTCTGCAGTTAGCATGTGTATGGCTGTAACACCTTGCAGGGTGCAGTGGGTGGAGACTGACTGTGCCCTCTGCTGGCAAATGTCAGATAGTGGTGGGGGGCAGCTGAGCTTCTCCATCTTTCTGCCTGTCAGTCATTGCCTTATGTGATGCGTGCAGATCTGCATCGACTGCTCTTTAGGGTGCCTGTTCTCCAGCAGGACTGGGGTTGATGGTCCTCTCTACTGCCACCACAGTCCAGAAGGGCTAGACATGACTGGGAAATACAGATGGACACAACACAACTGTCTGCTGTGGTTACCAGGATAGGGTAAACCCACCCGTACCCATGATGCACTGCACATGCAGATCAGCAGTCTACAGCTGATCACATAATGGGGTATGCACCCCCACAGAACCTAGGCCTGGTAGGGGGATCTGACCGTGTGTGTTACTGGCACAGAGTAGCTACAGACCGTGACATTGTGTGGGTCCTGTGCTTACCCTGAGGGTGAGGTGGGGCACCCAGCACCAGGTCCGCAGCCCCTGGCTTGGCTGAGATAGGCTATGCTGCAGGTCACCATTAGTGCCAGTGTGTGATAGGTAGTCCTTGCAGACACATCTAAGATACATCTGTGTCCATCTGTATTTCCCAATCACGTCTAGCCCTTGTGGACCATGATGCACCCAGAATAGTGCATATTTATTTAACAGTTTTATATACCGTCTTTCTGCAATTCAAGACGGTTTACATGGAATGTAACTGACAGTATTGTGCAACTGTTTACATAGAACAAGGTAACAGGCTACATAGGTAACATAAGAACTAGGGAACTAATGAGCTAATAAACTATTTACAATAAATTATTTACAATAATATGGATCATTTGTTTACATAAAAAGTAACTATGGGTCACTAGGATAATTGGAGGGAAAGTGAAGAGGGTAGGAGAAGGGGGGAGGAACTAGGGTGGTAGGGAAAAGTGTTTGAGGAAGAGGTGGGTTTTTAATCTCTTTCGGAATTCTGCATGGCTCACACAATTATGCAGGTCATGGGGAAGGGTATTCCATAGGGATGGGGCGTAGAGAGAGAAGGCCCTGTTACTAGTAGATTGTTTAAAGTGTAATTTGGATGTAGGAATGGTTAGAAGGTTTTTGGTTGAGGAGCGGCGTATTCTTGTGTTGTTAGGGAAGGCAAGGAGTGGGGAAAGGCATGGAGCTGATTCTTTTGAGATGATCTTATGAATAAGGGTGAGCACTTTAAATTTGGATCGGAGTTGGATTGGGAGCCAGTGTAAGTCATAGAGGACAGGAGTAATATGGGATTGTCTAGGGTTGTTAGTTATTAATCGTGCCAGTGTATTCTGGGCAAGTTGGAGAGGTTGGATGGTGGTCTTAGAGAGGCCATGATGGATAAGGTTACAATAGTCAAGTGAAGGGGTTGTGAGGGCCTGACAGACAGTACGGAAAGAGTTGGGGCTTAAGAGGGGCTTGAGGTTCCGGAGGGTTCGCAACTTCGCGTAAATTGTATTGGTAGTTTTCTTTATGTGATCAATAAAGGAGAGGTTCTGGTCAAGGATGATGCCAAGATATTTCACTTGTTTTTTTATGGTGAGAGTGAGATCGCCAAGGGTGAGTGTTGGGGAAGGGGTATATGAGGGGTTGGAGAATACTTGAAGGATCTCAGTTTTGGATTGGTTAATAAGTAGATTGTGTTGGGAAAGCCAGGATTTGAGATTGGTTAGACATTTATTTATTTTAGTAAAGTCGGGGTTAGAGAGGCTAAATGAGGTGAAGCACATCATATCATCTGCGTATAATTGGTACTGAATGCCGTGGTTTTGGAAAATTTTGCAGGCAGGTTGGAGGAAGATATTAAAAAGTAAGGCAGAGAGGCTAGAGCCTTGGGGGACACCTTGCTTTAGCGTAAATGGGAGGGAGGTATCACTTCCAATACGGACCTGTTGTGTTCTGGAGTCTAGGCAGGGCCGGCCCGTCCATTGAGCAAGAATGTTCTTTGCACAGGGCCCCGCATTTCAGGGGGCCCTGCGCAAAGAACATTCTGCTTTTTTTTTTAAATTATATTTTAAAAAAAAAAGCTGGCTCTGGCTGCTGCCGCGGCCTCCGCGGCAAAATGGAGTGTCCCGCGGGGCCCCCTCTCCTCGCTGAGCCTCTCTGCAAGGGCTTTCAGATTCGCGAAGGGAGAGTGTCTCCCTCGCGTCTCTGTTAAGCCCGCAGGGGCTAATGGGAAATTTCCCATCTGCCCCTTTAGATGCGAGGGCTGATGGGAAATTTCCCATTAGCCCCTGCGGGCTTAACAGAGACGCGAGGGAAACACTCTCCCTTCGCGAATCTGAAAGCCCTTGCAGAGAGGCTCATCGAGGATAGGGGGCCCCGCGGGACACTCCATTCTGCCGCTGCCGCGGCGGCAGCAGCAGCAGCCAGAGCCAGGTTTTTTTTTAAATTTTAAATTTGCCATAAGCCGATATGGGGGGGAGGGGGGTGTGTTAAGACTGGTGCTGGGCTGGGCTGCGGGGGTGTTTAGACTGGTGCTGGGCTGGGCTGGGCTGGGCTGGGGGGGTGTTAAGACTGGTGCTGGGCTGGGCTGGGCTGGTGTTAAGACTGGTGCTGGGCTGGGCTGGGCTGGGTGGGGGGGTGTGTTAAGACTGGTAATGGGCTGGGGGACTAGGACTAGGGGCTGGCGGGGGGGGGGTTAACACTGGTAATGGGCTGTGGCTGATGGGGGCTGTCTGGAAATGGGGTGTGGGGGGTTAGGACTGGTAATGGGCTGCGGGGGGGGGGGTTAAGACTGGTAATGGCTTGGGGGGCTAGGACTGGTAATGGGCTGCGGGGGGGGGGTTAAGACTGGTAATGGGCTGTGGGGCGCTAGGACTGGTAATGGGCTGTGAGCTGTTGGGGGGGTTAGGACTGGTAATGGGCTGTGGGCTGATGGGGGCTGTATGGAAATGGGGTGAAGGGGGGTTAGGACTGGTAATGGTCTATGGGGGGGTTAAGAATGATAATGGCCTATGGGGTGTCTAGTACAGGAAATGGGCTGATGGGGAGGGGTTAGGACTGGTAATGGGCTGTGAGCTGTTGGGGGGGTTAGGACTGGTAATGGGCTATGGGGGGGGGTTAAGACTGGTAATGGGCTGTGGGCTGATGGGGGGGTTAGGACTGGCAGTGGGCTATGGGGGGCTGACTGGAAATGGGCTGATGGGGTTAAGACTGGAAGTGGGCTGATGGGGGGTTAGGACTGGTAATGGGTAATATGGGGGGCTTAAACTGAAAATGGGGTGATGGGGGGCTAGGACTGGAAGTGGGTTTATGGGGGGCTAGGACTGGTACTGGAAATGGGCTGTTGGGGGGAGCTAAGATTGGAAATGGGCTGTGGTGGGGGCTTGAATTGAAATGGACTCATGGAGGGGCTAGAACTCGAAGTAGGCTCATGGGGGTGCTTGGACTGGAATTGGGCTGAGTGGAGGGGAGCTAGGATTTGACATGGGCTGATGGTGGGGCTAGGAAATGACTAGAAATGGGCTGATGGGGGGCTAGGATTGGAAATGAGCTGATGAAGGGACTCAGACTGAAAATGGATGGGGGAGCTAGGACTGGAAATGGGCTGATGCAGGGACTAGAAGGGAATGGATGCTGGGTGAGACTGGAACTAGAAGGGAGCTGATATTGGGGGAGGATTAGAATGGGATGGGGCTGGGAGAGTAAAATGGAGAGGGGAAAAAATATTTTGTGTGGGAGGGATGAAAAATCTACAATTGGCCGGTTATTGGGAGAGTAAGTGGGGATTGAGGATGGAGGGGTAAAATTTGTGTGGATGAAATAGGAATGAGGAAAGAGCAAAAGGAGAAAGATTAGTATGTTAAAGCAGATGTAGAGAGAGAGAATGGAAAAAAAAAACCTAGAAGAAAGAAGAAAGAACAAATGGACAGCAGACGATGGAGAGTTAGCAGAAAACATGAAGAAACCAGAAGAAAGTGGCTGGAGCAATTGCAACTGAAAAAAAAAATGCACAAAAGGTAGAAAGATATCTCTTTATTTTGAATTTATTAACTGGAATATGAAAGCTCTGGGAAATGTGCATCATTAACGTCTGCGCTTTGTTTGGTACAAGAGGAAATTAATTTATAGTTTTATTTCTACAGTGTTGTTGTACATTCCAAGTTTGGCTTTTGGGGTTCCCAGTTTAATTATTGCCTTCCTGTTTCTAAATTGTGATTCCTTGTTTGATGATGGTCTATGTTCTGCATGTATAACTGAGCTGAGGTATTCTGTTTATGTAATTCCTATTTGACATTGCCACTTGCTCTCTTTCCCCAGTATTCTCTGAAATGTATTGGTTTAATATTTGCAGTGTTGCCTTTTGATAGGTAGGGTATGGTGCTTTGTGAGTCCTGGTAATGCTGTCAGGATATGGCGGGTTTGCTATGGGTTCTAAATGGGCAGCGTGTAGTTCCTATTGTGCCTGGCGGTTGGCACTGGATTATAGTAATGTAGAAATCTTTTAGTCTTTCTTTATCCATACCCTCATTAAGAGACATGTTTACTAAAAGTTAGTGTATGGTAACATTATGCAAATAAGGCCACTTATGCAAATGAGGCCCCACACAGAGTCTCCGCACATGGCCCCGCACCCCCCTTGGGCCACCCCTGAGTCTAGGTAGGAATGAAACCATTTTAGTGTTGTGCCTCTCAGATCTATTTCATGAAGTCTGGTTAGGAGTTTATTGTGGGGAAGAGAGTCAAAGGCAGCGGATAGGTCAAGGAATATAAGTAAGCATCCTTGGGTAGGGTTATGGGTGTGTAAGTACAATGAATTTAGAAGGGAGGTTAGTAGGGTTTCAACTCCGTGATTCTTTTTAAATCCATGTTGGTATAGGTCAAGGGGGGAGTGTTCATCAATGTAATCCTGTAGATGGGCTTGGACAATTTTCTCAGTAACCTTTGCAAGGAAGGGTATACTGGAGATGGGTCTATAGGAGGAAGGGGAGGTGGGGTCAAGTTTGGATCCTTTCAGGATAGGGCGGATAGAGGCACTCTTAAGTAGGGGTGGTACAGAACCAGACTGGAGGGAGGATTGTACAATGGTCAGGATGTAGGGGCTGAGGGATGTTCTGGTGGATTTGATCCAGGGGGCAGGGCAAGGGTCGAGGGCAGATGTTGATGCATTCAAACTGTTTATGACATTAGATATAGTTTCTGATGTGATGGTGTGAAATTCATGCCATGAGTTCTCTAGTAGTAGAGTACTATAGTCTTCAGTTGGTTGGGGGTTGCTTGTTAGAGGGGGAGGGGGAGGGGGAGGGGGAGGGGGGGAGGAATTTGGAGGCCAGGTGGTCGGCTATAGCTTGAGCGGATATTTTAGATGGTTGGTCATGTGGGAGGGGGTCTTTTATTAGAGATTTGGCGATGGAGAAGAGCTCCCTTGGTTTGTTGAGGGCATGCTGGATTATATTTTCATTGTATTCTCTTTTATGTTTAGTGGTTTCTGCACAGTAGGATCGAAGTTTAGCTGTATAAGCATTATGTACACCTGGGTCTTGTGTATGTCTCCATTTGTGTTCAAGGCGTCTAAGCTCTCTTTTGAGGTTTCTCAGGTTTGTAGAGAACCAGGGGGATCTTCTGCGATGTTTGTGAGAGAGATGCTTAGGCGGAAGTAGGGATGCTAAGGATAGTGTTTGATTCCAAGTAGAGATGGTAGAATTTGGTTGAGAATTTTGTCGTTTAATTGGTCAAGTGAAGGAGTAATTTGCTCTAGGAAGTTAGCTGCATTGAATGGTCTGAATTTTCGAGTAGGTTGGGGATGAGTGTGAGGTTTATTTTGAGAAGATGAGTAGGGGACGGAGAAGAAGATAATAGAATGGTCAGACCAGGGTATGGGTTGGATGGTGTGTTGGACCTGGTCATTGAGATGAGGGTGTTGAGGGATGAAGATTAAGTCGAGGGTGTTTCCTTTAGAGTGTGTAGGGTGATGAAGTATTTGGGTTAAATGGAGGGCGTTCATAGCTTGGAGGAAGGAGGCGGAATTTGTTGAGGAAGTGGAATGTAGGTTTAAATCACCCAAGATTATTAGAGGGTGTGATGCAGGCTGGGGGGAGCAGGCAGTATCTAGAATCGTGGAGAGGTCTGAGGAGTCTGTTTGTGGTGCACGGTATATGAGGTGTAGGGCTAGCGTAGAGTTGGAGACAGTAATAGTGTCCTTGCCTAAGGTGGATGAGGACTCGATGGAAGAAAGTTGTAAGCTGGTCCTAGAAATAATGGCTACTCCACCTCCTCTGCCGTGTAATCTATTACAAATGTTGATTGAGGGGGAGTGGAGCCTGATGTCCAGCGGGATGGACGCTTAACGCTGAAGCTCCCGAGTGGCCTACTCAGACTCCTGACTTTAATACAACTTATCTTTTCAATTGGGCTCTGATCCTACCGGGGTGCCTCGGGGAGATGGAGGGACACAAGCCAGCGCGTCTAGAATTCGGCTCTTCAACGAACTCACATGGCAAACGCTCTAAAACTGAGCCGCCGTCCCCACAGAAGATGGTTCCACTCCGGGAGGGTCCCGCGATGCAGCAGGAGATCTTAGATGAGATCCGCGGCGTGAAAGAACTTGTGCAATCCAACGGTGAAGCACTCAGATCCATGCGGGAAGACTTCGGCAAGCTACAGGACAGGCTAGAGGGGTTATCGCTGAGACAGGACAAAATGGAGGGTACTCTTGACTCGCATGCGGTCCGCTTGGCAAAATTGGACAAGGTCGAACGACAAATGCAGGCACTTCAGAAGGAGCTGGAGGACAGTAACAACCGAGCCCGTCGCAACAATATACGGCTCGTGGGAATTCCGGAGGGAGCAGAATCAGGAGATATGAAAGAGTTCCTCTCTAAATTGCTTCCCTCCTTGCTTAAAACAACGTTCACCAAGGATTTGGAGATTGATCGGGCCCATCGAGTACCCACGACTTTGGCGCTCAACCGGAAAACCCCTCGGCCCATCATTTTCCGGTTGTTGAGATATCAGCAAGTTGAACAAATTCTAAACGCTGCCCGTGCAAACCCCCGGCTGGATTATGAGAGCCATTGGATTTCATTCTTCCCCGACCTGGCGAAGCCCACAGTGGACCGCAGGAAAAGACTCCTTGAATTTCGACCGCGTTTGCAGCAGCTTCAAGCGCGCTATGGCCTAATGTACCCGGCGAAACTTAGAGTTACTCTTCATAATCAAACCAGGACTTTTGAGGATCCGGACGTGCTTGTGGCCTATCTGGAAGCCAAAGAAGCGGACCAAATGCGCTGAACCAGGGGCCTTTCATTTGCCCATCGATTTGGAACTGATCGCCATTTTGTGTCGTCGACGCTACACATGCAGCCTGGATCGGAGGCCCTGCGGCCTAGCTTATCGTGGCCTGCTGACCGTCGGACTCTCCTGTGAGGGACCTTTCCATAGCATGCACCTCGGTGGGCTCCGGAGCCTATGTAGCTATTACAGTTAATATGTAGAATGTTTGGCCCTCGTTGGGGCTTCCTCCCGCAGACATATGGTCACCATTAATCATTGGGGTTATGCTTCTTCTCTACTACACTTCGGTGTTTACTTTTGGTTTGGGGGAATACCAGATATAGTGCTTATTGTATATGATTTGGTTAGGTCTTCTCTGAATCAAGCAGTCAAGATGGGGGATAATGGAAATTGTGTGCATTATGATATTTTTGTCTTGAATAGACTCAGCTATTTCTATGGCCCCATGTAAGATTTTATCATTGAACGTCAAAGGTATTAATAATCCGATAAAAAGGAAGAAAATCCTTGGCTACTTAAGTCACGAAAATGCTGATTTGGTTTTTCTCCAAGAAACGCATCTAAATGCCAAGGAGACACTGAAACTCAATGTTAAACCCTACATGGTGGCCGCCTACTCTCCCGCTATAGCGAAGAGATGTGGGGTAGCCATCTTGATTAGGAAATCCTTACAAGCCACTGTTATCGATAGCAGTTCTGATACTGAGGGTCGGTGGTCCCGAGTCCACCTTAAAGTGGGTAATCTTGAACTGACATGTATATGTTTATATGCTCCTAATGTGGATGATCCTATTTTCTTTGCTAACCTTGCCCAGGTTGCACAAGCTTCTGCCAATACTTTGTTAGTAATAGGAGGCGACTTTAACCAGGTGGTTGATCCATTGGTAGATAGGCGACCACCCAGAACGAGTGGTCCCACCAAGAGTCACCTCACGCTAGCGTCTTTGATTAAAGATCTAGCTTTAGTAGACCTGTGGAGGCTGCTACACCCTTCGGACTTAGAATTCACGTTTTTCTCCCCCCCACATCAGTCACAATCTAGGATAGATTTTTTCCTCGTATCCAAAGCATTAATCTCCAGCACGGCTACAGCTAAGATACACTCTCTGCACATCTCAGACCATGCTGCTATCTCCTTCCTTTTGAACACTAGTGCACAGAGGGATAATCCACGGGATTGGTATTTTGATCGGACCCTGCTTGAACAGCAGGATTTTCAGGTTGACATACGGGCTGCCATACAAGATTACTTCCACTTTAATTCACCCCATGGTACAATGAACTGGGCATGGTGGGAGGGCTTTAAAGCGTCTATCCGTGCAACCATCACTAGCTATCAAATCCGTTTAGGGAAGCAGCGTAAACGGCAACTCTTAGCACTAGAGCAGCAGATCAAGGCCGGTGAACGTGTTCTTACCTCTCGTACTGACCCATGTGTGTTGATTCGCTTGCAACGCTTGCGTTTCCAATATAACTCGCTCTTAACGACTGCAGCGGCCAAAAATATTGAACTACAGCAAGGGACGTACTATCGGGAAAGCAATCGTGCCGGTAAACTCTTAGCTAACGCTCTGAAAGGTCAAAAAGAAGCCAAACGCGTAGCGGCCCTGCGTAGTCCAACGGGGGGGAATTTAGTCACAAATGATACAGAGATAGTAGAGCTTTTTCGGGATTTCTACACCCGCCTCTATCAATCAGAATGTGAATTTGACCCAGAGGCTTTTGACCGGCTATTAGCTGGTATACAACGACCGACCCTTTCTGTAGAGGACAAGGAGTCACTAGATCATTCATTTACTCTTTCAGAAATTCAATTCGCACTCAAGCGATGTGCATCGGGTCGGGCTGCCGGCCCAGATGGCCTCCCGGCAGAATTTTTCAAAACTTTCAGCGCTGATTTGGCCCCATTCCTACAACTCTATTTCTCTGCTTTGGCCAAAGATAGCTCCTTTACAGGATCTTTCTCGACGGCAAATGTTGTAGTCTTTGAGAAAGAGGGGAGAGACCCGATGCTGACTGCAAATTACCGTCCAATTTCCCTTCTTAATGCTGATTACAAGATATTTGCAACCATTCTGGCCAATAGATTATCCGATAAAATGCCTGCTCTAATTCACCCAGACCAATGTGGTTTCATATCTGGTAGGTCCACTGCTGATAATGCCAGGACCTTGTGTCATATACTAGCTGCAGCAGCGCATCATGATCAACCCCTCGTCGGCCTCTCTCTTGATGCCGAAAAGGCATTTGACCGCTTAGAATGGCCCTTTCTATATGCGGTTCTCCGCTGGTATGGGTTTGGGGAAGGCTTTCTCCGATACCTTCAAACTCTGTATGCACATCCGACAGCCACTATTTCTGTCAATGCCACAAAGTCTCAACCGTTCAATCTTCATAGGGGCACTCGGCAAGGATGTCCCTTATCTCCTCTGCTCTTTGATCTAGCACTTGAACCCCTAGCCCTCCTCATCCGACAGGCCACAGATATCCATGGAGCCCCCTTTCAACATAGAGATATTAAAAATTTCTGCATATGCAGATGATCTCATGCTTTTTGTATCCTTGGACTCCGTCCCTGCTGTTTTAAAAAAGATTGATAGCTATTCCCTACTCTCGGGATACAAGATTAACTGGACTAAATCTGTTGCCTTCCCTTTGAATCATCGAGTCCATGCTGCAGACATGCAGGCTTTCCCCTTTGTATGGCAGCCCCGTATGGTCAAATACCTGGGGGTTCATTATTGTTATCCATTAGAAGATACTCTTAGCCATAATGCTAAAGAGCTAATCTCCAAAGCGCGCGATCTTACCAACCGGTGGTCTCCTTTAACACTCACATGGTGGGGCCGACTGGAAACAATCAAAATGATGATAGTTCCCAAAATAAATTATATCCTAGAAATGCTACCATGCCTCCTGCCTGCACACATATACAAAGATATAGAAGGTCTCCTGATTCGTTATTTGTGGCATGGCAAACCACCAAGGATAGCTAAGCGTAAGTTACAGGCGGACAAAGAAAAGGGAGGGGTCCGGTTCCCAGATTTTCTTAAATATCATAAGGCGTTCCTTCTTAAACAGGGTGCCCGTTGGTTAGATCCCCCGGTAGAAGGTAGGCCAGTCTGGCTCGACATTGAGGAGGAACTCTGTAGGCCCATTCCTCTTACCTACCTTCCCGGCATGACCTTCCAACTAGATTCCCACCATCCACCAATGGTTGTGGATACACTACTTGCCTTTAACACTTTCATTCAGTCTCAGGGACCACAACAGTGCCCGCCATATAGACTCCCGCTATGGCATAACTTGCGCCTTCAAATACAAAATAAACCGATAGCATGGACCCCCTGGTATTCCAAAGGGATATGGATGCCTTACCAATTGATTGCCAGTGAGCACTGGAAAACTTTTAAAGACTTGCAAGAGGAATTTGGTTTACTAGCAAGAAATTATTTCCAGTGGGTGCAGCTTCAGCACTGCCTTAGGAGTGTTCGGATTCTTCCACTAACTGAAACTAATGATGAAGGTCTAGCAGAGATAATTCGCTCTATTGGGAGTCAATCTGGCGTAGCCTCTAACTTTTATAAAATGTTAAGCAATCATGAGAACAGTAGCATTCCCGCAGTCCAACAAACATGGGAACGGGAACTACAAATCACACTGACTCCTGAGCAATGGAGCCTCTTCTGGAGTAAAGTTGTTCGGGTCTCTCGGTCAGCATCGATAACCCAGACACTTTTCTATTTTGCACATAGAAGTTTCTATACGCCTGTGAAGCTTGCCAAATGGAATGCCAATGTTAATGACAGGTGTTGGAATTGCCATACCGCCATAGGCACACTAGCTCATATAATGTATGAATGTTCTACACTACAGCAATTCTGGAGTCGGGTCTGGGGTCGTATTCAACTCATTTTACAGTTTCACGAGCCTCTCTCTTGGCGGATAGTGGGACTTCGCTCTGCGGCGGGGATCCCTTCTCTTCCAAAGTCGGGCCGCTTTTTGCTAAATTTCTTGATGGGTATAGCTATATCTTTAATCACGAAACACTGGAAAAATAGCTCCCATCTAAGTCCCCATGCGTGGTGGACTCTTGTATGTTTATATAGTAAATATGAACAGATACCACGCCGAATGGCTCCCCACGCTCAAACCTTGCATCATGTTTCTAAATGGAATATGCTCAATGATTATGTGCAAACTGCCAAATGCTCTCATCTAACTGTTAAACTCCATTTATCATGTACACTCATTTATTATGATTTTCACTTGCTCTATACTGGTTCACAAAGAATGAGAATTAATCATTGATTACCCGAACGTTGTATTCCTTTCCTAGAGAAGAAGCATGGGGGTGGGGGGAAATATGGGGTTGCTTTTATATGTATGGTTTTGTATTTGTATCTTTCTGTATGTCTTTTACTTTGGTTGTGTTATAAATGGAAAATAAAATTTAAAAAAAAAAAAACAAATGTTGATTGAGTATGAATTGGGGCATATTTAATTTAATAATACTGTGTCAGAGTCTTGGAACCAGGTTTCGGTAAGGCAGAGTATATCAAGGTTATAATCGGTAATGATATCAGCAAGTAATGGGATTTTGTTTCTGGCTGAACGGGCATTAAGTAGGGCACAATTGAGGGGGGGATGGGGTGGTTCTGGGGGGGATGAGGGATATGGGTTAGGATTTACAGTAATGGGTTTAAGTTTGCAAGAGCGGTGGTAGGTGTTATAGTGATTATAGTAGGAAGGAGGTGGGGAGAGTAGATGTCTAGGGGAATTGATTATTGGAATGGGGGCACTGGGGGTTATGGTGAGGGCATAAGGTAGCGTAAGTAAGAATAGGTAAAGTAAACTAAGAGTGGGTCCCATCATGAGTGAGCAGAGCTTGAGAGAGGACATTTTTGTGGTGGGATGGGTGCCATGGTCACATGTTATAGGTGAAGGGGATTGTGTTTGGACCCAAAAGCGTATTATGTAGCACCACCCAACCCACCCTCTGTGGCTTAGGGTGGGGAAGACAGGATCTCCCACCAACAGATCAACATTGTACATTTCTGCAATGGTGGCAGTAGATAGGACCATCAACCCCAGTCCTGCTGGGGAACAGGCACCTTACAGGGCAGTGGTTGCAGACCTGTACACATCACATAAGGCAATGGCAGACAGGCAGAATGCTGGAGAAGCTCAGTCAGTCTCCACCCACGGTACCCTGCAAAGTGCTTCAGCCATACACATGTTAACTGCAGACAGTCTGCTAGCTAGTAGATGTTCCTGGAGAAACTGTGTGCACCCAAAAATGGGATGTGAGCACACACACCAAGCAGGTATGTCAGTGATTGGGCCCCAGAAAAGAGAAGCCATAAATATCACTTGGAAAAAATGCTGCATAGCACTATGGGGGAACCTAGCCATGCCGTGGTCACTTCTCAGTTAGGGTGAGAGTGACCTCCCAGCATGACATGCCGTGGCCACCCTGTCCATGCAGGTGGTAATTGGGCACTACAATGTCACAGCCATTTCCCCAATACCCTGTGCAGATGCATCCTGTCCGGGCCATACCCACAGTACCTTGCTCCTCATTATGCACATTGGCAGGTTAAAACTGGAAACAGTGCAAGCAGTGTGGGCTCAGTAAGGTGTAGGCAGCCACAACACACTGGATAGACATACACACACTCCCACACCTATGCCAGCATTGTGCAAATATGGAGGTTTGTGTCAGCCCTGGCCACCACAACAGTCCTGGGTACAGTGCGGGCATTGCTATGGTACGCAATACTGTTGGGGTCACTTCCCGAGGTGGTAAACACTGTCAGAAGTGATAACTGAAACACACTCCACAGATATCAGCAAGGTTGCTATGATGAATCTCTATCAACAAATCGTGTTTAACTTAGTATTTGTTAGCTGACATTAATCATAGCAACCTTTTGATATATGTGGAACGTGTTCCCAAGTTTAGGACGGCATTGCTAAGGTATGCAGTTGCCAGCACTGGGAGATGCTGCTCCACGCAGGGCCCAACAGCCTGACTCTCCATGAGGCTTTGGATAGTGGAGCCTGTGGGTGAGGGTGTCTCTGCCCCTGTTGGCCGCTGCTCTAGGGCAGAGGTTCCCAACTCCGGTCCTGGTGAGCCAAATACTGTTCAGGTTTTCATGCTGTCCCTAATGAATATGCATGAGATACATTTGCATACAATGGGGCACACAAATGTATCTCATGCATATTCATTAGGGACAGCATGAAAATGTATCTCATGCATATGCATTTGTATACAAATGCAGCACAGGCATATATGTACATGGATTTGCTTTATAAAATCAGGAATACAGGTGTAGATTTTTGGGCTGCCTAGGTTACACCAAAAACATGCCTCCATAATGCCTCCTTAGAATTTCTATGTGTAGACTTCCATGTGTAAATAGTGTCTTTCTAAAATCACAATTGCATGTGTATTCCAATCTCTGTATGTAGATACCACTACTTAGAAGAAATACTTCTAAAATAGCCCCTATATCAAGGGACATGTTGACAAATATACATCTAGACAGATACACTTTTTTAAATAATATATTCTTCCTGCCCAAGCTAAGTACAAATCCACTCAGTCCTTTAATTTATTTGCATTTTCTGTATGGCTGGGATGACATTTGCATTAAGGAGTTCTGACATTTGAGAGGTCAATGTAACCTCCAAGTACACAGACCTATCTGGAGATAGTTTAAATTCTGTCAAACCCTCCGGGATCCTAACCTTAGATCCTACCTGGAAAATCTCTCACTGTTTAAATTCTATTTATAACCTGACAGTTCCCCATATTAGCCAGTAGCCACATCTACTCAAGAGCAGAGTGATTAAAGTCAACTAGATCCGCATAAAAATAAAAGGGGTCAAAATGGAGCACAACATGAAATTCAGCAGAATGGTGAATTCCTGTGTATCTCTGAGGGGGAGAGAAAAGATAACATGCCTGGTGCAGCAATAAGCCATTGTGAACTTATTCATGGACCCACTGCAACAGGAGATACACCACAGAAACCAATGGAAAACATGAGAAGTCTAAAACCTGTCAGGTGAACTCCTGAAGAAAAAGGAGGTAATGTACTGCTACTATTAAGCCACAAACCCTGTATTTGATTAAAGAGGGTGGTCAAAGAGAGCTCTCCAAAAAAATGGAAGAAAGAGGAGAAATATCAAAGGAAAACTGCAAAAGGCAGCTGACCCAAAGATAAGATCACACATGACTCCCTTGTTATCCCATCTAAGGGGTATGTTTACTAAGGACTGTTAAGATGCAAAGGTGTCATTGGCAGGAGTTATTGGCACCCATGAGCAGTTAATGTGGTGTAAAATGCCAATAATTCTAGCTTAATGGCCAGTAGCGTGTTACTGGGTGGAAAGGTAGAAAGGGGTAGAGAAGGAGTGTTACCTGGGAGGATCATGGGCCGAAACAGCAGGTGTTACTTTAATGTTGGTTGCTATTATTGGGCGTTAAATGTGCAGCTGCTGGGAAACTCAATGCCAGCTCAAAACTGGCATTAAGGGCTCTTTTTTGAGAGAGAGCCATTTTTGCCGTCAAACACCACACAGGGAATCCATTCACCTATATGCAGTGTGTACCTCCCAGACAAAAGCCCTGAAATAAGTGATAGTAGTGGTCAATTGGCAGCCACAACATTGTGCCCTTTCAACAAAGGGCACAATGTAGTTGGTGCTAAGGTGACAAAGATGGTTGCATGCGAGCAATTCAGTGGGGTTGGCTGGTCTACTAGGAGGACTAGGCAGCTGCCTAGGGTGTGCATCCAAGATGTCCGGTACTACTCTGTTGTGACAGCAGCAGTGGCACACATATACGCTGCTGCTGTCACAAAGGAGATGTGTCAACGCCACTATCACCATGCAGCCATGCTAGCATCATGTGGGGGTGGGGGTGGAACTTCCCTATCCTTCCTTTGATGGATGCTACATTATGACTGCAGTACAACACGCCTAACAGGCAGAGGAACTGGCAATGGATGCAGAATATGTGTAGTGCTGCTGCCATTATTTGTGTTTGCACACTGCACAGGTTGAAGGTAAGCACTGCGGCTATGGGGGACTGGGAGGGAGCGGGAGCAGGAGCGGGGTGGGGGGGGGGTGCAAGGGATGAAGTTTGCCTTATGCCGGCCCTGTTCTCAATCCAGTCTTCAGGACACACTTAGCCAGTCATATCTTGAATTAGTACAATTGCAGTGTTGATCTAAATTTGGCGGAAACACCACTTTCAAAATCGCTAAATGGAAACATTTCCAGGGACGTGAAACGTGGAGGAAGGGATCGCGAGGAATGATACTGAGATATGACATGTGAGGCATCTTTTCACATAAGAACATAAGATATGCCATACTGGGTCAGACCAAGGTCCATCAAGCCCAGTATCCTGTTTCCAACAGTGGCCAATCTAGGTCATACGTACCTAGCAGTTTCCCCAAAATACACAGGTTCTGCAATGCTTGTACTAGGTCAAGCTTTGATATCCTGGGTGCCTTCTTAATAATGGTTTATGGACCTTTCCTCCAGGAACTTGTCCAAACCTTTTTTAAACCCAGCTACACTAACAGCCTTTACTACATCCTCCGGTAACAAATTCCAGAGTTTGATTACACGTTGAGTGAAAAAATATTTTCTTTAACTAGTCTTAAATAGTTTACCCTGTAGTTCCATTGCATGTCCCCTAGTCTTCCTATATTCTGATAACGTAAACAGTCGATCTACGTTTACCCGTTCCACTCCGTTCATTAATTTATAGACTTCTATCATATCTCCCCTCAGCCGTCTCTTTTCCAGGTTAAAGAGCCCTAACCTATTTAGTCTTTCTTCATAGGAGTATCCTTCCATCCCCTTTACCATTTTGGTGGCTCTTTTCTGAACATTTTTTAATAACGCTATATCCTTTTTAAGATACGGCGACCAGAATTGCACACAATATTTAAGGTGCGGTCTCACCATGGAACGGTATAGAGGCATTATAATATCTTTTGTTTTATTTTCCATTCCTTTCCTTATGACACCTAGCATTCTATTTGCTCTCTTGGCTGCCGCTGCACACTGGGCCAAGGGTTTTAACATGTTATCCACAATGACGCCTAAATCTTTTTCCTGGGTGGTGATTCCTAATGTGGAACCTTGCATCGTGTAACCATAGTTTGGGTTGTTCTTCCCTAGGTGCATAACTTTGCACTTGTCCACATTAAATTTCATCTGCCATTTTGATGCCCAGTCTTCCAATTTATCAAGATCCTCTTGCAATTTTCCACAATCCTCTTGGGTTTTAACAACTTTAAATAGTTTTGTGTCATCTGCAAATTTGATAACCTCACTCATTATTCCACTTTCCAGGTCATTTATGAATATGTCAAAAAGCAGCGGACCCAGCACAGATCCCTGGGGTACACCACTATTCATCTTTCTCCATTGGGAAAATTGGCCATTTATCCCAACCCTCTACTTTCTATCTTTTAACCAGTTCCTGATCCACAGTAGTACACTGCCTCCTATCCCATGACTCTTTAGTTTTGCCAAAAGTCTCTGATGAGGGACCTTGTCAAAGGCTTTCTGAAAGTCCAGATACACTATATCAATCGACTCACCTTTGTCCACCTGTTTATTCACACTTTCAAAAAAACATAACAGATTAGTAAGACAAGATCTTCCTTGTCTAAAGCCATGTTGGCTGTCTCCCATTAGTCCATGACTATCTACATGCTGAGTAATTTTATTCTTTATGATGGTTTCTACCATTTTTCCCGGTACTGATGTGAGGCTCACCGGTCTGTAGTTTCCCGGATCACCCCTCGAACCCTTGTCAAAAATTGGTGTTACATTGGTGATCCGCCAATCTTGAGGTATTAGAGATGATTTTAATGATAGTTCACAGATTACTAATAGCAGGTCTGCAATCTCATATTTCAGTTCTTTCAACACTCTTGGATGTATACCATCTGGCCCAGGTAATTTGCTACTCTTCAGTTTATCTCATAGTTGTAATACATCTTCCCGATGTATCAATATTTCCTTCAATTCTTCCGCACCTTTAAATACCACTTCAGTCATGGGTAACATCCCTACATCTTCCTCAGTAAAGACCGAAGCAAAGAATTCATTCAGTCTCTCCGCTATCGCCTTGTTGCCTCTTAGTGCCCCTTTAACTCCTCTATCATCTAATGGTCCAACTGACTCTCTCACAGGTTTTTTGCTACGAATGTACTTGAAAAAATCGTTATTTTGCGTTTTTGCTTCCGCAGCAAGCTTCTTCTCAAATTCTCTCTTTGCCTTCTTTATCAATGCCTTGCATTTGACCTGCCAGTGCTTGTGCTGTTTCCAGGTTTCATCGTTTGGCTCACTGCACACGTTCCTGTTTATATATTTCTATAGAAGCTAGAATCAGAAATAAGATGCTACATAAAATAAAGGAAGATGACATGTGAATATGAAACTGTTTACATATTTTTGGTTGCTAATTTTCTACAAGTTTAAGTCTGCATTATTATTTTGCTGACAAATTAAAAAATATGAAATGTTTTGAAAAGTCTAGGTTAAGAAAACAGATGAGATTATCAAAATTGTATCTGAAAAAAACATTCAGCATTTGTTTAAATTTCCTTAATAAGTGCTGAATGCAAGCTTTTCTCTTCTTGTTGAATCTAATTAATTCATTAAGAATCTACAGTAGTTATTATTAGGCATACAGAGGAAATTAAAAAACTTCTCCACCTTGTGCTGTTTAGTTAGATACAGTGAATATAAACTGTATGCAGATTCAATGTTGCTCCTCCTTTATATACACAAATGTGTAGTAGGAAGCATTATATTATTGCAGATTTTCAGTGAGATATTTTTCAGCAGTCAGCATAGTTTTACTAAAGCCTACCTTGTCATCGGCCTTACAAAGGATTGTAACCTTGAACATACAGTCAAGTCAATGGTTTTGCATCAGTGACAGATGAGGTACTTTGTCAATACTGACTTATTTTAAGCAACTACAATTGAGGCTACCTCATGGCAGAGGAATGATGAATATAATGACAGTTCAGTGATTGACCTCTCATTTCTATGAACCCTTTCCATCCTCTGAACTTCAAACGTTGATTCATTAATAGACTAGTTAATAGAATTTATAGCTGCGTTACGGGGCCAAATGAACATACATATATAGAAGTATGATATAGAGGTTAATGTTCAATATAGTAGAAAGCAGCATTAAAGACTGCAATGGCCATCTAGTCTGCCAATTAGGCATTTACGGTGTAACTGTTGCACTATGTTGGTTTCCCTCATCCATTTTTAGAAGCTCTATATAGTCTTTTCCACTGATTGACCAAAAAACTACTTTGTGCGTTAACTCATAGCTTTTTCTTTCCTTTTACCATTATGAACATAAGATATGCCATACTGGGTCAGACCAAGGTCCATCAAGCCCAGATTCCTGTTTCCAACAGTGGCCAATCTAGGTCATACGTACCTAGCAGTTTCCCCAAAAGACACAGGTTCCACAATGCTTATACTGGGTCAAGCATTGATATCCTGGGTCCCTTCTTAATAATGGTTTATGGACATTTCCTCCAGGAACTTGTCCAAACCTTTTTTAAACCCAGCCACACTAACAGCCTTTACTACATCCTCCGGTAACAAATTCCAGAGTTTGATTACACGTTGAGTGAAAAAATATTTTCTTTTATTAGTCTTAAATAGTTTACCCTGTAGCTTCATTACATGTCCCCTAGTCTTTCTATATTCTGATAACGTAAACAGTCGATCTACGTTTACCCGTTCCACTCCATTCATTAATTAATAGACTTCTATCATATCTCCCCTCAGCCGTCTCTTTTCCAGGTTAAAGAGCCCTAACCTTTTTAGCCTTTCTTCATAGGAGTATCCTTCCATCCCCTTTACTATTTTCGTAACTCTTCTCTGAACCTTTTCTAATAACACTATATCCTTTTTAAGATACGGCAACCAGAATTGCACACAGTATTCAAGGTGCGGTCTCACCATGGAATGATATAGAGGTATTATAATATCTTTTGTTTTACTTCCCATTAATTTCCTTATTATACCTAGCATTCTATTTGCTCTCTTGGCTGCCGCTGCACACTGGGCCAAGGGTTTTAACATGTTATCCACAATGACGCCTAAATCTTTTTCCTGGGTGGTGGTTCCTAATGTGGAACCTTGCATCGTGTAACCATAGTTTGGGTGTTCTTCCCTAGGTGCATAACTTTGCACTTGTCCACATTAAATTTCATCTGCCATTTTGATGCCCAGTCTTCCAATTTATCAAGATCCTCTTGCAATTTTCCACAATCCTCTTGGGTTTTAACAACTTTAAATAGTTTTGTGTCATCTGCAAATTTGACGACCTCACTCATTATTCCCCTTTCCAGGTCATTTATGAATATGTCAAAAAGCAGCGGACCCAGCACAGATCCCTGGGGTACACCACTATTCACCTTTCTCCATTGGGAAAATTGGCCATTTAGCCCTACCCGCTGCTTTCTATCTTTTAACCAGTTCCTGATCCACAATAGTACACTGCCTCCTATCCCATGACTCTTTAGTTTTGCCAAAAGTCTCTGATGAGGGACCTTGTCAAAGCGTTTCTGAAAGTACAGATACACTATGTCAACCAACTCACCTTTGTCCACCTGTTTATTCACAGTTTCAAAAAAAACATAACAGATTAGTAAGACAAGATCTTCCTTGTCTAAAGCCATGTTGGCTGTCTCCCATTAGGCCATGACTATCTACATGCTGGGTAATTTTGTTCTTTATGATAGTTTCTACCATTTTTCTCGGTACTGACATCAGGCTCACTGGTATGTAGTTTCCCAGATCACCCCTTGAACCCTTTTTAAAAATTGACATTACATAGGTGATCCTCCAATCTTCAGGTATTACAGATGATTTTAATGAAAATTCACAGATTACTAATAGCATGTCTGCAATCTCATATTTCAGTTCTTTCAACACCCTTGGATGTATACCATCCAGCCCAGGTGATTTGCTACTCTTCAGTTTATCTAATAGTTGCAATACACCTTCCCGATGTATCGATATTTCCTTCAATTTGGAACCCAGCAGAGAGCTTGTAGTTTAAATTTCATAATAAGTCAGAGCCTAGCAGCAGCAAAGAGCTGTAATTTAAATCAAATCAGAATATAATTTAGCATAAAAGGCAAAACAGGGTCAGTACTCTTTGAGCAACAAATAAAGTCTTCTAACAACCTTTACAAAGAGGCCTTCAACCTAGGGGGCAAGAGACCTGTGAAACATTTTCAATAGGTGTTAACACCAGGTGGCATGTCAAAAGGCAATTTTGAAAGACTCCTTCTATCCAAGCAAGGACTGCTAATCACCCAGGAAGTTGGTCACAGCTTACCTCAGATGCACAGGACAGGGTACGGTGTAACAGTCCTCTTTTAATAAGTGTTATTTCCCCTCCCTCCCACCCCAATACCCACCCACCCTGGGATAATCGTAGTTTTATAGGTACTTACACATCTTAAAGGAAAGGAGGTACTCTCAGGTGAAGCTCGTTATCCAAATCAGTCATACACTAAGGACCTGAGATTAATTAAGCTTCAGGTGAACAAGTTATATTAAACGTATTAGGTACAGTTGTATTAGAATAAATATCCATAGCAACCCTTAGTAAGTAAAGAACTTAAAGATCTAAACACAAACTTAAAACTAAGATGCAGACAGCAGTCCAGCAGCGAGATGGGGGCTTTCCAGTCTTTTGCATTGAGTGACACATGTATGATTTTCTCCCAATTGGTGAGAGGTCTTACATGTGCACTACGTGCAAGGAGCTCTTTGCTCTTAGGGAAAGAGTCCATTCTCTAGAGGCTAGAGTGGCAAACTTGGAAAACATAAGAAAGACAGAGAGGTTTCTTTCCTAGGCTCTACTTCCTTGGATCCCTCCCCCATAGCTGCCCCCAGACTCTGCAGATAGTGTAGCATTTCCTGGTGACACCAACTCTAAACTGAACCATCTAATTTCTCACAAATAGGGGTGTCCTACATAGAGCGGTGGGTTCACCCCTAAACAAAGACATGGGGAGGAGTGGCCTGCACAGAGTGGCAGGTGCAGCCCTAAACAAAGTCATGGAGAGGGGTACACCTACTCCTGCCATCTTACTCCTGCCATCTTGCTGGGCAGACTAGATGGACCATACTGGTATTTATCTGCTGTCATTTACTATGTTACTATGTAGCAAGCTTGGGATTCTTGACATATAAATCCAGGTCTTCCAGCAGAAAAATCTCAGGGAAATTGTCCTGGTCCAACATAGCGGAGCCCTCAGTTAGTCCAGCCCATATTGCTGTGAAGCTTGGGTAGTCTCGGCCGATCACCACTAGATAAAGGAGACAGGCAGCAGCACGACTTCAAATGTGGCTTGCCCTGCTGGAGTCTTAAGTGTTAAGTGAAACCTGTGCTATTGGATACTGCTTCTGGTCTCCATTCACACAGGCCATCTTTGCAGTCAATTTGAAATTGTGTTAGTTTCTTGGAAAACGAGAGTCCTCACACTTCTGGAGTCGATCTCCTGGTAACATGCCTGCCTTGTGCGAAGGTATCTGATCTCATGTGCCACCTATATAAGGTCTTAGATAGTACTGGGGAGGAGTCTGCTGTCTTGGTACGTGTCGGTACCAATGACATAGGAAATTCTGGTAGGGAGGTTCTGGAGGCTAAATTTAGGCTTTTAGGTAGGAAGTTGAAATCCAGAACTTCCAGGGTAGTGTTCTCCAAAATGCTTCCCGTTCCATGCGCAGGACACAAAAGGCAGGCAGAGCTCCGGAGTCTCAATGCGTGGATGAGACAATGGTGCAGAGATGAGTGTTTTGGATTTGTTAGGAACTGGGGAACATTCTGGGGAAAGGAGGGGCTCTTACGAAGGGATGGGCTTCACCTTAACCGGGATGGAATCAGGCTGCTGGCATTAACCTTTAAAAAGGAGATAGAGCAGCTTTTAAACTAGATAATAGGGGAAAGCCGACAGTCGCCCAAGAGTGCATGGTTCGGAAGAATGTATCCTTGAAGAATACTACCAAAAGCAGAGAGGTTCCAAAAAAAGAGTAAAGTAGCCCAAATGCCCTCGAGTATGGAGCAGACAGAGCTTAAAGTTCCCAAATTACCCATGTCTACCAATAGCCAGATTAATATGAATAAAATACAGTCTCTAAAATGCTTGTATGCAAATGCTAGAAGTCTAAAAAATAAGATGGGAGAGTTAGAATATATAGCACTAAATGAGAGATTATATATGATTGGAATATCAGAGACATAGTGGAAGGAGGACAACCAGTGGGACACTGTGATACCTGGGTACAAACTATATCATAATGATAGAGCTTATCAAATTGGTGGAGGGGTTGCGCTCTATGTTAGAGAGGGCATTGAGTCAGAAAGGATTAAAGTTTTGCAGGAAACAAAATTTGCTGTAGAATCTCTATGGATTAAAATTCCATGTAAAAAGGGGAAGGCGATGGCAGTGGGGGTATACTATCGACTGCCTGGCCAGAATGAAGAAATGGATGATGAAATGTTCAAATAAATCAAGGAAGCTAACAAACGTTACAGCGCAGTAATAATAATGGATGATTTCAATTACCCCGGTATTGACTGGGTCAGTGTCACGGCAGGACTTGCTAGGGAGATAAAGTTCCTAGATGAAATAAATGACTGCTTCTTGGAGCAGTTGGTTCATGAACCAACCAGAGGGGAAGCCATATTAGACCTAGTCCTTAGTGGAACACCAGATCTAGTGCAAGAGATAAGGGTGTTGGGGCCACTTGGCAATAGTGATCATAGTATGATCACATTTGATTTAATTAGTGGAGGAGGGATAGTAAGGAAATCCACAGTACTACCTTTTAACTTTTGAAAGGGAGACTATGATAAAATGAGGAAAATAGTTAAGAAAAAACTAAAAGGAGCAGTTGCAAAGGTTAAAGACTTACATCAAGCTTGGGTGTTGTTGAAAAATACTATCTTGGAAGCCCAAACCAGCTGTATTCCACGCTTTAAGAAAAGTGGAAGGAAGTCCAAAAAACTGCTAGCATGGTTTAAAGGTGAGGTCAGAGAGGCTGTTGTTGCCAAAAAAGCATCTTTCAGGAAATGGAAAAAAGAGCCAAACGACGAAACCTGGAAACAGCACAAGCACTGGCAAGTCAAATGTAAGGCATTGATAAGGCAGGCAAAGGGAGAATTTGAGAAGAAGCTTGCTGCAGAAGCAAACACATGAAATAAAGACTTTTTCAAGTACATTCGTAGCAAAACACCTGTGAGAGAGTCAGTTGGTCCATTAGATGATAGAGGGGTTAAAGGAGCACTAAGAGGCGACAAGGCGGTAGCGGAGAGGCTGAATGAATTCTTTGCTTCAGTCTTTACTGAGGAAGATGTAGGGATGTTACCCATGACTGAAGTGGTATTTAAAGGTGCGGAAGAATTGAAGGAAATATGGGATCCTTTGTAATTATCCAATGCCATTTTGAATTCCATTGCCGCTTTTGTACACAACACCATCTTTAGGAGGGCCTGCCAAAAATGCACTTCTCTGTCTGTGAAAATATATTTTCTAAGATGCTGTACCTCATTCTAGTTTAACATTGGAACTTGAACACCTTACTCGTCCCCATGTTGAAATAACTCTAGCAACACCAGAGTTATAGCAGAAACCAGGCTGCAACTGTATTCAAACTTCCACTAACTATCATAATTATCAATCAACAGAGAACTCAATACTCAATCCCTCATCTCCCAGACTGGCCTTCCCCCCACCCCAGACTGGCCTTCTCCCCCCCCACCACCCCTTCACTTCATCCCGGCCCGCACACTCTACCACACAAATACTCCTCAATGTCCTTCTTCCACCACCGTACTCAACTACTCAGCAAGTCAGTGCCAGACTAGCCATAGCGAGGTTCCTTAGGAACCCTGTGACTAGTCCACCCTTCATAACCCAAACATAGCCTGTCGTTATGTCAGGTTATGCCCATGGCTCACAGCGGTGTCAGACTGATGACGTCAGCCAAAGAAAGAGACTGATAATGTCAGCCTATTATATAGTATAGCGCCACATCGGTGGTTTTTATTTATCGCATTGTATTGAGACAAATCTGCCCCTAATGCAGACAACTGTTCTTTGAAACACAGCCGTATTTGACATTATTAAAGATTTGCTCTCTACTTTAATGCCCCTGATCTTTTCTTTTCTGAATCTCCTTGTGAGTTGTCCCTTTGTTGTTTCTTGTGTTTTCATTCCTGTCACAGCGCTGTGATCTATTGGTTAATCCCCTCTCTCTCTCTCAAGTAAGCTCTGTTTCCCCCTTGCCCTTGACTGATTCTGGGAGGAGGCTAAGCTCCAACTCCCACCACAAGTGGTGACAGCATCCAGCTTCAGTCACCTACAGTATAACCACTATTAGAAACCAGAAAATCTTTCTATATCATATCAAATAATTGTGGTGAAAAGCACATGTAACATTTTCAACCATTTAGAAATATTTTACTAATGTTCATTTAATTTTTATAGAATTGTTTTGTAGAATATATTGATTTTTGTTAATACTTGTTAATCCTTTATAAATCTTTCAATCTTTTCAATACTAATACATCACGCTTCTCTCATTCAACCATGTGTCATGGGCACCAAACAGGCGAACATACAGTTGGATATCAAAAGGAGCCCATCTATCAGTTATATTTTAATCTTGTCAAACTGATCACTACTTCATCTTCTCTCTATGAACAGTATTTTATATGAACTGTAATTTTAAAAATTTTTGAGGTAGAACATAGAGCACTTAGTTCATTTCAAGTCCATATTATATTCTTCATGTCACCCATTGTGATCTGTATTTCATATATCATCACTGTCTCCGACCTTGGCCAACAATTTCACCACTTAATTCAATTTGATCAGGGAATTGTGTGATTATGAAAACAGCAGAGTTAAGATTAAGTACACACTTCCAGTGATAAAATATTATTTGCTTTAGCACAGCATAGCTATCCAGTGCTCAGCAAGGTACTCATTCACAAAAATGCCGTGCATGCACACTCTCTTTAAAGAGCTATCCCCGATGTCGTCACTTTGAGGCATGTGGTGTTTGATTGCCCTAACATTCAGTCTTATTGAGTTTCAATGTGGAATCGTATTCAAGAGGTGCTGGGATTCAGGGCCACTCTCTCCTGGTCTGTGATTGTTTTTTGGTCAGCAATTGGCATCTCGTCGTTACAGAGGGATTGCCAGTTTTTATTTGACTTCATGTTGGGAGTGGCCCTGCATCTCGTTATTTCTATTTGGAAACATACAGCAGAGCTTAGTTGGCATGAATGGTGGAACCGCTTGTGCTTATGCTGCAAATATGAGCAAATGCCACGGTGTGGTAGATCCCTTATACCTTCCACTTTTCTCAGTGGAAACCCCTTCAGAATTACATCTCCAAAGCACGATATAAAATACAATAAGGGGTCATTAGTCAAATCTCCTCGTCTCTATGGAGTGCTTGGATGTTCTGTAGCCCTTGCAGGCCTCTCAGGCCTTCAGCTTGTTTTTTTTTCTTTTTAAATAGTCCTTGATGATCGCATAATGATGGGAGGGGCAGGATGGTTTTTTGGGCTGTGAATAGCCTTTTTGTTTTTTGTTTTGTTAAAGAGAAGTATTATGTACTTTGTTTTTTTATTGTAATTTGGTTTTTCTTTTGTATTTTGTTGGAAAATATAAATAAAGAAGTTAAGAAAAAGAGCTATCCCCATTGATTGGTCAATAAAACCAATGCCATTCAATTTGATTATGTATCCCTAATGGATGCATTGTTTGCCATTTAAAAATGAAACCCTGCTCCTGTTTAAATAATCACTTAGTAAAGATCTTCTATCCTATGTTGTTTCTCTTTCCAATCTTTCACCAAGGGAACCAATTCATTCTCCCTTGTCTAGCCTACCCTGCTTTTCAAATCTACCCCCTGTGATGGGGTATATAGAATGCTACCTGTCCCTCTCCAAAGGGATTATCAACAGTCCTCTTTAAGAGAGTCTGCAGCCCAGAGTTCAGGGCTGGGAGGGCATGACTCATAGGGAGAGTTAAGAATTCAGCAAGCTGCAGGAGGCAGAAGAGGCCCATGAAGCCAGGAGTTCTTCCAAGACAAGCCGTGCAGAGGAGTTCTGAGGTAGGAACTTTAACTGGGGCTGGAGGAAGAGCCAGGAAAAGCAGCTTGGAGAAGTTTAACAAGCTGGGGCAGAAGTAAAGCTGCTTTTGTTTTCTCTGAACTGCTGTCTGTTCTGGATTTTGCTTTGTGTAGGTTTAACAAGCTAGGACAGAAGTAAAGCTGATTTTACATTCCCTGAACTGCTGTCTGGCCTGTGTTGTACAAAAATACCCTTCCTTCTCCCCCTCATGCCACACTAACACATAGGTGGCAGCTTAGAGATTTCCTCAAACCACATGACTGAGGGCAAATCCACATCCCTCCATGGCTGGGCCTCTACAGCAAGTCAGGAATTTTTTTGTTTGCTTGTATAGGCTAGGGTTAGCCTCATACTAGTTAGGGAGCTTGAAGAAGGTATATTCAGTGCCAGACAGGCAGGCTTTGTTTTGGCCACTAGAGGCCGCTAAAGGTTTGTTGGATCTGGATTACTGCAGAGTTAACTCAGCTGCAGAAAAGTGAGCCATGTTTGTTTGCAAGAGAGCAGTTGAGATGGGAAAGGGGATAGCATGCTAGAAGAAAATGGCTTGCTGGCGAAATATCTGGCAACAAAGACAGGAGCAGCTGCACAAGAATGCCCACAGGCTAAACCAGATAAACTATCTTTACAACCAAGCTGACAAAAGAATGGGAAGGAGGAGGTAGAGAGATGCCTTTGCTAGAGTTATCTTCTCAGGCACACACACAAAGGAGTAGGGTGTTAGCCACAAGTACCTTAGACTGCAGGGAGAGATAAGGTAGCCACCCCTCAACTGACCAATCAGGGAATCCTAGCCATTAGGTACATTCCAGATATGCCGCCTAGATAAGCAAGGGGCCCAGAGAATTCTTCCAAATTGCTATTCTGCTCTAACCCACGTGACAAACTGCTATGCTAAGACTGTATAAAAACCCAGCTTGTATCCTGTGTGAGTGCTGGACTCCTTGATAGCTTACTATGAGCCAGCCCTGCTCTAGCAGTATATAAAAAGGTATCTGCCTGGAAATTTTGTCTCTCTCTTTCCTTGTTTTGTTCTCTCCTTGCCAGGTATTATCTGGACTGGACTGGGACCCCGCTAGATGCTTGTCCCACGACAGCAGTGACAAGTAAGAATGGAGCAGCTCCTCCAGATTTTAGAAGAAGGCAGAAGCAACAACAGTATCAGCAGCAACAATTACAATGCCAGCAGTAGTTTCAAATATTAAAAAACCCCACTCCAACATAACAAGACTGGTATTAAAACTTTTAAAACAACAAACAAGAAAGAGAGAGTCACTTCTTCATATCACACAGTCTCTCTGTAACCTGATACCAGCCTATAAGGGGGTCTCAGAACTCTTGAGCTATGATATGAATTACATCAATCTCTGTAAGTCAATTGTCCCTTTGCATCAATGACCACCCTTATGGTGAATCTATACAGGTGAGCAGTGTACAGTGCACAGAATGAACATAACAGTGAACTTAGCTTCAACACTTAGCTTCAACACTGCTTTGGTCTGTCACAGTCAATCTGATGCCCCAACGCCCCACTCAAGGAAATATCACTCTAAAAGTTGAACAATAATTAGCAGTAGTTTCAATATACCCTGCTGGATGGGCAGCTCTGCTCTATAGCACAAGTGCTATTTAAAATGACAGCATAAGATGAACCTGATTACTTTCTGGTGAACTTTGAACAAACTACCTGAATGGCCGGGTGACCGGATGCAACCTGGACTACATATTTGGAGAACCTGCTGATGGGTATCAGTCAGACTACATTCCAGGATGCCAGCCCTGATGGGCGTGTTACATATGCAGCTGTCAATGCTACCATATTGTACACCAGAAGCCTACCACCAGCGCTTCAGAAAGGGGAACTCCAGATAATAGAGAACCCTTGGAGGTTCCTCTTGATTGAAGTAGCTCAAATGGAAGTGGCTGCAATCAGAAGTAAAGACCAGGCCTGAGACAGCCAAGATTTTGCTTCTGGAGCAATTTTTAGAGGGCTCAACCTCCCCAATGAAGCAGTGGTATGTCAGCACCCCAATATTACAACGGAGAGTGCACTGGAAATAGCAGAATGGTACCATAAAGCCCAATCAGTGATGGAAGTGGACACTGAGAAGGTGAAGAAGTTACCCATTAGCCTAGGAGACAGAAGGGGAAGCCAGAACAGATGTTGGCTCCCATGTTCAGACCCCCAAAGTCACCTACTAAGTGAGAGCATGGCCTCAGTCATGACCCTTCCACCTGTTTTAGGTGTGGATCTCGATAACACTTTGCTCTGGAATGTCCTCTGGAACCCATGGATGTCAGCCTAACCACCCCTCACCCCTGTGGACCCTGCCTTCCCAGGGCACAAAACATTGTGATTCTAGTGGAGTTTGAGGGGACCCCCCCCCCCCCACACACACACACAGGCCTTGATCGACTCCAGAAGTGTGAGGACTCTCGTTTTCCAAGAAACTAACACAATTTCAAATTGACTGCAAAGATGGCCTGTGTGAATGGAGACCAGAAGCAGTATCCAATAGCACAGGTTTCACTTAACACTTAAGACTCCAGCAGGGCAAGCCACATTTGAAGTCGTGCTGCTGCCTGTCTCCTTTATCTAGTGGTGATCGGCCGAGACTACCCAAGCTTCACAGCAATATGGGCTGGACTAACTGAGGGCTCCACTATGTTGGACCAGGACGATTTCCCTGAGATTTTTCTGCTGGAAGACCTGGATTTATATGTCAAGAATCCCAAGCTTGCTACATAGTAACATAGTAAATGACAGCAGATAAAGACCAGTATGGTCCATCTAGTCTGCCCAGCAAGATGGCAGGAGTAAGATGGCAGGAGTAGGTGTACCCCTCTCCATGACTTTGTTTAGGGCTGCACCTGCCACTCTGTGCAGGCCACTCCTCCCCATGTCTTTGTTTAGGGGTGAACCCACCGCTCTATGTAGGACACCCCTATTTGTGAGAAATTAGATGGTTCAGTTTAGAGTTGGTGTCACCAGGAAATGCTACACTATCCGCAGAGTCTGGGGGCGGCTATGGGGGAGGGATCCAAGGAAGTAGAGCCTAGGAAAGAAACCTCTGGGGATAGCTCAGGGCTCAGTGGTAGTGACCCAAATACAATCATCCCCTTCCCAGATTGGGGGCTGGGGGAAGACCTAGGGAACTTCAGGAGGTCCCAGCAACATGCCTGAGAGCGGGTTTTGAAGGTGGATGGAGTTCCAGTAGGTAACCAAGAGTCCTCTATAAGAATCTTTTCCTAATTTATGCTAAAGGGAAATTTGCTTTACAGAATGACCGAGGGTGCCCTAGAGAGGAAAGAGGTAGAACAATTGATAGTTCCCCGGCCCTATCATTAGCAGGTGTTATCGTTGGCCCATAGCCATTTATTAGGGGGACATCTGGGGGTGGAGAAAACACTGGAACATATTTTAGCCTGATTTTTCAGGCCTGGGGGTCCATAAATAGGTACAGTTGTATTGCTAGTCATGCCCAACCAGTCAGCTTCATAACCCCACCAGAATTTGACCTTCCCCCCTAGTGCCTATGCCAATCATTTGAAAGAGTGGCCATGGATCAGGTAGGTCCCTTGGAGTGAACTGCCCAATGCAACAAGTATATGTATTCATAGTTGACTATGCTACGCGATACCCAGACGTAGTGCTCTAAGTATATGAAGAATATCATGATTGTGAATGCCCTCTGGAAAGTATTCTTGAGGGTGGGAATACCCAATGAAATCCTCACAGATCAAGGAACATCCTTTGTATCCAAGGTAATGAAGTAAGTGTGTGCTTTGGAAAAGGTCAAGATGCTGCAAACGTCAATATATCACCCACAGACAAATGGCCTCATTGAGCAAGTCAATAAAACTCTGAAACAGATGTTAAAAAAGTTTGTGCAGGAGGATGGGAAGAACTGGGTCATTCTCCTATCCTATTTGATGTTTTCTATCTGTGAGGTACCTCAGATTCCACAGGGGTTTTGCCTTTTGAGTTGCTCTTCAGAAGACAGACAAGAGGCATATTAGACATAGTAAGGGAAACCTGGGAAGAAGAACCTCGTGCCTGGCGTAATTTGGTAGAGAATGTCATACAAATGCAAGATCGACTGAGGAAAGCCAGAGAGGTAGTCAAACTGAGTCTGGAAAAAGCCCAAGCCGAGAAGGCCAGGAGCTACAAATGGGCACCTTCCAACCAGGAGACAGTTTTTGTCCTGCTGCTCTCATCCAAGAACAAGTTACTCTGTAAATGGCAGGGGCCCTATGAGGTGGAAGAGATTGCCCAGTCAGACAAACAAAAGAAAGCCAAAATTTACCATATTAACCTATTGAAAAAGTAGACTCCCGGGATGGCTGTGGTGACACAGAGAGAGGATTTTGGACCAGGAATTCTGGCCCTGTTGGATCCAAGTTTTGATTGGAGACTAGCTCTATGCAGCCCAGAGAAGAGATCTAGAAGATTTGATCCATCGGAACCTAAATGTGTTTTCCATCCACCCAGGATGAACCCATCTTATTTATCATGCTATCGTTACTGACCCTGGGGTCGTTAACTGGCAATGACCATATTGGATTCCGGAGGCCCGGTGACAGACTGTCGCCAAGTTGCTGGAAGAGAAGCTTAACCTGGGAGTTTCAGAAGAGTCTATGAGTGACTGGTCATCCCTCATCATATTGGTTCTTAAACCTGACAGAAACAGGTTAATAGGGTAATAGGGGCAACATCTGGAAAGTGGTGTGTATAAATGCTTGTAGCATGGGAAATAAGATCCTAGATGTTGAGGCTTTAATAGAAGAGGCTGACTTTGGATTTAGTGACAGTTACAGAGACATGGTTCATGGAAAACCATGACTGGTATGTAATTATACTGGGCTATACTTTATTCAGGAAGGACAGGGAAGGAAGAAGTGGAGGTGGAGTGGCACTATATGTAAAAAATAATATTGAAGCTATAGAATTGCATAACTTAAAGGGAAGAGAGGAGGCGCTGTGGGTTAAACTAGAAAGAGGGAAAGGGAAATCCATTCTCCCTGCTGCGGTGTCATCTAGAAGTAAGGAGATCCTGGATTCTCTACAGGGAGAACTATTCAGGCAACCGATAACAGAATCCACATGTGAAGGGGCCACAGTGGACTTAGTGCTTACCAGTGGGAAAATGTTTCTGATGTCATAATGGGAGATCATCTCGCATCCAGTGATCACCAGATAGTATGGTTCAGTATTAGTATTAGGACTGATAAAATCCATTCAAAAGTGAGGGTCTTAGACTAGGAAAACTAATTTTGCAAAGATGGGACAATACTTCAGAAAGTCGTTAGCGGGATGGGAACAACTTCGGGATGTAGAAAAACAGTGGGCAAAACTGAAAGAGGATATTTTAAGGGCAACAAACCTTTTTGTTAGAAAGGGTTTTAAATGTAAAAGGAAAAGGAGGCTACAATGGTTCTCAAAAGAAGTAGCTGAAAAGATGAAGAAAAAGAGGGAGGCTGTCATGAAATACAAGAGATCACAGAGAGAGGAAGACAGGCATCTATATCTGGAGAAGCTTGCAAAGTAGTCAGGAAAGCAAAGTTACAAAAAGAAGAAGAAATAGCCAAATCAATAAAATGCAGGGATAAGACATTTTCCAGATATGTTAGTGAGAGGAGGAAGGGCAAAAAATGGTATTGTCAGGGTGCAGGGGAGGAATATGCAGAAACTGATAAGGATAAAGCAGAATTGCTTAACAAATATTTCTGTTCTGTGTTCACAGATGAAGGGCCAGGAGCAGGACCTCAGAAAACACCCACAAATAGGAACCAAAGCGACGGGGATCTCCAAAATACAGAGGGAACTTGGGGACCTTTTCAATGCCTCTTTGGAGTTGGGAGTGATGCTGGAGAAAGGCGCATGTGGTTCCTTAACACAAAAGTGGACGTAAGGATGACATTGAGAATTACAGGCCAGTTAGTCTAAACTCTGTGGTTAGTAAATAATTATTGGATAGGCTACTAAAGGAGAGAATAGTGAGGTTTCTGAAGTCTAATGGATTGCAGGATCCAAGGGAGTTTGGATTCGCCAGAGGCAGGTCTTATCAGACAAATCTGATAGATTTTGTTGACTGGGTGAACAGGGAGTTGGACCGAGGGAGAGCCCTAGATGTGGTGTATTTAGATTTCAGTAAAGCCTTTGACACCGTTCCTCACAGGCGACATATAAACAAACTGAGCACCCTAGGGATGGACTCTAAAGTTACTGATTGGGTTAGAAATCATATGAGTGGAAGATGACAAAGGGTACAGGTAAATGGAGCTCACTCTGAGGGCATAGGGGTAATAATATTGTTGTTGACCCGTGTCTAAAGCTAAATACCACTTATGTTAAATTTATAGCCCATGCCTGTGTTGAAACCTTATGCATTAAAGATGAGAGGCATTGATTTCAAGTATATCTGAATGCTATGGAGATCATTGTGAACCACAAATAAGCAATAGATGTTGGACATTTTCGGCAAATTTTCGGCACATAAACATCTAAACGTGATTCTGACAACAAAAAATTTTACACGTACAGACGAGAAAAATGGGTAATCTGGACAAGGATGTGGAGGGGAAGAGAGTGGGCATGTTGAGCCGCTTAAACGTCTAAACCATATTCCGATAAAAAACGTGTATGTACAACCTAGACGTCTAGGTTAGACCTGCTAAAATGTGGAGTAACAGCCTGTGTCAGCTAAAGTAGCACTGTATTGTAACAACACAGAAGGACATCTATGTTTAAATAAAGCATAGCTGTGTCTTAAAAGGATCTAGACAAGTTCCTGAAGGAAAAATCCATAACATTGGCATAGGGAAAAGAACTATGTTAATAAGTTCATAACGTTTACATGGATTTGCACCAAGAATGATCGCTCCTAAGACCAATGGATGACTACTGTCCTTTAAAAGCCAAGAGAGTTGGGAATTAAACCTCAAATATAAGTAATTAGCAGTTCTTATTAAGTCTTTTTCTCTTGGTAAATGAGAAGTCGTTAGCTTCTGTTTTTAGAATCACAATCTAATGTTTTTTTAAACTATATTTACATGAATATCAACCTCAGATAAGGGCTGGGTTTAATATAAGTAGTAGTAGTGGGGTGATATGGAGTGTTATTAAAAGGTGTTCACGAGTGTGTGTGGGTTTTGTTTGGTTAAGGTGATTTTGGGATGGTCCGTGTTGGGTAGTTAAGAATATGTTTAGTGTGTACAATGTTGTAATTAGTGTGCCTATTCCTGTAATAATAATAGTTCAGTTTGATCAGTTAAATAGGGCAGAGATGATTGTTAGATCTCCTAGCAAGTTTGTTGATGTTGGGATAGCCATGTTGCTGAGGTTTGCTAGTAGTCATCATGTTGTTATGAGTGGCAAAATTAGTTGCATTCCTCGGGCTAGGAGTAATGTTCGGCTGTGTGTACGTTCATAATTTGTGTTTGCTAGGCAGAATAGTATGGAGAAAGTTAATCCGTGTGCAATTATAAGTGAGATAGCACCTGAAAAACTTCATGTAGTTTGGATTAGCCCGGCAGATTGGCAGATTGGCTGTCTGGAAATTATAATAGGCCAAATGGACCTTTGACTGAAGGGAAACAAACTGAACCATGTGGAAACAATAGGGGTCCAATGATAGCAACAAAGGGCATTTTCACAGACAACAGATCTGATTGGTGTGTAAAAATGTCTAAATTATGCAGATAAAATTTATGCATATGACATTTTACAGACCAAAGTGCAAACCAATAACCTATCTCCATCTAAAACATCTTCCCATTAAAAAACTATGCACCCATTTTTATCAAAGGCCAGTACACTGTTTTACCAACTTTCTTGGGGGAATGATAACGATTTGGGAGGCTGTTCTCTAAACCAGTATTATTTCTCAACAATGAGTATTCTCAATACTGGGGTGAAAGTGTCTCCCTCTCTGTCCCACTTACTGTGAAGGTGGTTAAAAATAAGTCTGATGATGCCTTTGGAGCCATATTCACATGTCAGAACACTCAATAGTGTTGCTTTTCTGGGGGCGTATCCACACTGGATTTAAATGTTTTGACGTAGCTAGGCCTAAAACGACATTTACGTGCAAATTCACAGAATGCCGTGCAAATTCACAGAATACCATACACCCGTGTACGTCTAGATTCATGTTTACATCCAACTCCTGCGTTATATGTGCATAGCCGCTACAGTTGAAAACATGTAACTTTTCCTGTGTGCTACACCTCTTGGATATTTTGGGAGCTTATCTTGTGCAACATATTGGCCTCTACAGCAAGACTGCCATTGACACGGTAGGAACAAACAGTCCCTAATGTAACTGCAATGGTATGTGTGCTGGGGCCTGTGCCCCAGATGCACATCTGTTGATACATGTGGCCCTGTGGGAGACAATGGTATGCATGGACCTGGGTGCAGAGGCTAGGTGCCCTGCTCAGACACCCACCACAGGGCAGGCAGGTGTGGGCATGTCGTTGTCCAGGGCAGGGACTGACTGGCTTGCATATGGGTGTGGCAGGTCCTTCCCCAACACCACATCCCCAGCCTCATACTCTGATCACTGTACAGGGAGTGCTCATGTTCAGCCCCCACAGTTGCATGCCTGTAGGTGTTACATAGATGTTACATAGTATATGATGGCAGATAAAGACCAGTATGGACCATCTGGTCTGCCCAGCAAGGCAGCAAGAGTAGGTGCACCTGCCTCTCTGTGTATGTCACCCCTATTGAGATATAAGAGATGGTTATGTTTATTTTGATGTCATCCTGTTGCTATAAAGGGATCCACTGTGTCTTCCCAATGCCAATTTGAGTTCTGTCACTGTATTTGCTCCTACCACTTCCATCAGGAGGGCATTCCAAGAATCCATTACCCTTTAAGTGAAAAGTATTTCCTGCCATTGCCTTTCAGCTTATCCCCTTGTAGCTTCATGTTCTGACCTGTCTTTGGAAGAAGTTTGTTTGTTCATTACTACACTGTAAGTATTTAAAGGTCTGAATCATATATCCCCTGTCCCTCCTTTCCTCCAGAGTGTACATATTTAGGCCTTTAAGTCTCTTCTCATAGGTCTTCTGGCGCAGGCTCCAAATCTTTTCCTATCCTTTGTGAGATGTGGTCTCCAAAACTGAACACAATATTCCAAGTGACGCCTCACCAGCAACTTGTACAGTGGCATTAGTACCTCTTTCTTTGTGCTGATAAGTGCTTTCTGTATGTAACCCAGCATCCTTCTGGCTGTTGTCACCACCTTGTCACACTGTTTCACTACATTGAGATCCAAAGAAACAACCACTCTGAGGTCCTTCTTCTGGTCCCTGCATACCAACCTCTCGCCCCCTATTGCATACATTTTCCTTAGATATCTGCTTCCCAAATGGATGACACTGCATTTCTTTGCATTAAATCCTAACTACCAAACATTAGACCATTCCTACAGCTTTTGTAGATCTTTTCTCATGTTATCCACTCCCTCAAGGGAGTCCACTCTCAGCCTGCTTCTGTCCTGGATGTAGATCTCCTTTGTACATCTGGACTGAGACAGACATACAAAGGAGATCGCGATTCCAATCCCGCAGGGCACATCTTGTCCCACAGGATCAGAATCGCAAACAGGCATGTATGTGCAGGCCGGGACTGCGATTCAGTTCTGGCCTGCATGTACAGCCACAGCCTGACTATCTCGGTCAAGGCATTTAAATGGACCTGTGGCGCCATGGCATCATGTTGCCATGGCACCGTGGCTCCAATTCAAGGTTGCGATGACAGCCGCTGCGAAATAGAGTCCATTCCCCGCAGCCCAATCCCTTATCGGCCTCCTAAGGCCAGGGTCGGGCTGCAGGGAATTAACCCTTGCCCCCACAGTCCCAGCCACGCCACAGAGCTGAACAAAGCAAACATCCATGGGGTGGAATAACCTCCCCTGACATTTTGCCAGTCCTGGATGTTCAAGGCTGACATTAGAATCGGCCCTGTATGTCCAGGGCCAGTGAGTGCCCACTGCCTGCCCACTCTCCGGCCCGTGCCGCCCCTTGCCCACCCCCGTATAACTTCCCCGCACAACCGGTGGGGATGTTAAATGGGAGGGGAAAACCGGCATGAATAGCAGGGGTGCACATCCCTTTGAGACGTCCATCCCTGCTATTTGTGCCTCAGAATAACCCCCTCTGTGTTGTCACTGGTGGTTGAACACCTTGCTGCATGTATGGTGCAAAGGACACCCCAGTGATGCACATATGGGGGTGCACCCACCCCCCATGGGCATGTTCATAAGGTAGCTATGCAACCATGCAGCAGTGCATGGTGGACAGGCAACCCACCGGGTGCCTGGACACAAGTGCACGGTGGGAGAGTGCAGCACCATTAGTGTAGTGCAACACCTGCCCCCTGCCACCCACAGGGGGCTTATTGAGGATATTTGGTGGTACCCACGAGGCCTACACCAACCCCCCTATGTGGATATACACATGGACACAGTGTTTGAAAGTAATAGTTTTATGAAGGAGGAAGTGACATCATCGACCATGGCAGCAGCTTAATTGTTGAGCTCCATCGGCATCCGTGTTAAACCCTGGAAAATAGGCACTCCAGAGTGAGAGTTTCCCTACAGTGCGGCCGCAACAGACCCACTGAAGGTACAGCACATGGCACTATGGAAGGGAACTGTGGATCTTAAAACATTTGCGTTCAAAACCATGACAGCACCTCTAGGAAAAATAAAATGGCTCCGGGAGTGTCACAGGTGATGGAGATCCAGCCTCCCTGAAGAACATCGAAAAGGAACAATGGGGAGAAATTGGCACTCTGAGAGGAGAGTTAAAAGACTGGTTTGAAGCTATAAGACAAGACCTTGCAGCTTTTAAAACTGAGATGCAAACCTGGCTGGAAGAGCTGCGGATGGATGTACGGGAAGTAGGGCAGTGGCTCGAGGAGGTGGAGAACAAACTTGAGGGACAGGAGGGTGAGATACAGGCTATCCAAGCAAAAATGGATAATATGGAGAGCGCCCAAGAGGACTTGTGGTCCAAATTGGAGGACCTAGAAAATAGAACACGGCAATCCAATATAAGGATAAGAGGGGTCCCTGAAAGTGAAGAATATTCAGATTGTAAAATATTGGTGGAACAGCTCTGTGCAAATGTTCTGCAAGAAGCAGGGTTAGATGTGACAGCTTACTGCCTTAAATTGGATCGGGCACATAGAGCATTGGGCCCAAAACGGGATGGACACATAAAAGACATTGTAGCCTGTTTTCATTAATATTCTACAAAAACTGCAGTGATGGATGCTGCCCGGAAAGTAAACAAGCTTCAATGGAAGAATCATTCCATAGAGATCTATGCGGACCTGTCTTCTATAACAATGTGGAAGAGACGGGAGTTTTCACTGATCACCAAGCGGCTAAGAGATGATCAGATAAAATATAAATGGCTGTTTCGCTTTGGTCTACAGTTTAACAATGCAGGAGTGTCAACATATGCAAAAATCAAAGAAGATGCCACTAGAGCAATGAGGGAGGTGGGCTGGGCTGATGTACCAGAGGCTGGCCAAGCCCCAAATGCAAAAACTTTGAGAATACAAAGTAGTGAAGGTGGCTGGAAGCAAGCACCTCAGGGAGATTGTCAACTATGCCGGCAGAGGAAGACGATTACACCACAGCAAGAAGATAGACGATGAAAGAGACATTGGAAAAAAAAAAGACAAAGGTTTGGACTGGCGATGGAATAGGGAAACTATGTATATGGAGAGAATGGAGTGTAATGTATAGCAAGAAAGAAGATGAGAGGGGGATAGAGCTTTATGTGCAAGTTGTGTTTTGGTTTCTCTTATTTTTCTGGATGTCGGTTAATGATTTATGCCTCTACGGAGAAGAGAGGAGAGAAGACAAGAGGGGGAAGGGACGGGGAAGGGTAGAGAGGGAGGGAGGTATAAAGGGAAAGGGAAGGTAATGGATCTCTGCCCAACAGCAAAAGAGCACATAGATAACACGAAGGGTGGTGAATGGCCAAAATACATGTGGTGACCATGAATGTACGTGGTTTAAATTCCCCTATAAAGTGGCAGAGAATGTATAAAGAAAGAGACTTAAAGGGGATTATTGTAATTCATACAAGAAACACATTTGAGGAAACGTGATGAATGGAGGGTAGCACATAAGAAATTTCAGGGCCAATAATACTCATCCAATCAGATAGAGCAAAAGAAAGGGGGTATGGGAATTCTAGTGAATACGTAACTTCCCCATAAGGTGATTGCAGTACAGCAGGCTAGAGGGGGATGGTACCTATTTGTAAGGAAGCAAATTTATACCTTGGTAAATATATATGGGCCCAACACTGCACAAGGTGCTTTCTATGAAACATTGACTCCCCTTATTTCTCAGTTTACTGAGGGCCATTTGATTGTAGGAGGGGACTTCAACTTGGCAGTCAACCCATCTTTGGACACCTCTAAGGGGGACATGTTAGGTAGTGCAAAAAGTAGGAGGAAATTGAAGCTTATGGGGAAAATTTAGGAGTGGTGGACACATGGCGAGAATTAAAGGGGTGTTCTAAAGATTATATGTTCTACTCCCCTGTACATAGATTGTACATTGATTGGATATTATTTGAGTTGACAGTACCATGATACAGAAGGTAGAATCTAGTGAAATTGGGGAAAGGACATGGTCCAGCCATGTTCCAGTATGGATGGACTTCTGGGAAGGGCAGGGCAAGGAAGGGGAAAGAGAAGAGGGTGGACACTTAATGAGTCCTTATTGGATAGTTCTGAGATTGTCCATCAACTGCAAAGCACAATGACAACTTACCTAGAGATGAAATGATGTGGATAACTGTAAAATAGAACCTTATGGGAATGCCTTAAGGCAATAGTTTGGAGAAATTTAATAGCGATAGGAACCTATATCAAGAAAGTAAGGAGGAAAAAAAGAAGTGCTGCACAACAAGATAAGGGAATGGGAGAAAAAGTATAAGCAGGGGAGATTGGATAAGAGAACAGTACAAGAATTGACAGCTATGAAACATGAGTTAGGAGATCTGGAGCTGGCAGAAATTAAATTTGCCCAAGATAGACTAAAACAGCAGTTCTTTGAATTGGGTAATAAACCGAGTCAGTTGTTAGCCCACAAACTTAAGCAACACCAGACTAGGAATTTTATAACTAAAATATGACATGCGCAAGGGCGAGAAGTATGGAAAGTGGAGGAAATACAGGCAAGGTTTGTGGAATTTTACACAAATCTGACACTCCAGAACAAACCGCCCCAATGGAGAGGATTAAAAAGTACCTACAACAAGTGCACTTGCCTAGATTGACTAAGAATGAAACAGAGGAAATATCTAAACCTATAACGGTGCAAGAAGTAGCTGAAGTTATAAAATCCCTACCCTTGCATAAAGCCCCTGGTATGGATGGGTTAACAAACAAATTTTGTAAAGTATTCAGCTCCATATTGACTGAGCCATTAGCACACTTTTATAATTCATTTAAGGAGGGAACAAAACTCCCTGAATTGATGCAGACAGCAGGAGTCACCATTCTACCAAAAGAAGGTAAGGACACCAATTTGTGTAGATCATATAGACCCATATAGTTACTGGGCACCAATTTCAAAATATTTACTAAGATCCTGGCCAATAGATTATTAGATTATTACCATATATGCCCAAATTAATTCATGAAAATCAATCCGGGTTTGTACCGGGGCATCAGACTTCTGATAATATAAGGAGTGTAATGAATGGAATGTGGAGGGGAGAGAAGGGGGCGCAAGCAGATGTTATTCCTAGCGATAGATGCTGAAAAAGCTTTTGACCGTATATTCTGGCCCTTTTTATTTCAGGTGTTGGAGGGGGTGGGGATGGGGGGAATTATCTGAATTGGATTAAAGCTATATATAACCAACCCCTGGCCAAAATATGAATCAATGGGGAATATGTGGAGGCTTTTAAATTATTTAGGAGGACTCATCAGGTGTGTCCCCTCTCTCCTTTCCTTTTCGTTCTCTCCATAGAACCATTAGCCCAACGGGTGTAGGAGTGTTGAGAGATATGAGAGATAGCATGGAATCATCTAGAGAGCAAAGTCTCCCTATTTGTGGATGGCCAACCCACTAGAGTCATTAGGAGCTTTGTTTGGGGAACTGATGGAATATAGGGAGATCTCAGGTTTTAAAATGAATGCTAGAAAATCAGAAATATTAAACAAGTCCCAGCTGTGATTCCTGCCAACCCAGTCCCCATATTTTACCCACTACTACAACGTGCTAATACAGACAGCACCTTTATTGCAGATGACGTAAACATGCCCAAGACACCTACATTTTACCCTACAGAGCACAGACACCATAAACATGCACATTACCTAGAGCAGAGTCACCCAAATGCAGTCCTGGAGGGCCAAACACCATTCCGGTTCCATGCTGCCTCTGATAAAGATGCCTGTGCTGCATTTCTATGCGCCACCCCCATGGTATGCAGATGTATCTCATGCATATTCATGAGGGACAGCATGAAAACCCGAACAGTGTTTGGCACCGCAGGACTGGAGTTGGGAACCTCTGCCGTAAAGCAGCAGCCAACAGGGGCAGACACACCCGCACCCACAGGCCCCATTATCCAAAGCCTCCTGGAGAGGCAGGACTTTGGGCTCTGCGTGCATCTCCCAATACTAGCACTTGCATACCTTAGTAATGCCACCCTAAACCTTGGAATATGGTACACATCTATCAAAAGGTTGCTATGATTACTGGCAGATAGCAATTCCTAGGTTAGGTACAATTTCCTGAGTGAGCTGCATCATAGCAACCTTTCTGATGTCTTTGGAGTGTGCTACAGGTATTGTGTCTGACAGTGTTCACAAACCTGGGGAGTGACTCCTACAGGATTGCATACCATAGCCATGCCTGCACTGTGCCCAGGACTGGTGTGCTGGCCTGGGCTGCCCAACACCTCTATAGTTGCACAATGCTGGCATAGGTGTGGGGAGTGTGTGTCTGTCTATCCAGTGTGTGGTGGTTGCCAACACCCTCCACAGCCCACACTGCTAGCACTGTTGCCAGTATTGGCCTGCCAATGTGCATAATGAGGAGCAAGGTACCGTGGGAATAGCCTGGATAGGGTGGCCTGGCCTGGATGCATCTGCACACGGCATAGGGCAATGGCTCGGACATTGTAGTGCCTGGCTACCACCTGCACGGACAGGGTGGCCATAGCATGTCCTGCTGGGAGGTCACTCTCACCCTGACTGAGCAGTGACCATGGCATGGCTAGGTTCCCCCATAGTGCTATATAGCATTTCTCTCATGTGATATTTATGGGTTTTCTTTTGGTGCCCAATCACTGACTTATCTGCTTGGTGTGTATGCTGACATCCCCGTTCTGGGTACATGCATCTCCTCCAGGACCATGCACTATGGACTAGCTGGCAGACTGTCTGCAACTAGTATGTGTCTTGCTGGAACACCTTGCAGGGTGCAGAGGCTGGAGGCTTGCTGCTGGAGAATGTCAGATAATGGTGGGGGGCAGCTGAGCATTTCCAGGCCTTCTGTCTGCTATTGAGTTATGGATGTGTACCACTCTGTCTGTTCCCCAGCAGGACTGGGGTTGATGGTCCTCTCTACTACTACCATTGCAGGGAGGTAGACTGTGGATCTATTGGTGGGTGATCCTGTTTCCCTCCCTGAGCCCCAGAGGGTGGGTTGTGTGGTGGTACATGATCTGCCTATGGTTCCATACATTACCCCCCCCTTCACCTACAGCAGGTAACCATGGTACCAACACAGGATATGCACTATTCTGGGTGCATCATCGCCCATATGGACTAGACATGACCGAGACATACAGCAGGACACAGATGTATCCTAGGTGTGTCTAGCGGAACTACCTATCACACACCGCTGGGGACCTGCAGCATGGCGTATTCCAGCCATGAAAGGTGCTGTGTATCTGGTACTGGGCGCCCCACCGCAACCTCAGGGTGGGCACAGTACCCGCACAATGTGACTGTCTGTGGCTGTGGCAGTGCCACACACGGTCTGTTCCCCCTACCAGGCCGAGGTGCTGTGGGGGTGCATACCCCATTTTGTGCCCATCTCTCGACTGCTGATTTGCATGTGCAGTGAATCATGAGTACGGGTGGGTTAACCCTATCCTGGTAACCACAGCAGACAGTTTGTGTGGTCATGTGCAGTCCTTCTGCAGCCAGCCAGGGCTTTGTTCACAGCCTTATAAGGTGTCCTATAGGGGATATTATAGGGTGCCTTAGCGGACAGTACACTTTATAATGTGCCCTATGGAGTGCGTTATGGGGTGCCTTATGCGGCACCTTAGGTTATGCCACCGTGAGGGTGTGTTTGCTGGCAGCACTAATTAAAATACACGTCAGATGCCTCAACAATCACTACTTAAATGTAAAGGGTGCTGCCTCAGCCAGCCTTATACATTATGCCCACTGGGGAATCAAACCCATGACCCCTGTACCATCAGTCAGTGTTGTAACCATTGTGCTACAGCTCTGTTGCTGTGCTTGTATGCCTGCGCGCCTTCTTAAGATTAACGCGCAGTAACGTGCCCTGTAGCGCTCGTTCATTTATGGCGCCTTGTAACGCATGTTCTCGGTGCGTTCTCGGTAACGATGTACCGCCCATGTCCTTATTTGGGATTTCTGTGTCTACCGCGGCTCCTAACGTGAATCGAACTAACACAGTTTAGTAAACATACCCCTTAGTGGTACATCTAACATTGAAGTTGATAGACTGGTTTGGGGAAAACTTTCTGTCACTGGAAAAATTAATAAGGTAGGAATTGGAAGAGTGGGGAAGTAAAGAATTGTCATGGATGGGAAGGATAGCCGCAATTAAAATGGTTCTGTGCGTAAAAAGAGAACATAGGAAACAGAGCAAATATATTTTTATGTGTATTTGTTGTTTTGAACGTGATATTACTATTTTTCCGCAATTAAAATGGTGACATTGCCAAAACTGCTGTACCTTTTCACTGCACTCCCTATAAAAGTGCCAAATAGCTATATAGTGCAGCTTCAAAGGATTATAATGTGTTTTATAGGGGAAGGTAAAATCACAAGGGTGTCCTGGAGGATTCTTACAAGAAGGAGAGAACAAGGAGGTATGGCAGTCCCAGATCTGGCTAAATACTTGGAGGTGGTCCAGCTGTGAGCAACTATAGACTGGGGGGCAAAGGAGACAAAAGAATGGGTTCAGATGGAATTGGCTGATCTAAAAGGAACCTTGCTGGGAGAGATTTTATGGGTTCCAAAGGCCAGTGGAATTCAATATAAGGGAAGCAATCCATATGTCAATTTGACTCTGAAGACATGGTATAAATGGAGGAGTATATGGTTAGGAAAGAGTGGGGTTTCCCGGCTGATACCTATTAGGGGAAACCCGGATTTCCCACCAGCTCTAGGGAAAAAGGGGTTTGAGAGATGGGAGAGGAATGGATTGATAAGAATAGGACAGTTATTAGAAGAGAAAAGATGAATATTTTTGGGACACTGATTAAGAAATACCAGCTAGAGGATAAAGACATATACCGATATAATCAGATATGCCACTATGTACAACATAGGATCCTGCCGGAAATGAACGGGGATCCCACACCAGTAGAGAGGCTGTTTTTTGATAGGGCAGAAGAAAGGGGTGTTGGCGAGGGTGTATAACATGATGGCAAAGGGATGTACCAAGACAATGTTTCAACGTCACTGGGAGTCAGATATTGGGGTGGTGTGGGAGGACTCTAATGTGTTAACAGATATATAATAGCCACTTGATAGAGAATAATTATAAAACAATGTACCAATGGCATCTAACCCCTGATAAACTATATTTAATGCATAAACAAACTGACAATCTCTGTTGGAGACAGTGTGGGGAGAGAGGGGCCTACTTCCATTTTTGGTGGGATTGTAAAAAAAATTAGACCGGTGTGGAATGAGGTCTTTAGGCAAATCAGTGAAATTTTGGGGAAAGAAATAAACCCCCAACCTGGTTTCACGATGTTGGGCTTGAAAACCACAATATTAAACAAAGCAGAAGGGGGTTTTCTAAACATGGGCTGTGTGGCCCTTAGAATTTTAGTGGCTAGGAAATGGAAAAAAAACTGAGCCTCCCACCCTAAAGGAATATAGGACCTATATGGGGAATATATATTTAATGTGTAAACTAACAGGAATGAAAAAGTCTAGGTCACAACATTTCTTAAAATGTTGGCAAAATTATATAAAGTGGGAATGCAATACTTAGATATGATAGTAAGAAATATGGCAGAGATCCATAGGGGGGAGGGGGGTTGGAGGAATATATTATGGAGAATAACTAAGAACGCTAACAATCTAATATGGAGGTCTACAGATTAATGGCAATATGTGTGTATGCTTATATTAGATAAAAGTACAGATGGTTATGCTTGGCGTAGCTTAGGATGTGTTGTTAGCTATATTAATGTGTGGATTGTAATTGTAAAATTCTTTATGAACTATAAATAAAAAAAAAAGTAACTATTTTATTTTTAATCATTACGCATATCCCCATATCCCTCCTACGGGCAGGCATCTGATGGGGGCCTCATTGAGATGACCTACGTGGGATCAGGAGCGCTTCTGTCAGCCACTCCATGGCCCATGTGAGGGCCTGGATGTTGCCCCTAATCCCACATAAGTGATCTGCAATGAGCCAAAATGGCCCTTCCTTAGCTGCCTGCGCTGCCGCCCTTGCCCCCTGCCATCCCCTCCCTCACCCCCCATACCCACCCTCCTGTCCCCTCCATCCACCCCCATCCTCCACCTCCTCCACCTTCCTGTCCCCTCCCCCATACCCCCCTCCTCCATCCACTGGGTGTCCCTGGGTGGCATAGCCCTGAGTTCCCCCTCCTCCAGGGATGACAACTCCTCCTCATCACCCTGCTCCTCAGGGCCACCCACCCAGGGGTACCCTGCCATAGCACTTCCCAGCTCCTCCCCCTCAGGAGAGTGGGGGACCTCCATGAGGTCTAGGATGAACAGCTCATCCCCTGTCTCCTCTGAGGGGGAGGTGCTGGATAGTATTATGGGGCTGGGGGTAGTTATGTGGGCCACTGTGGTGGAGGTGGGGCTCCTGCTTGTAGCTGGTGCTGGTTGCTGCTCCTCCTCCACTTCCTCCTCCTCCTCTTCCTCTGCAACAGGGGGTGGGATGTCCTCAACTGGGATGGCTGTGGAAGTGATGCAGAGAGGTAGCTGTTATTTTCAGTGGGTGGAGGTGTCCAGCTGCCATGTCCCCATTGTCAGATTTTATTTTTATTTATTTATTTTATTTATTTACATTCTCTTATATACCACGCTATTCTGCATCAGTGCGGTTTACATTGAACAAACTGAAATTACATTGAACAGGGCATTATAACTTGGAGATAACTATTTTACAGGGAACATGGGCTATGGAGGGTTAAGTGGCTTGCCCAAGACCACAAGGAGCACCTGTGGGACTAGAAACCCCAGTCCTTCTAGCCCAAGGTTGCTGTCCTCTAGTGGGATTTGAACCCCTGACCTTCCGGCCTGAAGTACCTTGCCCCAACCACTAGGCCACTCCTCCACTCCATGCCATGTTGCATGTCATGGCCCCATTCCTGTGCCATTCCCCCATACTCACCTCGCTCCCTCTGCAGCTGCCGCCAGATACGGCGCAGGAGCCCAGGCCGGTTGCGCATGATCATGCGGAAGCGCACTCTCAGCACCTCCGCCTCGCACAGGACATGGAACCGTCTATGGAGGCAGGAAGGAAGTGTCATACATTTGCATGTTTCTTTCTCCCTCCAGGTCTGTCACTGCAGCTGCCTGCCTGCTTGCTACAACACTATCTGCATACAGTGGACCCTGTCTCATCCTGCTGCCACACCCCATTTCGGGGCTTGCCCAGGTCCCTCAGGCCTCCTCTGTCCTGTGTGCTTGCATTGCTGACTGGCCAGACCATGGGCTGAGGGTGCCATAGGAACAGTGCTGCCTGTGACATGAGCTGAGATAAGGACTAGAGTGGCAGGCAGGAAGCCACCCGTCCTCATTTTTTCAGTGTGAGTGTGTGAGTGAGTGAGAGTGCATGAGAGTGAGTGTGAGTGAGTGTGTGTCTGTGTCTGTCTGTCTGTCTGTCTATTCATTGTTTTGTGGCTTTCTACACCTCACCAAGCCTTGCAGTGCCTAAGCCAGGGGTGGCCAACTCTGGTCCCGATGCACCACAATCCAGCCAGGTTTTCATTATGTTCCTAATGCATATTCATGAGATATATTTGCATCCACCACCTCCCCTTGTATGCAAATATACCATGGGTATTCATTGGGGACATCATAAAAACCAGGCTGGATTGTGGTGCACTAGGACTGGAGTTGGCCACCCCTGGCCTAAGCTGTTTCAGCGTTAGCCTGCAAATGTGCATGATAATGAGCAATGTATTGTGGGTATGGCCTGAAACAGTGTGGATTGGCCAGGATGTGTCTGCATCGGGTAGTGCAATGGCTGGGATGTCATAGTACCTGACTGCCATCTGCAGAGACTGGGTGGCCACAGCATGTCATGCTAGAAGGGCACTCTCACTCTGACTGAGCAGTGACCATGGCACAGCTATATATCCACATAGTGCTATAATCTATCACTAGTAACGTGGGTGCATATTCTGTCCTTGGGGCCCAATCACTTAACCAACTGCTGTGTGCAGTTGGTATGTTCATGGCTGGTAAACCCTGTGGTGGTCAGCAGGTGTAGTGCAACTGTGCTTGCTGTGGGTAAATGGTAGACTTTGGTTGTTGGGAATAAGGGTGTTCTAGCCCTGTTCCCGGTTTTCTTTGTAGGACCATGCTAACAACCCCATTCAGGTCTAGATGCTGTGACTGTGCCCTGTCCCCTCTCTTCTGTAGATGGCATCCGCATTGTAGCAGTAGATACTGACATACACTGTTTTGAGTGCATCACTATCAAACAGGGTATATCACACTGCAGACAACACTTGCCACACATTGGCAGTGATGGGGATCTGCAGTAGTAAAACTTTTGAGCATTGCAGGTACTGGGGACCTAGTGCTGGGTGCCTGTCCTCACCCTCAGGGTGACTGCAGAAACTGCTCGGTGGCATGGTTTGTATCTTCTGTGTGCTTGTTTCACACACTGGCAGTGCATTTTACATATCACCTGAGCTGATGGATATGTGCATCCTCTATCTGGGGATCAGCTGTTGTGTGCTGTTGGACATATGCACTGCATCATGGGTACTGGTGGGGGCTACACTATGTTGGCACTCACAGCAGATGTTCTAGGAAGTGACCTACTGTCTTTTTGTATCCAGCCATTACCACACTGTCAGGTGTGGAGGTGTAGCCTGCTCGTTAATGCAATGCCTCCATAAACAGGGAACAGGGCTTTGGTCCTACTTGTTCTTTTTTTTATGACTGTGCTACACAGATCATTTACATGCCTGTAACTTCACATAAGGTAAACTGGATATGGAAGAAGAAAAGAGCCTCAGAATCCAAGGAGGTAGGGGCAATGGTAAAAGTTAACTTCAAACCAGTCCCGATTCTCCTTACATCAATGGCTCTAACATACTCCTACCATTCGCCTGATCAATATAACTCCATTTTATTGGAACAGTGATTCCACGTCAACATTGTCGGTAGTAGCTGCCCCCTGCAAACTCTCAGAGCATATCGCATGTGAGGATAACCAAATAAAAGTTACACCTATCTTCCCAGGCCACTGCCGTCTACAGGCTCCCAGTCACTGCTGATACTCCTGCTGCTGGAGTATCAGCGGCAGTATTTTCAGCAGCAAGGATCTTCAGCAGTAATTGGGGGCCTGTAGAAGGCAGTGGCTTGGGAAGATAGGTGTTCCTTTTTTTTTGTTTACTCACGTGTTATGCTCTGATGGTTTGCAGGGGGCATGAACTACTGATACTGTCGATGTGGACTCACTATTTAAAAAACTAGAATTATATCACACAGGCGATTGATAGGTGGATTGTGGAGCCATTGATATGAGGAGGATCGGGCCTGGTTTGCTGTTAACTTTTACCATTGCCCCTACCTCCTTGGATTCCGATGCTCTTTTCTCCTTCTATATCCACTGTTTACCTGATGTGATGTGTGTCAAATGGTAGAGCGATATACCTTGCAGTATTCATATGATTTACATTCTAGAGGTGACCTTTTAGGGCTTGTGCATGCTGTGCTGCACAGTGTCATGGGATGGAGGTGGTGGGTTTATATTCAGGCATCATCTGCAGGACTGTTTCTTTGTGGACAAAGTGGTGGCTGCATGGGATAGTTTTCCATTGGAGGTGGTGCTGTTGTGGACAGTATCAGACTTCATGGGGCATGGGGCGGGCACAGGGTTCTCTCAGGGGACTAGTTTGGTGGCTGGTAGTGGGGGGGCAGCCTAGCTCAGACATGTGTTATGCACATAGTAAGCAATACCCCGATGAAGCAGAGTTCCCACAAAATGGAGATCTTAGTAGGGTGAAGGTAGAGTGATATACCCTCAGGAGAGCCTTCCAGGTGGATACATCATTTGGAGACACCCTGCAGCTCTGGATTTTGGTCTTCAGCTTGAAAACTAAGTATTGTATTGTAAGCACTGATCAATTTTGTAAGCACTGATCAATTACAATTTTGTAAGCACTGATCAATTACAATTTTGTAAGCACTGATCAATTTTGTGACGTGTAGTTTCTGTTCATTGTAAACCGCACTGATGTCAAATAGCACGGTATAAAAGAAACTGTAAATAAATAAATAAATAAAGGGGCAGTCTAAGTTGTTGTTGAAAGTGTGTGTCTGGCTGAGTGCTACTGTATTTTGTTTCAGATGACGGTGGAATACTCTCTCTACAGCATAGCTCCTATGCAGTTCATTTGATTTTACTGCTGCGGATTATGGGGGACGTTTACTAAACGGCACTAATGTAGCATATGTAACATTAACGCGTGGTAACGTTACATTAGATAATGTTACATTAGGTAATGTGTGGAAATACCCCAGTGGGCAGAGAGAGGGCGGAGAGTAGGGGTCAATGGGCGGGGAGTGGGTGGGAACAAGGCCCTACTACATTACCGCTGGCACCTTAACAGCAGGAACTTTACCGTGTATCAAAACCTGTCTGTAAGGGTGCATTTTAAGGAGAGAGAGCCTATTTAAATGTCTGCAATGTGCTGTACAGACAGGTGAGCTCAAGAAAGTGATAGTAGTGCTCCATTAGCAGCAACAACATTGTGCCCAAGTATCAAAGGGCACTATGTTGATGGTGCAAATGGGGCAAAGGAGGGTGCAAGTGTATCACACAATGGGGGTGGCTGGTTCACAGGGCTGGCCAGGAAGTTGCCTAGGTGGCACAGAGGAACATGGAAATTGAAAATATGCAAGACCGTGTCTGAACAAGTTGCAACATGCCCAGTATCCTGTGCCAGCACTGTCCAAACAAGGGCACAGGTATGCAGCAGTGCCCCCCAAAGACACACAGGAACCACAATGCCTGAAATGGGGCAAGCCATCCAAATCCTAGGTCCCTCAAATAATGATTTATGGGCCTTTTTCATTAACCTTCCAAAACATTTATGAAATGCAGCTCAACTAACAGCCTTTGATACATCTTCTGGTAATGGCTTGCAGGGTGTGAGAATGTGTGTAAGGACAAAATATATTCACTTAGTAGTCTTGAATGGGGGATACTGTAGCTGCAGTGCATGTCCCCTAGTTCCTCAACATTCTGATGGTTGAGACAATGGACCAATGTTTATCTCCTCCACTGCAGGAAATCTGCCCTAGACCTCGAAACTCACATCACTGAGCCGTCTGCTCCTAAGGTCGAAGAGACATAACAGTGGCAGGTGTGCATTGGCTGACCTGGGACTGCGCACCAACACTGACTGGGGAGAGTGAGCGGCACCCTGCTGCAGCAGATGGAAGCCATGCCCAGCTGCAGTGTGCCATGTGCTGTGCAACATGTGCCAGGCTCAGTGTGATGAGAAGCATGTCATCCCAACAGACTGAGCTGACCATGTAGTAGCACTGTGGTGTACTATACACAGGTGATGTACTACACACAGTTGGTGTTTATGTGAGCAGAGGGTCATGGGTTTGAGTCCTAGCTGTGAGGATCATGTTTGAGGGGGGTTTAGATCATTTTGAGTAAAATGTCTTCTAAAATATGATTTTTCTATATAGTTTAATGGGGTTGCCATGGTAACACTATGGTAACAATTCAAACTGGCCAACTTTCATCATAGCCTAGGGACGGAATCCCAAGCCTAGTGGGAAGTGGAGATTTGACGTCCCATTGGTTCTCCCCTGGAGACACCATGGAAACCCCTTGGTTACATTCTGGAATTAAGAGGGATTTCCTAGGATACCTGAGCTTCTTTCAAGTAGAGACCACCACGGAAGCAAAGTGACCAGACCTATGTTCAAGTGGCTGGGAGGACAGGCCTCTCAAAAGCCGAAGTTCATGGTCTAATGGTAAAAATTAGAGCTGTTTATGAGTGAGAGTGGTGTGCATGAGGAGAGAATGTGTAATTAAAGTGGCCCATGTACTTTTGCTATTATGACTTAGAATGAAACTGGTCTGAATGAATTTTAATTGAGTCTGGAGCATCCCAGGTATTGTAAGGGTGGAATATAATTCCCACTAATGGAATATAATTCCCACTAAGGAGGCTTCAGGTGGGATAAACCTGAAAAATTCCATAAACTCAGAAAGTCTGAGATTAGTAAAGGACCAGGTTCCAGCAAGACCTGTACAAGCCTGAAATGTTAAGTGAGAGGTCAATTCACTTTACAAATACAGGGCCATGAATATCTCTGCTGAATAAAGCTCCAATGAGAGAGAGAGAGAGAGTATGAATGGTTGGCTGACAAAGTACATGTGTAGAGTGTGAGAGAGTATAACAGCAAAACAAGTTCTCTACAGCCAGGGAACCTACCATTCTTTTAGTTTCATCCCTAAGTTAGCAAAGGTTTAGAAGAATGAACCCGTGACCCAGTTTTTATGGAAATTGATATATCATACTTAATGAAATAAATATAAACCTCATAATAGGCCAGATAGGGTTTTGCCTTTTTCTTTTAGTTAAAGTTAGGTTAGTAGGTTTTACACATGAGCCTCAGCTGGAATTAAAAGAAGACGGAAGCGAGCTGTCATTAAAACCAGAGGAAGAGAGAAAAGACAGTGAGACAACTGTGCACCAACGTTAATGCCCTGGTCAGTGGTATGAACTGTATGAATTGTGCCACTGAATGCATATACCAGCGATTTATGGGAACAAACTAAAATTAGAGTTTAGGGAAGTTTGTGATTACCTGTCCTTGAGGTGACTTGAATACCTGAGAGAGAAGTAATCACAAAGAATAAAACTTAACGTTTGAAGATAGCAACTGCTTAATAGGACAAGATAATTTCTGAGAATAACTTCACTTAAACATCTTAATACACAGCCTCAGATACATATAGGGGTATGTTTACTAAACCGTGGTAAAGTCACCGGCGGTAAGGACAGTATTAAGGTGCCTGAAGCCATATAAGGCAGTGGGCAGGTAGGGGGCGTGCTGACCTTAGGATGCCTTGGGCCATTTAACGTGAGTTAACAGGACCAAGTGCGGTAAGGTGACAAGACATCCTAAGGAGAGACCAGGCACCTTAAGATGTGGTAAGATGCCCTAACAGGAGATAAGTGCCCTAAGGAGAGACAAGGTGCCCTAAGGTTGAAAGCATGCTCCTTATAGCAGGACTATGGCTGTAAGCCAAACGCTGGACAGAGCACCAAGGAATGTCAATGTAAAGGTGATGTAAGGAAGGACAGATGGGAGTTGATGGACCTGCCATATTGGTGGGCACCCTATGTGGCAGCCAGTAAAGCGGACGTGCATGTGGGAGGCAGCTGTACCGATGCACAAGGTGGTGCCAATGTAAAGTGCTGCAGTGACAGTGTGTGGCATAGGATGGGGAAGATGCATCTCCCAGTGGAGGCAGAAGTGGCAGGATGTTTGCAGCGACAGAAGGACAGAGTAGCAGTGGGTACGTGCAGATCAGGCACAGGAGAGGTGAGTACAAAGAGCCGTAATGTGGAAAAGGGTACCAGTGTAGGTCATGGGGTAGCAGCCTGCACAAGAAGACAGGACTGTACATACTGACAGAGGCAGATAGATGACCCTATGTTTATTTTTAAATTTGAAGTGACTGTGTCCAAATTGAGGTAGTTCGGACGAATAGGATTGAGACTTTGGATTTTTTTTTTTTTTAAGGATTGGGTTAATGAGAGAAGATTTTAAGAAGAGCCATGGGGGGGGGGGGGAGGTTACCCAAAAATTTAAAGGGACACTACCTCAATTTGGGAATATGCGTAATAGCGCAAAATAAAGGTGTAAAAGTGATTTTTCAGAGCTATGGGTGATATAATCGAGAGTTTCAGTGACATTTAATTTAGTAATGAGCAACTGGAGGTGGGAAACATTTTTTTTATGAGAAATCATTGAAATGGTTTAAATTGCTGCACAACTATGGTAACAGTTACTGCTTAGCCATGGCACCTACTGCATGTTGATTCTCATGGTACTTGCTTGCCTTGGCAGGGGGCGGAAAGAGACAGAGATGGAGAATGGATATGTTATGGATATGGACAATGCCTTACAGTCAATGAATGGTAAGTTACTGTGAGTTGCCACTGCTGTTGATAGTGTAGGTGTACTTATTGTCACTCATGAGCATGATTCATATGCATAACCAGGGGGGCACTTTTAATTTAATACCATTATATCAATGACCTGTGCCTATTGAATCCAGGATTCAATAATACATAAAATGTCACATGTTCACTAATCAAAAGATCATTAATTACTTCCAATTAGTCCTAACTGAGTGAGCATGAACTAAATACATATGAAAGGTCTGACACAGCTTAGTTAACTGCAGTTATCACAAATAAGTTTTGCAACTGATGATAGCGAGAGTAAAATGTAAATGGGCACAGAGTAGGATAATGTCCGTGCCCGGTAATCACGGGGATTTCTAATGAAGAAACAGCTGAAGAAAGAGGAGGCCATATGATTGCTACATAATATTAATAGCTGTTTTTATTGCATGTGGTAAGCAGCATATACGTTTAGATAAATAAATAATATAAAAATAAATGAGATGGACAAAATGACCAGTGACAAGAACACCTCGTGGTATACTGGGAGTTACAAAGTGGAAGAACTTTGGCAAAGATGTCTATAACACTTTGAGAGAGTGAACATGGATGAAACTGGCAAGAACACTCCAAGACACAACAAATAGGGGTAAAGTGAATGAATAGTAGCACAAAGACCCCAAGGCATGATGAAAAAGGCAACATAGGACTGCCAGTAAAAAGAAATCCCAAGGCATTAAGTGATAGGGAAAACAGTGCCAGTAGTGGTGTGAGCAGCTCAAGGCACCAAGAGAGGGTAGAGCAACCCAGTGAGGCGTATACCAGCAAGAAGTATCGACATCCCAAACACTGAGTGTCAAGCAAGGCAGCAAGAAAAGTGTCATTGGCACTCTAAGGCTGAAACCAAAAGGGCAGCAGAGCAGCAGCCTCAGGGTTCAGAGGAATAGCTCCAGGCATCAAAAGAGGAACATCAGAAAGGTGGCCTGAAAAGCCTATGACTTTTCTGTTTTTGTTTCATTGTTTTTTTGGAACAAAATACCCCAGGGAACCAAGAGAGCAGTAGATAAGCAGAGGCAAGCAGCGGCATAAAAGATGAAGACATTCCAGGTGTTAACCTGAGAGATGAGTCTATGGATAAGGTCTCTTTTTCTGACGTGTCTGGGAATACTGCTGGTGCAGTGCTTGTTGTGCATGCCCATATGAAACATCCTTGGGGATGAGGGTAGGGACAGGTAGGTCTTGACTTCAGGATCCAGATTATATTCCCTCTTCGGGACTCTAATGGAGATATGGCTGTATTATTTCATACCTGTAGTGCCATTTCACATGATGCGGTTGTATATTAAAATTGAGGGTAGGGATATGGAAGGTCAAGAAGGGGTCATGGTTGCCCCTGTTAAACTTCTTTAGATGATAATAGCTCACGGTCTTGGACTCCCTGATAAGTAGGTATATTATCATAAAGTAAACTAAATTAGTACGAGAACTAAATGGCCTGTTCACTAAAGTGCAATAAGCATTTACCACATGAATCAGCACATGCTGCCACTGCTCAGCTATGGTAGCAATTATCACATGCTACTTTGCATGCTAAGAGGTAATTTTATAAGGAGCTGTGTAAAACTACGCACAGATAGGCCTTTACATGTGTACTTTAAGTGTTATCTATTTCGTAAGTTCATGCATCAAGCCGATAGTGCATAATTGTGGTATTTATTTTTTTGTTTTATTTATTTATTTTAGCGTTTTTATACCACCTTATCAGTGAATCAAAGTGGTTGACATAGAACTAAACAATATACATGAAATGGAGAACATTCAAAAAATTGGTTATGTTATTGCTAAAAAAAATTAAACAAGGGTTTTTTTTTATTTTTTTATTAAGCATTTATAGTTAAACAATTATATATAATGATGAACTGAAGGCTAAATGTCTGATAACAGAATGAAGTAACTTGACTATTAAATATGTCATAGTCGTAAAGTCAAGGTGGTTATGTGGGGTAGATGTTATTTTCATCTGCCATCTCACCATAATGTTCTGAGAATAAGTGTGTTTTGAGTTATTTTCTAAACGTGGTGATGTCGTTTATGGCCTTTAATTTGTCTGGGAGTGAGTTCCAGAGAATCAATGAGTAGAATGTGAAGGCTCTGTTGCTCGTTGCATGATTGATTCTCCTGTATTCAGGTGGAATGGCTAGGGTATTTTGTGGATGGGTATGATAAGGGCAGAGAATGAACCAAGCGTACATTTATGTGCATAAATTATAACATACTATAACTTAAGCATGTTCTTTACAAATCTAAGGTCGAGCATTTATTATCATACCTGTTCTATGTAATTACGGTGTAACCACTGTTCCCTCTAAGCTGTGCGCGTGTGCGCGCGCACACACCTCGCCGAGTGAGCGCACATACTTTACAACAGAGCGCACAAAAATTACGGTTCTGATTCTGATAGAAAACAACACAGACGTCTTAAAATTGAAAAGTTGTTGTGTATTTATGGTTTTCACAAATTCTACAATATTTTCTAGTGCAATCAATGTGGTGTACATACTGTATTCTGACGTGTAGTCAAATTTTAAAGTATATAACTCCGAGTGTCGTTATGTGGTGCACAAAAATTTAACCTTCCTTCAAAAGCTGCACAGCCGATATTTTATGCGCACACAGCCTACAGAGAATTAGAGGGAACATTGGGTGTAACCCCCACTGTAAACTCTCCTTGTTTCATGTAAACCGCACTGATATCAAAGAGCGCGGTATATAAGAAAAATAAATAAATAAATAAATAAATCAATAAATAAATTTACACCAGCCCTAGGTGTAAGAGATTAAGCTGGTGTAAGTGATCAGGGCTAGCATAAGTGATTGAGCCTAGGTTTTCCGGGCATATTCCACCACTTATGCCCCTATTTTATAAAGTAAAGTATGCCCATGTTTTACTTTATAAACTAGGTGCAAAAGACATGTGTCGTAATGTGTTAACTGTGCAGGAATTCATAAAATTACCCTCTAAGAGCTTAATGTGGGAGAGTGTGAAAAATGGGAAGGCTATAGCCATGGGCAGTGCCTTGATGTTAGCACATGATAGGTTATCAGAAGTTAGCAGTAATTGCTGCAAATAATGCAAATGCTCTTAACACCTCCAGAAGATGAGGCAGGAAATTAATTTACGGTATCGGCACTGCACATTCTAGAAGATACTGTAGCTCAAAAGAACATCTACATCTGATTATCTCTCTATAAACCCTACAACCCCCTGACAAATCCCCTGACATGTGCAATAGAAACCCCCACCTTCCTGGACCCCCCCCCCTCACAGTCTCAGTATAATCCCCTACCCCCAAGACTCCCCTGAAAGGCTGAACATAAACCTGCCATCCTCATCCCCCTCCCCAACAGCCTTCTAAGCAGCCTCAACAAAAACCCTCCCACCCCCTAATAGCCTCCCTGCTCTGTTGTCTAGTAGAGTCAGGAACAAGCCCCAGATGCTTCTGCCCAACAACTTGCCTGGAATCAAAATGCTGCTTCTGACCCCCAGTGACAGTCTCATAATACAAGGGGGGGGGGTGGGGGGGCTGATAAGTCTCTGGCCTTGTAACGAAACAGAAAGCTAGGGGCACACTTCAGTTCTGGAGGTCTGAATGACCTCTCTGTAGTTTCCTTTTATTTGGTACCAGAAACCTATTAGCCTCTCCCCCCCATACTACCTTTAGGGGGGTGAAGCTCTCAAATAAAGATCAGATAACAAGGGTTGGAGTTCTTTTTTGCAGCAACAGTCTCTTACTGCATTACAGGTAGTGCAGATGCAATCATGGGATTGGCAATGCACGAAAAGTGCTGTAGATGTCTGCCCTGTGCAAGAACTGCATGGGTAGATGCTGAACACACCCACAAGAGTACTCAGACTTTGTGGTTACCTCAAATTAATTTTTGCAATTATGGCATGGCAACTACAAAACATTACCCCTTTTTAGAAAACATTCCCCTAACTTCCCATTCAGTATATGTTTAGACAATGCTAATTTAATTGGCAATTCCAGAATGGCATCTTCATAGTAATACTTTAGACTTCCATCAGATAAAGTAAAATTAATTGTCCTGCAATGGTGCTGTTGATTTTCTTTAATAAGCAATGTTGATGTGCAATTACGTGGCTATATTGTGATTCATATTTTTTATGATCACCATAATTAGTCTTTTTGATTTGATGTTGGGACAATTCATTTCATGCTGTTCAGCCGCAATTTTTTTTAAGTCTTATGTTCCATACAGCGCTTATCACATTGAAAAGAAAAACAGTCTAATTTACTGGAAAAGAACAGAATATAAAAATAACGTTATCCATGCAGTTCGATTGAAATCCTGACAGCTGCTATTCACAAATGTTGCTGACATGGTTTGTATTATATTAAAATTCAGAATATCTGCATTTTCATCAGTTTCTCAATCTGCAGCTGGCATTTCAAGTTGTCAGCATCTTGAGGTTTACAAGAGTGTACATATTGTAAAAAATGTTTTAAATGGACAATTTTTATAAATGTGCCCACTAATTGATACACTCTGGTATCTTTAAGTGTGTACATGTGTAATCAAAGTTTGAGCTTCTAGCGGAAAGTATTGTGAAGTGTCTCTGAGGCAATATAAATCATTGCATACAACTCAACCTTTAGGGTGCCTACAGAAAGCTTTTTTTTTAATTTTAGCTCATAACACTATACTTTGCATATAGTGCCTTTTAGAATTCAGGGGCATTTTCACAGATAGGGAATTGGATTTAGGTGATTCCTTTCTCAGAAGTTCAAGGTGAGTATTTTATTTATTTAGACAGATTTGTATACTGCTTTATCCTTCAATCAAAGTGGTCACATCACAATTGGAGGGTTACATTTAACATGAGGGTACTTAGCAACATTTAGACAGCACAATTGGAGGGTTACATTTAACATGAGGGTACTAAACAACATTATACAATGAGTTATAATCAGGTACAGTAGGTATTTTCATGTCCTCAGAGGGATTATAATCTAAGGGACCCTTTTATTTATTTATTTATTTATTTATTTAATACACACTTATATACCGCTACTTCCAGCGATCAGCAGCGGTTCGATTAAATCTTTGGGGGCTGTCAAATCAAGACTGGGAGGGGGGATAGTATATACTAAAGTACTGCAGTTCTTTGCCTCTAATGTGCATTTTGAGTCTAAATCAATGCATATTAGATGCAACTGCACTGCGATAATTGTCAGGGGTGTACCCAGCATGTGCCTGACAGTTACCACGTAGGCAAGTCCTTTAGCATGCATGCTGGCTTTTGTCAATTATAGCAGGTGCATCTAACTCCACCTATTGAGGTGGCATTCGGTATACCCATGTTAATTGCAGTATTTGACAGTTAGCATATGATATGTTCCCCCATGCTAACTATAATGTTCTCTCTGGGCTTATTCTCCCCTCCTAATCCACCTATTCCCTGCCCCAGTGTGCGGTTTGCAGTTAGCAGAGGAATTAGTGCACAGTAACTGTCATGCTGCACGGTATGAGTTACCACAAGCCCTTGCACACAGTTACCATGCATGAAAACTCTTCTTAACTGCTTAGCACACTCTAGTAAAAGGGCCCCTAAGTTTCTACCTGAGGCAATAGATTGTGAATTCTAACTTTTTTTCATTAAACCTATTAGTAAGTCTTATCAAAAAACAAAGCACCAGGCATTGATGGCATTCCCATAGAAGTGTTACAGCAATCGGAAGCAGCTGTTACCATACTTACAAGGCTCTGCCAGGAAATTTGGAAGACAACATCATGACCAACTGACTGGAAAAGATCTGTGTTTATACCAATACTAAAGAAAGGTGATCCAACTGACTGTGGAAATTATCGCACAATCACTCTGATCCCACATGTCAGCAAGATTTTACTGAAGATTATTCAACAGATGCTACAATCATACCTGGAACAAGAACCATCTGAAGTGCAAGCAAGGTTTAGGAAAGGGTGAGGAATGAGAGACATCATCGCAGATGTGAGATGGATCTTTGAAAAGACTAAAGAATACCAAAAGGATATCAATTTGTGCTTTATTGACTACAGCAAGTTTTTTGACTGTGTAAACCATGAGAAACTCTGGGCCACATTAAGAAGCATGGATATACCAGATCACCTAATCATTCTCTTGCACATCCTCTACATTGATCAATAAGCAACAGTTCGAATGGAACAAGGAGAAACAGAATGGTTTAAAATCAACAAAGGTGTATGCCAAGGCTGCATATTTTCCCCCTACCTGTTTAATTTATATGCACATAACGGCACATACCGGCACATAATAAGGACATTTTGATGGTCCCTGCATTTCAAGTGCCATTGGTTGAATCTGAGGCTCAGTTTCTGACAACAGAGAAATACTGAATAACAAGTTTGGTTAATCATTGAATGAGGTTTAGCTTTATTACATTTAATCTATATGCAGAACAGATCATCAGAGAAGCAGGATTGTATGAAGATAGATGTGTGAAGATTGGTAGAAGACTCATCAACAATCTTCGCTATGCTGATGATACCACATTAATGGCTGAAAGTGAAGACGATCGGAAACATTTGCTTCTCAAGATCAAGGAACTCTTAAAACGGGCCTCTGCCTTAATGTAAAGAAGACAAAGATCATGACAACTGGCAAAATCAATAAGTTAATCACTGATGGAGAAGAAATTGAAATAGTGGACAACTTTGACCTACTTGGATCAACTATCAATAAAGAAGCAACAAGCAATCAAGAAATCCAACAACACATTGCTCTTGGCAGAATGGCTATGAAGGACCTAGACAAGATTCTAAAGAGCAGAGATGTCTCTCTCCATACAAAGGTTTGACTTGTTCAAGCCATGGCATTTTCAATAACTTCTTATGGATGTGAAAGTTGGACAGTGAAAAAGAGAGATAGGAAGAAAATTGATGCCTTTGAATTATGGTGCTGGTGACGAATACTGTGTATACCATGGACTGCCCAGATATCGAATCTAAGCTTTCTTGAGAAGCTCAGATGACTAGACTTCAACTTTCATACTTTGGACACATCGTGCGAAGAGAGAGATCATTAGAGAACGACATCATGCTTGGCAAGATAGAAGGTCAACGCAAAAGAGGAAGGCCAGCAATGAGATGGATCAATACAATAACAGCAGCTACAGCTGTCAATCTGTCAACAATGAGCTGCCTGACTGAAGACTGAAAACAATTTAGGACAACTATCCAGAGAGTCGCCATGAGTTGACACCGACTCAACGGCACTTAACAACAACAACATTAGTAAATCACCATTTACCTTTAATTAAAAATAGTAATTGTGTCACTACATGCAGTTTTATAACTGCAGATTCTTGCTAAGGAAGTCCCACTTCTGACTATCCAGTGAGCTCTGCAAAGATAGACTTAATTGGCTATTAATGTAAATATCAATACATAAAGAACAACTGCATATATTTTATATTTAGCTGGCAACTCTTCATTTATAGTTTATAGTAGAGGACTCATGATCTGTTTGTACCTGAGGCAATAGTAGATAAAGTAGCTTTTCCTAGGTCATAAGAAGCATCATACAATTTAAATCCTGGTTTTGATGGTTCTCAGCTTGCTGCTCTAACCACTAGGCTACTCCTGTGCTCTTGAATGCACTAGAGCAAAAATCCTTCCATGAGCTCCTGCCAAGCACATACCTCATATAGTAACAACTACATATAGCAATGCCTTTTGTGCTTAGCAGGAGCTCATGGAGGGATTTCTGCTCTAGAGAGTTCATTTCTCACTTAAGGTGAGAGTGGGTATCTCTTGTTTTTAATAGCCATTTACAATCAGATGGTGAGATATCTCTTGAAAAGATTGTGCTTAATTGATTGGAAGAACTGTTTTAACCATACTTTCTGTTCTTATGCCCCTCATGTAGGCCTCAGTCGAAACATGTTGGGCTTTTTATGATCCTGTATATGGCTTTTTTTTTACAGATTTGTATGGTTATTTTATGTTTTCATATGTGTATATATTTGTAATAAATTTGTTTTGCTGATTGTTCTATTTTTTTGTTGAGATGTTTTGTAACTACCACTGTTGTTTTTTTTTTATTTACTGAATATCTACTTATTATATCTATCTCAGTCTCTGTCCTCCCCCCTCTCTCTCTCTATGTTCAGCAGCAGTATCTAGAGCTTCTAAAGTGCATAGTCATCACCACTGAATACTAATCAGCTTTGAATATCTGGGTCACCAAACAGCCCAGCAGCTAACCAGCAGCGGCAATATTGAGCCACTGCCTGATTAGCACCCATGGGCAAAGTTAGGCCAGCCTTTGCTGCACCTAAATTTGCTCATGGGTTGCTAACTGGGCAGTGGCTCAATATCACTGCTGCTTGGTTAGTGATGAGTGCTGCTTCTGCTCTACCTCCGAAAGCCCACGACACACCCCGATGCTAACCGCATAGCATCGGGGTGTGTAGCAGTGGGACACCCACTGAATATCCTGCTTAGGGACCTTATCTTTCCCCCCAAGCCCACTTCCTCCCTTATTCCTTTCTCTATTCCTGTGGATAACATTCTACTCCACCTGGGTTTCCTTGGTTCACAACCTTGGGGTCATCTTTGACTCCTCCCTCTCTTTCTCCACACACATCCAGCAGATAGCTAAAACCTGCTGTTTCTTTCTCTACAATATTGGCAAAATTTGTCCCTTCCTTTCTGATTCCTTACTAAGACCTTTATCCATTCTCTAGTCATCTCCCGTCTAGGCTATTGCAACCTCCTCTTCACTGGTGTTCCTCTAAATCAGTGGTTCTCAACCTTTTTTGTACCGCGACCCCTTTTACCATTGGTCAACTTGTGGTGACCCCCAGTGATAAAATCGAATGCGTCTCTCTTCCTTTACCGTTAACGCATTGTTGCTGTAATCATTTGTTGAATTATTAATATATTATAGGCCTTTGCAATATGTTTTTATTTATAAAATTTACTTATTTAAACCACAATAATTAATCACAATAACAAGTAACAATGTTTGATTTCAAAATTATGATGATTTTGTAGTCAAATCACTAATATGAAATAAAATTATTTTTTCTACCTTTGTTGTCTGACCAATTTATTCTCTGACCATGCTGGTCCCGATCTGAGGCTTCTGCTTTCCTGTCTTCTCTTAGCTCTCTTTCTGTGGTCTATGGTCCATCTGCCATTTCTTATCTCTTCTTTTGTTTTCTTCACTTCTTTCCATCAGCCTATTTCCAGTCCCAATAACCCTTCCCAGTATCAGCCCCTTTCCAGTCCTCACTCTCAGTACCTTCCAATGTCAACTTGCATTCCCATGACTGCCACTGGTGTCCATTCCCTTCCAGTCCCCCTCCTTCCCCACTGACCAGTCCCTTCTAGTACAAATACCATGGCAGCCCCTCTCAGATCCACTCCCTTCCAGTTCCATTCTCCCATCCCCTCGTATCAGCCCATTTGTAGCCTTAGTCCCCAGTTTACTTCCAGGGCCAGCAGCTCTATCCTCCCCTCCCCACAATCAGCCCATTCCCAGTCAAAGCCCCCCAATCAGCTTGCTTCCAGTGCTAGTCCTCCCTCAACCCCATTAGTAGTGCTAGCCTCCCCTAATCAGCCCAATACTAGTCCTACCCCCCATCAGCTCATTACCAGTCCAAGCCTCCCATAATCAGCTCATTTCCAGTGCTAGTCCCTCCTCAACCCCATTACCAGTACTAGCCTCCCCTAATCAGCTCATTTCCAGTGCTAGTCCCTCCTCAACCCCATTACCAGTGCTAGGCTCCCCTAATCAGCCAATTACCAGTCCTACCCTCCCATCAGCCGATTACCAGTCCTAGCCTCCTCTAATCAGCCCATTTCCAGTCCTAACCTCCTTGATCAGCTCATTTCCAATGCTATCCCCCCATCAGTCCATTACCAGTCCTACCCCCTCTCATCATATTACCAGTCCCAACCCCTCCTTGATCAATCCATTCCCAGTCCTAGCCTTCCTTAATCAACCCATTACAAGTCCTAGCCCCCCATATGCCCATTATAATCCTAACCCACACTGTCTCTCCCCTCTGTCCAGCATTTATCCCCCGTCTGTCCAGTATGTCCCCCTGTCTCTTCACTTTATCCATGTCAGCCCCTTCCCTCGCTCCATGTCAGCCCCCCTCCCTCCCTCCCTCCCTCCATCCATCCATCAATGTCAGCCACCCCTCTCTCCCTCCATCTCTCCATGTCAGCCCTCCCCTCCCTCCCTCCCTCCATCCATATCAGCCTCCCTCTCTCCATGTCAGCCCCCTCTGTCCGTCAGCCCTCCCTCCCTCCATGTCAGCCCCCCTGTCCATGTCAACCCCCCTCCCTCCCTCCATCCATCCCTCCATGTCAGTCCCACATCTGTCCATGTCAGCCCCTCTCTCCATGTCAGCCCCCCCTCTGTCCATTTTAGCCCCCTCCCTCCATCCATCAATGTCAGCCCCCTCCCTCCCTCCATGTCAGCCCTCCCCTCTCCCTCCCTCCCTCCATCCATGTCAGCCCCCTCTCTCCATGTCAGCCCCCCTGTCCATATCAGCCCCTCTTCCTCCCTCCATCCATCCATCCATCCATTGATCCCTCCATGCAGGCCCCCTCCCTCCCTCCCTCCCTCCATGTCAGCCCCCCTCTGTCCATATCGGCCCCCTTCCATCCATCCATCTCTCAATGTCAGCCCCCCCTCCCTCCATGTCGGCCCTCCCCTCCCTCCATCCATGTCAGCCCTCCCTCCCTCCATGTCAGCCCCCTCCATCCATCCATGTCCTCCATGTCAGCCCCCCTCCCTCCCTCCATCCATGTCAGCCCCTCTCCCTCCATGTCAGCTCCCCTCCATCCATCAATGTCAGACCCCTCCCTCCCTCCCTCCAAGTCAGCCCTCCCCTCCCTCCCTCCCTCCCTCCCACCATCCATGTCAGCCCTCCCTCCCTCCATGTCAGCCCCCTCTCTCTATGTCAGTCCCCTCCCTCCCTCCCTCATGTCAGCCCCGTTGCAGGTTCTCTGCCCCCTCCTCCCCTCTCCCTGTCTGCCTGCTACTGCCCTGTTCTTCTTCTGCAGCCGCGGCTCCCTGCCTCTTAGGGAACCATGGCTGAGCCTGTGAAACTGTTGCGGAGCCTTCCTGTCTCTCGACGGGCTCCGTGCAGCATTGTCCCACCTAAGAGACAGGGAGCCGCGGCTGCATTAGAAGGTAAGCGGTGAGTTTGCCACTGCTGAGAAGCGGACTCGGCAGCAACAGCAACTTGTGTGCTTTTTTTTAATGGCGGAGTGAGGCAACCCCCATTAAATCCTGTGGCGACCCCCATGCGGATCGCGACCCACAGGTTGAGAACTGCTGCTCTAAATCATCTCTCCCAACATGACGCCATGACACTGTGGCTCCATTGAAGAGCCTTGATTGAGTTAGCTGGGGACAGTCCTGCATGTGCCGTATGGTCTGAATCGCAGTCCCGGCCTGTACATGCAGGACTGTTCGCAATTCTGATCCCGTGGGGCTAGATGTGATCCCCTCTGTATGTCCGGGATGGGATCAGGCCCTTATGGGGTTATTCTGTGGCACAAATAGCATGGAGGAACATCCCATTGGGATGTCCATTTATGCTATTTGTTCCCCTTACTGATCCCCATCTAACTTCCCCGCTTATTGTACGGGGAAGTTAGACGGGGGGTGCAGAAGGGACAGATCAGGTCGGCATTAGGGCGGGTGGTGGGCAGTCATCGGCCTCAGATGTACAGGGCCAATTCCAGTGTTGGCTCTGTACGTCCGGGGCCGACAACTTGGACAGGGAACTTATTCCACTTCTGAGGTGGAATAAGTTCCCCGATGCGGGAGGAACCACAGGTCAGGGGCTGGGAAGGGGTGGCAGGGGGCAGAGGACAGAGGGCATTCCCTGCAGCCCGACCCTAAAACTTGTGCATCATCTTACAGTTGTGGTCAACATTATTGGCACCCTTGCAGTTCAACCCCTGAATTTTTTTTTTTCTTTAACAGGTTTTTTTATACCACTTTATCATTTTAGTCAAAGCAGTTTACATTGTAAAACTTGCTAATGTATATTAAACAATAACTTTGATAACTTGAATTCTTCTGAAACAATGGAGGGTTAAATGACTTGCCCAAGGTGTGCTAGGGTAATCAAACCCTGGCCTCTTGGTTCTTAAGCCACTATTCTAAAATGTAGGCCACTCTTAAACTCCAATAGTACCTAAAAAAAAAGTGGCCAGTGAAATGGCTTTGGGCTATATATGCACACATATTTGACAGATAAAAAAATCTATTGGGGATCAGAGGGTGGAGGGATTTGTGATCTTGACTATTACTATCAATCTCCCGGGAGTGCCCATCTGCTCTGTCAGACAAGGGGGTGCAGTTTCCAGTCTCGTGCTACGGCGCATCCGATGTATTTAGTTGTTTGTTACATATTATGCTGTTATCTTGGGGTTCTGGGTGCTTGTTCTTTCCCCATCTTCTAAGAGGGTTTGTTTCAAATGTATCTTTGTTTGTATACTTTCTTTACTTTTGTAATTGACTGGCTGCATTACTTTTGGGTGTTGCTTGTGGAAATTGAATAAAACAGATTTGAACATAAAAAAATCTATAAAACAGGACCAATGAAAAAAGGAAATAGTAGTAAATAGTTTAAAAACAGGGATATTTCCAGGACATGATTATAGCCACCCCAATAAACAATTAAAATCACTCTCATTGCAGTAAAATTTGATGCACCTGTAATCAATTTTCAGTACTCACATGACTTGAATCAACCAATGAATGATGGCTCTAATGTTTAAAATGGCCACATTCACTCCTTCTTCCATTTTCACAATGGTGAAGACAAGACAGCTGCCTGAGACAATCAGAAAAGCCATTATTACCAAATATCAAACTTCAAAGGGGTACAAGGCCTTCTCCAAAGACTTTGGGATTCCTGTGTCTACAGTTTGCAATATTATTAAGACATTTTCTGCTCATGAACTGTCAAGAACCTCCCAGGACGTGGTGGGAAGAGGAAAATTAATCCAAGAAGTATTTGAAGGTTTATTTGAACTGTTGGAAAAACACCACGTACAACATTCAAAGAACTTAAGGTTGACCTGGAACAATCTGGAATGGTGGTTTCAACCCGTACCATACGCCGTGCACTAGACAAAGAAGGACTTCATGGGCGAAGGCCAAGGAGACAGACATAAAAAGGCACACCTGATCTTTGCCCAAACCACCTTAAGAAGCCACAGTCCCTTTGGGATCTGCGAACAGATGAAACCAAACTTGAGCTCTTTTGCAATGTGACCAGCGATACAAGAAATGAAGCTTAAGGAAAAAAAAAACCTCCTACATTTAAATATGGTGGAAGTTCCATAATGCTATGGGGCTATTTAGCCATCTCAGGAACTGGAGGTCTGCAACATATTAAAGGAATCATGAAGTCTGAGGACTACCAAGAGGTTCTGAAGTGAAATGTGCAATCTAGTGTCAGAAAGCTAGGACTGGCTGCAGATTATGGATCCTCCAGCAGGACAATGACCTAAAACATGCATCCAAAAGTACAAAAGAATGGTCAAAAAAGAACAAATGGATTGTTTTAAACTGGTCAGTAATTGAATCCTGATCTCAATCCAATCTCTTTGGAAAGAGCTGTGAAATCTGCCATTGTTAAAAAGAATCCTGGCAACATTCATGAGCTGGAACAAATCACAGCTGAAGTGGGAGAAACTACCAGCAAAAAGATGTACAAAACACATAGATGGCTACAAGAAACATTTCGAGGCTGTCATCACTGCCAAGGGTTGTGCAACTAAATATTAGTGAAGGGGGCCATTAATTCTATCAGGGTCATATTTTGTTTTTTTTCCTCAGAAATTACGTCTAATTTGCACACATCTTTTTTTTTGTTGTATATCTTTGAACATATTATTACAATATTATCATGACATACAGTTAGAATATTTCCAATTATTTCTCAAGATATTATGCACAACATACCTAAAATGCAGGAGTGCCAATAACGTTGACCACAACTGTAAGTCATGTTTAGATGATCAGGAATAGTGCATCTTAGCTCTGTCTTTACTGTTTTTTAATTTAATTTAATTAGCAAATTTTTATATACCGCACCTTCCATTGATCAGTTGCGGTTTACATGGAACAACAGTAAACAGGCAATGCTGTTTTTACAGGTAACAATGTGAAACTACAAAGAAATTCAATCTTACAATTAACAGTTGTAAACTATATACAAAGAACCAGGTTTTAACTATATACACAGTCTGTATGTTTTCAAAATCAACGGTTTGGGGTTTACTCACTTATTCCAGTTCAGAGATGGGTTATGTCAGCTAGTGGAACTATACTTTTTCTTGTTGAACAGGTGAGTTTGACAAGGATCCGTAGTGTGTTGAGAATAAATGAGTTTTAAGTTTTTTCCTGAACTCCATGATTTGAGGTAAGGATCTTAATTCTGATGGAATGTTGTTCCACATTATAGGGGCAGCATGTGAGAATGCTTTCTTGTTTGTTGATTTTTTGGTCTTTATAAATTCCTTTGGTGTTATTAGTTTGTTTAGTTGGTCTCTCCTTTGAAGATTATGATTGGGTTCTTTATTAATAAGGTTGTTTAAAGTAAGAGGTGCTGTGTTATTCAGGATTTTGTAAGTAGTTAAAAGAGTTTTATAATGTATCCGGCATTGAATCGGGAGCCAGTGTAAGTTCTCTAAAATAGGTTTTATATGTTGGAATGGTGGGGCATTCATGATAGTCCTGCCTGCTGCATTTTGTGCTAGTTGAAGTTTTTTTAGATTATTTTAGATTACTGTTGACAGTATTAGATTATTGTAATGTTCTGTATGTTGGTTTAAAAAATAAATAACTAAAAAAATTACAGGTTGTACAAAATACAATAAGTATTTACATAGTAACATAGTAAATGATGGCAGATAAAGACCAGCATGGTCCATCCAGTCTGCCCAGTAAGATACGGCAAGAGTAGGTGCACCTGTCGCTCTGTGCAGGCCACTCCTCCCCATGTCTTTGTTTAGGGGTGGACTACCACTCCATGTAGGACTTCTCCATTTGTTGAGAAGTTAGATGGTTCAGTTTATTTTGTTTTTATCTTGTTGCTGTAAAGGGATCCGCTGTGCTTGTCCCATGCTATTTTGAATTCCGTCACCATGTTTGCCTCCACCACTTCCATCAGGAGAGCATTCCAAGCATCTACCACCCTTTCAGTGAAAATATATTTCCTGACATTGCCTTTCAATTTTCCACCTTGCAGCTTCATGTTATGCCCTCCAGTTTTGCAGCTTCCCCGTCTTTGAAAGAGCTTTATTTGTTCATCGTACCTCTTTAAGTATTTAAAGGTCTGAATCATATCTCCTCTATCCCTCCTCTCCTCCAAAGTGTACATATTTAGGTCTTCAAGTCTCTTCTCATAAGGTTTCTTACGCAGGTTCCAAATCATTCTGGTCTTAATGTAGCAAAACGGGATTATCGCGCGATAACGTGTGCTGCGCACATTATCGGGCGAGACGCCGCTAAGCACATTAACGCGCGGTAATCTTAAGTAGGCGCGCAGACATAGAAGTATAGCAGCAGAGGTATAGCACAATGGTTAATACACTGACTGATGTCATGGGGGTCATGAGTTCAATCCCCCAGTGTGCCTAATGCACATAGCTGCCTGAGGCATCAGCTGTTATGTGTAACTATTGCTTTGTGAGGCATGTTATGTATATTTTAATTAGTGCTGCCAGCAAACACACCCTCACGTGCCGTAACCTAAGGTGCCCATAAGGCACTCTATAAGGCACTCCATAGGGCACATTATAAAGTGCACTGTCTGCCAAGGCACCCTATAATGTCCCCTATGGGGCAACCTATAAGGCGCTTCATAGGACACCTTATAAGGCACCTTAAAAGGCGCTTTATAGGGCGCCTTATGAAGCACCTTATGGCTACAGTACTCTGAGGGTGTTTTTGCTGGCAGCACTAATGTACATTAAAAATAGACAATGCCTCAGACAGCCCTATCAAATAACCCCACTTTGGGTAAGAATCCATGACCTCTGACTCCACAGGCAGTGCAGTAACCAATGGGCTACAGCTCTATAGCTACAAACAAGCCCCTGACTGGCTACAGAAGGACTGCAGGTCACCACACAAACTGTCTGCTGTGGTTACCAGGATAGGGTTAACCCACCCGTACCCATGATGCACTGCACATGCAAATCAGCAGTCTACAGATGATCACAAGATGGGGTATGCACCCCCACAGCACCTTGGCCTGGTAGGGGGTACTGACCGTGTGTGTTACTGGCACAGAGTAGCTACAGACCGTCACATTGTGCGGGTACTGTGCTCACCCTGAGGGTGAGGTGGGTCGCCCAGCACCAGGTCCACAGCACCTTTCATGGCTGATGTGCACCATGCTGCAGGTCCCCATCAATGCTACTGTGTGTGATAGGTAGTTCCTGCAGACACACCTAGGATACATCTGTATGTTTCAGACATGTCTAGCCCTTATGGGCTATGATGCTCCCAGAATAGTGCATATCCTGTGTTGGTGCTATGGTTACATGATGTAGGTGAAGGAGGGGGGGTGTTTGGACCCATAGGCAGATTATGTACCACCACCCAACCCACCCTCTGGGGCTCAGGGTGGGAAACAGGATCTCCCACCAACAGATCCACATTCTACCTCCCTGCACTGGTGGCAGTAGAGAGGACCATCAACCCCAGTCCTGCTGGGGAACACATCCTCTACAAGGCAGAGCTGTACACATCCATAAAACAACAGCAGACAGACAGACAGCCTGAAAATGCTCAGCTGCCCCCCACCACTATCTGACATTCTCCAGCAGCAAGCCTCTAGCCGCTGCACCCTGCAAGGTGTTTCAGCAAGACACATACTAGCTGCAGACAGTCTGCTAGCTAGCCCATAGTGCATGCTCCTGGAGAAAATGCATGTACCCAGATCTGGGATGTCAGCATACACACCAAGCAGATAAGTTAGTGATTGGGTCCCATGCTGTCTCTCATGAACATGCATGAGATACATCTGCATACCATGGGGGCGGCACATAGAAATGCAGCACAGGCATCTTTATTAGAGGCAGCATGGAACCTGAATTGTGTTTGGCCCTCCAGGATTGCATTTGGGAGACTCTGCTCTAGGTAATGTGCATGTTAATACTAGTACCATATTTATAAGAAACTTAAAAACAAAACATGAGACAAATAGTCAATAGGCTCTACGGGGTAATCTACAGTATAGTTTAAGCTAACGTTTAGATGAAGGGTTTTATGTTTTCAATTCTAGAGTATGCGTCTGGTCGGCTCTGATCGTAGGAACGGGTATGGTGCTTATGTTACAAATGTTTTAGAAAGTGCTTAGTTATGATGTTTAAGTGTTTATACATTCAAAATATTATAGTTGGTATCTTAAGTATTTATGTAAATTATGATCTTATAGTTTATAACTTCACCATGAGCTACCCCTATTTGGTTCACCTAGCAGATGAGTAAGGTTTTAACACACTCATGTTTTGTTTTTAAGTTTCTTATAAATATGGTACTAGTATTATAATGGTATATTTATAGTATCACATTATAGGATTTTAATTATTTATGTATTTATGATTTTTACCTTTGATTCCTTGCGTCCAAAACACAATTTTTTTGCACACACACTCCTTGCTCCTATTAGTTTGTTATTGAACTATGGTGGTTACATATAGCCTTCTGAGCATATATTAACGCCATGTGATTTTAGAAACACCCTTTCAATATTTCCATTTATAACTATATGTATGTTAATTTTAGTTTTTGATTTTAGTAGTTTTTAATATGGTTGTTTCTTTACATATAGTGCAATGGTTTTATATCAATTTATATATGTTTTTATTCCTTTCAATAAGTCTACTTTATGTTACGCTGTAGTGGATTCATTTTTATTTATATTTATATTTATTTATATTTATATATGGTTTTTATTGATAATTATTTTATATGGTTTTAATTGATATTTATGACAATGTTTTATATGTTTTATTTGTATGTATTATGTTGTTTATGTTCGTATTTATGCAGCACGCCTGAATCCCCTGAGGAAGTGAAAATGAAACACAGCCTGTGTCGGGCTCTCAGGTTGCTGAGGTATTGAATAAAAGTATCCTTCCTAATTTAAACCACGTATTCTGGACTGTGTGAACACTAATTAAAATACACATCACATGCCTCTACAATCACTACTTAAATGTAAAGGGTGCTGCCTCAGCCAGCCTTATACATTAGGCCCACTGGGGAACTGAACCCATGACCCCTGTACCATCAGCCAGTGTTGTAACCATTGTGCTACAGCTCTGTTGCTATCCTTGTATGCCTGCGCACTTTCTTAAGATTAACGCGCGGTAACGTGCCCTGTAGCGCTCGTTTATTTATGGCGCCTTGTAACGCGCGTTCTCGGCACGTTCTCGGTAACGATGTACCGCCCATGTCCTTATTTGGGATTTCTGTCTCTACCACGGCTCCTAACGCGAATCGAACTAACGCAGTTTAGTAAACATACCCCTTTGAGTTTGATCCTGTATTCATTTCTGTGTTCTTCTGTTTGCAAGCTTTTGAATTTTGCAAAAGATGTGTTTTTTGCCTTTATTTGAGCAGCCACTTCTTTGGAAAACCAAATAGGTTTCCTTCTCCTCTTGTTTTTGTTTACTTTTTTTACATATTTGTCTGTTGCCTCTGTTATTGCCACCTTTAGTTTAGCCCATTACAATTCCAATTCCCTTATCTCCTTCCACCCCGTCATCTCATCCTTTAGGTACTCGGCCATTTTATTGTAGTCAGTGTTTTTGAAGTTTAGGATTTTGATCTTGCTATGTTCGGCCTGTACCTTAGCTTTTATTTCAAACCACACCATGTGATGATCACTGTTGCTGACAGGGGCACTCACGCAGACATTCGACACACTATCACTGTTGGCGAGCACTAAATCCAGCGTTGAGCTTTCGCTGGTTGGTTCCATCACCATTTGTCTAAGTGATTCATCTTGGAGAGCATCTACAATTTTTTTTGCTTCTTTCCAGATGTGCAGACGGAGTAATCTAATCCACATCAGGTAGATTAAAGTCACCCAAAATGATTGCTTCCCCCTTTGTGGCTTTCTTGGCAATATCTATAATCAAATCGTTATCTATCTCTTCAATTTGAGTCGGAGGTCTGTAGACTACAGCAGTATGGATGACAGTGCCATCTCCTCTTTCCAATGCAATCCAGAGTGTTTCTTCTTTTCCCCATGTCCCCTGCATTTCAGTAGCTTTAATATTGCTTTTGACATACAAGGCTACTCCTCCTCTTTTTCCATTTTCTCTGTCTCTTCCGAATAGATTATAGCCAGCTATGGCTATATCCCAATCATGCAATTCATTAAACCATGTTTCTGTAATGGCCACAATGTCCAAACCCATTTCCACCATTAGGGCTTCCAGGTCCGTAACTTTGTTGGCTAAGCTTCGAGCATTTGTGCTCATTGCTTTCCAGCATTTACCTGGCTTGTGTGTATTTTACATTGATTTTGTTCTGCCCACATCTTCCCACTTGTTTTTGATGTGTGATGTAAAAGTGTGGCTGTTTCTGATATTATTCTGCTTTTGCAGGGGGTGGCATGCCGGTCTTGACCTTCCACATCCGTCACCCCCTTTTCCTAGTTTAAATGCATATGCACATACTGCCTGAATTTTTCACTTAAGATTCTTTTCCCTGCGACAGAGAGATGTAGTCCATCAGCACAGTATAGTATATTTATTTATTGAATGGTTGTTTTATACCACCTTACAGAGTAATCAAAGCAGTTTATATTTAACAAACTATGAACAGTTACATCATAACATGATTTAACAGATAACTTTAGATATGTATAGAGTGCAGGTTAGTAGGTATGAAACAGCCTACTACTGAAATAAAATGTAACGTATTTAAAGATGGATACATATTTACAGGTGGTTACAAGGGTATCTACTTATATGTAATGTGGGTTTATTTACAGAAGTGGAGGTATTTACATGAGTGTACTATCTTATATCTTGTGGGTATAGCCATTGGAGTTAGGAGGCTGGTCTCAACGGTGCTGTTGAGCTAGTGTTCTGGATTTGGATGAAGGATGTTATGTGGGGAAAAGGTCTAGATTTTTGTGAGGAAAAAAATTATGAAAGTGCTCAACATTTTTTAAATTCAATTGCATTGGTTACCCATAAAGGAAAGATGCAATTTTAATTTGTTAGTAATGATATTTAATGGAAATGGGAAACTGGTCTATCTGAGAAAGAGACTTTGATGTTATGTTCCAAAAGACAGTTAATGATCTTTTCAAAATATAGATACTATTCATAAAGTGATCTGGAGATAGACATGTATAGTGTGATGGTCCTCAATTTTAGAATGCATTACCAATTCATCTTACAGTGGCAAAATAAAACAAAACTGAAGAGAGATCATTTGGAGCACCAGAACTGAAGTGTACCCGTAAGCTTTCTGATTCATCACAAGGTCAGAGACTCATCAGCCCACCCCACCCCTCGTATGATTTGCATGTGTTCTTTACAAATCTAGGTGAGGTGATTTACACAATTCTAGGCTTCGTGTAATTGAATGTTCCTTAAATTAATATGGATTTTTGACCACTTAAAATAGTATTTTATAAATAAAGGTAGGTACTTACGTATCTTTACAAAATAGTGCCTAGGTAGGCACCTCATTCCAAGTGCGGGGCAGGTGCCTCCTTATAAAATTACCCTCTAAGGGGATAATTTTTTAAGAGGGAATGACCATTAGACACAATGTATGCACGCAAATGAGAGGCTGTTTCCATCATTAGTGCATGTATGTGGCGACATATGGGTGTTATCTCCTATAAAATAATGACCAGCTTAAAAGTATGGACTTTGTTGGTGAGTATGTGAATGAGCAGAGTTTGAATGGAACATGGGCAAAGCAGAAAAGTATTCATGTAGATTATAAACTGCTATGATTTACATGTATTCTTGAAAACTCTAGGTACAGGCAATTATACCATCTTCAGAATTCCTCTAGCTCTTACCAGGAGTTTCCCTGGCCTCTAGCAGGAAGCAATCCCCAGTCACTCCTCTTCCATTTAGCACCTGGGTTCAAAATGGTGCCTCTGATCTCTAGCAAAAGTCTCACACTACTACCCCTACAGTAAGCAGGGCCAGTGTTAGACGTGCAGGGGTCCAGGACAGAAACTGATGACGGGACCCCAAAACCCATCTGCAGACCATGCCTCCTTCAGCTTGAGGGACGCTAGGGCCCTTTGTGACATGAGCCCATAGCAATTGCCCTGTTTGTTACCCCCTGCCGCTAGGGATTAAGCCACCAAATAAAAGGTTGTAGTACAGATGCTGGGGTGTGGCCAGAGTGGAGGTTCTAGTTATGATGTTGAATGATGGTAAGTACATTGCTGATAATGCTGATGCATCTACATTATCAGAAATGTACTTATCAGCAATACACTTACAGAGGGTGATTTTAGAAAGGACATCCAAGTTAAAACAGGGATCTCCAGGGCAGAATGTGCAGAAAATGTCAGGGATGTCTATGTCTCCAGTTGATTTTGGGAACATAGACATCCACACAGGCCCTATTAGGGACTCTTGGATCGGGGACATCCATCTCAGGCAAACTAGCATACGGGGATGTCCAGCAGCATAGCAAAGTGAAGACAGGAGCCCCCATTCCCTGTCAGTGTTCATTGACATACTATAAAATACAAGTGGTATTAGTGTAGCTCCTTTTCCACATCTTTCAGATGTTTACCTGAAAAAATAAGCACTTTCAGATGCCTATTCATGCCTGGAGCAGGTTTAACTTTAGATGTGATTTGGGACATCCAGAGAATTTCTGAGATCGGGCGGAGAATCCAGGTTCTTAGGAATACCCCAGCCATGCTTCTGCCACACCCCCATTCACACTTGGACATGCTCATGCAAGGGACATCCAGAGACCCAGCTTCTAATGTGTCTCTGGGAAGTCTCTGTGATTCGAACATCTGCATGCCTGTTTGCCGACATCCAAATCGCTAATGGTTCTTTTAAAATAACACCCACAATGTGGTAAACATAAGTACTTTGTATGAGCTGGAAGTGCAGATGTTGGCTATGCCCCGAACAATTACCATAAAGGCTTTGCAGTTATCATGCATTAAATTCTGCAACTAACACGCGGTATCTGCTAAACGTTAACATGCTTTAGTAAACCTGCCCCTATCTTCTTTTCACGGACTGTGTGAAGAGCATAACGGTAGCCTGCATTGCTTGTCTTGAAATGTGTGATAAAATCAAGCTTTTTCTCAAGTGGTAAATTATGAAACTTTTAATCAATACGTTGGGGCATTTAAGAACTGTTCCAAGGTTTTATTAGATGAAAGAGAAGCCCATTTGAAGGACTACTAACTAGTATTGATCTTTAAATTTGATTTATCAATGTTATTTAAACATATTCCTGCACGGAGCGGAGTTTCTTTTTCTACATTTAAGATGAACTGGCAGCCTCCCATGGGAAAAGACAAGTTCTAAACAAGATAAAACACCTTGTGAATTAATTTATTTCAAAGGAACAAGAAAATACGATTTCTATCTTTTCATTAAATTATCCTATAGTATATTGATTTAACTCAAGCTTCAAACTTATTTATCTGGAAAAAAACAGAATACAGATAAGCCTTTGTCATTTTTATATATATATATTGTTTATGTATTTGTGAAGTGAAATGAACATGATTTTCACTTCTGATATGTGTGAGTTTTACAGAGTTTATAGAAAATTCTGTGACTCCTTTGATTTGCTGAATTATCCAGTCCTTGATTCCTTTTCTTTCAAATGTACATTTTAGATAAATACGCTTTCTGAAATTTCAAAGCTGGATGAATGTTAACCAGTACCCTTTTCTTAGGTACTGAAACAAAGCTTTTTAAGGGTAGTTTTATAATAGGGCACCCTATGTCAAGTGAGCAAGAAGACAACTATTTTGGCTCTGTTTTATAAAAGCATAAGAAGGTACATTTTAGAAAGTCATTTAAGTGCATTCTGGAGCCTGCGAGTCAAAGCATCCAAAATTCTGTGGGAGGGGCAGCAGTTAAGGTGGGACGTGCAAGTGTTTTTGAAAAATGGCCTGTCTACACCCTAAAAGATAAACATCTCTGGCAAGAGGAAAAAAATGGAGATGTGCAAAATAATGGACCAGGTACGTTCAGGTTGTTGATCAATTTTAGAAACGTGCAAATGTCAGATCTGTCTGTGATGCTATTTCAGAATACCATTTTGTAAGCAGAGATGTGCTGTGGCACCTCAGTTAGTAAAAGGCCCCTCTATTTACTAGCATGCTCTTTTGAAGGAGCAAACATTATTGGGCGAGTGAGAGGGTATTCAATGTTTCTCAGTAAAGTTGTTAGATTGTCAAAATGAGCACTTTTCAGACGGCTATTCTTACCTAGGAGCAGGTATAGACATGGATGGTTCCCTCGGAAGACTGAGACACGTGGCACTATTCTAAAATCAGACATACGCATGTATGTTTTTGAAACATCCTGGATATGCTTCTACCATGCCCCTGTGATTGAGGAGTGGAGGAATATCCTAGTGGTTGGGGCAAGGTACTTCAGGCTGGAAGGTCGGGGGTTCAAATCCCACTAGAGGACAGCAACCTTGGGCCAGAAGGACTGGGGTTTCTACTCCCACAGGTGCTCCTTGTGGTCTTGGGCAAGCCACTTAACCCTCCATAGCCCATGTTCCCTGTAAATATATGTGTAAATAGTTAATATGGTTATCCAAGTTGAGATCCCTGTTATTTGTAATTACGGTGTAATCCCCCACCATAAAATACCTTGATGTTCCATGTAAACTGCACTGATATTGAATAGTGTGGTATATAAGAAAAATAAATAAATAAATTGTGCCTGACATATGCACATGGGGCTTTCTAACATGGCACTCGGCATGTGGCTGTGGTTAGCATGTCTAATTGGGCATTTTCAGACTTGAAAATAAAAAATACAATTTCTAAAATGACCCCTATAAGTACAAAATACAAGAACAAATCCAGCATTCAAGGTGAAGACATTATGCCTGCTTGAGGCCATGTGTAAGTGGGTCTTTTACTAAAGAGCGTTAGATGACAGCGCATGTTCTGGCTTATGCTCAATATGGGCCCAGTTCTGGGATGCGTGCCATGAGTCTGCATGTCCTGGTGGGACATGCAGTCCTGCAAGCTGAATGGGCCCGATTCCCCCTCCGGCTCTTCCCATACATCCTGAGCAGCAGGATGGGGAGAGCCAGCAGGGGGCGGAGCAGGGGTGGGCCAGCCTGGCAGGACATACAGGGCCGATTCAGGTCATGGCCCTATACATCCTGCCAGGTCAAAGGGAACATGCTGCTTATTACACCTGGAAAGTGAAATAAGCAGCACCGACCTGGCGATTTTGCCTAGGGATCTACCCCCAGGGCCGGGGTCAGGTGCGGGGGATTTCTGCCACCCGATCCAGGCTCCGACAGGTCAGCTGTGGGTCAGGCAATGGGGATGAGAGGATCTAAGTTGTGGTAGTCAGGGGTGCCAGCATGGAGGATGTCCTCGCAGGCTGCAGGGGCACGCCAGGCTGTCCTCGGGCCTGATACTGGTTACCACAGGAACATTTTGTTCCCAAGCCTAGAATCGGGTCCTAATGGGCCTGTCTTGGCTGGGGCTATCCAGATGACCCGGACGTGCCCCTTCATGTATCGGGCTCCACGTGTTTGGATATGCTTTGCCAGCAAGTGCAGGGCCATGGCAGTTAGCACAAGGAAATATTGTAATAAAATGCCACAAATTTAAAATACAAAAGTGAAATGCATAGCCAATGTTGTACAATAAAAACACAGGAAAGTGGAACGTCTGTCATTTTTTTAAATATATACAAAAGGAATGTCCAAGGCGCAGTACAAGCCATATTAATTGTCCTGTAAATTATAAGGGTTTGGGATACAAAAAAAATATAGTAGTAGCAATTGTTATGAATATAGGAAGCACAATGAAATGCAATTATGCTACAAAAGCAGAGAAATGGACTGTGAGGGGCAAAGAGAGGGAAAGGGGGGAGGGAGGGGGAGGGACAAATGGGGAGGAGGGGAGAGGGAGGGGGAAGGTAAGGGGAGTGGAAAGGGGGAAATGGGGGAGGGGGAAGGGAGGGAGGGGAAGGAGGGGAGAGGAGGGGAAGGGGGGGATGAGAGGGGAAGGAGGGAAAGGGGGGAGGGGAATAAGAGAGGGAAATAAATAAATAAAAAGGAAAATAATAGTGCATAAAAACATTGATAAAATCATTGAATGTAAAACTAAATAAAAATAGATTAGTTAAATCCAACTGAAACAAGGGGTGGAAAATATGTACAAAAACAAAATCATAAAACCTAAATAAGAATGTAACTAAAAATGTAATAAAAATGATTATAAATACAATAATAAAACCAGAATAAACCAATGTTCTGGTACCTTTTACATATGCAACAGAGACACCTGTTTAGCAGTATGCCGTAAATTTTCCATACCCGGCCTTTTATATTTCACAATACAATTTACAAGCAGACCTTTATCTGTTCCTCAATATTTGTCCCCCGTATTGAATTTCAGTTTATTTTTGTCCCCTTGGTATTAGTCATGTTCTATATTAAGTTTGTCTTTTGAATTCCGTCACCAGCTTCGCTCCTCTTTTCATAAATGTGTTTTTATTATGTGAGCATAGTGCAGCATAGGCTACATTGCCATTGAACGCTGGGCTTCCCATTTAGTTTCTGTTTTTTACTTTGCTTTTTATATTTGTATTTTTGCTTTTACAGTTATGCACGAGGCCGCGGGCCGGGTCCCACGGCCGTCTGTAACCTGGGCCCGGGCCCGGCCTCGGCCTCCTGCACGTGACAGGGGTCTATGGGTGAGTGGGGGGGAGGAGGTTTGGAGGAGCGCGGCATTTGAAATCGCTCCTTTGGACAAGAAGGGGTGATTTCATTGGCCCTGCGCATTGGGGGGCGGAGCAGGTGTCGGTGAGGAGTCGCGTGGTTGTCCTTTTCGCCGCGGCTCTTCGGCAGGCAAGACGTGTTCCCGCCCTCCAACCCTTTGAGGTGGTGGGTAGGGATGTTGCAGCTGGTGGGGGCGGGGTAGAGAGCCAGCACTCGCCGAAGCGGCAGGGGCTTGAACTGGTTTAGGAGCAGTGGGGGGGGGGGCGAAGTGTTCCTCGGGGTGGGGCGAGACAGCCCAGTTGGGGGTCTCGGCCCGGTAGTGGGGGTGAGGGGGCCGGCCTTTGCTACTAGTATGGCGAGGCAGGCGGCGGGATCCGGGGGAGGAGGATGCTCCGCCTTGCTACTAATATGGCGGGTGGGGGCATCGTCCGGCGATGGGGTGGGGGGCTGGGTTATGTTGGAAGGTTGTATATGTTGGCCCGTGTTGGGCCGGTTGTTACAGGTTTTAAATAAAGCTGCGACCAAAGTTTGTACCAGATTCAGTTGTCGGGGTATTTTGTGTGTGGGCAAGTTAATGTATGGTGTTAAGGCTTGCTGATGGAGGTGAGGAGGGCCTCCGGGTTTACCAGAGTTATTGCCCTTTGCTTTTACAGATCTGACTTTATACATTATTGTTTTCACCAACAGTGTCTACACAGTGTACTCTTGTGAGTATTACTGTACTATTAGCTGAAGGCATACATCTCAGCTCCTCCTCATCTCTCTCTCTCTCTCTCTCTCTTCCCACCCTTTTTTCTGTATATGCATTTTTTATGTATCAGAATGGTGTTATATTAATTCTGCCTTGCATATCTGGAGTTTTTATGCATGCTTTTAATGTATGTTTTTAACATAGTTTGATTATGTATTTAATTTGTTAATTATTTATATTTTTATGTCTTCTTTTATTTATTGATATTTATTGTATTATAATTTTGTTTCGAGAATGTCTACGCCTTGAGGAAGGCGACTGCTGGAAGGCTTAGGGGTTCTTCAGATAATAAAGCACCCGTGACCTCGACATACCGCTTGCTTTTTATGCTTACTGTGTCCTGCTGCGAGGGAGTTTGCTCTCCGTGTGTTTCTTCCATTACATGTGTAGGCATAGTTTATAAAATACGCATGTAAATCATGACTCTATATTCCATCTGAACTCTGCCTCTGCTTGCCTTTTGCCCAAGTATATGCCAGCTTGCACCATGCATACTTTTATGAGCCCATTTACACACATAAATGGTTTATAAAATTATCTTCTTTATTTTTAAGCCTATTCTCTCCAGTTTAGACAATGAGGATCTTATAATAAGATCTTCCAAGGTCTGTCCTAGTTTTTCTAGAGTCCTTCTCATTTTGCTAGTGCATTGACTTTTCAGAGTAGAAAATGTATTTCATCATTTTCATAGCAAAGGGTTTTTTTATTAGATGGGCAGTATATAAGATTGTATAATTTAATTAGATTAATGAACTACTCTTTGCTCCACTGCTTCTAGCACCATTTCTATGCCTGCCTCTAATAAACACTGACATGATTATATCATATAATGTGTAGCAAATTTACTGGTAATGTACAAGTTGCACATGCCATATCCAGTATTAGAATAGAAAGGGAGTGAATACTGCATCCAAGCCTGTCACTTTGCAGTCTTTATGGACCTATAGAACATGCCAGACTTTAATAAGTAAAGTGACTCTCCGACACACCATTTCAATTGGAGTGCCCTGTCTTGGTTATACTCTTTTCACCATATAAAGCTTGCAACAATGGAATCGTCTGTTCTGTACCACAGAGGCTAACGTTTCCCAAGTCAATGCCTAGGGTCTCTATGCATGAGCCCTGTTTGTGTTCTTTATTTCTAAACGTGTCTTGTCTTGAAAATGTTCTCCTCTTTTGTCTTTGAAGAAAAAAAACTTCTATCCCTCTAAATTCCAAGAGAAGATGACAAGAAAATGATGCTGGTGTCAAATTCATGGTGATATCATCAGATGTAGGATTTGGAAGAAGTGATGCTGTAGCTAGAACCTGTCCTCCAGGTGATGTAAAACCCTCACACATTGAGGAGGTTTCTCCAGGGACATGTACCCATGAGGGAAGAGTTAGGATGGTCGTAATAGTTGGTGATTCAATATTAGGCATGTGGATAGCTGGGTGGCTGGTGGATGTGAGCATTGCCTGGTAACATGCCCGCTTGATGCAAAGGTAGGAGACCTCATGCGTCATCTAGAAAAGGTTTTTGATAGTGCTGGGGAGGAGCCTGCTGTCTTGGTACATATTGGCATTATGACATAGGAAAGTGTGGGAGGGAGGTTCTGAAGGACAAATTTAGACTTTTAAGTAGGAAGTTGAAATCCAGAACTTCCAGGGTAGCATTCTCTAAAATGCTACCATCCCACGTTAGACCCAAAAGGCAGGCAGAGCTCCAGAGTTTCAATACATAGATGAGACGATGGTGCAAGAAAGTGGGTTTTGGATTTGTTAGGAAATGGGCAATATTCTGGGGAAGGAGGAACTTTTCTGAAATGAGGGCCTCTGCCCTAACCAGGATGGAACCAGGCTACTTGTGTTATACTTTAAAAAGGAGATAGAGCAGTTTTAAACTAGATGATAGGGGAAAGCCGACAGTCGCCCAAGAGTGCATGGTTTGGAAGGACTTTCCATGAAGGATACTAGCAAAAGATAGACATTAGAGAATCCCAACAGAGAGGTTCCAATAAAAATAAAAGTAACCCAGATGCTCTTAAGTACAGAGCAGACAGATCTGAAAGATTTGAAATTACCCCTGTCAACACATAAACAGATTAATATGAATAAAATACAACTGTAAAATGTCTGTATGCAAATGCTAGGTCTAAAAAATAAGATGGGAGAGTTAGAATATATAGTACTAAATGAGAGATTAGATATGATTGGCCTCTCAGAGATCCAGTAGAAGGAGGATAACCAATGGGACACCGTGATACCTGGGTGCAAACTATATCACAATGATAGGGTAGTTCAAATTGGTGGAGGGGTTGTGCTCTGTGTTAGAGAGGGCATTGAATCACACATAATTAAAGATTTTGCAGGAAACAAAATACATTGTAGAATCTCTATGGATAGAAATTCCATGTAAAAAGGGGATGGCGATGGCAGTGGCGGTGTACTATGAACCACCTGGCCAGAATGAACAGATGGATGATGAAATGCTGAAGGAAAGTTTACAAAAGTCACAATACAGTAATAATGGATGATTTAAATTACCCCCAATATTGACCGTGTCATGTGCCACAGCAGAACATACTAAAGAGATAAAGCATGGGGGTATGTTTATTAAAGAGCGTTAAGAGGGCAGGGGCTATTGAGCAAAAATGACAGCGCTAAGGGGTGTCCCGTGCAAAAAAAGGCTCTGGGTGGGTAGGAGGCATTCCAGCTGTAAGGGCGCAATGGGCCTCTTAATGCATGCTATCAGGACACCGGGCATTAAGGTGCCAAGCGTTCACCTTAACGTCTGAAAACGGCTGTCACCCTAATGCTGGATAAGGGAGCACCAGGGAAAGGCGATGTAAAGGCGATGAATGGAAGGACAGGTGGGAGCTGATGGATCTGGCAGATGCATTTGTATTGTATGGGAAAAGCATGTGCAAGTGCCATGTGGAAGGCCTGATAGCAGACATGTTGGTCACACACCTGTCCCAGCCACCCAACCGCCATATAACTCTCCAGAAAAATAAGCATACAACCGGACAGGAGTTGCTCAAACTGGACCAATGGGGCACATAAGGATGTGAGTTGAGCCCTGCAGGTGGCCATTCGAGGGGTAGAATGTGTCCACATGTAATGCAGGGATGTGATGGAGCCAAAGCTGTACAGTCACAGTTATGATGCGATATCTCAATCAGGTATCACAAGTAGGTGATATCTGTATGTATGTATGTAACTGCCCTCTATTATACCACTGTATGAGTGTAGTCAAAGCAGGCTACAGTGTACCAAAACCTTGGTAATGTATGATGAACAACAGGAAGCAAAATGCCATATAGGTGCAGAGACCAAGTCCAGACATTGTACTGGGAAAGACAGACCTTTATTATTTATTTATTTAACATTTCTCATATACTGCCGTTCATGATATCAAGGTGGTTTACATTGAACAGTGTCAGACGGCTGCCTGGGTGAGAATCTTCACAGTCTTGGCAAGTGCATATATCTATATGATTTGCAAGGGATTGTGGGCAATGTAGTTCATTCACACCAGACACAGCTGCTGACAATAATTTAGTTGTGCTCAAGTGTTAAAGCCAATAAGATATTTATTTATGGGGTTATTTCTCCCAACACAGATATGCTTGGTAGCACATAAATCAGGTTACTTGCTTCCAGTGTTTAACTTGGAAAAACAAAATCAAAATCAGGAAAACAACATTCAAACTTGTCAGGCATTAGCTAATGTTTTCTTAGCATATATCAAACAACAAACGAAAAGCCACAAAGAAAGAAAAAAACTGTTCTTTTCAGGTTAACTTCTGATAACTTCCCACATAGATTCAGAAGTGATTCTCTCCTAGCTCACAAGCAATTAGGTAAGGCTCAATTGCTAGTAGTTATCCAGCTGAAACCCCTTAGCTGGCTTGCTTTCTACTGTGTGGGTCAAATCCTGCTTCAGGAGCTTTTCTGAGTAGATTAAAGAACAAGTTTGTATTTCTTTGTGATGGTTGCTGTACTTTATAACAGAAAGTTACCAAAGGAGTTTAGACAGAGAGCAGTCCATATAAACACATTCTTCATCTGCAATCATTCCCCCTTCTTCAACAAGCATGGGTTCAATATCATGGATTGGCATAGATGAATCTCTCAATGGAGCACTTTCAGGAGAATACTTGTTTCCCTGCTGTCTTTCAAGGTTATAGCTAGGGCATAGATCAGTGTTCATGCCTGAGCTTCCATTGCTGTTAGAGTTCCTCTCTATATAGCCTGGCCAGTATGTAGTCCAGTTCTTATGTCCAGCCTTCCAATCCAGATCCCTGGACACTGGATCTCTCTTCACATACCTTCTGGCACGGGTCTTAGGGTCCCTTCCACGTGCAGCCGTCTCCCTCACAGGTAGCGTCTGGAGATTCCTAGCTCTGCAGCACCATTCCTCTGGCTTTCCCCAGTCCAATGGTGTATGCTGGCCCTTGAAATGCCTCCCAGTATACGTACTGCTCTGGACTCTTCTAGACCTCTCAAAGGCTTTTCTCCTCCTTCTTCCAAAGGGTTTATTTCCCTCTCTGTCCGTCCGGTTTGGCTTCTGCTTCTGATGATCCTTCAGATGAAACTGATGATCAAGCTCAAGCTGATTCTCAGGATAATGAGGATGATTCTCTGTAGAATAAACTCTACCTTTATTCTGCCTAGATGAGTGCTCCTCCCTAACACAGCGCAGCTGTGCTGAATCAGGCCCTGCCCTTTGAGATGAGTGCTTAGGTATTACCTCATAGCCCTCCTGATTGAACACACGTTTCCCCACTTCAGCTCCTCTAATGGCTGTTGGAAACCTGGTGCATTCTGGGACTGGTAGTCTTTTATGTCAAAATTCTGTTTTCTTATTTCTACCAGAACTGACAGGTTGCTTGTTCAGAGTCACTTCACCTTTCCTATAGCTCCTTCCTGAGCTATGATAAGCTTCCTTATCACAACAGGACATTATTTATTTATTTATTTATTTATTTACTTCTCTTATATACCACGCTATTAAAATCAGTGTGGTTTACAATTGAACAAAAAACATACTGCAATGTCACACAACAATTGAGTTTTTACATTGAACAAGGACGAGATAACCTGGAGGTAACAGGGGTAACTAATTACAGAGTAATTATTCATGGAGTATGGTGAGAAATTATACATATAGTATGGTGAGAAATTATACATATAGTATAGCTTGGTTTCAACATATTTATAAGAGGTTTAATCAATAAGATGTGTGATCAGTACCAATAATAAATAAGAGAGGGGATATGGTGGTAGAGCTAGTCATTTTCTTTATGGTGTTGGATTTTGGGTGGGGTGGAGTAGGGTGTAGGATGTGAGGATGGGTGGTTGTTTCTGGGATTGGATTCTGGGTAATGGATGAGGAAAAGGTGGAAGCCAGTGGAGATCCATCATGACTGGGGTTATATGTTTAGCTCTTGATGTACCTGCAAGTACCCTTGCTGCAGCATTCATTGCAAGGCGAAGAGGTCCTAGTGTTGACTGAGGGAGGCCATGAAGGATAATATTTGCAAAGTCTAGATGTGGGAGCACCAAGGCTTGGAAGATAGTTCGGTAGTCATTAAAGTCCAATAGGGGGCGCAGGTGACGTAGTATCCGGATCTTATGGTAAATTGCTTTCGTGATGTTCTTCACATGTGTAAACATGTCGAGTCGTTGGTCAAGCGTGATGCCGAGATAGCGGATAGTTGATTTTGCTATCAACTCAATATTGTTTACTTTTAATGTGGGGGGTGGGGAGAACATCTGGTTCTTGGTGAGGAATAAGACATCTGTTTTACTATGGTTGATCCTTAAATTTTGTGTTGTAAGCCATTGTGATACAGCTTCGAAGCAGCTTGATATAGGTGAAAAGTCAGGTTGATCAATCAGGAATGGTGAGTAGATTAGGACATCGTCTGCATAGACTAGGCACTGGATGTTGAAGGAGTGGATTAGGGTACAAATTGGTTGCATATATATGTTGAACATTAATGCAGATAGGGATGAACCCTGAGGTACACCTTGATTGAGAGGGAATGGGTCAGAAGTCATGGGACCTGTTCTGACTTGTTGCCATCTGTTAGATAGGTAGGACTTGCACCATGCTATAGCTGAGCCTTGCATTCCTTTCTCCACAAGATGGAGTATCAGAGTTTCATGGTTGACTGAATCAAAGGTTGCAGCAATATCCATGAAAATGAGGACAAATCCCTGGCGGATGTTATCAAGTCCTGTAACTAGATCATTGAAGAGAGTTGTGAGGATGGTGTCGACACCATGAGCTTCTCTGAAGTCATGTTGAGATGGATCCAGTGGAACTACATCGTCAATATGTTGTTGGATTTGTCGTTGAACTACCTTTTCAATGATTTTGGCGAGTAGGGGGATGCTTGATATTGGGCGAAAGGATTCAACTTTGGAGGAATCAAGTTTGTTGTTTTTTAATAATGGGCGGATTGAAGTAAATTTCAGGCTTTGTGGGAAAGATCCTATGGAGAGGGATTGGTTTGTGATTCTGCTTATAGCGGGACTAAGTTCTTGGCATAATTCTTTGATCCAACTAGCTGGACATGGGTCACTAGGGGCAGTGGTAAGATTAATGGATGTGATAATATCTTGTATTTCTTTGTTGGATACTTCACAAAATTTGAGTAGAGGGGTTTTACATGTAGTAGAGGAGATTGTGCAGGTTGATAACTTGTTGGCTTGGATTATCTTTGATTGTAGGTAGTTTGCATAATCTTGTGGGTGAGGCATAGTTATTTGGGCGGGAGCTGGGTCACCTGTTAGGGACTTAACTATGCTGAACAGATCATGGGGTTTGTTAAGCGATCGCTTTAGAATATCTGCATGGTATTGTTTTCTTTTTTCCATCGTCATTGCTCGATGAGATTGTAGATAAGAGGTGTATGTATGTAGAGATTCAGGGGACCGGGCATGGCGCCAGTGTCTCTCTAGTTTACGTAAGTGAAGGAGCGACGCTCTAGGGTCATTGGTGTACCATGGAGCATGTTCTCGCTTCTTGATGTTTATTCTTGTGGTTGGAAGGGAGGCAGCTGATTTAAGGGCGTGGTCCCAGTTGGAAACTAGTTTATCTGGGTCAGATAGTGTGATAATAAGGCGAGGTAAGATTTCCTCAAGGGCTTTATCCTTAACAAAAGGCTTAAAACGTGTAGATAGAGAGCTCGGTGGGGCTTGTGCCTTGATAGTGCTGTTAGTCTGATGGATGGTGGGTATCTGAAATGTGATAAGATCATGATCAGACCAGGGTACTGAAGTTATTGATGTGGCGAAGTGGTGAGCTATATTTGTTGCTATCTGTGGGGTGAAGATCAGGTCAAGTGTGCTTCCCTTGATGTGGGTAGGTGATTCAATAATCTGATTGTATCCCAGATCTTTCATAGCATCAATGAAGGCTATTGCATGTGCAATTGTTAGAGAAGACAGGTTAAAATCTCCCATTATTCAGCTTGGGATACTGGAATTGCAAGCAAGATTGATTATTGTTGGTAATTCGTCTGGTGAGGGTGTTGGAGCTCGATATAAAAGGTTGATAGAGCAGAGTTCATTTGTTATAGTAATCATATCAAGGTGAGTGGTGCTGGATGCATTGCTTGTTTTGAACTGGAGATTGGATTTTGTGAGGATGAGTGTACCTCCTCCTTTTTTATTAGATCTATGGCAAGTGTGGATGGTGAAGCCAGGTGGTGACATCTGGTGGATGAGAGCATTATCGCAGTCTGATAGCCAAGTTTTGGTTATCATTAGGATATCAAGATTGTGTTGAGATATCAGGTCGTGGACCACTGGCCATTTTATAACTTGGAGATAACTATTTTACAGGGAACATGGGCAATGGAAGGTTAAGTGGCTTGCCCAAGACCACAAGGAGCACCTGTGGGACTAGAAACCCCAGTCCTTCTGGCCCAAGGTTGCTTGTCCTCTAGTGGGATTTGAACCCATGACCTTCTGGCCTGAGGTACCTTGCCCCAACCACTAGGCCACTCCTCCACTAGGGACTACCCAACACAGGCTGTGTTTCTTTGCCTTCATCAGGGGTTTTAAACTAGCACACTTATTGAAAATCCAATTTCTTGCATACCTTTAGTCGTAGTTATGTGTAAAGGTAAATCTCAAGGAATAAATAACATATGATAACATATGAAAGAGAATGCAATCCACTAGCATTGATACATAGTGGATTGCGTTCTCTTTCACATGTTATCATATGTTATTTATTCCTTCAGATTTACCTTTACACATAAGTACGATTAAAGGTATGCAAGAAATTGGATTTTCAATAAGTGTGCCAGTTGTGATAAGGAAGCTTATCATAGCTCAGGTAGGAGCTATAGAAAAGATGATGTGACTCTGAACAAGCAACCTGTCAGTTCTGGTAGAAGTAAGAAAACAGAGTTTTCACATAAAAGACTACCAGTCCCAGAATGCACCAGGTTTCCAGCAGCCATGAGGGGGGCTGAAGTGAGAAAACATGTGTGCAATCAAGAGAGCTATGAGGTAATCCCTAAGCACTCATCTCAAAGGGCAGGACCTGATTCAACACAGCTGCGCTGTGTTAGGGAGGAGCACACATTAGGACAGAATAAGAATAGAGCTTATTCTTCAGAGAGACAGCTTCAGGAAAAGATACAGCAACAGCTTCAAGCTCAAGCACCAACATCATCTCGAGAAGCAGAAGCCAAGCCAAGCGGATAGAGAGAGAAGGAAACTCTCTGGAAGGAAGAGAAGAAAGGCCATTGGAAGGTCTGGGAGATTCCAAGGCAGTACCTATACTGGGAGGTATTCCAAATGCCAGCAGAGTCCATTGGACTGGAGTCAGCCAGAGGAATGGAATGGCAGAGATAGGAATCACCAGTGGCTACCTGGAAGAGAGAAGACTGCATGTGGAAAGGACTTTCAGACCTATGCCAGAAGGTATGTGAGAGGAGATCCAGTGTCCAGGGATCAAGATTGGAAGGCAGGACATCAGAATTGGATTACATACTGGCCAGGCTATACAGAGAGGAATTATGATAGCAGGAGAGGCTCAGGTATGAACACTGATCCAGACCCTATCTATAATAGTGAATGGCAGCAAGGGAATAAGCATTCTCATGATAGTGCCTTATTGAAAGACTCATCTGTGCCAATGTATGATAGTGACCCTATGCTGATTGATGAAGGGGAAATTACAGCAGATGAGACTATTAATTACAGGGACTGTTCTCTATCCCAATGCTATTGCTAGCTTTCTGTGAGCAAACACATCAGCCATCACAAAGAAACCTAACTTTGTTCTTTATTCCACTGCAAACAGCTCCTAAAGCAGGATTTGGGTTCACACAGTAGCAGCCAGCCAGCTAAAGGGTTTCAGCTGGACAATTGATAGCAATTAAAGCTGCACCTGATTGTGTGGGTGAGCAAGGGAGAATCACTGCTGGATCTGAGTGGAAAATAAGCAGAAGTTAACCTAACCAGCAAAGTTTATTCATTTCTTTGTGCCATTTTATTTGGTAATTATTTGCTAAGAAAACATTAGCTAATTGCCTGACAAGCTGAAGGTTGTTTTCTGATTTGCTTTGTGACTTTATGTTATCCATTTAAACACTACAAGCAAGTAACCTCATTTATATTGCTATCAAGCATACTTGTGCTGGGTGAATTAAACCCCATCAATAAAAGAAGTATTTTATTGGCTTTACCACTGGTTACACAACTCAATTATTGTCTTCAGCTGTGTTTGGAGTGAAAGAACTACATTACCCACAATACCTTGCAAGAATCATATGAATATATGCATCGTCAAGATTGTGTAAGTTCTCACCCTAGGCAGCCGTCTGACAAATGGCGTAGTTTTTCGGATTGATTTTGCACCAAGAGGATTTATTTGCTGTGGATTACAAATAAAATTCAAGTTTGAAGCTGAAAGAAGATTTTTTTTCCCTCATCTGCACTTTGGAGGAGAAGTGGTTGTTCCAGGAAGCTGTCCCAGATGAAAAGACCCTGTGCAAGGTGGATTCATCACTGAGACAAGGTAATATGTACCTGGGCATGTCTAGTGGTGGATGTGTGTAAGCACAGGGGGTAATTGAAAAAAAAAAAAAGTTGAAAAAACACACCTGGTTGGAAGGTGGTGCACTTTGGTTTTTTTTTTAATTTATTTCTTGCAGGGGTCAAGATGGATCCGAGGGAGATGGCTCAGTGGATGGCAGCCCAATTTAGCAAGCAGCAGGAGCTATCACAGCAGGCCCAGGACACTGCTATGAAGGCCTTAATGGAACAGCAGAAGCCAGTGCTTGATCTGGTGCAAGCTCTAGTTCAGCTGCAGAGCCAAAGTGGAACAGATGCAAGACCAGCAGTTAGTACTGGTACACCACATGTGGACAGTGTGGGACTCAATCAAGGGATTGGGGCATTTAATTTTGGGAAATTAACTCCAGATGATAATGTTGATGATTTTCTAGAGTCTTTTGAAAGAGTGGCTCAGGCTCTAGCATGGCCAGAGACCCAGTGGGCAGTAAGGCTGGCAGCCTCATTAACTGGGGAGGCACTTGCAGCTTACAGAGCAATGCCAGCAGCCCAGGCTTTGAATTATAAGGATGTAAAGGCAGCTATTAGAGATCGCCTAGGGTTGTCTATTTCAGAGTATAGGCGAATGTTTAGAGCTGTTACATTGAAAGTGGGTGAGACACCCAGGGCTCTGAGTCAGAGAATCAGAAGTTTAGCTGTAAAATGGTTGGAGCCTGAGAAAAAGACAGTAGAAATGTTATTAGATATTATAATGCTGGAACAATTTATGCTTGGGGTACCTAAAGATTTGAATGTTTTTCTTATACAGCAAAATTGCCAAAATCTTGGAGAGGCAACCATGCTAGCAGAGAGATTCTTGGAAGCCCCGCAGGCTTGCCATAGAATGGGTGGCCCTCTAAAGATGGATGCTGAGGCTAAATGTGCTGTATCAGAAAAGAGAATAATTAAGAATGTTTCTGAAAATGAATGTACTGTATCAAACCAGATGACACAGTGGAATAGAAAGAAATGTTTCAAGTGTGGGAAATTGGGACATTTAGAGAAGAGATGCCAGACACACACTAGTTTAATGGGTCTGGATTTAAAACAGCCCAAGGAAGGATTTCTTTTGATGGTTGATGTGCAGGGAATTACCACAAATGCATTATTAGACTCTGGGGCAGACCAGAGTATGATGTCAAAAAGGCTTTAGAAGAGGATAGAGGCCCAAGAAAGACTTGTGCCTAGAACCCCTGAAAGCCAAGTTCACATCAGATGCATTCGTGGTGCTGCATCATCATATCCCACCTATAGGCTAAAGGTTAAGTGCCTAGGGAAACAAGAGGAAGTCCTATTAGCAGTAGTGCCTAGGCTACCCTTTGATTTGGTTCTAGGAAGAGACTGGCCAAGATTTAAGCAGGGTCTAGTGGAAGGACTAGGAAAGAAGGAGGGAGAAGACTTAATGGTAATAGCTCCTGGGCCTTTATTTGGAAGTCCTCAGACCCCAGCTAAAAAGATGGTTAAGCGTCCAGAAGACCAAGCTACCCCAAAGCAGATATTCGTCCTAAAGTACCATAAGGTCTCTGAGAAGGCCCAAGCTCCTAAGCGGGCAACCCCTCAGTCTGCTGGGTTTGACCTGTGCAGCATAGAAAATGTGACTGTACCTAGCCAAGGGAGAGCCCTGGTTGACACCGGTCTCCAAGTGGAAATACCAATTGGATGTTATGGGAGAGTAGCCCCAAGGTCCGGATTAGCCCTTAAATATTTCATCGATGTGGGTGCGGGAGTAATTGATCCCGATTACAGGGGCAATATTAAAGTTCTGTTGTTTAACTTTGGACAGAATGAGTATCACGTGAAGACAGGAGACAAAATTGCCCAATTGATTTGTGAGAGGCTGGGTTTTCCACCTGTGGAGGAGGTCACATCCCTAGAGAATTCTGAACGTGGAGCCAAAGGCTTTGGTTCTACTGATGTCAAAGGGGTTAAAAGCTTAGCTGCCACCTGTGCCCGAGAGAGGGAGGTGAGTGAAGAGGAAGATTTGGGACCCCAGGTATCTGATTGTAAAGAAAAATCAGAGCCCCAAATAGGTGAGGACCTGACAATGGTACAACAGGAAGAAATTAGGAAGTTGCTTAAGGAATTCCCAGATGTGTTGACACCCATACCTGGGGAGACCCATTTGGTGGCCCATGAAATAATAACTCCACCTGGGAAATTGGTTTGTCAAAGGCCATACCGCTTGCCTGAAGCCAAAAGACAGGAGGTAGTGGCACAAGTCCAGGAGATGTTGGACATGGGGGTAATTGAGGAGTCAAAGAGTCCCTGGAATAGCCCCATAGTCCTGGTGCCGAAGCCTGATGGATCCTTAAGATTTTGTATTGACTTCCGGCAGGTAAACGCCATATCAGTTTTTGATGCATATCCAATGCCAAGAATTGAGGAGCTGTTGGACCAGCTGGGACAGGCTCAATACTTAACCACCCTTGATATGACAAAAGGATATTGGCAAATCCCTCTCACCAGGGAGTCGAAGCCGAAGACTGCGTTCAGCACCCCCGTTGGCCTTTTCCAGTTCAAGAGGATGCCTTTCGGACTGCATGGAGCAGCGGCTACCTGCCAAAGGTTAGTGGATCAGGTACTTCGACCCCACCAAAATTATGCTTTTTCATACATGGATGATGTCATAATCCATAGTAACACCTGGGCGGAGCATTTGAAGAGGATCAAGGCAGTCTTGTGCTCTATGAAGCAAGCGGGAATCACTTTATACCCGAAGAAGTGTGCCTTTGCAAATAGGGAGGTAAAATACCTAGGCCACCTAGTGGGAAGAGGAAAAATTAAACCTCTATTAAGCAAAATAGATAGCATCAGGAATTTTCCTCCTCCAACAACAAAGAAACAACTAAGAAGTTTCTTAGGACTTATTGGATACTACCGCCGGTTTATACCGCAATTCACAGAGAAAAGTGCCATTTTCACGGATATGCTGCGAAAGAATTGTCCAAACCAGATAAAGTGGACACCAGAAGCTGAAAAAGCGTTTTCAGTCTTAAAAGAAAAATTGTGTACAGGACCGGTACTGAAAGGAGTAGACTTCAAGAAACCCTTTCTGGTTCAAACCGATGCATCGGATGTAGGGCTAGGAGCGGTCCTATCCCAGTGCCATGATGGGGAGGAGCATCCTGTGATGTACCTGAGCAGGAAGTTGTCACCGGCTGAACAAAAGTATTCCACGATAGAAAAAGAGTGTTTGGCTATCAAGTGGTCAGTGGAGGCGTTAAGGTTTTACCTTACAGGGAGAAAGTTCCAGTTGGTCACGGACCATGCCCCACTTAAGTGGTTGCAGCAAATGAAGAACCACAATGCCAGGTTGACACGCTGGTACATGGCCTTACAGGCGTTTGATTTCCAAGTTGAACATCGTGCCGGGAAGTTACACAAGAATGCGGATGCACTTTCCCGTATTACGGACTGTAGAGAAGAAGTTTCACCAGTAAAACCAGTCCGTAATAACTTAAGCAGGGGGGTATGTGATAAGGAAGCTTATCATAGCTCAGGTAGGAGCTATAGAAAAGATGATGTGACTCTGAACAAGCAACCTGTCAGTTCTGGTAGAAGTAAGAAAACAGAGTTTTCACATAAAAGACTACCAGTCCCAGAATGCACCAGGTTTCCAGCAGCCATGAGGGGGGCTGAAGTGAGAAAACGTGTGTGCAATCAAGAGAGCTATGAGGTAATCCCTAAGCACTCATCTCAAAGGGCAGGACCTGATTTAACACAGCTGCGCTGTGTTAGGGAGGAGCACACATTAGGACAGAATAAGAATAGAGCTTATTCTTCAGAGAGACAGCTTCAGGAAAAGATACAGCAACAGCTTCAAGCTCAAGCACCAACATCATCTCGAGAAGCAGAAGCCAAGCCAAGCAGATAGAGAGAGAAGGAAACTCTCTGGAAGGAAGAGAAGAAAGGCCATTGGAAGGTCTGGGAGATTCCAAGGCAGTACCTATACTGGGAGGTATTCCAAATGCCAGCAGAGTCCATTGGACTGGTGTCAGCCAGAGGAATGGAATGGCAGAGATAGGAATCACCAGTGGCTACCTGGAAGAGAGAAGACTGCACGTGGAAAGGACTTTCAGACCTATGCCAGAAGGTATGTGAGAGGAGATCCAGTGTCCAGGGATCAAGATTGGAAGGCTGGACATCAGAATTGGATTACATACTGGCCAGGCTATACAGAGAGGAATTATGATAGCAGGAGAGGCTCAGGTATGAACACTGATCCAGACCCTATCTATAATAGTGAATGGCAGCAAGGGAATAAGCATTCTCATGATAGTGCCTTATTGAAAGACTCATCTGTGCCAATGTATGATAGTGACCCTATGCTGATTGATGAAGGGGAAATTACAGCAGATGAGACTATTAATTACATGGACTGTTCTCTATCCCAATGCTATTGCTAGCTTTCTGTGAGCAAACACATCAGCCATCACAAAGAAACCTAACTTTGTTCTTTATTCCACTGCAAACAGCTCCTAAAGCAGGATTTGGGTTCACACAGTAGCAGCCAGCCAGCTAAAGGGTTTCAGCTGGACAATTGATAGCAATTAAAGCTGCACCTGATTGTGTGTGTGAGCAAGGGAGAATCACTGCTGGATCTGAGTGGAAAATAAGCAGAAGTTAACCTAACCAGCAAAGTTTATTCATTTCTTTGTGCCATTTTATTTGGTAATTATTTGCTAAGAAAACATTAGCTAATTGCCTGACAAGCTGAAGGATGTTTTCTGATTTGCTTTGTGACTTTATGTTATCCATTTAAACACTGCAAGCAAGTAACCTCATTTATATTGCTACCAAGCATACTTGTGCTGGGTGAATTAAACCCCATCAATAAAAGAAGTATTTTATTGGCTTAACCATGGTTACACAACTCAATTATTGTCTTCAGCTGTGTTTGGAGTGAAAGAACTACATTACCCACAATACCTTGCAAGAATCATATGAATATATGCATCGTCAAGATTGTGTAAGTTCTCACCCTAGGCAGCCGTCTGACACAGTTTAAAACCCCTGACGAAGGCAATTAAACACGGCCTGTGTTGGGTAGTCCCTGGCATATGGATAATAAAGATCTGACTTTCCCGGTACTACTTCTGGACTTGGTCTCTGATGAACAACAGGGACTGTGAGAAGCTGCAGTCTGCTGAGGCAGTGGAGGATAAGTGACCTGCCTAAGGTGAAAAGGAGTTGCGGACATCCTATGAAGACTGTGCCATACATAAAAAGCTGCAGTTACACTATCACACCAGTCCCACAAAGAGTGGCAGTGGGTATTAAAAACAGGTATCTTGGCTCCTAAGCCAGTGTGCTGACCATTAGGCTATGTCTCCATTCAGGTGGCAGACATCTGCAGGGTGAGCATGTCTGACCCCCCCTGCAATGGGCTTCAGCAGAGCCAATAAATGCATGTGCTCATAAGGGCAGGATGACAAATTGCATGTTTGCAGACCCAAAGTGTGGGCGGAACACATAACAAAGCATAAAAATGTATCTCCAGGAACAAGCAGGAATGTAGTCTTCACATATGGGTATCGTCGGCACCGACGGAGCCTGCACGGGAACGCTCCCCAGCGTCCAATAGGAACACTTTTGGGAGCATCCCTCAGCACATGCGCGCTGCCTTCCCGCCTTTCCAACTGTCCCTCTTCAGTTCTTCATTTTCCGCGGAGCCGACAGGACTCATACCCTGTCACCGCAGAAAATGTCTTATTTAATCTTGTTTTCTTGTGGTCGCACTTGCCTCCGCACGACACCTACCGGTACCACCGGTTCTTTTCTTTCTTTTCTTCTTAAAAAAAATAAATTCTGAATTGTTTCTCTTCAGAAACTTTCTTTTTCGGTGCTAGGTGCCATTTTGGGCACTAGGCCCCATTTATTCCTTAAAGATGGAAAAAACAGCTAGTGGTTTTAAAAAATGCACTAATTGTGGCGGTACCATTTCCATCACCGACACCCATGACTGGTGTCTTAAATGTTTAGGCCCTGACCATTCTCCCTCTGAGTGTCTCTCTTGTATGGGAATGACTAAAAGAGGAAGACAGAACCGGGCTGCAAAGCTTGGTACCCTCTTTTCTTCGGATGCCAGGTCCATTGCATCGATGTCTTCAAGAGCCTCTTCTTCCTCCCATGGATCTCAGGTAACTAAACATAAAAGCCGTTCCTCAAAGGGTAGCTCTCCTGCAAAGCATCGAGAGGCCATTGGCATTGCCCTAGAGGGAACCACACCGGCAAAACAGCCCCGGTGGGAGGCTTCGGCCTCCAAAGTATCAACGGGGTTCCAGGATGTTCTCGAGGCCTCGGCCTTGACAGAAATACTGGTGCCATGCTCAGGGGTCCCGGACGCCTTCACCGGTACCGACACCCAGGCATCGGCAGCGTCGAGAGACCAGAGATTCCTCGGTATCGAGCACAGTATTGCAGCTCTCCTTACAGCTGCGGTACCGTTGACACCGATGGTTCAACGGGCACCGGCACCTTACCGACACTGGTACCGATGATGGTACCAGCACAGATACTGGTACCAACACCAATGGTACCGGCCCCGGTGGGAATTCTTCCCATGTCGTCTTTGCCTGGCATCGACAGATCGGTACTGGATCAACTCGGTACCGACTTCGATCGATACCGGGACCGTGCCTTACATGAACATCGTGATCAGAGATACTTCAAATCCTATGATTCCGATGACTCTGATAATTTTGCTGGTACCAGAGATTTTCTCCTGGAAGACTCTTCTTCTCCCCATCGCAGAATGTCGCCTCCAGAGGACATGTCCTTTCAGGATTTTATTTGTGATGTTGCCAAAGGCCTTTCAATCACGGTAGCTCCTGAAAAGGAACCTAGAGCAAAGGAATTGGAAATTCTCCAGTATCCTAAAGCTCCAAAGGAGGCAGCCACTCAGCCCATTCATTAAATTCTTCATGATTTCATGCTCAGAATGTGGGAGACACCTTTGACCACATCTCCTCATTCTAGGAGGCTTGATACCATGTATCGATTTCCACCATGTCCTGGATTTCAAAAGACTCAGCTGCCACACCACACCATTCCATGGTAGTGGAGTCAGCCATGTGTAGGATGAAAAGTGCAAAGAGACATGCATCCAATCCTCCAGGTCGTGAATGCAGGACTCTTGATGCTTTTGGGCATCAAACCTTTCAAGCTTCCATGCTTTCAGCTAGGATCAGCTCATATATCTTATATATGGGTATGTTCCTCAAGGAGGTCACAGGAGATTTGGAGCTTATGAGCCCACTTCTCCCAGATGACAGATGACAAGACTTCCTTACACTTGTCAGGCATGCTCAAGATGTCTCCAAGTTTGTCAATCGTGCAGCCTTTGACTGCTTTGAATGCATCAGCAGAACCTCTGCTATTACCATTGGTGCACGACGGATTCCCTGGCTTCAGGCATCAGACTTGGAGATTTGGGTACAGGATAAATTAGGCAACATCCCTTGCCCAGGAGAAAATCTCTTTGGCAAAAATTGGCAGGAAAAGGCTAATGAGATAGATGCTGACAATATCACCTTAGATAGATTGTCAAAATCTACAGCCACTCCAGCCAGAAAGAAACCCTATAAGAAACCCTCTTTCAGCAAAAAGAGGAAGTTTTATCCATTGTATACCCAGCAAAGTCAAGCTCACAGTCAAGTTGCCCAAAAGGGACAACAACAGCAATTCAAACAGCAGAAGAAGCCAAAAGGCCAGAGAGCTCAACCAGCTCCGCAGGTTCAGCCCCCTCAAGGACTTTGACTCCTTCCTAGAGAGCTTGGCCTTCCTGCCTCTGAGGGGTCCAGAACCCCTAAATATTCCAGGCAGGCTGTGTTATTTTGTCAACAGATGGCACCAAATAACAGCAGCAAATTGAACTCTGTCCATTGTAGGAGAGGGGTACAGGCTTCATTTTCACAGCATGCCCCCTCCTACAATCTTAAGGTAGTTCAGTTCCCAGACATCTGCAGACAATCTGTTGGATCACGAGGTCTCAACACTTCTTGCCCAAGGGGCAATAGAGGAGGCACCCATTCTCCAGCAGGGTACAGGGTTCTACTCCCCCTATTTTCTTATTCCAAAGAAAACAGGAGGACACAGACCCATTCTAGACCTCAGATAATTGAACAAATACCTGTTCTGAGAGAAGTTCAAAATGATTTCTCTAGGAACTCTTCTGCCATACCTTCAAAGTCAGGATTGGCTTTGCTCTCTAGACTTAAAGGATGCATATACTCACATTCTGATCCATCCAGATCACAGGAAGTTCTTACGATTCCTTTTCAAGGGAAAACACTTCCAATACAGGGTTCTTCCCTTTGGTCTGGCTTCCGCACCAAGAGTATTCACGAAATGCATGCCATTAGTAGCTTCATTCCTGCGAACCCTAGGGATTTTTGTCTTCCCTTACTTGGACGACTGGCTCATTCGAGCCCCCACGGTTGCAGAGGCCAGCACTGCACTGTCTCACACAATGTGAATCCTCCAATATTTGGGATTCGTAATAAACTGCCCAAAATCCCAACTTGTTCCTTCCCAGTCTCTGGAGTTCATAGGAGCCTGTCTAGATACCAGACAGTCAAGAGATTTCCTTCCACAGGCCCGGTATCTTCGCATAGTGCAACTAGCTTCTCAAGCAGCGGGAAAATCCTCCCTAACTGCTCGAGAACTGCTACAGTTACTGGGACACATGACATCCACAGTTCATGTAGTTCCCATATGCTCGCCTCCACATGTGAGCAGCCCAGTGGACCCTATCCACACAGTGGACACAGGCCACAGGATGTTTGTCAGACAACATAGCAAACTCTCATCGGCTGATCTTGTCCCTTCAATGGTGGCAATCACTGGAGAATCTTTCAGTGGGGTCTCCTTTCCAGCAACCCCTATTCCAGGTCACCCTAACAACAGATGCATCACAGGTGGGTTGGGGAGCACACCTGCATCATCTCTCTACCCAGGGCACCTGGACTCCACAGGAAGCTTGTCTTCAAATAAACCTCCTGGAATTAAGAGCAATCTATTTAGCTCTTTGAGTATTCCATTCCCAGCTCAGCTACAAGACAGTCCTAGTCCAAACGGACAATCAAGTAGCAATGTTCTATGTGAACAAGAAGGGTGGAACAGGCCCTCTATCATTATGCAACAAAGCTTTATGACTTTGGGCCCTTGCCAGAGAGCATCAAATCCACCTTCTCATGGTATATCTTCCAGGCATTCAAAACCTTTGGGCAGACAAACTCAGCCGAGTATTGCTGCCTCACAAATGGTCTCTCCACCCAGACTAGGTGACAAAGATATTTCACATCTGGGGGACTCCAGACATAGACCTCTTTGCAAGTCCACTGAATGCCAAACTTCCCCGGTTCTGTTCCAGGATTCCGGCTCACAATTGCCAGGCAAGGGATGCCTTCCTCCTTCACTGGGATCAGGACTTCCTCTATGCCTTCCCACCCATTCCCCTCATCCCCAAAACACTTTTCAAGCTTCAGAGAGACAGAGGTCGTATGATCCTCATAGCGCCATGGTGGCCACACCAAACATGGTATCCCCTGCTTCTACATCTCTCTCAAGCTGCACCTCTGGAGTTAGGCTGTGCTGCAGATCTCCTTTCCCAGGAGAGAGGGACGCTATGGCACCCAAATCCCCAGTCCCTGAATCTCACGGCCTGGTTGCTGAGAGCTTAAATCTTCAGGATCTCAACCTTTCCCAACAGGTAAAGGATACCCTTCAGGCTTCTAGAAAACCTTCTACAAGACGATCTTATGCCTTTAAGTGGAAACGTTTCACTATATGGTGTTCCCAGAAGGGGTTAAACCCCCTGGTGATACCTTTGTAGTCGATACTAGAGTATCTACTTCATTTATTAAATTCTGGTCTAAAGACCAATTCAGTAAGAGTCCATCTTAGTGCAATTACAGCTTCCTATAAGCCTCTAAATGGACAACCAATTTCCTCTCATCCTCTCATATCCAGATTTATGAGAGGTCTTCTTTTAACAAAACCTCCCATCAAACCACCACCGGTGGCATGGGATTTAAATCTAGTTCTTGGGCAGCTCATGAAACAGCCTTTTGAACCTTTAGCCACTACTACCCTAAAGTTTTTGTCCTGGAAGGTCATCTTCCTAATTGCAATCACCTCTGCACGTCACATTAATGAATTGCAAGCCTTAGTGGCTGGTCCTCCTTACACTAGGTTTCATCATGATAAGGTTGTCCTCAGAACTCATCCATACTTTATGCCAAAGGTGGTCTCGCCTTTTCACTTAAATCAAGCGATTTATCTTCCTGTATTCTTTCCGAGGCCTCATGCCTCTAATGCAGAGAAGAACTTTCACACTTTGGGACTGTAAAAGAGCCTTAGCTTTTTACCTACAAAGAACAGAGCAACATAGAACGTCTTCTCAACTTTTTATTGCTTTTGATTCTAGTCATTTGGGACTTTCAGTCTCCAAGAGGACTTTATCCAAATGGATTGCACAGTGCATATCCTTTGCTTATGAGAGTAAGAGTCTTCCTCTTCAAGGCCATGTCACAGCTCATAATGTGAGAGCTATGTCAGCCTCTATGGTTAACCTTCACTCTGTGTCTATTGATAACATTTGTCGAGCAGCCACCTGGGCTTCGGTACATACCTTTACAGCCCACTACTGCCTAGATAAAGGCTCCCGTCGGGATGCCTTCTTTGGCCAGGCTGTTCTTCAAAATCTCTTTCAAACCTAATACAACTCCTACCCACCAACCCTGGTGGGATCCCAGAGATCCATGGGAGGAAGCATGACCCACCTCACCATAGGTGGCAGCTTCCTGGGGTCATCTCCCTGGCATCTTCAGCTAGGGAGTCCCCATATGTGAAGACTACATTCCTGCTTGTTCCTGGAAATAGCGTAGTTACTCACCTGTAACAGGTGATCTCCGGGAACAGCAGGAATTTAGTCTTCACAACCCACCCACCTCCCCTAGGAGTTGTCTCTCTATCTCTCTGTCTCTTTCCTCTCTCCCTCTATCCTTTCACTCAGCTACAAACTTAACTGAAGAGGGACAGTTGGAAAGGCGGGAAGGCAGCGCACATGTGCTGATGGATACTCCCAAAAGCGTTCCTATTGGACGCTGGGGAGCGTTCCCGTGCGGGCTCCGTCGGTACCGATGATACCCATATGTGAAGACTAAATTCCAGCTGTTCCCGGAGATCACCTGTTACTGGTGAGTAACTACGCTATGTCAGCCAATCACAGCAGAACCCAGACTTCTCAGGCATGAAAATGAACAGTAGCACACAATCACAAAGAAAACAAGTGGGAATTGCACCCATGCCCCTTGCTTACAGAGAAAGTGTCCTAACCATTAGGCTACACCTCTACACCATTCTGCACAGCAATATCTAGAATCACACTGTAGATCCCTGCCTGCAATGTCTGCTGTGTGTGCTGGAATAGGTTAGCCCCTCCATTACCGAGGATGCACTACACACTCAGATCAGCATTCTGCAGCTGATCACCAAATGGAGGATGTAGGGATCCATCCCATCAGCTCAATAATATGCACGGACAGTGTTTGCTACAAGCACATTACAGCTGCAAACTGAAGGTGAGGAGGGGCACACAGCACCTGGTCCCCAGAGCTTGCTCTGCTGGTGATGGACTCTACTGGTCCTACTGAGGATCCATAGTACTGCCAGTGTGTGGCAGGTATTGTCTGCAGTATGTGATGCCAGTCACCTTGTTTTCTGAACAATTGCAGTATGATGGAGCTGCCTGTCACAACTGGGGCCCTGTGTCACATGCCTGTTGGCCGGGGACTCTCCTAGAACATCTCATGTCAGTGCCCAGGGTTGCGGCAGCTGCTTCCATAGAAGCAGAATTCAGTGGCATTTGCCTAGGCTGGTGTGGGCTTACCTGGACTTTAGTGAGCAGGCCAAAAACAGCTACCAATCCACTGTTGGGATGTCCAGCCCCGCTATTCGAATCCTCTGCTAACCACCTTCCCTATATGTTGTTTGGGGAGGTTAGATGGAGCAGGAAAAGGGCATTGTGGGGGCGAGTTAGGGCGGGCAGTGGGCGGTCTGCAACCCTGGATGCATGGGGCCTATTCCAATGTCGGCCCTGTATGTCCGGGGCCGGCAGACTGAACGGGGAACTTATTCCACCTCTGTGGTGGAATAAGTTCCCCTAGTTGGCGGGGGAGGTAGGTGGGGATAGAGGAGATTCCCCACAGCCTGAACCTGGCCTTGGGAGGCCAGATTGGGGTCGGGCTGCGGTGAATGAGCAATTCTTTTTGGTGGCCGGGGATCGCCATGGCACCACGGCTCTATTCAGGAGACTTGGCTGAGTTAGCCTGGTTAGGCCTGTACGTGCAGGTCATCCAGGATTGGGGTCCCTGCCTGCATATACAGGTTTGGACACAATGCTGATCCTGCAGGGCTAGTCATGTCCCATGGGATCAGAATCCCATCTAACTGGTTGCACAGAGAGCTGGGACATTCAGGATGGAATCGGTACATCTGCATTTGAGGCCCACCATAATGCTTTCTCAGCCATGCACAAACCAACTGTGCCTAATCTGCTGGCAAGCACACACACTGCATGTGCACAGAGTGACCATATACATCCAGCAGTTGGTACAGTGATTTGGGTTCCCAGGAAAGGGGGAGCACCCTCATCACTACAGCTTGACACTATATAGCACTATGTGGATACCTAGCCATGACATGGCAACAGCTCGCTCACAGTGAGCATGTCCTCTCAGCATGACAGGCTATGGAACCCCAGACCAAGCATGTGGCAGACAGGGACTACAAAGTCCCAGCCACAGATACCATCTCCGACATATGCACATCCTAGGCTAACTGCTCAGTTTCAGGCCATAACCGCAATCCTCTGCTCCTCATCATGCACATTTCAAGACCAACGCTAGGAACAGCTTATGCAATGTGGACCACTGTGCATTGTAGAAGGCCCCAATACTATGGAGAAAGACACACTCACACACACCTCACCACAATGTGCAAAAGTGGTGACTGCTGGCATTCCTGCTTGCCACTTTCTTATCCTTATCTGCTCAAGCATTCCTAACCTGTGCTCAATTTGCAGCTGCTATTAGCGTGCTGTGAAATGACTGCATGCTGTTAATGTCCACTCAGTGTGCTGGTGCTATCAGCCTGTCCCTCAATTCAGGTGTGGGTAGTAGAGGCTGTTTGTATAGCTGATGGGTGTGTGGCCTTGAACCTGCAACCCTCCTTGCCTATACATGCTGGCCTTGTGTGTTGAGCCACAGAGCTGCCTTAGGGGTTTAACAGCCCCTGGGTGTAGATGTGGTCATTGTCAGGATGGATGCAGCCATGCAGAGGGTTCTGTCCATGTCTGCTGGTATCTCTGCAGTCTCTGTTCCATACCTATCTGTCAAGGTGTGTTTGGCAGGTGTGCGAGGGAGACGTTTTGTTTGTTCTGTATTCTGCATTGGCTGTCTATGCTGCTGGTAAAACTGACATTCCTGTCTAATACATGGGTCATATCCACTCAGGGGGATAGTCCATGTGACAGGCCCACACAAATCGCATGACATGGCAGAGCAAGCAGAATGGCCTTGGTCCCCCTTATCTGGTGTGTGCTTGTGGTACATTTAGGCTATAACATCACAATTTGCAGATGGACTTGGCTGACATAGATTCATATGTACCTCAGATAGCTGTTGATGACTGGGCTCATTAATTTGGAGGGGTTCTCGGTTCACACAGAACACCTTGCTCTAATAGGACACTGAACTAAAATTGGTGTCCACATTATAGTTATCTCCCATCTTGCAACTGTACCCTACTCCTTGCTGGTCTCCCTTAGAGTCATGTCTCTACTCATCCACCTATTCAGAGCTCTTCTTCATGGCTTATCCTCTGCCAGCCCCAAGACACTCATAACACCCCTCTCTTCAATGTTCCCTCTAACTTTCTGTAGGCTGTGTGCGCATAAAATATCAGCTGTGCAGCTTTTGAAGGAAGGTAAAATTTTTGTGCGCCACATAACGACACTCGGAGTTATATACTTTAAAATTTGACTACACGTCAGAATACAGTATGTACACCATATTGATTGCACTAGAAAATATTGTACAACTTGTGAAAACCGTAAATACACAACAACTTTTACATTTTAAGACGTCTGTGTTGTTTTCTATCAGAATCAGAACTATAATTTTTGTGCGCTCTGTTATAAAGTATGTGCGCTCACTCGGCGAGGTGTGTGCGCACGCACACGCGCACAGCTTAGAGGGAACAGTGCCTCTCTTCTGATATTGCTTCACTGACTCCCCATACATTTACATATCCATCTCAGACATCATCAGCTAGCCTATAAATGCATCCCCTGTGCTGCCCCTCAACACCTTTCATCTCTCCTCTATCCCTACACCCCTTCCCATGGACTTCAGTATTCCTCTGCCTACCCACTCTCTATGCCCTGCTCTAATGCCATCCCCTGACCTCCCTGCTTTTACTTTGCTGCTCTTTATGCCTGGTGCAAGCGTCCTCTATCCTTACGTCATGTCTTATCTCTCTCCCTCTTCATATCCATGCAGAACGCACACCTCTTTGGGGCTGCTGTTGGATCCTTCTCTCTTGTTTCCCTGGTGTCTCCTCCCCTATTGTACACTTCTTTCTCTTGTATTGTACTGTCTGTCATCACTTGATAGTAAGCTCTTCGGGCAGGAACTGTCTTCCTATGTGTTTGTCCTGCACTGCATATGACTTGTAGCACTTCATGAATGATGTATAGTAGTAGTAGTAGAAGTGGCATAATCTTGCAGGTAAGGTTGCTGGGTGGACATTTTGCCACTGAAATGCCCTGTTACCCTATTGTGTGGTATCCCTTCCATAACACCCATATTTCCCCCACATATGCACATATCCACTCACTATGTGCAGGTGAAGGGCATACCGATCCATGGCACAAGTGCTCCACTCTGAACTAGACCAGTGCCATGAGCCAATGATCATTGTGGGCAGCCTGCCGGATGCTCCATCCCTCTCTGTCATTGTGGAAGAGCCACCGGTTCAGTGCTTCAGGCGGTATCCCTGCTGTTGCATTTGTGCAGCTGTGCCTGTCTTGGAAATCCTGCCCCCCTCTACAGGGGTTTGGGCATGTGCTCTGCTACATCTGACCTCGGTGGTGTGGGATCATCAAGCACTCCACTGTTCCTATGACTGTGCTGTTCATCCTCAGGTTTACTTAGGCAAATATGGTATCACACAAGACCAATGTTCCCACTAACCTGTGCTGGGTCCGCTGCCAACATTCCTGCTGGCGGGGGGAGGTACAGAGTGACCGACGCTCTGCCCCTCTCTCCACCGGCAGGAATGCTGGTGGAGGACCCAGCACAGATTGAAGAGAACATTGCAAGGGTGCTGCGGTGTGCCAGGGCCCCTGTGGGCTGCCACTGTCAATGTGTGGTCATGCTGGCCATTACAGCTGTGCTCCTTGGGCAGCTGCCTGGTCATCCTTGTGCACCAGCAAACCCCACTGCATTACCAACATGGTACCTACCTCCTTTGGCCCATTTGCAACATCAACATAGGGGCCTTTCATAGTTGGCCACTATGCTGTTGCTGCTAATGAAATAATATTACCTCTGTATTGGGTTCCCCTGTGTGTAGATCACATTGCAGACGTTGGAATAGGCTCTCTCCCCTCAAAATATCCCCTTTCCGCGAGGTTTTACCTGGCATTAGGGTATCCAGTGTTAAAGGTGTCTAGCATGCGAATCGGCATTCAGGGAGCACCCGCTTTCGACATCCAGTGTCCACCCCATTAACACCCACTCTCCACATCTTGTTCCCTTAATGCTATGGAATCCTTTAATGCTCATTGATGCAGTTTTAATGCAGTGTTAAGGACACAATGGTGCCGATAACAAGTGTTAATGATACACTTGCTCTTTAACGCTCTTTAGTAAACATCCCCGTTGGTGAAAATAAAAAGTCATGGGAAGGAGGTAGTATAGTACTGAGGATCAGAAACTGGTTTAAAGATAGAAAGCAGAGAGTAGGGCTAAATGGCAGCTTTCTCAATGGAGAAAGGGGAATAGTGGAGTATTTATTTATTTAGCTGTGCTTTCTACCTCTTTTCACCGGGTCAAAGCGGTTTACAAAAAACTCAGTTACAGTAAAACATGGGGTGAAAAACATTAACTATATACAAATAACAACTATTTAAAATGGTTTGTACTTGTGATGCATGGGTTACTGAGGTTATGTTACAGGGTCATTGTGTTTGATGAACAGATGAGTCTTTAGAGTACCCCCAGAGATCTCTGCTGGGCCCGTTGCTTTTTAACATGTTCATAAATAACTCGGAAATAAGAATAACAAGGGGATTTGATAAACTGGAAGTCTGGATGCCCAAATGGAAGATGAAATTTAATGGGGACAAGTGCAATGTTATGCATTTAGGAAAGAACAACCAAAACTATGGTTATACAATGCAAAGTACTACCTTAGATACCATCACCCAGGAAAAAGTATTAAGCGTCATCGTGGATAATATGTTGAAACCCTCCGTCCAGAGTGCAGCCGTGGCCAAGAAAGCAAATAGAATGCTAGGAATCATAAGGAAAGGAATGGAGAATAAAAGGAAGAATATTATAATGCCTCTGTTTCATTCTATGGTGCGACCACACCTTGAATATTGTGTGCAATTCAGGTCCCCATATCTTAAAAAGGATATAGCAGAATTAGAAAAGGTACAGAGAAGAGTGACTAAAAAGGTAAAGGGGATGGAAGGATACCCCTATGAGGAAAGGATTAAAAGGTTGGGGCTCTTCTGTTTGGAAAAGAGATGGCTGAAGGGAGATATGATAGAGGTCTATAAATTAATGAATGGAGTGGAATGGGTAAACATAGATCTGTTGTTTATGCCATCATAAAGTAAAAAGACTAGAGTACATAAATTAAAGCTGCAATGTAACCTATTTAAGACTAATAAAAGAAAATATTTTTTTTACTCAACGCGTAATCAAACTCTGGAATTCATTACCGGAGGATGTAGTGGTAGTGTAGCAGGGCTTAAAAAAGGTTTGGACTGTTCTTGGGGGAAAGGTCCATAAACCATTATTAAAGAGGACCCGGGAAATGCATTACTTACCCCAGGATGAGCATTGTGAAATCTATGTTTCTTTAAGGGAACCTGCCAGGTACTTGTGACCTGGATTGGTCACTTGAAAACAGGTTACTGGGCCTGATGGACCTTGATCTGACCCAGTATGACATTTCTTATCTTCTTATGGAGCAGCTGGTTCATGAACCGACAAGAAGGGAAGCTATTTTGGACCTAGTCCTTAGTGAAACACAGGATCTGGTGTAAGAGATATGGGCGTTGGAGCTACTTGGCAATAGTGATCATAGTATGATCGCATTTGATTTAATAAATGGAGGAAAGATGACAAGGAAATCCACAGCACTACCTTTAAACTTTCAAGTGATAGTACCATGAGACTACTGGTAGGGGACAGAGCCACCATTTTGAATCTGTGCGGCAATGTGGTGGTAGCATAAAAGGCCACTCTACCATGAAGGATACTCCCAGGTAAGTGCCAGGGGTCAGATGTTGGGGAGAGTCTTAGATTGATCTTAAGAGGTGAATGGGAGTGGGGCTTTGATTTTGAGGCTTTGAGTCTTTAGTGGATTAGGGCTTGCACTGGGAGAGTTGGGTCAATGTTGGGGGTTGATGCTGTCACCAGAAAGATTGTGAATATGATGGGGTGCGGGGTTGGCAATGGCAATGGGGGATTAAGTCTGTGATTGTGGGGTTTGGTGATGTCATTAGAGTGGTTGGGAATGTGATCAAGTTGATGGGTTGCTTCACTGTGAGTTTTTGGTTTGTTTATTTTGGATAGCACTGGGGGCTCAAGTTAAATGAATTGGCAGATAGTCCAGGTGCTTCTTCAAGATCTACCAATGTGCCTAATACAAACCCATGTGGTTTATGCCTTGCGCATTAGCTGCAAGGTATTTGCTGATCACGCTCCAACAGTTAGCACACAGGCTTTGCATTTATCGTGTGTTACTTTATGCATCTAATACACAGTAAGTGCAAAAACTTACTGCACTCTGTGATGAAGAAGTTCCATTTCCTACCTTAAAAACACAGGATTCACTGAGTTCTAGTCTTGAAGCTGACAGGCAGGCAGGCCATGTGAGCAGCAGTTGTCAGGGGCGACATAAACAAACCCAGCCACGGGGTTTGCAAATAAGCCCAGCTGAGAAACATTCCCCAATTCCTAATAGCTTGCACCTGGAAAGGGGAAGAGCTTATAGCCACTATAAGAGCTATGCAGGAAATACAGAGTTAGAGTGGAACGAGGAGAAAGAGGAGAACTAGGAGAACTAGCTGAACCAGCTGGTCTAGAGGAAGAAGGAGGAGTTTCAGACTCTGACCCAGGACGTGAGTCAGAGCCAGAACCAGGAAGGGTTCACCACAGAAACTACCCAGAGCACTGCAGGAGAAAGCAGCCAGTGAGGTCAGAGAACAGTTGCAAGTGTTCTGCTGATTGCAAGCTATTTGGAGCTCAGAGGCAACGTTCCAACTGGAGTGATTGGAAGCCTAAAAACAAACAGTATGTATTTGAGAGCTGTAGCCTGGATAATGTCTCTGGTAGGAAGTTAAAGTTTGCTGATAAAAGAAATACCTGCAGGGTTAATGCTGAGAAGCCTCGTGTGATAAATCCTAGGTGGGGGCAGGGCAGTAATACCCAGCCAAGGGATTTGAGCACCGAGCTGAAGAGAGAGCAGTTAACAACCCCAGAGAGAGAAAGGTATTTCCCTGAAGATATGTGCATGTCTGAGGAAGATATAGTAGCAGTTCCTAAGCCTCAGAGAAAACCCCGCAGGCTTAAACCTCATGTTAATAGGGGAGAAGAATATTCTTTTGAAAAGCCTGAAGCCAGAGCTTATAAATGTTCCAAGGGTAGAACCTGCCAGAAGGAATTAAACTCTAAGAACCCTGAATGGTGGCTTCCCTCTCTCCCAAACACCGAGGAATACGGTAGCTGTTATTCCAGCCCTAGAGGGAGTTGTGCAGAGAGACTCTGTGACGGCACATTACAGGGGAACTTGCAGAAGTATTGTGGCAAGGAGAACTCAGACAATTCTGAATGTATGCAGGAGCCTATGGTCATTGATACAGTCAGTGAATGTTCATTTGATAGTGACCCAATGGACTGCACATTGATTTTCTCTGATAAAGTGACGTCTTTTCGCTAGTCAAAAGGCTGTATAGTGTGGAGGGAAAACACTATCAGTGAAGAGTGCTGTTTTGCACATATAGAAGATATGTGCTGAGTTTTGCCTGTTTAACGTTTACTCTTTACTTTAAGAAGCAAGAAAAAGCTGTTATAATTTCCTTTGTGTTTTGCCAGAAAGTATGGCTTATTTGTTTTGAGTATTGTGTTATATTACCTGAAGAATCCGACCCCGGGAGGGGAAATAAATCATTTTACCTTAAACCATTCGTGTTCACAACTACTTAATCACCATCAGACACAGATCTGCAACCCTAGGCGGCAGCCTGCCCATCTGGTGGTGACAACTCTAATAAAAATCTTCCTATTGCATCACTCATTAAATGATATCTAACATTCAAGTTAATATTTAACTAACAGCTTAGAATATTTTAGCATGAGATGTATTACCTACATAGGTCCTAATGAAACAATGTATCTTTATCTTTATTTGCACTTGATATACCGTCCCAGGCGACTGTGGCTTTGGAGCGGTTTACAATAAAAGCACAATTGTTGCAGGAGAAGACTAGAAAGGAATGCCAAAGTATGACAGGAAAGCGAGGAAGAGAGAGAGTAGGAGGACAGGAGAAGTCAAAAAGCAGCAGGGCAGCAACTGTGAGCAGTTCCGGACTGGGAGGGAGGAGGACTAAGGGCAGCCTGCTAAGTGGCAGAGGGAGGGAGGTAAAATGCAGTAGTGAAAAGGTGGGTTTTTTCTTGAATTTTGGGAAGGGGGTTTATGATGGGAGGCAATGAGTTCCATAGGGCAGGGCCCAAATAGAAAACCACAGATTTCCTGGTCTGTTCAAGGTGGGTGTGAGTGACTGTGGGAAGAGCCAAATGATTGACATGAAGAGACCTAGGGAGACAGTGGGGAGTGTGAAATTGCAGCAGATTTGAAAGATATTGCAGGGTGCCAGTATAGATGGCCTTGTGGACAAGGACAATGATTTTGTAATCGATCCAGAACTTGAAAGGGAGCCAGTGCAGATTAATCAGAAGCGGGGTGATATGGCTGCACCGTGAGGAGTGTGTGAGAATACGAGCAGAGGTATTTTGTAGAAGTTGGAGGCAACGGAGTTGGGAAAGTGGAAGGCCTGCAAGCATGACGTTACAATAATCTAATCTAGACATAACTAATGAAAGGTGGAGAGTCGTGAGGGAAGACATCATGAGAAAGGGATGAACGGCATGAATCTGACAGAGAGAAAAGAAGGACCGCTGGAACAGGGAGGAGACATGCTCGTGAAAGGAGAGGGAAGAGTCAAGGTTGACTCCGAGATATTGTAGTGATTGGACTAGTGGGATAGGCATGAAGGCAATCTGGGGGGTGAGTGAAGGGCAGGGTACATGAAGACTAAACCAGATGGCATCTTACTTGGAAGCGTTAAGGTAGAGGCGATTTGTGGAGAGCCATGTATGGACTAAGGCTAGGCATGAGTTCAGCTCAGAAAGATCAGGTGACTGGGAGCTAGTGTAAAAGAGAAGGATAATATTATCAGTGTACACGTAGGAGGAAATACTGGATTGTCATATAAGTAGTGCAAGTGGAACTAGGAAAGCATTGAAGAGGAATGGGGCCAGAACCAAGCCCTGAGGAACACCACAGGTGAGAGGAATGGTAGAGGACATGGAGGAACCACAGGAAAAGGCAAAGGAATGGAGGGAGAGAAAAGACTTAAACCATTGAAGGACCGCACCATGGAACCCATAATCATAGAGACAGGCGAGCAAAAGAGAGTGGTTGACTAAGTCAAAAGCTGCAGAGAGGTCTAGTGAGACGTCGAGGGAGATATCACCTCGATCATGAGCTACCTGTATTTCATTGAGTAATGCAAGGAGGATGGTTTCCATGATGTGACTAGACCTGAAACTGGATTGTCTGGGGTGGAGTTCATGGATAGCATCTAAGTGAGAGGACAATTGGGAAAAGACAAGTTTTTCCAGAACCTTAGAAAGGAAAGGTAAATTAGAGACTGGGCACCAATTAGATAAGGTGATGGGCTCTAAGGCAGATTTCTTTAGTATAGGGCAAATGATGGCATGCTTCCAATGGGAAGGGAAAGTGTCAGATGAAAGGCTGCTATTGAGCATGGTAAGAACAAATGGCAACAGAACAAGGGAGGGTTCTGGAAGCCAGTGAGAGGGGATGGGATCCAAAGGACAGGTGGTCTTGTGTGAGGATGTGTTGGCTTTAGTAACTTCAAGCATGGTGATATCCCTAAACGAAGACCAGGTATGGGATAAAGAGGCAATAGGCTCTAAAGGAGAGGGAGAGAGAGGGGGTAGGGGTGAGATAGCTGGGAAGGAGGAGCGGAGGATAGTAATCTTGTCTGTAAAAAAATGGGCTAAGCTCTCAGGGGAGAGGAAAGGAACAGGTATGGCAGAGGAGGGTCATGTGGAGGTAATATACTTCTTTGCAATTAGAGATGGTAGTTTCTACTATAGATAAGAAAAAGTCCAGTTTGCCACCCAAATATTAAAAAAAGTTTTAAAAAAGTTTAAGAATGCTTCTATGCTATGTTTTGAATCTATCTATCTATAAAGATCAAAACAAACCATATTGTACTCAATCACCTCCTAAGATCAATATATATATATGTGTGTGTGTGTTTTAATTACTTAGAAATAATGTTGTCCTATAAACTCAAATATGCAAACAACCAGCAAATTTAGTTCCCTTAACACTTACATTCTTATTACACTATGGTTCAGTGTATATGCAACTTATCATTCCTGAAGACGTTAAAAATTAGCCTCTATAATTAATTTGAAATATTACACATTGGGCTCACTTAGTGAAATTCATTTTTTCATATTATACACACCAGGCAAATTTGCAAGCTGATATTAGATTTTAATGAGATTCTTGACCTTATTAAGCATGTTTTTTTTCTTAAAGTTGGAAAAGACAAAACTAAGTTCAAAATAGCAGTTCAGAGAGCATGCAAGCAAAAATATTACACACCTAGTACTGTAGCAATTTGCTTCAAGGTGACTCCAGTATAAGGTAAGTAGATGCAGTCAAGTATATAGTTCTAGATAATTAAGAGGCAATTTTCAAAACTATTGCTTCAATTAAAAATTGTTCTACCCACATATATTGGCTTTCTGAAAATGACATCCTTCGGTAGGATGAAAGTCTGTGTGTTGCTCCACAATGTATAAATGTTTAGCGCCTTTGAGTGGGAGTGTTACCAGGGACGTGCTTAGGTTAGGGGATGAAAAGTACACAAATAGATTATATTTTCTAATCTACTCACACACATACAGAAACATACAAGAAAAAAAAACACATTCACGTGTCTAAACATGTTTTGTACCTGTGACTATTTTCAAAGAAAGTCCATGTGTGTTTTCATTTTAAAAAGTGGTGCAAGTCCCATGGGTTAAAAGCACGGGCAGATTTTGTACCAATGTGGGCAATTCAAAAACTGCTCTCTCACTTTACAGTTAAACTAAATCATGTGGCCTTACCTCTTTGTTCTAATTCTTAAAATTATGGAAAACTCATAGGGGCTTGTTTACAAAGCCGCGGTAGCGGTTTGCGATCGTAATCGGAGCCGCGGCCCCATTGATTTCAATGGGGCCGCGGCTGCGATCGCGATCGCGAACCACTACCGCGGCTTTGTAAACAAGCCCCATAGAAACGGTTAGGGTGCTGCCTCATTAAAGCACCATGCAGGGTTGACCGGGTGGCTCATGCGTTAAGTTCTATCTAGTGCCATGTAGAAGGTGCCCAGAAGGTTGAGACTTAAGATACTACAGAGACATTTGTCACTGGTCCCAGAGAAGGAGTCAGTCATGGCCATTGATTAAGGGTGATAGCTCTATGATTTGCCCCATTACCTTCATTGCAATGACCAGAATAGGTATGTTCTCCAGGACCAAGCAGGAAGTCAGTCCTCACATATGGGTGTCATTGACGCCGATGAAGCCCCAGCGGAGCATTTCCCCAGCTTTCTATGAAAGCCTTTTGGAATGCAGGCACGCATGCGCGGTTCCCTTCCCGCCTAAAGGTGCCATCTTACCTCAGTTTCTCTTTTTCCGAGAAGCCCACCGGATGTGTGTCCTGTCATCCCAGATAAAAGTGTGATTTTTCGGCGATTTTCGCTATTTTTTCTTCCCGGTTCGACGCTGGTTCCCCTCCCGCCGGGTTTGGTACACCGATATCGAGCCCGATTCTTCTTTTTCGGTTTTTGCCCTTCGTGGCTGGCGTTCGCGCCCTTTTTTGCTTTTTCCCTGGAAGGCCGGTCCTTTGACCTAGCGGGGACTCTTTTTTCCCCGATGGCTTCCAGCGGTTTTAAAAAGTATGATCGGTGTAAGAAGTTGATGTCTCTCACCGACACACACGACTGCTGCCTTCGGTGCCTCGGTCCTGATCACGACCCTAAGACATGTGGACCATGTGGGAAGATGTCTTCCAAGGCACTGCGAAGTCGCCAGCAGCAGAAAGAAAGGCTTTTCTCCGACTCAGCCTCCGGCCGGGCCCAGACCTCGTCTGAGGCCTTGACATCTCGGGATTCGGATGAGGATGAGGAGTCCCCCGACACATTCAAGACTCGGTGCATCCCGTCGGACTCATTGCAGTCTGAGCCCCGGAGTAGATCCCCTCCGGAGGATACCCGGTTCTCAGAGTTTGTCCGGGATATGGCCTCCGTGTTGGCTATCCTGGCGGACCCCGAGGAAGAGCCTCGAGCCGAAGAGCTCGAGGCCCTGCAGAACAACTCTCCTCCTAAGGAGGCCTTTACTGTCCCGGTTCCTCCGATGCTGGAATGACTCCTCTTCCGGATGTGGGAGGCACCGGCCTCGGCGCCGGTTCTAAGCAAGTGGGTCGATTCGATTTATCGACTCCGGAAGAGCCCTGGCTTTCAAAAGGCGCAGCTACCACACCATTCCATGGTGGTGGAATCGGCCATGCATCGCCTGAAAAGTCAGAAGATGCACTCTGCGGTGCCCCCCGGCAGGGAGGCTCGGAACCTCGATGGTGTAGGTAGAAAGTGCTTCCAGTGCTTGATGCTTGCTTGCCGTGTCCAGTCTTACCAGCTGTACATGGGCATGTACTTGCGTGACCTGGCCAAGGAGTTGGCCGGGTTCTCCGCTGGTCTCTCCGGGGAGCCCTTGCAGAGATTCAAGTCCTTGTCCTCTGGGATTTGGTACTGCTCGAAGTTTATGTCCCGTGCCGCCTACGATGGCTTCGAGGCTTCAGCCTGAGTTGCGGCAGCCGGCATCGCGGCTCGACGCCAGGCATGGCTGCAGTCATCGGACCTCGAGACATGGGTTCAGGACAAGTTGGTCAATGTCCCTTGCCGAGGTGAGAACCTTACAAGGACAAGGCTGTCCAGAAAGACCTCTGCCCCTTCTCACAAGAAGAAGGCCTCAGGTAAGAAGCCCTTTTACCCGAGGAAGGGCACTGCCTACAAACAGTACCCTCAGTATCAGGCTGCCCAAGCTGCACCCCAGAGTCAGCAAGCCAAGGGGCAGGGTAATGGGCCCCATAGGCAGAGGACCCCCAAACCTCCGGCCCCTGCTCCCACTCAGCAGGGTGGCGGGTTCCTTGAGTGTAGCCTCTCAGTCCCTGCTCTCCCAACCCTGCACAGGAGGTCGCCTCGCCCTCTTTGCCCACCAGTGGCCCCACATCACTGGGGAAAGTTGGGTGTTGAACATAGTCCTCAGGGGCTATGCTCTTCATTTTCACCAACTGCCTCCGCCATACTTTCCAGGGGAGCCTCCAAGGCCTCCCCTGCACACAGATCTTCTCCTCCAAGAGCTTCAAGGTCTGTTGGTGGACAGGGCAGTGGAGCCTGTGCCTCCCCACTTGCAAGGTCAGGGGTTCTACTCCAGGTATTTCCTGGTACCCAAAAGAACCGGTGGCCTTCGAACTATTCTGGACCTCAGGAACCTCAACAAGTTCCTAGAGAAAGAAACGTTCAAGATGCTTACTCTTGGAACACTTCTGTCCTACCTCCAGCAGGGAGATTGGCTATGCTCCTTAGATATAAAGGATGCGTACTGTCGCAGGGCTGCCCCGTCTACGCCTTAAGAATGTTGGGGTGACCCCGGGCAAAGATTATACTAGGCAGTCCAGGGAATGTAAGTTCACTCGGCGTAGTTGAGAGAAGTGACCTCACAGATTCCAACTACCTAGGAGCACTCATTAATTAATTAATTTATTTATTTATTTACTGCACATTTATATACCGCTACTTCCAGTGATCAGCAGCGGTTTGATTCATGTTCGGGGATTGTCAATCAAGACTGGGGGGGGGGTGGTATGTACAAATAACTGGGGTCACAGCACACATGGTTAGCGTCTTAATGAGACCAGGTGGAAGGAAATAAGGCTTTTATTCCCCGTTATATGCAAAGGTTCAACATAAGAGATAATCATTGAAAACAGAAAGTCCTTTTGTGTCAAAAAGGTACCAGTATTTACAATAGTTGCTTAATTGTTGCTTCACAATTAAGGCAGGCTTCACTACCGGAATTCAGTACAAGCTAACAGCAATTAAATTTCATTAATTCTTCTTCACTATACAGAGCACACAGACTCTGGAGCTGAGGCCGTGCACAAGTCACATTCCATAAGTTCTGGCAGAGATAAGGGAACAGTATTTGGGTATTCAATTTCCATAGATTCTGCTTTGCTATACTCAGTAGAGGAATATTCACTGTCCCTGTCTGACCCAGACTTGTAGGTTAGGACTCTGGGGTCTGGCTTCCCATAGCCAGGGGTTCTCAAGGCTGCAGGAATTTGATTAAACCAATCTGGTTTCTTTTCCCTCACATAAGGGGCACGGGTTTTAGCAGAGCCTTTAGGAGCATAGTATTCACAGTCATTGGTTAGTGATTCATACCTGGATTTGGACGAGTTGGAACCAACAGTGTTTTCTCCACCAGCCACTTTCCTTTGGTAGCAGAGCCTCTGCCTACCAGCATTGGATATAGGCGTGCTTCTGGGCAGTTGAGTAAAACTTGTCCTGGATTCCCCTCTCTCTCTGGGTAAGAACTCCAGCTGACCATAAAAGTGCTTTCCTCTCTGACCTGGTAAAACTTGATAATAATCCTTCAGAGATTGTAAGCTCTTCTCAGAACCCTTCTCCCTGGTTCTTGGCTTCTGTCTCTCTGTTCTGGATTCAGGCAGACTGTAAGAACAGGGCGTGTCAGAAACTCTCACCTTAGAGCTGGCTCTAGCAAACTTCCCTTGTGCAGCAGGGTCAGTTTGGGCCTTCTGGCTCCCAGCCTTGTGAAGTCTCAGGTTCCTCTCAGTCCTTCTCAGGTTCCTTCTCAGTCTTCTCTGCCTTCTCTTGGTGTTTCCCAGCCTTCTCTGGGTACTTCCCAGCCTTCTCTGGGTACCTCTCAGCCTTCTCTTGGTGCCTCTCAGCCTTCTCTGGGTACTTCCCAGCCTTCTCTGCTCTACAAGCATTCTGTTCTGATTTATAAAGCAAACTCCTTGGAATGACTTCCGGGTTCACTTCCAGGTGCAAGTCATCAGAGTTCCCAGGCTCATTAACTCCCGAATGTCTGTTCCTGCTCCCTCTAGCTGTGCCTGGGGGTAATTGCACACCTAGTTCCTTAAAAGAAACAGGATTTCTTTTTAAACACTCATCTGTATTGCCACACGCCTCATGACAGTACACTCACATCCTCATTCATCCAGATCACAGAAAGTACCTCAGGTTCATCGTGGGAGGAAACCATTATCAGTACAGAGTCCTGTCTTTTGGCCTCACCTCCACTCCCAGGGTCTTTACCAAATGCCTGGCAGTGGTGGCGGCCTACCTGAGAAATCAGGGAATCTTTGTCTTCCCCTATCTGGATGACTGGCTCATCAGGGGTCAAACGTGCCAGGAGGCGTGACAAGCCACCCTCAGAACTATTGCTCTTCTTCAAAGCCTGGGGTTTGTAATAAACTTCGCAAAGTCCACTTTGCTCCCCTCCCAGAACTTGGAGTTCATAGGGGCCAGGCTGGACTCTCTGCTGGCAAAGGCTTTCTTGCCAGTTGACAGAGCCCAAAGACTCATCAGCTTGGCAAACCAATTTTTCATCAGGTCACTAGTCTCCGCCAGACTCTGCCTGAGGCTGCTTGGCCACATGGCTTCGACAGTTCATGTAACCCCCAATGCAAGGCTCCATATGTGGCCTGCACAGTGGTCCCTTCGGAATCAGTGGTCACAAGCCACAGGCAGCCTCAGAGACAGAATAAGGGTGTCCAGACCATTTCTGGACTCCCTCAACTGGTGGCTGCACCCACCCAATCTACTAAAGGGGGTGCCCTTTCAAATTCCAGGGTACAGAGTGGTACTGACCACAGACGCCTCCCTACAGGGCTGGGGAGCTCATTGTCTCAACAAGTGCACCCAGGGCCTGTGGTCTCCTTGGGAAGCTGCACAACAGATCAATCTCCTAGAACTCAGGGCTATCCGCTTGGCTCTCAAAGCATTCTCTCCTGCCCTGGCTCATCAATCTGTCCTGGTTCAGACAGACAATCAGGTAGCCATGTTTTATGTGAACAAACAGGGCGGAACTGGGTCCAGGCTCCTTTGTCGGGAGGCTCAGGACCTTTGTTCATTTGCCCTCAAGCACAGCATGCTCCTCAGGGCGGTGTACCTTCCAGGCCAGGAAAACTACCTGGCCGACCGGTTAAGCAGAATTTTGCAGTCCCAAGAGTGGCAGCTGCATCCCTTGGTAGTTCAGAAGATCTTCCTGAAATGGGGTTTCCCTTTAATAGATCTCTTTGCCAGTCCCCTGAACAAGCAACTGCCAAAGTTCTGCTTCAGGCAACCGCATCCTCTGCGGATAGCAGCAGATGCTTTTCTGATTCCATGGTCTCAGGGCCTCCTGTATGCGTTTCCTCCCACGCCTCTGGTGACCCGAACTCTGTTCAAGATTCTCCAGGACAAGGCCTCTGTCCTGCTGGTAGCTCCCAGGTAGCCTTGGTTTCTAGGCAGCCTTGGTTTCCACTTTTGCTTCAGCTGGCAGTGGGGGATCCACTGCCTCTAGGGTTGCAACCCGACCTCAAAGCTCTCAATTTGATGGCATGGAGGCTGCAAGGATAGTTTTGGCTCCCTGGGGCCTACCTCAGGAAGTTGAAGAGGTTGTCCTAGCCTCTAGAAAGCAGTCCACAAGGAAAACCTATGCTCTCAAATGGAAGAGGTTTTCTGTGTGGTGTCAGCTACGTACAGAAGATCCCTTCTCCTGTACTGTCCCTTTAGTACTTCAGTATCTGTTGCACTTATCCAATCAGGGACTTAAGTCCAATTCTGTTCGGGTCCACCTCTCAGCTCTAGCAGCTCACCACTCACTAGTGGAAGGACATTCTCTGTCGGTTCACCCCTTGGTGTCCCGGTTTCTCAGAGGCTTGCTCTTGCTCAAGCCTCCCATCCGTCCTCCTGCTCCTGAGTGGGAGTTGAATGTGGTCCTGCAGCAACTGACTCGCCCACCTTTTGAGCCGATGGCTACTTGCCCTCTGCGCTTCCTGTCCTGGAAGACACTCTTCCTAGTGGCCCTTACCTCGGCCAGGTGAGTTAGTGAGCTTCAGGCCCTGGTCTGTGATAGGCCTTACACTCGTTTCTATGGAAACAGGGTAGTCCTTAGGACTCATCCAAAGTTCCTCCCAAAGGTTGTCTCCTCCTTCCACCTTAACCAGGAGGTGGTTCTTCCAACATTCTTCCCTAGGCCTCATGCAAGCCAGGCTGAAGCAGTTCTGCATACCCTGGACTGTAGGAGGGCCTTATCCTTCTACCTTGACCATACGCAGGGGCATAGAAGGGCTACTCAGCTCTTTGTATCCTTTGACCCTAATAGGTTGGGGTTGGCTGTGTCCAAGCGTACCTTGTCCATCTGGGTGGCTGACTGTATCACCTGGGCTTACAAGGCGGCTGACCTTCCTTTGCAGGGTCGGGTTACGGCCCACCGTGTCAGGGCAATGGCTGTCTCAGTGGCTCATCTCCACTCTGTGCCTTTGGTAGACATCTACAGGGCTGCAACTTGGTCTTCAAGCCAGACTTTTGCGGCCCATTACTGTCTGGAGAGGGAGTCCCGTAGGGACAGTGCTTTTGGCCAGGCAGTACTCCGGAATCTCTTTGAGGTTTAGGCAACTCCTGCCCTCCTGCACTCTGTTGGGCTACTGGTGGAGGTTGTGTCAGTGAAAAGCCTTTTCTTTGCTGCTGAGACTAGAGGGAGTTCTCTTGTTCAGCCTGGGTTCCTGGTAGCCCAGAGCTAGGGAGTCACCCATATGTGAGGACTGACTTCCTGCTTAGTCCTGGAGAAAGAGTAGTTACTCACCTGTAACAGGTGTTCTCCAGGAGCAGCAGGAATCAGTCCTCACAGCCCTCCCTCCTCCCATGGGAGTTGCAGTTGTACATAGTTTATTTTTCATTTTTGTGTGCTGTTCTTAGCTATGTCATTTGACTGAGGTAAGATGGCACCTTTAGGCAGGAAGGGAACCGCGCATGCGTGCCTGCATTCCCAAAGGCTTTCATAGAAAGCTGGGGAAATGCTCCGCTGGGGCTTCATCGGCGTCGATGATACCCATATGTGAGGACTGATTCCTGCTGCTCCTGGAGAACACCTGTTACAGGTGAGTAACTACTCTTTGTAGGCAGAGGACTATAGAAATATATAGAAAATATCATTGGATTGTTGCAAATGAAGACTCCTGATGTTGGATCTAACTGGACCGGAAGTAGAAAGGAACAAACATTCAACCATTAGATTTAGAGAAGACTCATGGATATAGAATTTTAAATAGATATATGTTTGTATGTGTGTGTATCTGTGACTATAAAGAAAGATATATAAAAAACTGTGTACAAATATAAAATAAGCAAAATGTTAGGCAAAAAAAGAGAATGGCAATTTAAAATTAAAACCAAAAAATGAAGAAAAGCAACTGCAATAAATAATGCATATGTTGTCGATCCCTAAATCCCGTAAAGAATGGTCAGATGAATTTGTTATGCAGTTGGTTGTTAATCACCTTGGACATTTCAATCTTTTTCTAATCATTTTTGAATATTTAAAAGTTTTATATGGAAACTGAAGTACACGGTCGTTGATGTAATTTTAGCAACACTCTCCGGTATAAATCAATCCAGGAGTGTTTAGCTATTAAATCTGAGACCGTTGTTTCCATTTGCATTGAAAGTACGATTATCTTCTATATAACTACCTAGGCCACTTTTACTTGGTTTTTGGAGGGATTTTATATATTATTTTGTAGATCCCTAAATCCAGGCCTACTAAAGGCCTATTTGCTAAGCTGAGTTAAGTGATTATTGAGGGGTTTATTGTGTCTAAAGCACTTAATGTATGCCAAAACCTTTTTAGGGCATGGTAAAAGTTACTATCATGCATTAATCACTTAACACGTAATTTTATTCAAATGGCTTTATGAAATCATCAATATCAGATAATTGTGTCCTCCTTTTCTCTTCAAAATAGCACAGTCCAAACGTACTTCTTTGAAAATGGAAGGAACTATTAGGGTCTGTTTACTAAAGCATGCTCGGCTTTTGCAGATAACAGGGTGTGTCAATTTTGGAGATGTCATAATTTTAAAAAGCACTAGTGAAAATGGTACAATTTCATTTGGCAATTCAACAACTAGCTTTAAATTTTGTATAATATGTTATTTACCTACCTGTATGCAAATTATGCAAAAATACACAAATTACTGTTGGAAATAGGACCTGTGTCATATAGCAGATGGTTTACAACAGCTCTAAGGTTCATGAAAATATGGATTTCCAAGCATAACCTGAAAGGAAAGAATCTGGAAAAGAATGATTGTAGAGTTCTGTGTTGGGATTTACATGGTGAACTGGTTCAATATAAATATAAATAACAATTGGACACAAGATCAAAGGCATCTCCTTTTCCAGCTTCAACTGTTGAAAGAACAGTGTGAAGATGTAAGGAAGATAGTCATGCCTACAGTGAGAAAGCCAGCTTGGTATGCTTACAAGCAATGTTGTGCAGTGAAGAGGAACAGGAGAGAGCAGATGCAGCGGAGAAGATATTGAAGATCAGAGGTGAAAGAGATGAGAAGACTCAGCTTGGAGACAGCAGTATGAGACTCAGGAAAACACCATCCATTCATCCGGCAGCTCAGTGGCATCCATAAACTCAGTGACAACTGCACTCACCCAATTATTTGACTGGAGCCAGGGCCGGCACATCCATTGTGTGAGAATGTTATTCTCACAGGGCCCCATGCTTCAAGGGGCACCGCACCAACTTCATTTTGCACATGGCATTTGGTTTGCAAGACTGGTTGGCTTCAGAGGGAGCTGGAGAGGCTGGAAGCCTCGGCTTACCTCTGCACAGCGACAGAGTGAAGAGCGGTGTTCAGCAGCTGTGCTCTCCTGAAGTGCATTGTGTGCCTGGAAATAGGAAATGCCCTTTAACCTTGGGCGCATCAGCGTGCTTTAGGAGAACACAGCTGCAGGATGCCGCTCTTAACTCCGGCACTGTGCAGAGGTGAGCCGTGGATTTGGGCCTTCCCGGCTCTAACTCAAGCTGGTGTGACAGGCATGGGACTCTTTGGGGGGGGGGGGGGCAGGACTAGGACTAGTCCTAGAAATGGGCTGATGGGGGGCTAGGATAGGACTGGAAATGGGATGATGGAGATACTAGGACTGGAAATGGGCTGATAGGGGGCTAGGATAGGACTGAAAATGGCTGATGGGGGCTAGGACTGGAAATGGGCTGATGGGGGGCTAGGATAGGACTAGAAATGGGGGGCTAGGACTGGAAATGGCTTCATTGGGGGGCTAGAATAGGACTGGAAATAGGATGATGGGGGTACTAGAACTGGAAATGGGCTGCTGGGGGGCTAGGATAGGACTGGAAATGGGATGATGGGGAGCTAGGATAGGTCTGGAAATGGCTGATGGGGGGGCTAGGACAGGAAAGGGCTGATTGTGGGGCTTGGACTGGAAATGCGCTGATGGGGGGCCAGGACTTGAAATGGGCTGATGGGGGCTAGGATAGGACTGGAAATGGGATGATGGGGAGATAGGATAGGACTGGAAATGGCTGATGGTGGGATAGGACAGGAAAGGGCTGATTGTGGGGCTTGTACTGGAAATGCGCTGATGGGGGGCTAGGACTTGAAATGGGCTGATGGGGGCTAGGATAGGACTGGAAATGGCTGATGGGGGGTTAGGACTGGAAATGGGCTCATGGGGGGTTAAGATAGGCCTGGAAATGGGATGCTGGGGGTGCTAGGACTGGAAATGGGCTGATGGGGAGCTAGGATAGGACTGGAAATGGCTGATGGGGGCTAGGACTGGAAATAGGTTGATGGGGGTCTAGGATAGGACTGGAAATGGGCTGATGGGGAGCTAGGACTGGAAACAGGCTGAAGGGGAGCTAGGATAGGACTGGAAATGGTTGATGGAGGGATAAGACTGGAAATAGGCTGATGGGGGTCTAGGACTGGAAATGGTTGATGGGGGCTAATTCTGGAAAAGGGGTGATTGGGGGGCTTGGACTGGAAATGGGCTGATGGGGTCTAGGACTTGAAATGGGCTGATGGGGGCTAGGATAGGACTGGAAATGGCTGATGGGGGGCTAGGATAGGACTTGCAATGGCTAATGGAGGGCTAGGATTGGAGATGGGCTGATGGGAGGTCTAGGACTGGAAATAGGCTGATGCAGGGGGATAGGAGAATGGGACTAGAAGGGAGCGGATGCTGGGTGGGGCTGGAACTAGAAGGGAGCTGATATTGGGGGAGGACTAGAAAGGGAAGGGGCTGGGGGAGTAAGGATGGACAAGGGAAAAGATTTTGCATGGGAGGAAAGAAAAATCTACGATTGGCTGGGTATTGGGGAAATAAGTGGGGACTGAGGATGGAAGGGTGAAATCTGAGTGGATGAAAAAGGAATAAAAAAAGAAATGGAGGAAAGAGCTAAAGGGGAAAGATCAGTATGTTAAAGCAGATGTAAAGAGAGAATGGAAAAAAAAAACCTAGAAGAGAGAAGAAAGGACAAATGGACAGCAGACAATGGAGAGTTAGCGGAAGACCCAAAGAAACCAGAAGAAAGTGACTGGAGCAATTGCAACTGAAAAATAAAATGACCAAACAATAAAAGATAGAAAAATACTTTTTTATTTTGAATTTATTAACTGGAATATGTCAGCTCTGGGAAATGTGCATCTTTGCGTTTTGTTTAGTTCAAGAGGAAATTAATGTATAGTTTTATTTCTCCAGTGTTGTTGTACATTTAAGTTCGGCTTTTGGGTTCCCAGTTTATTGTCTTCCTATTTCTGAAATGTGACCCCTTGTTCTTTTTTTGGTGATGGTCTGCATGTGTAACCAAGATGAAGTATTCTGTTCATGTAGTTTCTATTTGACAGTGTCACTTGTTCTCTTTCCCCAGTAGGAGACGTATTGATATTCTCTGAGATGTATTGGTTTAATATTTGCAGTGTTGCCTTTTGATAGGTAGGGTTTCGTGCTTTGTGAGTCTTGGTACTGCTGTAATGATACGGCGGGTTTGCTACAGGTTCTAAATGAGCTTGAAACACTATGCGGTGTCGCAGTACCTGGTCAACATTCTTTTGGTTTATACGGAGGACTGTGGGACCTGATTGTGAGTCCTGAATAGTTCTAGTTTATGAAGGAGTGACGTTTGGAGGATTTTAAATGATGTTTGTGTGCTCATATGCCTGGAGGACACATCTGATTTTCAGATAAGTGGGTGTGTGTTAAGTTATTTATTTATTTATTTCCAGTCTCTTTTATACCGCGCTATTCGACATCAGTGCGGTTTACAATAAACATAGAACTACACATTTCCTTGGGTACTCTGTGCTTACAATGAATAGGTATTTAAACTTGGATAACAGGGGGTAACTATTTACAATCTTGCAATATGGTGGGGTTCACATCATTTTGTCTAGTCGTGGGAGTTTTGTGTTGTGCTGGTGGATGAGGTTGATATGTCATTGTCTATCTGATAGTACAGGAGGAAGAGGTGGTGCTTCAAGGCTTTCCTAAACTGGAATAGGTCAGGAATTGCACGGATGTTGGGAGGCAGAGTATTCCAGCATCTGGGCGCACAGAATTGGAAGGCTCTGTTTGCTGTTGACTGGGTACATTGGGTTATTGACTTTGGGACTGACAGTGTGTTGAGTGCTACTGATCGTCTGGATCTGTTAGTGGGCGTGGTCTGGATCAATTCAGATAATGATGAAGATGAAAGCCCGTGAATGGCTTTGAATGTCAGCAATAGGGTTTTGTATTTGAGTCTGCTATGAATCAGGAGCCAGTGGAGGTGCTTCAGTATGGGCGTGACATGGTCATTCCTGGATGCCCCGTATAGGACCCTAGCTGTGGTGTTCAAAGCAAGTTGCAGTGGATTCAGAGTGGTCTGGGGGAGCCCATGTAAGATCACATTGGCATAATCAAAATGCGATATGATCAGCGCCTGGTAAATTGTCCTAAAGTCTTCTGGTTCCAGCAAGGCTCGTAGGGGTCTGAGGGATCGCATCTTGTGGTACACCACCTTAACTATATTGCCTATGTGTGACTTCATATCCATCCTTTGGTCTAAAGTGACGCCGAGGTATCTGATCGTGGATTTGGTCAGGAGATCTTCCTCCTTGACTCTTAGAAATGGTGGTGTGGAGAAGTTTAGATTCCTTGTAATAAAGAGTACTTCCATTTTTTTGTGCTGGATCCTGAGGTTCTGGGTTTGGAGCCAGTCGGAAACGGCGTTAAAGCAATTTGTTAGCGGTGAGAGGTCTGAGTTCTCCATTGAGAAAGGCATATATAGCAACACGTCATCCATGTATATCAAGCAGTTGACACTAAATGACCGGATCAGATCGCATATAGGCTGCATGTATACGTTGAACATCAGGGCTGAGAGGGAGGAACCCTGCGGGAAACCCTGCTTCTAGTGGAATGGGTCTGATGAAGCTGCCCCGGAACATACGTGCTGCCATCCGTCAGAGAGATAGGACTTACACCAGTCCAGTGCTTTATCAGTGATGCCCTTTTCCCTGAGACGTTCCAGCAGCAGCTCATGGCTTACCGAGTCAAATGCAGCTGCAATGTCCAAGAAGATGAGGACAACCCCCTGACGAAGATTGTCAATTCCTGTTACTATGTTGTTAATAAGTGTGGTGAGGAGTGTTTCAACTCCATGGGCCTCTCTGAATCCGTGTTGGCAAGGGTCCAGTGGCGCAGAGGTTTCAATGTGATCTTGAATTTGCATCTGGACTTCCTTTTCAATTATTTTTGCTAGCAGAGGTATGCTTGATATCGGTCTGTATGATTCTGCCTTCTGGGGGTCAAGCTTGCTGTTCTTTATTAAAGGTCTTATGGACGTGCGCTTTAGGGATTGCGGGAATGAACCTGCTGTAAAGGATTGGTCCATGATTTTGGCTATAGTGGGGCTAAGGTTGGATCGTAGGTCTTTAATCCAGAATGCAGGGCAGGGGTCAGTTTGAGCAGTGGTCGTGTTGATTGCTGCTATGGTGTCCTCAATACGCTGCTTGGGGGGTGTGGAGAAGATGGCGAGGGGTGCTAGATAGCTCGACTTGGAGGAGACATCAGGCACTGGGGCGATGTTGGTCTGGCATAGCTTGGATAGTAAGTAATCTGCAAATTCTTGAGGATGGATCCCGATTGTTTGCTCTGCGGCTGGCTCTTTTGTCAGGTCCTTGACAAGGGCGAACAGGTCGTGTGGTTTGTTCAGTGATCATTTTAGCGTGTCCGTGTGGTATCGTCACATGTTTGCTGTTATTGCTTCGCGGTGCGTTGTCAAGTGAGAGATATATGCTCTTTGATCGTCAGCTGTGTGTGAACGGCGCCAGCATCTCTCCAGCTTCCTTAGGAGGGTGAGGGAGGATTTCAGCTCGGCAGAGTACCAGGGTGCGGATGCTCGCTTCCCAGGAGGTTTGTTAGATGGTGGACATAATGAAAGTGAGCTGAATGTTTCATTCCATTCAGAGACCAGAACCTCAGGATCAAGTGCCGTCGAGGTGATTAATGGGTGCGCTGTGCTTAGTATCAGGTCCTTGTTGAATGTCTGAAATCTTCGCGATGGGGGCTTGGAGTGTCCCTTGACTGTACTGGCTTCCTTCTGGTTGTGTGTGGGCGGTGGAATTTGGAATAGGATCAGCTTGTGGTCAGACCATGGAACTGCAGTAATTGATATCTCAGGGGTCGGGGGTGAAATGAGAGTTGCCTGGGGAGCGAATATCAGATCCAGGACCCTCCTTTTACATGAGTAGGTTCCTTGATCAGTTGTTTATAGCCTAGATCCTTAAGTGCTTCGAGAATATCAGAGTAACTGGTAAGTTACTCATTGAATCTTTGAATGGAATAAAATTTGCAAGAACATTTTATTATGCAGTGTTGGAACAGCATACTGATATGCGGCAGTTCCATAAAGTGCAAGACCTGATGATCCATTCTTAAATTGCTTAAAAAGGAGGATCCACTACGAGGGAGGTTTTTCCTCTCAAGGTGGATGATCTGACAAAAAATTATACTTCACATTTTCATGGTTTTGGGGGGGGTCATAGCAAAAAATGAAAACGGGTGAATGGCAGATTTAGAAAATCATCTTATTGTAGGAATTTTTAGTGGTGATTTTGTAGGGCTTAATTTAATATGGGTTCTAAATGAGCAGTATTTATAGTACTTCCTAATGTGTCTGATGGTTGGCATTGGAATATAGTAATAAAGAAATCTGGTAGTCTTTCTTTATCCAGACACTCATTAAGAGACACTCATTAAGAGACTTTTCTAAAAGTTAGAGCATGTTACAATTATGGAAATGTTTATGCTAATGAGGACCTTATGCAAATAAGGCCCTGCAATGAGTCTCCGTACATAGCCTCGCACCCCCCCCCCCCTTGGGCTGCACCTGACTGGAGTTCTAAAGTCTCTGTGCTTCCTCTTACCTGTTCCATAACAATAGCAGAGATCAAGTCATTTCTGAGCAAGCCCATGGTGGTTCCAGAATGGTCAACACGCACCCAGTCAATAGAAAGGTGTGTACAAATCACAACTGAGGCTGTTGGTCATGTCTACAATCAGGAAAAGAGGGAATATTATATTAGGGGTCAGATGGTCAGCAGGGAGCTCACGAGCCGAAACAAAAACAAACAAGATATGGCTTCTTTGCTGGAGTTTGTTAAATAACATTAAATTAACTGCATAAATGGCATTTTAAAGACAAATATGTGGCTACAGATGTTGTTTAGTCTATTTGTACATTCAAATAAATATTACTTAATTTTCACATATTTCAACTGTGATTTGATGTAGGTAAGACCCACTTTAACCCATTAACGCATGAATTCTACATTTGTTCCTATCAAATATTGCGTGATTGAATCGTTTTATGCGTTTTTTTCATATGACCTGAGGCATAAAAGTTAAGCGTCCCCCTTTCGGGGATGCTATGCATAAGCAGTTTCTGAAGATAGCTTTAGATTCAGCCTGCAGAACTGCACAATATGGTCACTAGTAGTTTGAAAAGTTTGGAAAAATAAAAATCTACCCCTAAAATTGACATGCTCTACCACAGTAACCGCCTGATGCAGACACACTCATTCTCTGCCCTTATACCGCCCACTAATGCAGATAGCATTCTTCAGATAGTTTAGAAAATTGCTGCATTATCTGCCTTTTGCATGCATCATTTATTAACACAGTCAGATAGAGCGCGCTATCTGCCATGTTAATAGCTAACCCCTTATTCTAACAGATTTTACATTTCTTGAATTTTAAAATATCTTATCTTAAACACTGTGCTCCATCTTGCTTCAACAATAACCAATCCTTAATTGACTCCAATGAATACAGATCAGAGCTGACAGCATTAGTGATGTGCACTCATTTGAAATGAAATTGGAAATATCAATTAAATTTTCTATTTCATTTCAATTTGAAATATGTCACTGAAAAATAAAAAAAATGGGTTTTTCTTCCCTGTTCATCACAAGTCAGGTTGGTCTCTAACTGGAGACTTTGGGGTTTGAAGATAGGTATCTTGCAGAAGAGACACCATGATTCCATGAGGGCTGGCTATAGCAAGCATTGCTGTATTTCTGATGATTTTCCTTCCTGTTTCCTGATTGGCCCAAAGTTTGTTTGGTCTGCAGCTCTTTTCAAAAGGCAAATTAGATTTTTTGCCTTATGAATCTATTGACTCCTGCTGTAGAGATTTACTCCAAAGATTTTTTTCCATTGTCTTGTTACAATGTCTTGTGAAACTAAGGGGTCTTTTACTAAAGGGTGTTAGGGTGTTGCACCTAACACACCAAAACTATGATGCGTTAGGTGCAACCCCACAGCATTAACTGCTGGGGGTATTGAAAGCATTTTCCAGGCAGTTAATTAGAGCAGTCCCCCTAATGTGGGCCAGATTAAAGTGGGTGCGCTTAACTCTACCTATTGAGGCTCCATTAGGTGATCCCAGTACTAACTGCTCTGAGTTCATCATTCCCACTCGCCATCTCTGAGCCACCCACTCATGATCTAACATGGGTTGCACAGTTAGCGCCAGAATTGTCCTGCATTGTTATGGTCCATTGCTAGCTGGCATGCGCCAGAACACACACTGTAGCTAGCACCTTTTAGTAAAAGACCTCCCGCCATGTCTAAGTATGTTATCAGAGACATTTACCCAGAGGAGGGAAAATAGTCAGAAGTCAGGCCTCACTAGACAATTCTACCAGCTACCTACTTCTATCAACAAAGAATTAATTTTTTCCTTAAAATTAATTGTAATCTTCTGCTTTCAACTTCAAATTAAGTCTGTTCCACTTTTCCTTATCATTAACCCTGGGAGTACCGATGGGGGTCAAAAGTGACCCCATTGCAAGTTTCACAATGCGTATCTCGGAAACTAGTTGTTAAAGAATGCAATCTTTTTATGACTTTTCACATGTCAATATTCTCTTTATATTGCGCCATGAGAGGAATAATTTTCATCCGCTAGGTGACGCTAGTGATGAATTGCAGCACAGAGTACCAGTGGGGTCATTTTTGACCCCAGTTGCTTATGTCCGGTTTGGATTGTGATACAATTTACTGTTTTGTGAATTTTTTGATCTGACAAAGGTATTTATCATTAATTATGTATCATTTATTTTTTGTACTCTTATTTTATGAAAATTATACATTTTCTGTAATTGATATCATACGCTCTCTCATTATTTCTGATGAAATCTAAAGGCTTTCAGCTCGTTCATCACGATTATTGTACACCTATAGTAAAACTACTTTGCGTTTTATTCAACTTTATCTTTGTTTAATGATTTTAGGTTATTGTTTATGATGTCAAAAGAAAAGTATTCAGCTGCCCAAGTAAGAGAAATATTGCAATGAGATGCTGACAGTGACGGCTCTGAGTCGTCTGATGATGCAGCATATTCAGCAAGCGAAGAAGCATGTCAGCCAAGTTTGGGCGATAAATCTGATGATGACAGTCATGATTCAGATGGCGACAGCAGTTGGTCGCCAAGTGAATGTGAGGCTGATGTTGAGCTGGTAACATCGCCTGCAGCAAAGAGTCAAGTTACAGGTCAAGGCAAAGGTTGAGGCTGTGCTAGACGGGGAAGAAAGCAGGAGTCCTCGGTGTCAGTATCATCTGTGAGGAATCTTAGTTGTGGTCGTAGAGGAGCTAAGAGGTCATCAACTATAAGCACAAATGTTGCCATTGAAACCTATGTATCTAAGGATGCCACATCATGGAACAGGAAACCTATAAAGCAAGCTGCTGGAAGATACGCCAGAGCTAATGTCATGCCTGTACAACAAGGTCCTACAAGGTATGCTGTACGAAATGTTGATGGCCCTCTCGCAGCATTCCACTTGTTCATGAGGAAGAACTTATTGAATGAAATCATGATGTGGACAAGCAAACAAGGAAGACACATTTATGATGACACCTGGAAAGATTTGACAGACGGAGAATTTCAATGTTTTCTTGGACTTCTGATCCTCTCAGGCGTGTACAAGTCACAAAATGAATCCATAGTTCAGTTGTGGAACCTTGAAGATGGTCGTTCTGTTTTTAGCAAAAATATGGCCCGTAACCGTTTTCAGCAAATTTCTTGTGCCCTCAGATTTGATGATGCAACCAACAGACGTGAACAACAAGGCGTGGATAAGCTTGCTCCAATCAGACACATTTTTGATACCTGGGAAGTAACTCTAAGTGACGCCTTTGTTCCTGGTGAAAATGTTACCGTGGATGAGCAACTGTTTACATTTCGTGGCCGTGATCCGTTCAGACAATATATTCCCAGCAAACTTGGGAAATATGGCATAAAGCTATGGATGTTGTGTGACAGTGCAACGTCATATGTTCTGCGTCTTCAAGTATATACAGGAAGGGAACTCGGACAAAACAGGGAACAGAATCAGGGTGAAAGGGTTGTGCTGCAACTCACTGAAGGATTGACGCGATCTGGCAGAAATGTTACTGTTGACAATTTCTTCTGCAGTTTATCCCTGTCAAAGAAATTGCTAGAAAAACAAATGACACTTTTGGGGACAATTCGAAAGAACAGAAAATAATTACCTCCAGAATTTGTAACAGCAAAGTGCCAAGAGGTATTCACTTCACTGTTTACCTTTCGCGATGATGCCACTCTGGTTTCCTATTGCCCGAAGAAAGGAAAAGTGGTTGTTCTTCTGAGCTGCTTGCATGATCAAGAAGAAGTAGATAACACACGTCCAGACAAAAAAAACCACGTATGACCTTGGACTATAATTCTAGTAAAGGTGGAGTAGATACGGCAGATCAAATATTGCACACGTATACCACAAAACGAATGACAAGACGCTGGCCAGTGGCAATCTTCTACAACATGTTGGACATCAGTGCTTTGAACACCTTCATTGTTTGGATGTCACTAAATCCAGAAAGGCAGTCCAAGTCAAAGCACAGACGTCTTCTATTCTTCTTGGAATTAGGAAAGCAGCTGCTTCAGAGTAATTGCAGCGAGACTTCTTCCAGCATTGAAGAAGCCACTGATGCTGTTTGCAATGTCGGGATCCCAAAGAAAAGGGCAAGGTGTCACTGCTCTTCCAGAGAAAAAGACAAGAAAAGCAACATAGTTTGCACCTCCTGCAAGCACAATGTTAGCAAAGAACATTCAGAAATTGTCTGTGTCTCATGCAAATGACTGTAGTACTTTACTGTGTTCATCAAGTGCATGCAAAAACTGCTTTCATGGCAACTCTTCTTCATGTAATTTTATGATAAATCATTAAATTTTAAAACATTTAACCTTCATATAATAAATAATTCAGAATAATATTTTGTCTGTTTAGTTTAAAATTTTCATGGTTAACAATTAAAATTTGTCGTAGGGTCATTTATGACCCCAACAGTATTCAGTGTGTGCAAAAAATCTCGGTAATTCCAGGTTAATTATAACTACAAGATCTGTTTTCAAATGTTCATGTGAGTAACTTTGCTACATCTTTATTTATGCCATTTTCAAACTTCTTTTTTGTTTGACTTTATCAGTATATGCTATTACATTTTAGAAACTGCATATTTTCTAATGTATAATAGATACTGAATTACAGCAATACGTCTGGAAAGTTCACTACATAGACATACAAGGTCCTTTCAAAAAGTATTGAGACTTGTATGCTAACCCAAAAAGTATAACACTAACAGTTATTGAACTTAGTCTCCTTCAAAGTAGTCCCAAATCTGACACTTCTCTGCTTTAACTGCATATACATAAATAGTTGCAGTCTTAATTTCCTATAACTTGTTCTTCTGCATAATTTTGCTTTACCTTGTTGGTCCTTTGGTTGCATTGTATAAATTAATAACTGTGCACAGCACTTCCACTTACAAGCTCTTAGTGATGCGTAAATAATAATTAACATTCTGTTCCGTGAGTCTCACTTAGTACAGCATTCTTAATTTTGATTAATTCTTATCCAAATCAAAACATATTTTTTCCCAAATGCTCTTAATGTAGAAAATAATAAATCTGAGAAAAATGGAGATGATCTTGAAAATAGAGTTGGATGCCATGGTGTATAGCCTACAATTTAATTCTTACACGTGGATCCTATGCATTCAGTGTTCAAACTCTTTACCAGGTTAAAATTTCTCTTGCAAAATTCAAATACCATATATAATTGACAGGTCAAAAAGGGACTGATTGGGACATTCATGGGATGGATTTTTCGAATTCAGACAGTTAGCACTATATTCAGCATTAGCAAATTTGAATTTGGGCAGATAAATCAGCATTGATTTAGCAGACCTAAAGGTGCTCAGCTGTTGCTGTTTCCCTCTTTTTGCTAAATGATAGGTATAAAAAGCTTCCTTCAGAAGAGTTGCCTTTCTTGCAGCTCCAACTTTACAAAACTCCTTCTCCCACAAGCCCCCAACTCTCCCTTCAGACCAACAGTCAATAAAAGAATGAGTGAAATTGTAGCCCCCTCCCTTGCATCTCAGAAGACTTAGCCAGCCCTTACTCCCTTCATCAATCTCATCTCATTCCCCAAACCAAGATGGCAGAAGAACACAATCTTCCCTCCTGTTAGCCTGATGTTAAGCATCAGTTGTGTCATTGTCAGAAAAAATAAACACTGGATACCAAATAAGTAGAAAGGAATTATGAGCCTTGCCAGCCTGGTGACTGTTCCCAATGCCTCAATGGATCCTAACTGCCTTATTAACTACCATCCCAGTCTGGCTTCTCTCCCTGTATAACACAGCTTGACAAACCTAAGGCACCTATATAATTTTCTGTCATTTTCAAACCGAAACAAAAGTAAAAAAAATCTAAAATGTCATTGATTTCCATTGTATAATGTTAAGTACCCTCATGTTAAATGTAACCCTCCAATTGTGCTAAATGTTGTTAAGTACCCTCATGTTAATGTAACCTCCAATTGTGATGTGCCCACTTTGATTGAAGGATAGGGTGGTATACAAATCTGTCTAAATAAATAAAATATATAAATAAATCTGTCATAATTAGTGTGTACTCTTGGCAAATAGCGCACACTATCACTCAAGAGTGCATGCTATGGGCAAATAATATACACTACTAAGCAATAGTACACATATGCATTAAGAGTGTGTGCTTTTATATGCTTATATAAATACGTTTGCACTAATGCTCAATTGTGTACACTATTCATCCTTAGTGCACCCTATTGAGCGATGGCATGCACTATTGTTTGAAAGTTTGAGTATTAATGAAAAAACAAAATGAAAAATCTTGAAATGAGACATGAAACGAAACAAAATGAATTTTTTTGGCCTGCACACCCTTAATGTATGTGCAAGAAATGCATGTGCATATATTTACAACTTCTTTAAGCCGGGCGTGCTTTTATGATATGTATGTGCCAGTAAGAATCAGCGTGTATGTGCATTTTTTAGAAACTGTATACATAACTGCCTGTCCTACCCCGTTCTACTTATTCTCTGCTCAAAATAAAGCTTGTGAGCAGGGGCGGCCCAAGGGGGGGTGCGGGACCATGTGCGGAGATTAATTATGGGACCTAATTTGCATAGGGAGCCTCATTTGCATAAATATTTGCATAATGTTAACATGCATTTTTAGTAAACATGCCTCTTAACGAGTGTCTGGATAAAGAAAGACTAACAGATTTCTATGTTACTATATTCCAGTGCCAACCGCCAGGCCCATTAGGAAGTACTATAAACAATTTAGAACTCATAGCAAATCCACCATATAATAACAGCTCTCACAAAGCACCAAACTCTACCTATCAAAAGGCAACACTGTAAATATTAAACCAATACATCTCAGAGAATACCAATGCATCTCCTACTGGGGAAAGAGAACAAGTGGCACGGTCAAATAGAAACTACATGAACAGAATACCTCAGCATGGTTAAAATGCAGAACATAGACCGTCACCAAAGAACAAGGGATCACAATTTAGAAATAGGAAGACAATAATTAAACTGGGAACTCCAAAAGCCAAACTTGGGATGTACAACAACACTGGAGAAATAAAACTATAAATTAATTTCCTCTTGTACTAAACAAAACACAAAAGACGTTAATGATGCACATTTCCCAGAGCTGATATATTCCAGTTAATAAATTCAAAATAAAAAAGTATTTTTCTACCTTTTGTTGTTTGTGCATTTTCTTTTTCAGTTGCAATTGCTCCAGTCACTTTCTTCTGGTTTCTTCGTGTCTTCTGTGAGCTATCCATTTGTCCTATCTTCTCTTTTAGATTTTTTTACATTTTCTTTCTCTACAGGTATATCTGCTTTAACATACTGATCTTTCCCCTATTGCTCTTTCCTTCTTCCTTTATCATCCACTCATATTTCACCCTTCCATTCTCAATCTCCACTTACTCTTCCAATACCCGGCCCATCGTAGACTTTTCTTCCTCCCACACAAAATATCTTTTCCCCTCTCCATTCTCATTCCCCATCCCTTTCTAGTCCTCCCCCAAAATCAGCTCCCTTATAGTTCTAGACCCACCAAGCATCTACCCCCTTCTAGTCCCAGTCTCCCAAGCCTCCACATCAGCCCATTTCCAGTCCTAACCCCCCATATGCTCTTTTCCAGCCCTATTCCAACTCCCATCAGCCCTCTTCCAGTCCTATTCCAGTCTCCATCAGCCCATTTCCAGTCCTATTCCAGCCCATCACGCATTTTCAGTCCACATTCCCCCATCAGCCCATTTCTAGTCCCATTCCAGCTCCTCATCAGCCCATTTCCAGTCCTAGCCCCCCATATGCTCTTTTCCAGTTCCATTCCAGTCCCCCATCAGCCCATTTACATTCCAAGCTCTCCCATCAGCCAATTTCCAATTCTAGCCCCTCATCATTCCACTTCATCCTATTCCAGGCCCCATCAGCCCATTTCCAGTCCTAGCCCCCCCCCCCCACCATCACAGCCCATTTCCAGTCTGTTTCCCCCACCACCATCATCACAGCCCATTTCATCCATTCCCCTATCACAGCCCATTTCCAGTCCGTTCCCACCCCCACCATCACAGCCCATTTGCAGTCCTATCCCCTCACATCATCACAGCTAATTTCCAGTCTGTTCCCCCACCACCATCACAGCCCATTTGCAATCCATTTCCCTCCACCATCACAGCCCATTTGCAGTCCATTCCCCCATCACAGCCCAATTGCAGTCCGTTCCCCCCACCATCACAGCCCATTTCATCCATTCCCCCCTCCACCATCACAGCCCATTTGCAGTCCTACCCCCCACCATCACAGCCCATTTCCAGTCCATTCCCCCCACCATCACAGCCCATTTGCAGTCTGTTCCCCCCATCACAGCCCATTTGCAGTCCTACCCCCCACTCCATCACAGCCCATTTCCAGTCCCCTCCCTACCAATGTTCCCTCTAATTTTCTGTAGGCTGTGTGCACATAAAATATCAGCTGTGCAGCTTTTGAAGGAAGGTTAAATTTTTGTGCGCCACATAATGACACTCGGAGTTATATACTTTAAAATTTGACTACACGTCAGAATACAGTATGTACACCACATTGATTGCACTAGAAAATATTGTAGAATTGTGAAAACCATAAATACACAAAAACTTTTAAATTTTAAGACGTCTGTGTTGTTTTCTATCAGAATCAAAACCGTAATTTTTGTGCGCTCTGTTGTAAAGCATGTGCGCTCGCTTGGCGAGGTGTGTGCGCGTGCACACACGCACAGCTTAGAGGGAACAGTGTTCCCTACCATCAAAGCCCATTTGCAGTCCCCCCATCACAGTCCATTTGCAATCTCCCCCCCACCATCACAGCCCATTTTCAGTCCATCCCCCCCAACACAGCCCAATTGCAGTCTGTTTCCCCCCCCCCACCATCACAGCCCATTTCATCCCCTCACCATCACAGCCCATTTGCAGTCCTATCCTCCTCCCTACCATCACAACCCATTTCCAGTCCATTTCACCCCCCTCCCCCCTCCCTCCATCACAGCCCATTTCCGATCAATAAGTTCCCCCCTGATCACAGCCCATCCAGTCCTAGCACCCCCTCCCTCCCTCCGAAGAGCCCTGCGCCACCAAAGGGGCAGCAGAGGGAGCCAAGGAAGCCCACGTGAGGCCCGGACTCCCTCTGCACAGCCGCCAACGTGAGGAGTCTTTTCCCTCACGCTGGCGGCTGTATCTGTTTATCAGTTGTACTTTAATTAAACATTGCAATTTTCTTACTACTCAGTACCAGAGTCAGGAAATCTCTGTATTTCAGTTAGCATTCTTATTAAAACTATTTACCTGGTAAATCCGGTATTTCACATCATCTAAAATTTTTCCTATGTTTTATCCCTTTTCATTTTGATTTATTTTCCAGATTGTGTGCCCCTTGTGGGTAGTCCAGTCCGGACTTAGGGGTATGTTTACTAAATCGGGCTAACGGTTAACCCGGGCTATCTGCCACTAGGTCCCACTGAATAATATGGGAGGGTTAAATGTTAGCCCGGTTTAGTAAACATACCCCTTAGTGTTATTATACCCCCTCACCACTCCCAAAGTGGGTTGGATAGTAACACCATGTCCCCAGCTACCATGAGCACTCCTACACAAGAGGAAACCTATGCTATCTTGCCCTAGGATGAGGGTGGATGGGGATTACATTATGGACTGCTCATTCTATAGTTAATAAACTCCCCTTTACCCATGATTTCTTCATTTCTAACTCTCTTCAACTTCTAGCTTTTTCTGAAATATGGATTCTCCCTGATGACACTGCTTCGGTCACAGTTCTCTCTCACTGCGACTATCAGTTGTCACACACTCCTCGTGCCTCTGGCCGCAGTGGTAGTGCGGGGTTTCTGCATTCTACTTCCTGCCAATTTCAACGCCTCCCACTACCTTGGTTTCACTCCTATTCTTCCATCAAAGTCCACTCCATCTGCCTTTTTAGTCCCTTACTTCACCGGATAGTTGCTATCTATAGACCACTTGACAAGTCCACATCTACTTTTAACTTTGACTTTGACTCATGCCTTTCCTTATTTCTCAATTCTTTTTCCTCTTACCTTATTCCTAGTGATTTTAACATTCATGTTGATAACCCTTCTGACCCCCTATGCTTCCAAACGCCTTTCCCTTACCTTCTCATTTAAACTTCAGCTTTGCTCTTCCCCCACTAATCTGCACGGCCATTGCCTTGATCTTGTTTTCTTTTCTAATTGTTTACCCTCTAATTTCTGTACCCCAGCTCTTCCCTTATTTGACCATCACCTGGCTAGCTTTACTCTTCTTTACTCGCCACCTCAATCTTGCCCAGTCTCCTCCCATCTTTTTAGGAATCCTCAGGCTATCAATTCATTAGCTCTCTCCACTATTGTCTCATCACTTCTCTCCCCCACTTTATTAATGAGGCTATAGTTTCCTATAATACTGCCCTCTGCTCGGAATTCTCTTGCTCCCCCTATCCTACATCCTGAGAGGTGCACTATACCTCAGCCCTGGCTATCTTCAACTATCTTCACTCTTGTGCTCATTTAGCTGAGCACATTTGGCTCAAATCCCATTCCCTTTCTGACTTTCTTCACTTCAAATTCATGCTTACTTCCTTCAAATCTTCCATAGCACTCACCAAGCAAAACTATTATGTCCATCGAATTAACTGTCTTGCCTTTGACCCCATCATCTCTTCTCTATTCTCAACTCTCTCCTCAAGGCACCTCTGCCTCTGACACCCCCCCCCCCCCGCCTTCTCTTTCTCTCCAAACCCTAGCTGACTATTTCCATGACAATTCACCTCAAGATCAGCTTCATCCCCTTGTCCCCCTCTTCAATACCAATCTTTTCCCAAAACTCTGTTACCCTTTCTTCCTTTTCTAGACTCTCCGAAGAGGAAACTTCTCATCTTCTTTCCTCCTCTAAACTTACTACCTGTCTCTCTGATCTTATTCCCACCTATCTCTTTAACTCCATTTCCTCCTGTCATCCCTTCCATCACACACATTCTCAACCTATCATTCTCTACTACAACTTTACTTGCAGCTTTCAAGCATGCTCTGGTCACACCTCTCCTCAAGAAACCTTCAGTTGACCTTACTTGTCCTTCTAATTATCAACCTGTCTTCCTTCTTCCCTTCATTTGCAGCCCTCCTCGAACCATTTCAATCTGGATTTCATCCCTTACACTCTACTGAAATGGCCCTTGCTAAAGTCTCCAGAGACTTGTTTCTGGCTAAATCCAAAGGCCTTTACTCTGTCCTCATTCTTCTTGACCTTTCTGCTGCTTTTGATACTGTTGATCACCACCTTCTCCTTGATACATTGTTCTCACTTGGTTTTAGGGTCTCTGTACTATCCTGGTTCTCTTCTTATTTCTCCTATCACTCCTGCAGTATCTGTTCTGGTGGTTCCTCTTCTAGTGCTATCCCTCTTTCAGTTGGTGTACCCCAAGGGTCTGTTCTAGGCCCTCTCCTTTTCTTTGAGTATACCCAATCCCTTGGTGCTCTCATCTCCTCCCATGGCTTTCAATATCATTTTTATGGTGATGATTCTCAGATCTATCTGTCTACACCTGATATTTCTCTTACACTCCAAACCCATATATCTGCCTGTCTATCTGACATCATTGCCTGAATGTCTCACCGCCATTTGAAATTGAACATGGCCAAAACCAAACATCTTATTTTTCCCCCTAAACCCTCTTCCCCCCTTCCGCCCTCTCACTTGAAACCTACTGGAGTGCCCAGTCTCTGGACTGTCTCGGCTTTTCTCTCTCTCTGGATGTCTTCGGCTCCTCAGGAAAATAAATGGTGCTGAAATCCCTCACTGACCCTAACTTACTTCCAATATAATTTCTTTCCCAAATAAAAATCTAAAAAACTAGCAACAAGTATAACTTGTTATTTCAGGAAGTTTGCTTTTCTTCTTCAAAAATCTTGGTGCCTCATCCCTACTTCACACACCCAGATACTTTCCATTGCACCTTTCACAACACTTTTAGTGCTCATCACAATCCACACTTCCACACCACTGAGAAATCACTTGCTCTTAGCACTCACCTGTTTCTCACAGTTTTAGTCGGCTTTACACTTACTTTCTACTGCTATTTCACTTTAGGATCTCTCAACTAAACTCACTTTTTTCCCTTCACATGAGATCCTCGCCTGTTGATCTTTTATTCAAATGCCAAGCCTTCAGGCTCCCTGTAACCCTTTCCTACCTTAACTCACTAAACTGAAACAAAAAAAACAAAACAAACTCCACTTGTAAACTTGTCTTCTCACACCCACCTTTACTTTCTCTTTTTCTCTGCCTAACCTTCCTTTCCCTCGAGCTTCTCCAATACTCTTCTATCTTAGGGCTATGTTTACTAAACGTGAATAACGCGCGTAGTATGACGTTAACGACCGTAAGTGCCGTATAACGCGCGTACCGATGCGCTAACGACCGTTAACGTCATACTACGCGCGGTAAGCGTAGTTAACGATCGTAAAGCTCCGCGGCGCGTTAAAACAGCGCAGAAGGTGGAGAGTGGGCGGAGAGAAGGGGTCAATGGGCGGAGAGTGGGCGGAGAGAGGCTCCCCTCATACTAACGCGCGGAGTGTCAGAGCTCACCTCCAACGCAAATGAAAACCTGTCGTTAAAGGCATTTAAAGGGAAGAGAAACCATTTACGTCAGCAATGTACAGAAAACCGGGGAAACCCACAAAACGTGAGCAGTGTGATACATGTGCACAGAACAAAATATCACATAAAACGTTAAAAATGACCACAAGAAACATTTTAAAAAGCAGAATTCAGCTGGGCAACAGTGATAGCAATGGGCAACAAGGAACAACACTCCATGGAAAGCACCAAACTAAAAGGAAATGATGTGTGGAAGGGTCTACGCTCCGCAGACCCTTGCAAAGAGCATTACATTGTAAAGGAGCTGTCCTGGGTGTGTGGTGTAATGTTTCCCAATGATATCATTGTTGCCCAGCTTGGTTATGGGTGTGTGCCCCTTTTGTGAGGTAATTTCTGCGGTTTATGTGCACCTTTGTCTGCATACAAGGTAAATGAGGCCACAGTAAACCTGTTGCAGAGCAGGGTTTCTGACTCGTCAGGCAGGCCGGTTTAACTAACTCCAGGGACTGCACAGTCTCTGTGGCCACAGTGTGGTGCAACAGACACAGCCAGTGCCTGTAAGACCAGAGGGTCACAGGTTCAAATCCCAGTTGGGGCTCCTGCCAACCCAGTCCCCATAGTTTTACCCACCACTAAACAGTGATAGTAAAGACACTCCTGTAGTGCAGAGAACATACGCATGGCCTATATTTTACCACACCAAACACAGACACCAGAAACAGGCACATTACCTATAGCAGAGTCCCGCAAATGCAGTCCTGGAGGGCCCCACAACATTCCGGTGTCATGCTGCCTCTAATAAAGATGCCTGTGCTGCATAGCTATGCACCACCCCCATGGTATGCAGATGTAGCTCATGCATATCTATGAGAGACAGCATGAAAACCCGAACAGTGTGTGGAACACCAGGACTGGAGTTGGGGAGCTCTGCCGTAAAGCAGCAGCCAACAGGGCCACACACCCACCCACAGGCCCCATTGGCCAATGCCAGCTGGAGAGGCAAGACATTGGGCCCTGCCTGTATCTCCCAATACTAGCAGTTGCATACCTTAGCAATGCCACCCTACACCTGGGTATATGGTACACAGCTATCAAACGTTTCCTCTGATAACTGGCAGATATCAATTCCTACGTTAAGCACATTTTGCTCATTGAGCTCCACCATAACAATCATTCTGATGTCTGCGGTGTGTGCTGCAGGTCTGGTCTCTGACAGTGTTCACAACCCTGGGGAGTGACCCCCCAACACTCTTGTGTACCATATCCATGCCTGTACTATGCCCAGGACTGGTGTGGTGGTATGGCTGCTGACCACCTCTATAGTAGCACAATGCTGGCATAGGTGTGGGGGTGGCTGTCTGTCTATCCAGTGTGTGGTGGCTGCAAACACCTTCAACAGCCCACACTGCCAGCACTGTTGCCAGTATTGGGCTGCCAATGTGCATAATGAGGAGCAAGGTACCATGGGTATAGGCCGGACAGGGTGGCCTGGCCAGGGTGCATCTGCACAGGGCATAGGGCAGTGACAGGCACATTGTAGTGCCCGGCCACCAACTACACAGACAGGGTGACCTCAGTATATCCTGCTGAGAGATCACTCTCACCCTGACTGTGCAGTGACCACAGCATGGCTAGGCACTCCCATAGTGCTAGCTAGTATTTCTCTCATGTGATACATATGGGTTTCCTTCTGGGGCCCAGTCACTGATGTATTTGCCTGCTGTGTATGCTGACATCCCAGTTCTGGGTGCAGGCATCTCCACTGGGCACTGGCAGACTGTTTGCAGCTGGTAGGTGTTGTGATGGAGTGGCTTGCAGGGTGCAGTGGCTGATGGCTTGCACCAGGGAATATCAGATAGTGGTGGGGTGCAGCATACCATATCCAGGCCTAATGTCTGTCTGCTATTGTGTTATGGCTGTGTACAGAGCTGCATTGACTGCCCTGTGGGGTGTCTGTTCCCCAGCAGGACTGGGGTTCATGTTCCCCTCTACTGCCACCGTTGCAGCACGGTAGACTGTGGATCTTTTGATAGGAGACCCTGTTTGCCTCCCTCAGCCCTGGGGGAGGGGTGTGGTGGTGGTGCATGGGGGCTGTACCTGACTGAAACAGACAGAGATGTCCAAGGTGTTCCTGCAGAAACTACCTATCTCACACAGTAACACTGCTTTGGACCTGCGCCATGGCCGGTGCTGTGGACCTAGTGCTGGGCGCCTCACTGCACCCTCAGGGTGAGCACAGTACCCGCACAATGTGACGGTTGTGTAGCTGCTCTGTGCCAGTACAACACACAGTCGGTACCCCCTACCAGGCCGAGGTGCTGTGGGGGTGCATTCCCCATGGTGTGTATCTGTGGACAGCTGCTTTGCATGTGCAGTGCATCATGGGTGTGACTGGCCCAATCCAACCATGTGAAACACCAGCACCTGCTCACAGGCTCTGATAAGCCATAGGCCATCACACGTACATCTGTTAGCATACTGCATAGGTGCAGGACGCCCTACAAAGTCTGTAATATAAGATGCCCACACTGGTAAAAACACACGTACCCACGCACGTAAGCAAACACGTACCCACGCACGAATGTAGGCGCGTCGCTACGCACGTACCAACGTACGTGGCTAGGCACATTCCGAGGGTGTTTTTCTGACACCAATACTCAGCGTAACGAAAAGCATGCCTCCTCTTTCCTTCTGTAATGTACAGGGTGATGCCTGAGATAGCCTTCTGTGTTAGGCACACTGGGGGCTCGAACCCATGCTGCCTGTAACAGCGGTCAGTACCGTAACCATTGTGCTACAGCTCTGTTTCAGTGCTTTGTGTCTGTACGTCTTCTTATGATTGACGCGCAGTAACGTGGCACGGCGCCCGGTAGCGCTCGTTAATTTTGCTAACGCGCGGTAGTGGTAACGATGTACCGCCCATGTCCTTATTTGGGTTTCTTTCACTACCGCGGCTCCTACCGCGAACTGCACTAACGCGATTTAGTAAACATAGCCCTTAGTCTCACCAGCACAGTCCAAAATCCTCAAAAACGGCTTTCTCCATTCAAACTCTCATTCTTCCTCATCCATACACTCAAAACATTCAACTATATTCTCAATTTCAGGCAAAATCATTCAACACAGGGCCCTGCCATCCACCCTGCCACACATTCACTCTCTTCAGCTATCATCCTCCAACTAACTTTCCAGTATCACCGCACCGACATGCCAGACCCTCTGCAGAAACACTCTTTCTCTTGCTGATGTCATCAAAAAGTTCCGCATCTGTAAAATTAAAAACCTTATTTATCTTTTTCCCCAAATCACCTATTTTCCTATTCTATTTGAGCTGTTCCAGGATTTTCCATGCTATTCCCTTAAGAGCACAAGCAGAAGATATCCACTCTTTTTCATTTTTAACCACCTGGTTACAATACTGTAAGGCACGAGAAAAGGGGAGAGAGAAGGGATAAAGGAGAGGAATATGGATTTGGTTAGAGTGGTTGAATGAGGAGCAGGAGTGAGAGAGAAGTCTTGGGGGGCCAGGGTTAGGATTAATGTCACCAGAAGGAGAAAGAGGAGAAGAGTGCAAGGCAGAGAGGAGACAGAACAACGGAAACAAGGATTATGGGACAGGGATGAATGAGGGTAAGAAAAGATGAAGTTCAAGAGCCGAGGAAAAGTAGGAAGACAAGATAGGAGGAGAAATGGGAAAAGTAGAAAGAAGGTTATAAGGGGGGGGGTAGTTGAAGGTGAGAGGTGAGAAGGTTAGGGAGTGTCAGAAAAAGGAAGAAAGTGTGGTATGGAGCCACAAAAAATGGAGGTGAAAATCCAACCTAAGTAAGTTCCATGGAGTGGGGCCTCTCTCTTAAGTGTCTCTGTGCACTGCATCATATATATAACAGTGCTTTAGAAAGGATGGGTAGCAGAAGTGGTAATAACAGCATACATCGCTATGCAATATGTCATAAACCTTTGAAACATAAGCATATTGGCATTTTGATTGACTGGGTATTTCACCTCATTATCAAAGACTGTCAAAGCTTTAGACATGCATCCCATGAACAACTCATGAATTAAAATGTAAACATTGAAAAGGTCAAAGTAGTAAATTATGCTACTGTCTTCATGAAAATGCCTAAAAAAATAAAATGCTGATTTTTGTGACAAGGTTTTAATGAACGGAGAGAATGAGAAACGTATGCACCTTTCCTGATAGTAATCATTCTAATAAAAATGGGGAAGGTAACACAAATATAAGTCTTTCTCAACATCACCATACCAGCTCTATTTGCGAATAAAAGGTTCTTTATTTCAGTATGATAAGTCATATGGAAAAGATCCACCATTCTTTTCCTCATGCTCTTTATACAGAAGAGAACCATGCAATATGGCAGAAGGAATTTGCAATATCTCCATCTCATTAAATAACAGTAAAGTGCTGTGTATCTGAGTCATTTCTGGTTCAGGACTCATTACTTTATGATTTCCGAATGTTATGCAATAAGACACTAGTAAGCACACAGAATTTATTTATCATAATAGGAAGGACAATATTTGTCAGCAGGCCACCTATTGTTACAAGGGAAATCCACATTGATAACAAAAAATCTATGTCTTGGAATTTATAGCTGCTCCAAGGCACAAATAAGTGCCTGTCTGAAGGGACAGCTGCAAACACTGAGGTTAGGTCCCACCAGTCACTCCCCCCAACATTGATCCACCTACCAATATCAGCCTCCCAAACATTAATCTTTCCTAAACCCCCATCCTGTTATCTGATCCATCCTGAGAACCTCCTCCACCTTCTGATCACCCAAAATTGTCATCCACCCATCAAGCTCTCACATATTGAATCCCCGACATCCAGGTATCCTCATATGACCCCCCCAGTATAAAGAATCCCCACCTCCAAAGGCCTCCTATCAGACCAGTCCACTCCAGATCCCTCTTGCCCAATCTTACTGGGCCCCTAATGTCTAGAGGGAGCAGGAATGATCACCAGTCACCCATATTCTTCTGTGTCCTAGATTCAAAATAGCACCCATGATCCTAGAAGTATTATTGCTGCACTATTGCTAGGGACCAGGCTATCAAATAAGGGAGAATAATAGGTATGTGAATGGATCACCAAAAGCCAGAGTGGGACCCAGGAGGTCCAACAGAGAAGAAAGGAGGCAGAGGAGGCCAAAAGTGGCAGAGAGCCAGGCAAAAGCCAGGAGCAAGCAGGAAGGGCCCCTCATGCCAGTCGTTCTGCTAGCAAAGCACCTTGAACTGCCCCAGTAGAAATGTGCACTTCTACAGTGAAGACAATGATTTGCTGCTGGAGATGGAGATTTCCAATTACTCTCAGCTATTTTGCAAACAGATCCTCAAACTGTGATCAACCTCCAAGAATACCACTTGGAAAGCCATAGTGAAATTTTTAAGCAGCCTGTAGGCAGCCAAGTGCTTGATGAATCTGCTCAGGCACCAGTACAATGACACAAGAGAACAGAATGTTAGGACGGGGAAAATTACAAAATGAAAATAAATAAATATGTACAAGTTCAAGCAGTGAGGGAGTGTAAGGACAAAATTTAAACACTGTGAGAGCCACCACTGTGCCTTCAGTGGATCAGGGATAATGTGCAGGTTACACTGGTCAACAAATTTTTACAAAAGTCATGTTGCTGAAATAAAAATAGTCATTGCTTATCAGTTTTTATATGCGGAACATGAATATGACAGTGAAATTGCAAAGTTGGCTCTAGTTTTTTGTTATCTACAAGAATTAATGTTTACATCACAAAATGCATGTCAATAGTAAATATAAAATAGGTCTTTGGTAAAAAACAAGTCATAGACTACTTCTTAGATTTTTTTGCCTGTCTCCTGTACAGCTGTTCGGGAGCTTCTCTGGGGAGTGTCCAGAAATAGTCAGCCAGCATTGTAGTGGGCCATTTTCCTTGGTATCTTTGCTCCATCGTTGCGATATTCTGGTGAAAACATTTGCCCTGTTCATCACCAACCATACCACAGTTGTCAGGAAAGAAATTGAGATGGGAATCAAGGAAATGGATCTTTAGAGACATATTGCAGCCAAGTTTCTGATACTGCATCAGCATGTCTTCTACTAGTTCCTTGTAGTTTTCTGCCCTAACATTCCCGAGAAAGTTTGTTGACACTAGGTGAAAAGCATTCCATGCTTGTTTCGCATCACCCTGCAGCAAGTTGTTGAACCGGTCATCTTTGAAGAGCTCTCGAATCTGAGGACCCACAAAAACTTCCTCTTTAATCTTTGCTTCACTGAGTCGAGGGAATTTTTCATGCAGGTATCAGAAAGCTGGAGAAGTGCGGTCCATGGCTTTCATGAAGTTTTTCATCAAACCTAGTTTGATGTGAAGGGGTGGTAACAGGATTTTGTGAGCCTCAACCAGAGCTGGGTGCTGGATATTCTTCTCTCCAACTGTTACATTTTGTCTGCGATTCCATTCCTTCCGCAAGTAGTGCCAATCCCTTGCTCGGCTATCCCACTCACATAAGAAACACATGCATTTTATATATTCCTGCTGCAGTCCCATTAAAAGGGCAACTACCTTCAAGTCACCACAGAGGTGCCAGCTGTACTTGTTATAGTTAATGGAAGTCAGGAAAGTAGATTGCAGGGCCTTTCTTCTGCAAAGGTAATGCTAGTGTTGTTATCTTTACAGAAATGTGATGCTCTGTCACCAACACCATCCCATTCTGCTGCTGCCCAGATGGGTGGTTTGTCTTAATCAGGCATTTCAGCTGAGACCTGTCCATTTTGGGAGACCTTGCCAGTAGTTAAAGCTACTGATAGCTTAGCTCTTAGCAGTACTGATGCACACAAGCCCTCACAGTACGACAAACTTCAAACCATGTGAGGGACCACTGAACTAGACTACTCATTTTCACCAAAGCATAGACTGCTTTATTTACTAATGAATCAACTAATGGGCCTAGTGAACAAGCTAAACATGGAACAATACAGGCATTATAATATCCTTTGTTTTATTCTCCATTCCTTTCCTTATGATTCCTAGCATTCTATTTGCTTCCTTGGCTGTCGCTGCACATTGGGCAGAGGGTTTCAACATGTTATCCACGATGATGCCTAGATCTTTTTCCTGGATAGTTGTTCCTAATATGGAACCTTGCATTATGTAACCATAGTTGAGTTGTTGTTTCCTAGGTGCATAACTTTGAACTTGTCCACATAAAATTTCATCTCCATTTGAACATCCAGTCTTCCAATTTATGAAGGTCGTCTTGCAATTTTTCACAGTTCTCTTGGGTTTTAACAACTTTGAATAATTTTGTGTCATCTACAAATTTGATTACCTCTCTCGTTATTCCCATTTCCAGGTCATTTATGAATATGTTAAAAAAGCAGTGGACCCAGAACAGATCCCTGGGGATACTCCACTATTCACTTTTCTCCATTGGGAAAATTGGCCATTTAGCCCTACCCTCTGCTTTTTATATTTTAACCATTTCCTGATCCACAATAATATACTGCCTCCTATCCCATGAGCTTTGCAACTGCCCCTTTTGAATATCAACCTATATAGGTTTAGTTTATGCCTGTTCAATAGCAGGACAGGGGTGATAGCAATGACAGTAACATAGTTATTAACACTAACTATATATGTACTGGTGCTGAATATACAAATTAATTTAAATCTCAAGATTGGCATTTAAGATAACATAGTCATGGCTGCCACTAAATTTTGGGCCCTATTTATATATATAATGGGATTGTTTACTAAGGGTTATTCCAATTGCCGAATAGCAGAGTTTGAAGTTTGGCTTGGATATCCAACCAGCACTCATCACCCGGACCAAAATTCTGAGCCTTTGGCTTCCCACATGTAGAGAGCCGTTGTGCAGGGAGCACTGGATGGGGATGGAAGGGAGCAGCTCTGGGGCGCAGCGAGGGTGTGGCCAGGCATCGGGATGTATAGAGACCATTCAGGTCAGGCCTATGTACGTCCCCTGGCATTGTTTTGTCCAAAAATTGGAATAAGTGCCGGGTGCTGCACCGATTGCGGACTGCAGCTCCCCCTACCCCATAGTACCACCATAGGAGTGAATCCGCAGACAATCCCAGCCGTGAGGTGCCCCCCATGGTAAGACAGTGGGATGAAGGGACTGTCTGGCGTCTGGGCACTGTGAGCCTCTGGCTAGATGTGCCAGTGCCATGGGATGGGATGCCGCTGCACTGGCACACCAGCCAGAGTGTTGGGAAGGCTGGCAGGGCAAAGCACGGGACATCTCCTTGCTCAGAATTGGGTGCACACTGGGCTGTCTAAGTGCTTGATTCCATTACCACAGGAACATCCAGCTCCCATGATTGCAGAATTGGGTACAAATTGGGCCTGCCCATCTTTTGGGCATCTGGATGGCCCAGACGTGCACATATCGGAATTGGCCTCCACGCGAATACATTGGACATCAATTGTGCTTTCTTTAAAAAACTGATTTATTGGAATATTTACAATAAATAATACATAAGTAAAGTGCCACAAGCTCCATGAGTATGTGTGTAAGTGGGGAGAGGGTGGAGGCACAGATAAAATCCTTCTCAGAGAGTCTAAAAGGCTATCCCGTGGTAAAGTAAGCGACTACTAATCCACCCAGTGAATTAACAGTGTGAAGCTTTCCTGCAGCATCTTAGGGACACCATTTTCAAGATTCTATACTTTGTTACACATATTTGGCTGCAAACAATAGCACTACCTAAAAAGCTTTATTTTGTCAGGCCCAATCAAGAAAACTGGCTACAAATCTAGCTACTCCAAAATGATCCCTTTACTCAGAAATTATAAAATCACATTTAGAGGTATGTTTACTAAAGGATGGTAAGGGAGCAAGTGTCCTGTTAATGCCTGTTAACAGCACCCTTGTACCGTCAATGCTGCGGAAAGGGCCTATAATGCTGCAATAATGAGTATTACAGGGTCCCGCAGCATTAAGAGAAAAGGAGGTGGGGAGTGGGCGTTAACGGGGCAGAGATTGGACATTGACAGCAGGAGCTCTCCTATCACCGGTTGCACAATCACGCATTAGAACCCTCATCACAGAGAATCCTAATGCCTAGTAAAACCTTACAGAAAGGTTTGAGGGGAGACAGCCTATTCAAATGTCTGCAATGTGATCCACATACAGGGGAAACCAAGACAGTAATAATAGTGCACCATTTGTAACAACAGCATAGTGGCCAAGTATGAAAGGGCACTATGTTGTTGGTGCAAATGGTGAAAAGGATGTGGCATGTGGGTGATGGGGGTGCTGGCGTGCAAAGCTGACCAGGCATCTGCCGAGGTGGCACATCTGTGATGTCTGCCATGACCCCACAGTGACATTGGTAGCACACAGCTATGCTGCTGCGGTGCAAAAGGTGATGCACAACCAGGGGCAGTCCAAGGGTCCCTGACACTCTAGGCAAAGACCCCAGCCTGACCTCCCCCTGCCACTGCCAAAGGGTGCAAAGGATATCAGAATGGTGGTATGAACTACCCAAGGCACTGAGAGGGGGCAAAGCAATCCAAACATAGGCATGAATATTCCAAGGCACCAAATGAGGTCATAAGTGACCCAAAAGTGGCATCAGCATCTCAGGCACTGAGTGAAACAGCAAGAAGAGTGTCATCAGCATAGAAAGAAGTTGAACCAGAAAAGAGGTCAGCTAAGAAGCACAGGCCAGAGAGTGGCAGAAGCAATAGCTGCATCAAGAGGAGCAACGGGGAAGAAGGTTTTTCTGTGTATGCTTTTAAGGGTTTTCAGAACACCCTGGCATAAACAGGAGAAGTGCAGGATAGGAGAAGACTTTCAGGCAGCACCACTCATGTAGGGAGGCAAGAGAACATTGTTTAGCTTCTTTATAGACTTTAATGAGGCAGAACTAAATGTGCTGAAAGGCTTCCAAATATTTGGAGGAACACATTCATTTGGTTCAGAAAGGCTGAATTGAACTCCAGCTCTTTCAGGTCAATTTCCCATTCACATCAATCCAAATATACATCCCTATCTCATAACCATCAACTTTGCATCTGTTCTCTAGCAGTCTATCATTATTGAAAACCTGGAATGGATCATTCTGGCCCCTTGACAATCAAGACTTGACCTGGATTCTGGGTAAGGTATTCCCTATGAATTGTATCTCTTTTCTCATTAGAGTTTCTAATCTCAGAGCAGCCAGATTACCCACTTGAAGGAGGGAGATTTCTGGCCAGTCCTGGATTTGTAACAACATTGTCTGATTTAAATATGAGGCATACAGCACTGCTTTCAATAGGTATAATAAAGACCAAAAATATCACTGTACTTGAACTGCTTTGGCAGCTCTGTAAGTCTTCTATATTATCCTCTAGATTTCTTCTCCCGTCTATTTTCCAGGAGATGATGTGGAAATATTTAGGGGAGGGGCAGATGAGTCACCAAGAAGGGGCTAAATGGTGTGGTGGAGGTGAAGTCGGAGGAGCCTGAGAAGGAAATGAATGCTGACAGAGTGAGGAGGAGGAGGGAAAGAGTGGTGAATTCTAAGGGCTATAAGATGATAAAGAGGTGAGTAAATTCTGAAGGGGTGACGAGAAGTGAATGTTGGGTGGCATAAGAAGAGCTGAATGTTGAAGGGCCATGAGGAGGGGATGAGTGTTGTAGAGAGGTGGGAAGCAGGTGAAAGCAGAGAGAAACATAAAGTTGGGCTGATAGTCCTTGCAGTGAGGAAAATGGGATGAATGCTGGTGTTTTTAGGAAGAGGGAAAGGTATGGTAGAGAGGGTAAAGATCGAATACATGCATGTGGTGTGGGAAGGAGAGATTCTTACGGTATTTGTTTTGCTTTCCTCCTTACTTTTATTCTCTCTTCCAGCACAACTATCTCTGCTGAAGCAGAAATCCTTTTTTACCACAATTGATATCACATGGCTCTATTTATTATGAGTTGGAGTGGCTACATGAGAGAGAGCTATAGAAAACTGTAAGAAAGTAGGAAATAAAGAATGAGCAACTTGAGGCCAGGGAGCTATCAAGGATAAGATATTGACTCTGAGTGGTAGAAAGATGCCTGTAATGGTAAAGAAAAAAAAAGGTCACGGTCCACAGGGGAAAGAAAAAAAAAACAGCTGTCCAGCTTTGTGACGGTCGATAGCAGGAAGTACAAATCATGACTGAGAGTGGTGGGAGCTGAAAGAATAATACAGTGACCCATGGGTTCAACAGGGCAGCTGAACACAAAGGCAGCAGATAGGAATGGCAGGGGTAGGCAAGGCATGGAGATGGCCACTGGCAGTAGCAGTAAAGAAGGGGGCAGTGATGGACACAAAGGCAGTAGCAGCAGGATGGAGGCACTTGCATGGAGTGGATAATATCAGAAACTTTGCTACATTATCACTGTCAGGGATAAAATGTACTACATTTGCTATGCCATTGGGATAATCTAAGATACTATAATATGATAGTGAGAGAGGTAATGCTATGCTCCATCTCCATTAATATATTTCTTTGTCTTTTTCATATCAGATCTGCTCAAAGGATAAGTATGTCAGGTCCTAGTATGTGCAACATTTAAAAATTAGTTTCCTTACCCTAAATGTAAGAATGTTCAGATTTCTGGAGAACATTCTGTTTGTGAACGATCGTCTCTTCTCCAGTATTATTTGTTTTACTGTATGCTTCTTTGACTCCAAAGCCTCTAGAAAGAAAGTCATGGAATGTTAGCTTTTTGTCACCAGTGATTCGTCATTGGCAGATGTGTGACAAGTTGTGCATAAAAGAGATGTCTTAGCTTTGATAATATGAGCTGAGCTGCTAGACACCACTGTTCCCTTGAAACTCTCACAAATGAACATAAAGAACGGTCACTAGAGAACTGCTGTTAGTCATACCACAACACTAGGAAGTCTTCCGTAACCTCTCAGAAGGATGGCTAGAGAAATGTAGCCTTAAATAGTGAGCCAATTGGATTTATCTCATGCCCTTAGAAGCTCAAGGCACATTGGGCACGATATTGCAAGGCATTTTCACGGTTTACAGAGCTGTAAACTCTGTTAATGCCCCTAAGCAGGATATTCAGTGGCACTAACACAATTAGTGCCGCTGAACATCCCCAAGTAATGTCGCTACAGGCCCTGATGCCAACCACTTAGCATCAGGGCATTCCGGGAGCAGTACCCGGGGCTAACCATGCAGAGGCAATATTCAGCTGCTGATTGGTTATCTTTCAGCGGCAAAAGTTAGGTGCAGCACTGTGCGGCTGTGCGGCAAACCCGGATATGTAATGCTGGTGGATGACATGGCCCCAGATTGAATATGGGGGTTAAAGTTCGGTGACGATGGATATGCTCCGTAAAGGTGCATTGCCGTCACAATTCAATATCGGGCCCGTTACATTTAGGTGCAGTAAGTATTTTTCCTGTCCCCAAGGGACCTATGACTTATGGTTTAATTTATTTACTATATCGCCTTTTCAGGTTAGACAAAGCAAATTACAAAACGATTTTAAACTAAATATAGAGAATTTGAAAAGAACTCCAATAGAAAGGACAGAGAGAGAGGAAAGATTCTACCTGAGGCAACGGAGAGTTAAGTGGCCTGTCCAGGATCACAAGAAGTGGCAGTGGAATTTGAACCTTGCTTCCCTGGTATATTAGGCTCCTCATCCTCCTGGAATTGGGTCAATATTTAGCCATGATGGTCAACATTTTTTAAAATGCTCGCCACCATGACTTCATTAAATCTGGCTATTCAGCACAGGTATCCAGATAGTAGCTACACTGAGTATCTCAATGTGGTGGTCAGTGCTAGAATTATCCACAAAGTTGCAATATTCTGCAATGCTATAGTGGTTATTTTAGAAGCTTTATTTGCAATTTGGACATCTGAAAATGGGCATGCAGATGGCCAAATCACAAAGATGCCTCCAGAGCTATTTTGCAAATGATGTCCAAGAACATCCCCAGTGCGGGGACATTCAAGTAGGTGTCACCACTCACCCTCCCAGAGGCATATAGCATGAGCAAGGCGAGTGGGCAATTGTGCTTCTTGTGCTGAAAACTACTTAATGGAGGTTTGGAAGGGCCTCCTGGGTAACGTAGTTCCACAGCATTGAAATGATTCCAAGTTGTACACGAGTGGTTCAGGTTAAATAAGGATTTATTTCCCCTCCCGGGGTTGGATATTGTTGACCATGAACAGAAGGTTATATTAACAAAGAAACCATGCTTTTGGTGTGAACAAAAATATGTAACTCAAATAAATGCTTATTCTCAGCTTTTAAGGCACAAAAGAATAAAACAGTGTTTCTCTCCAAAATGCCCCTTTTGGCTGTTTTCTTCTTTAGCAAAATTCAGCAATATTAACAAAGGGAATGCACATTGTCTGCTATCATATACGAGCAGTCCATATACACTTCAGACACTGGGGGTTGATAAGAATCCCACTGCATAGGATCACCTTCTCCTTCAATGTCTCTTAGAGAGGGTTCTTCTGTCTGCCGTGCAAACCTCTCTGCTTCAAACAAAGGGTTCCCTTCCCCCAACCTGCTAGAGGAGTCTGGGTGTTTGGATTCTTGTGCACACAGCTCCCGGTAACTGAAAGGATACACGCTTCCCTCTTCTGCTTGGCTATGGGAAGTTCTGTGTCTGCCTTTTAAACTGCTTTCCCCCAGGAATCTCCCTTGGCTACAAATTGGTAGGTAAAACTTTTCTCTCCTTTCTGATAAAAGCTTTGTATCAGGGAAATAAGCTTTACCTTCAGGATGACTGTAATGAGCACAGCATGGCTGTCTTCTCTGGTTCCCAGAATAAACGTCTTTGCTTTTAGAGTGGTAAAAATCCCCAGTGCTTTTGGTAGTTGAGCACTGCTCTCTGTGAGCTGGAATTGTATGTCTTTCACAGCTCTCTTCCTCTGAGAAGTTTCTCCGAGTGAGATTGGGATTCCCTTCCCTTTTCTCTTCTCCCAGCCACAAACCTTGGCTGCCCTCGGGATATCTATCCTTCTCTGCTCTCCTCGTTCCTTCAGTTTTCTCCACTCCTCCTGTGCTCCCTCCTGTGCTCTCTCTTGTGCTCTCCCTATCCTTAACTAAAGAGTTTTTATCTGTGTTTCTCTTTCCGTTGGACCTGGCCATACCTCCCACCAGCTGTTCCCTCTTCCCTGATGAAGCAGGAGCTAGCTCAGGGGATGGGCGTTCCCTAGCACACTGTGATGTTCTTTGTTTGGGGTTTCCATGCCAACCCTCCATGCTTGCTTCAGATCTGTTAATTCTGGTTTCACTTTGCAGTGAATCCTCTGTTTCCATCGGCTCTGAACCTTGTACTTCACGACATATCCCCTGCCTTAAAATATTACGTACTGCCGCACCTTCCGGACAGTACGTAATACCAGTGTGGGATCTGCTGTGTTGTTCCAGGTACACCATACTGGCGGTGGCAACTCTCTCTTTCCAGGGTTTTAAAAGGTTCAGGTGATACACCTGCCTGCGACCCTTTGCGTTTTCTATCCTATAGGAGACTGGTCCTACTTTCTCTACGACCGTACACGGTCCCCTCCAATGGGCTTCGAATTTTGGGCCTGGATTTGCCACCTGGATAATTACCTTATCCCCTATATTTAATGTCCGGGGTTGTTTGCCCCTCTGCTTGGCTAGGAGAAGTTCTGTGTCTGCCTTTTAAACTGCTTTCCCCCAGGAATCTCCCTTGGCTACAAATTGGTAGGTAAAACTTTTCTCTCCTTTCTGATAAAAGCTTTGTATCAGGGAAATAAGCGTTACCTTCAGGATGACTGTAATGAGCACAGCATGGCTGTCTTCTCTGGTTCCCAGAATAAACGTTTTTGCTTTTAGAGTGGTAAAAATCCCCAGTGCTTTTGGTAGTTGAGCACTGCTCTCTGTGAGCTGGAATTGTATGTCTTTCACAGCTCTCTTCCTCTGAGAAGTTTCTCCGAGTGAGATTGGGATTCCCTTCCCTTTTCTCTTCTCCCAGCCACAAACCTTGGCTGCCCTCGGGATATCTATCCTTCTCTGCTCTCCTCGTTCCTTCAGTTTTCTCCACTCCTCCTGTGCTCCCTCCTGTGCTCTCTCTTGTGCTCTCCCTATCCTTAACTAAAGAGTTTTTATCTGTGTTTCTCTTTCCGTTGGACCTGGCCACACCTCCCACCAGCTGTTCCCTCTTCCCTGATGAAGCAGGAGCTAGCTCAGGGGATGGGCGTTCCCTAGCACACTGTGACGTTCTTTGTTTGGGGTTTCCATGCCAACCCTCCGTGCTTGCTTCAGATCTGTTAATTCTGGTTTCACTTTGCAGTGAATCCTCTGTTTCCATCGGCTCTGAACCTTGTACTTCACGACATAGGTAAGGGGTGTGGTGGAGGTATGTCCAAGGCAGGGCGATGGACTTAGATGTCCTGCAGATGTCCATGCCTTGCATGTCTACGTTTCTGAAATCATACTCAAAGTTGGACATGCCTGCCTTTTTTTCTGACATCATTTGTAAAAGGTGCCTTGTATTTGCTGTCCTATCTATCTGCTGAGCTATTCATATATCAGTGCTGAACATCACCACTCTACAGCTCATTCTCTGGAAAGCCTTCGTACTATCTGGATAGTACTGAGGTGGACAGTGGGAATATTCATCAGCACTATCCCGAAAGTGCTGCTAAATATCCACTGCATCTGCACTTATCCACTTAGAAGGCGCTTCTAGATAATTGCCTTTGAATATTGGCCCAGATATTTTTTATCAACTCATGATCAAAAGACCCTTAAATTTCCTATTTTTATTGTATTTGTTTCAGAACAGGAACAATATAAACTATTTTCTGGAAGATAAAAAACAAATTGCAGCCTCTTTCTTAACAAATGCTAAGGGATGCACACAAGTATTTATATATGGTTTGATTCACTCATTATTAAGACCAGAAGGGAGGCCAAGGTGAATAATTATTCAGTTTAACTGGCAGCTAAAAATAGTTGAAACAGAGGTTGAATGTCCTTATTTGGAAGTTTGACCCCTAGTAGTAGTACAGCTAGACAGCTACTACTACTTAATCATTTGTATAGCACTACAAGGCACACACAGTGCTGTATAGAGACATTTAAGAGACAGTCCCTGCTAATAAGAGTTTATAGTCTAATCAAGACAGACAACACAAGCGGGAACTAGGATATATCTAGGGGAATGATAAGAAAACACAAGGCATTATTTTAAACCAGATACACCACATAGCAGGAACAACTGGGGATTGTTCCTAATCCCAGCTAGATTGGAGAGATCTGCCTGCGAGAGTCACAGGGTCTGAGGGGTAGAGGGAACATATAGACTATGTCAAGGATCCAAGGTGTAGGGGTAGGGGGTATAGATTGTGTCACAGGATCTGGCAGTAGAGGGGTGAAGGTAAAGATTGTGTCAGAGGATACAGGGGTTGAAGTAATATGGAGTGCTAACAGGGGGTCAGGAGGGTGGTTGATGGAGTTATGTTGTGGGGTTAAAATTTGCATCAGGTTGGGTTTGGGAGCAAGGTAGTGTCTTGTGGTATCGGTGGGAGGAGCGTATAAGTGCCAGAAACTACAGTGCAGATAGCAAAATTGGCATCTGACAGTGTAGCTACCAGCACTTACACATGGAAATTCCTGCAGGGACCACACTGTTTTTGTGCATGCTGTGACAGGGTGTACGTCCTATCACAGGAGAAACCCCTGGAGCAGAGCCTTATACTGTAAGTATGGAATAGCTATATCTGATTGCTGTAAAACTTTAATGGGAAAGCCATCAATGCCCAGTGCTTTGTTCTTTGATAAGGCTTTCAATGCTGCTTTGAATTCTTTTTTCATCACCAATGGTTTCTGATCATAAGGTACAGGTTGAAAAGGCTGTTGATCTACTTGATCTTTATGGTATAATGACTCTGTATATTCTTTCCACCTTTTTTGATCTTCTCAACATCATTCAACATAGATCCTTGAGCGTCTTATAACATTCCAGTTCAAGGCTGGTATTTTTTCTTTAATTCTCATAGTTTAGGAAAGCCAATCTTGTTCTTCTTCTAATAGTTTCTGATTCTATTTCCTTGCATACCTCATTGTAGTACTTCTCCTTGTCTTGTCTTGCTGCACATTGGAAATCTCTGTTGAGTTCTGCAATTGCCTCTCTCCTCTGGCTTTAGCTTCACTGCATATCTGGGCAATAGTACGGAAACTGTTCTCCTAGCCCTACTAAATGAGGTTCACGTTGCCCATGACCGCAGAGATATCATGCTTTTAGTGTCATAAGAACATAAGATATGCCATACTGGGTCAGACCAAGGTCCATCAAGCCCAGTATTCTGTCCCTGGACTTATCTTCAGCGTTTGACTTAATTGATCACCAGATTCTTCTTTCTCGCCTTTATGATGCTGGGTTGCGGGGCACAGTACTGCAATGGTTTCAGTCCTTTCTCACAACCCACTCTTTCACTGTCCACTCTAACAACCAGTCTTCCTCTCCTCTCCCTTTAGCATGTGGGGTGCCCCAGGGCTTGGTCCTTTCACCTTTGCTATTTAACATCTTCCTTGCTCCTCTACCACTTCTAATTCAACAGTATCTGGTCTCAGCCTATATTTACGCTGATGATATTGTCCTCCTCTTCCATACTTCTCCAGTTAACATAGATATCTCACAGTTCAATAATTGTCTTGCCCACATTGCCTCATGGCTTTCCTCTAATTACCTTCATCTGAACCCTGCTAAGTCCACAGCCATGTGAGTATCCCTGAGTACTCCATGTCCAACGATTGCTCCTCAAATCAATTCTACTCCTATCCCTCTCACCTCTTCCTTCCACTATTTAGACATAATTTTGGCTTCCTCTCTTTCCTTCCACAACCATGTGTCTACCCTTATTTGCCGTTCTTTCTTTGCTCTGTGACAAATCAGAGCAGTTTGTTCTCTTCTCCCTCCCTGTTCACTCACCACTCTAGTACTGGCCTTGGTCATGGGTCATTTAGATTATTGCAATGTCGTCTTTGCTAACCTACCTTCTTACCAGCTCCAACGTTTACAGCTAATACAAAATGCAGCAGCCCATCTTATTACACATGCTTGGCGATTCAATCACATTATTCCTCTTCTCCATCATCTTCATTGGTTGCCGCTCCACTACAGGTTCCAATACAAATTTTTTTTTTTCTTTATAAATTTTATTTAAATTTTATCACAAAACAAACAATAAACAAACCATCATATCACACAACAAACAACTAAGAAAAACAAACACACTCCCTCTCACCCTACCACCAACCCTCCACCAACCCCCCCCCCCCCCCAGGTCCTATCAAATTAACACCACACCGCTGTACAAGATATAAGCACAGATCAAGCAATTGTCTACTAAACCGACCACCCATCCCTTTGGGCACCTTTAGAATTTGGCCGCCTCCCCAAATTCCAGGAGCGCTCTCCACTTACGCAGTCTATAAGGGGACTGTGACTCTCCCTTCCGGGGCATTAGTTCAAATTTAGTGTAAGTACAAACTAGGCCCCACCAGGTTTGCCAGTGGAGGGAAGAAATTTCCTTCCAATTCTTCATCCGATGACATAGGGCAATATCTAACAAAAAATCTAGAAGAAACGCATCTTTACCACACCTTAGTGAGATGCCTGAGAGTGAGCAAAAGACTACAATTTCCCAGGTGAGGGGAACACTAAGGCCAAGAACATTTTGCACGGAGTCCCAATCCTGCGACCAATAAGTTTGGAGCTTAAGACAGTCAAAGACAACATGTCTAAAAGTACCAAGTTCTTTTTGACACACCCAACATTTATTACTGGCCCTCTTGTCCCATCTACTAAGGCGCATCGGGGTTATATAAGCCCTGTGGGCGAAGAAAAATAGCGTTTGAGTGACAGAGGCAGACTTAGTAACTCGTACCAGGGTAGACCAGAATTTCTCCCAACCCATTTGTGACAAGCCGACACCAGTAACTCTCTCCCAAGCACCCCCAAGATTGCCCAGGACTCCAGGACCGACATGCTTCAACATTTTATACAAGAGGGAAACCTTCCCCGTGGTGCCCTGCACTTGCTCAATTGTGGATTCCAACTTCCCCTCAATCTTCAGTTTGCCGGACATCTCCAAGAACCCCCACGAGACAATGCTTCAGCTGGGCCCATTGGAAATAAGCCGACCCCGGAAGATGAAATTCCCTCTGTAACTCCCCAAAACTTTTCCATGCACCCTTGTCAATCAACTGCCCAACAATCCATATGCCCCTGCTATACCAGAGCTTCCATGCAATAGACTTACGTTGCACCTTAAAAAGCGGATTACACCACAAGGAGAGCCTCTGCGATAACACCTCTTCTGAACTGCTGGCCTGTAATAAGTTCTGAAAAGCCCTTTGCGGGTCCAAAACCATCTGGGGCCTTAAAGATGTATCACTGAATACCATATCCTGCAGTTGATGTAGGGGGAAAGGGGCCGCAATTTTCTCCTCAAGGCTTAACCAAACCGGACTTTGCTCATTCAGCTGCTCCGACCATCTGGCCCCTTGCTTCATCAAAAAAGCACTATGGTAAAGCCGAAAATCTGGAAAATTCACCCCCCCATTTTCTTTGTTAGCTCTAAGCTTCTTAAGTGTGATTCTAGGAGGCTTATCATTCCACAGAAAAGAAACTAAGAGCCTCTCCATCTGTTTATATGTCTGCGCCAGAAGATAAATTGGCAACATTTCCAGAATGTAATTTATTTTAGGAACTATCGCCATTTTAATTGTCTCCAATCGCCCCCACCACGTTAATCGCAAGGGAGACCACTTTGTGGTCATTGACTGTATAATAGATACTACCGACTGGGAATTAAAATGAACTGTTTCCTCCAGAGGATAACAGTAGTGGACACCCAGATACTTCACCGGCTTTGCCTCCCAAGCGAAGGGAAACTCCGACATCATACCCTTAAAAGCACGAGAGTTAAGAGCAAAAGCTACCGACTTAGACCAATTGATCTTGTACCCTGAAAGGACCGAGTACCTTTCAATCTGGTCTAAAATATGGGGAAATCGAAGCCGGGGTGGTAAACAAGAGAAGATCATCAGCATAAGCCGATAATTTGATCTCTTTGCCCAGCGCCTTAAAACCTTGTATCCGAGAGTTTTGTCATATCAACAAAGCTAAAGGCTCCAAAGCCAAATTAAACAGCATTGGGACAGTGGACATCCCTGCCGCGACCCACGACCCAGGAGAGGTTCACGGGATTGTGTGTTGTTAACACAGATACTCGCTAAAGGCCGGGCATACAGTACTCTAACAAAGTTGACAAACCCTACACCAAAGCCAAACCACTCGAGAGCATAAAACAAGAAAGCCCATTCCAGCTGATCAAACGCCTTTTCGGCATCCAATGACAATCCAACCAGCGGGTCCTCCAATACCTCCGCCCCAGCCAAAACATGGCAAAAGAGCCTAGCATTATCCGCTGTCGACCTACCTTTGACAAACCCGCACTGATCAGGGTGGACCAGAGACGGAAGTACCTTGGCAAGACGTCGCGCCAATACGGTCGCATATATCTTATAATCCACATTAAGCAGAGAGATTGGCCGGTAATTACTCATCAATTGTGGATCTCTCCCTGCCTTCTCAATCACCACCACATTTGCTGCGGCAAAAGAACCCACCTGTGGGCTTTCTTCCAACAGGGCAAGAAAATATTGCTGCAAAAATGGTACCAATTCCTTAGCAAAAGTCTTAAAAAATTCTGAGGACAATCCGTCCGGCCCGGCGGCTTTCCCAGCCGCCAGGGAGTCAATTGCACACTGTATCTCCTCTGAAGAAATCGGTTCATCACGACTAGCTGCCAACACCGGCTCTACCACTGGCCTATGAATCTCAGCTACCAACTGTGTGAAAGCATCCAGTGGACATTCCGTCTCAGAGGCATACAATTGTGCATAAAAGACTCTAAAAGACTCAGCAATTTCAGAGTCTCCAATCACCAGCGCCGAGCTTCCCTGCTCTCTAATAGCTGCAATCCTGCTAGCTTCCTTACGGGCTCTCAACGCATTGGCAAGAAGTCTGCCAGCCTAATCCCTTCCCTGTAGTAGATGCCCTCCTGGCCTTTAACACACTGCGAGGCCTCAGACGTTAAAAGTTGATTATATCTCAAACGCAGCTTTTGCAGTCGTAAAAGAATACAAGGCTCTAACCTTTTAGTCAATACTCGCTCCCCGGCTCTGATTTGCATCTCCAAAGCTCTCAGCTGTTCCCCACGCCTTCTCGCCAGTCCAATGCTAAAACTGGTGATGACGGCTCTAAGGAAGGCTTTCAAACCCTCCCATCTAGCCCATCCTGTAGACAAATTCGGGGTGTTAAAGAGAAAATATTCTTGAATGGCCTCCCGAATCTTTAAACAAAACTCTTCATTCTCCATCAATGCTCTATCAAGGGACCACTTATTATTTGGGGAGTTCAACGCATCATCCTGCACCACTACCGAGACAGCAGCATGGTCCGAGAGGTGCATCGCATGAATCTCTGCCGCGAGCAAGTTTGGGACCAAAGACTTGGATATGAGAATATAATCAATTTGCGACAGAGATTTATGAGGGGGAGAAAAAAAGGTAAAGTCCAAATCCCCAGGGTGCAGCATTCGCCATGCATCCACTAACCCCATCTCCCCCATCATGGACGTAAGGACCCTCTGCGCTTTTGTCGGTCCCAGAGTCTTAGGGGGCTTCCTGTCCACAAGGGCATCCACAACCAGGTTCCAATCACCTCCCAACACTTTCAGGGAAGAGGGCGCTGTCTGCATCTCCTCCGCTAATGAGCGAAAGAAACCCGGACAGTCCCTATTAGGAACATTCATTAAAACTAACTCTAGGGCCCCCACCGTAACACAAGCCTTGACCTTCCTGGTCCACACTAACTTGATGTACAGTAATGTTGAGAGACTTACGGGCCAATATGGCTACTCCATTATGCTTGCCCCTGGCCGCAGAAAAGGCTAACAGCCTGAAAGGTTTTATATTTAATTTTAGTGATTCCTTCTCACAAAGGTGAGTCTCCTGCAGCATCAAAATGTCACCTTTTTCTTGCTTACCATAGAGGATAATTTTCCTTCGCTTTATAGGACTATTTATGCCCTTTACATTTAAGGACAGCAATTTAATAGGCGCCATATCTCGTTCGGCAGCTCAAGGCCCTAAGTCTCTCAACCAAGTTGCTATTATACTTATGCACACCTAGCTTCATAATAGACCGTGCCCCACAACACTTCACCAAATTTAATCGTACAATTGCCTGTACCTCACAATTAACTAAAACTAGTTCCCAGCAAATACCCATCATAAAACAATTCTTAAAGGACCCTGGGGTGGAGAGGCGACCTAAATACCCACCAGGTACACCCAGACCAAGCAGAACAAGTACAGAGGGGCTTCAAAACAACAAAATTCCTAAGCAATTGTGCAATCAGCCTGAATATTGAAAACAGCCTACACAGTTTCCCACATAACAGTGAACGCCAAAGATCCAGTATACAGAGGCCCTACTGTGGACCATCTGCCTCTTCATACCAGCCCGAGACAACAGCCCAAGGACTAAACTAAGAGTCTCACACTGTTGTATTCAGCGCATCAGTTCCTTCTCCTTCTCATCAAGAAATGCAAATAGAGTCTCAGGGTCTTCAAAAGTCCTTGTGCTGTTATGTAGCGTAACTCTCATTCTGGCAGGGTGAAGGAGACCGAATCTCGCCTGCAACCTCTGCAGTCTAGGCCGCATTTCTAGGAACCTCTTCCGCTTATCCACAGTGCTCTTCGCGAAATCAGGAAAAAACATCAGCCTGTGCCCCTCAAATTCAACAGGAGATCTAGCACGCAGGGGCGGCCCAAGGGGGGTGCGGGGCCATGTGCGGAGACTCGGTGCGGGGCCTCATTTGCATAAGGGGCCTCATTTGCATAAATATTTGCATAATGTTACCATACACTAACTTTTAGTAAACATGCCTCTTAATGAGTGTATGGATAAAGAAAGACTAAAAGACTTCTACATTACTATAATCCAGTGCCAACTGCCAGACACATTAGGAACTACTACAAACACTGCCCATTTAGAACCCATAGCAAACCCTCCGTATCCTGACAGCACTACCAGGATTCACAAAGCACCATACCCTAACTATCAAAAGGAAACGCTGCAAATATTAAACCAATACATTTCAGAGAACAACAATACATGACCTACTGGGGAAAGAGAACAAGTGGCAATGTCAAATAGGAATTACATAAACAGAATACCTCAGCTCAGTTACACATGCAGAACATAGACCGTCACCAAACAAGGAATCACAATTTAGAAACAGGAAGACAATAATTAAACTGGGAATCCCAAAAGCCAAACTTGGAATGTACAACACTGTAGAAATAAAACTATACATTAATTTGCTCTTGTACTAAACAAAGCGCAGACGTTAATGATGCACATTTCCCAGAGCTGACATATTCCAATTAATAAATTCAAAATAAAGAGATATTTTTCTACCTTTTGTGCATTTTTTTTCAGCTGCAATTGCTCCAGCCACTTTCTTCTGGTTTCTTCGTGTCTTCCGCTAACTCTTCATCGTCTGCTGTCCATTTGTTTTTTCTTCTCTCTTCTAGTTTTTTTCCATTCTCTCTCTACTTCTGCTTTAACATACTAATCCTTCTCCTTTTGCTTTTTCCTTATTCCTATTTCATCCACTCAAATTTTACCCCTCCATCCTCAATCCCCACTTACTCTCCCAATATCCGGACAATTGTAGATTTGTCTTCCCTCCCACACAAAATATTTTTCCCTCTCCATTTCACTCTCCCAGTTCCATCCCATTCTAATCCTCCCCCAACATCAGCTCCCTTCTAGTCCCCGCATCAGCCCATTTCCAGTCCTAGCCCCCCATAAGCCCATTTCCAGTCCTATCCTAGCCCGACCATCGGCCTATTTCCAGTCCTAGCTCCCCCATCTATTTGCAGTCCCATCCGAGTCCCTCCATCAGCTCATTTCCAATCCCAGCCCCCCATGAGCCCATTTCTAGTCCTTTCCTAGCCCCACCATCAGCCCATGTCAAATCCTAGCTCCCCTCCACTCAGCCCATTTCCAATCCAAGCCCCCCATGAGCCTACTTCCAGTTCTAGCCCCTTCATGAGTCCATTTCAATCCAAACCCCCACCACAGCCCATTTCCAATCTTAGCACCCCCCCAACAGCCAATTTCCAGTCCTATTCTAGCCCTTCCATCAGCCATTTCCAGTCCTAGCTCCCTCCCCCTCACAACCCATTTCCATTCCAAGCCCCCATCCCCATCAGCTATTTGCAGTTCAAGTCCTCCTTCCACTCAGCCCATTTCCAGTCCTAGCCTCCTCATAGTCCATTACTAGTCCTAACCCCCCATCAGCCCATTACGTCCTAACCCCCCATCACCCTATTTCCAGTCCTAGCCCCCCATCAGCCTATTTCCAGTCTTAGCCCCCCCCATAGCCAATTACCAGTCATACCCCCCCATCAGCCCTTTTCCAGTCTTAGCCCCCCCCATAACCCATTACCAGTCCTAAACCTCCCCATCAGCCCATTTCCAGTCTTAGCCCCCCCATAGCCCATTACCAGTCCTAACCCCCCACCACCACCACCACCAGCCCACTTCCAGCCTTAGCACCCCCCATGGCCCATTACTAGTCCTAACCCTCCCCCATCAGCCCACTTCCAGTCTTAGCCTCCCCCCCATAGCCCATTACCAGTCCTAAACCCCCTTCCCCCCTATCAACCCAAATAGCCCATAGCCCATTACCAGTCCTAACCCCCCCCATCAGCCCATTTCCAGTCTTAGCCCCCCCCCCATGGCCAATTACCAGTCCTAACCCCCCATCATCCCATTTCCAGTCTTAGCCCCCTCCCCATAGCCCATTACCAGTCCTAACCCCCCCCAATCAACCCACTTCCAGTCTTAGCCCCCCCCATGGCCCATTACCAGTCCTAACCCCACCCCCCCATCAGCCCACTTTCAGTATTAGGCTCCCCCCATCGCCCATTACCAGTCCTAAACCCCCTTCCCCCCTATCATCCCAAATTTAAAAAAAAAAAAAAAAAACGGCTGCTTCTGCTGCGGCAGCATCAAGAGTTCTGCCGCGGGCCCCCCCCCTGCCCGGCAGAGCCTCCCTGCATCATCAGTTAGCTTTGAATCCCAAAATACGGGCTTCTTTCCGAGCCGCAAGATTTTCCCTTTCTCGTGGCTCTGTTAATCCCGCCGAGGGTGATGGGAAATCCCATCAGCCCCGGTGGGATTAACAGAGCCACGAGAAAGGAAACTCTCGCGGCTCTGAAAGAAGCCCACGTTTTGGGACTTGAAGGTAGCTGATGATGCAGGAAGGTTCTGCCGGGCAGGGGGGGCCCCACGGCAGAACTTTTGATGCTGCCGCGGCAGAACTCTTGATGCTGCCGCGGCAGAAGCAGCCGGTTTGTTGTTGTTTTTTAAAATTTGGGATGATGAAGAATGTTTTTTGCGCGGGGCCCCCTGAAACGCGGGGCCCTGTACAAAAAACATTCTTGCTCAATGGACGGGCCGGCCCTGCTAGCACGAGCCGCTTCCATGATTCTAAGAACCTGTTGATGTCTCAACACTTTAAGGATTATCGGCCGAGGTTGCTTAGTACCCACCAGGGGCTGCAAGGTCACCCGATGCGCTCTCTCCATCTCAAAAGGCATGTCAAAGGCAAGCTGCAACGTAGTAGGAATCATTTTGTGCAGAAAGGCAAAGATATCCTTCCCTTCAGCCCCTTCAGGGATGCCCACAATCCTAATGTTATTCTGGCGGGATCTGTTGTTGTTATCCTCCAACTCCCTCTGTAGCTGTTTGATTTGCTTAGCTTGCTTATCTACAGCCTTTATTCTTTCCTCCTGCGCCATGACACGCTGCTCTGTCTGTTCCTGGTGAAGGCTAAGGCTCTCCATGCCACTCTTAAGCCTGCTCATGTCCTCCCGCACAGTAGCGAGTGATTCGCTATTTGCCGATACGATTTCTTTAATCGCACGTACCTCCACTAGCAGCTCTTGGAGAGCATCGGGATACTCCCGTGTCGGCGCCATTTTGTGTGGGGATGGAGGCTCCGTCTTAGTTCTCTTGACACTCGCACCCTGACTCGCGGTAAAGTCCAACCGCGCAGGTTTGGGTCCCGACATCCCTCCGAGTCACCGGGGCTTAACAGTCTTTGACTTCCTCCGCAAATAATCAGCACAATTGCAGGATTCTCTGCTAGGCCCCTCCGGAGCGACGCTCTACACAGCCACTCTGCTTCGTTCCAGGCTCCGCCCCCCAATACAAATTTTTAATTCTGACACATCGGGTCATCCATACAGCAAATCCACTCTATTTGGCTAATCTCATTTCCCTTCATACTCTTTATCGTCAACTTTGTTCATTGCATGCTAACCGACTGTCCTTACCTTCCCCCTCCCAGGCTCACTTAGAACAGACTCGTCACGCTGCCTTTTTCTTTCTCAGCCCCACACTCTGGAACGCCCTACCTTCTTCCCTTCATCTGGAGCTCTCATACCCACAGTTCAAAAAGTTCTTAAAAACTCACTTGTTTCAGCAGGCCTTTAACCTCCCCTGTGACACCCCTTGTGATATCCCTACCTAAGTATTGTTCTCTTTTGCTTACTCTGCTGATATACTACTGCTTCTACTTCTTTCCTATATTATTGTGGCATTCTTTTCATTTTTCTATAGCATAGACATATTTATTGTAAACCGCTCTAATGTCTTGACAAGGGCGGTATATAAAGTGTAGAAGTAAAGATAAAGATAACGTTTCTTCAGTCATCCATTTTGGCCATTTTTGCTTTTCACCTTTTATAGAGACTTTTACTTTCTTCCAAACCAACTTTCTTGATGCCATCCCATAACTCTTCTGGAGCTCTGTCATTTTTATCTAAAGCAGCAAATTCCATTGTACATCCCGAAGATCATATTTTGCTACATTCATGAGTGGCTTGCTCTTTTTCAACTTTAGCTTAAGTTTACATACTAGTAGTTGGTGATCCACTTGATCTTTGTGGTATAATGACTTGGTATATTATTTCTACCTTTTTTTAAACTTCTCAACATTATTCAAACATGGATCACTGAGCATCTTTTAGAATTCGATTTCAAGGCTGGAATTTTCTCTTTAACTTTCTTAGCTTTAGTAAAGTCAATTTTGTTATTCCTCTAATGTATTTTTATTCTATTTCCTTGCATGCATCATTGCAATACTTTTCTTTATTTCATCTTGCTGCACATTGGAAATCTGCTAAGTTTCATGACTACCTACCTTTCTCCACTAGCTTTAACTTCTCTGTGTTTCAGAGCAATTTTAAGAGTTTCTCACCTTTTTCTAAGACATTTCATTTCATCATTCACAAGTTTATTGATGTCACCCCATGGTTCTTGTTGTACTCTGTCATTGCTATCCTAAATGGCAATCTATTTCACAGGCAGTCTTTAAATTCCAGTGATATGCATGGTGGCCCTAAAAAAGTGAGAACATCTTGTAAATTAAAAGCTTAAATAGTTTACTTATTTAACTTTTTTAGCTATATGATGTCTTTTTTTTGACAATTTTGGGTCGCCATCTTTTTTTTTAAATTTGTCAATCGTTTACATCTGTCTTTTTGAATTTTTAAATAACATATATGCTACGAGATATTCTCACTTTTTTGGGCCACCCTGTATATTCAAGATCATATTTTGCTACATTCATGAGTGACTTGGTTTTTTTAAGCTTTAGTTTGCAATTAGTAGCCAATGATCTGTACAACAGTCAGCTCCACATTTTGTCTCTGTTAATGTTATTTAACCTTTCCATCATTTACTTCTACAGATGTAGTCAATTTGATTTTTGTACAATCCATTGAGTGAAGTTCATGTGTACAGTCACTGCTTGTGTTGCTGGAAGAAGATGTTTGAGAAGAATAGATCATTGGTCTTGGAGAACTCTATTCGGCTTTCTCCAATTTCATTTCTGTTGCCTAGCCCATACTTTCCAAACACTTTGAGGCTGATTCTGAAAACATGCTTGTCCGGGCAGCGGGCACAGCTGGGCAACCAGCATGACGGCCTCGGGTAGTTACTCCTATACCCCTCCCCCCCCCCCCAGACATATCACATGGACTCTGGTAGCTTTCAACTGAACAGCATTTGTTTATTTGACAATATTGGAAATAACAGTAAAAAACTGTTGGCCACAGCACAATCTGCATATTCATACAACATTAAAGTACAATTTCTTCTTTGCACACATAATAATAGCCAATACATTCCATTTCCTTCTTGAGCTATCCTTTTGCCTAGATTACCCCTCCCCCCCCCCAAGAGGCACAGCCCATCCTATCCAATGACGCCCAGCAGAGATGGTTGGAAAATGCCGTCAAAGCCTTTTCCCCACTGCCTGCAGTCCTGAGTACCATATAATAGGTAAGGGGTGCCTGCTGTTAAAGCAGGCCTTAATACTCCCTTCCTATTCGCAGCAGTGTCCCGATCTGCCTCTGCCCGCGGCCCGTCAAAAGGTCGGCAGCAGGGCTCCGTTAATGTCAATACTATGTCCATATTTGTCCCTCCCTCCCCCCACCATGAAAGCGTAAGGAGGCCCTCTACACACTGTTCCTGCTTCAACTCTGTGGACCATTTGGGGAAGGTCAACTTCCTATACGACCACTCACCCCCCCATGTCTGGGCTGTGCACTCTCTCCTATGGGGCCCTAGCTCTCCTGCCAACCCCCCACAGCAGTGACTCCTCGCTTGTCGTGCAGGGCCCCACCCTGCTCCACAGCTGTGGACAACACCTGCTTCTGCCATAGTCTTTTAACCATGTCCTGTATGGCACACAGAAACACATCCATCCCAATTTTGGATAGATGTATCCCATTGGCGCGATAGAGACCAGGACAGTGTTTGTCTATGAGGTCATGCATGATGCTGTACCAACCGATTGCCTCCATGAAACGGGCTATCCACCTGTTCACCTTCCACCGCATTCTTTCGACTGCCTGGTGGGACCATTTTCCCCTCCACACCCGTCGCGGTATGATGTGTGACCATACTAGCCATGTCCCTGGGAATTCATCCGCCAATGTCAGCATGTCTCTCTGCATTTTTTCTGTGAGCTCCACACTGCGTGTACAGGCCAGATCATTGCCTCCCAGATGGATCACTATTGTCCATGACTTTCCCTGTGCTCTCTTCTTTTGCAGGAGCAATGGCAGCAGCTGGTCCCACATCATACCACGCTGGTCCATCCACACGACCGACACTCCTGCGCTTGACAAACCCAGATTGAGCCCTTGTTGTCTGATCTTTGTCCTCCTTTGCACCCAGTGAACAAAGGAATGGCCGCATATCCACGCTTCCTGAGGTCCCAAGGGGGGACTTGCACCTATGTCATATTATTGACAAAAGATTACTATTATTGACAAAAGATTACATTGTTATCCTTGCATCATTGCAACGTTATACATGCATCAGCCCCATCAGATCTGCTCTTACATTTAACAATCTCTAACTCCTTCACCTTCATTTACAGTAACCAAAACACACACACACACACCTCCCCCCCCCCTTGCTTCCGCTGTTGTCCCCTTTTTTTTTTTAAACCGGTCAGGCCCCATAACAGGTACAGCTAATACACTGGCGTCAAACCGGGCATACATAAAGCCTATACCTCTCTGAGTGCCATCTACCAATGTTCATAATCTGTTACCTTGTCATCCCTATGCTGGCCGCTGTTGAAGCGGCCCCAATGCGGAAGGAGTGAGTGCCTTAAAAGCATGCCTCCAAGCCCGCTTCTTCCAGGCCTAGCTTAAGCACGCTGGCAAATTGGAAATGTGATAGGGGGCACTGTTCACATGCACTAACCATTGTTCGCCTCCTGCTGGGCAGAGTTGTTCATATTCCGTGAAAGTTCTCGCTGGACAGGATGGGTCACCTGGTAGCGGGGCTAACACCACCCAGGCACCTTTTCTTTCAGTATCCGTCTTAGACTTGCGCACGTATAACACTAATGCCCCGTCCTGCATGCTAACATCCATCTTCCTAATGCCCCCATCGGCTGGCTTGCGACTTGAAGAGGCTACCAACTCACCTATCCTGAATGCCCCAAAGAACGCCCAGGAAAAGGCACATCTGAACAGCCAAGTCTCGAATACATCAAAACATATCTGGCCTGTGGCCATTATAAGTTTCTTTAATATTTGGTGTGTGATTGGGCATCGCTGGTCTTCCCTGAGGCCTTGCTCCAATGACCAGCCCTTCATTACCCTCGTGAAAACAAAGTCTGTTCTTGGGCTCTTCTTCCCCATTGCTCTAGCAAAGAAGGTGACTGCCGCTAGGTGCATCTGCATTGTCGATTTCCTAACTCTACTGCCTTTAAAATGTAGGATCCACTGCAGAATTGAGTCCATCGTGAGATTGTCTGTGTCCTCAATTCCACTATCTCTGCAGAAACCTTGAAACTTTTCCCACGCAGCCAGGTATTTCCGCCTCGTCCGCTTGGCTAGTAAACTCAGCAAGAGCTCCCAAATCTCAGTAGACCAAACTCCCATACCTGCTCTGGAATGGCCGTCTTGACTGTATTGGCCTCGGGGGAGAGTGCCTGAAAAAGCGGGATCTTCCAACGAGAAAGAGCATTGGCAAGGTTATTATGCTGGCCTGGATATGCTCCGCCTTAATAGTCACATTATGTGTAAGGCATAACATCACTATCTTTCTCAAGAATGCCACCACCCCCGGCGTTTTGGCATGCATTCCATTCACTGCATGTACCACTGCCAAGTTATCCGTGTGGAAGGTGATTGCATTGTTGATGAGCTGCGGGGCCCATATGCACAAGGATACCATAATGGGAAAGAGCTCCAGGAACGTGATGTCCTTTGTAGCTCCCCCGGAGTGCCACTCGCAGGGCCATTGCTCAGAACACCATGCCCCCCTGAAATAAATCCCGAAACTGGTTGCCCCCACGGCATCTGTGAATAGTTCCAGGTCCTTGTTCAAGATTGGATGCTTTTGCCAGAACGCAAGCCCGTTGAATGATTGCAGGAATTGTTCCCACATATGGAGCTCTTCACATATGTCTCTACTGACTCTGATTCTATGGTGTTTCTTTTTGACCCCTTTTTTTGCCAGCATCATGCGACGGCAGAAGACTCACCCCATCGGCATGACCCTACAGGCAAAACCCAGCATAACCCAGCAATGACTGGAATTGTTCCAATGTGGCTTTTCGTTGACCGTGCATGCTCTGCATGGCACTCTTCAGTTTCTTTACTTTTTTGTCTGGCAATCGTGACAATTGTGCTATCACATCAAGTTCAATGCCCAGGAATGTGATCGCCCTCGCAGACCCACAGGTCTTCTCCTTCTCTAGAGGTATACCAAATCGCTAAGCGACCTGCTCGAAGATGTCCCATTGCCCGATCGACCAGTGGGGGAAGAGGGCGGGCCGCAGCACGTTCCCCCTTCTATAGTTGACTGCGGCCTGCCCCCCCACCCCCGCTAAGGTTAACCCTTGGCCTGCTGCTGCCTTGCCTGTGCCCGGCCATGGTGATTCGCTGCTGGGTACTGTCCAGATGGAAATGTTCAGGAATAGAACACGAGTACACACATGTGGGGATAGACACACCCACGTGCACAGAATTGACTGCATAGATGTGCTAGGCATGGAACACAGACAGTGCAACATTGTATGAAGACTGAGATACCCCGACAATGGCTTTGTGCATCCCCGTGCTCACCATATTCTGAAAAGATGTGCATATGCGATCCTGCCTATCTCCATGATATACCCGTGAATGTCCATGCGCCCCTTTAAAACATGCAGCTATGAAGCTGCTGTGGGCATGGACAGTGCTGTAATGAGATTTAATGGCAATCCATATAGCAGACTATCTGATAATACCTAATTGTGCTATTGTAAGGAAATAACTTAATACCATTCCAAAAAAAGGGAATATATACATAGAAAGCATGTCAAGTACAATGAGAGGGATGAGAGACTGGCCACCAAGCTGGGTACGCCATGGACATAGGCTTACCAATGAATAGGAACCTAATTGTTAGCTTTCCTGATGGTGTTCAACTTGTAACCTACAATGGGCAGAGAAAATATTAAATTTGATCCTCAGTATTTACAAACAAACTCTTACCCTATCAATACAAACGGAAACGCTAGTAAGGCAAGTCTCAAATACATTTCAGTTAACCTGCCTTTCTAGCATTTCAGTATTAGGTATTATCAAATAGTCTCCTATATGGATTATTATGCAATAGTATTGTTCACTGCATGCTTACTATTCTTGGCGTTTGTCTGTTTGTCTTTTTAGATGTATTTATATGTTTTTAGATGAATTTATATGTTTTTTAGATATGATTATATGTTTATTTACATGATTGTGACATACACATTCATTTATTATTTATATGACTCATTAATACATTTTTAAAGTTGCTTCTCAATTACCAATTAATTCACCTTTTAATAACATGTAGTCTTTTAATAGCATTATGGTTTTATGGTTCTCTGCTTTTAAATAATCTCTACATATTTCACATTTTTATGTTTATTAATATTCGGTTAGGATACCAGGGCATGGGTGCAAGCCTAGCTATTGAAAAAAAAAAAGTGAAGAAACTTCTTTTTTTTTTTGTATCGCACTTTGGTCTGTATGTTTTCTTCTTACAGGATTCCAAGATGACTCTCGAGGCTCAGGACGTATTAAAATGGATGGCACATCAATTCGAGCGACAGACAGACTTGTCATTACAGGCGCAGGAGAGAAGTGCTGCGCAGATGCAAGCTCAACAGAAACCACTTCTTGAGATGTTGGAAGCATGGCTGGCGGAGCAGAAAAAGCAGACCGGACCAGCAGCAGCACCTCCCGGTTCCAGTACACCAGCTTCTTCAGTTATGCTTGGTTTGCAAGCTGGTAGGACTTTCAATTTTGGACAGCTCACAGATAGGGACGACATTGATGATTTCCTTGAAGGTTTTGAACGGGTGGCTCACCTCAGTGGCTGGCCTAAAGAGCATTGGGCCGTGCGCCTTGCGGCATCCCTTACTGGAAAGGCTTTAGCCGCATACCGTGCCATGCCACCTGTGCTCGCCAGTAACTATGACAAGCTTAAAAAGGTGGTTAGAGAGAGGCTGGGGCTAACACCTCTAGTTTATCATCGCCTACTAAGGGCTGTATGATTAAAACAAGGTGAGACTCCTAAGGCCCTAGAAAGTGACGAGGAATCCCTAGAAGAACCTGTAGAAGATCTTCCCTCGCATGAGGACTTGATAGCTTCCCCAGCAGATAAGAGCAAAAAGGGAAAAGGAGAGAAGGGTAGAGAGAGGCGGTCTCGCTCCCGGCATAGGACAGAAGCGCAGGCTGGACAAGGCTTGTCATGGGTACCGGCAGAACTAGTTGACAAATTCCACACATTTCCCAAGGAGCAACAGGCCGATCCTGCTCTGACCCAGGCATTTAAGTATGCCCAGAGCGGAAGAGACATTCTACCTAGATTCCTTTTAGACACAGGGATACTCTACAGGGAAAGCCGAGATCCCCATACAGGAACTGAACGTAAGCAATTAGTAGTGCCCGCAACATTTAAAACTTTAGTTCTAAGGCTGGCACATGACCACCCAGTTGGGGGTCATAAGGGTATACAAGGTACCCTAGACCAAATTTTGACCCGTTTTTATTGGCCAGGGGTTTTCAAAGAAACGGCCAAATTTTGTGAAGCTTGTCCGGCATGCCAACGTGTTTCTGCGGCTCATCCGAGGGAGGTGCCTAAGGTACCCTCACCGGTGATTTCGGAGCCCATCCATAGAATAGCGATGGACATTGTAGGACCGCTAACAAAGACACCCCGTGGGTTCCAATATATACTTGTAGTAGTAGACCATGCAACAAGATTTCCCTGGGCTATACCCCTCCATACCATATCAGCGAAAGCTGTGGCGAGAGAGCTGATAAAGTTGTTCTGCGAAATAGGATTCCCACGTGAAGTGCTTACAGATAGAGGGAGCAACTTTTTGTTGAGATATCTAGCCCAGGTGTGGGACGCGTTCGGGATTCGACATATTAAGACCTCTGCTTACCATCCCCAAACGAATGGACTGGTAGAGAGGCAAAATCAAACTCTAAAGAGAATGCTACGACGTAGTTTAGAAGGCAATATGGCTAATAAGTGCTCCCATTTGTCCTTTATGCCTGCAGGGAGAGAAAACAAGCATCCCTAGGGACAGCGCCATATGAATTAATGTATGGCCGATCCCCTCGCGGCATTCTAGATATTCTACAGGAACAATGGGTAGAACCCAATCTAAAAGAAGTGGGAGTGCCCGAATTGTTAAGAGACCTGAAGGGCAGATTACACCGCGCCTCCCAGGTCGCGGAAGGGAATTTAAAGAATAGCCAAACAAAGCAGAAAACCTACTACGATTGGGGCACGAGGCAGCGCCAGTTGGCAATGGGGGAGAAGGTCATTGTCATGGTGGCCGGTCCCGCTCCAAAATTCGAGAGCCATTGGAAGGGACTTATAAGGTAGTGAAGCCCGTAGGGCCAGTGTCCTATCTGGTTGAGAATAGAAGAGGCTGCCGGCAAGTTTATCACATAAATGTTTTGAAGCCCTGGCATGACAGAGTAGCTTTGGCCCATCTAGCCACGATAGATCCTGGAGCGGAGAATTTAGAAAGGACACACAAAACCCCAGAGACCTTGAGTGGTATCACGAGCTGTGCTAATGACATTATGCCAGCCCATGATATCTTAAGGGGGGGGATGTGTATTGATGAAAGCTCCCAGGAAGACATGGAAATGGAAGAAAATCCTAGTTTCCCCTTTGAAATGAATGACAGTTCACTTGTGCATAAGACTTGCAAGCCAGATCAGAAAAAAACCCAGCTCCCTGCTAAGGTCAGGCCACGCCCTAGCTCACGGGTGGAGACAAGCTTGCCTGATGATTGGTCACACAGGTGCAGAGAACAGGGAGTGCCTAGCAGCCAATGGTTCTTAAAACCACGAGCAGAGCAGAAAGAGGAAGGAAGGAGGACAGCAAAGGACAACAGAGAGAGCAAGGCTGAGCATAGCTGGAGGAGAAAGAAAGAAGAAAACTCCCAGGAAAGCAGCTACCTAAGAGGAACTGGAGGACATAAGGAGTCTGAATTTCAGAGCCTGGAGGATCCCAGGGAGAAAGAAATCAGCGCTTGTCTGAGGAACCATCCCCAAGGTAAAGCCAGCAGTTTCAGAGCTAAGAAATCAACAGAGAAACAGTTTGCTATTGCTAAGGTCCAGGAAGCAGAGCCCTCACCATCTACTGCTAAGAGGTGGGTGGAAAGTTTTACATATGGGAAGAGTCATAGCCCTGATAAAAGCAGAACAGCTGAGTCTTCAAAGCTAGAAACCTTGAGAGAGTTGTTTGCTGAGGGAAAAGTTCACTCCCCTAATACCACTGTGCCTTTACAAGCTGAATTGCTGTGGAATCAGTTCCAGGAATTTCTAAAGGAGAGAAATTCTGGGAGAGTTTGTAACTTTGATAGAGATACATTATATCCTGATGCCATAGAAGGAATGCAAATAGATTCCTGTTTGCCAAGCTCTGAGTGTGAACCTGTACCAATGGATTGCTTATTGTGTTTAAAAGAACAGTCTACATTATTGAACTGAGCTGAGAGACTGTGAAACAATATAGAGAATAAGTACAATACCTGCTTAGAATTAAGGAAAGCTAATACTGTGTTTTACTAAGCTTAATTGCCTTCTGAAGCTAAGAAGCAGTGCTTGGAAGAAGTTTGCTTTGAGAAAAGAAAATCACAGCTGTTGCAAGTTTATCTGTATTTTTGTTGAATGACCACACGAGGCAGTCCTCGGTGTAAGCTTGTGGGAATAAGAACAGCTGAACAGTGAAAAGAGGTTTTTGTTACATCATTCTCTGTTACCTGATTTATCCTTGATGTTGGAGAAGCATCCTTTTTGCCTTGTTTGTATATTGAGCTTAAATGCCCTGGAAATCCCCACAAAATAAATTTTCTTGCTGCCTTGAACCACCGACTCACAACTACAATTTGTCCTTAAAGAATAAACTAACTACAAGTCCCAGAATACCTCTGGTGACAACAAGGGAAACTTTATTCAAAAAGTGGACAACATAAGGCTGTTTCCTGCTTGTAAGCTCTTGGGCCCAAGTGGAAGCATCGCAAGAGTCATTTGATTGTTTTGCTCAAGGGATTTGGCTAGGAGAGTAATGGATTCAGTGACAGAATGCATTTGGACATGAAGCAAACATTACAACCTACGTACAACCATACCTAGTTCAGCAGTAATTGCAGGGGTCTGAAATATAGGAATCCAAGAGGTATAGCTCAGAACATCAAGCCGTGTTTTTGTCAGCAGATATGTGAAATTAATATATTCATAAGAGTCCATGAGAGCAGCATTTTCAGATTTATCATACCAGGGGGAGGTGTCTCTTTTGTGTCTGTAGGCGCTTGCTTGTGTGATAGTGACTGACATTGAGAGGGATTAAAACTGAATAGGCCTCAGCCCTAACCAGAGCACAAGGAAGATGATTCAGGCCTTTAGCCTTATACAGGAAACCCTGACAATGCCAATAGTTAAATAAATAAATAAATAATAGTGGCCTGCAAGGGACGAGAATCGGGTATATTTGGTTCAGGTCCAGTTCATTTTGTATTCCCATGCAATTGAAGTATGCCTTATGATTTATTGATCATTACGGGGAAAATTACAGGAGGAATAAGGGGTACCAGTTCTGCGTCCAGGTGTCTGGACTGCTGAACCATTTTTATAAATAGGGCCCACTGTGTATGTGTTGTGCCAATAAGCAGGGGTAACATTCAAAGATGCATTAGTGATAACAAATCAATTGTCCAAGCTATAAGGAGCCAAGAAGCTATAAGGAATTATGGACCTGGGGGAAACAGTAAATCGCTGTTGTGCAGGATGGTAGGTGATATTACACTTCAGTGAAGGGCATGAGTCAGAATGGACTAGCCCCCCATTACCAATACAATATGGATATATCAAATGAGAAGGGGCATAGACTTGGACTGGGACTGGGTCAGATAAATTGAAATTCTCCCAATTATGGGAGCAGTTAGAGGGGGCCCAGCATGGAGTAGTGTAGTATTCGGTAGGGTCCTGGCAAGCCAAGTTCCCTGAGTACTCCACTGGTTGTACTCATATTGACTGGTGCATACTCAACTCCCTTTGGCAGTGGGGTGCATATGATACAGTCAGAGATATTAATTAATTGGACAACCTCAAGAACTGTGGATTTCCATAGATTAGGTCCTGGTGTGGACCTTCAGGATCGTAAGGGACTACCCTGGGAAATATTAAAGGAACTATTGAAAGAACTATTTAGTTTCTGTGTAGAGAGATTCAGAGGAGCAGGTTGAGGAATATATAAGTATGGAAGGAAAATAACTAGAAGTGATCCAACCAATGCTCCACAAAGAATTGCCCATACCATGAAAGGGGAGGGATTCAATGGGGACTGGTGGGCCTTATGCATTATAAAAGCAATCTAAAAAGCAGCAATACTAAGCAAAGTACAATAAATATGTTTATTAACAGAATGGAAATTACAGGAGGCGGCTCTAACACAGAGGGACTGACAGGAGATAAATAGGCTTCAGATAGTATACACATAAATCAGCTATACTAATATCTTAAACAGGCACTAGATAAATGTCTTTATAGTGGGTCCAAGTGGAGCTTCTTGTTTTCCAGATCTCTCGGAGAAGTGTCCGTCATGAATGATATCACTGTTCTGTACCCACAGTTTGTTGAACACTTCTGATGGTATGGGCTGGAAAAATATCTTTGCTGTGTATCCACAAAGTGCCATTATCAAGCTGAACAGCGGTTGGAGTTACAGCTTTAACAGTATGTGGTCCAGAGTAGATAGGATGGTACCACTTGTCCCTCACTTGGATGTGGCGGTAGACAAGATCACACAATTCAAAAGCATATGGGACTAATGCTGTTGGTGGTATGCGGGAAGCCAACTTCTGTTGAATCAAGGATAAACTGGTCTGAAGTCCTGTAAGATAAGCAGAAAACAAGTTGGGGAAATGTTGGGTACCTGACTTCATAACTGGGCACATGCTCCTTCTTCCAGTTATGATTTCATGAGGAGTTAGACCTAAGCGCTTGATAGGATTATTTCTCAATAGATGCAGACAAAGAGGTAATGCAGCCAGGTCTGGCCACTACCAATCATTAGCTTTCTTAACTGTGTTGCAATAAGACCATTGCACCATTCAACCTTTCTTAAACAAACTGAGCACCCTAGGGATGCACCCTAAAGTTACTGCTTGGGTTAGAAATTGGTTGGGTGGGAGGTGACAAAGAGTACAAGTAAATGGAGCTCACTCTGAGGAGAAGGATGTTACCAGTGGTGTGCCCCAGGGATCTGTCCTTGGTCCAATTCTTTTTAACATCTTTGTTAGTGATATAGCGGAAGGGCTGTCGGGTAAGGTTTGCTTGGGTGCATACGGAGAGGAATGGCTAGCAGAAAAAAGGAGGTGATAATGCCTCTGTATAAGTTTTTGGTACGATCTCATTTGGAGTATAGTGTGCAATTCTGGAGACCGCACCTTCAAAAGGATGTGACAGGATGGAGTCGGTGCAGAGGGTGGCTACTAAAATGATTAGTGGTCTTCATTATAAAGCATATGAGGGCAGACTGAAGGATCTTAATATGTACACCTTAGAAGAAAGGCGGGATAGAGGTGATATGATTGAGATGTTTAAATACCTCCGTGGCATAAATGTTGAGGGAGAGAGCCTCTTTCAATTGAAAGCAAGTTCTGCTACGAGGGGACATGGGATGAGGGTGAAGGGAGATAGATTCAGGAGTGATATGCAGAAATATTTCTTTATGGAAAGAGTAGTGGATCCGTGGAATAGTCTCCCAGTGGAGGCGGTAGAGTTGAGGACAGTAACTGAATTTAAAAAAGCATAGGACAAACACAGAGGATCTCTAAAGGTAAAAAGGGGACTGTTGTAGTTGTTGATATGGAAGGACAGACTAGATTTATTTATTTATTTATTTATTTAACAGTATTTCTAAACCGCCTTATCTTAATAATCAAGGTGGTATCACAGCAAGCAATCAGGTAAAGTGTGTGTGTTGTACATGCAGTGAGGATGAAACTTGGTTGTGTGATGGCGGTGTTGGGTGCTTGATTTGTTTGAGCTATGTACAAGGTGGGCTATTTACAGTGGTGCTAAAAACACATTTTATATACATACAGTTGTTTAGGAGGATTGGAATGCTGTTATCCATTCTCTTAGGTTATGTGATGTGACCATAGTGCTCTATGAACAGCATGGTTTTCAGTTGTTTTCTGAAGTCTTTGAGGTCTGGAGTTGCCCTTAGATCGTCCGGTAGATTGTTCCATATTGTTGGAGCAGCCATGGAGAGAGCTCTGTTTGTTGTATCCTTGCGTGTGTGCTTGTATTCATTTGGGGTACTGACTCGGTTGCGTGTTTGACTTCTTCTAGGACGTGCGCTGATTTCCGGTTGTATGAGCGTGTGGAGGCTGTTGGCTGATGTGTGCTCTTTAATCTTAAATAGGTTTATGATAGTCTTGTATCTGATGCGAGCACTGATTGGGAGCCAGTGTAAGTCCTTTAATGTAGGTGTGATGTGCTCCTGCCTTGCGGTTCCGGCTATGATTCGAGCTGCAGTGTTTTGTGCCAGCTGGAGTGGTTTGAGAGCTTGTTTTGGTAGTCCAAGGTATATCGGATTGCAGAAGTCCAGTATTGGGGTTATCAGTGCTTGACAGACGGTACGGAAGTGTTCTGGGGCGAGGAGTGGTTTCAGATAGGCCATGTGGTCTTTTTCTGTGATCATATTTCTATGTTTCTATGTTTACAAGACCATTTGAGGTTGGAGAATAGACAGCAACATAGCACCATCTAATGGGAATTCTTTCGAAAATTCTTTGACTAATTGATTTTTAAAATGGGACCCATTATCTGATAAGATTTGGGCAGGGATCCCATACCGGGGAATTATATGTTCCATTAATACTTTTAGGACTTCAGCAGCGGTCTCTTTCTTACATGGAAATGTTTCAACCCATTATGAGTAAGGACAAACCAGAACCAATAGGTATCGTCTGCCCTGACATTTCACCTGCATATCAGTAAAATCAATGTGCCAATTCAGAAAAGATCCCTGTGGTCTTGGTATTGCACCACCACTGGGTTTAAGATGTGCATGGGGGGTGCTAGTGATACAGGTGTGGCAGCCACTAACTAGTGCCTGAACCAACTTATGCATATCAGGACACCACAATGTATCCCCAAGATGAGAGACAATGGCTGTCAAACTGCAATGATCTGCATAGTGCAGCATATTTATCAAAGCAGCAGAGGAAACACACATCTTCCCTAAGATTGCATCCATACTTTGTGGTTCTTGTTACATCCAGCATTTACCCATCGCTGTAATTCATTCTGTAACACATTTTCCTGTAAATCCTCCAGTTTACAAAGGTCATGCTGGCTACTCTGCTGACGGGTTACTACCATAGTCTTGGGGACTTCAGGACAGGTGGTTTCTTGTGCTAGGCTGTCAGCTATTGAGTTTCTGTACTGCTCCCATGTCTTAACTTCCTGATGTGCTGCAACCCACTCACATGCTGTCAAATAGCCCTGTTCTGCTCTTTCTCTGAGCATTTCAAAAACTTCCATTAGGATCTCAGCTTGTTGGAGAGGCTGGTCTTTAGCTGACAAATATCCCCTCTTTGCCCAAATGGTACTACGTATGTGCACTGAGCTACTTACAAACTGAGAATCGGTGTAAATTACTAGATGTTTATTTTCATTTTCCCTCAGGACTTGTGCTAGTGCTGCAATTTCTGCACTCTGTGCACTGTATCCTAGGGGCATCTCATACTGTGCTGTGGAAGTAACTACTCCCTGTGGGGTTACTCTATAGATAGCAAAACCTGCTCTGCCTTCTCTCTGGGATCCATCTATGAACCAACATTCAGCCTCTTGAGGCACATCTGAATGTGGCACTATCCCTAACGTGGGTCTGACATCTTCTCCTACTTGCTGCAGGCAGTCATTTGTGATAGTAGATACCTGGAGGAGATTCTGTAAATCCCTAAAAGGATTCTGCTTTGGTACCAATTGGTGTCTAATATGGCTGCGTAGCAGCGCAGCTACACGCTTACCTACCCTGGCGGGTAAGAAATGAATGGTACTGGACTTTAAAAGTGCATGCAGTGTGTGGTCAGTATATAAGTTTACCTGTAAGGGAGTCATATAGCCATACAATTTTTCAGTTGCTACACTGGTGGCCACTAAACCCTGCTCACAATTTGTGAATCCTTACAAATGTCCCACTACTTTACCATCTCCCTGCGTGGCAACTGCTACCCAGGCAGTGGGGCTGTGAAACACATAGACATCCAATGGGAGGCTGTGATCAGGTAAATAGAGTGATGGCAAATCGTTCAGATCCTTCAATAATGTTTGCAAACATAACCTTTCTTCCTCACTGAGAGTTATAAGCTGGGACCCTTTCGGGTTCCCTTTCAAATGTCTCCTGAATGTCTGAGTCCTCACACTATATTCTGGCACCCAGAGACGGCTATAGTTTAACAGTCCCAAGAGTGCCCGTAACTCTTTCACAGTGTGAGGTTCAGTGACCTTGAGCACAGCTTCCTGAAATATGGCTCCTAATAGGTTTTTTTTTCACTGAGTGTCATTCCAAGGAATGTCACCTGTAACTGACAGTACTGAAGCTTCTCCCTGTTCACTCTGTAACCACCCTTAGCCAATAACACTAACAATTCTCGGGTATATTGTTTACACAATTCCTTAGTGTCTGCTGTCAAAAGTAAATCATCTACATACTGGACAAGTGAAACTGAGCCAGGCAGCTGGTGTTTGAAAGGTGCAAGATCTTTGTCTAAACATCGAGTGAAAATTGAGGGACTATCTCTGTATCCCTGAGGTAATCTAGTCCACTGAAAATGTCATCCATTATATTGAAATGCCAGCAATGGCCTACTATCAGGATGGACCGGGACCCCAAAAAATGCATCGTATAAATCTAAGACAGTACTATATTTCCTTGGTGGGTTTTGCTGTAACAATGTAGCTTGGTTAGCTACAAGAGGGAACTCTGCCTCCACCACTGAATTAAGACCTCTCAATTCATGGACAACTCTCCACTTACCATTGGGTTTTTTAAATAGGAAACAGGGATGTATTAAATTAAGATGTGCTGGGTTCTATAATACCATTTTGCAATAACATATCAATCTCCTCACTTGCTCCTACTACAGCTTCTGGCTGTAGTGGATATTGAGCAACTTTTGGACCCTGACAATTTTCTTTTAATGTACTTCGGACAGGTGATGCAGACCTTATTAGGCCAAAAGGGTTTTCTGGGGTAGCCCAAACTTCAGGTGGGATATTAGCAAAATTTGGCTGACTCTCTGTCTGCAGGAGGAAAACAGATGGTGTGCTGATAAAGGTCATCTGTACCTCAAAGGCCCATCCCATCAAATTAACTGGACAATGTGGGGCATACAATAGTGGTTTACAGATATGTTGCCCCATGAGTTCTACCTCAATGGGTACTGTCATTTTGGTAGTAATTGGGTCTCCATTAAACCCTGTTGTCACAGTAGTTTGATGAGAGAGGTTTACGCCTGGGGGTAGGGAATTCAGTACTGATGTTGTAGCTCCGGAATCCATCAACATCTGCACTTTATACCCATTTATATGGATTTCAATTATCGGCTCATGCTCATTGAGCATGACCCATATCACCATAGAGAGTCACTGTGGTCCCCCTTGAGGAGGCTGCCACTGGGGAAACCTGCTCTGAGGACCCTGGTAGGCATGGGGTGGCCTCTGTGGTTTTGCTGATCCTTGGGCTTGGGGGCTTCGGCATTCACGCTGAAGATGTCCCCCTTCTGCCACAGTTCCAGCAACTAAGGGTGCTTCTCTGAAAATGCTGTGACTGAGGTGGTCCTGCCCATCCCCCTTTCCAAGTACCCCTACTGTTTGGTCCTGGCTGGTTCCAAGCCTGAGCATATAAACCAAAATTCTCCCAGGGGTCTTCTTCAATGTTATACTGTTCCAAATCTCTAATAATTTCATTCTTCTGTTTTATAATGGTCCTAAGATTTTGCTTTTCTGCCTCATGCTGCTTTTCTGTTTTATTTGAACCTTCTCTTTCTTTTTTCCTTCTCATCATCCTTTTCCTTGTCCTTCTCTTTAACCTTACTTTTATCAAGATTCTCCTGCAACTCTCTCAGTTGTAATGCCATTAATTTTGTCTGCAAACTTTTCATATCCTTCTCAGGTTTTATCTGTTCTTCTTCAGCTAATTTGACAAAATGGTGTATATGTGACTGCTGTCTTGCCTAGGACTCATCTTCTAACTCCACAATCGTGTCAAGTCTTGATTGAACGGATTTAGGCAAAGTATGCTAAGTGTTTGGGAAAATAGGGGCAGGAAACCTGGGTCAGAATAAACCATCCCAGTCTGGGTTTCCCACAAATCTTGAAATCGGGCAATGTATGCACTAATATCTTCTCCTATCTTAAAACCCATTTTCAGTAGTGACCCTAAATTCTTTTGGGTGGGGTATAGTTCTTTTATAGAATTCCATACTCGGGGTCGGTGTTCATAAAACTCAAACCCATCATATCATGTTTCTGCTACAGTAACTTGGGGTAAATTAGCTCTGGCAAAAACTTGATTTGTTGCATGAGTTCCCAGGAGTTTTGCTAACAGTGCTTTAACATCCCCTAGTCCTAAAGTATACCCTGCCGTAACCCGCTCAAACTTTTGAATCAAGGAAGCCCCCCTCTACTAAGGGGAGGTAAGGCACTAGCTATATTATCCATATCAGTAAAATTCCAAGGAACATATCAAATAGTTCCTACTCTTGAATACAAGAGGGGCTAGCACAGTTTTTGTTCATATTTTCCCATATTTCTAATCCTGTCTTCATGTAATCTAAATCCCATTGTGGGTCTCCCACTCCCCCCATGAATGCAAAGTCTAGCAGTATTCAATTGTGCAGTGTCAAGTGCTCCCTTGGGAGGCCATTGCAACATTTGTGGCTGGTTCTCTAACGTCCAGCCATACATATTGTCATTCCATCAGTCGATGAAGTAACAATTTCCCTCACCCTCAGCTACTGTTTCCTTAGGCATTAGTGAGGCTCCAGCCTGACTGTTGTTTCTTGCAATCCCAATGTGCTTTCTATTACTTTCCTTGTTTTCATAGCTGGATCTCCAAAAGTCCAGTCTTTCTTGAGCTGAGTTTAATTTGTCCCACTCCTCTTTCATCCTGTCTCCTTTTTGTTATGCTGTTCCCACTTCTCCAGTGCTGACTTCTGCTCCTCCCAATCTTTAATTTTTGACTCTTCTAATTTCTTTTGTTCTTGTTCTTTATATTTATCCTATTCTTCCTTCTCCTTAACTTTCTCTTCCCACTCAGCCTGCTGATTTTCTAGGCTTATTCTAAATTGTTCCTCTTGTTCTTGATGAGCCCTTTTCCATTTCTCAGTGTTGGCTTCTAACTCTGCTTTCCATTGTGCTAATTCATTCTCACAAATTGGCTGTTTACAATATTCTAATTTAACTGTCCCTGATATTTCTGCCCACTCTTCTTTCTCTCTCCCTATATCCTCACACACTGCCCTCATCTCAGGATCTTCTCTCGGGCCTGGGAGCATTTGGTCATAAAATCTCCTTTCAGGTGAGGTCTCCTTTTTGTTACTTTAGTCCTTACTTTCAAGGCACTAAATAACTGCCCCCCTACGCCAATCAGCAAGCTCATCCACGTCACCCTGGAAAACAGAAAAAGGAGAACCACATCAATGAACACCTTAATAGTCCCGAAAATAATAACGAAGTGCACTAAGGCCACCTCCAACAGGGCCTTCTCCTTATTTGCACCTCTAAACTGGAATGCGCTACCTCCCGAAATCCGTGCTATCAAAAACCTAATCCTATTCAGAAAGGCATTGAAATACCACTTGTTTACAAAACACTACCCAGAAGTCAACCTAGACATTAACAAAACTAGCTCCTCAATACAACCTGAAAAGGGCTAGTTGGTCAACCTTCTCTCTAGTCCTATTAGTGAACCACATTGCAACATCCAAACGAGTTTCATATTACTGTATATAACATTAAGTTAATCTGTACATAGTTCCCCCGGTTGTCCTATTGTTGAAGTTCCCAGTTCAATGTAAAACTCAATGTTACTTTTACGCATTGTAGTATGTTCTTGTTCAATGTACACCGCACTGATTGTAATAGCGCGGTATAAAAGAATCGTTAAATAAATAAATAAAATAAATAAAAATACTGTGGAGAGTCCCCTTGGATTGTTTAGGTTCCTGATCTATAGGAATAGGGTCTTGGTATTCTATAGCTGCAACTGCAGTTAAGGTAGGATATAGTCTTGTTTCTCCCAGAATATGTGTGGGGTTATAAGGAGGGGGCTCCTCAACACATTCTCTTGCTACCTCCACCCATAATGTGACATGTTGCAAGTGTTCCACTAATTTCTGCCCTGTTTTGTCCTTCTCTATCTTAGTTTGCAAGTCATGTAGCGAATGTGGGTCTAGGGTACCGCTTGCTGGCCAGGGAAAAGCAGAGTCCCATAGTGACCAGCTATGCCACTTCTTTTTTTTTTTTTTTTTTTTAATTCTTTATTTTCGTTTTATAACAACAAAGGAAAGGAAGACATACAGCTAAAAGACAAATACAAAACATGTAATACATACACCAAAGTAAACCCCAACCACCCCCCTCCCCCCCTGCTTCTTCTCTAGAAAACTAAGCATTCCCGAAGCGGGCGTGTACTGACATTATTGGGTTACAACCTAACAGTGATCAAAAACATGATGAGTACACATTATACAGGCAAGTTGGAACAATGAGCGGATAGTACATAATCATTAAGCATCTGCCATTTAGATAAGCAAGAGTGAGTTTGGACATGGGGAATAGCTCTCCGAGGTATCTGCTCATATTTACTATATAAGCAGACGAGGTTCCACCATTCATGGACAGTGAGTCGAGAGCTATCCTTCCAATTCCTCGTGATTAAGCATATAGCTATACCCAGCATGAAATCAAGGAGAAAGCGACCCTTCTTGGGAAGAGAGGGGACCTCCGCCGCAGAGCGGAGCCCCACGACCTTCCAGAGAGAGGTTCATGAAAGTGTAAGATAGATTGAATACGACCCCAGACCCGCCCCCAGTAGACCTGCAGTTGAGGACATTCATAAATAACATGAGTGAAGGTTCCCACAGCAGTATGACAAGACCAACACAGGTCCCTAGCATTTGGGTGCCATTTGGCTATTTTTTCTGGGGTATAAAAGCATCTGTGTGCAAAGAAGAAGAGAGTTTGGGTAACAGAGGCAGACCGGGAGACCCGCACTACTTTACTCCAAAAAACGCTCCATTGCACAGGGGTGATAGTAGTTTGCAGTTCGCGCTCCCAGGCTTGTTGAGCTCTAAAAGTGTCCGTATCTGTACCCTGACAAATTATTTTATAAAAGTTAGAGGCTACCCCATGTGTACTACTAATGGAATGAACTGTCTCTAATAGCCCATCCTCAGTAGGGGCAGAGGGCGGCATGATTCGAGCACTTTTGAGGCAGTGTTGAAGCTGCATCAATTGAAAGTAGTGTTTCGCTGGTAACGCAAATTCCTTTTGTAAATCAGAAAAGGTTTTCCAATGAGCTGCAGAGAAAAGCTGTTGGGGTGTCCAGATCCCCCTGGAGTACCAGGGTTTCCAGGCTATTGTTCTATTTAGGACTTGAATTCGGGGGTTATTCCATAGCGGGAGTCCGTCCTGAGGACATACATTCGGGCCCAGTGATAAAATGAGAGTGTTAAAGGCCGCAAGAGTATCGACAATCATTGGTGGATGGCGGGTGTCTACTTGATAGGACATACCGGGGAGATGGGTCAACGGAATTGGGCTACTAAGCTCCTCTTCTATGTCAAGCCAAACTGGTCGGCGGTCTGTTGAGGTATCTAGCCAGCGGGCACCTTGCTTAAGCAGAAAGGCTTGATGATATCTAAGAAAATCAGGAAATCTGGTACCCCCTCGTTCCTTCACAGACTGCAGTTTATGTTTAGCTATCCTTGGTGGTTTGCCCTGCCAGAGATAACGGACGAGAAGGCCCTCAATATCTTTATAAGTATGTAACGGAAGTAAGCATGGCAGCATTTCTAAAATATAGTTCACTTTGGGGACTATCATCATTTTCACAGTTTCTAGGCGGCCCCACCATGTGAGAGATAAGGGAGACCAACGATTTGTGAGTTCACGGACTTTGGAGACTACCTCTTTGGCATTAAAACTGATAGTGTCTTCTAAAGGAGAACAGTAATGGACCCCGAGATACTTCACCATGCGGGATTGCCAAAGGAAGGGAAAGGCCTGCATGTCAGCCTCATGTACCCAGCGGTTCAGTGGAAATGCTACAGATTTGGTCCAGTTAATTTTATAGCCCGATAATTGTGAGTATCCGTCAATCAGATCCAAGACGGCTGGAACCGAATCAAGGGAAACGAAGAGCATGAGGTCATCTGCATATGCAGAGAGTTTAATCTCCCTATGGCTAAAGGGGACACCTCGAATACATGCAGACTGTCTAATAAGGAGGGCTAGGGGTTCGAGAGCGAGATCAAAAAGCATTGGTGATAGGGGGCAACCTTGACGCGTGCCTCTGTGGAGGTTAAATGGCTGAGATTTGATGGCGTTTACACAAATACTGGCAACAGGTTGAGTGTACATGACTTGGAGATATCGGAGGAAGCCCTCTCCAAAGCCATACCATCGGAGAACTGCAAATAAAAAGGGCCATTCTAGACGATCAAAGGCTTTTTCGGCATCCAGGGAAAGACCCACCCATGGATGAGCGAGATTGGCAGCACTAGATAACACATGGCACAAGGTCCAAGCATTGTCAGCAGTTGATCTGCCGGGTATAAAACCACATTGGTCGGGGTGAATTAGGGTGGCCATCAAGTCAGATAGCCGGGTGGCCAAGACCGTTGCGAAGATCTTATAGTCGGCATTAAGTAGGGAGATGGGACGGTAGTTGGCGGTCAGTAACGGGTCTCTGCCTTCTTTCTCAAATACAACCACATTGGCTGCAGAAAAGGATCCCAAAGAGGATGTATCTGCCGCAAGGGCAGTAAAATAGAGTTTTAAATAGGGAGTTAAATCTGCACTAAACGTTCTATAGAATTCGGTCGGGAGACCATCAGGCCCCGCGGCACGGCCCGAGGCTGTACGTTTTAGGGCAGATTGGATCTCTAAAGTGGAGAAGGGTGCATCCATCGCAGCCCTATCATCTTCAGAGAGGGTCGGCCGCTGAATGCCAGAAAGCAATCTCTCGAATGTCTCTGACGAGAACTCACATTCAGATTGATATAGGCGAGTATAGAAATCCCGAAAGAGCTCTACAATGTCGGAGTCTGTGGTCACTATGCCCCCTCCCTGTGGAGCTCGGAGGGCCGCAACGCGTTTGGCTTCTTTTTGACCTTTCAAGGCATTGGCGAGGAGTCGACCGGCTCGGTTTATTTTCACGATAATAGGTCCCTCGCTGAAGCTCAATACTCTTAGAAGCTGCAGTTGAGAGGATTGAATTATATTGAAAACGGAGACGCTGTAATCGAATTAATACACATGGGTCAGTGCGTGAAGTTAAAACTCGTTCGCCTGCTTTTATTTGTTGATCTAGTATGAGCAGCTGCTGTTTACGTTGTTTCCGCAGGCGGATTTGATAGCTAGTGATCGTTGCCCGAATGGCCGCTTTGAAGCCCTCCCACCAAGCCCAATTCGCAGTATCTTGGGGTAGATTAAAATGGAAGTAATCCTGTATGGCTACTCGAATTGCTGACTGGAACTCTGGCTGAGTTAGCAGGGCTCTATCAAAGAACCAGGCTCCCGAGGTTCCCTGGGGTGCAGTAGTGTGTAATTGAAAGGAAATGGCAGCATGATCTGAAATATGTTGGGAGTGAATCTTTGCAGTGTCCACCTGAGGAACTAACAGTTTTGAAACTAGAAAGAAGTCTATGTGAGACTGAGATTTATGAGGGGAGGAGAAGAAAGTGAAGTCAAGCTCATTGGGGTGTAGTAACCTCCATAGATCAACTAAGGCAAGATCCTTGATCAGGGAGGTAAGCGTGGCGTGACTCTTGGGGGGACCGCTCGTCCTAGGCGGCTGCCTATCAATCAGGGGATCAAGGACTAAATTGAAATCCCCCCCAATGATCAATGGAGTATTAGCAGAAGCCTGCGCAACCTGAGCAATGGTAGCAAAAAAGGCAGGGTCATCAACATTAGGAGCATAGAGGCATATACATGTAACTTCTAGACTACCTATCTTAAGGTGAACTCTAGACCATCTACCCTCTGTATCTGAGCTAGTCGCAATAACAGTAGCATGCAAAGATTTCCTAACCAGTATGGCAACCCCACATTTCTTAGAAACGGCTGGGGAATAAGCGGCCACCATGTAAGGTTTAATATTGAGTTTAAGAGATTCCTTCGAATTTAAATGCGTTTCTTGGAGAAAAATCAGATCCGCTGCTTCCTGACTGAGGTAGCTTAGGATTTTCTTCCGTTTTATCGGATTATTGATGCCTTTTACGTTCAATGAAAAAATCTTACATGGTGCCATCAATCGATAATAGACATTTTAGGGAAAGGGCGCTTGGTAACATAGAACATAAGCAGAATCTGTACAACAATGTCATAATCACCGAGTATTCTGGCTAATACACCCCATATTGAAAAGTATGTACCAACGTATCTTAGAGAAGAAGCAAAACCCCCAAAGAATATGGCGACCATGTGTCTGCGGGAGGAGGCCCTAGAGAGGGAATAGAAGACATATAAAAGGAAAAGAAACACCAGAGTCCATAATAACACTGTCTCTGATACTCATCGAGGCTACTGTGGGTAAAGGAGTCGGGTCACAGATACCATCAAGAGTAAGGCAACAAAACTGTCCACGCCAGACTCCTTGCTAGGCTGCGGCAGATCCAACATGGCAGACACAACGGGCATGAGGAGGCCTGCAGGAACATTCTGGAAGTCAGCGCATCAAGTCGGCTTCTTTGGTATCCAGAAACTCCGCTAGTAGATCAGGGTCCTCGAATGTTCTTGTCTGATTATGAAGCGTGACTCGGAGCTTGGCCGGGTACATCAGGCCATAGCGTGCTTGTAGTTGTTGAAGCCTCGGTCGGAATTCCAAAAAGCGCTTTCGGCGGTCGACTGTGGGTTTAGACAAGTCGGGAAAGAAGGAGATCTTGTGGCTCTCAAACTCCATATGGCCCTTTGCCCGAGAAGCACTTAGAATTTGCTCCACGTGTTGATATCTCAATAGTCGAAAAATGATAGGCCGCGGGGTCTTCCTGTGGAGCGTTATGCTTGTGGGTACACGATGAGCGCGATCAATCTCCAATTCTTTGGTAAAGGTGATTTGGAGCAGAGAAGGGAGGATTTTGCTTAAAAACTCTTTCATGTCTCCCGATTCCGCTCCCTCCGGGATGCCCACGAGTCGTATGTTGTTGCGGCGCGCTCTATTATTGCCATCTTCCACCTCCTTCTGTAAGGCTCGCACCTGTCGTTCAACTTTGTCGAGGTGGGACAACCGGACCACATGGGAGTCCAATATGCTCTCCATTTTATCTTGACGCGAAGAAAGCCCTTCTAGCCTGCTTTGCAGCACACCAAAATCGTCCCGCAGCGCTCGGAGTGCTTCACCGTTTGCCTGCACAAGGTTTTTTGACCCCTCTAATCTCTGCGAGGATTTCCTGCTGCATTTCGGGGCCCTCGCACGAGGCCGGCCCCTTCTGCGGGGACGGAGGTTCAGTTTTGGAGCGTTTACCGTGAGAAGCCGCTGGAGACTCAAATTCCAGGCGCGTCGGTTTGGTCCCTGCCATCTCACCAATGTGCCCCGGCAAGATCAGAGTAAAGTTCCAGGTGTATGAGGTGTTAATTCAGGATTCTAAGTAGGCCTCTCGGGAGCCTCAGCATTATGCGACCATCCCGCTGGACATCAGGCTCCGCCCCTCCCCAGCTATGCCACTTCTTGCAGAACTGTTCTAAAGTTTTAGAAGCAAGTGGATATCTCTTAATAACTTTCTGTAATGTAGTCTGCTCTTGTACATCCACTTTTCTGGTGTCAGAATCAGTTTATTTTGTCTTTTTCTTAAACATCCTAACTAATCTACAATCTCCTACTTATGCAAAATTTCCTACCTATGCAAAGTGAAAAACAGCAATGTATGTATATATATATATATATATATATATATATATATATATATGTATAACAAAAATGTCGCTTACCCTCACGACGTTTCTTCTGCAGGAATTCAAAATCATGCTTACCTCCTTCTCGACCTGTGCTTCATCCAGCGAACACGGGAGAACACTTCCCGGTAACATCACTGTGCTGTGATTCACCGTGATCACGTCGGGGTCACCAAGATGTTCGGGTTTTTCTGGGCTTCCCCTAAGATTATTTGGGGATTTTCTATTTTTGTTTGGCTGCTTGTGTTCAACCCCAATATACATACAGGACTTTAAACAAATTGCTCGTGCTACCATAAAAGCATGGGAATTATTTATTTATTTATCTTGCCAGGTCTGTAACATCACAAGTTTTGCTTTAACTTATAAGGTACAAATTTCAATATCAATCCATAACATCAATACATCTATAACAAGCAAAGCACCTGACTTAAGTGTAAAAAGGTCCTGGAGACAGAGACAGGCTCACCCCAATGAGATCAGCTAATTCTGTCTGCTTATTAGAATTTCTTCTCTATATTTATATTCATTTTTAGGCTAATATTGCTGATAAATAGATTTCCCTTCTTTTCTCATTCTCTATTATTTCAAGCAAATCTGCTTCCCAATCTCTACCCTTTATTTTTTTCCCTTGGGCATCCTGGCTTCCCATTCTCACGGCAGTCCTTGTCGCTGTGTGCTGGCTCTGTTTCCTGTAGATTAAGTTCTTCGTTCTGTTCCCCTTTGTTCATTCAAGAGGACCACGTGACAGCTTTTCACTAGCTGTGTAGTTTTCAGAACCTCTCATTGTGTCAGCTCTCTGGGACAGGATATTAGCTCATTTCATTGCTCAGTCTTGCTGATTTTGCAGTTTCAGTGTGAAAAAGTCAGCAAGCTGTTTCTTTCTTAAGCCTGAGCTATAGACGTTAGCACAAGTTGGAGTTAACCTGTAACAAAGGTACCTGAAGGGGGATTCATTTTTCCCCTTCACAATCTAGATAAAACTAATAATATAGTGTGCACACTCACCTTTTCCGAGTACTCAAGAGACATCATTTGTATATTGCGCGATGCGTGGTACATCCTGGATTCTTTATCTTTTTTAAAAGACACAAGATTGCTAGTGGCTTATAAGAGGAATGCTAACTTACGTGATATCCTGGTATCTTCAGCTCTTAATAAACCTCATTTTATTCCCAAGGCATATAGCCATTTTAAATGTGGAGTGTGCAAAAGCATTGTGGAGTATGGAGTGTGGAGAATGTGCAAATGCATTGGTAACCCAAAAGTAATTTATACATCCTGTTTCTTCATATAAAGTAAAACTTTCCAATTTTTCAATTGCGACACAACTAATGCTATCTATCTTATATTGTGTCCATGTAATTTGTGCTACATTGGTAAAACTGAAAGGATTATTGAGCACAAAAGTTATATTCGGAGAAAAGTCATAGATAAACCTCTAGTATAACACCGGCTTGAAGCAAACCATTTGGTTACTGACCTTTGTTTCCTTGTTTTAAGAGTTGTTAGGCCTCATTGGCAGGGAGGAAGTATTAGTAATATTCTTTTATGAATGGAACAACATCTGATCTATGAATTACAGAGTCCAACATGCTAGTAATTCCAAAAGAAGCAACTAAATGCACCAAAACAACAGCTAACAGAGCCTTCCAACTCTGTGCCCCAAGTCTATGGAATACATTACCAGCACATATCAGAGCAATCCCCAACTTGAGCCAATTTAGAAAGGCCCTTAAACATTTCCTCTTCACCAAATATCTCACTGACATCTCCGATCCTCAGTCCCACTTGAATAACGAGCACCTCAACAATAATAGTAGTCAACTAGACAAGCCCTCGCAACAGGCATCCCCTACAATGTAAACATCAAACATTATCCTTTCTCAGTTCACCTCATATGTATATAGTGTACCCTTTTTCCAAGTTGCATTTCCTGTTTAATGTAATGACGAGACATATTTAAGTTGTCGGATGTTTCTGTTCCATGTGAACCGCGCTGATTGCAAGTAGTGCGGTATATAAGAAATATAAATAAATAAATAAAATAAATAAATATTCTACACCCACAGGGCTTGAAACAAGAGATAGATTAGTCTTTTATTAGGGAAGTTATAAGTTTTAATATTATTTATACACCCTTTCCTTCCCCTCTAACCTTCCATTCCCTTCCTCCCCTCTTTTTTCTGTATCCCTTTCCCCCCATTCCCTCTCCCTCTCCCTTCCCCCTTCCCCCTTCTCCTCTCCCCTTCCCCCTCCCCTCCCTTTCTCCTTTCCCCTCTCTTCCACTCTCTCCCTTCCTTCTCCTTCTCCCTTTCCCCTTCCCCCTTCCCCCTCCCCTTCCCCTTTCCTTTCCCCTCCCCCTCCCCCTCCCCATCTCCCTCCCCTTCCCCTTCCCCCTCCCCTGCCACCCCTTATTCCTCCTCCTCCCTTTTCTTCCTTCTCCCCTCTCTCTGTTTTCTTTTAATTCTGTAAATGTATAGCACTATCCATTTATCTTTTTTTACCGTTCAAAGTTATCTCTTTTTTGATCTTTCCTTCTGTATGGATATCGCTCTGTAGTGTATGACCTTTCACCCCTCCGCAGCAGGAAAATGCTGTTAAATACAAACAAGCCCTCTTCCTTGATCTCACTACTGCTGTGCAGACAACGCCATGGATTGCGGTAAGAGAGCTATCATTTCTTCATGATTTAGACCCGGCCGCGAATCACCGAGGTCGGGCACAGGTGCGCATCAGCAGGCCGAAGTTTGGCCTTAGCGGGGCGGGTGGGTGGGGGGACGGGGAGGGTGGGCCGAGGCTGGCTATAAAGGGGGCTGTAGGGGCACCGGTCCGTCCTCTTTCGCTGCTCACCCCTCCCTTAATGGAGGACCAAAGCCTTGCAAACAAAAAAATAAATAAAAAAGGGGGGTAAGAGCGTAATAATGATGTGCTAGCCATTAATTCTGCAATAATTGTCTCTTTCTTATTCATGATCCGATACAGGCGCGTGTCACCCCCTGGGGCTTCGAGAAGCGTGGATATGCGGCCATTCCTTTGTTCACTGGGCACAAAGGAGGACATGGCACAGACCGCAGGGGCTCAATTTGGGACTACCAAGTGCAGAAGTGTCAATGGTATGGTTGGGGTGGCGAGGTATGGTGTGGGACCAGCTCTTGTCGTCCCTCCTGCAAAGAAAGAGAACAAAGACGATCCAGGTGATGATAGTGGTTCACTTAGGGGGCAACAACGTAGCATCTACACGCAGCGTCGAGCTTACAAAGAAAATGCAAAGTGATATGCTGGCATTAGCAAAGGCTTTCCCCGGGACTTGGCTGGCATGGTCACACATCATACCACGTCAGGTGTGGAGGGGCAAAAAGTCACATCGGGCACTGGAAAGGATGAGGCAAAAGGTGAATAGATGAATGACCCACTTCATGGAGGCAATAGGGGTGTACAGCATCAGGCATGACCTTATTGAAGAAAGTTGCCTGAGTTTGTGTCGCGCAGATGGGGTACACTTGTCCGACATAGGAATGGACGTGTTCCTGTGCGCCATACAAGACACGGTGGAACAATTATGGCACAAGCAGGTGTTGACCACAGCTGCATGTTAAAAGGGGTGGGGCCCCCGGCAAGCGAGGAAAAGCTGCCGTGGGGGTTAGCAGGGGAGTTAGGGCCCCGAGGAGACCGCACAGCCCCGATGAGAGAGAACACAGCAAAGGCATCGGGTAAAGGGGGAGAGTTGCAGGAGACCTTCCCCGGAGAGATTGACAAGGTGCAGCAGGAACATCGTGCAGATGGCCCCCTCTCTTGCTTTGACAGCATGCGGGGGGAAAGGGAGAGGAAAAAGGTTTTTAAATCAGCTTGAACGGCAGGTGCAACCCCCTTTTCTCCCAGATAATATGGGGAAGACTAAGGACAGATGGAAAAAGCTTTGACAGCAAATTTTCCACCCCCACATTTACCGGGCCCATGGGATAATTGGCTGTGTCTCTCGAGGGGGCAGGAAAGCGCAAGAGGTGCGGAAAAGAAAATTGTTTATGATTGTTGGTTGATTGTTAAAGAATCAGAAGTGTATAAATGTAAGGAAAATTCTTAGATATGATGGGCATGCTATGGCCAACAGTTTTGTTCAGTTAATTACCATTGTTAACAAATAAACAAATGTGTTGATGAAAGAAAAGGCGCAGAAAGGGGGGGGGAGAAGGGACTAATAGGGAGAAGAGGGATAGACCCGAGACCGTCATGCCAATTGCACAGCTGTGTATCAGTCATATGGTGCAGTTTTGCAGTCGGATGCAGGATTTACCAGGTTCTTTGGTTTTTACTTTTACAACACATTTCACAACGATTTGTAGATATCCCGTTTCAATGTTGCAAACAGTGTTAAGATTCAACACTACGTATCGATTTGGCATAACAGGGTTGGCTCTTTTGACATGATTTTGGTAGTAGTCAGTATACAATGCTTAGATTCATGACTATATTCATTCAGATGAAAGAACTATTTGTGTAAGCATTCTTTTTAGAACTGTTCTGGCTCATTTTTTCATTTGGTTTGGCGGGAAAACGCCAATATATCTGTACCGACTCAGTTCCCCTTTCTGAGAATAACCATTTATATATTCAAGTACAAAAAATATTGATGGGTTGGAGCATTCTAACAATAATTTCCTTACACCACGTATCTAAACATTTCATTGGTGTACTGTTATAGCACTATTATAGTGCAGGAAAGAACAATGGGGTTAGCCTTTCAAGTACTTTAGAGGAGTTTACCATTTACTTCTGTAAAACTATGCGCCTCGTTAGGGGAATGGTACTTCAAGTGTTTAGTAATAGATTCCTTTATTACAGCTATTCCTTTTACATATTTTAATATATTTTAGAATGTTTTCACTTGGTATAACAATTCACCTTGGTATTACAATAAGGCATTACACTGTTTTTTGCCAATTCGCGCTATTGATACATTTTTTCAAAAAACACTCAGTGAGTTTTTTTCTCTTGCCATCACAGTGTTCCTCCTCCTGTCATGTCATTTCATAGGGGTTTTTTATATTGACTTCACTTTTTTTCATTTGGAAAACAAATATAAACCCAAGATAGTTTTCTAGATGATGGTTTCTTTATAGGAGGGTGTTTATCCCTATAAAAAAATTATATTGCATATTATGCTGTCTGTCTTATGTTTTTCCAACCATTTACGTTTAGGAGATTACAATATGGGTAATAGAATATTAACTATGTTCTTATGCATTAATCATTAATGATGCAATTTTAAAGAATGTTCTATTTATTGTTTTTTTATGCAGACCATTTTCTAATGACATTATATGGCACTAATCTATTTAATAGTTTTTATTAATTATTTTAGTGTTTTATATGATATTTAGTGGCTATTTTTATTCATTTTAGTGACATATGCACTTTATTTGACAGAAGTCTTTTGCAGTGAAGGTATCGGTAGACATATTTATGTTTTATCTATGTCCTCTCTTTTTTGTATTTTAATATGCATATAGATTCAGAGCATGTTTTACATATGTGTCTTCTCCTTTTTGATTATGATTGTTATGGATATGAATGTTAGCGGTAATGTTTTTTGGTTGCTATATTATGATTTTTATCTATTGCATGTTTTATCACTTTTAATTACTTTTAATTTTGATAGTTTCTTTATTTTGCTTTAATTATGATTGTCTTTTTGAGGTTTGCACCCTCAAAATATCCCCCTGAAGAAGGCCCGGAGGCCGAAACGCTTAGGGGACAATAAATAAAGGGATTTATCCAAATCTGAAAATACTGCCAGTCTGGGTGTCTGTTCGTTTGTTCTATCATACCCTACAGAAACTTTGGTTGCTTTCTCCAGTCTTCTCGTTTCATAAAGGTACATAAGTACCTATGTTGCATTCATAAAATAGGCATAAAGCATGAACATTTCATATAGGCAGCCTGCAATGAAATTACCACCATGTGCCTACATTGTACAGACATACACCCCAGCAAATTTTTATAAGGTCCCACTTGAATACATAAAGAAGGTAATTTATAAAGTCTCATGCAGTTATTGTATATTTTTCAGTATGTATTTCACACCTCTTTTGTAAAGAAACATGCACTCATACTTTATAAAATAGGGACTGAAGTGGATGAAAATGTGAGTAAAATCTAGGTGTGATCAGTTATACAATACCTGTGCCAGTTGTAAATGCCTGGGCCTAAGGTTTGTTAAGAATGCAAATAATTATAGCATTTTATAATTTGCATTTGTATTTGTGCGCTCCACCCATGTCTTGTCTAAAGTCCAGCCACGTGCACACCCATAGTGAAGGTATGCACTATCAGGCTTATGTATGTACTTATAGAATAGTGACTGGATAAAGTGTATGTGTAAATGCCCATCTATACACATAAATAACTAAAACACTATGATTTATGCATGTAGATGTTATGTAACCTTACATGACTTCTTATAAAATTACCCCAGAAATGGTATTCTACATGTTTGAGTCCTTTATAAACCTACCACCAAAATAGACAGTCTCTACTCCTTGGAGCTTATGATCTAGTCAAGGCAGATAGTCGGGATACACAACAGAAACAAATAGGTGTCTTGAGTGTGACAGCAAGACCATAACTGAGAATATTTATGGTATGTACTGGAGGATTAAATTGAGGAGAGGCAACTTTTAAGAGAATAGTATCAGATATGTCATTTTGGATCTGGAAATATTTCACGGAGAACTCTGATGAGTTGATGCCAAACAGCCTTTTCTTGTTTGGTGCGCCATTGGCTATATGGTAATAGATTGAGGTATGCCAAGGAGTTTGTGAGTAGCCTTGAAGGGCCAATGATATGGATAGGTATGGCTGGTAGATCTACAAGTCTTAGTTCTTCAGGCAATAATTTTCCCACACTTCAACTATGCTAACATCATACTACAGGGAATGCCAAAACATTCACTACAGGCATTGCAAATAGCGCAAAACCTAGTTGCACGAATTATACTGGGAAAATCAAGATCCGAGTACATTGGGGGGGCGGAGCTAGCCACTGAACAGAATGGACGCCTGAATTTTTGCTCCCGTTGCTGCCCAAGAATCCTGAACATATCCCGGTATTACATTGAAGTTTGTACCCCCTACCTACATCAATAATACCGCAATACAGCTGGATGGCATCCCTGAAGCCTGCCCGGCTGGAATTTCCACAGGGATCCGGCTCAGCAGCGAAACGATCCAAACCCGAAGTGGGTTCCCCGCAGAAAATGGCCGCGGGAGAGAAGGAGGGAGTGACTGCCGGTGGTCTCCGTGAAGTGCTACAGGAATTGAAATGCGTTAAAGAAATGATTGCAGCCAATTCTAGTTCACTGAACATGATTCAAGAAGACTTGCTGGAGGTAAAAGAGAAACTCCTCACCATCACCACTCGACTTAATGCAGTTGAATTACAAACCCAGAAGCATGGCGTTGCATTAGAACAGCTGGGCCCTTTAGTCAAACGAGTCCGGCACATAGAAAATCTGATTGAAGATCAAAATAACCATACCCGTAGAAATAATATCCGCCTTGTTGGAGTCCCTGAAGGCGCTGAAGGTACCGATCCGATTGGATTTCTGAAAAAACCATACCGGAGATGCTGCAGCTTGTCTTTGCAAGGCCTTTTGAACTAGAACGGGCCCATCGAATCCCAACACACAAAGCTGAAAACACACGGTACCCGCGCCCACTCATAATGAAGGTACTGAAATACCCACAGGTCCTACAGATCTTTCAAGCTGCACGGAAGGCCGGATCACTGCAAATCCAGGGACATAAAGTGGCACTCTATCCGGATTTGAGCAAGCAAACGGTAGATCGGAGAAAAGCGTTGCTGGCCTGTAGACCCATGCTACAAAGTGCACAGGCAAGATACGGGCTATACTATCCAGGAACCATGCGGGTCACGCTGCATAATGAAACGAGGAATTTTGTTGAAGCTGAAAAACTGAAAACTTTCCTACAAGAAAAATGCGGTATGGAAACCTGAGGTCAATATTCTGATCTCTCACGCAGTGTAGAGAACTCAGCATATACTCAGGGGGTGCGACCGTGCGTTCTCACAAATTTTAGAACGCCTTAAGCCTTGTTAAATGCCTCATTGATTGTATTTCTGTTGTTCTAAATAGTTTTAATTAAACAGATATTTCTGCTTGAAATGTAGGGGTGGCAACGGGAGGTCGGGGTTGGTTACTGTTTCAGTGGATTGTGTTCACCTTAGCGATATAATGTTTGCCAGTTATGCAGTTGTTTGTGTCAGTCCAGTCCAGTACAAAACCCTCCACATACACGCAAAATGCAAGTACGCGGCAGGCCTATCCATAGGATAGCTTTCACCTATAAGATAGCTTATTCCAACGTTGATGTCTAGTGATCTTTTAATACTTTCGTTAAATGTAAAAGGTATTACTGGCCCTGTCAAGCGAAAGAAGATTTTAGCGTACTGCCAGCAAAAAAAAGCAGATATTGCCCTCTTACAAGAGACACATTTAACAGATACTGAATCGCAGAAAGTAACCTCTAAATATTTCCTGGTGGCGGCCTCGGCCTCTGCCACTCAACGCAAAGGGGGGGTAATAATATTAGTGCGCAAATTCCTGCAATCCGCCATTACCGACACACAGATTGATCCGCTAGGTCGATGGGCCAGAGTGACGATGAAAATAAATCAACAGCTTTACACATTCTTCAATATTTACGCGCCCAATCTCGATGACCCTAACTTTTTCAAACTGATAGCTAAAGAAGTTACAGCCGCAGCTCACACCAATATCATATTAGGGGGCGATTTCAATGTCATCTTGGATCCACTGTTAGATCGCACGCCCTATCGGGCTGTAGACAAAGTCAAATCGCAGGCGATTCTTAAAGGCATCATAACAGAGCTACATTTGGTAGACCCATGGCGCCTACTTCATCCCCAAGAAAGAGACTACACATTTTATTCCATCCCACATAATACCCAAACAAGGATCGATTTCTTCCTACTGTCCACAGAGCTGATGCCCCAAGTGTTGTCCGCAGAGATCTATGCTACAACGGTATCGGATCACGCCGCTGTCTCCCTAGTGTTGAATACCAACGTTACACAGCATGTTCCACCAAGATGGACATTTGATAAATCCCTACTAGCAGATGACTCCTTTGTACAGCTACTGTCAGGGGAAATTGAGACCTATTTTAAATATAATACACCCACTGATACCTCCATCTGGAGCTGGTGGGAAGGTTTTAAAGCGACCATACGAGCTCATATTACCACCTACACCAGCGATGGCGAACCTATGGCACGCGTGCCAGCTGTGGCACGCGAAGGCCTTGCAGCTGGCACGCGTGAAGGTCCGCAAAAAAAGAAAAAGCGGGCTCTGGCTGCTGCCGCGGACGCGGCAGCATGCAGTGTCCCGCGGGGCCCCCTCCGCCCGCTAAGCCCCTCTGCAAGGGCTTTCAGATTCGCGAGGGAGTCTCTGTTAAGCCCGCAGGGGTTAATGGGAAATTTCCCATCAGCCCCTTTAGACGCGAGGGACTGATGGGAAATTTCCCATTAGCCCCTGCGGGCTTAACAGAGACGCGAGGGAGACGCTGTCTCCCTCGCGAATCTGAAAGCCCTTGCAGAGGGGCTTAGCGGGCGGAGGGGGCCCCGCGGGACACTGCATGCTGCCGCGTCCGCGGCAGCAGCCAGAGCCCGCTTTTTCTGTTTTTAAATTTGCCGGGGGGGGGGGGGTAGGACTGCTAATGGGCTGGGGGGGGGGGTTGGACTGCTAATGGGGGGGGGGGGGGTAGGGCTGGGGATGGGCTTGGAGGGGGGGGGTTAGGACTGCTAATGGGCTAGGGGGGGTTAGGACTGCTAATGGGCTGTGGACTGATGGGGGCTGTCTGGAAATGGGGTGATGGGGGGTTAGGACTGCTAATAGGCAGGGGGGTTAGGACTGCTAATGGGCTGGGGGGGGTTTGGACTGCTAATGGGCTAGGAGGGGGGGGTTAGGACTGCTAATGGGCTAGGAGGGGGGGGTTAGGACTGCTAATGGGCTAGGGGGGGGGTTAGGACTGCAAATGGGCTGTGGGCTGATGGGGGCTGTCTGGAAATGGGGTGATGGGGGGTTAGGACTGGTAATGGGCTATGGGGGGGTTAGGACTGCTAATGGGCTAGAGAGGGGGGGGGGGAAAGGACTGCGAATAGGCTAGGGGTGGAAAGGACTGCTAATGGGCTGGGGTGGGTTAGGACTGCTAATGGGCTCGGGGGGGGGTTAGGACTGCTAATGGGCTGTGGGCTGATGGGGGCTGTCTGGAAATGGGGTGATGGGGGGTTAGGACTGGTAATGGGCTATGGGGGGGGTTAGGACTGCTAATGGGCTAGAGAGGGGGGGTTAGGACTGCTAATGGGCTAGGGGGGGATTAGGACTGCTAATGGGCTGGGGGGGGGGTTAGGACTGCTATTGGGCTCGGAGGGGGGGGTTAGGACTGCTAATGGGCTAGGCGGGGGGGTTAGGACTGCTAATGGGCGAGGGGGGGTTAGGACTGCTAAGGGGCTGGGGGGGTTAGGACTGCTAATGGGCTAGGAGGGGGGGTTAGGACTGCTAATGGGCTGGGGGGGGTTAGGACTGCTAATGGGCTAGGAGGGGTGGTTAGGACTGCTAATGGGCTGGGGGGGTTAGTACTGCTAATGGGCTTTGGGCTGATGGGGTCTGTATGGAAATGGGGTGATGGGGGTTAGGACTGGTAATGGGCTATGGGGGGGTTAGGACTGCTAATGGGCTAGAGAGGGGGGGTTAGGACTGCTAATGGGCTAGGGGGGGGTTAGGACTGCTAATGGGCTGATGGGGAGGGGTTAGGACTTGAGGTGGGCTGTTGGGTGGGGTTAGGACTGGAAATGGGCTGATGGGGGGTTAACACTGGAGGTGGTCTGATGGGGTTAGGACTGGTAATGGGCTATGGGGGGGTTTAGGACTGATAATGGGCTATGGGGGGGCTGGGACAAGAAATGGGCTGATGGGGAGGGGTTAGGACTTGAGGTGGGCTGATGGGGTTAGGACTGGTAATGGACTGTGGGCTGATGGGGGGGTTAGGACTGGCAATGGACTATGGGGGGCTGACTGGAAGTGGGGGTTAGGACTGGTAATGGGTTTTAGGGGGGGGGCTTAAACTGAAAATGGGTGATGGGGGGTTAGGACTGGAAGTGGGTTGATGAGGGGGGGATAGGAATGGTAGTGGGTTGGGGGGCTGCTAGGACTGGAAATGGGCTGATGCAGGGACTAGAAGGGAATGGATGCTGGGTGAGGCTGGAACTAGAAGGGAGCTGGTGTTGGGGGAGGATTAGAATGGGATGGGGCTGGGAGAGTAAAATGGAGAGGGGAAAAATATTTTGTGTGGGAGGGATAAAAAATCTACAATTGGCCGGGTATTGGGAGAGTAAGTGGGGATTGAGGATGGAGGGGTAAATTTTGAGTAGATGAAATAGGAATGAGGAAAGAGCCAAAGGAGAAAGATTAGTATGTTAAAGCAGATGTAGAGAGAGAATGGAAAAAAACCCCAAGAAGACAGAAGAAAGGACAAATGGACAGCAGATGGAGAGTTAGCAGAAGACACGAAGAAACCAGAAGAAAGTGGCTGGAACAATTGCAACTGAAAAAAAATGCACAAAAGGTAGAAAAATATCTCTTTATTTTGAATTTATTAACTGGAATATGTCAGCTCTGGGAAATGTGCATCATTAATTTTTGCGCTTTGTTTAGTACAAGAGGAAATTAATATATAGTTTTATTTCTACAGTGTTGTTGTATATTCCAAGTTTGGCTTTTGGGGTTCCCAGTTTAATTATTGTCTTCCTGTTTCTAAATTGTGATTCCTTGTTTGGTGATGGTCTGTTCTGCATGTGTAACTGAGCTGAGGTATTCTGTTTATATAATTCCTATTTGACATTGCCACTTGTTCTTTCCCCAGTAGGTCATGTATTGTTGTTCTCTGAGATGTATTGGTTTAATATTTGCAGTGTTGCCTTTTGATAGGTAGAGTATGGTGCTTTGTGAGTCCTGGTAGTGCTGTTAGGATACGGCGGGTTTGCTATGGGTTCTAAATGGGCAGCGTTTGTAGTAGTTCCTAATGTGCCTGGCGGTTGGTACTGGATTATAGTAATGTAGAAACCTTTTAGTCTTTCTTTATCCATATACTCATTAAGAGGCATGTTTACTAAAAGTTAGTGTATGGTAACATTATGCAAATATTTATGCAAATGAAGCACCTTATGCAAATGGGGCTTTAATTGACATGCTGGCACTTTGAGGAAATTCTTTGGTTTTGTGCGGCAGTTTGGGCACTCGGGCTCAAAAAGGTTAGCCATCACTGACCTACACCATTCGACGGCGTAAAGCCAGGAAAAAAGAAAAAGATGAATTGGAACTCCAAATAAAAGCTGGGGAAAGGTTACTAGCCAAAAGAGCTGACTCAATGATATTGATTAGACTCCAAAAATTGCGATACCAATATAATGCTCTCCTCAACAAAGAAGCGCTGAGTAGTATCCAGCTACAACGTAGTATATACTACTATGAAAGCAACCGCTCTGGATCCCTTTTAGCTCGGCAGCTCAGACCAAAAACCAGCAAGACCGCTATAGCGGCGTTGCAGGACAATTCCGGGGGCCTTCTCCTGAGATCTGACAAAATACTAGACCGCTGCAAAGAATTCTATGAGGAACTATATCGCTCAGATACCCAATGTAGTGACAGAGCCTTTGAAGATTTTGTCTCCAAGATAGTAGGACCCACATTAACCAGTCATCAAAGTCGAACGCTGGAACAAGAGATCTCAGTAACTAAAATACAAGATGCGATCAAACAGATGGCTCGTGGCAAAGCCGCCGGTCCAGATGGTATCCCACTGGAATTCTATAATAAATATTGCATTCAATTGGCTCCCATGCTACAGATCTACTACAGTGGCCTGCAAGATGAATCTCCAGAGATTGGAGCCCTGGCAGAGGCTGTGGTGGTAATTCACCCGAAACCGGGCAGGGATACACAAAAGATAGAGAATTATAGACCCATCTCTCTCCTAAACTCTGATTATAAAATCTATGCTAAAGTGCTTGCTAACCGATTAGGACGGATCTTAAAAGATTTGATACATGAGGATCAATGTGGATTTATACAAAACAGATCCACTACAGATAATGGAAGATTATTGGCACATGTACTGGCATCTGCCAAGACCAAGGCCGAGCCCCTAATAGGGCTAGCATTGGATGCCGAAAAAGCCTTCGATCGACTGGAATGGTCCTTTCTATTTCGATCCCTACGGTGGTTTGGGATAGGAGAAAAGTTCCTAAAACGCGTTGAATTGTTATATACCAAACCCACAGCTCGAATAGCGGTCAACTCACATCTCTCAGCCCCTTTTCAGTTGCAAAGAGGGACCCGACAGGGTTGCCCCCTGTCACCGATGCTTTTTAATTTAGCCCTGGAACCCTTATTAATAGCGCTCCGACAGAAGGAAAACATAAAAGGAATTGAGTTAGCTGATGGTCCCTGTAAATTGTCAGCATATGCCGATGACCTGCTCATTTTTCTACAACCATCAGACCTTCCTGAAACACTGCAACTCATAGATACATACTCAGCGATATCCGGATACAAAGTAAATCTGAATAAAACAACAATTATTCCTCTGAATGAACAGGTCAGCGAAGAAATGATGCGTGGATACCCCTTTCAATATGAGAAGTCATCCTTTAAATACCTGGGCGTGACCTATGGCACCACCTTGGAAGAGACTGTCGCAATCAACATTAAGATGTGTCAAGAAATTGTACATGATAACATCTGCAAGTGGACCCCCCTTCATTTGAGCTGGTGGGGCAGGCTAGAAACGATAAAAATGATGTTGGTACCTAAACTCAGCTATATATTAAGCATGATACCCTTACGTTTCCCGCCAGCCTTTTATAAGAAAATGAATAGTCAACTGATAGCCTTTCTATGGAACAACCGAGTACCTCGAATAGCTGCCTGGAAACTGAAGTTACCTAATACACAAGGAGGTGTCCATTTCCCAGATCTCGGCTGGCTGCATACTGCCTCTCTTTTAAAGCAGGGTGCTCAATGGGTCGACTCTGACGACACGGATAAAGGACCTAGATGGCTGAGTGTGGAGCGGGCCCTTCATTCCCCCCTACCTACATGGCTACTGGTAGGCACAGTAGTAGACCAAACTGCACCACATAATGCTATTATCCGAGAAACACAGCATGCCTGTCGATTATTGGCATCATGTATCGATGGAGGGGATGACTTCGCCGCAGATATGCCCATATGGCTGAACCCGCGCCTTATCATCGGAGGGAAGCCTGTCTTATGGAAAAAATGGGTGGAACATGATCTTATCACCATTGGACAACTGATCAATGGAAGTGCATTTAAAACCTTTGACAGATTAAGAACGGAATTCCGATTGCCTAATACATGCTATTTCCAATGGTGTCAGCTCCGATATTGCATGAGCAAAGCGGGTGTGTCACCTGTCTTGATACGTACAGGATGGCCACTGCGACAGAAGCTTCAAGAATTACAAACAGATGCCAAAGCTGTCTCGAGATGTGTTGCGATTCTCCGATCCAAAAGTGACAAGACATGTTCTAAGATACAGTCGGTGTGGGCTACTGAAACCGGTCAAGATCTACCTCTGGAAAATTGGGACACTTTTTGGGGAACTCAAATATGTGCCACGAGAGCAGCGTCTCTCACACAATCTATGTACTTTATAGCACATCGAGTGTATATTACACCGGCTAAGAAAATGAAATGGACACTACAGGAGGGAAATCGATGTTGGTCCTGTAACATGGAAATTGGGACACTGGCACATATGTTGTTCCATTGTAAATCCCTGGAAATATATTGGAACAGAGTTTGGGAACGCATATCACAGGTCCTCAACTTACAAACTCCTATCACTTATCGGATAGTGATATATAAATCCATAGCTCTGGAACCTACTCTGATGAAATGGGATAGTAAACTGCTGGACTTAATGCTCGGGATAGCGCTTAAAATAGTTCTAATACACTGGAAGAATCTCGACAAAGCTTGTTTCGAGCCTTGGTGGAGTCTCTTAATCCTACATAAGACCTACGAAGAGATCTATATAGCCAAGAACCCATGGTCTGGTAAACTAAGTAAGAAATGGTCAGCTTTACAAAATTATGTTTGATGAAAGTGATTGCTGGAGGCTGCCTTGTGGAATGGTCTCTGCTGTAACCACATTGAACGGAGAGAGGGAGAGTGGCGTGCTGGCATGGACTGATACTAGTTCTTGTTAACGTTATTGTACTGTCTTGTTCAAGTTATTATATTTTTTTGCTATTTTGATCACTAGCATCTGCTTGTATCCTGCTATATTACGATCGTTTGTATTGTTATTTTATATGTTAAAACTGAATAAAAACTACTATTAAAAAAAAAAAAAAAAAGATCCGAGTACATTACTCCAATATTAAAGCAACTGTACTGGCTTCCCATAAAGAGTAGAATAAAGGCAATCATGACTATATTCAAGCTCATTCATGGTCTATCTGCCAATTGCTTAAAACAACTGCAACAATGCCCAAGGAACAAACAAACAACAAGAAAGACAACACAACACACGCTAACAGTCACAATAGAAAAAACAAAGAGTAATCAATATTCTTGTTCAAGAGCCTTCTCTTTATATGCCCCTGGATTATGGAATACCCTCCCAGAGAAGATGCAGAAAAACACAGACTTAACAACATTCTGTAAAGAACTAAAAACATACCTGTTCAGAGAATTTTATGGAGACAATTTTATTTATTTATTTACTAAGTATTTCTATACTGCCCCTTCCGAAGATCAGTTTACATGAAACAATGTTAAAAGTTTAATAATACATTTAATATTTACAAAATAACTATATACATGGTTTACATGGTCAGCCTTTGTGTTCATTTTCTTAAATGGGGGTTTGGCGGGAAATGATCCAGGTGATGAGATATGGGTTAAGTCAATAGGTTCAGTGTGCATGGAGTGGAGTTGGGTTGAAGCTGTTCTCAGTAAGATTTCAATAGTATTTTAAGAACAGGAGAGTTTTAATTTCTTTTCTGAAAATCTGAAGGTCTTTGATCGGCATGTGTATGGGAGAGCATGCCAAAGAATGGGGGTGTTGCTTGTGATATGATTAGTCTTATGAATGGAAATTGGGACTATAAGCATGTGCTGTGTGTTTCCTCTTCTGGATCTGATATCTCTTGGGAGTTGTAATAGGGTAGTGAGGAAAGAAGGAGCAGTATTGTTGATTATCTTAAAGGTGGTCATCAAGGTTTTGTATTTTATCCTACTTGGTATTGCTAGCCAGTGGAGTTTGTGTAATATAGGAATAATATGGTCTGTTAATCGGACTTTAAATATAATTCCAGCGGTGACATTCTGTGCCATTTGGAATGCGTTCAGATTTGTTTTGATTATCCCCTGTAAAAAGCTGGTACAGTAGTCAAAGTGTGTGTGTGGGGGGGAGGGGGGGTGATAAGGGCTTGTACTACAGATCTGAAGTCATTAGTGGTCTCAGATGTTGAATGATCCTCGATATGAAAAATATTGTTCTGGTTGTTTTGTTTATGTGTGTTAACATGCTAAGGGATTTGTCAAGTATTACTCCCAAGTATTTTACCTCTTGTTTCATTGGGAGTGCGGTGTCACTAATGATGAGTGATTGGTGGGGGGCGGGTAAAGTTTGATTTTGTGAAATGTATAATACTTCAGGGTTTTTTGTAGTTAATACTGAGGCTATTAGTGTTTAACCAGTTTTCTGTTTCTTTGATGCAGATTGATAGATTAAGGTGGGAGGGATTCATTGTATATATGGGGAGGTATAACATGATATCAGCTGCGTATATATGATATCCTATCTTGTATTTTCTGAATATGTTGCTGATGGGCTGTAGATATAGATTGAATAGTAGGGCTGAGATGGCAGATCCTTGAGGGATTCCCTGTTCCTGGGGGAAGGTAGAGGATGTCTCTCGACCTACTTGTACTTGTTGCGTCCGATTGGAGATGTAAGATTAAAACCATTGGAAGATTATTCCACTTATTCCAATTTGGAATAATCTTGAGAGGAGAATGTTGTGGTTGACATTGTCAAATGCTGATGCAATGTCTAAGAAGACAAGAATGAATACCTGTTTTGTGTTATTCGTTCCACGGATGAGAGTATCAAATAGAGTAAGTAACAGAGTTTCCATGCCATAGAATAGGCAGAAACTATACTAGTGGTATTCTAGCGAGGTGTTTAGGTCAATAAAGTCTTGGAGTTGTAATTTGAACAAACTTCTCAATTACTTTGGATACAAATGGAATGCTCTCTATAGGCCTATAGGAGCTGGGATCATTTTTGTTTAGGGAATTGTTCTTTAAGATTGGCCTGATGGTGGAGAGCTTAAGGAGGAATTAGTTAACTAAATGTAGGATGTATGGAGCTAGTTCCAATTTTGTTGCCTTGATCCAAGCCACTGGACAGGGGTCAAGCGGGGATGTTGTGGTGTTGATTTTTGTGATTGTGTTTAGCAGCTGCTTTTGGTCTATTGTGTGGAATGTGTGCCATGTATTATGGGTTGCAGGTGGTTCAAGGGAGTGGATAATGAGTGCAGTATTCTTATTTTTTAGTTTGTCCATGTAGTAGTTAGCTAGTGTGTGTGGACTGATGTTGAGTTGGTTTGGTTCAGATTGTGGAGCTTTGGTTAGTGATTTAACAATTTTGAAGAGTTCTTTCCGGTGGTTGATGGCTCTAGAGAGGATCTTCGTGTGGTAATCTTTCTTAGACTTGTTGATTGCTTCTTTACATGTATTAAGGGAGACCAGGTAAAGGAGTTTATTTTCCAGGGTTTTAGAAGTTCTCCATTTGCGTTCAAGTTTCCTTTTTTCAATTTTATAAGTTCAGATGTGTACCACTTCTCCGACTGTTTGCAGGTAGTATTTACATGTGTGTTTGTGGGTGTGCAGCTTTTTGTATAGTGGTGTTCCAAATATTTAGGTAGTGTTTAGGTTTGAAGGCAGAATATCTAGTTGGGGTAAAATGTTTTCCAGGAAAGTGTCTTTGTCAAATTGTTTAAATCGCTTATTATGGTTTAATGTGTTTGGGGGTTGGGAGGGGTGGGTGTCATAGGAAGGGCAAAGTATACTAGGTAGAGGTCAGACCATGGAACTTGTGATGTATAGGGGAGTATGTAAAGGTTGTGTTTTGTAGCTGATTTAGGGAGGAATACATGGTCTAAGGTATTTCCCTTTGTATGTGTGGGTGTGTTTACAATTTGTTGGAAGCCCATGGCAGCCATTGAGTCAAGGAATGAGGTGGTTTGTGTAGAGTTAAGTGAGGGTAAATTAAAGTCACCTAGGATAATGTGTGGCTTCCTTAGTGAGGAAAAGCAAGCTGATTCAAGGATTGATGTTAGATTGTTATGATTAGCTGTGGAAGGTCTGTAAATAAGCATACTGCTAGGTTTTTATTTTCAATTTTAAGTATATTCATTCCATCTAGGTTGTCACAAATGGTGGTAGTGACTTTTAACTCTGTTTTACTTATTATTAAGACTCTGCCTTCCCTTTTGGCATTCCTAGGATAGCTGAATATGTTAAATCCAATTATATTTAGTTAGTTTAGTAACTATGTCAGTAATCCAAGTCTCTGTGACACACAATATGTCAGGGTTTTGTCCTTGATCAGGTCTATAATGATAGGAATTTTGTTTCTAATAGATCTGGAATTAATGAGGATGCATTTCTTTGGTGTGAGGGTGTCAGGGGTGTTTTTGGCAAAGTTTATTGGGAGGGGGTTGATATAGATTAATCAGTGGTGGGGCTTATTATGACCTGTATAGTGTCCTTTAGGAAAAGTATATCTATAGTGTTGCTGGTACAGGTTATGATGGATATGCTTTGAATGATAGGGATAGGGCAGTGTTGAGTAGCATCATGTTGTGGAGGGAGGGTGCAAGTTATCATTAGGAATTGGAGGAGAAGGTATAATGAGCAGCAGAGGGTTTTGTAAATCTCCATAGTGGAATGTGGGAGAAATTATTGTTGATATTGACGTATACTGGGTATAAAGTAACTGTTTGGATAGAAGAGCTGAGATTGGACTAGATACGGCAATGGAGGATGCTGGTCATATACATATTGTTATGAATACGATGCATTGAACAGACAATAAAGGCACTGGAAAAGTGAGGGCAATAGGTAGACAATAAAGACAGTGTAATCAAGATGAGTAGCACTACTTTGTATGCAGAGGCAAACATAGTAACATAGTAAACGACGGCAGATAAAGACCAAACAGTATGTATTATGTATATATTGGATTCTGCTATAGTATACAGGCTGGATAGTATACAGGCTGTGTCTGGTTTGGATAGAGTCTTTGTGGAGTGTCTTTGTGGAGAGACTAGTCTTATGGTCAAGGCAGAGGATCCAGGGTAGGCTTATTGAAGGAAGAAATAGAATGCTCTTAGCGTTTGCTTACCTGGGTTCAAGCAGAACTTCTTCTATAGTTGTTATCCCCGCCTAAGGGTCACGCCAAAGGACCCTCTGGTGAGGCCCTCAGGCACGGGTGCACCTGTTTGGCGTGTCTTTTAAAGCTGCTGTTTGGGTGTGTTAGGCCTGATTGGCCTTGTGGGGCAATCGGGGAGGGGCATCCCTTCCTGCTCACCTCCCTGATGCCGATCAGGATGGAGATGGTGTGCTGGACAATACTTAAATGTAAGAACCAAAGACACAGAACTCAAACTTACTACCTATAAACAATTACAATTGAACTCTTCCTTCAGCCCATACCTTATCCTATTTAAGCCATCAGATATGTACTTACATATGCGCCCATAAATTATAAATAGTTAAGCTGCTATATCACCCAACTTGTACATAGAAAATGCAGCTTCATCCTTATGTTTAACGATCCAAGGCTTACTGCCTCTGCTCCCATTGCTGCTTCTGCCACTCTTCTCCAGGATGTACAGCATTGACAATACATTTATAGAAAGGCACTGTGGCACCGGTTAGCTTCTCTTCTGAGTCAGCATACTGCATGGTGACATTCGCAATTGCACTCCCCCTCCGATTCAACTTCCTACAACAGGTGCTTTCTTAAATGTATTGCCACCACTGAATGTCCTGAAGAGGAGCGGAAGTGGTGGCAGTGGGTGCCCTTTGACCATTGGTGCTCTAGGCAACTACCTAGTTCACCTAATGGTCCAGCTGGCCCTGGCCCAATTTTCAATCCTTGTATAATATCATGGCCTCGCAATCTACTCTTCCACTCAGTCCAACAAAACTAGTACCACTAGACACCCAAGTATCATCTGTTACACCAAAGGACTCCTTTTAATCATTTTCCAATCATTTTTTTAAAGACTACAATGATCATATTTTTTAAATGCCAGTCACAGGGTTTAATAAATACATATATTTAGTATCACTGTACAGATAGGCAGGGTGCTGAATATATGTTTAATGTGGGTACTGCTGCTGGTTATACATTTTAGAGGGTAATTCTTTTATAGGTCACTTAGGTAGACAATCCAAATGGGTGCCTATATTGGGGCTATTTCATTGATACACAGGCATCCATATAACTATAAAATAGCATCATAAAACCTGCAAAAAACATAGGCAAATGCACCCATGTACATTTACACTTGCTCAGAAGTTGGTGTAAATGTATGTGCATGAAATATGCACTCTGCCCACACTCAACCCCAACTTCTCTCCCAAGAACATTTATTTTTGGATCACATAAAAGTAGGTGTGAACATTCTCTGCATCTTCTTTATATGGGCACAACACCTGGGGTAATTCTATAAAATCCCTTTTCCATGAATAAAACGGTTTATCCATGAAATAGGTTTATAAAGTTCCCCCATAGTACCGATATTAGCCACTATGATAGGGATTTTATAAGACCTTTTTTGCATGTATAGGCCAGTATTCATTTTTAAAAGGCCTCTTATAAAATTACAACAGGGGTAAAAGCACACAATGACAGGTATGTGTGTGTTTTTACGTGAGCCAGGTGTGATCATACTCATGAGAGGAGTTTAGGTGCAGTGTGAGCAAAATAATTAGCATGTATATTTTATAAAATACATAGAAACACAGAAACATGAAGGCAGAAAAAGACCACATGGTCTATCTAGTCTGCCCTTTCATATCAACTACTACAATAGTCCCTTTTTTTCCTTTAGAAATACTCTGTCCCATGCTTTTTTGAATTCAGATACTGTCCTCATCTATACCACCTCCACTGGGAGACTATTCCATGCATCTACCACTCTTTCCATAAAGAAATATTTCCTCATATTACTCCTGAGTCTATCCCATTTCATCCTCATCCTATGTCCCTTCATAACAGAGCTTCGCTTTCAATTGAAAGAGCCTCTCATCCTGTGCATTTATGCCACAGGAATATTTAAATGTCTATAAAATATCTCTTCTATTCCACCTATCCTCTAAAGTATACATATTAAGATCCTTAAGTCTGTCCTCATATGCTTTATAATGAAGACCACTAACCAATTTAGTAGCACCCTCTGTACCGAATCCAACCTGTTTGTATCCTTTTGAAGGCGTGGTCTCCAGAATTACACACACTACTCCAAATGAGGCTGCATCAAAGACTTATACAAAGGCACTATCACCTCCTTTCTTCTGCTGGCCATTCCTCTCCCTATGCACCCAAGCAACCTTCTAGCTTTCACCAACGCCTTTTCTACCTGTTTAGCTACTTTAAGATCACCAGACACAATTTCACCCATGTCCCACTCTTCTTTTGTGGACAGAAGTACTTCACCCCCTGCACTGTACCACACCCTTGGATTTTTGCATCCCAAATACATGACCCTGCATTTTTCAGCATTAAATCTCAGCTGTCAAATTTTGGACCAATCTTCCAGCTTAGCTAGATCAATCCTCATGTTATCTACTCCTTCCTGGGTGTCCACTGTATTGCAGATTTTGGTATCATCTGCAAAGAGACAAAGCTTACCCGACAGCCCTTCCCCAATATCATTAACAAAGATGTTAAAAAGAATCAGACCAAGGACAAATCCCTGCGGCACACTACTGGTAAGCTCCATCTCCTCAGAGTGAGCTCCATTTGCCTGTACCCTTTCTCTCCTCCCACTCAACCAAATTTTAACCTAATCAGTAACCTTAGGATCCATCCCTAGGGTACTCAGTTTGTTTATAAGTCGCCTGTGTGGAATGGTGTCAAAGGCTTTACTGAAATCTAAATATACCATATCTAAGGCTATTCCTCAGTCCAACTCCCTGGTCACCCAGTCAAAGAAATCAATCAGATTTGTCTGACCAGACTTGCCTCTGTTGAATCTATGCTGCCTCCGATCCTGTAATCCATTGACTCCAGAAACCTCATTATTTTCTCTTTCAGCAGCATTTCCAATAATTTAATCACAACAGATATTAGACTAAGCAGCCTGTAGTTTTTAACTGCATCCTTATTTCCACTTTGGTGAAAAGAGACCACATGTGCCTCTCTCTGGTCCTCTGGCACCACTCCTGACTCCAGAGGCATTGAAAAGGTTAGTCAGTGGAGCCGCTAGAACGTCTCCAAGTTCCTTCAGTATTCTCAGATGTATCCCATCTGGTTCCATTGCTTTGTCTACTTTTAGTTTAGCTAGTTCCTGCCTTTCACAATTCAAACATTCACTTTCCCCACCACATCTCCAAGGAATTTGTCTGCCAAAAATTCAAACCTTCCTGCTTAAATGCAAATTTCCTGGACAAAGTCCACTGCACATCTGCTTCAGCCTGGAAAGAATCCACAGCAAATGGCTGAAATGTTGGTTCCATTTACAATACTAATCTGCAGCATGACCAGGAAAACTGTAATGATCCTGTTGCCTAGTGACCTCCCCTCTGTGTGCTCTCTTCTCTCAACATTGATTGTAAGTTTTATTTTCCTTTGGTCCCTGTTGGTTGTTGCTGTTCTAGTCCTGTCTTGTTCCTTGTCTGTATTTCCTTCTTTGATTCTCCTATTTTATTGTAAACCATTTTGATTTTTTTGTGAAGTTATACAATATATCAAATAAATGATGACTATGACTGATTAAATAATGCAGGCACCAAAACTGATCTTTTGCAGAGCACCACACCAAGCTGATGTATAACTAGAACATTCCATTTTAGAAAAAAAAAACTTGGGTTCTATTAGTTAAATAATCCTGAAACCATTAGAAAACATTACCTTGGATGCCCAAACAGCATAAATGTCATACCAGTTGCCCATGTTGGAAAGTGTTGAAGACATTTGCATTATATTTTTACTCTGACTTAACACTTATCACATCCATCATGCCAATAATAAGGTTTCAGTGCCATAATGAGAATGAAATCCCAAAGAAGCCAGATGAAATACTTGAAAATTCTTTATACTGTCCAAAAACTGATGCAAAACCAGTTTTGCCAACAATCGTAACTCAAATGGTTAATTCAAAATAAGGTAATACAATTGTGTATCATTTTGTTTCCTTTATCAAAATAGGTGTAATGGTTGTTCTCTTCAAGCTTGATGGAAAAGCTCCATCATCTAATGATTTATTTATAAGGATTTTTAGTACTTTTCAAACTTTTTTTGTCAGATTTGTAATAACTGATCTACAACCTTAGCAACTAGAAGACAGATACATAGACCTTGAAACTATACATACTTCCATTCTAAAAAAAAAAAGGAACTTTTCTAAATTGAGACCATCCTGCCAACCTCTTTTTGGACACAATCTGACATCATCATATTCATGCCAGCCACGGTATTCCTTTGTTCCTCCCCACATTACAGGACATCCCTCCTCTAATGTAATGCTCCATCACTCCCCTAATGACCTTATAACCTTCAATATCTTTTCATCTGAATTTGTCAATGAGCACTGTCCCTCATCAATAGCCCTCTCCTTCCCTATTAACTGGCACACTAACTGATACAGCTGATGTGTCATTTGCAGTCTGTTTCATTTTAATCATTTCTTTCTTTCTTTCATTTTGTTTTTTTCTACATTTCAGGGCAATTTTATTTATTAAAGAGGAAGTGATGGTTGTTGCCCCAGTCAGAAGCTGGTCTCAAACTAGTGATCTTTGGGTTAAAAAAAAACCATGCAACTTGCAGGAAAGCCATCATTTCTCCATGGGGGCTAGCTCTAGCCATCCTACTCTTAACTCACGTATTGCTGATGATTTACCTTCCTGTTTCCTGATTGGTCCAAATTTTGTCTAGTCTGCAGCTCTATGGAAAATGCTAACTGGATTTTTTGCTTTGTGAATCTGTTGACGCTTGCTGTAGAGAGTTACTGCATTTTTTTCTTTTTCCATGTTCTTGTGCCAGAAAGTTTGTGAAACCATGTCCAAGTATGCTATCAGAGATATTTACCAAGCCTAATCTAGACCACCATTGTCCATTTAGTAATGAACAAACAGGATCTGGATTAGGCTTGTTAAACATCTCTGACAATATACTTAGACATGGTTTCACAGAATTTCTGGCACAGAAACATGGCAAAGGAAGCCTTTGAAGTAATTCTGTACAGCAGGAGTCAATAGATTCACAAGGCAAAAAATCCAACTGGCATTTTTATAGCACTCCAGACCAGACAAACATTGGGCACAGTTCGGTGTCTGTTCTATAGTTTTGATTGAACTCTGATTTGTAGGAAAAGTACATTATTCTTTTCTATATAATCAAGTGGTGAGGATGGTAGTTGGAAATAGGCAAGTAATCAAGATGAGCTTTTCTTTAAGACAGGACATATTCTGAGGGGGCGATTGTGAGCTCTAACTAGAATGGCTGCCTTGTTCTGGAGCTCCACAACTCTCCAGCCTTCCAAGGGTCCCATCTATGCTAACCCGGACCATAGCATCATATATAATGATGATCACTGCCTAAGGGGACCACAGTGAACTGCCCTGATGTTTTAAGAAGATCTGTGAGCTGACTGGCAATGGCAACGGAGAGATCAGCAGCCTGCACAGAGATACTTGCATGTGCACTATAATTCCATGCTCCTTGCCTGGGCCACCAATTGCCGTGTTGATCTTCATTGAACTCCACATGAGATTGGCCCCAGCAGTAGCAGACAGTAGTGAAGTCCACATCAACAGTGAAGTCTGCATCAGCGCCAACTACCCACGACCCGGAGTGAATAGGCTTGGATCAGGAGGGGCACAAGGGGATGCCCTGAATGGGGACTTTTTCTAACACTGACCATTTGTTACAAGGAGCAGTTTGGGTTGGATTCACAGGGAGTCAAAAACTTGAATGGGCCCTGTCAGGTAACCTTTTGAACATAGGTGGTTAGAGACTCCTAATTATTGGATTTAGGGCAGTGGGGGGGGGGGGGGACTAGATGGAAGCTTCTGGCATCATTCTATCAGTGTCCCAGAAGATAGTTCCTTTTTGGCTCATATGGAGTGTTTGTGCTCATCTAAAGGCATTTCCATCCCCGAGTAAGGGAGCTGAAAGTGATATAATGAGTGAGGGGGTGGGGGGTAGGGAGAAATGGTTAAAGGGGAGTGGGTAAGGAGACCTTGACATATAATTGGAGGGTTCAAATTAGACTGATTTTGGTGGCGGTAGCTGACTGGCGAGCAGTTGTAAGTTTATAACAGAGTGGTTCACTAGAGATCATGGTTAAACTCATATCCTGGAATGTGCAGGGCCTGCACAGTCCCATCAAGCATAGGAGAGTCATGAATCAACCAAAAAGGGAAAAAGCTAACATTGCTTTCCACCAGTAATCTCACCTGTCTGGGCAGGACCTCTTGCAGCTGAAGTCTTGCACGTTCCCGCAAGTTTATGCATCCAATTTCACTTTGCACAGGAGAGGGGTGATTACTCTATTCTCCAAAGACTTCCCCTTTCAGCTTGTATTGCAGTATGCTGACCAGAAGGGTAGATTCCTTATCCTGGTGGGCACCCTAACTGGAGCTCTATTCACTTTGGTCAATGTATATTGTCACCCTCACGGTGGCCAGCCCAATGCCTAGGGCACTGAGTCTTGGTCTGCCTGTGGTGTTCCTGCCTCAGAAGGCGTGGGCTTGCTTTAACTCTGCAAGGCCTTCTGGGAATATAAGTCCCTTTACCCTTTGAGCACAGATGAGTTGCAGTCGAGTGGTTTCAGGCAATGACAATAATTTATTTTCCCCTTCCCGGCGGATTAAATGCAAGTGAATAACTCAGGACAAAACATACCATACAATTGGCTTGAGGAAATTATACATGAACTCAGGTAAGTTAGCCTTGTCAGCTTCAGGCTTTAAACGTGCAGTGCTTGATACAAAACAAATCACAACAGCTTCAATTAGCAAAGAAAATGTTCCCTTTTCTTCTGCTGCTTTTACCGTCTCTCACAGACACTGTTCAGCATAGGGAATTCACATGGTCAGCCAAAGATAATGTATAGTCCATCCGATCATCCACTATTTCATTATGGTCAGAGTCTATCTGCATTTCCTCAGCATCAGGACTAGCAGGGTATGTCAGTAAACTGCTATCCTGATCTTTGAAACAAACGGTTTATCTGAGCTCACGTGGTTTCTCTCTGTAACCCTCTCCTGAGCAGGGTTGTAAACTACCATATATGCTGTAGATTTTGTCCAGGGAGTTTGCTACTTTCTGATAACTATAGGGAACTGCTTTATAGCTAGGTTCAAACTTGTATGAATTATTAAGCCTACCTTTTGGCTTTGAAAGGGAAGGAACTCTCCACTCTGCAGGGTTAGACTGGTTCTCAAACACAGCTGGTGTTTGCTTGCCTCTCAGCCTATTAACTTTCCCCTCAGATGTACCAGTATTCTCCAACCAGCCTGTCTCTCTCTTCGGAGCGTGTGAGCTTTGCCAAGCCTGCCTCTCAGGAAGATTCTTCTCTCTCCTGCCTTTACAAGATAACCCCTGTCCTGGGTTGCTTCCTTCTGGCTTCAGGAATATGGCTCCCTTGGTTCTCACTCCTCCTTGACTCCTTCTAGTCAGCGTGCTCCTTTGCTGGCTTCCTTTCTGGCTCTCTTCCCAGTTCCCCCTCTGGCTCTGCATCGGGCTCTGCACCTCGTTTTGCTTCTTCCTGGTCCAAGCTAATGACCAGTTTTTATCATTGTTACTCTCAGGGCTTAGCTGTGCCCTGCCCTGAAACAGGTGAAACTCATTACCTCCCGAGCTAGGGAATACGTCACTGCAGGGGCGTGTCTTTCTAGCTCGTGACTCTGTTTGTTTACTTCTTCTTTGCAAACACTGAGCCATGTGCTCAGACTGCCTGTCAGTTTCTGAAAGCAAATCCTCATCTTGCCCTATCTTTATAGGCTCAGAAGGGACTTCTTCATGACAATATGTCCCCCCTCACAAGGGACAAGACAGGTACGGATGGAAACATTAACTAGCTTACTTCAACTTAAACCACACACTACCCATTCCAGAAACAAGAAACAGCGTCCCCAAACCTGGAGCGCCAGAAGTTATAGTGAGCACCCCACCAAAACAATTTATGTTCACAAAAGGTTGCATGTATGTAGGCAAGGGCCTTCCTGCTCCACCAAGCCCCGCTGCCCTCCCAACTACAACAGACATCACAAACCACACAAAACACAAAAGAAGAGAAAAAGAAACAAAGAGTAAAACATTATTGACCAGGGCAATACCCTGGAGTTCCTCCAAGAGAGTCACATTGAATGGCACATTGAATGTCAACTCTGCATGACTGAATGTCAACTCTGTATGAATGAGTCACTACTTCACGACCTCAGACCAGTCAAACCACCCAAATAAGAAATTGTTGAAGAACTTTTACAAGCCACTGATTGCAAGGCAAGCTTTCACCACATCAACACCAACTCCTTGTCCTCCAAGAATGCGTGCAACTCCCCTGGATCATCAAAAGTCCTAGTCTGGTTGTGCAGCGTGAATCTCATGTGAGCAGGGTAGAGTAACCCGAAATGGGCCTGCATCAGCAATCAGCATGGATGTAGCACCAAAAAACTCCTTCTCCAATCTACCTTCACCTTCGTGAAGTCATGGAAGAATAAGGGTTTGTGCCCCTGATATTCCAAGGGAGAGTGTGCTCTGGCTGCTTCCATTATTTGTGTTACTTGTTGAAAGCACAAAACTCTGAGGATGATTGGACGTGAACGCTTGCCCGCAACCACGGACTGAGTAGGAACTCGATGGGCACAGTCAATCTCAAAAGGCATGGCGAACTTCACCTTCAACACACCAGGGATCATTGACTGCAAATAAGCTATCATGTCAGGACCCTTGGCTCCCTCTGGAATTCCCAAAATTCTTATGTTGTTCCTTCGAGTGTGATTGTTACCATCTTCCAACTCTCTTTGCAATGACCGTATCAACTTTGCTTGCTTCTCAATGGCCATAAACCGTTCCCCATGTGTTGCTACCACGTTCTCCACCTTCTCCAATCTGACCGTAATTGACTCCAAAGTATTTTTCAAGGTGCTGATATCCTCCTGCATTGTTAGCGCTCCAATACTCTCACTCCATTGGGAAATAAATGAACAGTCTGTCCTGTTATTTGTCATCTCTATCCACATCTTACTTATAAATTCGCTACATACTTTCAAAACTGGGGTCTATATAATAGATGTCACATAAAACATTGATAGATGTATCCCCACCTAACAGCTTCAGGTGCACTGAGGTTATTCAAGGAGGGGCAAAGCACAACCATCCTTGCTAGGGACCTCAGCTGAAGAGACCTGAGGAAAACAAAACAGAATTAACCAATAAAACAGTTCAATTTAGAAGCCCCTTTCAAGTCAGAGCTGTGGTATCCATCCCTTGTCCAGCTGGGCTTTCTTGATATGCTTCTGAAGAACATCTTGATCTCAGGACCTTCCGATGCTTAGAAGTGGAGACTTCCCAGTCACTCTGCTGGTTTCGTTGTGGAAGCGAATGCTCTCCATATTGTAAAGAGTCCAAAAAATGCAGGCAGTTGGACAATTTGGAGATAAAATGTTTAACGCCATTCCACTCGAAGATCAGTAAAAATGGAAAGCCCCAGTGATATGGTACAGAACATTTCTGAAGAGCCTGTGTGAGGGGTTGAAACTTTTACTCCTCTCCATGGTACGTTGAACAATGTCCTGGAAAATCTGAAGATCGTGACATTTATATAGAAAAGATCGTTTGCCCTGCAAGCTGTGAAGTAAAGCAACCTTATTCTCGAAAAAGGAGAAGCACGCTATGATTGGGCATGGGGGGCGCTGCAGTCTTTCTTAGGCCCAAGGCTATGATGAGCCCGCACCTATTTTACTGGCCGAGCGGAGTTGGTTACACAAAATGTAAATATCTCTTGCACTATAGTCATCGAGTCCTCTCAGTCCCCAGAACTTTCTGGAAACCCCAAGATGCAGATGTTATTTCTTCTTTGATGATTTTCTAAGTCTTCTTGGTGGTCCAGCATGCCTTTGGTTATTTGATCCATTTTCCTCAGCTTGGTATGAAGAACAGCCGAGGAGTCAACTTGCTCCCCTATATGGATTTCGGTTTGAGTTACCCGGTCATCAAGAGCTTTTAAGTCAGAATGCATGTCTGCCACTGCCTTAGTGAAATCTGTTCAGAAGAGTTTACGTTCCTGTAGTATTTCAGCAAGGTCTTGCTTCGTCTCTAGAGTAGAGACCACCGCTTCGTCTAGTACTCATGGCACATGACGATGCTCATCTTCCAATGAAAGTTCTGACTGTGGATCAGTAGTCCTGGATAATTTGGACAGTGCAGAGGACAGGACATTTCCCTATCTGCATCTTATCATTGTCAGACTACACTTGCCCAGAATGATCTTCGAACCCAAATAGCTGCTCTTGAGCGTTGGTCGAAGCCTAAGCTTTGGAGGCAACTTACTGCTTTAAGGGGCAAATTAGCAGCTTTAGAGACAGAAGAGATTACATCCCGCTTATTAAGAACACACTGGCACTTTTTCGAGCACGGAAATAAAGCGAGCAAACTACTTCTTTGGAAATTGAAGAGACAGAATGTTGCCAAATATGAACTTGAGAATATACCACCGGAATTTAAAGACTGGCTGCAAAATCGATTTGCTGCTTTAGATACAAATGATCGCACAATCACTCTGATCCCACATGCCAGCAAGATTCTATTCAAGATTATTCAGCAGAGATTACAACCATACCTGTAATGAGAACTTCCTGAAGTGCAAGCAGGGTTCAGCAAAGTGCGAGGAACAAGAGAGATCATTGCAAAAATGAGATGGATCTTTGAAAAGACTAAAGAATACCAAAAGGATATCTATATGTGTTTTATTGGCTATAGCAACACTTTTGACTGTGTAAACCATGAGAAACTCTGGGCCACATTAAGAAGCATGGGATACCAGAACACCTAATAGTTCTCTTGCACAGTCTTTACATTGATCAAGAAGCAACAGTTTGAATGGAACAAGGAGAAACAGAATGGTTTAAAATCAGCAAAGGCATACAACAAGGCTGCATACTTTCCCCCTACTTGTTTGATTTATATTAATCAAAATAGTGGACAACTTTAACCTACTTGGAACAATTATCAATAACAAGCAGTCAAGAAATGTGACAATTCATTGCTCTTGGCAGAATGGCTATGAAGGATCTAGACCAGGAATGGGCAAACTACAGCCCGCGGGCCGTATACGGCCCGGCGGACCTTTTAATCCGGCCCGCGGACGCATGCAGAAATAGAAACTACAGGAGAAGTAGCGCGGTGGCAGAGTGTAACAGCCGCCTCGGATATGCCGAAGCGAAAGAGAAATGCTCAAGCTTAGAGTGTGAATAAGGGCCGGAGGCTTTACTTGTTTTTAAAATCATCCATAGGCGTCGGAGAGGGGGGCGGGTGGGGGGGCAGAGGGGCCATGACCCCACACTAAAACTTTGCTGCTCCGATCGGGGCTTCGTTCCGCGGGGAGCCGATCTCCTGCGGGCAGAAGCCTGGAAAGGCCAGCGATCACGACCTGGCAAGCAGCAGGCTGCCAGTGGGCAGAAGAGCGCTGCGATCACGGCACAGATCCCTCCTGTCGGCCCGCGGGAGATCAGAGGGGAAGACAGGTCCGCTGGCCCAGGGGCGGAACTTCCCCTCTGGACACAGCCTTCGGACACCTCTGAAATCAGCCAAAGTCGGAACACTTGGCCCCACTGCTCTCTGATTGCTATCTCTTCAATGAAAGGTAAAGCTGTCTATGTCCCACGTCACCTCAAAGACGGAAACGTCCTCTCCCAGTGCCTGCCAAGCGACTGGGGATCAGGAATTGCACACGCTGAATTCAGAGAGTCCCCCAGGAGCCCCTACTCACCACCGTGTGCTCTGGCAGCAACCAGTCCCTGCTGATGAGTAAAAGCGCTTCCTTTTCACCTGCTCCCAGCTTCGGCGTTTTTGTATGTATAGGTAAGTGCGTACGCATCTCGGGCACGAATCACTCTGTTGGAATGTGCACTGACTGACTATAAACTTCTCTCATTTTATGAAAGAAATACATTGCATAAAGGTTTTGTAAAATAATTCTTTTTATGCTTTTCTACCTTAAATTAATCTAAACATTTAATGTTACAAATTTAAATTTAATTTATATTAATTCACACATACACACCGTCCATCTACTCTTGGTCTGGCCCCCGGGTCCAATATATGAACCCATTGCGGCCCTCGAGTCAAAAAGTTTGCCCACCCCTGATCTAGACAATATTCTCACGTGCAGAGATGTCTCTCTCCATACAAAGATTTGACTCATTCAAGCCATGGTATTTTCAATAATGTCATATGAATGTGAAAGTTACACAGTGAAAAAGATAGACAGGAAGAAAATTGATGCCTTTAAATTATGGTGCTGGCGATGAATACTGTGTATACCTTGGACTGCCCAAAGAATAAACCAGTCAGTACTAGAGGAGATCAAACCTAACTTTCTTTAGAAGCTCAGATGACAAGACTTCGACTTTCATACTTGGACACATCATGTGAAGGGCGAGATCATTAGAGAAAGATATCATGCTTGACAAGGTAGAAGGTCAACTGAAAAGAGTAAAGCCAACAGCTATGGGTGCCGCTCTGTCAACAATGAGCCACCTGACTGAAGTCCGATCACAGTTTAGGACATCTATCCAGAGGGTCGCCATGAGTCGACACCGACTCAACAGCACTTAACAACAACAGAAACATGGCAGCTAACCACACGCCCGGACCGTGAAACAGATACAGTATATCATAGACCCACCTCTAAATCCCAAGCAACCAACCTCAATCTCAGCTTAACTCCCTCTTCCAGCTCCTCCCCTTTTCCAATTGCTCCTTCCACCCCCACCCCCAACCCCACCCGGCCCACTTACACCTTGTTAAATCATATGAAATAAAAAGAATCAAGAAGAATAAAAAGAATAAAAAGAATAAAACATTGAATACTGTAAAACCAATGTACAGAGAATCTGAAAGTAAACTCATTATTTGATAACCTAAAGTATTTATTTATTTATTTGGCATAGATTTGTATACCGCTACTTCCAGCGATCAGCAGCGGTTTACTTGTGTAGCAAGGGTGGCTGTACAGTACAATTTAAGTATACAAATCTGATTTCAGGGAGTAGCACACATCAACAAAATAAGGTACAGGTTATACATTTGATCAATGGGGTAGTATAGTAGATTTTCAGATGAGCATGGGGGTAGATATATACATATATACATTTTACAAGATCACAGGCAAGCCTTTTAATGAGACATAGGTGCCTGAATATTTACATAAATATAGTCTTCTATATCTTGGATGGAAATTCCATTATTCAATGTTCAGAGGAAAGGTAGGCGAGAGGGGTTTAGAGAAGTGGTAATTCAGCCTAGGTGATGCCGTAATGAGTTTGGAAAAGGTGGGTTTTGATCTTTTTCCTGAAGTCCTTTAGGTCTTTGATTAGACGTATCTCATGAGGCAGCTGGTTCCAGAGCATGGGTGCTGAGTACGTATAAGCTCTGTTGCTTGTCAGTTCTTTGACTGCTCTTATGCTACTTGGTACGCAGAGGGTGTTAAGGTTAGTGGTCCGTCTGCTTCTGTTGTGGGGTTGTGGGTGATTAGGTTAGTGAGGAAAGAAGGGGATACGTTGTGAATAATTTTAAATGTTGTTACTAGCACTTTGTATTTTATGCGTGCAGTGATGGGGAGCCAGTGGAGCTCATTCAGGACTGGTGTGATGTGGTCCACCAGCTTCTTGTTCATGATAATCCTAGCTGATACGTTTTGTGCCATTTGTAGGATGTTTAAGGTTTTCGGTAGACCTTGTAAGATGGCGTTACAGTAGTCAAGGTGGGGAGTGATGAGAGCCTGAGCTACTGTTCTGAAGTCCGAGTGGTCAATGATGCTGCGTAGTGGTTGTAGAACTCTCAGCTTGTGAAATATTGCTCGGTTGGTTATCCAGAGGTGTTTGTCCATTTTTAAGTTATCATCAATCAATACACCTAGATATTTGATCTCATTTTTAGAGTGATAGTTGTTGTTGTTCAGGGTGATAGTTGCAGGAGGATTGAAGCCCTGTTTTCCAGAGATGAACATTACTTCTGTTTTTTTGTGGTTTATAGACATGTTGTTTCGTTGGAGCCAAGTTTGCATTTTGTTTAGGTATTCTTCTAATTGGTTGTAATTAGGGTCGTTTACATCGAGTTGCATATACATCATAATATCATCTGCATATATGTGGTAGCTGATATTGTGTTTCTGGAATATCATACATACTGGCTGAATGTACACGTTGAATAGCAGGGAGGAGATAGCTGAGCCTTGGGGTATTCCTTGAGTTTGGGGGAAAGGCTTTGCTTGTTCGTTATTGAAGCGTACCTACTGCATTCTATTTGTTAAGTAGGACTCGAACCACTTTAATGGGGTTCCTGCTATTCCTATGGACGCAAGTCTGCTCAAGAGTGTTTCATGATGTACTGTGTCAAACGCTGCTGATATATCTATGAATATAAGTATGAATGTTTATGTTTATGTTTATTGAGCTTACTATACCGCCCTTCGTAAAACATCAGAGCGGTTCACATGATACAATAACATAAAGAAATCATATTTGTGAAAAAGGAAAGGAAGTTACAATAAAAATAGGAAAGCAAAACAACAGAATCAGTCAATCAGTCTTGTTTTTGTTTTCCAGGCCCTTGATGAGGTTGTCTAGAAGTGCTATGAGTAAGGTTTCTACTCCATGGTGCTGTCGGAAACCGTATTGATGAACATCAAGGATTTTTTTTTTCATCTAGGTGGTCCTGCAGTTGCTGTTGGGTAAAGTACATGTAAAAATCTAAATACACACAAAACTAAATATCCATATATATAAAGATGTCATAAAATCAAATTAAATAATGAATCCTTAGGTTAAACATATCTAAACATAAGCACATAAAGACCTACATAGAAATAAAACAAATATTATCAAGTAAAATGAAATTTTGTACAATGACAAATCTTAACATTAATAAAAGGTAATAAGACCTGGTAGAAAAACAACGTATAATGAAATGAAGATATGATATTCCAACTTAATCATTAATCATAACCTACTGTTATAACTGTACATAGTTGATATGTTTCTATAAAAAGTGGACTGTTGTAGTTGTTGATATGGAAGGACAGACTAGATAGGCCATGTGGTCTTTTTCTGTCATCGTGTTTCTATGTTTCTATATCGTTCCATGTAAGCTGAATTTGTATCCTCTGTACAATTCATTGTTGTTCCCTGTAAACCGCAATTGATCTTTAGGAAATTGAGGTATAAAAATGTAAAATAAATTAAAAATAAATAAATAAATACATAAATAAATGTATATACACATGGTGTGTACTCATGGAATGGAAGCATAGGAATAAACTTGGAAGACTTACAGACTTGGGGGTCTGTTTACTAAACGGCGCACTTGTACGGGGCGCACATGAGCGCTCTAAAAGATGTATTTAAGTGCTCTTAAGCGCCCCGTACGAGTGCGCGGCACATTAACGGGTCCCGCAAGCGTGCGCCGACAACGCGCACATTTGCAGGGCGGTAATGTGCGAAAGAGGCGTGCAAAGGCGAAATGAGGGCGGAGGAAGGCCCCCTAGGGGCGGAGAGACGGGGTCAGTGGGCGGAATGTGGGAGGGGAGAGACTCGCCGCACAGGAGCGTGCCCGAATCTGCAAAGAAATATAACGCCAGTGAAACACTCGCGTTAGAGGTGCTGTGCCGGGAAAAGAAACCGTTTCCGTCAGCAATGTGCAGCACAATAGTGGAAGCCCAAAAACCGTGAGCAGTGTGAACCATGTGCACAGATCAAACTCCGTAATGTCACAGGGCACTAACCACACGGGCGCCGCGCACCTTAGCGCATCTGTCAATCACAGCTTCTGTTCTTCACGACGGAACGCCCACTCCTTATACGGCACCCGCTCGGTACCGCGGACCGCACACCACCGGCCTTTTAGTAAACAGACCCCTTGATGCACAGTTGTAGTATGTTTCTTTTCAGTATAAAGTGTAATCAAGCACTAAATAAAAGGAGGAGAAAAATAAGAATAATCTTTTTTTTTCAGAAAACCTTATAGAGGGAGGCAGAGCCTAACGTGGAGCAGCATGGACGTGTAGAGCATAAGCTCCGGAGGGATTAGACTGGAATCCTAGTGTTCGCGCCAACTTAACGGGTTGTAGTACTCTCTACTAAAGTAGGTCAACTTCTGATATGGCGAACTCTAAACCTGTCTGGTTGGAGTCTCCCTGGCTCAGTGCACGGGCTATAAAAGATCGAAAACGGAGCCCCCGTCCCCACAGAAAATGGCGGCGGTGCGTGAGCAACCCGAAGCATTGCAAGAGATGTTGCAGGAGATCCAGGCTGTCAAAAAAATAGTGTCAGCTAACAGTGTGGCGCTTCGGAGTATGCAGGAGGACGTTGGCCAGCTCTCTGAAAAGTTAAGCAATATAACTGTTCTCCAAGATCATATGGAACAAAGGTTGGCAGTGCAAGATGAACGTCTGAAGGATATGGATAAGCATTCTAGGCAGATCATGCAACTACAGAAGGAGTTGGAGGATATCAATAACAGGGCTCGGAGAAATAATGTTCGAGTTGTGGGGGTGCCGGAGGGGGTAGAAGGAAAGGATATATTTGCTTTTATACATTGGTTGATCTCATCTACTTTAGAAATTTCCTTTGATGTGCCATTTGAACTGGAAAGAGCGCATCGGGTCCCCTCGCAGGCCTTGCCTCACAGCAATAGGCCGCGGCCTATCATTTTCAAGTCTTTGCGTCATCAGCAGGCAGTAAAGATTTTGGAAACCGCCCGGGCTAGCTCCCCGATGGAATTTGAGGGGCATAAGCTACTGTTCTTTCCTGGCTTTGCCAGGAGTATGGTAGACAAGCGTAGACGATTTTTGGTACTGCGACCGAGATTGCAACAGCTACAAGTGCGCTTTGGGCTCCTTCAGCCGGCGAGGATGAGGGTGACGTTACACAATGCAACCAGACATTTGATGAGCCGAGCGCATTGCTTGCTTATATTGAAGGGAAAGAAGCAGAAGTGATGCGCTGAGGTGCAGCTGGGACAGATTAATGGCATCTGTTTGTTATATGCTTGATGTGCACGTGTGTTGGTAATAATGATACATGTTTACCGTTGGGCGTTTGTTTAGGTGCTCCTGGTAGTATGTTGTGGAAGAGGGTACTAGATAAATGTATGGGTAGGGGAAGAAGTAGGGTTGGTTAAATGGGGAACAATTAAAGAGGGAATAAGCAAATAAATGCAACTAAAAAAAAAAAAAAAAGGAATGTAGCTGGAAGAGTAAGTTGGCGGATGCACTTTTGATATTGAGAGGACTTATCCCTCTGTGTGCATCTTAGCTGATCTGTTATAGGCTCACCCGTTAATGTGGTAGGGGTTCTCTCCCCATGGGGTCCACAGGATTTGGGTATGATGGGATTAAATGGGATTAACATGCAGGGCTTTTCTCGAAATGGTTGGTTGTTTATGACTGTTTTTTTTTGTTTTGCAGGGCTGATTGAGCAATGGTTCTTGGGAAAGGAATCATGTTGTGGTGGGTGGGGTTGGTCATGGTGTAAGGGTGATGATCTGCAATCTTTAGTAGCAAGGCTATGGCTTCTCTGAGAATTCACTCCCTAAATGTTAATGGGTTGAACAACCCCATTAAGAGAAGGAAAATCATAGTATATGGCAAGCAGGTAAACAGTGATATACTGTTATTACAAGAGACACATTTACACGAAAGGGAGTCCTTGAAGTTGAATATCAGACCTTTCTCCCTCCTAGCATTTTCGCCAGCAAAGGGTATACATAATGGGGTTGCCATCTTGTTCAGAAATCCCTCCTGCTGCAAGTGCTTCAAATAAAGTTGGATCATGAGGGAAGGTGGGTTAAAGCTCAGATTAAATTTGGAGAAATAGAATTGGTTATACTAAATGTATATGCCCCGATTGTTGAGTGCCCGGAATTCTTTAGTGGCCTTGCAGAGGAGATTTGTGAGGTTTCCTCTACCCCAATGATCATGGGGGGTGATTTTGATTTAGTTATGGATGCGTTGGTGGATAGGAAACCTCCGATATCCTTTAAGACTGGAAGAGTGCAGGGGGTGCTTCAGGGGTTGGTGAAGGAAGCTGGGATGGTGGATGCTTGGAGGTTGCGGCACCCAGCAGATTTGGAATTCACCTTTTATTCAGCTCCCCACAAGACTTCTAGGATTGATTTTTTTCTTAATTTCTAAAGCACTGGCTCCTTATTTAACATCTGCAGATATACTTACCTCCCATGTGTCTGATCATTCAGCTGTGTCTCTTACGTTGGAGGGTATAAGGCTAGAAGTGGGGCCTGGGCAGTGGGGTTTTGATAGAGCGTGGTTGGGAAATGCGGAATTCCAGTTGCAGCTGCGAGCGGCAATTGTAAAGTATTTTGAGTTTAATCCGCCGCATCTGTCGTCCGGATGGGCGAGATTTGAAGGTTTTAAGGCATCCATGAGAGCGGTTATTACCAGCTATGGTATTGGGCAGGCAAAGCAAAATAGAGGGAGGTTGGAGGCCTTAGATGCGCAAATTAAGACGGGGGAGCTGATCCTGGCTAGTAGATCCGATCCCTGTGTATTAAATCGTTTGCAGAGATTAAGGTTTCGGTATAACCAGATTCTTACTTCGGAGGCTGTACGGAATGTTAGGTCTCAGGAAGGTATTTATTATAGGGAAAACAACAGGGCAGGTAAATTGTTAGCAAATAAGTTGAAGGCTCAGAAGGAGTTGGGGCGCATAGCTGCCCTTAGGGATGCTCAGGGGTCTAATTTGGTGGTTAAGGACTTGGAAATCTTGGAACTGTTTAGAGTATTTTATGAGCAGTTGTATTCCTCTGAAATGGTTTGTAATGATGATGCATTTGTAAACTTATTGGATAAGGTTCAAAAACCAAGCCTGGAGCCGGAAATGGCAGCAATGCTAGAGTGTCTGATTTCTTTGGCGGAGGTTGGGCAGGCCATTGACTCCTTAGCAATGGGGAAGGTGGCCAGTCCTGATGAGCTCCCCTCGGAGTTTTTTAAAGTGTTTTCTAAACTAGGCCCCTTCTTGTTGCAATACTATCAAGCAATTCTAGAGGAATGTCCTCATTTAGGCTCCTTTGCGGCGGCAAATATCATTGTTATAGAAAAACCAGGGAGGGATCCGCTGGACGTTGGCAATTATCATCCTATTTCATTACTAAATGTAGATTATAAAATATATGCTACCATTTTAGCGAATCGGTTATCCTCGGTAACTCTGGGGTTGATTCACCCTGATCAGTGTGGTTTTGTAGGGGGATGGTCGACGGCCGATAATGCAAGGTTGCTGTGTCATATACTGGCAGGGGCTGAGTTTTTAGATAGACCGGGGGTAGGCTTGTCCCTGGACTCTGAGAAAGTGTTTGATCGTTTGGAGTGGTCCTTTCTTTTTCGTGTCCTTAGGTGGTTTGGTTTTGGAGAGGGTTTTCTTAAAATGATAAGGGCTATGTATACCAGGCCTTCAGCCCATATTTGTGTCAACAATGCCTACTCACAGGAGTTCCAATTGGGTAGGGGGACATGTCAGGGTTGTCCCCTCTCACCGGTATTGTTCAACTTGGCCCTGGAACCATTGACTTTACTTATTAGGCAGAATCCGCAGATCCAGGGTATCAACATTTGGGGATCTGAGATAAAATTGTCAGCATATGCGGATGATCTCCTATTGTTTACGGTACCAGATTCGGTCCCTCATGTTTTGTCTTAGATTGCCAGCTATGCAGCTCTATCGGGTTACAAGATTAATTGGTTAAAATATGTTGCCTTCCCATTAAATGTGCGGGTATTTAAAGAGGATATGTCCCAGTTTCCGTTTGTATGGGAATCGCGTATGGCTAAGTATCTCGGGGCATATTATTGTTATCCGTTGGAAGAAACAATTCGGTACAACTCCGACAAGCTTGTAGATATTGCGGAAACTTTGACTAACAAGTGGTCTCCTTTGTCCCTGTCGTGGTGGGGTCGTTTGGAGACCATTAAAATGACAATTGCTCCCAAAATTAATTATATGTTGAAAATGCTTCCTACTTTTTTGCCGAATCAGGTCTATATGAGGGTGGAGAGAGTTCTCACTAGATTTTTGTGGAAGGATAAGCCTGCGTGCATTGCGCTGGCCAAGCTTAAAGCTGCTAGAGAGGAGGGAGGTGTGTGCTTCCCTGACTTCAGGTTGTATCATTGTGCTTTTTTGATGAAGCAAGGAGGAAGATGGGCAGGAGAAGTGACTAATAGGAGTCCGGTTTGGCTAGCCCTCGAGAGAGAGCGGCGGCCGCGCCTTTCCCTTTAGACCTGGCCTCAGGAATGCTTTTTGATCAGACCCATGGGAGGTCCCAAATAATGGTGGATATGCAGAAGGCGTTTCAGGAGTTATTTAGTTGGGCGACTATAGGTGAGAAATTCTCTCTTAGTCTCTCGCTTTGGTATAATCCGTTTTTTAAGATCCAGAAGAAGGCATTTGCTTGGAAACAGTGGTATGGTAAAAACATCTGGACTCTAGAGCAATTAGTTCATGAGGGTAGATGGAAGGACTTCAGTGAGCTTCAGCGGGAATATCATTGTTTATTGTTTATTGTTTATTGAACATTTGATATACCGCCCCCCATTACATCGTGGCGGTTTACAATTCAAAAAAAAGAAAGAAAGAAAGGAAATTCAATCAATATAAACAAGGAAAGATAAAGAGAGTAGAAAAGGAAGTAGTGAGATTCAAAAATAAAAGGAAAAGGAGAGTCAGGGATTAGGGGGGAAGGTTGAAAGCGGAGGAGAAAAGGTGGGTTTTCAGGAGAGAATGGAATTTGGGGTAGGACTCTTCCAACTGTAGGGCAGTGGGCAGGGAGTTACACAGGGAGGGGCCAACATAGAAGAAGGCTGACTGTCTAGTTACCTGCAGATGTGCTTGTGAGGGGGAAGGGAGGTGTAAGCGGTTGATATGAATAAAACGAAGGCTACGGGTGGGAGTGTGAAAGGTTAATAGGTCGGCTAGGTACTGAGGTCTGTAGGAATAAATGGCTCGATGAACGATCATCTACCAGGAGTGCTATTTTTTCAATGGGTACAATTGAAACATTGTGTGGGGAAGGCTCTAGGGAATATTAAGCTCATGGCTGGGGAAGGGGCATTGCAGGCTCAGATCAGGCAAGCCCAAGTGGTGAGAGGGAAGGTTTCCTTCCTGTATAAGCTATTGACTCAGCAATACTCCTCCCCTATACTTGAGGTTCAAAAAACTTGGGAGCAGGAGACGGGGTTCGAGCCTTTGCAGCAGGGTTGGGCTCACTTTTGGGCCAAGCAAACTCGTATATCCAAATCGGCCTCTATTGCTCAATCCTTGTTCTTCTTCGCACAGAGAGCCCATCTTACACCTCAGAGGATTGCTAAATGGGATGCCCAAGCCAATAATGAGTGTTGGATTTGCCAATCTGCGGTAGAAACTTTAAGGCATATGATGTATGAGTGTACATATCTTCAATCCTATTGGGCACTGGTGTGGGAGCGTATCCAAGGGGTATTGCGATTTCAGGCCTCCCTTTCATGGGAAATTTTAGTTTTCCGGTCTAGGGCGAAGGTTCCTTTGCAGAGGAAACATGACTCCTTTCTATTGGACTTTATGTTAGGGATTGCCATTTGTTGTCGGTTACGTAATTGGAAGGTGATAACTGACCTTCACTGGCAAGTCTGGTGGAATAGTGTTTGTATGTATAGTAAATTTGAAATGTTGCCCCGTAAGGGTATGAAACCTTTGCCGGGTTTTGGGAAGAAATGGCAATCAATTGTAGAATTTTGTAGTGTAGCTCGATGCTCATATGAACGTACGGATTTTAGCCCTGTTTGTTAGGTTCTACAAATTGATATAAATTGATTGTATAACTTGTTGACTACCCCGGTTGATGGTAAGGGGGGAGATGGGTAGTTAGCGATGATGGGACCTGCATTGTTGGGGGGAGAGGAAGTAGGGGTGGGATGGGAGGGGGTGGGTGGGGTTTTTTTTGTGTATATGTGTGTTTGTTTATGTTGGTGTGGAAATTTAAATAAAGACATAAAAAAAAAGCTTATAGAGACTCAATTGGTATTGTAATTAGAATAATTAAATGACCACTTTGAAGGGGCACCACCCAACATGGATATTTCTTAGGATTCCAAATCAAAATCTCAATTTTCAAAATCATTCTCAGGAAACGCCTATAAGTGAATAAAACATCTCAGGCAATGTGGAAAACCATCAAAAAAAGGGGGGTCCCTGGGAAGACCAAGACCCAAAACTTTGTATAAGGTGCTTAAAAATCAGCGGAATTGGTCAGTACTCACAACCTGTGTCACAGGGGCCATACTAATAATAATGGGACACCATGGGCAATAAAATAGGTAAACCATCAATGGAGTCATAATCAAACCAATGGCATGGATAACATAAAACATACCTTTAGCGGATAGCTTTCTCTAAAAGATGTACTGGACTAAACACCATAGGAGGAAAAATTAACATAAAAAGAAATAGAAACAATATCCACCAAATCCAATTTTCTTACTCAACCTTGTCAGGCATGTCATTTGTTGAAAACAATATGGGGTTAGAGTTACCTGTGCACTCTATTCCCACACTACAAAGGGAAATGGCCACCAATACCTGAATATAGATAGCACTAGGGCTAACGATGGTGGTTGTGATAGTGCAAGTGCTACAGAAGCAGATAACATCCCTGCCACAGATAAAGGGCATGGTGAGCCTCTTCATGGACCCACTGTGGCAGGAGATAAATCACAGAAATTTATGAGAAAGTTAAGTGGAATTCTGCAGATAAAAAGGAGATAATATACTGCTATTTTTATGCTACAAACCATATATATTCGTGCCTAAAAACCCAATAATCATTCAATTATGTACTAGACTTCCATATCAAGGAGGTCAATCTAAATAATACATCCAGCGCACATTTCCCAAATGAAACCTTTTTAAATTAGCAATAACATAAGTGTGGTCCCCTGCCCAGATCCTAAAAACGCTAAGGCCGACTGTTCTGTAAGACCAGATGTCATATTCTGACCATCCAAACCAAGGAACGTTATCGCTAATAATATCACATTTGTGAATTCTTTAAAACCATATACTGTCTTACATTCATTGAAATCTAAGATGTCCATCATGTACCCAAAACCAAAGGCAGTAAGATTTCATGTATCAAGAGACTGCACCAACCGCTCTTCGATGTTAATAAAACAATGTGGAATGGCTGAGTTAGGGACACATTTAAAAAGATTCTTGCCTATAATCATACTGTGTTTGTAATATACTTAAAAACCAACTATTACCTCACTTTCATGAAAAATTTCTCTATGTCCATTGTGCGCTCAAATCGCGCAAGCAGTGAAACCTGATATGTAGCATATGCACCAGCCGCTCTCCGGTGTCATTGAAGACAATATAAAACAGCAGAGTGAAGGACTGCATTTAAAAAGACCCTTCTTGCCAGGCTATCATGTAATGGCCTGCTGTAAACCAATCAAAGGAACTTTAATCAGCGTGCAGAGAAGTCTAAACTGGAAAAATAAATAAAGCAAGCCCATCTTGGGGCAATGCCGTCTGATATCTGCCTATCTACTAGGTCATCCATCATTGAAGGCATTATAAAACAAAGGAATTAAAGACTACACTCCAAAGGACTTATTCAATAAATCAAGTGATCACATACAATAAACTAATAAATAAGACAAAAAACTGTTCATGATTACCCTGATGGAATTTGAAAGGTGCTGCAACATAACATTAACCCATCTGCAAAATGTAACTTCCCCCAGTTAATGATTAACAGCATAAGGGTGTATGAACACCACTCTTAGCACTCAGCCCCTAACTGTGTGGATTTTCGATATATAATGTAACTTTATATCACATATTTAAACACTGGGATATTTCAGGGAGCTGTTTTTCCAACTTTTTCAAACACCTCAGCCCCTAAAATAACTTAAACTATTGGATTTTATGTTTTATGGGATCAGATGGGGGTCCTTCTTTTTTTAGATTTCTAAGTGTTCCCTATTAGATTCCTAAGTGAAATGTTTACCTTAGCTGTGTAGCAGCAACATGTGATTTTGTATATATTTTATGAAAAAGGTTATAGTAAGGGCCAAATAAAGAAAAAAAAAATGAAACAAAATCTGTTCTACTGCTTTAAAAAAAAAATCATGGAAAGGAGAAAGTAGAGTAGGGCTTTGGAGCCCATATAAGCATGTATGCTCTGCGTTTCCAATGCATCATGGCACCTCAGTAACAGGAAGTTGTATAAGAGAGAGCTAGGATGCATAAGACATGCAGCACGCTCACTCGAGCATTAACTCGAAAACCCTGCACAGCTTTCTTTCTTGTAGTGGTCTTGCCCAGTTGTCTGCTGCCCATTGCCCACTGCCCACTGATCTTTACCTGGCTGGCCCACTGTGCTAAGTGTGCCTCCCTCCCACAGTTGCTGCCTCATGCGAGTGCATGGTTTGTACAGTGGGCCGTACATAAAGGCATCCTGCAAATGTGTGCATGCACCTTCTGTAGGATAATTTTCAAAAGAAACATTTGTGAATAGTTTCCCTTTGAGAACTGGCATAACGTATGAGCATGCCTCGGTTTAGATGACCCATTCTTAAACTGCCCTGCTTAGGAGGCAAAACTATGTACATACCTTAGAATATTTAATAAAGACATACATTTTTTCCCTTCAATATACTTAAGAGGCCCTTTTACGAAAGTGTGTTAGATTTTTGTACCCAACGTGCATTTAACACTAAAACTAACATTTGTTAAGTGCAAAGCCTCTTCAGTAATTGTCAGGGGTGTGACCAGCAGGTTTCTGGAAGCAAATGTGCAGATGTGTACCTTAACCCACAGCGCAAGTACTGCCGATACACCTAACACTACCCTAAGCAGAGGCATTAGGTGCATCCTCACTAATGGCAACACTGAGAATTAGTGTGGAATATGTCCCCCATGCTAATTGCAATGTGATCACTATACCCACTCTATCCCTAACCCACCCATTCAGCAACTCAACGCATAAGGGCAGTTTGCATGTGGTAACCTCATGCTCCCATGCTAACACTTACCATGGCCCCCAGCACACGGAAATGTGTGTTAACTACTTAGTGCACTTTAGTAAAAAGACCCTATAGTGAAACTACATGGCTATATTTAGCCACTCAACAGGGAGACCATTTTCAAATTTTCAAATAGGTAATCTACTCACTTAACCCTGTGACAAGACAACTAGATTCCTTTGAAAGTTCTTCTCATATTATTGACCAGAAAAAACTGCTGGATGTGATACAAACTTTTTTAATATATATTTTTGCATCTATAAGTTTTCACTAATCATAAACTGGCTGAACACATCTTTTTGTTCATAAGGAACTTAAGAACCTTCTTTGAAAATCTAAACACCCACACTTTAATTGCTTTTCTTTTACCTTCAGTGACTGGGAATGCATCCAAAATGAAATGCAATATCTATTAAAGCGAAAATATTTGAAAAAAAAATCTGCAGCATAGAAATGATGCGGTAAAAAATAAGCATTCCATAATCATAAGTGATATTTCTCATGGGCACTTTATTCAGTATATATCTTTCCTGTTTGGCATGTTTCTTCAAAGTATATTGGGGCATGATTACTAAGGGACGCGGTGGTAACACATGTGAGGGCCATGTTGCTAGCATGGGGCACAGTGCTAACTTCAGGGAGCCTGTGTTTCCACCCCCCTGCATTTAGCATGGGCACAAGATATAATACTGTGGAAGCTGGTTTGTGGTCGCACTTAATGTCACCCATTGAGGTGGCATTGGTTGCATGTGTTAAAGGTGGCAAGTACAGTTAGAGCAAGTCACTAATAGCTGCATTAGCTATAACGTGTCAGCAATGGCTGCATTCTACTCCTGTCCTACTCAGTCTCCCACCCTGACATATGCTACCAAGGTAACATGGGATTTTTGACACAAGGATGCACACTACTCTTTAGCACCATACCCAAATTGGGCACGGAACCCTGGGCTACTGGTTAGTGCATTTTAGTAAACATGTGTTCCTTACATATTTGTCTGCTAAAGATGTGCAAGCTGAAACTGATCTTGAGACAGGTGTATTTAAGGCTGCTTCCAATTATGACAGAAATGTTGCGTTTTCCTCGTAAGTCACTGGGGAAAATCCTCTTCAAATCATCAAAGTATCAGAAACAAATCTGCTAATTTCATGAATCCATTTTAGCTTTTCAAAGCTTATAGTCAGTATTTGAAATATTTTTTCATATTTTCTTTAAAAGTGATTGCCATTTTGATCCATCATAACAGGTTTGGAAAATTCTTTGGTGGGTTTATTTGAAGAAATGTGTGCATCGTGGGAGTAATTTTATAACAGGACATGTATCTGAAACATCCACAAAGACACATTTTATAATGAAAATAAAGAAAATCTTACGATAGTCATCAATCCAACATGCAAATCACTATAAACAAGAACACCCGAAAAGAATAATATCTTTTATGAAAGTCATATACCAAACTTATTTTTTTGTTGGACCCGTTGCAATGAGGATAAAATTTCTAGCAACAATTAGGCCCATTTTATTCTTTTAAAAAAACTACACATTTAAATCTGTCCAAAGATCAAAAATCCCAAAACTATTCAGTGCAGCCCTTAACCATATGAATTAATGCACTTTTTTGCAGCCACTCGAAGGACAGTTCTTATTCATCAAGATGAATGGTCCATATCGACAAATGATGGACACAGTACCACACTTTGAATCGTTTTCTTTAATCTGGTTCTGCATCAGAATGAAAAGCAATTAAATCTTATTTTTGCATTTTTAAATCTGCTCACTGGCACAACCAACAATCTCTAATTTTTACAGCAGTAGCTCAGGAAAAAACTATTAAACTTTCACAGCTGTTGTGATGTTGTTTGTTGTTGTTAAGTGCCGTTAAGTCGGTGTCCACTCATGGCGACCTTCTGGATAGTTGTCCTAAATTGTGTTTGATCTTCAGTCAGGTGACTCATTGTTGATAGACTGGTACCCTTAGATGCTGTTATTGTATCGATCCATCTAATTGCTGGCCTTCCTCTTTTTCGTTGACCTTCTATCTTGCCAAGCATGATGTCTTTCTCTAATGATCTCTCTCTTTACATGATGTGTCCAAAGTATGAAAGTCAAAGTCTTATCATCTGAGCTTTTAAAGAAAGCTTAGTCTTGTTCTCCTCTAATATTGGCTGGTTTGTTCTTCGGGTAGACCATGGCATATGCAGTATTCGCTGCCTGCACTATAATTCAAAGGCATCGATGTTCTTCCTATCTTTTTCACTGTCCAGCTTTCACAGCCATTTGGTGTTATTGAAAATGCCATGGCACGAACAAATACAATCTTTGTATGGACAGAGGCATCTCTGCTCTTGAGAATCTTGTCTAGGTCTTTCATAGGCATTCTGCCAAGAACAATGCATCGTCGGATTTATTGGCTACTTGTTGTTTCTTTATTGATAGTTGATCCAAGTAGGTTAAAGCTATCCATAATTTCAATTAACTCCGTTGACCCGGAGGCCCACCTCGCCTCTGCTTCTTCAGCCTTCCCCCCCCCACCCACCCCCTCCTCCCCTTTCAATAACAACAAAGAGACTAATCATCGTACAAAATTTGGTCGCAGCTTTATTACACTTCTAGTAACCGCCCAACATGGGCAAACATATTCAACATCTCCCCAACAATAACCCCCCACCCCGACACCGTAGAATGCCCCTCCCGCCATCTTAGTAGCAAGGCTGAGCATTCTCCTCCCCGCCCCCGCCGCCTGCCTTGCCATACTAGTAGCAAAGGCTGGCCCCCAACCCCTTGTACCGGGCCGAGACCCCCCACCGGGATGTCTCGCCCCACCCCGGGAAGCACATCGCTCCCCCACTGGTCCCAAATCGGTTAAAGCCCCGCCGCCTTGGCGAGCGCGGGCTCTCTACCCCGCCTCCCCCAGCTGCAACAACCCTCCAACCTTAACCTTTGGGAGGGCGGGCGGGAACGTGGCCGTCTGCCCGAGGAGCCGTGCCGAAAAGACTGGCCACGCGGCTCCTCGGCTCCCTTAGCCCCCACCTCCCCGCACTTGAGCCAATAGGATCGCCACACCGCCGTGCGGCGATCCGTCACTCAGGCTCCGCCCCCATACCCCTAACATGTGCAGGAGGCCGAGGCCGGGCCTGGGCACGAGTTACTGTCAGCCACGGGACCTGGCCCGCGGCCTCCTGCATTTCTTCTCCTTCAGCGTTAAACTTTTTGATTTTGCCAGTTGTCATGATCTTTGTCTTCTTTACATTAAGGTACAGGCCAATTTTAAGACTATGTTCCTTGATCATGAGAAGCAAATGTTTCAGATCATCTTCACTTTCAGCCAGTAATGTGGTTTCATCAACATAGTGAAGGTTGTTGATGAGTCTTCCACCAATCTTCACACCTCTGCTGTCTTCATAATCCTGCTTCTCTGATGATTTGTTCTGCATATAAATTGAACAGGTAGGAGGAAAGTATGCAGCCTTGTTGTATACCTTTGCATATTTTAAACCATTCTGTTTCTCCTTGTTCCGTTCCAACTGTTGCTTTTTGATGAATGTACAGATTGTGCAAGAGAATGATCAGGTGTTCTGGTATACCCATGCTTCTTAATGTGGCTCATGGTTTACACAGTCAAAAGGTTTGCTGTAGGCGATAAAACACAAGTAGATATCCTTTTGATATTCTTTAGTCTTTTCAAGGATCCATTTCACATCCGTGATGATGTCTCTCATTCCTCGCTCTTTCCTGAACCCTGCTTGCACATCAGGGAGTTCCTGTTCCAGGTATGGTTGTAGTCCCTGTTGAGTAATCTTCAGTAAAATCTTGCTGGCATGTGGGATCAGAGCGATTCCGCGATAAGTTCCAGAGTCAGTTGGATCACCTTTCTTTAGTATTGGTATAAACACAGATCTTTTCCAGTCAGTTGGCCATCATGTTGTCTTCCAAATTTCTTGGCAGAGCCTTGTAAGTATGGTAACAGCTGCATCAGATTGATATAATACGTCAATGGGAATGCCATCAATCCCTAGTGCTTTGTTCTTTGACAGGGCTTTCAATACTGCTTTGACTTCTTCTTTGATCACTAATGGTTCCGAATCATAAGGTACTAGTTGAAACAGCTGTTGGCCCACTTGATCTTTATCAAATAAAATCTCTGGATATTCTTTCCAACTTTTCTTGATCTTCTCAGCATCATTCGACATAGAACCTTGAGCATCTTGTAACATTCCAACTTAAGGCTGGAATTTTTTCTTTAACTCTCATAGCTTTAGGAAAGCCAATCGTATTCTTCCTCTAATAGTTTCTGTTTTTATTTCCTTGCATGTGTCATTGTAGTACTTTTCCTTATCCTGTCTTGCTGCACATTTGAAATCTCTGTTGAGTTCTGCAATTGTCTTTTTTTCTCCTCTGGCTTTAGCTTCTCTGCATTTCTGGACAATTTTCAGAGTTTCTTCCATTTTGACCGTTTTTGCTTTTTCACCTTTTGTAGAAACTTCTAGCTTTCTTCCAACACAACCTTCTTGATGTCATTCCATAATTCTTCTGGAGCTCTGACATTAATATCTAAAGCAGCAAATTGATTTTGCAGGTAGTCTTTAAATTCCAGTGGTATATCCTCAAGGCGATATTTTGCTACATTCATGAGTGGCTTGCTCTTTTTCAACTTTAGCTTGCGTTTGCATACTAGTAGTTGGTGATCTGCACAACAGTCAGCTCCAGGTTTTGTCTTTGTTGATGTTATAGAGCTTTTCCATTGTTGACTTCCACAGATGTAGTCAATTTGATTTTTGCACAATCCATTGGGTGAAATCCATGTGTACCGTCACTGTTAATGTTGCTGGAAGAAGGTGTTTGAGTTAAATAGATTGTTGGTCTTACAGAATTCTATTAGTCTTTCTCCAGCTTCATTTCTGTTGTCAAGTCCATATTTTCCAGCCATTTTGCCTTCTTCTTTGTTGTCAACCTTTGCGTTCTAGTCACCCATGACTATCAGGATATCCTGTTTGCATGTTCTGTCAATTTCAGCTTGTATTTGTTCTTAGAACTCATCAATTTCATCCTCTTCTGCAGCTGGTGCTGGGGCATATACTTGAATTAAAGTTGTGTTGTAGGCATTCCTCATAGACAAATAGAGATTAAGCGTTCACTGATTGCATTGTTCTTCATTGCAGTTCTTGCAAGTTTCTTCTTTATTATAAATGCAACACCATTTCTTCTTTGTCTTTCATTTCCAGCATAGTAGACCATGTGATCATCTGATACAAAGTGCTCGATGTCAGTCCATTTTAGTTCGCTGACACCCAACAGATTAAGTTGTACACGTTCCATTTCATACTTGACCACCTCCAACTTCCCTTGGTTCATGCTTCTTACGTTCCATGTCCCAATATGTAAGACATTTTTACAGCTTCTGACTCTCATTTCATGCACAGCTACATTTAGCAGTCAGACATCCCGAGGGCTTTGATCCAACCACATCATAAATGCTGGCTTTACTCTAAAAAGTCTTCAGTTCTTCCCCAGTAGCTAGTTGAGTGCCTTACGACCAGGGGGTCTCATCTTCCAGCACTGTAGTGCAATTAGTTTTGTTGTGACTATCCATTGGGTTTTCATGACAAGATATTGAAGTGGATTGCCAGGCCTTTTCTCCATGCAGTTTAAGTTTAGTGTTGTTGCCGTTGCCACAGAAATATGATCATAGTAACATAGTAGCATAGTACATAACGGCAGATAAAGACCAGTATGGTCCATCTAGTCTGCCCAGTATGATGAAAAGAGTAGGTGCACCTGCTGCTCCATGCAGGCCACCCCTCCTCACGTTTTTGTTTAGGGGTGAACCCACCACTCCATGTAGGACCCCTATTTGTTGAGAAATTAGATGGTTCCATTTATTTTAATTTTATTCTGTTGCTGTAAAGGGATCCACTGTGTCTGTCCCATGCCATTTTTAATTCCGTCACCGTGTTTGCCCCCACCACTTCCATCGGGAGGGCGTTCCAAGCATCCACCATCCTTTCTGTGCAAAAGTATTTCCTGACATTGCCTTTCAATTTACCACCTTGCAGCTTCCTGTTATGCCCTCTAGTTTTACAGCTTCCCCGTCTTTGGAAGAGGTTTGTTTGTTCATTATTTCCCTTTAAGTATTTAAAGGTCTGAATCATATCTCTCCATGTCCCTCCTCTCCTCCAAATTGTACATGTTTAGGTTTTCAAGTCTCTTCTCATAAAGCTTCTGATGCAGGCTCCAAATCATTTTGGTCGCCTTCCTCTGAACAGTTTCCAGTCTTTTTACATCCTTTGCAAGATATGGTCTCCAAAACTGAACACAGTATTCCAAGTGAGGCCTCACCAGTGACTTGTACAGCGGCATAAGTACCTCTTCCTTTCTGCTTGTAATTCCTCTTTGTATGCAACCAAATATCCTCCTGGCTTTTTCCACTGCCTTGTCGCACTGTTTTGCCACCTTGAGATCTTCAGAAATAATCACACCAAGGTCTTTCTCCTGATCCATGCACACCAACCTCTCATCCCCTATCGTGTACATTTCCCTTGGATTTCTGCTACCCAAGTGCATGACTCTGCACTTCTTTGCATTAAATCTTAATTGCCAAGCATTAGACCATTCTTCCAGCTTTTGAAGATCTTTCCTCATGTTAACCACTCCCTCGGGGGAGTCCACTCTGTTGCAAATTTTTGTGTCATCTGCAAAAAGACAGACTTTTCCATTCAGCCCTTCAGCAATATCACTCACAAATACATTGAACAGTGCTGGGCCCAGGACTGACCCCTGGGGTACCCCACTAATCACCCTCCCTTCATTGGAGTGAGCTCCATTTACCATCACCTTCTGTCATCTTTCAGTCAGTCAACCAATTTCTGATCCAATTTACCATTGTGGGATCTGTCCCCAAGCTACTGAGTTTATTGATAAGCCTCCTATGAGGAGCAGTATCAAAGGCTTTGCTGAAATCCAGGTAGATGACATCCATCACATGCCCCTGATCTAGTTCCCTGGTCACCCAGTCAAACAACTCAATCAGATTTGTTTGGCAAGATCGTCCTTTGGTAAAACCATATTGCCTCGAGTCTTGCAACCTGTTGGTTTTGAGAAAGTTCACTATTCGCTCTTTCAGGAGTGCCTCCATTACTTTTCCCGCCACCAAGGTAAGGCTCACAGGCCTGTAGTTTGACACTTCTTCCCTGTCACCACTTTTGTGTAGAGGTATGACATCAGCCATTCTCCAGTCCTGAGGAACCTCTCCTGTTTCCAAGGATCTGTTGAAAACATCCTTTAACGGCCCTGCAAGGACCTCTCTGAGCTCTTTCAGTATCCTGGATGTATCCCATCCGGTCCCATGGCCTTGTCCACTTTCAGTTTTGCAAGTTGTTCTAACACTTCATCTTCTGTGAATGGTGTGGTATCTACTTCATTCCCATTTTTATATTTGGGAGTCACAGGAGGTCCTTCTCCAGGACTTTCTTTAGTAAAAACAGAGCAGAAGTATTTGTTTAGCTATTTCGCTTTTTCAATGTCACTTTCCATGAGTCCGTTCACAGTACTTCTGAGTCCTGCAATTCCACTTCTGATCTTCTTCCTTTCCCGAATATACCTGAAGAAAGTTTTGTTGCCACAATTAACATCTTTATCCATCTTTTCCTCTGCCTTTGATTTTGCTGTCCTTATTTCTCTTTTTGTCTCTTTGAGTTTGATCCTGTATTCATTTCTGTGCTCCTCTTTTTGTGAGCTTTTGAATTTTATGAAAGCTGTGTTTTTTGCCTTTATTTGAGCAGTCACTTCTTTGGAAAATCAAACAGGTTTTCTTCTCCTCTTGTTTTTGTTTACTTTTCTTATGTATTTATCTGTTGCCCATTTTATTGCCACCTTTAGTTTAGCCCATTGCAATTCCACTTCCCTTATCTCCTTCCACCCTGTTAGCTCCTCCTTTAGGTACTCGGCCATTTTATTGAAGTCGGTGTTTTTGAAGTTTAGGACTTTGAGCTTGCTATGATTGGCCTGTACCATGGCTTTTATCTCAAACCACACAGTATGATGATTGCTGCTGCTCACAAGGGGGACATTCGACATGCTATCACCGTTGGTGAGCACTAAATCCAGTGTTGAGCTTTCTCTGGTTGGTTCCATCACCATTTTTCTAAGTAACACATCTTGGAGAGCATCCACAATTTTTTTGCTTCTTTCCAGATTTGCAGAAGGAGTAATCCAATCCACATCCAGTAGATTAAAGTCGCCCAATATTATTGCTTCCCCCTTTGTGGCTATCTTGGCAATATCTATAATCAGTTCATTATCTATCTCTTCAATTTGTGTCAGAGATCTGTAGACTACAGCAGTATGGATGACAGTGCCACCTCTTTCCAACACAATCCAGAGCGCTTCTTCTTTTCCCCATGCCCTCTGCATTTCAGTAGCTTTAATATTGCTTTTGACATACAAGGCTACTCCTCCTCCTCTTCCATTTTCTCTGTCTCGTCTGAATAGATTATTGCCAGCTATGGCTATATCCCAATCATGCGATTCATTTAGCCATGTTTCTGTAATGGTCACAATGTCCAAATCCATTTCCGCAATTAGGGCTTCCTGGTCTGGAACTTTGTTGGCTAAGCTTCGAGCAGTTGTGCTCATTGCATTCCAGCACTTAACTGGCTTGTATGTATTTTGCATTGATTTTGTTCTGCCTACATCTTTCCACTTGTTTAAGATGTGTGGTTTAAAAGTGTGTCTGTTTCTGATTTTAATCTGCTTTTGCAGGGGGTGATGTCCAGAGCTTGACCTTCCACATCCGTTACCCCCTTTTTCTAGTTTAAATGCATATCCACATATTGCTTGATTTTTTTCACTTAGGATTCTTTTCCCTGCGACAGGGAGATGTAGTCTATTAGCACAGTATAGTCTCTTGTTGTTCCATCTGTTACCCCAGTCGCCAATAAATCTGAATCCTTCTTGTTTTCACCAGTTCTGGAGCCATGTATTAAAGCTGTTAATGCAATGCAGCCATTTTGCTCCCTTACCAAGAACAGGTAGAACCTCTGAGAATGCAACAGTGTTAACAATGGGCTTGAGTTTCTCTTGCAGAGATTGGAAGTCCTTTTGGACTGTAGAGGCACTGTTTCTAGCCAGGTCATTTGTGCCCAAGTGGATAACAACATCAAGTTTGGAGTGTTCACTTTCTGCGCTAAGTACTTCAACAATGTGGTTTGTATTCCTGCTGGCCGAAGAGCCTGGGAGGCACTTGACTTTCTTCTCTCCTTTGAACTGTGTTCCCAAGTTGACATCACTGATGATGGAATTACCAAGTAGTAGTAGTTTGCTGTTTGGTGAGGTTTTCTTCATATTTGGTCCTTTAGCAGAAGATTGGGCATTGTCTGTCTCATTTAAGGGCCCTTCAGATTCTTTGGATTGGGCATCCTAATTCGCCAAGGCAGAGAAGGCATTATGCGGGGATATCTCCTGATGCATAGGATGCCTCTGTGTCACAGGTCACAATCTACCAGAATCCACTGTGATCCATTTGTTCCTGGGGTGTTTGATTCTTTGTGGGAGCGGTGGTGGACTTTGTTTAGTTTGTATCCTAGAAGAGGTGTGCTTCATTGCAGCCAGTTCCTCCCTCAGTTCCTCATCCTCATTGGCTAAGGCAGAGAAGGCATTATACAGGGATCTCTCTTGATGCATAGGATGCATTACAGGTCACAATATACCAGAACGCACTGTGACCCACTTGTCCCTGGGGTGTTTGATCCTTTGTGGGAGCGATGGTGGGCATTGTTCAGTTTGTATCCTAGAAGAGGTGCACTTCACTGCAGCCAGTTCCTCCCTCAGTAGGGTCACCTCTTTATGCATGGCAGCTAGGTCTTCCCTTAGTAGAGTCAGTTCTTTATGCATGGCAGCTGACCTGAGGCACAGAGGACAAGCTCTTAGGTTCCAAATGGTTTGTCTTGGAATGAATGTACTGCAGTTATTTCACTGAATACACGACATGCTGAATAAGCAGTCCTAGAAGGAGAGGAGGAAAAAGATGAAGAAAGGAAGAAGAAGATTTGGGCTTTAACCCAAGTTAAAAGGATAGATGGCAATGTATGTGATTACTATATAGGTAATGCAGCCCCTGGGGGGGGGGGGGGGTGAGGGGTAGGGTGGGCGGGAACCTAAGTGTCTTTAGCAAGAAGGCTGTTCCTGAACTGGAGGCACCCACAGATATCTGCTCCAAGGCTATCCAGAAAATCAGTCAGTCAGTCAGTCAGATTATCCCCAAGCGTAATGTATAACCACAGTTAAACTTTATATTAGCAATTTCCCCAAAACAGACAGTTAAACTCTATATTGGTAGCTAGAAACCAGCAGAGATAAGAAAGAAAATTATAGCTTTTGCAGGCTTTAGGGCTACATCGTCAGAATATTCCCAAAGTAAGGTATAACAGTTAAAATCTATATTAGCAACAAGCAAAAATAAGATAGAAGCTGTAACTTAGCTTTTTTCAGCCTGTAGAAGCTGTGCAGACTGGAACAGACTGGAACTATGGCAGCCAGTAAGCTGATCTAATTAGCCCTTCCCTTGGGAGCTGGCTTGTACCAGAACATTCAAACAATGGAAGCCAAATAGTTAAACTGAACTTTTTCTTTCTTTACTGTATCACACACAGCTATCTGATTTAAGGGCTACACAGTCAGAATATTCCCAAAGTAAGGTGTAATAGTTAAAATCTATATTAACAACAAGCAAAAAGAAAATAGAAGCTGTAACTTAGCTTTTTGCAGCCTGTAGAAGCTGTGCAGACTGGATCCTCCGCTGCCAACACTGTCCCTTTATGCTGCTGCCCAGATGGGTGATTTGTCTTGGTCTGGCACCTCAGCTGAGACCTGTCAATCTTGGGAGACCCCGCTAGTAGTTAAACTGTTGATAGCTTAGTCCTCAGCATCATTGATGCACACAAGCCCTCACAGCACGACGAGCTGCAAATGCAAAATCAGACAAAGAAACCTTTTTTGCATGCATGTTTTTGCAGTTCTTGCCATTAATGAGCTGCTTCTCATGATTTTGCATCTTAGCAGCTCATTAATGGTATTTGAATATGGAACAAACTTTTTGTGAGTTTACAAATGAATAATATATTTTTTTAAAGTGGCTTCGCAAAAGTGTGCTTCAAGTGGAAAACTATGCAAATTGCTTGAAATTGGGTGTTTTGAGCACTTCTAGGCATGTTTTGTTATTTTTTGAATGAAGCAAGTCATCTCCACACTTTAATATAGTAGACCTAAGTGTTTTATTTACTGTCTTTGTGTTAACCAGTTAATGTGTGTTCCTGCAGGTGTTAGAGTTAAGTGCATAAAGACACATTTAACCAAGAATGTCCAAGTGCAATCTGGGATGTCCAAACCAGAATGTCTGGAAAAAAAGCAGGCATGTCCAAGTTCAGCCATGATTTCACAAACATGGACATGCCTGATATGGACGTTTCCAGAATAATAATTTAGAAGGGGAGATCTAATAGTTAGAGTACTGGGTTGGGGTCACTGTGGCCAGGGTTCAAATCCCAGTGCTGCTCCTTTGTAATCTTAGGCTAGACACTTAACTCTCCATCTTCTCTATACGCTTTGGATGTTTTACATCCAAAAAAAAACATTTTCCTGATGCCTATTTATGCCTGGAACAGGTTTAAATGTGGATGGGGTCACAGACATCCCCAACATTTCTGAAATCAAGCAGTTATGTCTAAGGCCATTGCACCTCCCCAGACATATCTTTGCCACACTCCCTATCTACTTGGACATTCCCACACTGGAGACATCTTTAAAAGCCATCTGTGAAATGGCTCCGGAGATGTCTCCATGATTAGGACATCCATGTGCACATCCAAATCATAACTAAGACTTTTAAAATGACCCCCATTGTTAGTAAGTAGGCCCCTTTGAGAATAAGAACAAGATATGCCAAACTGGGTCAGACCAAGGTCCATCAATCCCAGTATCCTGTTTTCAATGGTGGCCAATCTAGGTCACAAGTACCTAGCAGTTTCCCCAAAAGACACAGGTTCCACAGTCTTGTACTGGGGCAAGCAGTGGATATCCCGGTTCCCCTTTAATAATGGTTTATGGCCCTTTCCTCTAGGAACTTGCCCAAACCCGGCTACATTAACAGTTTTTACTACATCCTCCAGTAATGAATTCCAGAGTTTGATTAAACGTTGAGTGAAAAAATATTTTCTCTTATTAGTCCTTAATAGTTTACCCTGTAGCTTTATTGCATGTCCCCTAGTCTTTCTATATCTTGATGGCATTAATAATCAATATATATTTACCTGTTCTATTCCATAGACCTCTATCTCATCTCTCCTCAGCCATCTCTTCCAGGTCGAAGAGCCCTAACCTTTTTAGCCTCTTTTCAAAGGGGTATCCTTCCATCCCCTTTATTATTTTGGTGACTCTATACCTTTTCTAATAACGCTATATCCCTTTTAAGATATGGCAACCAGAATAACAGGGCTTGTGGCATTTATCATGCATTAAACCATGTCGATGTATGTTGATGTGCTTTAACGCACATTAACTGATTAATTCATGCTAGTAAATATGGTCTTTAAAAAAAGTTTGTAAATGCAGTTATCTAATTTTATATTGGTTTCTCTCTTGCTATGTGTACAGTAATATATTTTAAAAATTGAATGCATTAAACATTTTAGCAATGGTAAAGAAATATTGGGCTTTTCAGAAATTTCAAAATGCATGCAATCTGTATATCTAGTCAACTTCCCTCATGTTTAAATGTCAAATTTCCTAGCTACCAGCTTTCTTAGTACTTCTGAACTTACTCACCTTTCAAGCACATGCTTAAGCAACCAAGTAGATATTCCCCTAGCTGCTACACTTCTAGAGACAGAAGCAAACTGTTCTTTCAGCAGGGTAGCATGGCTTGGAAATGCAAGCAGGATTCCCAGTACCTTGATTGTTATGGAGTGGGAGAACATGAGCATTGATCTTACTTGCTGGGGATACATACAGTATCATATAGGAAGTGATTCACAATAGGACGCATAGAGCTAAAAGCCGTAGTAAGTATTGTGTATTCCAAAAATCTAAGGGAGACAGGAAATCCACGCAGTTGCCTTAACGGATTGAGGCACTTTCATTAAACAAATTGGACCAATCTCATTCCATCCTTGTGGTTTTCAAAGCATTGAGAATATGCAGGATATGAAGTCCTCCTCATATCAATATCAATCTGATGCATGTTTCTGCAGTATTTCTGCAAGAGTCATGCCATAAGGAAGTGAGGAGGAAATGCATATGAAGTAATGAAGACACAATGCCGATTCAGGATTCTGTAAGTGACTACAGTATTTATCTATCCATCTATCGTATCTAATCTTCTGTAATTGACTACAGTATCTATCTATCTATCTATCTATCCATCCACTGCATCTAATCTAATACAGTAGACAAAATTGAGGATTTGAAATCAGGACCTTTCAAAACTTTTAAACCCATATGTTCCAGCCAGGACTCTTCGCTCTCTCCAGAAAAATAGTTTAGTTGTTCCCTCCAATTCTCAGACCCATCTTGATAGTACTAGGCAAGCAACCTTGTATTATTTGGCCACAACACCTTAGAATTCCCTGCATCAAAATTTTAGGTTGGAGACATCCTTTCCCAGATTTAAGACAATCCTAAAATATTTTATTTCAATTTACCATAATCATATACTTGACTGTAGCCATGAGACATAGTGTCTGTGGTCTGTATCTCATAATGGAACCCTACCTTTTAACTTCTCAATTGTACTGTAGTTCTAGAACTCTATTCTTTCTAATTTCCTCTTTTCAAATTGCTTTTATTTTTTTAGACTTTTATTTTAATATTGTGAACCACATTGAAAGTTTTAGGGCATGCAGTATAGCAAGCACCAAATAAACAAAAATAGACCTTCTAAATTCTGAATGTGCTTATTCATAAATATAGTTTTGTCCAAATTTATAAAATAATAATTGGCAACAATAGCAAAGATGCAATTAAAAAGCTTATTGGTTGCAAGGAGGTGTGACTTGGTCATAGGATAATGCAGATAGTAGTATATTACGATGGGGGGCTGATAGGTCTCTGGACTTGTAACGAAACAGAAAGCTAGGGGCACACATCAGTTTCTGTGGTCCGAAAGATCTCTCTGCAGATTTGTTTTATTACTGCAGAGAGATCATATGGACCACCGGAACTGAAGTGTTCCCATAGTTTTCAGTTTCGTTATAAGGCTAGGGACTTTTTAACCTCCCTCGTATTATATTTAGCATGAACACTATGGTTACATTAGTATGCAGTTTTTAATCAGTAAGCCTAACTTACACTGTTGTAGAGAAGATTGCGGCATCAGTCATTTCTGCAAAAGGAAAAGCGAAATAGGATCTTCCTGATCAGCTTTTTGTTGTAGTCAGTCTGCTGATCACCTGTTTCTCATACGTTTTTCTGCCTTGTTTTCTTTTTTTTAATGCTTTATTTACGTTTTATAACAACAAAGGAAAGGAAGACATACAGCTTAAAAGACAAATACATACATAAAATGTGATACATACACCAAAGTAAACCCCTACCACCCCCCTCCCCCCTGCTTCTTCTCTAGAAACTAATCATTCCCGAAAACGGGCGTGTACTGACATTATTATGGTACAAAACCGAACGGTGATCTGAAACATGATGAGTATACATTAAGCAGACATGTCTGAGCAATGAGCAGAGTGTACATAATCATTGAGCATCTGCCATTTAGACAGGCGAAAGTGAGTTTGGATATGGGGAATAGCTCTCCGAGATATCTGCTCATATTTACTATATAAGCAGACGAGGTTCCACCATTCATTGGCAGTAATTCGAGAGCTATCCTTCCAATTCCTCGTGATTAAACATATGGCTATACCCAGCATGAAATCAAGGAGAAAGCGACCCCTCTTAGGGAGAGAGGGGACCTCCGCCACTGAGCGGAGTCCCACAATCTTCCAAGAAAGAGGCTCGTGGAGGTGTAAGATAGATTGAATACGACTCCAGACCCGCCCCCAGTAAACCTGCAGTTGAGGACATTCATAAAGAACATGAGCGAGGGTTCCCACAGCAGTATGGCAAGACCAACACTGGTCCCTAGCAGTTGTGTTCCATTTTAGCTATTCTTTCTGGAGTATAAAAGCATCTGTGTGCAAAAAAGAAGAGAATTTGGGTTACAGAGGCAGATCTGGAAACCCGCACCACTTTGCTCCAGAAAACGCTCCATTGCGCAGGGGTTAAAGTGGTTTGCAGTTCGCGTTCCCAGGCTTGTTGAGCTCTACAGGTAGCAGTATCGGTACCCTGACATAATAATTTATAGAAGTTAGAGGCTACCCCATGCGTACTACTAAAAGAGTGAATTAGTTCCAATAGCCCGTCCTCAGTAGGGGCAGAGGGCGGCAGGATTTGAGCACTTTTGAGGCAGTGTTGGAGCTGCATCAATTGAAAGTAATGTTTCGCTGGCAACGCAAATTCCTTTTGTAAATCAGAAAAGGTCTTCCAACGAGCTGCAGAGAAGAGTTGTTGGGGTGTCCAGATCCCCCTAGAGTACCAGGGTTTCCATGCGATCGTTTTATTTAGGACTTGAATTCTAGGGTTATTCCACAGCGGGAGTCTGTCTGGAGGACAAACAGTGGGACCCAGTGACCGAATGAGAGTGTTAAAGGCCGCAAGAGTATCGACAATCATTGGAGGATGGCGTGTGTCTACTTGATGGGACATGCCGGGGAGATGGGTCAACGGAATTGGGCTACTTAGCTCCTCTTCAATGTCAAGCCAAACTGGTCTGTTGTCTGTTGATGCAGCTAGCCATCGGGCACCTTGTTTAAGTAGGAAGGCTTGATGATATCTAAGAAAATCAGGAAAGCGGGTACCCCCTAGTTCCTTCACAGACTGTAGTTTTTGTTTAGCTACTCTTGGTGGTTTTCCCTGCCAGAGATAACGGACGAGAAGGCCCTCTATGTCTTTATAGGTATGTAGCGGGAGGAAACAGGGCAGCATTTCTAAAATATAGTTCACTTTGGGGACTATCATCATTTTGACGGTTTCTAGGCGGCCCCACCATGTAAGGGATAAGGGAGACCACCGATTTGTGAGCTCACGGACTTTGGAGACTACCTCCTTGGCATTAAAACTAATAGTGTCTTCTAAAGGAGAACAGTAGTGGACGCCAAGATATTTCACCATGCGGGATTGCCAAAGGAAAGGAAAGGCCTGCATGTCAGCCTCATGTACCCAGCGGTTCAGTGGGAATGCTACGGATTTGGTCCAGTTTATTTTATAGCCCGATAATTGCGAGTATCCGTCAATCAGGTCCAAGACAGCCGGGACCGAATCAAGGGATACAAAGAGCATAAGGTCATCTGCATATGCAGAGAGTTTAATCTCTCTGTGACTGAAGGGGACACCTCGAATACGTGCGGACTGTCTAATAAGGAGGGCGAGGGGTTCAAGAGCTAGATCAAAGAGCATTGGTGATAGGGGGCAACCTTGACGCGTGCCTCTTTGAAGATTAAAAGGCCGAGACTTAATGGCATTTACACAAATACTAGCAACGGGTTGAGAATACATGACTTGAAGGTATCGGAGGAAGCCCTCCCCAAAGCCATACCATCGGAGAACTGCAAATAAGAAGGGCCATTCCAAACGATCAAAGGCTTTTTCAGCGTCTAGAGAAAGACCCACCCATGGGTGGTCTAAATTGGCAGCACTGAATAGCACATGGCACAAGGTCCGAGCATTGTCAGCGGTGGAACGGCCGGGTATAAAACCACATTGGTCGGGATGGACTAAGGTGGCCATCCTGTCAGATAGCCGGGTGGCCAAGATCGTTGCGAAGATCTTATAATCGGCATTAAGTAGGGAGATTGGACGGTAGTTGGCGGTTAGCAGCGGGTCTCTGCCTTCTTTCTCAAAAACTACCACATTAGCTGCAGAAAAGGATCCCAAAGAGGATGTATCTACCGCAAGGGCAGTAAAATAAAGTTTTAAGTAGGGAACTAAATCTGCACTGAACGTTCTGTAGAATTCTGTCGGGAGACCATCAGGCCCAGCGGCTCGACCCGAGGCTGTTCGTTTTAGGGCAGAATGGATCTCTGAAGTAGAGAAGGGTTCATCCAGCGCATCCCTATCAGCTTCAGAAAGGGTCGGCCGCTGAATACCAGAAAACAAGCGCTCAAAGGTCTCGGATGAGAACTCACATTCAGATTGATATAGACGGGTATAGAAATCCCGAAAAAGTTCTACGATATCGGAGTCTGTGGTCAGTATGTCCCCTCCCTGTGGGGCGCGAAGGGCCGCTACGCGTTTGGCTTCTTTTTGACCTTTCAAGGCGTTGGCTAAAAGTCGACCGGCTCGGTTGCTTTCACGGTAGTATGTCCCTTGCTGAAGTGCAATACTCTGAGAGGCTGCAGTTGAGAGGATTGCATTATATTGAAAACGGAGACGCTTTAAGCGAACTAAGACGCATGGGTCATGACGTGAAGTTAGAACTCGTTCGCCTGCTTTGATTTGTTGGTCTAGTATAAGGAGCTGCTGTTTACGCTGTTTCCGCAGGCGAATTTGATAACTAGTGATCGTTGCCCGAATGGCCGCTTTAAAACCCTCCCACCAAGCCCAATTTGCAGTGTCCTGAGGTAGATTAAAGTGAAAGTAGTCCTGTATGGCTGCTCGAATTTCTAACTGGAACTCTGGTTGAGTTAATAGAGCTCTATCAAAGAACCAGGCCCCCGAATTCCCCTGGGGCGCAGTGGTGTGTAATTGAAAAGAAATAGCAGCGTGATCTGAGATATGTTGGGAGTGAATCTTTGCAGTGTCTGCCTGTGGAACTAACAGTTTTGATATGAGAAAGAAATCTATGCGAGACTGGGATTTATGAGGGGAAGAGAAGAAGGTAAAGTCAAGCTCATTGGGGTGTAGTAACCTCCATAGATCGACTAAAGCAAGATCTTTGATCATAGAGGTAAGCGTAGTGTGACTCTTGGGGGGACCACTCGTCCTAGGCGGCTCTTTGTCAATCAGGGGATCAAGAACTCAATTGAAATCCCCCCCGATTATCAATGAAGTATTAGCAGAGGCCTGCGCAACCTGAGCAATGGTAGCAAAAAAGGCAGGGTCATCAACATTAGGAGCATAAAGGCATATACATGTAACTTCCAGGTTACCTATCTTGAGGTGAGCCCTGGACCATCTGCCAGCTGTATCTGAGCTAGTCGCAATGATAGTAGCATGCAGAGATTTCCTAACCAGTATGGCAACCCCACATTTCTTAGAAACGGCTGGGGAATAGGCGGCCACCATGTAAGGTTTAACATTGAGTTTAAGAGTTTCCTTCGAATTTAAATGCGTTTCTTGGAGGAAAATCAGGTCCGCAGTTTCATGACTTAGATAGCTCAGGATTTTCTTCCGTTTTATCGGATTATTGATGCCTTTTACGTTCAATGATAAAATCTTACATGGTGCCATCAATCAGTAAGAGACATTTTAGGTAAGGGCGCTTGAAAACATACAACAGAAGCAGAATCTGTACAGCAATGACATAATCACCAAGTATAACGGCCAATACACCCCATATTGAAAAACTTGTATCAAAGTAACTTAGAGAAGAAGCAAAACCCCCAATGAATATGGCGACCATATGTCTGCGGGAGGAGGCCCAAGAGAGGAGGATAAAGACATGGAAAAAAAAGAAAGAAACACCAGAGTCCATAATTAACACTGTCTCTGATATTCATCGAAGCTACTCTGGGTGGATGGAGTCGGGTCACAAATATCATCAAAATAAGGCAACAAACTGCCCTCGCCAGACTCTTTGCTGAACCGTGGCAAATCCAAAATGGCGGGTACAGCGGATATGAGAGCGCTGGTAGGAACACTCTGGAAATCAGCGCATCAAGTCGGCTTCTTTAGCATCCAAAAACTCCGCTAGTAGATCAGGGTCCTCAAATGTTCTTGTCTGATTGTGTAGCGTGACTCGGAGCTTGGCCGGGTACATCAGGCCATAGCGTGCTTGTAATTGTTGAAGCCTCGGCCGGAATTCCAGAAAGCGCTTTCGGCGATCAACCGTGGGTTTAGCCAAGTCAGGATAGAAGGAAATCTTATGGCTCTCAAACTCCATATGGCCCTTTGCCCGGGAGGCGCTGAGAATTTGCTCCACCTGTTGATATCTCAAAAGTCGAAAGATGATAGGCCGCGGGGTCTTCCTGTTGAGCGTTATGTTGGTGGGTACACGATGAGCGCGATCGATCTCCAATTCTTTGGTAAAGGTGATTTGGAGCAGAGAAGGGAGGATTTTATATAGAAACTCCTTCATGTCTCCCGATTCCGCTCCCTCCGGTATGCCCACTAGTCGTAGGTTGTTGCGGCGCGCTCTATTATTGCCATCTTCCACTTCTTTCTGCAAGGCCCGCACCTGACGTTCTACTTTGTCGAGTTTGGACAGTCGGACCGCGTGGGAGTCTAATATGCTCTCCATTTTGTCCTGACGCGAGGAGAGCCCCTCTAGCCTGCCTTGCAATACACCAAGGTCTTCCCGCAGCGCTCGGAGTGCTTCCCCGTTTGACTGCACGAGGTCTTTAACCCCTCTGATCTCTGCGAGGATCTCCTGCTGCATTTCGGGGCCCTCGCATAGAGCCAGCCCCTTCTGCGGGGACGGGGGTTCAGTTTTGGAGCGTTTGCCGTGAGTAGCCGCTGGAGATCCAAATTCCAGGCGCGTAGGTTTGGTCCCCGCCATCTCACCAATGTGACCCGGTAAGATCAGAGCAGAAATTCAAAAATATCCGGTGTTAATTCAGGATTCTGAGTAGGCCTCTCGGGAGCCTCAGCGTTATGCGACCATCCCGCTGGACATCAGGCTCCGCCCCCCTTTCTGCCTTGTTTTCTACTCATCTGCAACTATTTGACGTTTACTCAGAAATTTAGGAAGGGGTCCTTGTTGATATATCATTCTGTCAGTTTTGAAAGGATCATTGTTGCCATCATAGTATTTTCCCCTTATTGATTGTATTCTAAAACAGTACACAAGTGCAGCAGTGGTCTAGTCACAGTGGCTAGAGAGGCCGATTGAGGAGCTGGAAAACCAGCGTTTAAACACAACTGATGTGCCCTGTGACCTTATGTAAGTCCATGAGCCTTGCATTGTCCCATGTTCCAGCCCTTTCTGAGAGCAAGAAGCTTCTAACAGATCTCAAGCATGGAAGGCAATCCAGAATGTGTAACTAATTTTAATTTTATAGTTATCCAACATTTTCAAGTGCCTGTTTGCACTGAATTCATCTCAATAGCTGGTCTATCCATTCAATAGTTAACTAACCGGATACAAAGTATAAGATTTAAGATTTTATACTTTAAGCTATAAAAAAATTGAGTGTTTATGCACAGAGATGTCTAAACTTTTCCATTCGACCCTGCTTTTCAGAGCACTCAACCGTTGCACCTGCAGACAGTTACAGATACTGGCTTGCTAGTTCTACACAGGTATCGTATTTGTAACCATTAATATGCAGACAGGAGATGATTAAATGCAGCTGTGATAAAATATGACACCATATAATAAATGAGAATGAAAAAATAATTTATAACCATAAATCATATATTGAAATTCATGTGACAACTTAGCACTGATGGGAAAAACGTAGAAATAACAAATAGTGCATGTTACAAAAGAAAGGAAAACTCCTATTTTTAATCATATGGTTATAACATTTCCTTTCAATATGCATAAAGAACATTTAGATTTGGAGATTATGAGGAATAGCTGCACAATAGGATTTCTTAACATGCATGTCGCATTTACTAAAATTTAGAAGTCTACATTGTTAAAATCTAAATAATAAATACTACAGCTAGTGCAATCTGAATAAAGTTAACAGAAAAAAAAATGTTATAAGTCATTTGAGCAGGCATGAGGAGCAGCGTAGAGTGTTACATAGTCTATTACAACAGCAGGATGGTCAAGTAGATCCGTATACGTGCTAGTCATGGGAAGAATTTGATATCTATGAGGATAATGTTCCAGCAGATGTTCAGTCCCTGACAGATAACTTTTCTTTTTTGCTTTTTGTTACTGCTTTCTGTCAGCTCATACTTATTTTAGATGAATTAAGTCTTCAGCATAATGTAACCATACAGAGTAAATTTTCATAACTGTATCAGGATCTTTGTGCATTAACGGAGTTATGTACTTAGGCTGAACCGAAAATGTTTAAATGGATTTTCAGTCAGCTGAAATTACTCAGATTGGAAAAGAGTACATGATCACAAATAAAGACTACCTAGACCATCTCATCAGTTCAGTAAGATGGTTAGAGGTTGCAACTGCTATGCTGTGTAGATTACCACCCTCCCTCCCCAATATCTTCCTAGAAGGGCACATTTTTTGAGCTGAAGTGCTCAATACTTTGTTTCCATCCTCCTGCTTCTTATGGATCCTCTGTGTTTATCCCAAACTTTTTCAGAATTCCCTCACTATGTTTGTCTCCATCACTTCTTCTGGAAGGGCACTCCAGGCATCAACTATCCTCTCCATGAAAACAATATTTCATGAGAATACCTCCTTGCAGCTTAATATCATATCCTGGAGTTCCACGGTTTCTCATCTTTTGTAAAAGATTTTGTTTTTCTTCATTATTCATTAATATCTTTGAGATTTGTAAACATTAGTGTTACATCGTCCTTGTCATTCTTCTCCTCTAGGTTCAAGTCTCTTCTCATATGCTTTATGGTGCAGACCCTACATCATTTTGATTACTTTCCTCTGGACCTCCTCCAGCTTCTATGTGTCCTTAGGACAGGGATTCCCAAACCTGCCTCTCAGTCAGTCAGGTTTTCAGGGTATCCACAATGAATATGCATGAGAGAGGTTTGCATGCACTGCCTCCATTGTATGGAGTGGAGGAGTAGCCTGATGTTAGAGTATTGCCTTCAGACGCAAGAGACCAGTGTTCGATCCCTAAAAGTTCTCCTTGGGTGAGTCACTTCATACTCTGTTGCCTCAGAAAAATCTGAGTTATCAATGTACATTATCAAGTTTAAGTTACAATGTGAACTGCTTTGACTAAAATGATAAAGCAGTTTAAAAAAACCTGTTAAATATAGAAATAATTAAAAGTGCACAAAAATTGCTTGTGTATGGGTATACCTATAGTTGATTCATGTGTCCAAAAACTGTACTGAGTATAGAAGATGTGCAATTAAAATACAGTAGGTGCGAACCCATGAACAAAACCCATGAAACTTGCTGAAACTTCATTTTAAATTAAGACTAATCAAACGTTTTTTTGGCCTTACACATCCCTAACCATGCCTAACCTTATATCCTAACTTTTCAGCCTTTAAATGCATGCACATTCATCACGTAGATTAATGACTGATTTCTGAATTCCATTTAGGATGGTATGTTGTGTTTTAAGATCAGCCTGTTTTCTGAGCTTAAAAGTGCATGCATTAGTTTGCATTTACGTGCTCTACTGAAAACTGACGCAACAATATGTGATTTATTGTACCTAGACAGATAACATAACAATTTCAACTCAGCCAAAAATGTATAGTGACTTATATTTTAATGTAGGAAATTACTCTATTTAGAGATATAAAATATAGAAGTTGATCTTTAGAAGCCTTTATCCAGGTTAGTATGGATGATGCATGGATAAGGACTCTGAGAGAAATATTCAGCAGCACTATCTGGATAGTGCAATCGAGTTCTACACAGATCAGCTACCCAGATAGTGCTGACAATGGCCCTTAGGCAGAAATTGGAGGGACTAGTCCCTCCCCCTCCTGAGGCATTGCTAGGTCCCTTTTCCTCCCTGCCCACATCTGCTGAGCCCTCTGTTGCCTTTTTGTACTGGAAAGAGCACCTCCATTACAATCCTTTGCTCCTAGGTCCTGACATGGGTCAGGCATTTTACTGCTTGCTTTTGAGCCTATCTGTCTGTATATATATATAATATTTATTTATTTTATCTTTGTCTGTTTTTACCTTATCTGTATTTTTTGTAATATTGTTCAGCTCCCTCCTTTTTTCAGCTGTTTGTCTATTGCTCCTCCTCTGCCTTGTTTATTTTCCTTCCCTTCCACCGCAAACCCACCCACCCCTGCCTATCAGTCTCTTATAACTACCCTGTGCTCATTACCACCATTACTCACAGGTGCACCCCAATTCTATGAGATTTCTCTCCTGCTTATCCTTCATGTATTTCTTCTGATTTCTACTCCCCTCTGCATCTCTTTCTTGTAGCTCCACATCACTTTCTCTTCCTATTGTCGACGCTCCCTAATCTTCTCCCCTCATATCAACAACTTCAAGACCCCCCTCCTTATCATCCCCTATTTACCATCCTCACTTCTCCTGCCATCTTGTCATCTAATCTATCATCCTCTCTTGAGCTTCACCATTTTCTTCCTCTCATTCATCCATTTCCTCTCTCTCTCTGAAAGAACCTCACCCTCATTAGCACCGTGCTGCCTCCTCTCTGCTCCACATTCTGATCCTTCTCTTATCTGGAGTTATCAATCACAACCGTTGCCACCAATAGACTTTTGTCACACTCCCAGGACATATCCACATGTAAGTCCTCAAATCTTATTCATATCCTTCTCCTTTCCCCCCACCTCTCTCTTCCTTGTGTGCCTTGTGGAATGCACACTCCATCCAAAATAAACTTGCCTTTATTCATGACCTCTTCATCCCTAATACTTTCCATCTTCTTGTTCTATCTTAGACTTGGTTCCTCCCTGAAGACTCAGCTTCATTCACTGCCCTCTGTCATAGCGCCTTCCAGTTCTTCCACATGCCTCGGTCTGCTGGTGAGATGGAGGTAGTGGTGTTGGATTTTTCCTCTCTCATTATTGTTAACTTCAACCTCACCTTCTGCCTCAGTTTTACTTTTTTCCTCCTTTGAAGTCCACTCCATCTGCCTTTTTACTCCACTACCTCTCTAGATAGCTGTTATTTATTGCCCCCCTGACAATTCTATCTCTTCCTTTCTGACTGACTTTGACTTGTGACTTTCCTTCTTTCTGGATTCATCTTCTCCCTCCCTTATTCTTGTGGATTTTAGCATTCGTGATGATAACCCCTATGGCCCTTATGCTTTAAAGCTCCTTTCCCTTACCTCCTCATTCAACCTCCACAACCTCTACTGCCCCCACTCACCAGGGAGACTTCATTTTGCCAATTCTGTTTTGTATCACACTTAATCTTCTGATTACTTTCATCAGCTGTTTGGGATATGGAGTTAACCTTATTTCTAAAGATGGTAACAATCTGAAGGTAACATCAAACTTACTGTTTGTAGATGACGTGAAGCTTTATAGTGCCTGGACAAATGTGCTAAGACAACCTTATTTAGAAGAAAATTGAGCAAACCTGAAAGCATCTCCCTGACAAGGACTGTGACATTAAGAAACTTGAACAAGAAGGTGCATATAAATATCTAAGAAGAGGAAGGAGAAACAATCAAGCATTGAGAGAAAAGATCAGTAAAGAATATTACAAAAGATTAAAAAATTGTATTGAAAAGTGCATTACCATCCCTAAATAATATACAAGCCATTAATCAACTGGCGAACCCATATTCTCATGCAAATACAATGTGTGCCTTTGAATCAATGTTGACTCCTGGCAACCCAGCAGCAACTGTGTTTTCTTGGCAGTGTGACTGGAAGTAGATTGACAGGTCTTTCTTCTGAGACAATGGAGGGTTAAGTGACTTGACCAAGGCTACAAAGAATGCTAGTGGGAATCAAACACTGGTTGCTTGGTTACCAAGTCAGTGTTCTAACCACTAAGCTATTCCTTCATTATTATCATATAGCTTTCGAATTACAGACTAGCCTCTTAGAGATCTTGAAAAACTGGCTTTTCAAACAAGAAAACTCCTCCATGTCCATGAGGTCATCTATAAGAACCGGTATGTTTACCAAAACTGTACATTCTTCAAGCTGAAGATGGAATGAGCCACATAGAAATAGATTACACATACAGGGCTACTGTCATTGGTCTCCAGGCCTACTTAACAGTGTCAACAGATCCAAATATGCAAAAAGTGTTGAAATATGAAAGTAAATGTCTAGAATCCAATATCATCCTCGAATAAGTATTCTGAGTAGAAAGAATCAATGAGAATCCATCAGTGCACATAGGAAGGAAGTAACAAAATTGGCAAATCAAGAGAAAAAAAAACTCTTCAAAGAATTAGATCAGCAAACTGCACTAGAACTGGCAACTTAGCATGCATTTAGTGCCAAAAATGAGTGTGGGGAGGGGTGTGATCAACCCATGCTGATTGTTTCTCAGCAGTATCCATAGAGTTAGCGTGGTGAGAAGCACTTTACCGTGCTAAACCTGCAACTGTGATTAATGCGGGTGCATTTACCCCCACCATTGAGTGCATCCACACTTCTACAACATTGAATTATTGTATGCTAATCACATCTATGCTAATTACATAGGTACTTCAGGCCGGAGGGCCGGGGGGTTCAAGTCCCACCTGCGGACAGCAATCTCAGGCCAGAGGGACTGGGATTTCTAGTCCTATAGGCACTCCTTGTGGTCTTGGGCAAGCCACTTAACCCTCCATTGCCCATGTTCCCTGTAAGTATTAGCGTATGTCTCATATCCCCTCGTGTTAAATGTATCCCCCAATTGACCGCTTTGACCCGGTGAAAAGCGGGATATAAATACAGCTAAATAAATAATAAATAAATAAATAAATAAATATGAAGGAAATGCCTCCTCTCTTCCCCTAACCTGCCTACTCCCTGCCCAATCACGCAATAAATGGTTAGTGTGGGATTTTTACTCTGCTGGCATTTTTAGCATGCTATAATGATTACTGGGGTCCACACTAACCATTTATTGCCTCAGACCATTAGTATCCTTTAGTAATCATGTCCCAAGATGGCATTGCAGGAACCATTCATTAGTCAAGATCAGACACATGAATGGTTAAGGAGTGGTGAACTGAAAACTGAAGGAGAGACCGATAGCTGCAGCCCAGATGAGGTGGTTTCTAACATTCATAGAAAGAACTAGGAAAGGCCTGTAAGTTAGGCCTGGATCCTAACTCCCATTATAACTAGAAAAGAACCAAAAATCTGTGAAAAATGAGAAAACTGTTTTAAACTGCTTAATAAGAAGTTTTACATGAATTCATAAGTCTTTCATTATTCTCTTCTGTGCAAAAGAAAGAAATGTTTCAATATATGCATTCCTGGAGCTAGGGATAACCTTGCAGTAGAGAAGTATCAAACCTAGAAACTGCACCATTGTTAGAACAGTCCTAAAGGAGGGGGCTGGTTGCTAGGCCCCGGAGGGATCTCTAATTGGACAGGTGCAGGGGGCGTTGGAGCCAATAGGAAGTTTGCATGTATCAAGCTGGAACCAATAGAAAGTTCTCATGTATCAAACAGAAGAAAAGGGTATAAATGGTTATGTCTCTATAAAAACTTTGCTCAGTTCCTTTTGAAGCTTTGACTGACTGGGCCTGTGCAGAATAGACTGACTTGGACCTTGTCATTTGACTCCTGGATTTATTCATTGATTGCACTTTGCTGCAACATATTCTTGGTGCGTTGGGCCGGGAAGTGCGAGTAGTAAATGGTATTCAAGTGAATAATCTATGAAATTCACCTCGAGGTTTGGTCCGGTTGGAACCATGTCTGTCTGACCGCAGGGGAACTTCTCAGGCGCCGCCGATCCCTTTGTATCGGAAAAGGTTCCGCCTTGCCTCGGCAGGCCACTGGGTCCAGCTGGCTAACACCTCAGAACCCGAGGGGAGTCCAGGGTCCAACCCAAGAACTCGTTTGGTATCAGGAACTGGATCAGGTGAGTAGATATTTTCTTGTTTAAAAGTCAGTGCAGCCTGGGGAAAAAGCCTTGCATGAGTATGTGCAAGACTGATTTGGAATAGACTAACTGGGAAAATCTCGCATGAGTATGCGTGAGACAAGAGAGCCCAATCACCTCTCATAAAGGCAGTCTTAGTACGCTCCGCATAAGTGAAAGGTGAAGCCGAAGCCATCGATCCTTCTTGTTTGAAATAGTCAGTTAGTCAGAAAAACCTGGGCACTTGAAAAATGATTTCTTGTTAAAATATTTATTTATTTATTTATTTATTTAACAGTTTTTGATATGATTGCTTGTGTGATATGATTGCTTGTGTGAGTGAGAGGTCTTGAAATACAGGCCGAGCGAGAGCGGACTCCTGAGTAGCGCAGTTCCTGGCCAGGCGACTGCGCCCAGGTCGCAAAAAGGAGGAAGCGTTTGGTGTTTGTCTGTCCTTACTGTGTATCTGATTTTTGTTATCTGTTGAAACCGCGAGTTTCCCTTCTGGTATAAATGTGAGATTATTCTGTTGGGTAATTTGTGGAAAAGTTTACCGATTAAGAAATAGCATAAAGCAGAAAAGAAGACAGAAGGAAACAAACTCAGTTGTCACTTTTTCAGTAAAGAAGCTGTCTCATGCATTCCAGTTTTTATTTTCCTTTCGCACAGCATGAAGCTGGCTAGCGGAGAGAGAAGGGGCGTGTCTGAAGAAAGGAACGTGCAGTGTCTTTTTAACCCTGTGAAGGCTTAAACACTCTGTAGCTGGGTTAATTTATGCTTATTTCAGGAAAATTGTACCTGTTTTATTCAATATGTTTTAATAGTGATGTTCCTTCTGCTATGGTCATGTATTATATATCATTTAATAAGAATGTTTAGTCAGGATTGTGGATCCCGACAGTTTTGGGCTTAGCCTGGAAAGGGTTAAGTTCTTATTAACCCCTTTCGAGTTCCTGTACTTGTACGGACCAAGTGAGAAGAATTTTTGTAGGGCTATAGGTATAATGCATTTGTGGGCTTAGCTTTGTTTTGTGTTATTTATGTTCAAATCTTCAGTAAGCACTGTAATGGTTTAAATAGGCAATGACAGAAAAATTCAGGAAACTGCTTTTGTTTTCCCTTTGTCCTACGAAGTAGAGGTTAAGAACCCTGACAGGACTATGAAGCATCCCGAGCCAGTAGTACCAGATCGCGACTTGAAAGTGATTTAAATCCTGAGTGAATAAGGAGTTCATCGTGCTTGAATTCTAGTTCCTGATATACTGTGGCAAGCACCTCATAGAAGACATACTTATTGTTAATAAAAATAAAATTGGAAGAAAAAAAGGTGTATATGTATTCTAGATATCCACCCACTTTATGGAAAAAGTATTCGGAATGTCTTTTGAATATCTGATTCCTAAAACTGTAAGATTTAAAGTAATTTATTTTGCAGAGACATGCTGATTACGGCTGGCAGTTAGTTTTCATGCCAAGTAATTTTATTCCAGTCATACGTAACAGATATGTGGCCGTCATGTTAGGAGCTATAGTTCTTTCTGTTGGGATTGTTGTTATAACATGTTGCAAAATAATAGTTTTATATTTTAAGGACTTTATCTAAATTGTGCTTATTTAGAATGAGCACACATCCATTATGCTTAGTCCACAGGAAAATGCAGCCTGACTGCTGTGGGGGGGGGGGGGGTCAGAGTCCATGCAGATTTTGTTGCAATTTATGACTAGGAATTTTAGCAAGGACTTTGCTGAAGACTACAGACTTAAAATGTCTCTGTCCCTATTAGAAATGCTCTGTGGAAGGGGGTGGCCAGTGTTAGTTACTTCATGGCCCCGTAGTTTCCCGTGTTTATCAGATTGTACAGAGAATGTTCCCTGATCAGTTCCCCTACATAGGATTCCTGGTTAAATGTTTGAGAAAAAAACAAAAACAAAAAAACCCCAAGCTCTCCTGGATAGAGCATTGCTATGAGAAACAGTGTAGGAGATTAGTAGCAAACATAAGGGAGGGGGGCCCGGACGTCTGGAGTAAAAAAAAACACAAAAAAACCTGCCCATTTATTATCTTTATAGGCCAAGTCCCTCATCTCTGCCACCACCTCGGGCAGAGCCTGGGGCAGGGGGGGGGGATACCTCCCTGCAAATGTCACCAGCCACCTCCGCAGCAGAAGGACGTACACCCCCTCTTGACCAAAAGCACCGGCACAGTTTAAAGTACTCAGAGTAGGCCACAGTCCACCAATGACACTACAAGCAGGGATTCATTTGCCAGTTCAGGGTCACTCACAGCCAGCGCCCGAGAACATGAAGTGGAACCCAGACAGTCCCAATTGCCATATGCCTTCAGAAGTACAACTACCAGTAAAAGGGAGAGTCACGTTATCCCATTGCACTAGGTCCAGGGCCAGCTTTGCACTAGCCAGTTGACCAGCTTTGTTTCTGCCACTGATTTGCTGAACTGAAAGCTGCATTATGCCTCCTACACTGAGAAACCATAGGATTTGATTGAACTAATGAACAGTATTATGCAGACCCATCAGCCTTGATGGCCCCAAGTGGGATCCAAATAGCGCAGGCAGCCCTCACTATATACCCCATGCGATCCAGCAGCCCAGGAGAATTTGCATTTTTGTCAGTCAGTCCCAGAGAGATATAAAACAGAAATTGCAGAAACTGGATGGATTTGCAGGCATGAATACAGCACAGTTAATGGAAGTTGTTTAGAAAGTTTGTGAATTGTGGAAATAAATGTGACAGAGAAAGTGAATGTAAGATAAGGAAGAAAACAGATCTTCTTGCTGATACTTTAGTTGAATGATGTGGAGGAGGTTTTCCTAATCGAAGGAGCAGAGGAAGTGAAAGGGGTCGTGAAAATGATCGGCCCCCACTGGGTGCGAATCAGTGCGTCCATTGCAGAGAAGAAGGACATTAGAGAAGTGAATGCCCGTATCTTGACTCCACCCCCAGGAGGGAAGGGGGGAGTACTTGATTTTAGAAAGAATAAACCGAGCACAGTGCTCCAACAAGAGAGGGAAGCAGCTATAGAGTGAGTGGCAGCCGAAGAGGGCTACAGCATGGATGAAGACTAGGCCAGACCGGTCTCCAAGTTTCCCTGGGTCCCCAGGAGCCTATGGTCAGTCTGAAAATAGGGGATCAATATATGGACTTTATGGGGGACACAGGAGCAGAATACTAAAGCCAGTAGCCCCTTTGTTTTCTCGATGCATCACCATTGTCAGAGCTACTGGGGCTAAGGCCACAAAGCCTCTCCTGCAGAACCGCATGTGTGAACTAGGGGGACAGAAAATAACGCACCAGTTCTTGTATATGCCTGAATGCCCTATTCCACTTCTGGGCCGAGACATGCTTGCTAAGCTCCAGGCACAAATATCCTTTGCTGAAGGGGAGAAATGCAAATGACTGTGAACCCAAAGCCTGCTGGATTGATGGTGCTGACTGTTCCCCGAGAAGAAGAGTAGCGGTTCTATAGTGCATCTCCAATCAAGCCAGCTAGTTCCTGTATACCCACCAACCTTATAGCCTCACCTGGAGTATGGGCAGAAGATAATCCACCTGGCCTAGCGAAGAACATAGCCCCTGTCATTGTCACCCTCAAGCCAGGAATGGAACCAGTGCATGTGAAGCAGTATCCTCTCCCTTGACCAGCCATTGAAAGAATCCACTGCCATTTGATGAAACTGCTGAAGTATGGACTTCTCAAGGAATACCAGTCACCCTGGAACACCCCCCTTCTCCCAGTTAAGAAACCTGGGACAGGGGATTACTGCCCAGTACAAGATCTGAGGCGAGTGAATGATGCAGCTGATACTATACACCTAGTGGTACCAAATCCTTATATTCTCTTGGGACTGATCCCAGCTGAGGCTACTCATTTTACCATCTTGGACCTGAAAGATGCCTTTTTCTGTGTACGCCTAGCCCCCACCAGTCAACTTTTGTTTGCTTTTGAATGGCAAGACCCCACAACAGGAAGGCGGGGCCAACTCATCTGGACTAGATTACTTCAAGGATTCAAGAATTCACCTACTCTCTTCAGTGCTATTTTAAATCAAGATCTTTCAAGCTACTATGTGAACCCAGAAGAAAGGGTTCTTCTCCAGTATGTGGACAACTTGCTCATAGCCACCAACTCAGAAAGTGAATGTCTATAAGCCACCAGTGAACTCTTGCACCTTTTTAATGCTATAATGATTACTGTGGTCCACACTAACCATTTATTGCCTCAGACCATTAGTATCCTTTAGTAATCATGTCCCAAGATGGCATTGCAGGAACCATTCATTAGTCAAGATCAGACACATGAATGGTTAAGGAGAGGTGAACTGAAAACTGAAGGAGAGACCGATAGCTGCAGCCCAGATGAGGTGGTTTCTCACATTCATGGAAAGAACTAGGAAAACTAACATATGTAAATTCCAAAAGAAAGAGCTGGAAACAGTCACTTATCTTGTAGCTGACTGCAAAGTTCTGATGAAAGAAAATTTCTATACAGAAAGGCACAATAAAGTGGCATATCTCATCTATTGGAATCTCCGTAAACACAGCAGCATTACTGTACCAGAAAAGCACTGGAATGACAACCCTAAGAGAATTATGGTGAATGAGGAGGGCTACAATCACCAGAGACATTCTTCTACCAGCCGATAAAAAGCTAGATGCAAGAAAACGACATAGTGGTAAAGTTAAAAAGCATCAAAATGGCAATGATAATAGAGATGTCATTTCCAAGTGATTATTTTGTAAATCATGTGGAGAGGGAGAAGATCCTCAAGTACCAAGAAATTAAGTCAGAGGCTAAGAAAAAGTGGCAGAAAGATACAGTACAAAGATAGTTCCCATTGTGTTGCGTGCCACAGGCTTGATTAAGAGGAATTTCTAAGCACATCTTGATAAACTGCCTATACATGTTATATCTTATGAATTTCAGAAGGAAGTTCTCTTTAACATAATACAAGAACTACATCGAGCATTAGCAGTAAATCTGAGAGAGATCACATGGCCTGACTTAGGAGTGAGATTCCTTATAGTATGCGCAAATTAACCCATTTCATGAAATTGATCCACCAGGATATCCCCAGAGAGAGATTTGCCTATAATGAAGATAGGTGGTATGCAAATTTATCTCATGCATATTCATTAAATCTATCAAATCTGACCTGTTTGTGAATCTCGAGGACTGAACTTGGTTAAACAAGCCTGTTTTACAACCTATTCCTTACAAATGTTATTTTGTGAACTTACAAACATTTGCTTCTACAAATACAACACAGTCTTTTCCCAAATAGATTTTTTTGTTTATTCTTTTTTAAACAAAATGACATGAAGCTGTACCCCTCTGTTCTCTTTCCTTCTTTTTTTACATCCTCACTTTTTCAGCTCTATTTATTTTGCTCTTGGCTGATCTCTGAAGCTAAACAGTGCCAGGCCTGGCTAGTACTTGGATAGGAAACCACTTGGAATATGAAGGATTGTAAACTCACTGTGTGGAAGAAAAGCCTGGCAATCTACTTCTGATTACGACGTGCCAAAAAACCCAGGGGATGGGTTGCCAGGAGTCAGCATTGACTCAACAGCGCACATTGCATTGTATTTTTTTTTCTTTTTCTTTTAATTTACTTCTTTATTTTTGTTATATACTTGAATTAATAGTATGCTTAATTTTGGTGGTATTTGCATAATGAGGGGAAATCTACAAATTGTTTTCACACATAAAATAGCATTTTACACATGTAAACGGGCTCTTATAAAATTAAATCATGCTTAAAAGCATGCATGGTGCAAGCTGGTGTACAAATGTACAGTTGGTACTCACTGGTGTCTTGTGGGAGCAGGAACAATGCCTACTAACTCTTGCTCCTTCAACTCTGGGTTTTAAAATTGTACCTGTGGCCCTTAGCTATAATCTTGCAGTATCCATGCAGTGCCATGCGATTAACACTTGGGGTCAGGGGCTACAATTTTGAAACCCAGGGCCAGCAGAGTAGGAGTGAGTGGGCAGCACTCCTGCTCCCACTAGTCACCAGTTACCCCCAGTAAGGCTGGAGATGAGGATGAGGAGAGATAGAGTGCAGGAGCAGCTGCTGGGGAAGGTCTCAGGTGCATTCCATGTTGCCAGGGGGAGGTAGATGGAGGGGTTTTCATGTTGGGGGGGGGGGGGTTGATAAGGAGAGAATCATATTGTGTTGGGTTGGGGTGGGGAAGGCATAAGATGTGTTAGGGAGCTTATGGAAGGGATCAAATTTGTTGGGATCTCATGGTGGGATAAGCAGTGACAGACCTTCCAGCTGTCCCTTCAAACAGGTACTTATTTGTGCTTCAAGCATCTGTAAATGCCGACATCTACTTTTTTTTCTACTGGATATAGATTTCTCTTACATGATGAGGAATATTTTTAGCTCCCACCCTAATGGCTCCCTCTCCCAACCCTCTCCATACCTCCTTGAAATTTAAACTTACTAGACACCCCACATGTAAATAGCCCCTGTTCAAAAAATGCTATTTACACATGTATGCCAATCTGCTTATGTAATTCTTCTTTTTACATGTGAGGATGCTTCTAAAATAACCCTTATGTGTTCCTTTTATTTTATGAAAACATAAATATGCTGTAAATATGAATTCTAGATATGGAGAAGGTGGGTTGAATGTTGCACCGGGGATTGCAGAGAGAGAAATTTCAGGGAGTTAAGTGTGTGTGTGTGTGTGTGTGTGTGTGTGTGTTTGTTGGGGGGGAGGGGTATATAGATTGGGGCTATGGTTGAATATGTTTCTGTAGACTACTCTTTCCTGGATTTTCAGTTCAAATGTTGCTGCCTTTGAATGAATAAAAAAATTGGGATTCCTGCTGAAATGCTGTTGAAATCTATAAAATCTAGAGAAATCATTAACCCAGTTCCCCGTAATTACCTTGGACTGTGTAAAGAAGATTCTGCTAATTCTGCTGTGCCTATTACTAGTAGAAATTGATCTATATGCTTATCTTGGCCACCTGTACACTTACTATATGTTTGAGAATATTATTAACACAGATGTCTGATTGAATTCATAAATCGTTCCACAAATAGGGGAGTTGGATAGCACGAGGTGAATACCACAGTGTTATGGGACCCTTTATGTCTAGGTCACTGGTTCCAACCCGACATAGGTTAATAGTGACAAAAGGTTCTTACTAGACAAGTGCATTTGAGATTCGTTTGGGCACCTAAAATTTAATGACACACACAAATTGCTTCTTCCCACATAAACCTACAAACCAACACAATCACAAAAGCTATAGAAGGCACATAATTAAAGTACAAATAGATGTGGTTCATTTCCAGTTAAAACTTTCTTTTTTGGCCCTGCACATGTCTAGCCCTTACTATTTGGACGTTATTTGATGGACTGGAGCCTCATTCAAGTTCTCAATGGATTGCTGTCCATTTCATTAAAAACAATCAACAGAATTGACAGGAATTGGTACCACTGTTGCTAGTCTCATCAAAGAAGAAACAGATAGCACAAGAAGAGACTATGAGCCTATTTTACTAAGTGTTTTAAGGAGTTAACATGGGAATGGAAGCATGTGTTAAGGAACGGTACAGCAACACCACAGTTTTATTTGCTGGGAGCATGGAAAGCATGTTCTCGGCAGTTACCGTGGTATACGTGGCCCTGCCTCGGCATGATAACAGCACAAGTGCAGTCAATGCCACCTATGGAGATAGTGGTGAATGCACCCATCCTACTTAATTGTCGTACAAGGAGCACAGGTATACTGCCACTGCCCACTCTCTACCCCTGACCCTATCACTTGCAACCCTAATGCACCATGGACAATTAGCACCAAAATCCAATGGCACTAACAGTCATGGCCCCTTGCTAGCTGTGAACACTTGTCCAATGTGCACCATTAGTGCGTGCCTTTAGCAAAAGGTTCCCTAACTGTTTATACATGCCTGCAATAACAGTTAGTGCAGCCGATTGACAGCATGTACTAATTCCTATGTTGACAAATGTGGAATGGGGTGAGGTCTGAGTAGGGTCTGCATCTTATGCTTACCGAGGGCAATCTTATAAGGGAGCACCTAGTTTTAGCATGCTTTTAGGCATATGTATTAAAGAAATGTTATAAATACAAGTAGGTGCCTACTTGTCTTTATAAAATATTAGCTTAGATTGTTGATCTCACACCTACCTTGCAGGTGTGGACATGAACTGTCAAGGCAGCTGTCCTTTAATGCAATGCAATCTCAACATTTTAACTTATCTCACCCTTAAAGATGGTCTCTCCACAGCAAGATCAAAGTAGGTTAGCAAGACAGTTTGATTAAACTTTTACTACTGCTGAGGACTATGTTAAAGCTCTTTTCTGGAATAATAGAATGGAACATGGTGGGAGGAGTGGCCTAGTGGTTAGGATAAGGTACTTCAGGCTGGAGGGCCGGGAGTTCAAGTCCCACCTGGGGACAGCAATCTCAGGCCGGAGGGACTGGGGTTTCTATTCCTATAGGCACTCCTTGTGGTCTTGGGCAAGCCACTTAACCCTCCATTGCCCATGTTCCCTGTAAGTATTAGTGTATGTGTGTCATATCCCCTCATGTTAAATGTATCTCCCAATTGACCGCTTTGACCTGGTGAAAAGCGGGATATAAATACAGCTAAATAAATAAAATAAATAAACACCTGTCGTTTATACAAAATTCACTACAAAATGTAATATTTTATTTTATTTATTTATTTTATTTGCAAAACTTTTATATACCGCCAATTCCCAGGATCAGTGGCGGTTTACATCAAACAATGTTAAAAATACATGGAACAATGTGCAACTATATAACAGATACATGGAACTGTAAGCAACTATATACAAGTAATATAACAGATTCAGAACTATTTACAATTTACTACATAATTTTTACATATATACATGTTTAAAGAATCATCTTAGGTTCAGTAATCAAAATTGCAGTGGGTCAGTATGAATGGGTGTATTCGTGTCAAGTTATGGAGGTTGGGAGGCGATACCCAGGTCATAGTCTGTGTTGGAGTAGTGTTGAGAGAACAGATATGGTTTTAGTTCTTTGCGGAATTTTTGTAGGTCTTTTATCTCTCTTAATTGATCTGGGAGGTTGTTCCATAGGGTTGGTGCTACAAATGAGAAGGCGCTGTTGCTTGTTGTATGTTTTGTCTTCCTTATTAGTTCCGGTACTATGATGGTATCAAGGTTCCTTCTTCGTCTTATTCTGTTTTCAGGAGTACTATGAATAAGTGTTGAAAGGTATGAAGGGGCAATCTTATTTATTAATTTGAAGGTGGTCAACAGTATTTTATATTGAATCCTGCTGGAGATAGGTAACCAATGTAGAGAGAATAGAATCGGGGTAATGTGGTCTGTTAGCTTGGCTTTGAAAATTATTCTTGCAGTAACATTTTGGGCCATTTGAAGAATTTTTAAATTCTTTTTTGTTATGCCTTGTAGTATTCCATTAAAAAAGTCAAAGTGTGGGGTTATTAATGCTTGTGTGATAGTTCTAAAATCATCATTTTCTAAAAGAGGCCTCAGTTGTTGAATGGAACGAAGCTTCTAATAAATTGTTTTTGTTATTTTTTTAATGTGGGTTGTGAAGCTAAGGGACTTGTCAAGGGTAACTCCTAGATATGTAATCTCTTCTTTAATAGAAAATTTTAAAAAGAGAAGAATCGCTCCTCTATAGAAAATGTATGTGCAAGTGGTCAAGATACATATGCATTTCTGACATTTTCTCCATCTTTCCTCACCTGAAGAAAATAGACTACACAAGGCTGCCATAGTGAAATGAACTGTTCTTAGACTATTAACAATAGTTATTTCTCATCATGCCACCATGTCTTCTTATACCTTGGTGTATCACTGTGAAGGGAACAAAGTAATTCTTATTTTCAACCAACATGGCTTTGCAAAAAGATATGACAGGCATAGGGGTATGTTTACTAAGCCTGGCTAATGGTTAATGCTATTTGTAACTAGGCCCCACTGAATAACAAGGGACCTAGTTACAAATAATACAGGTTAACCGTTAGCCCAGCTTAGTAAACATGCCTCATATTATTTATCAAGCTATGGGTGATGCTGTATGAAGGAAAAATACTGAACCTACTAAAATTACACATTTGAATGATGCTTATTGCTTTCTCAGGTATGCTCTGAATGCATGTAATATGCTTATGCCAGAATGTTAAATAGGAATAACTTTTGAAATAAAAAGAGTGTTTAGAATATTTAATGAGACAATTTAAAATGTCTGCATTTCATTTCATTTATTAACTTTTACACCACCTTCACAGTTGCAAAAAACATTCAAATTGATGCACATCATGTATATAACTACAGTACATCAAATTTATATGAAAACTGTCAAATCTATGGTTTATGGTTTATTAAAATTTGCTATACCGCCCTTCAGACCAGAAGAGAGATATACAAACATCAGAAAACCAGAAAGGAATGGCAAACAAAATAGGAAAGGAGTAAACACAGACCAATGGGGCAGAGAACAGAAGGAAGGAGGGACAGAAGCCACGTGTGGCATGTAATCAAGTCAGGGGGAGGGAAAGAGGGGAAGGTGGGTCCTGTGCTACTGAGGGGCTAGATCGAATGCTAATTGAAAGAGGTGAGTCTTGAGGAGTGATTTGAATTTAGAGTAGGACACCTCTACTCTAAGTGGAGATCAGGTGGAAGAGCGTTTCATAAACTTGGACCCAGGAAATAAAAAGCAGAATGCCAGATGGATTCATATCATGCACGGGATGGAGGGGAAAGATAAAAATGGTTTGAGTGAACAGCATATCAAATACATGAATGGGTATGAGGAATGATGCAGGATAAAAGATAAGAAGGTGAGCTCGAGTGGAGAATCTTATGGATCAGTGTGAGAATCTTGTACTGAATGTAATATTGGATGGGCAACCAGTGAAAATGGATAGGCAGGGGAGTAATGTGGTTGAATTTAGAAGCATGGATTAGCAATCTGATGACTGTATTTTGGATCACTTGTAAATGTTTGACCTGATAGATGGGGAGATCTGCATAGACCACATCTGCCTGTCTATTCATCTATATCTAAACCTATCAACCTACCTATAAACACTTATACCTATATCAAAATGGGGGGTTGTTTTAGAAGCAGTCCCACCTCCAAAAAGCAGTACTTACATGTACAGATTCAATTACACATCTCAATGCCAGTTTAGATCATACTTTTTACGGACATGGGAATGCTCACCATGTCTACCCTGCCAAAGGGAGGGGTAGGGGTGGGGAATGAGAGTAGTTTGAGCAGGGTCTGCAATGCTTACATGGATACCCCATTTTATATAGGAAATCCATGTTGGGATTTAAAAATGTAGAAGTTGGCATTTACAGCTGTGCCCATGCACAAATACAGTAAGTGCCTGCTGACAGGAGTAGTTGCGCATGCCAATGAATCCGCTGCAACTGGCGATGAACACCGCAGCAAGGGTTCTACACAGGGCATCCAGGAAAAACCATGTGACGCCCATATTAAAGCACCTCCACTGGCTCCCGATACACAGTAGACTCACTTACAAGACCCTACTGCTGACTTTCAAAGCCATCAAGGGGCTCTCACCTTCATCACTATCTGAGTTGATCCAGACCACTCCCACCAACAGGGTCAGAAGATCGGTAGCACTCAATACACTGATAGTCCCTAAATCAATAACCCAATGCATCCAGTCAACAGCAAACAGGGCCTTCAAGTTCTCTGCACCAAGATGCTGGAATACCCTACCTCCCAACATCCGTGCCATTCCCGACCTATTCCAGTTTAGGAAGGCCTTGAAGCATCACCTCTTCCTCCTGTACTACCCGGTAGAAGATGCTATAAAAGCCTCACCCACATGTACCTCACAAAACACCCACGGCTAGACCAATGGTGCGAACCCTCACTGTTGCATTACTGTAAATAGTTACCCCTGTTATCCAAGTTTTTAATACCTGTTCATATTCAGATTATCAGGTTATAAAATCAATTGGTCAAAATCTGTAGTGTTCTCTTTAAATTCAAGGGTTTGTAGGGCGGATCTGGAAGATTTTCCTTTTGTGTGGGAGCCTAAAATGGTGAATAACTTGGGAGTCCACTATTGCTATCCACTTAGTGAAACTTTACTGTTCAGTGTAGGGTAGCTCCTTTCTAAGGTTCGTAATATAACTGTGAAGTGGTTTCCCGTCTATCTTTCTTGTTGGGGTCGTCTTGAAACAATAAAATTGACTATCACCCCTAAAGTGAACTATGCGTTAGAAATGTTACCAGTCTTTCTTAAAAGTAGCACTTATCGTCAAGTTGAAAGGACTCTTGTCCAGTTCTTATGGAAAAATAAACCACCTAGAATTGCTCTTAGGAAGCTTAAGTCTAAAAAAGAGGAAGGGGGTGTGAACTTCCCTGATTTTCAGGCCTACCATTGTGCTTTTCTACTAAAACAAGGTTCAAAATGGGTGGAGGGGGCTGGGGGAAAATACCTAATATGTCTTGACCTGGAAGAGAGATTAAGTGCTCCGTTCCCCCTAAAACTCCTCCCTGGCATGGTGTCTTCTGAGAGGTTGAAGTCTCATAGGGTAATAGCAGACACTCAAAGGGCCTTTCAGCAGCTAGTGAAGGCAATTCCTAAGGAGGAATGCTTATCAAAACGAATCCCCATCTGGCACAGTCCTTTCTTAAAAATTCATCAAAGTCCGTTTGCATGGCAACAATGGTTCAGTAGGGGTATTTGGGCCATCGGCCAACTGATATTAGATGGCAAGTGGAAGCCTTTTGCTTGTCTACAGTGGGAATTTGACTTCCCTAAATCCTTATACTTCCAGTGGATTCAGCTGAGACATTGTATAGAGAAATCCCCTATTCATATTAAATCTTTACCTGAAGAACGGGGATTGTTGAACATTATAGGTTCGGCCCAAATGGCTACTGGAGTGGCTTCTTACTATTATAAATTGGTCATTCAGAACCACACCCCACAGTCCATTGGTGTTCAGCGAATATGGGAACATGATACAGGAGAGACTCCTTCTCCGGAATCATGGGTAAAATTCTGGAGCAAGACAAATAGAGTATCTCAGTCTGCCTCTGTTTCACAAGCTTTATATTTTTTTGCACAAAGAGCTCATTTGACCCCGATAAAGGTTGCTAAATGGGATAAAATGGTTGGAAATGCATGTTGGTCTTGTCAGAGTGATATTGGCACTTTAAGACATGTGATATATTACTGCCCTAATATTCAGTCTTATTGGATTTCGATTTGGAAATCGAAAAAGTTTTGGGATTCAAGGCCACCCTCTCCTGGTCTGTGGTTGTTTTTCAGTCAACAATTGGCATCTCATCATTACTGAGTTGCTGACTTGGATTTAGTGGCAGTTACAGAAACATGGTTCACAGAAAACCATGACTGAGATGTAACTATACCTGGCTATACTTTATTCAGAAAGGACAGGGTAGGAAGAAGGGGAGGAGGAGTGGCACTATATGTAAAAACTACTATTAAAGCTTTGGAATTACAGAGCTTAAAAGGGAGACAGGAGGCATTGTGGGTTAAACTAGAAAGAGGGAAAGAGAAATCTATTTGCATTGGTGTGATATACAGACCTCCCTCACAAGAGGAAGAGGTGGACAGAGAGTTAATTGAAGACATACGCAGCATTGCTAGGAAAGGGGAAGTGCTACTGCTAGGAGCTTTCAATATGCCAGATGTTGATTGGCACATTCCTGTTGCAGTATCATCTAGAAGTAAGGAGATCCTGGATTCTCTACAGGGAGAACTATTCAGGCAATTGGTAACAGACCCCACACGTGAAGGGGCCATACTGGACTTGGTGCTTACCAATGGTGAAAGTGTTTCTGATGTTGTAGTGGGAGATCATTTTGCATCCAGTGATCACCAGATGGTGTGGTTCAGTATTAGGACTAGGGCTGTTAGAATCCATTCCAAGGTGAAGATCTTAGACTTTAGGAAGACTAACTTTGCGAAGATGGGCCAATACCTCAGGGAGTCGTTAGTGGGATGGGAACAGCTGGGGGATGTAGAAAAACAGTGGGCAAAGCTGAAAGGGGGTATTTTAAAGGCAACCAACCTTTTTGTTAAAATGGTAAATAAAGGCAAAAGGAACAGGAGACCGCTATGGTTTTTGAAGGAAGTAGCTGAAAAAGTGAAGAAAAAGAGGGAGGCCTTCGTGAAATACAAGAGATCACAGAGAGAGGAAGACAGGCATCTGTATTTGGAAAAACTTAGAGAAGCTAGCAAAGTAGTCAAGAAGGCAAAGATTCAAAAGGAGGAGGAAATAGCCAATGCAATAAAATGGGGGGATAAGACATTTTTCAGATATATTAGTGAGAAGAGGAAGGGCAAAAGTGGTATTGTCAGACTCAAGGATGCAGGGGGGGAATATGTAGAAGCTGATAAGGATAAAGCGGAATTGCTTAACAAATATTTTTGTTCTGTGTTCACAGATGAAGAACCAGGAGCAGGACCTCAGAAAACACCCACAAATAAGAACAGAAGCGAGGGACATCTTGAACAATTTTCAGAAGACTGTGTTCGTGAGAAACTAGCTCAACTTAAAGTAGACAAAGCGATGGGACCGGATGAGATACACCCTAGAATACTGAGGGAACTTGGGGACGTTCTAGCAGCTCCACTGACTGACCTTTTCAATGCCTCGTTGGAGTTGGGAGTGGTGCCAAAGGACTAGAAAGAGGCTCATGTGGTGCCTTTACACAAAAGCGGAAGTAAGGATGTGGTTGAAAACTACAGGCCGGTTAGTTTAACTTCAGTGGTGAGTAAATTATTGGAAACGCTGCTGAAAGAGAAAATAGTGAGGTTTCTGGAGTCCGGCGGATTACAGGATCCGAGGCAGCATGGATTCACCAGAGGCAGGTCTTGTCAGACAAATCTGATCGATTTCTTTGACTGGGTGACCAGGGAGTTGGACCGAGGGAGAGCTCTAGTTGTGGTGTATTTAGATTTCAGTAAAGCCTTTGACACTGTTCCTCACAGGCGACTTATAAACAAACTGAGCACCCTAGGGATGGACCCTAAAGTTACTGCTTGGGTTAGAAATTGGTTGGGTGGGAGGCAACAAAGAGAACAAGTAAATGGAGCTCACTCTGAGGAGAAGGATGTTACCAGTGGTGTGCCCCAGGGATCTGTCCTTGGTCCGATTCTTTTTAACATCTTTGTTAGTGATATAGCAGAAGGGCTGTCGGGTAAGGTTTGCCTCTTTGAGGATGATGCCAAAATCTGTAATAGAGTAGACACCCAGGAAGGTGTAGATAACATGAGGAGGGATCTAGCTAAGCTTGAAGAATGGTCTAGAATTTGGCAGCTGGGATTTAATGTTAAAAAATGTAAGGTCATGCATTTGGGCTGCAGCAATCCAAGGGAGCAATACAGTATAGGAGGTGAAGTACTTTTGTCCACTAAAGAAGAGCGGGACCTAGGCGTGGTTGTGTCTGATGATCTTAAAGTAGCTAAACAGGTAGAAAAGGCGACGGCAAAAGCTAGAAGGATGCTTGGGTGCATACGGAGAGGAATGGCTAGCAGAAAAAAGGAGGTGATAATGCCTCTGTATAAGTCTTTGGTGCGACCTCATTTGGAGTATGGTGTGCAATTCTGGAGACCGCACCTTCAAAAGGATGTGAACAGGATGGAGTCGGTGCAGAGGGTTGCTACTAAAATGATTAATGGGCTTCATTATAAAGCATATGAGGACAGACTTAAGAATCTTAATATGTACACCTTAGAGGAAAGGCGGGATAGAGGTGATATGATTGAGATGTTTAAATACCTCCGTAGCATAAATGTTCAGGGAGAGAGCCTCTTTCAATTGAAAGCAAGTTCTGCTACGAGGGGACATGGGATGAGGGTGAAGGGAGATAGATTCAGGAGTGATATGCGGAAATATTTCTTTACGGAAAGAGTAGTGGATCCGTGGAATAGTCTCCCAGTGGAGGTGGTGGAGATGAGGACAGTGACTGAGTTCAAAAAAGCATGGGACCAACACAGAGGATCTCTAAAGGTAAAAAGTGGACTGTTGTAGTTGTTGTTATGGAAGGACAGACTAGATGGGCCTTGTGGTCTTTTTCTGTCATCATGTTTCTATGTTTCTATGTTTCTATTACAGAGGGATTGTCATTTGTTATTTGACTTCATGATGGGAGTGGCTCTGTATCTCGTTATTGGAAACTGGAAACCTACTGCAGAGCTTAGCTGGCACGAATGGTGGAACCGTTTGTGCTTATGCTGCAAATATGAACAAATGCCATGTTATGGCACAACTTTCATGCCTTCCACCCTCCTCAAGTGGAAACCCCTAAATACTTATATCTCTAAAACACGATATGGTGTAAATTAAGGGGTAATATATTCTTGCCATCATGGTATCACATGGTGAGGAGCTGGTGTGGAGTCATAGCCCCTGCAGGTCCCCCTTTTTGTGCTCATTTTATAAGGGTTTTTTTTGATGATCGCATGGTGAAGTGAGAGGTAAGGTTGGGGTAGGCTGCTAAAGCCTTGTTTCTATGCTTTTATGTTTAAAGAGGATTATCATTTTAATTGTAATTTTTTTCTTTTATTGTAATTTGTTTGAAAATGAAAATAAAGAAATTAAAAGAAAGTAATATTAAAACTATAGAACTGCAGGACCTAAAAGGAAGAGATGAGGCACTGTGGGTTAAACTAGAAAGAAGGAAAGGGAAATCAATTTGCATTGGAGTTATATACAGATCCCCCTCACAGAGAGTAGAAGTGGATGCAGATTTAATAGAAGATGTACACAATACTGCCATGAAAGTAGAAGTGCTACTGCTAAGTGATTTCAATAATCTGGATATGCATTGGTACATCCCTGCTGTGGTGTCATCTAGAAGTAAGGAGATCATGGATTCTCTAGAGGGAGAACTATTCAGGACATTGGTAACAGAACCCTCACGTGATAGGGCCATACTGGACTTAGTGCTTACCAATGAGGTGTTTCTGATGTTACAGTGAGAGATTATTTTGCATCCAGTGATCACCAGATGGTATGGTTCAGTATTAGGACTAGGGCTGATAACGTTCATTCAAAAGTGAGGGTCTTAGACTTTATGAAAACTAACTTTGCCGAGATGGAACAATACCTGAAGGAGACATTAGTGGGATGGAAACAGCAGGAGGATGTAGAAAAACAGTGGCAAATGAAAGGGGATATTTTAAGGGCAACCAAACTTCTTGCTAGAAAGATAAATAAATGTAAAAGGAATAGGAGGCTGCTATGGTTCTCAAAGGAAGTAGCCTTCATGAAGACAGGCATCTATATTTGGAAAAACTTAGAGAAGCTAGAAAAGTAGTCAGGAAAGCAAAGGTACAAAAAGAAGAAGAAATAGCCAATGCAAGAAAATGTGGGGATACAACATTTTTCAGATATGTTAGTGAGAAGAGGAGGGACAAAAGTGGTATTGTAAGACTTAAGTGTGCAGAGGAGGAATAAGCAGAAACTGATGAGAAAAAAGCAGACTTGCTTAACAAATATTTCTGTTCTGTGTTTACAGATGAAGGGCCAGGAGCAGGACCTCAGAAATCACCCACAAACAGGAACAGAAGCTAGGGGCATCTCAAACAATTTACAGAAGATTGTATTCGTGAGGAACTAGCTAAACTAAAAGTAGACAAATTCCTGGGTCCAGATGGGATACATCCAAGAATACTGAGGGAACTTGGGGGCATTATAGCAGATCCATTGGCTGACATTTTCAATGCCTCTTTAGAGTCAGGAGTGGTGTCAGAAGATTGGAGAAAGGCACAGGTGGTCCCTTTACACAATAGCAGAAGTAACAACTACATTGAGAACTACAGGCCAGTTAGTCTAACCTCTGTGGTAAGTAAATTATTGGAAAGGCTACTAAGGGACAGAATGGTGATGTTTCTGAAGTTTAATGGATTTCAGGATCCGAGACAGAATGGATTCACCACAAGCAGGTCTTGACAGACAAATCTGATTGATTTATTTGACTGGGTGACGAGGGAGTTGGACCGAGGGAGACCCCTGGATTTGGTGTATTTAGATTTCAGTAAAGCTTTTGACACCGTTCCACAGAGGCAACTTATAAACAAACTTATCACCCTGGGGATGGACTCTAAAATGACTGATTGGGCTGGAAACTGCTTGAGTGGGAGGCAACAAAGGGTACAGGTAACTGGAACTCACTCTGAAGAGAAGGAGATTACCAGTGGTGTGCTGCAGGGATCCGATTCTGTTTAACATCTTTGTTAGTGATATTGCGGAAGGACTGTTGGGTAAGGTTTGCATGTTTGTGGATGATACTAAAATCTGCAATAGAGAAGACACCTAGGAGAGAGTCAATAACATGAGGATGGATCTAGCTAAGCCTGAAAAATAGTCTAGAATTTGGCAGCTGAAATATAATGCTATAAAATACAGGTTCATGCATTTGGGCTGCAAGAATCCAAAGAAGCTATACAGTGTAGGGGGTGAGGTACAAAAGAAGAGTGGGACCTGGGCATTATTGTATCTGATGATCTTAAAGTAGCTAAACAGGTAGAAACAGCGATTGCAAAACCCAGAATGATCCTTGGGTGTATATGGAGAAGAATGGCCAGCAGAAAAAAGAAGGTGATAATGCCTCTGGTGTGACCTCATTTGGAGTATTGGGTGCAATTCTGGAGATCGCATCTTCAAAAGGGTATAAGCAGGTTGGAGTCCAAGCAAAGTGTGGCAACTAAAATGGTTAGTGGCCTTCATTATAAAGTATACGAGGACAGACTTAAAGATCTTAATATGTATACTTTAGAGGAAAGATGGGAAAGAGAAGATATGATAGAAACATTTAAATACCTCTGTGGCATAAATGCACAGGAGGGTTTCTTTCAATTGAATTCAAGCTCTGCTACGAGGGGACAAAGGATGAGAATGAAAGGAGATAGACTCAGCAGTAATATACATAAATATTTCTTTATGGAAAGGTGGTAGATGCATGGAATAGTCTCCCAGTGTAGGTGGTGGACACAAGGACAATACCTGAATTCCAGAAATCATTGGACACACAAAGGTAAAAAAGGGACTATTGTAGTTGATATGGAAGGGCAGACTAGATAGGCCATATGGTCTTTTTCTGCCGCCATGTTTCTATGTCTCTATGTTTCTAAATTTAAACCTTAGTCATTAGCCCCAGAGAGCTTTTAATTTAAATTTAAACCTGTCAGTAGACCTAGAGAGCTTTTAATTTAGATTTGAACCTCAGTCAGTACCCCCAGAGAGCTTTTAATTTAAATCAAATTAGAGTATAGCTTAGCATAGAAGGAAGAATAGGGTATACATTTATTGAGTAGAAATAGATAAATAGGTTCTAGAGACCTTTGCAAAGAGGCCTTCCAGTTAGGGGGGCAAAGGACCTGTGAAACTGTTATAGATAGATGTGAAAGCTAAATGACAAGTCAAAGGGGGAATTTGAAAGGCTCCCTCCATCAAACCGAGGGCTGTGAAAATCACCTAGGAAATTGTTAAGAGATTTAGAAGCACAGGTCAGGGCACTGTATAGTAAACCAGCTTTTACTAGGTATTCTTTCCTTCCTACCAAACCTGACTCCCACCTACCCCAAGCATAATTTTAGCTTAATAGGCTCTTAAACTATTAAAGATTGACATGAGATGACATGCAGATGGCACGCAGATGACACAAACATTTTGCAACAGAGTGGACTCCCCTGAGGGAGTAGATAACATGAGGAAATATCTTCAAAAGCTGGAAGAATGGTCTAATGCTTGGCAGTTAAGATCTAATGTGAAGAAGTGCAGTGTCATTCACTTGTGAAGCAGAAATCCAAGGGAATTGTATGTGATAGGGGACAAGATGTTGCTGTGCATGGACCAAGAGAAGGACCTCAGAGTGATTGTTTCTGAGAATCTCGAGGTGGCAAAACAGTGTGACAAGATGGTGGCAAAAGCCAGAAGGATGCTGGATTGCATACAGAGAGGAATTTCCAGTAGAAAGAGGTACTAATGCCGCTGTACAAGTTGCTGGTGAGTCCTCACTTGGAATATTGTGTTCAGTTTTGGAGACCGTATCTCACAAAGGATATAAAAAGACTGGAAACAGTTCAGAGGAAGGTGACCAAAATGATTTGGAGCCTGCGTCAGAAGACGTATGAGAAGAGACTTGAAGACCTAAATATGTATACTCTGGAAGAGAAGAGGGACAGGAGAGATATGATTCAGATCTTTAAATACTTAAAAAGAATTAATGAATAAACAAACCTCTTCCAAAGATGGGGAAGCTGTAAAACTAGAAGGCAAAACATGAAGCTGCAAGGGGCTCAACGTGTTATCCATGATGGCACCTAAATCTTTTTCCTGGGTGGTGGTTCCCAATGTGGAACCTTGAATCATGTAACCATAGTTTTGGTTGTTCTTTCCTAGGTTCATAACTTTGCACTTGTCCACATTAAATTTCATCTGCCATTTGGATGTCCAGTCTTCCAATTTATCAAGATCCTCTTGCAATTTTTCACAAACCTCTTGGGTTTTAACTACTTTGAATAATTTTGTGTCATCTGCATATTTGATTAGCTCACTAGTTATTCCCATTTCCAGGTCATTTATGAATATGTTAAAAAACAGCAGGCCCAGCACAGATCCCTGGGGTACTCCACTATTCACCTTTCTCCATTGGGAAAATTGTCCATTTAGTCCTACCCTCTGCTTTCTATCTTTCAACCATTTCCTGATCCACAATAGTACACTGCCTCCTATCCCATGACTTTTTAATTTCACCAAGAGTCTCTCATGAGGGAACTCATCAAAGGCTTTCTGAAAATCCAGATACACTATATCAACAGGTTCACCTTTGTCTACCTGTTTATTCATACCTTTGAAAGAATATAACAGATTAGTAAGACAAGACCTTCCTTGGCTAAAGCCATGTTGGCTTTCTCCAATTAAACTATGACTTTTGAGACCCCTCCTATCAGCATGTGACTTCAGAACAACAGTCCAAACAATGATCTTCCCACACTTAGATTTCTGTAACAGTATCCTAATGGGCCTTCCAAAACAAGCCATCCACCGACTACAGTTGGCACAAAATACAGCAGCAAGAGTAATTTCACAAGCGCCAATCAGAGAGCATAGCACTGCGATTTTAAAACAACTAAATTGGCTACCAATAGAAAGCAGAATAACGTTTAGGACACTACACACAATCTTCAAAACATTACAAAATGAATCAACAACATGTTTGGGAATGATCATCCAAGCCAACCCAGAGTCCAGATTACAAAGATGTAGCGGTAAAAACACATTGTTAGTTCCATCAGACTATAGGAATAGCAAACCATCAACATCCAAAAGAGCTTTCTCTCTATATGCTCCAACCCTTTGGAACTCTCTCCCAGACATAAGAGCTACCAAGGACCCTAATGTTTTCTGCAAACTTCTAAAAACCTTCCTATTTAGAGATCATTTCAGAGGCTCGGTAACTTGACCCAATGCAGACATGGTCATCTCTCAGCATCCAGTTTCCACTGTAAACTAACAGCTCATAGGTCTAAATTAGTTAGTAACAAGTTTAAGAAGCTATCCCCCAATTTAAAGATTATGGACCCAATTCCATTGTGGACGTAGAAGCCCTCTGTGCGCCCAGCTGGAACCGGATGCTCAGAGGGTGCTTTGGCACCACGGCTCCATTGTAAAGCCGTGATCCCCAGCTGCCAACTGCAGAGCTGGTTTCCCCACAGCCCGACCCCTGATCTGGCCTCCTAAGGGTCGGGCTGTGGGGAATGTCCTCGGGGCCCCCCCCCCCCACACTCCATCCATGCCCCGGGCCCACCAATCTATGTTGTCCAGGGAATTTATTCCACCTCAGAGGTGGAATAACTTCCCCATACAAATCGCCAGCATTGGATATAGAGGGCTGACATTAGAATCAGCCCTGTACGTCCAGGGCTGGTGACCGCCCACTGCCCACCCTAACTCCATGCCTGATCCACCCCAACTAACTTTCCCGTACAAATGGCGGAGAAGTTAGACACTAATGGGGAGACCCATGAATAGCAGGGACAGAATAACCACTATGTTTATAAGATTAGAATTTTCCATCTATTGTATCTGCAAGGTATATGTAAATAGGTTTATGTATTTCCTTTGTAAACAATCTGTTCAAATTTAGTATGTTCAGCTAGTATTCTAGCACACCTTGTTAACAATGTTCCATGTAAGTTTATGTTTGATGTGTTACTGTTTTAAGTTCTATGTAAACCGCTTTGATTCCGGAAAGGCGGTATTTAAGTGCACATAAATAAGTAAATACATAAATAAATAAAAAATAATTATCTGCATGTTCAGTAATGTTCTTTATAATGGTTTCTACCATTTTGCCTAATACTGACATCAGGTTCACCGGTCTGTAGTTTCCCGGATCACCCCTGGAACCTTTTTAAAAATTGGCATTATATTGACGATTCGCCAATTTCAGGTATTACAGATGATTTTTTTTTTACTTTTTATTTATAGAATAATCAATAATTACAAGGATATATACACTTGCAAGGAAATTGGGAAATCAGAGGATACAAATAACAAATAAGAAAAATCCAGAAGAAATACATTAAACTGAAATTCCCGTTCTAGTCCACAATATGGAAAGATCCAAAAATAGGAAACTAATACAACAAAATACTCTAATAGGAATTAAACAGAGACATATCAGCCCAGCTTAATCAAGAGGGAGTAGAGCAGGAGATAGACCTACCAGTAAGGGCCCTTCGGGCATTCAAAAAGGAAATCAATTGAGATGGAAAAAAAATATATATGAATTACCTTCTAATTTCACAAGACACTTACAAGGGTATTTTAAAAAGAAGAGCCCACCCAATTGGGAAACCCTTGGACGCAGAATTAAAAATTCTTTTCTGTGTCTTTGGGTTTCTCTAGCCAAGTCAGGAAACATGCGGACCAGGCAACCCTTAAAAACAACATTTCTCTTCTTAAAGAAGATTTTTTAGAAGTCATTCCCTGTCAGATGCCAAGGCAAAAGTTATTAAACAAGTAGCCAGAGTGGCTACATCTATATCTGATGACTCTAACATAGCTGTAACATTTAGAACATCTACCTCTTGTAAACCGGGTACAACAGCATCCAAAGAAACCTTTTGACCCATAGGGATATAATATATCTTAACCAATGGTGGACAAAGCTCAGAGGACACCCCAAGCACCTCTAACATATAGGCTTTAAACATATCTTTAGCTAAAGATATGTTTACAGATGATTTTAATGATAGTTCACAGATTACTAATAGTAACTGGTCTGCAATCTCAGTTCTTTCAACACCCTTGGATATATACCATCCGGTCCAGGTGATTTGCTACTCTTTAGTTTATCAAATGTTTGTAATACATTTTCCCAGGCTATCACATCCACGTTAGTAAAATCATGTCCGAGCTTGCATGTGCCTGATTTTTTTCAGATGTTCTGACTTTGATGTTCCAGATTGCACTTGGACATCCTTTATAAAATGTGCCTTCATATGTATACTTGTGCACTCTGCCTAAACTCTGTCCATGAGTACACACATCAGCACCTTAATGTCAAAGCAAATAATTGTATTCTGGTTGATTTATTATAATATGTCACTTACATGTGTTTCTGACCATGTATGCTTGGGAATGACTTTATAAAATTACCTCCGATAAGTGCAAAGCCTGCGCAATAACAAGGGTATTCCTAGTATGTTCCCAGTCAGCTACCACCCAGAAATGTAATTTGCCATGCAGTGAATATATTTACAGTGCAGATGAATTTACTGATCCCTGTTTAGGAAGGAAGCAACATTGTAAGTGCATCTGTGCTAACTACATGAGTGATGAGGGCCCATAGCATGCTATGCAGTTAGTGTAGAAATTAGCACATGCTGTCATACCAGTGCTGTTACAGTTACCATACTCATGTATTAACATATGTGCTAATTCATGTGCTAACTGCTTAGCACATGCTAGTAAAAGGGCCCCTTAGTCTACTTTATAAGCACTTTCTAATATTTAGATATGCTTTTTGGAGGACTGGTATCTAAAACTGACCTCTTTTCTCCAAACGTGACCCACAAAGGCCTTTTAATGTGAAGAATATGTCTTATACCTTTTGGGGAGAGGGTTCTTTACACAAAGCTGAGAAATTATAGACCATTTTGCCAATAGATATGGCATAACTACAAAGCTAATTAACTTGAAAACAAACTTGGACACATTTTTTGGAGCAAAAAGAGATTTGTGGGTTTAATGATGTAGATAGACTATGGAAAAATGCTAAAAATGCTGATTCATGGACTTAAGTTGATTGCCATAGTTGATGCTGGGAGGTAATTTTGTTTTACTGTGCAGCAGATTTTTCTACAGATGTAGTAGCTGTGTTTTTTTTAACCTTCTTCTAAATTACCACATTAGGATACTTGTTAGGCAATTAGAAGATTTTTTTTTTCTTTTTTTTTTTACCTTCCTCTAAATTGCAACATTAAGATACTTGTTAGGCAATTAGAAGAATATTGGATTTGATGGATCTCTGCACTTTTCCATCATGAACAACTATGTAACTCTACAATATTATAAAATGTGATGTTTTTGCCTTAATAATCATTGCATTTGTTGGATAAAATCTATAATTCCTAACACACCACTTCTGCTCTGTTCTAAGTCAAATTGATCTTTAAAATAGATTTAGCCAGAGTTAGGGGCATGTTTACTAAGTTGGGCTAATGGTTAGTACGCACTCTTTGTAACTAGGTCCCTTTAAATACTACTACTAATACTATTGAACATTTATATAGATCTACAAGGAATACACAGCCCTGTCCTTGCTCACAGAGCTTACAATTTAGTTAAGACAGACAATACAACAGCTGAGGACAGGGATACAATTAGGGAAAGGTAAGAAGACACATAGAAGACTACATGGACCAGGATCCAAAAGCAGCCTTGAAGAGGTGAGTCTTTAGCATGGATTTGAAAAGGGGGAGAGATGAAGCCTGACATACAGACTCAGGTAGTTTGTTCCAGGCATAAGGAGCAGCCAGGAGAAAGGATCAGAGTCTGGAGTTGGCAGTGGAAGAAAAGGGGTCTGAGAGAAGCGATCTACCAGAAGAGCGGATTTCTTGAAGAGGGGTGTAGTGAGAGATGAGAGAGGAAAGGTAGTGAGGAGCAGTAGAATGAATGCATTTATAGGTCATAAGGAGAAGTTTGAACATGATATGGAAACAGAAGGGGAGCCAATGAAGTAATTTGAGAAGAAGGGTTATATGAGTATGACGGGACTGATAGAAAATTAGCTGCAAAGCAGAGTTCTGAATAAATTGAAGGGGAGAGAGATGACTCAGAGGGAGGCCAACAAAGAGGAGATTGTAATAGTCTAGACAAGAGGTGACAAAAGAATGGATACATGGATAAGGAAACAAGGAGTCAAAGGGTCAAATAGTATTATTTACAGAGATAAAGAAAGGAAAAGGAAGGAAGTGGGGAAGTGGGTTTAGGGGGGAAAATAAGAAACTGAGTTTTGGCCGTGTTTAATTTCAAACGACGGTGAGACATCCAGGCAGAGATATCAGAAAGGCAGGCAGAAATCTTGGCCTGGATTACAGGAGATATGTCAGGTATAGAGAGATAGATTAGAGAGTCATCAACGTTAAAGTGGTACTGAAAGTCATGGGAGGAGATGAGCGCACCAAGGGATTGAGTATACAGATAGAAAAGGAGTGGGCCCAAGGCAGACCCCTTGGAGTACACCAACTGAGAGTGGAATAGGAGTAGAGGAGGATCCAACAGAGCAAACACTGAAAAATCAGTGGAAGAGATAAGAAGAGAACCAGGATAGCACAGAGCTCTTAAAACCAAGTGAGGACAAGGTTTCAAAGAGAAGATCATAGTCAACAGTGTCGAAAGCAGAAGAAAGGTCAAGAAGGATGAGAATTGAATAAAGGCCTTTGGATTTCACCAGGAACAATTCACTGGAGACTTTGGCAAGAGCTGTTTCAGTAGAATGTAAAGGACAAAAGCCAGATTTCAGTGTTTCCAGCATCAGTGAATCACATGTTCAAGACGTTTAGAAATGAAGGAGAGGAGGGGTCTATAATTAGAAGGATAGGTAGGGTCTAGTAAAGTTTCTTGAGAAGAGGTGTGACAATAGCATGCTCGAAGGCTATTGGGATGGTTGCAGAGGAGAGCAAAAGGCTGATAATATGAGAGATGGAAGGGAAGACAGTGGAGGAAATGGAGTAAGGAGATGGGTGGGGATAGGATCAGAGAAGTAGGTAGTGAGTTTAGAAGAGGAGAGAAGATGAGAAGTTTCCTCATCAGAGATATTAGAAAAGGAAGAGAGGGTATCAGAGGTTGAGGGGAAGAGTTGGGCGTGGAGAGGGGGAAGAGAGAATGGATCAGAACTCATGGGGAATTAGAGTGTAATCTTGTGGACTTTGTCATGGAAGCAATCGGACAAGGTTTGAGACTGGCTGGAGACTTTGGGCAGAAAAGGAAGGAGGGGTCAGAGGTGGAGACACCTTGAAGAGAGAGTTATGAGTTGAAAAGAGACGGTGAGGGTTAGAGGCAAAAGAGTTAGTCAGATGGACATAGTAGTTTTGCTTGGCAAGGGATAAGGCTGATTGGAAAGAGGCAAACATGAATTTGAAGTGAAGAAAGTTAGCAAAGGTACAGGATTTGAGCCAAATATGCTTAGCTGAGTGGGCACTGGAACAAAGATGATGGGTAGTTGAAGATAACTAGGACTGAAGTATAGTGCACTTTATAGGATGTGGTATGGGTAAAGCAAGAACATCTAGAGCGGAGGAGAGTGTAGAGTTATAGAAAGCTACAGCCTCATCAACAGACTTAGATGAAATAGTAGAGGAAAGAAGAGGTGAGGCGATGGTGGAGAAAGTCAATGGGTTGATAGCGTGAAGGTTTCTAAAACGGTTGGTGGAAATTGGGTGAGATTAAGGCAGACAGTGATGAAGAGTGAAGTTGAGCAGGTGATGGTCAGATAATAGAAGAACTGACTAGACTATTGTAATGCAGCACTTGCAGATCTCCCATTACACTCCCTGAAACATCTCCAGTTAGTTCAGCATACGGTTGCCAGATTAATCTTTCACATATCCCACTTTGGCCATGTGACTACTCTTCTTATTTATCTTCATAATCTTCCTATTCCATCTCACATCCATTACAAGATTCTTACACAGGTTCACAAAACCCTTTATAATGGTTGTCCAGAATACCTTGCTTCCTCACTCATCCTGCATGCCCTTCAAAGATCCCTCCATTCCATCTATATGAATCACCTTTTCCCACCCTCTCCCTCTCAGGCACACCTGGAAATGACATGCCACTCTGCCTTCTATTTCCTTGGCTCCTCCATTTGGAATAGTCTCCATTCGTCCCTCCGTCTAGAACATTCTTTGTAAAATTCAAGGCACAACTCAAGAATCACCCAATTCAATTTAGTGATCTCTATCAGTATTTGCCCTTCCCAATTTACCTTTTCCCTCTAATCTCTGCAGTCTTTGTGTTGTTCTGTCTTGTGCTCCTCCACTTTGCTACCCATTATTGACATTCTTTTCTTTTCTAGGGTTTATGTTATTTTATTGTAAACCTCTATACTGTCCCCACTAAGGGCAGTATATCAAGTATTAATAAATGAAATGAAACTGAGGTGCAGAAATTAGCATATAAACGATTAGAGAAGAAAACAAAATCAAAACACTGACCATGCTGGTAAGTGGGTGCAGTAGAGCAAAGTTGGAGGTTGAATGAGGAGGTGAGGGAAAGGAGCTTTAAAGTATAAGGGTGAGCAGGGTTATCAACATGAATGTTAACATCACTGAGAATAAGGGAGGGGGAAAATGATTCAAGAAAGAAGGAAAGCTATGCATCAAAGTCAGTGAGAAAAGTAGAGGTGGACTTGTCTGAGGGTTGATAAATAGTAGCTATCTGGAGAGGTAATGGATTAAAAAGGTAGATGGAGTGGATTTCAAAGGAGAGAAAGGAATGGGACTGAGTCAGAGGGAATGGTTGAAATTGGCAGGAAGGGGAGAGTGGAAATCCATCATTACAGCCAGTGGGATGAGGAATGTGGGAGAATTGGTAGCAGCTGTGACACAGGGCAGCAACTGAAACCGAGTCATTAGGGAGGAGCCAGGTCTCATTTAAAACCAGAAGATGAAGAGCATTAGAGAAAAAGAGATTGCCTCTGCCTCAGATTGCAAATACAATGCACCACAAAAGCTGCCTACCACAAAATAAGAGCCCTCCAACGTCTATGCCCCTTCCTCGACCCGCCGGACTTCCGCTCAGCATTCCAAGCACTAATCCTGCTGCACATGGACTACTGCAACTCCATTTAGCAAGGTCTGATTCACTCAACCTGATCTCCCTCCATACAGCACTGCACACCGCAGTATGCACCCTCATGGAAACATCAAAATATGATCACATAACACCCACCTTCAAACAACTGCACTAGCTTTAACTTGCCAACCGGATCAAGTGCAAAACGCTTCTGATAATACAAAAAGCAATCAATAGCAATCTTCCATCTCACCTATGCTCCAAATGCTACAACATAACCACACTAGGAAACAATTTACTACAAACACCTTAATCATTCCCCATGAAAGAACAAAATCAACCCAACAAGCCTGCATGCAAGCCTTTGAACTATATGCACCTTCAGCCTGGAATACTCTCCCAGAAACAATGGGGGTTATTCTGTCCCCCGAATAGTGGGGATGGATGTCCTAACGGGACATCCATCACCGCTATTCGTGGGTCTCCCCACCGATGTCTAACTTTGCTGCCGGTTGTATGGGAAAGTTAGACGGGGAGGGGAGGAGGCTGATTGGGGGCAGATCGGGGGCGGTGTTGAGGTGGGCAGTGGGTGGTCACTGGCCCCGGACGTATAGGGCTGATTCCAATGTCAGCCCTGTACATCAGGTGCCGGCAACTTACAAAGGGATCTTATTCCACCTCATTGGAGGACAGCGGGCCCGAGGCGTGGATGGGGCAGGGGGAGGCCGAGGACATTCCCCGCCACCCAACCCTGGCCTTAGGAGGCCAGATCAGGTGTTAAGCTGCGGGGAATTCATTTTTAAAGCCAGCAGTTGAGGATCGCAGTTCTTCAATGGAGCCATGTTGCCATGGCAACAAGACGCCATGGTTCCGCGGCTCCATTGATGAGCACTGACTGAGTTAGCCGGGGAAGGCCTGTACATGCAGGCCAGACAGAATCAGGGTCCCAGCCTGCACGTGCAGGCCTGTTCGCGATTCCGATCCTGCGGGACTAGATGTGCCCCACAAGATCGGAATTGTGACTCTCTCTGTATGTTCAGTTCCGGCCGGATGCACAGAGATCACAGACGTATGGAATAAAATCAGGCCCAATATGTACCATCACCGACCTACCCACATTCCGAAAACACCTGAAAACCCTTCTATTTATCAAACACTTTACTCTCCACACCCATGAAACCCAACAACAACAATAAAAACACACAAGAAACCAAAGTTTGTTACACTGTGCTGAACCTAACCTGATCTCAGAAAGCTGATAGATGTCTTCTACATCTACCTAACTGTATATAGTTAACTAGTTATCTGTGCATAACTTCAGTTGTTCAATGTAAAACCCTAACCCTAGTTATCTGTACAGAAGTTCAATTGTTCATTGTAAAACCCTAACCACTGTTCAATGTAAACTGCCTTGACCATGGTGAATGGCTGCATATAAACATTGCTAAATAAATAAATAAAACAATCATGAGTGAAGGCAAGTTCATTAGAAATGGAGTGTTTTGGTGATCTCTGGACTAAGGTGCGCAGTTTGAGTGGTTTCTGTAAGATAGTATCCCTTTTCTATAACATTTTTCAAGAAGGTGCCTCCTGTCCTTGTGCTGGGGTGGAGAAGCTCTGGGAAATGGACACGGGGGCTCTACTAACACATAATAACTGGATCCACCTTTGGGGTCATTTACTCCATATTTCCTACTCTGCCTCTCTCACACAAACACTCTTTTTCCTAGCACATCAAGCATTTATTACTCTGGTGGTTCTTACAAAGTGGAATCCTCAATTTGGTAGACCATGGTAGCCTTGCTCTATGCATATGGGTACCCTGATACTTATGATCTTTGAATGTCTAACGTTCAAGGTTTCTGGGTCCTTATTTGGACACAAATAACAAGCATCTTACACCTCAATGAAACTTTAACTATGAACATCATTATCTATGGGTCTGCAGCATATATCTCTTCTCTGAAAAAAGTTGATAACTTTCTTCTGGATTTAATGATCAGTATTTCCATCAAGATCATTCTTATCCATTGGAAAGACTCCACTCAGGTGGATTATCACTATTGGTGGAATATGCTGTGTATGTATTGGAGATATGAACCAGCCTATGTTAATTCATCTTCCCATTTACTGGACAATTCTGCCAAATGGAACACTCTAGAAAATTTTGTACTGACTGCAACCTAATGTGTTCTTTGAATGGAATATTCATCTTGCTGTTGAGATCCTTTGTGCCTTATTGTAGCCAGGTGAGGGGGGTGAAGGTTGTAGTTATTAGTTGTTAATTGTTACTTGTGACCTGGATTAGCCACTGTTGGAAACAGGATACTTGGCTTGATGGACGCTTGATCTTATCCAGGATGGCATATCTTAGATGATCTGAGATCCCCTAAAAAGACTCCTGCACAAATTAGAAAGGAAATGGAGGAGAACCAAGCACCTAGACAAAGGCCAATATATGAATACACTACAGAAATACAAAGAGGCCATAAACAATGCTAAGAAGGAAAACTTTATCAGGATTTTAATGAAATCACTCAATAGACCAAGGGAACTCTTTGAAATAGTAAAATCCCTAACCAAATCACCAAATACAGATGACCCATCTATACAAATCAGTCCTCGTGCACTAGCTAGTTACTACAGTACCAAAATATGTGCTCTGCCCTGTGACCCCCCCATCATGCAAAATAGAACCCCCCTCTAATTCTCCATCACTGTGCTCTCTCTCAACAGTCACCCTAGCACAACTGGATAAAATAATCACGCTGATAAACACAACCACAGCCCCAGGAGATCCATGCCCTATCACTTGGGTAAAGATGGCACCTGATGCCTTGGCACCAATAATCCAAAAAATCGTAAACCTTTCCTTAACTCAAGGATACATGCCAAAATCTCTTAAAAAGGCATTTATATGCCCAATACTAAAATCAAATGTGCTGGACAAACTTCAACCAAGCTCCTATAGACTAATATTAAGCTTACCATACTTAGCAAAGATAATAGACAAAAATAGTCCAAAACCAACTACAGGACCACCTAGACTCAAATACTCTACGTGATCCGCAGCAGTATGGTTTCAGAACCCATCATGGGGTCGAAACCCTTATCATAATACTATTCGATACGCTCATCAAAGAGATTGAAAAACCCAAAATGCCTTCATAATGATATTCCTAGATATTACATCAGATTTTGATTCAATCAACCATAATATACTTTGAACAAGATTGCAGCAAACGGGAATCTGCGGTATGGCCTTAATCTGATTCACTACCAAGAAAAAACAGCAAACTGCCACACAAAAAAACAAGAAGCACCAGTCCAAAACCGTGGGCAGGGAAAAACAAAACTTTTATTATTCTATAAGTAGAGGTGGCCAAACCCAACACAGGCCGTGTTTCATGTAACACTTCATCAGGGGTTATCGTGGCTCACTACAAAACTATAAAAACATATGTAAACAAAAAATCATAAATAGAATAAAATAAAAAACATATGAACATAAAAAATTATTAGATTAATTTAAAAACATAAATAAATCAACAATAAAAAATGCTATACGAGTGTTCATTAACAAAAACATCATTGAATAAAATGTAATAAGCAATGGGAATGAATGAATGTACATATAAATAAGAATGCATGAAAACAAACAAAATAAATAAAACAATATAATAATAATAAATATACTAAGTTAAAAGTGTGCCATGGTACTAAATAAATCCATAGGGAAGCATATGAAAAACAGGAGAAAAAAAGAGATGAGGAAAAGATTACTCCAAACAAAGGAGTGTAAACGAAACAGGAGTGAATCAGAAAGTACGTTAGGAGTGTATGAGCACCATAAAAACGCCGTAGTGAAACGGAAGTGCTCTAAGGGCATTTGTCTTGCAAACTGTAAAAAACAATCTGTACACTGTCTAAAAAAAGAAATACATAAAAGAATAAAACATAAATTAAAACTGTGACAATCATATTATAATACATTATGTGGTAAAAATTGGCTAAAACATGGAATCCTCTAAGAAACAGGTAATTGCGTGATAAATATAAAAATGCATGGGAAAACTGCAGCTATGTGATCTCTCATTATTGCCCTCTTTATGCACAAAAATACCCAGTGAAGACAATTTCAGTAAATTTAAAGATACCCCTTTCAGATTCTTAATTTCTCTCCAACAGAAAGATATGCATGCTTCACAGTATCTTACAAAATGAAAAGACTTGAGACAGCTAGTGGATATTTTAAATTTAATTGAAACACAAATGAGGGCCAATTTGGAGCTACTCCTAAAAATCTGGAAACTGTGGAGAGAATTCAAGTAAGATTTAGGTCAGATGCCAAACAGCTGAGACAAGCTGAAGTCAATCCATTTCCTTTGAGGGCAAAATCTAAAATAAAATATCCTTAATAAAACCATGCCTAGCCAAAATATTTCACTTATTGAGTGCAAATGCATGTTTATTGCGTTTCCTAGATACAGATATGTTATCTACTGGATTGACTATATAATACATCATTTACAATTTAAGTAAAGATGACAGACTCTTTAGTGCAAGGACATTCCAGCAATCAAGATCATTTTAGAAGCTCTCCACAGCAATTTTTCATACTGTATAAATAGCAGCAGTTTTATGTGCAAATACCAATTTTACAATGCTGCTAACTATACATTAGAGTTGTCCAGGAAAAAAAAATGTATTTTGTTTAGATCCCTGTGTCATTTTTTTCCTTCATTACATTTCATTTTGTTCTATAAATTTTAACTTTTGTTTTGTTTCTATAGATTTTTATTTCAGAGGAATTTTGTTAGTTAAGAGGTTGTTGCTTGTCCTTGTGGCTAAATGGAAAGAAAACAATTCTTCTGCTGGAGCTGTGGAGTTGCTCCAACAACTCTGGAAGTTAGGCCAGCCGGTATGGATGAAAATTTGATCTCTCATTACTCCACTTCAAATTTGTTAAAAGGGTTCACATGAATAGTGTGAATATTTAACTGTTGGAGATTTGGGAAGGTGAGTTTGTACATTACAGGACACTCTCTGTAATGTACAGGCTTTCTCTAGATTGGAAAAAGTGGTACTTAAAGATTGATTTGAAACATAATGTGATAGTAGAATTTGAATGATGTGTGCAGGATTGTGAAATTTATTTATTTATTTTTTTTTTCTTATATACCGCACTATTCAGCATCAGCGCGGTTTACATGTAACGATAACTGTTCAGTGAAGACAATCTACACTGAACTTACAGTATAACAGGAATGAAACATTTTTAACACAATACGAGAAATGTACAATAAGTGGATAAGTATTCAGAAAATATAAAGTTGTGTTCAACATTATTGGCACTCTGCATTTTAGGTATGTTGTGTACAATACTTGACAAATAATTGAAAATATTCCAACTGTGTCATCATAATATTTTAATAGTAAATTCAAAGGTAGACAACAAAAGAAGAGATGTCTGTGCAATGTAGACATAGTAATTCCTGAGAAAAAACAAAATATGACCTGAGCAGGATTAATGGCACCCTTCACTAATATTTGCTTGCACAACCCTTGGCAGTGATGACAGTCTCCAAACATTTCTTATAGCCATTTTGTACATCTGTCTGCTGGTAGTTTCTCCCACTCTTCAACTGCAATTTGTTCCAGCTCATGGATGTTTCTAGGATTCCTTTTACCAATGGCAGATTTCAACTCTTTGCAAAGGATTTCTATGGGATTGAGATCCTGCTCATTGCTGGCCAGTTTAAAATAGTATTTTTTTTTCCTTTTTAACCATTCTTTTGTACTTTTGGATGTACGTTGTGGGTCATTGTCCTTCTGGAGGACCCATAACCTTTGACCCAGACCTAGTTTTCTGACACTAGGCAGCACATTTCACTCCAAAATATCTTGGTAGTCCTCTGACTTCATAAATCCTTTAATACATTCCAGGCCTCCAGTTCCCGAGGCAGCAAAACAGCCCCACAACATTATGGAACCTCCACCATATTTAACTGTAGGATGGGTGTTATTTTCCTTATAAGATTCATTTCTTTACATGCAAATGTATTGCTGGTTTGCATTGCCAAAGAGCTTGTTTGGTTTCATCTGTCCACAGAACATTTTTGCTGAAGGATTGTGGTTTCTCAAGGTGGGTTTGGGCACAGATCAGGCGTGCCTTTTCATGTCTGTCTTTGGGTAGTGGGGTCCTCCTTAGCCTTCACCCATAAAGACCTTCCTGGTTTAGTCTGCGGCATATGGTGTGGGTTGAAACCAATACTCCAGATTGCTCCAGGTCAGCCTTAAGCTTTTTGGATGTTATACGTGGTAATTTTCCAGTAGTTTGCATTAACCTTCAAAGACCTTTTGGATTAATTTTCCTCTTCCCACCAAGACCTGGTGGGTTCTTGACAGTTCCATGAGTAGAAAACATTTTAATAACATTGCAAACTATAGATATAGGAATCCCAAGGTCTTTGGAGATGGCTTTGTACCCGTTTGATGTTTGGTGATAATTGCTTTTCAGATGGTCTCAGGCAGCTCTCTTGTCTTCACCATTGTGAAAATAGAACAGGGAGTGAATGTGGCCATTCTAAACATTAGAGACATCTTTCATTGTTGATTCAAGTCATATGAGTACTGACAGTTGAGCACAGATATGTCTAATTTTATTGGAATGGGAATGTGGTTCTTCTGTAAATTGAAATGAATTATTAATAAGGGTGCCGATAATCATGTTCTCGCAATGTCCCAGTTTTTATACTATTTCCTGCTATTTCCTTTGTTAATCGGTCTTGTTTTATTTGATTCTTTTATATGTCAAATATGTGTGCCAATATAGTCCAAAGCCATTCCACTGGCCACTTTTCTTTAGGAGATATGGAACATTAAGTGGTTGAATTGCAGGGTTGCCAATAATGTCGAACACAACTGTAACTGATATGAATATTAAACATAAAGAAATACATATGAAGTTGCGTTTTAGGACGTCCAGGTGCAATCTGGGATGTTCAAGGCAAAACGTCTGAGAAAACTCCAGGGACATTTACATTTCAGCCTGAATTTAACCTCAGAAATGGCTCCATGGATGTCCTGGCTGGCATTGTCCAGAAGGGGGACATCTGTATTCAGTAATATTGCTGACACTCAGATGTGCAGATGCAGATTATTAATCTCTTTGGGGTAGGTATTTACATGCCGTTTTCTTTACTCAGGAAAGTTAGGCCGCGGGGCTGAGAGTCCCTAGCCAGCCGCTCGTAACCGGGTGGCTCAGCAAGATGTAGAACCCCCAGTTTTGGGTCCGCAGGAAGGAGGGGGAGGAGGAAGGCAAGCTGTGATGCGTCGGCGTCATTTGAAATGATTGGCTCCCCATCGCACAGCGAGGGGGGAGGATGAGGAGGAAGGAGGAGGCGGGCCCTAGGAAAGGTCTTACCGGCCGGGAGGGACAAGTGAGAGGTCGTCTGACCTACTCCGGTTACTGTTGACAGCATGTTGTGTTCTTTCCCCTCATCAGGAGCAGTTATAGACAGGGATGCACTTGTGTCATATTGAAATCACACTGCGATGTGCATCTCCCTTGTTCCACCCAGGCCATGCCTCCACCATGCCCCCATTCTACCTGGACTTCCTTTCACTAGGAACATCCGTTTCCTGGTTTCTTACATGGCTCCAGGGACATCCTTGTGAATATGACATCTGCATACCCATTTTCAGATGTTAAAAACATGAATAGGGCTTCTAAAATAACCCTAAGTATTTCTATAGTTTTAGTAACGACCAATGCCTTATTGATAAGGAAACTTGAGAATAAAAAACATAGTTTGAAATGTCAGAATATAATGTTAGTTAATTTTCCTAAACTGAATAATATATCTGATATGGGCATTTTTAAAAGTTGCATGAAAGAGTTGTAGAAGCTCCAGAGATTTCTCTACCTGCTTATCATTTTACAACAAAGAGTAAATGAAAGGAGTTGAGACTGTAACTCAAGAATTGGTTACCCCTCTGGATGAGCAATCAAAGAAATTTCTCCCTCTGTCTGTGAATAAAGCTACAGCAGTTTTTATTGACTTTTTATTTAAATAGAATTTGACTAAGATGAGTTATTTAAATGGTGTTTCACATGGAAAGATTTGACATTTTTTGATCAAATTGTTAGGATATAACCAGATGTTTCTTTTGAAATACAGTCTCAGAGGCAAACATCTTTGTTAATTAAGATCTCAGGTTTTCACAGTTAGTACTATTTTTTAAAATTATCCAGAAAAATGTAAGATAGCATATCGTTCAAATGATTATGGGCCTTTTTTACTAAAGCCCGTTCATGGGTGTTGTAATGCATGGCTACAGGCAGTTGGGAACATTAAGGGGTATGTTTACTAAACGGCGGTAAAGGAGCAGTCTTTTCCGTGTAGTAACAGCAGCGATAAAGGGTTACCATGTGCTAGGTGTGTCAGACACGTTCCGGCATTAAGGGGTGCTAGTGGACATTTAGTGGGCGGTAACGGCATTAAGGGGTGCTAGTGGACATTTAGTGGGCGGTAACAGGACATGCTGTGTAACCGGGGCAGGCGGACCCGGCACTCCGGGCCCCACCCATCCAACCTCCCCCCACCCCCCCCCCAACCCCGACAAAAGACATAACACTATAATTTCATGGAACACAAACTGGTCGCAGCTTTATTATCCAACAGCAATTAAAACAAGATAACATTAAACATCCTATCCCCCATTAGCGGCACCTGGCTGCACCAGCCATACCTTAGCAAAGTGCCTGCCACCGCTAATGCCATACTTGCCACCCGGCAAGTGCCACGCCCCTCTCCCAACTTCGCCATGCCCTTAACAAAAGTCGTTCGAGGTTTGACCGGGTCAAGGGCACCCCGCCCCCGCTCAAATATAAACTGCTGCTCCGGACCCCGGAAACCTCCGGGATCCCGCACCCCCCCAAGCTGCAACACCCCATAGCCCCCCCCCGCCGCCCCCAGGCAGGGAGGGAGGGAGGGACGCCAGCACCCAGAAACGCAGCCTCCACCAGAACTGACACGCGGAGGCTGCCGGCCGGTAAGCACCCCCCCCACCTCGCAATACTGCACTCCATGATTGGCTCCCGTACAGCCGCGACCGACGGGAGCCAATCATTTTAAACAATGCACCCGCGCACCCGACTCGGCCACGCGCAGGGTCCCCGAGCCAGGCTGCGTGCCCGGTTAAAGTCGGCCGCCGGGACCCTGCCCGCGGCCTCGCGGTAACCGGGGCAGGCGGACCCGGCACTCCGGGCCCCACCCATCCAACCTCCCCCCACCCCCCCCAACCCCGACAAAAGACATAACACTATAATTTCATGGAACACAAACTGGTCGCAGCTTTATTATCCAACAGCAATTAAAACAAGATAACATTAAACATCCTATCCCCCATTAGCGGCACCCGGCTGCACCAGCCATACCTTAGCAAAGTGCCTGCCACCGCTAATGCCATACTTGCCACCCGGCAAGTTGCCACGCCCCTCTCCCGACTTCGCCATGCCCTTAGCAAAAGTCGTTCGAGGTTTGACCGGGTCAAGGGAACCCCGCCCCCGCCCAAATATAAACTGCTGCTCCGGACCCCGGAAACCTCCGGGATCCCGCCACCGGCACATAACTCAGTTCATGTGCCGCCCCCCCCCACCCCCACCCGAAGCTGTGACCAGCGCACATCATGGACAGACATATATTCCAAGGCCTCCTGCCAGTCATTAAGGAGCAAGTCCATACCAACTGGGGACAAGTGGACCCCATCAGACCGATAGAGCCCTGCACACCCAACGTCCACCCAGTCATGCAAGATCTGGTAACCCCCCCTCTGACAAACCCAGTGACCAATCTGGCGATTGATCTTGGTCAAGCCCCGTGACCAGCGACGCTGGTCCCAGCAGGCCGGCCTTGGAATAATGTCCGACCATAGTAATATAACACCTGAAAACATCCGAAGAACCACCCCCAAAATCGTCCTGCACAGCCCGGATCAGCTGCCGGCAAGACCAGGACACCAGGTCATTGCCCCCCAGGTGCACGATCAGGGCAGCTGGCCACCGGGACGTCCTCCCATGGCGCTGTAGCAAAGGCAGCAACTGCAACCAGCGAAGTCCTCGAACGCCCAGCCATGTCACAGCCACCACCGCCGGGTCCAGTCCCAAATTAACTCCGATAGGCCGGGCAGCCGCACGCCGACCCGGCCAGTGGACAAAAGAATGGCCAGCAACCCAACAGTCGCCAGGCCCGATACCCCCATCTGCAAAAGAAATAAACAGTTAAAGACCTGACCCCCTACCCAAGCTCCTACAGCCGCACATAGCCTTTAAACGCCTGAGAGCGCCACCGACCTATGTCCTGAATCACCTGACTAGGCAACCCTGCCGTCACCGTGGTGGTAGCAGCCCCAATACGAAAGGAGTGAGGCGCAAACCGCACAGGGTCCTCCCCCACCGCACGCAACGCCAGTCACAGTACCGCCGATACATGAAAATGGGTCAAAACCCGCACGTCTGAATGGACGAAAAAACAATCCGCTAACCCTGGACACACTGACAAATACCGCCGCACCGCCCGCACCGGGCAAACCCGCGGGTCCCCAACCTCGCCCAGCAACACCCACAAACCTTTACCCCGTGGATCCGTCTTAGAGCGCGCCAAAAGGATCCGCAACTGCCCGCCCTCAACCCAAACATGCCGCGCCTGCAACCCCCCAACCTCTCCCCCCCCGCCCTGAGTCCGCGACCAACTCACCGATTCGAAAAGCACCAAAAAAGGCGATGCAAAACACCGCCCGGAACAAAGAAGCTTCGTACCCAGACGAGGCTACCTGCGTTAAGGCCCCGCAGACCCTCACCAGGAGCTCATGCGTAATGGGCAATCTCGAATCCCACGGGGTAGGCTGAACGCGTTCCCACCCGTGCAAAAGCCGCCGCAGCAAACCCCCCCCCCCGCAGGCAAACCCCAACCCACCGCGCTCGCAAAAAAGTTAAATCCTGCCAAGTGCGCCCGCACCGCCGAGCGAGAGAAACCGGCCCGCTTGGCATCCAGAATATAGAGCACAATCAAACCCTCTGGAACCCCACCAGCCTGCCACCCCTGAGCCACCAAAAAGGCAACCACCCGGTCACAGCCCCGCTTATATGCAGACCACGTCCCTGCAGACACCGAGTTCTTCAGCAATTCTAGCATCTCGCGAGGCCAATGTTCCACAAGCTCTCTGGGACCACCGATCCATCCTTGTCCGCTTCTGGGGCCAGAGCCCGGAACCGTTCCCACTGAAAACGAGAAAGAGCATCAGCGATTTCATTAGTGCATCCCGGGATGTGCCGCGCTCGTACCGACACATTCAAGCGCAAACAGGCCAGGACGACTTCACACATCAAGCCTGCCACCTGCAAAAACACCTGGGGGAGTAGCGATTCACCACACTGACCACCGCCTCATTATCACACCACCAGAGCACCCTTCGGTTCCGAAGCCGCTCCGGCCAGAGCTCTAAAACCACACGAATCGGAAAGAGCTCCAAGAATGTGATGTTCCTGGTCAGTCCCGCAGCGTGCCAAGATGCCGGCCAATGATCCGCACACCAGGCCCCACGGAAATAAACTCCCAATCCTGCTCCCCCCGCCGCATCAGTGTACAACTGTAAGGCCTCACTAGACACCTCAGACTCCATCAAAACAGAAGTCCCATTAAAGTCTACCAAGAAACGACTCCACACCAACAGGTCCGCCCGCATTGCCCCCGTGACCCTAATCCGGTGGTGCGGCTTCCGCACCCCGGCCGTAGCGCATGCCAGCCTACGTGAAAACACCCACCCCATCGGAATATCCCGACCCGCAAAATTTAAAGACCCCAACAGCGCCTGCAACTCCTTCAAGGAAATCTTGTGGGCCGACAACACGTTAGCCACTGAAATCCGCAAACGATCAACCTTGTCCTGCGGCAAACGCGCAACCATCTCCACCGAATCCAACTCCACTCCTAGAAAAGTCAACCGCGTGGATGGACCCTCAGTCTTCCCGTCCGCCAACGGCACCCCGAACTCCCGCGCCAGCCGCACAAACTCGGCTAACAGCTCCGGGCATTCCCCCGACTGCGCCGAACCCACAAACAGAAAATTGTCGAGGTAATGCACCACACGCGACGATACGGACACCCGAACTAGCACCCACTGCAGGAAGGTACTGAACATCTCAAAATAAGCACAAGAGACCGGACAGCCCATCGGCATACACTTGTCGAAATAATACCCCCCTTGAAAACAAAACCCCAATAAAGGGAAAGAGGATGGATGGACCGGTAACAAGCGAAACGCCGATTCGATGTCCACTTTCGCCATGAGGGCCGACCGACCAGCCCCCCTCACCAGCAGCGCTGCCTTATCAAAGGACGCATAACGGATCATACAAAACTCACGTGGAATGCTATCATTAACGGAAGCACCTATCGGACAGGACAAATTATGAATTAACTGGAACTTCCCTGGCTCCTTCTTGGGAACGATACCCAATGGAGAAATCACCATGCCAGGAAAAGGGGGCTCCGCGAATGGGCCCGCCACCCTCCCTAACCGCAATTCCCCCAATAATTTGTCCTGTACGATCTGGGCCCAGCGACGTACAGACGTGGAGTTCCGCGCACTCAGCGCTACCACCACACCCCGCGCCGTGATAACAAAACCGAAACGAAAACCAAAGGAAAGAATCACTGCCTCCCGCCGTCGAGGGTAGCTACTTAGCCAGCCCAACAAAGCCTCCAGCCGAATCGGAGAAGGCGCTCGCCCAAGCCACTCATTGCCCCTTAGGAGCGGGACCGGCAGCGCCAGCGGCACCGTGCTTGACGCACTTGGTGGCGGAGTGAGGACCTCCACACATGGAGCAGGAGTGCCGAAATTTACAGTCGGGAAAAGGGCAAGTGGACCGGTTGAACCGCCAACACAGGTCACTGCTCCCCGCCGTGCCCACCGTTTGCGGCACCCCAATCGCCCCCATGCGAAAGGAATGCACGGCCCCCCCCACCACCCCGCCACTATCCTTCCCTCCACCCCCCCCACTGACCCCAGACCTAGCCGACATCTGAGTCAGCCACAGGTTAATGTCCTGCGTGCCCCACGAAAGCGATCTACTCTCCTCCATCTTATCCATAAACTTTTCATCGTAGTTCAGCCACGTCCATCCATCATGCATTTGAGACGCCTCCAGGATGGAATCGGCATAGGCAAGCAACATACCATACTGCGCCGGCTCATGGCGACCCCACATGCTGGCTAACCTCAAAAAGGAACGCGTCCAATTCACTACATTACGCGCCACCTTCTTAACCCTACCAGCTTTTTCATCCTTCTTCCTCTACCTCCGACTCTCCCCTGAGCGCTTCCTCCCTTCAAGTAAGCGGAAGATATCGATATAGCGCCGCTTCCGGATCTTGCGCCGCAATTTTCGCGGTACACCCTCCCACAGCTCCGGAAAAACCACCACCGATGTGGCCCCCCACCCACACCGGGAGCCAGCCATCCCCCCTCTTCCCCGGCGCGGGGACCCCGAAACTCCAACGACGAACCACTCAAAGAGGAAGAGGACGAGGACGAACCCGAGCTATGCCGCCGCCGACAAGACCGCCTCCGCTTCTTACGCGAACCCCTACCCGCCTTGCCTTCGGGCGACCGGACCCCCCCATCCCCCACGTCCCCAAGCAACTCACCAGGCTCACCGCTAACAGGTGCCGAAGCCGCATCCATCCCAGCTGCCGCAGAACTGTCCTCGACGCCAGCACTCTCATCCTCCAGGGGACGCCCCCGCACTGACTCCACCGCCACTCCCGGCTGCGACACTGATGCCGATACGGGTCCCAACCAGCTCTCGCATCCGGGATTCGACGTCCATGTCGGCTGCGCCATGACTTGCCCCTGTGGAGACATGAAAGGAAAAACAGGGGGGGGGGAACAGCCAGGGGCCAAACCGGAGGCCAAGTACCACCGCAGTCGGTCCGAGATGAACCCTGCCCCCCATTCAGCCACTGCTCCCAAGGGGACGGCCCCCCGGAGGCACCATAACCACCGGTACCCGGGAGCCAGCCAGCGGGTACACCATAGCCAGCGCCCCACTGGGCCCCAGCTGGCCGCAAACCTCCCCCCGGCCCCTGTACCCCCAAAACAGCCCCCGACTCCCTCACACCCCCCGACGGACCCGCATCACTGCCCCCAACCCCCATAATGATGTCCCCCCCTGCTCCCCCCGCCCCCTAAGCCCCCCACTCACCCCCAGCGTTCTGCTGGGGGGCTGAGCACCTCCCCCACCCCTGCCAAGTCAACGAACCCCCTTTGCCCCCTTCTGCCCCCGCACAGCACCCCCCGACCCCTCTGCCCCTTACCGCCCCCAGTGCCAGGCAACCCAGCCTCCCCCGAGACTGTGACCCGCCCCTCCCCCGCCCCCCCCAGACCCAGCAGCACCCGCCGGGGCCGAGCCCCTTGATTTAGCCCGACTGCGTGGCCCAGGCATCCCCAACTAGTACCAGAAAATCAACACCCCTGGGAAAGACACCCCTCAGCTGACGAAGCTGAATGCGGCTGGTATCTTCTATGGGATGTGAGTTTATTTCAATTTTATTTAATTCAGTTATTTTATTTTATTTTGTGTGTTGTATATTGTATTTTCGGAAACAACCCACTGCAAACAACCCTTTAATAAGGTACAGCAGCCGGCTGCCAACACCCGGCGAAACGGGCCACCCCCCCCCCACGAGACACACTACCCCCACCTCTCTAAAATACCCCTCAACAGCGAAACTGCCCGGACTTGCCTCGCACCGCCCGAAATTGACCACCTCCAGGGCTCCGCAGCAGCACCCCCAGCAAAAACGCCGCAGCTCCCCGGCTCTCAGGCAAACTCCGCAGCTCCGCAAGGCCTCGCACACCGCAGCTCAGCAAACGCCGGCATCCAGAAACGCAGACTCCGCCAGAACTGACACGCGGAGGCTGCCGGCCGGTAAGCACCCCCCCCCCACCTCGCAATACTGCACTCCATGATTGGCTCCCGTACAGCCGCGACCGACGGGAGCCAATCATTTTAAACAATGCACCCGCGCGCCCGACTCGGCCACGCGCAGGGTCCCCGCGCCGGGCCGCGCGCCCGGTTAAAGTCGGCTGCCGGGACCCTGCCCGCGGCCTCATGGTTTAGGGTGCTAATGGACACTTAGCAGGAGGTAGCAGGACTTTAAGAGGTGGTAGAAGACGCTTAGCGGGCAGTAAATGGACATGCTCTGTAAAGGTGTCTTGCATGCACCCTAATGCAGGAAAGCCTCTAAAACATTGAAAGGGGGGCAGGGAAGCCATTGGAGAAGGTATGGATGCAAGCACAATCGGTAGCTGATGGAGTTGATTAACCAGATGCCTGGCTATATGGAAGTATGTGTGATGAACATGTTTGACAATATAGCAGCCCTGTGCTGTTGACTAGCGAGATAGGCGGCTGCCTAGGGATGCTTTTAGTGGATGTTGGCAGTGTCATGGGTGGATGACTGTGGTAGCAGAGCCAGCAGAGGAGATGCAGCAGCAGGGGGCGCTGTGACTGGCGTGCAGTCTTAGATGATCCTGAAAACATATTCCATGCCGTAAGTTATATTATAGTGTCTATGAGGTGTGGACATGTATCCAGTGTACTGTCAGTGTGTGGCATGCCATAGGCCTTGACAGTGGCTGTGTGAAGGCAGCATGTTCTTGATGTGGACAGCAAAGGGAGGATTGTCCATGAGTTCTCATGTGGAGCAGTCACAGGAGAGGTGTGCATGATATGGCTAACTGCTGCAAATGACCCCTCATGGCCATGGTGGCGCAGCTTACTGCCAGGGGAGGCCCAAGGGGGGTGCGGGGCCATGTGTGGAAACTTGGTGGGGGGGCTCATTTGCATAAGGGGCCTCATTTGCATAGATATTTGCTTAATGTTGCAATACATTAACTTTTAGTAAACATGCCTCTTAATGACTGTATGGATAAAGAAAGACTAAAAGATTTCTAGATTACTATAATCCAGTGCCAACCGCCAGGCACATTATGAACTACTACAAACACTGCCCATTTAGAACCCATAGCCAACCCGCCATATCCTAACAGCACTACCAGGATTCACAAAGCACCATACTCTACCTATCAAAAGGCAAGACTGCAAATATTAAACCAATACATTTTAGAGAATAATAATACATGACCTACTGGGGAAAGAGAACAAGTGGCAATGTCAAATAGCAATTACATAAAAAGAATACCTCAGCTCAGTTACACATGCAGAACATAGACCATCATCAAACAAAGAATCACAATTTAGAAACAGGAAGACAAACTGGGAACCCCAAAAGCCAAACTTGGAATGTACAACAACACTGTAGAAATAAAACTATAAATTAATTTCCTCTTGTACTAAACAAAGCGCAGACGTTAATGATGCACATTTCCCAGAGCTGACATATTCCAGTTAATAAATTCAAAATAAATAGATATTTTTCTACCTTTTGTGCATTTTTTTTTTCATTTGCAATTGCTCCAGTCACTTTCTTCTGGTTTCTTCGTGTCTTCTGCTAACTCTTCATCGTCTGCTGTCCATTTGTCCTTTCTTCTCTCTTCTAGTTTGTTTTTTCCATTCTCTCTCTACATCTGCTTTAACATACTAATCTTTCTCATTTTGCTCTTTCCTCATTCCTAGTTCATCCACTCAAATTTTACCCCTCCATCCTCAATCCCCACTTACTCTCCCAATACCTGGCCAATTGTAGATTTGTCTTCCCTCCCACACAAAATATTCTTCCTCTTTCCATTTCACTCTCCCAGCTCCATCCTATTCTAATCCTCCCCCAACATCAGCTCCCTTCTAGTTCCATCCCCACCCAGCATCCACTCCCTTCTAGTCCCCACATCAACCCATTTCCAGTCCTAGCCCCCATCAGCCCATTTCCAATCCTATACTAGCCACACCATCAGCCCATTTCCAGTCCTAGCTCCCCCATCCATTTCCAGTCCTATCCGAGGCCCTCCATCAGCTCATTTCCAATCCCAGCCCCCCATCAGCCCATTTCTAGGCCTTTCCTAGCCCCACCATCAGCCCATGTCAAATACTAGCTCCCCTCCACTCAGCCCAAATGCATGCCAAGCACCTGTCCCCATCAGCTATTTGCAGTTCAAGCCCCCCTTCCACTCAGCCCATTTCCAGTACTAGCTACCCCCCCAAGCCCATTACCAGTCCTACCCCCCCATAGCCCATTGCCAGTCCTAAGCCTCCCATCAGACCACTTCCAGTCCTAACCCCCCATCACCCCATTTTCAGTCTTAGCCCCTCCATAGCCCATTACCAGTCCTAACCCCCCATCAGCCCACTTCCAGTCCTAAACCCCCAATCAGCCCATTACCCGTCCTAACCCCCCTTCCCCCATCAGCCCAGGTAGATTAAAAAACAAACAAACTAGCTGCTGGGCAGTGACAGAATCAAGCATCTCCTGCCCCCCCCCCCTGCCTGGCAGAGCCTTCCCTGTAGCTCCCTCAGCATGGGCTTTTCAGACCTGTGAAGGGAGAGTTTCCCTTTCATGTGGCTCTATTAAACCTGCTGGGGCTGATGGGATTTATTTATTTACATTCTCTTATATACTGTGCTATTCAGCATCAGTGTGTTTTACATTGAACAAACTAAAATTACATTGAACAGGGCATTATAACTTGGAGATAACTATTTTACAGAACATGGGCTATGGAGGGTTACGTGGCTTGCCCAAGACCACAAGGAACACCTGTGGGACCAGAAACCCCAGTCCTTCTGGCCCAAGGTTACTGTCCTCTAGTGGGATTTGAACCCCTGACCTTCCAGCCTGAAGTACCTTGCCCCAACCACTAGGCAACTCCTCCACTCCATCAGCCCTAGTGGTCTTAACAGAGCCACGAGAGAGAAACTCTCCCTTCGCGGCTCTGAAAGCCGATGCTGAGGGAGCTTCAGGGAAGGCTCTGCCGGGCAGGAGGGGGCCCCGCAGGACGCTTGATTCTGCCGCTGCCATGGCGGCAGCGGCAACAGCAGCCAGTTTGTTTGTTTTTTTAATCTACCTGGACCTGATGCAGAATGTTGTTTGCACGGGCCCCCCTGAAACGTGGGGCCCTGTGCAAACAACATTCTTGCTCAATGGACGGGCCGGCCCTACTTACTGACAATAAGCTGCACCACCATGAATCTCCCTGACGGTCAGATGGGAGGTGCAGGGCTATGCCATGGATCTTCCAAGCAGAGAGGTTGTGCTGTGTGTGTTGAGTGGATGTATGAGATCATACAGGCCAAAAGCATTTGGTTTGTGTGAACCAAAAGTATCAGTGCCATGGGGTACATGAAACACCATTTGTGAGGGTGGGACTGGTGCCTCAGTCTGTGCAACTGCAAGACAATACATCTGACAGAGTGACATGATAGAAAGGAACAAGTTGAACCCATTTGCCCTATGTGGGGCAAGTAATGATGGCAGAACAGTGCAGGGGATGGCTATGCAATGAGTGTTAGGTGCCTGAATGTACAAGATATATCCTCTATACGTAAAGCTGGGAGGTCACAATGAGGGCAAAACAGAAACACATCCATACCAGTTGACCCAGACATCTGCTGCATATACATCACTGACCCACTGCAATGTACCGTGACAGAGCCACTAAAGCCATGCTCACAGATGTCCATGATGGGGAATGCTATGTTGGACTACCCAACGTGTCACCATAATGCATAGAAATGTAGACGAATGATTGTCTACAGGTCACCACAGAGCCAGGACTATGCGAGGTGGGCAATCACACCCAGGCACAAAATGAACAAGTGGGATTCAAACCCTAAACCTTTGCTTGTGGAAACATTGTACCAACCAGTAGGCTACACCTCCACACAATGCTATGCAGCCTGTAGATCTCTGATCAAACCTTTTGCTGTCTACGTAGTATAGGTTAGGGCCTCCACTATCCATGAGGCACTGCACATGCAAAACAGTGATCTGCTGCTGGAAAATTAATGAAGAAGGCACTGATCCAGCATATCTGCTCACTAAGATGCACTGACTGTGTGTGCTATATGCACATAACAACAGCAAGCCATGCTGCAGAGTGGTTTCAGCTGTCACCCTGAGGGTGAGGAGGTATGCCCAGCACCTAGTCCACTGAACTTGCATTGTTAAAGATGGTATCTGCTGCCCATCCACTTTGCTGCTAGTATGTTATGCTTGTCTCCTTGGTTTCTGCATGCTGTAGGAATTTTGCCCATATTAGGCACTAATCCTCTGATAACAGTGCAGGCTAGTGTATAATGTTAATATACTGCTGCTATGGACAGTCATTGGAGGAGGAGGAGAGTATCCTGCCAGGAATCAAATGAGCAGGCAATGAAGCACTGCTGCCCAAACATTGAAAACTAACAATTGACTACAGCACAGGCAGTAAGACTGCTCCTGCTGCTACTCACTGGGCTGTGTCAGCTAAGAACAAACTAACAAAAGCTGGTCTGCTAGTCAGCATGCACAGCACATATGTAGTGCAACCACAAGCACTCAGCTATTTGCTCAGTGATTGGCAACCCCAGCCAGAAAATGCACCCACATCATTGGAGCCAGATACTATAATAGGCTCTATGTGAATACATAGCCATGTCATGGTCACTGTTTGGTCATAGTGAAAGTGCCATCTCAGCATGTCATGCAGTGGCCACACAGGCAATGCAGATGGCAGAGGGGCAAAATGGCATCTCAGTCAGTGACCCTACTACTGTGGCAGATACATCCAGGTCAATCTTCACTGTTTCAGGCAGTACCCACAATCCTCTGCCTCGTCTTATTCACATTTTACAAACAGGCTTGGAAAAACTTGATTGATGAGAGCCAAAGTGCAGTGCAGAAAGACACAGGACAAAGGGGAGACACACATGCATGCACATGCACACTCACATGCACATGCATGCATGTACGCACATGCATACACTCTCATTGGCTCACTGAGCAAAAGTGGAGATGATTGGCATTCCTACTTGACACTCCCATCTCAATGTCAGCTCAAGGATTGATAACTTGTGCTCTGTTTGCACGTTCACCGAGTGCTATTAGCCTCCAAGCAGCTGTGGATCATGAAGCCTGTCAGTGCTGCTGGTGGGTATTTCCAATCTTGCTGGCCATTTCCTTGCAGGTTGCTCATGTTGGAGCTATACTTACATAATCAGCTAAACTTTGTCCACAGGAATACTTACATAATCAGCTAAACTTTGTGAACTTTGTCCACAGCAATACAGAAATCCCAGCAGGGATCTGAACCTGTGACCCTCAGCACATAGACACACTAACTATCTGTGTTGCACCACAGTGCTGCCTTATGATGACAGCAGCTCCTGTTGCTGACATGCATCTCTTCAGCTGACCTTTGGCACATGCCACAATGCACATGGTGCACACGACCAGGACAAGGCTTCTGTCTGTTGAAGGCTGGTGTTACTTCCCACGCCATCACCAACCACCCATCATGAAGTCATGTCCATGCACTGTCAGTGGTATTGGTCGCAGTCCCAGAATGTTTTAGCATGTGGGTTTGGTGGGCACCTTGGGCAAAAGGTCCAGATGGGGGGGCAGGGGCACAAATGGATGGCCATGCAGCCCCCCACCAGCTGACCATGCAGGGGCACCATCACCGCTTGCCACTGATATGTCTCAGGGGGAGGATGGCAGCCACTGCTGTAGTATTTTCCCAGGCACCTGCATTTTCGAGCTTCCTGGAGGGCTACAGCTTCTGGCACTATTGGCCTCTTCCCCCATAACTGGGTCCTGCAGCATTGGGTGGGGGGGGGGGGGTGGTAATCTAGATCTCTGCCTGGGGTGCCAGGACCCTTGGACCAGCTTATGTGGCACATTGCCTTTCTGCAGCAGTAGCAGGACTGTGTGCTGCCACTGTCACTGTGGGATCATGATGAATATCACAGATGGTTCTGCGGATGGCAGAATATCCCTTTGTGGAGAGGCTAAAAAGGTTTGGGCTCATCAACCTGGGGAAGAGATGGCTGAGGGGAGATATGATAGAGGTCTATAGATTATTGACTGGAGTGGAACAGATAAATGTAAGTCACTTTTTTATGCCATCAGACTGTGGACAGACTAGGTGACCTGCAATGCGGCTACAGTGTAACCCATTTGGGTCTTCTAGGTGAAAATACTTTTTCAGTCAATGCGTAATCAAACTCTGCAATCCATTACCGGAGGCTGTGGTAAAAGCTATCAGTGTAGCTGGGTTTACAAATGTTTGGACAGGTTCCTGGGTAACAGTCCATAAACCATTGCTAAACAGGATCTGAGCTATGCCCGACTTGCCCCATTACAGTTATTGGGGATCCTGTGTGTCTTTTGGGGAAACTGCTAAATACTTGTGACCTAGATTGTGCACTGTTGGACACAGGATACTGGGCATGATGGACCTTGGTCTGACGCAGTTTGGCATATTTTGTAGTCTTATGTGCCTATGTGCCATCTAGGCAGCTGCCAGGTTCCCTGTGCACCAGCAGACCCCACTGCATGACCCATGTGCCACCTCCTTTGCCCCCATTTGCACCATCAACATAGTGCCCTTTCATACTTGGGCACTATGCTGTTGCTGCATATTGTGATGGGGGCCCGTGGGTAGAGCCCTCTAACCCTATGTAGGCGGTTGCCTAGGGTCAGTAAAATAAGTATTCTGCTCTTGCTATGAAATAACAGAGTCTCTCAGAGCAAAAAGTGAATAAGGAAAATAAGATGGGTTTTATTCCCCGTCCCGCTCGGACCATCAGCAAGATCAAAAAACTCCAGATACAAGCAATAAACAAAAATGGTAACAGCAACTTCTGATTCCTTGTTACATTCACAGAGTTCCTTTTGTTACTTAATTAAGTAGAATGGTTGCACTTGTAACAAATGCTACAGTCCAAGGGCATGGGGTCTGGAAGGCAGCTGTTGTCTTCCCACAGCAAAGCCTCTCCAGCACTCCCCAAGCTCTCAGTATCACACTCTTCCTGTGTGGTGTATTCAGGCACGTCCCCTTGTGATAAATCACTACAGCTTTCAGTAAAGGTTCCTCTCTCCCCAGGTTGATACCTGTCTGGCATGAAGTAGATTCTCTCTGGGCTTTCCTCCCAAGGTAAAGGTTCTGAATACCTTTTCTTCCTGCCTCTATTCTCAGGACCACGCTCTTGGCATGCATATGTTTCAAACCTTTCTTTATGAGAACAGGGATGCCTCCTATTATCCTCAGGGATTGTCTTGGCTCTTGGCTTACAATGTCCCTTCTCTCTAGCCTCCCAGGCTGGCTGTGCAGTAGCAAAGTTAGTATCAGCTTTACAGCTATTTCTTACTGTGCAAGTATGTTTGGAGTTCCCATCCCCCAACACTCTCCTTCTGAACTGACCTGTGCTTATTGCTGGCACATACCGGTCTCCTGTATGATAGGACACTCCTGGCTTCTCTTGAGGTCTGCCTCGAGGGGCATACCTTCTCCCAGCCCAGCTTGCCTTAAACCTTTTCTCCCGAGTGCTGTAGCTATCTTCACTTCCTGGTTCTCCGATAGCAACCTTTTCTCCCAGCACTCCTCTGGGGTTTCTGCTCAGGTGTCTGTAGCCACACCTCCTGCTCCTTTCTCTTGCTACGTCATCTGCTCTGGGCCCACCTGCTATTCCACCTCCTGGGCTTGAGCTCTCACTCTGGCTTTTGCCCTTCTCCTGGGTTTCCTCCTGGGTTTCTCTCCACTGACTGGAACCCTGTCTTATGTGATCCCCAGCCCTGCACGTGACGTGGGGATTTGCAATCAGGTGTTCCTGATGAGCTTTCTGTTTGGCACGTAGTAACAGTTTTCCCTGCTCAACTGTTTCACTATGCCTTGTGTCTCTTTGCATAGCTGAATCTAAGGTAAGCTCTTCTTTTATCTGCACTTCCATGGGCTGTGTATCCTCTGCTGCACCACATATCCCCCCTCTTAAGATATTCCGGGATGGGGAACTTTCGTGCTCACAGCCCGGAATCTGCCCTGGATCCCTGAGCTTCCTATCACACCTACTGTATACCGCATTACCCTCCTCCCAGGGTTCTTGTGAACATGCGCCTGCTGCTCGGTGTGTGGTTATTATGCTAAAGCGGCTAATTGCCACCATCCTCTCGTGCCACGGTTTCAGGACATTTATATGATACGTCTGAAGGCGTCCCCTGTCATTCTTGATGACGTATGATACGGGACCCTTGCGGTCCACTACCGTATAAGGACCCTTCCACCGGGCTTCAAATTTGGGCCTGGATCAGTGACCATTGCCACGACCTTGTCGCCCATGGTTAACTGCCGAGGTTTCTTACCCCTATCATAATATCTCTTCTGTATTTTTTTACTGTCTTGTAAATTTCTATCTGCGGCTTGAGATGCCCTTTGAAGGCGACTCCGTAGCCCGCAAAGAAAACTGGGGAACTCCCATTTCCTCCTCTCCCGGTTCCACCCACTGGTCCCTCAAGATGTCCAGGACCCCTCGTGGTGCCCGTCCGAACATAAGTTCATATGGGGATGTTCCTAGGGAGGTTTGCGTCCGTTCCCTACTAGCATACAGGGCAAATGGGAGCATAATGTCCCAGTCTGCCATTTGCCCCTCTAACCCCCTCCTTAGCAACTGCTTAAGGGTTTGGTTAAAGCGTTCCACCAGACCGTTTGTCTGTGGATGATACGCCGATGTTTTTATATGGTTGATGCCAAAAGCGTCCCATACTTGTGCTAAATATCTCGAGACGAAATTACTTCACCTGTCTGTGAGCATTTCCCTCGGGAAACCCACCTCACAGAACAATTTTATTAACTCTGTGGCTATAAACCTGGCGGATATGTTTCGGAGAGGGATTGCCCAAGGGAACCTGGTGGCTACATCCATGATGACGAGGATATACTGAAATCCCCTAGGTGTTCTCACCAGTGGCCCTACAATATCCATCGCCATTCTCCTAACCGGTTCCGTTATGGTAGGCGTCTGGATCAGGGGAACTCCTACAGGCTTAGCAGCGCTTACCCGCTGACAAGCCGGACAGGCCTCACAGAATTTTTTTGTTTCCCTAAATACTCCCGGCCAGTAAAAATGCTCGAGAACCTGGTCGAGTGTGGCCTGCACCCCTTTATGTCCTCCAATGGGGTGGTCATGAGCTAGCCTCATGACAACTGCCTTGAAGGTGGTGGGAACTACTAACTGTTTCCTAATGGCATTGTTCTGGGGATTGCTGCTCTCCCTATATAAAATATCTTCCTCTAATAGGAACCTGGGGAGCACATCTCTATCTGCCTGTGCAAATTCGAAGGCATATTTCAATACGGGGTCTGCCTTCTGCTCTTTGGCAAAAGACGGAAACCTTTTTACTAAGTCTGCCGGTACCCAGGGTAACCCTTGCCCATCGGCTACTCCGGCTCTCAACTGGGCCCGGTGATGCCTCTCCCGGCGCTTTTCGCCTTTACTTTTCTTTTTATCCTTGCTGGGGGTACTAATCAAATCTTCATGTTGGGGAAGCTCGTGCAGGCCCTCATCTACAACTACTTCCTCCCCCCTTTCTGGCTCTACCTCTCCTTCTTCTTCTGCGGGGACAGGATCCTCTTCTGAAGTTTCACTAAGGGTCCTCAGTCCTTTTGCCTGAGACCTGGTGGAAACTAGTCCTCCCTTTATGCATGTGCTATCTTCTATACCTCTGTAGAAGGGTGGCCAATCTCTTCCCAACACTATATCATAGGGCAGTTTGGGAATGATGGCTACTAGGACTTCTCTTCGTGTACCTAAGCCCTTAACCCTTAATCTAAATAAAGGATACCAAGTTGTCGCTCCATGCACACATTGTATCTTTGCCGTCCCCTCTTGCTGACTCGGGGGAAAACCATTTTGGGCCTGTATGATTTTCCAAAAACGGCGGGAGACCATACTTTGGTCGGCCCCCGAGTCAAGCAAGGCCTTAGCAGGTACTCCCTGCACCTCCACATCCACACGGAAACCTGCTGCTACATGTTGGTCATTGTTAGTAACTAGTGCTGTACGATACACACACTCTTTCTTTAGGTGCCCAATTTTCCCACACTTAAAGCATTTTGACATATTACTACTTTCCGTTTTCCTATATACGGATTCCCTTGAACCCCACATATTCCTCTGAGGAACTTTAGTAGTTTTCACAAAATTGGTTAACCCAAACCTACTGCCAGCGCTGGCCTTCTTAGATACCTCAGCCTCAAAGAACCTTTCGGTTAATTGCGCTGCTTCAGCAGAGGTTCTACAATTCTGTAAGGTCAGGAAAGTTCTCACCTCCTCTGGAACTGCCTCAAAGAATTGTTCCAGTACAATTTGATCTATTATATCTGCTACCGGTTTACCGTCGGGTTCAAGCCATTTTAAGACCAACCCATGCACTCTATGATATAGCGCCTTTGGGGTTTCGTCAGGTTGAATCCGGGTAGACCGGAGCATGCGTCTATACACTGCTGGAGTTAAGCCCAGCCTATCACGCACTGCTCTCTTAACTTCAGTATAATCGGCTGCCAAAACGGCAGGCATGGCTCTGTAAGCTGACTGAGCCTCGCCGGTTAGCGCTGAGGCCAGCCTAACGGCCCATTGCTCTACTGGCCAATTGGCATTGAGAGCTATTCTCTCAAAAGTCTCCACAAAGTCATCAAAATTATCATCTCTATGCATTTGTCCCAGCGTCCATATCCCACAACTCTGTGGGCCTATCCCACAGATAGGTACTGCTGCTGGCGACTCCTCCTTCCTTGGCTCCTTTAGAAGAGTATGCAATAAGTCCGTCAGGGGCTTTTGTTGGTCCTGCAGGGCTGCGATGGCCTGCTCCTGGTTCTTCCGTGCTAGCTCTCCCTGTTTCTCGAACTGCATACTCATCCATCTTAGGACCTCTTGTGCGTCCATCGTGGTCATCCCCTTTTCTCCTGGAAGATAAACCAGAGACACAAACACCAAGTGTGGCACTACAACAACAGCAAAAGAAACAATTCTTTTCTTTCTCCCAAGCTTTTTTTTCCTTCTCACCAGGGATCCTCCCAACCTGTGCCCAAATACCCTTTACCTGAGCCAGGTGGAGGTTCTTATTTTGAGAAGGTGCTTGCCATTGCACTCTCAGAACCTGGATCCTCTCCGGGCGTGCCAACTTCCGCTCTTCCCGCGTTGTCGCTTGCTCACTCCGTAGCTCTTTGCCTCGTTGACTGGATCCGAAAAACTACGCCAACTTGTGATGGGGGCCCGTGGGTAGAGCCCTCTAACCCTATGTAGGCGGTTGCCTAGGGTCAGTAAAATAAGTATTCTGCTCTTGCTATGAAATAACAGAGTCTCTCAGAGCAAAAAGTGAATAAGGAAAATAAGATGGGTTTTATTCCCCGTCCCGCTCGGACCATCAACAAGATCAAAAAACTCCAGATACAAGCAATAAAAAAAATGGTAACAGCAACTTCTGTTTCCTTGTTACATTCACAAAGTTCCTTTTGTTACTTAATTAAGTAGAATGGTTGCACTTGTAACAAATGCTACAGTCCATGGGCATGGGGTCTGGAAGGCAGCTGTTGTCTTCCCACAGCATACCCTCTCCAGCACTCCCCAAGCTCTCAGTATCACACTCTTCCTGTGTGGTGTATTCAGGCACGTCCCCTTGTGATAAATCACTACAGCTTTCAGTAAAGGTTCCTCTCTCCCCAGGTTGATACCTGTCTGGCATGAAGTAGATTCTCTCTGGGCTTTCCTCCCAAGGTAAAGGTTCTGAATACCTTTTCTTCCTGCCTCTATTCTCAGGACCACGCTCTTGGCATGCATATGTTTCAAACCTTTCTTTATGAGAACAGGGATGCCTCCTATTATCCTCAGGGATTGTCTTGGCTCTTGGCTTACAATGTCCCTTCTCTCTAGCCTCCCAGGCTGGCTGTGCAGTAGCAAAGTTAGTATCAGCTTTACAGCTATTTCTTACTGTGCAAGTATGTTTGGAGTTCCCATCCCCCAACACTCTCCTTCTGAACTGACCTGTGCTTATTGCTGGCACATACCGGTCTCCTGTATGATAGGACACTCCTGGCTTCTCTTGAGGTCTGCCTCGAGGGGCATACCTTCTCCCAGCCCAGCTTGCCTTAAACCTTTTCTCCCGAGTGCTGTAGCTATCTTCACTTCCTGGTTCTCCGATAGCAACCTTTTCTCCCAGCACTCCTCTGGGGTTTCTGCTCAGGTGTCTGTAGCCACACCTCCTGCTCCTTTCTCTTGCTACGTCATCTGCTCTGGGCCCACCTGCTATTCCACCTCCTGGGCTTGAGCTCTCACTCTGGCTTTTGCCCTTCTCCTGGGTTTCCTCCTGGGTTTCTCTCCACTGACTGGAACCCTGTCTTATGTGATCCCCAGCCCTGCACGTGACGTGGGGATTTGCAATCAGGTGTTCCTGATGAGCTTTCTGTTTGGCACGTAGTAACAGTTTTCCCTGCTCAACTGTTTCACTATGCCTTGTGTCTCTTTGCATAGCTGAATCTAAGGTAAGCTCTTCTTTTATCTGCACTTCCATGGGCTGTGTATCCTCTGCTGCACCACATATCCCCCCTCTTAAGATATTCCGGGATGGGGAACTTTCGTGCTCACAGCCCGGAATCTGCCCTGGATCCCTGAGCTTCCTATCACACCTACTGTATACCGCATTACCCTCCTCCCAGGGTTCTTGTGAACATGTGCCTGCTGCTCGGTGTGTGGTTATTATGCTAAAGCGGCTAATTGCCACCATCCTCTCGTGCCACGGTTTCAGGACATTTATATGATACGTCTGAAGGCGTCCCCTGTCATTCTTGATGACGTATGATACGGGACCCTTGCGGTCCACTACCGTATAAGGACCCTTCCACCGGGCTTCAAATTTGGGCCTGGATCAGTGACCATTGCCACGACCTTGTCGCCCATGGTTAACTGCCGAGGTTTCTTACCCCTATCATAATATCTCTTCTGTATTTTTTTACTGTCTTGTAAATTTCTATCTGCGGCTTGAGATGCCCTTTGAAGGCGACTCCGTAGCCCGCAAAGAAACTGGGGAACTCCCATTTCCTCCTCTCCCGGTTCCACCCACTGGTCCCTCAAGATGTCCAGGACCCCTCGTGGTGCCCGTCCGAACATAAGTTCATATGGGGATGTTCCTAGGGAGGTTTGCGTCCGTTCCCTACTAGCATACAGGGCAAATGGGAGCATAATGTCCCAGTCTGCCATTTGCCCCTCTAACCCCCTCCTTAGCAACTGCTTAAGGGTTTGGTTAAAGCGTTCCACCAGACCGTTTGTCTGTGGATGATACGCCGATGTTTTTATATGGTTGATGCCAAAAGCGTCCCATACTTGTGCTAAATATCTCGAGACGAAATTACTTCACCTGTCTGTGAGCATTTCCCTCGGGAAACCCACCTCACAGAACAATTTTATTAACTCTGTGGCTATAAACCTGGCGGATATGTTTCGGAGAGGGATTGCCCAAGGGAACCTGGTGGCTACATCCATGATGACGAGGATATACTGAAATCCCCTAGGTGTTCTCACCAGTGGCCCTACAATATCCATCGCCATTCTCCTAACCGGTTCCGTTATGGTAGGCGTCTGGATCAGGGGAACTCCTACAGGCTTAGCAGCGCTTACCCGCTGACAAGCCGGACAGGCCTCACAGAATTTTTTTGTTTCCCTAAATACTCCCGGCCAGTAAAAATGCTCGAGAACCTGGTCGAGTGTGGCCTGCACCCCTTTATGTCCTCCAATGGGGTGGTCATGAGCTAGCCTCATGACAACTGCCTTGAAGGTGGTGGGAACTACTAACTGTTTCCTAATGGCATTGTTCTGGGGATTGCTGCTCTCCCTATATAAATATCTTCCTCTAATAGGAACCTGGGGAGCACATCTCTATCTGCCTGTGCAAATTCGAAGGCATATTTCAATACGGGGTCTGCCTTCTGCTCTTTGGCAAAAGACGGAAACCTTTTTACTAAGTCTGCCGGTACCCAGGGTAACCCTTGCCCATCGGCTACTCCGGCTCTCAACTGGGCCCGGTGATGCCTCTCCCGGCGCTTTTCGCCTTTACTTTTCTTTTTATCCTTGCTGGGGGTACTAATCAAATCTTCATGTTGGGGAAGCTCGTGCAGGCCCTCATCTACAACTACTTCCTCCCCCCTTTCTGGCTCTACCTCTCCTTCTTCTTCTGCGGGGACAGGATCCTCTTCTGAAGTTTCACTAAGGGTCCTCAGTCCTTTTGCCTGAGACCTGGTGGAAACTAGTCCTCCCTTTATGCATGTGCTATCTTCTATACCTCTGTAGAAGGGTGGCCAATCTCTTCCCAACACTATATCATAGGGCAGTTTGGGAATGATGGCTACTAGGACTTCTCTTCGTGTACCTAAGCCCTTAACCCTTAATCTAAATAAAGGATACCAAGTTGTCGCTCCATGCACACATTGTATCTTTGCCGTCCCCTCTTGCTGACTCGGGGGAAAACCATTTTGGGCCTGTATGATTTTCCAAAAACGGCGGGAGACCATACTTTGGTCGGCCCCCGAGTCAAGCAAGGCCTTAGCAGGTACTCCCTGCACCTCCACATCCACACGGAAACCTGCTGCTACATGTTGGTCATTGTTAGTAACTAGTGCTGTACGATACACACACTCTTTCTTTAGGTGCCCAATTTTCCCACACTTAAAGCATTTTGACATATTACTACTTTCCGTTTTCCTATATACGGATTCCCTTGAACCCCACATATTCCTCTGAGGAACTTTAGTAGTTTTCACAGAATTGGTTAACCCAAACCTACTGCCAGCGCTGGCCTTCTTAGATACCTCAGCCTCAAAGAACCTTTCGGTTAATTGCGCTGCTTCAGCAGAGGTTCTACAATTCTGTAAGGTCAGGAAAGTTCTCACCTCCTCTGGAACTGCCTCAAAGAATTGTTCCAGTACAATTTGATCTATTATATCTGCTACCGGTTTACCGTCGGGTTCAAGCCATTTTAAGACCAACCCATGCACTCTATGATATAGCGCCTTTGGGGTTTCGTCAGGTTGAATCCGGGTAGACCGGAGCATGCGTCTATACACTGCTGGAGTTAAGCCCAGCCTATCACGCACTGCTCTCTTAACTTCAGTATAATCGGCTGCCAAAACGGCAGGCATGGCTCTGTAAGCTGACTGAGCCTCGCCGGTTAGCGCTGAGGCCAGCCTAACGGCCCATTGCTCTACTGGCCAATTGGCATTGAGAGCTATTCTCTCAAAAGTCTCCACAAAGTCATCAAAATTATCATCTCTATGCATTTGTCCCAGCGTCCATATCCCACAACTCTGTGGGCCTATCCCACAGATAGGTACTGCTGCTGGCGACTCCTCCTTCCTTGGCTCCTTTAGAAGAGTATGCAATAAGTCCGTCAGGGGCTTTTGTTGGTCCTGCAGGGCTGCGATGGCCTGCTCCTGGTTCTTCCGTGCTAGCTCTCCCTGTTTCTCGAACTGCATACTCATCCATCTTAGGACCTCTTGTGCGTCCATCGTGGTCATCCCCTTTTCTCCTGGAAGATAAACCAGAGACACAAACACCAAGTGTGGCACTACAACAACAGCAAAAGAAACAATTCTTTTCTTTCTCCCAAGCTTTTTTTCCTTCTCACCAGGGATCCTCCCAACCTGTGCCCAAATACCCTTTACCTGAGCCAGGTGGAGGTTCTTATTTTGAGAAGGTGCTTGCCATTGCACTCTCAGAACCTGGATCCTCTCCGGGCGTGCCAACTTCCGCTCTTCCCGCGTTGTCGCTTGCTCACTCCGTAGCTCTTTGCCTCGTTGACTGGATCCGAAAAACTACGCCAACTTGTGATGGGGGCCCGTGGGTAGAGCCCTCTAACCCTATGTAGGCGGTTGCCTAGGGTCAGTAAAATAAGTATTCTGCTCTTGCTATGAAATAACAGAGTCTCTCAGAGCAAAAAGTGAATAAGGAAAATAAGATGGGTTTTATTCCCCGTCCCGCTCGGACCATCAACAAGATCAAAAAACTCCAGATACAAGCAATAAAAAAAATGGTAACAGCAACTTCTGTTTCCTTGTTACATTCACAAAGTTCCTTTTGTTACTTAATTAAGTAGAATGGTTGCACTTGTAACAAATGCTACAGTCCATGGGCATGGGGTCTGGAAGGCAGCTGTTGTCTTCCCACAGCATACCCTCTCCAGCACTCCCCAAGCTCTCAGTATCACACTCTTCCTGTGTGGTGTATTCAGGCACGTCCCCTTGTGATAAATCACTACAGCTTTCAGTAAAGGTTCCTCTCTCCCCAGGTTGATACCTGTCTGGCATGAAGTAGATTCTCTCTGGGCTTTCCTCCCAAGGTAAAGGTTCTGAATACCTTTTCTTCCTGCATCTATTCTCAGGACCACGCCCTTGGCATGCATATGTTTCAAACCTTTCTTTATGAGAACAGGGATGCCTCCTATTATCCTTAGGGATTGTCTTGGCTCTTGGCTTACAATGTCCCTTCTCTCTAGCCTCCCAGGCTGGCTGTGCAGTAGCAAAGTTAGTATCAGCTTTACAGCTATTTCTTACTGTGCAAGTATGTTTGGAGTTCCCATCCCCCAACACTCTCCTTCTGAACTGACCTGTGCTTATTGCTGGCACATACCGGACTCCTGTATGATAGGACACTCCTGGCTTCTCTTGAGGTCTGCCTCGAGGGGCATACCTTCTCCCAGCCCAGCTTGCCTTAAACCTTTTCTCCCGAGTGCTGTAGCTATCTTCACTTCCTGGTTCTCCGATAGCAACCTTTTCTCCCAGCACTCCTCTGGGGTTTCTGCTCAGCTGTCCGTAGCCACACCTCCTGCTGCTTTCTCTTGCTATGTCATCTGCTCTGGGCCCACCTGCTATTCCACCTCCTGGGCTTGAGCTCTCACTCTGGCTTTTGCCCTTCTCCTTGGTTTCCTCCTGGGTTTCTCTCCACTGACTGGAACCATGTCTTATGTGATCCCCAGCCCTGCATGTGACGTGGGGATTTGCAATCAGGTGTTCCTGATGAGCTTTCTGTTTGGCACGTAGTAACAGTTTTCCCTGCTCAACTGTTTCACTATGCCTCGTGTCTCTTTGCATAGCTGAATCTAAGTTAAGCTCTTCTTTTATCTGCACTTCCATGGGCTGTGTATCCTCTGCTGCACCACAATATGGAGCACTACTATCACTTTTATTGGGCTCCCTGTCTGTGCTATACATTGCTGACACTGAAATGGTCTCTCTCCTGCAAAAGTGCATTTGCAGACAGGTTTTCACTAGTGGTAAAGCCCTGGCATTACTGTTCCAGCGTTAGTGTAGCAGGGGCTTCTCCCTGCCCACTCCCTGCCCATTGAACTCTTCTCTCCGCCTTCTTTCCACCCTCTGGGACATTTATTGCTGCCGGTAACATTACCGCACATTAACGTTGCATTAGGTAATGTTACCATGTGTTAACATTACATTAGGTAATGTTACCATGTGTTAATGTTACCATAAGAACATAAGAACATAAGATATGCCATACTGGGTCAGACCAAGATCCATCAAGCCCAGTATTCTGTTTCCAACAGTGGCCAATCTAGGTCATATGTACCTAGCAGTTTCCCCAAGAGACACAAGTTCCACAATGCTTGTACTGGGTCAAGCATTGATATCTTCGGTCACTTCTTAATAATGGTTTATGGACCTTTCCTCCAGGAACTTGTCCAAACCTTTTTTTAACCCAGCTACACTAACAGCCTTTACTACATCCTCCGGTAACAAATTCCAGAGTTTGATTACACGTTGAGTGAAAAAATATTTTCTTTTATTAGTCTTAAATAGTTTACCCTGTAGCTTCATTGCATGTCCCCTAGTCTTTCTATATTCTGATAAGGTAAACAATCGATCTACATTTACCCGTTCCACTCCGTTCATTAATTTATAGACTTCTATCATATCTCCCCTCAGCTGTCTCTTTTCCAGGTTAAAGAGCACTAACCTTTTTAGCCTTTCTTCATAGGAGTATCCTTCCATCCCCTTTACCACTTTGGTGGTTCTTCTCTGTACCTTTTCTAAAATCGCTATATCCTTTTTAAGATACGGTGACCAGAATTGCACACAATATTCAAGGTGCTGTCTCACCATGGAACGATATAGAGGCATTATAATATCTTTTATTTTATTTTCCATTCCTTTCCTTATCATACCTAGCATTCTATTTGCTCTCTTGGCCGCCGCTGCACACTGGGCCGATGGTTTTAACATGGTATCCAAAATGACGCCTAAATCTTTTTCCTGGGTGGTGGTTCCTAATGTGGAACCTTGCATCGTGTAACCATAGTTTGGGTTGTTCTTCCCTAGGTGCATAACCTTGCAATTTTCCACATCAAATTTCATCTGCCATTATGATGCCCAGTCTTCCAATTTATCAAGATCCTCTTGCAATTTTTCACAATCCTCTTGGGTTTTAACAACTTTAAATAGTTTTGTGTCATCTGCAAATTTGATAACCTCACTCATTATTCCACTTTCCAGGTCATTTATGAATATGTCAAAAAGAAGCGGACCCAGCACAGATCCCTGGGGTACACCACTATTCACCTTTCTCCATTGGGAAAATTGGCCATTTAGCCCTACCCTCTGCTTTCTATCTTTTAACCAGTTCCTGATCCACAATAGTACACTGCCTCCTATCCCATGACTCTTTAGTTTTGCCCAAAGTCTCTGATGAGGGACCTTGTCAAAGGCTTTCCTAAAGTCCAGATACATAATATCAACCGACTCACCTTTGTCCACCTGTTTATTCACTCCTTCAAAAAAACATAACAGATTAATAAGACAAGATCTTCCTTGTCTAAAGCCATGTTGGCTGTCTCCCATTAGGTTGTGACTATCTACATGCTGAGTAATTTTATTCTTTATGATGGTTTCTACCATTTTTCCCGGTACTGACGTGAGGCTCACTGGTCTGTAGTTTCCCGGATCACCCCTGGAACCCTTTTTAAAAATTGGTGTTACAATGGCGATCCTCCAATCTTCAGGTATTAGAGATGATTTTAATGATAGTTCACAGATTACTGATAGCAGTTCTGCAATCTCATATTTCAGTTCTTTCAACACCCTTGCATGTATACCATCCGGCCCAGGTGATTTGCTACTCTTCGGTTTATCTAATAGTTGTAAGACATCTTCCCGATGTATCAATATTTCCTTCAATTCTTCCACACCTTTAAATACCACTTCAGTCATGGGTAACATCCCTACATCTTCCTCAGTAAAGACCGAAGCAAAGAATTCATTCAGTCTCTCCGCTATCACCTTGTCTTGCTACATTACCACGGTTTAGTAAACATACCCCTAATACACAATAGTGTCTGCCTTCACATGCTAAAATGCAAGCTAATCAGCAGTCACAGGATGGAGCGAGGAATGGGCAGATTGGGTATGGAGAGTGCATCACTGCTAGAACTAGGACAATTGCCGTGAACTTAGCAGCTATGAGGCTCTTAAGACATCTTCACCTAACAACTTCTCTATAGGAGTCATTAAGTGAACCCAAGGTAGTGGAGCACACACTAAGAAAACCCTTCACATGATAGCTACTGGGGATATACTGAACACGCCCCCAACAGCTAAGGTTCAACCTTTGCCATCAGCACACGTGAGATTGATGTGTTAAAGGTAAATCCTTAGTGGGCTTTATTAAAAGTGGCCCTTATGTTTCCTTTGACCCTCAAACCTTTTTTTACAGAATCAAGTTCATCTTAGAAGTTTTCATTGTATTTGTTTTCACTTGGTTTGGTATTTTCTGTGACATAGATGAATTATTTTCAAACTTGCTAGCTCTTGGGTTCATATTGGACTTGTTAATTATTATTATAATATTATTTTTGTATAATATATAATGTTGGCATAATGACAATACAAAGATATGAACAAACAAACAAAAATGTCCCTATCTTCTTTTGCATGCCCTCTGAGGCATGCATAAGTGATAACAAAATGCCTGTTTCTGCAAGGACTTTGGAAGAGTGAATGAAAGGGCAATCACACTTAGCCTTCCAGTAATTTACATGACCTTTAAAATGTAAGAAATTGCTCTTAGGAGCTTGTGTCCTTAATTTTCTGGAGCATACTCTTATATGCCTAGGAGCCAGTATTTATACAAAAATAGCAAAAATCAGCATTTACCTTTTCAGTGTCGATGCTTTGCATATAGAAGGCAATGAGTGATACTGCTCTTTTCATAAATGCATAACTTTTATAGAAAGGTTGCCCTACATATATTTTACCAAATACTTTGCATTCAGCAGGCATTTTTGTAAAATAGGCTGTAAATTGTGAACATCCCAACTTCGATGTTCCAGTTATGCTCTAAACAAAAAAGACACCAGAGAATAACAATCAACCTATTATATTAAAAAATATCCTGTCAGAAAATTAATACATTCTTAAACACATAGGGGTATGTTTACTAAACTGCGGTAATGACATTTGCGTTAGGTTCCACGGTAAAGGTAGAAATACCATATAAAGGCATAGGCGTGCATCTTTATGTGGCTAACGCGCATTACAAGGTGCCGTAGACTAATGCTCGTTACAAGGCACCTAGTAAGGCACCTTGCAAGGCGCTGTATAAGGCACCCTACAAAGTATAAGGTGCCGAGTAAGGTGCCTAGTAAGGCACCATATAGGGCTGCCCAGACTAAACGCCATAGTAGGCACCCTAGGACAAGGCACTGCAGAAGGCACCCTGGGCTATGGAACCATTGGTTAAGGTGGCCTAACAAGGTTATGGTGAGGTTAGTGTGCCCTAAGGGCTGCAAGGTGCTTCAGGATGACATGCATGACCTGTGAGGCACAGAGACAGATGTAGTCCTAACACTAGATAGAGCACGGAGGAAGGCAATGAACAGGTGAGTGAAGGAGGGAGAGCTGGGAGCTGCTGGACCTGCCATATCTGCGGGCATCCCATGTGACTGCCAGTACTGTTGACAAACATGGTGGGGGCAACTGTACCACAGCACAGGGTGTCGGCAATGTAAAGTACTTGAAAGACAGTTGGTGTCAGACGATGGGAATACGTGCTGCTAGAGATAGGTCCTGCTGTACATCCCCATCATTACCAGTGTGTGACAGGTGTTCCTTGCAGTGCAGCCAAAGGTAATTTGGTGTCCATCTGTATCCTGCAGTCACCTGTAGGACCAGACACCAGCCATATTGGTGTATACCCCGTGTTAGGGTCTGGCTGACATGGGCAGCTGTTATCAGGGCAGAGGGGTTCTTAGACTTGCATGAGGTGTGTGTAGCAGTGGCTGAATAGGTCACATTAGTATACACTAAATACCCCAAAGGGCCCACATCACCCTGTTGTAGGTAAAGAAAAGTGCCCCCTCTCCCGGGAAGCAACCTCTATCCTGTTTATATGAGACAGCCCTCCAGGGTTGGTGGGCCAGAGCCATACCTATGACTGGGACAGTGGCAGACCAGCAGCAATGCTAGGGCTAGGTCTGGAAACCCCAACTGCCTCCCATCACTGTCTGCCAGTCACCAGCAGATAGCACAGTCAGACTGCACCTTAAAGGAGTTCTGACCATGCACAGTCTAACTGCAGGCAGTCCACAAGGAACTATGTGCAGCAAGCAGGCATCTCAGTGATTGGGACCCCCAGCACTGGTGAACACAAATATATCACTAGAAACAAATAATGTAGAGCGCTATGTGGGAACTTAGACCTGCCATGGTCACTGCTCGTTCAGAGTGAGTGCCCTCCCAGCATGCCATGCTGTGGCCACCCTATCCATGCAGGTGGTGGTCAGGCACTACAGTGTCCCAGCCATTGCCCCACACCCTGTGAAGATGCATCCTGGCCAATCTGCCCTGTCCAGGCCATACCCAGAATACCTTGCTCCTCATTATGCATCTAATCAGGACCAGTGAAGTGTGGGCAGCCACAGAACAATGGACAGACATACAAACATGCTCATTTCTTTTGCAGCATTATACAAAGATAGGGGTGGTTGGCAGCCCTGCCCGCCACACTAGTCCTGATCACAGTGCCGACATTGCTAAACTGTGCAGGGGGTAGTAGTAGTGCTCTGGTGATAACATCATCCCAATGCTGGGGCCAACAGCCTGCCGCTCCATGCATCATTGGATTGTGGAGCCTGTGTGAGTGGGTGTTTGCACCCCTGTTCGCCGCTGCTTTGGGCTTGGCACATGTTGCTGTTGTATCTGCATTATAGGGTAAAATATAGGGACATGCTCTGCAGGAACCACAGCTGGGACTTGCACCTGAGACCCTCTGCTCCTGGACACACTGGCTGGGTGTACTGCACCACACTGTTGCCACAGATGCATGGTAGTCCCTGGGGCTACCTGCACTTTTCCTCAGCCAGACCTTTTATGTTGCACTGCACACCACGTACTGCTGCAGAGCATGGCCTAGGTCCACTGCAGGGAGGTGGCACTGCCCCCTCCAGTACGGGCACATGCCCCCCTGCCAAGCTGACATGGCCTTTTGCTGTCAGTGCTGGTAGTGCGCAGTCCCAGGCCATCCACTGTGTAGGTAGGTGCCCACCTAGGGAGCGGGTTCCGGGGTGGGGGGGGGGGCATACATGGACATCCTCACATTCCCCCATCACTGTCTACCACTATTATGTCCCCTCCACATGGGGGCGGAATGGCTGGGGGGGGGGGGTGTCAGGTCTGTGTCCTAGCAACTATTGGCTAGGGTGGACCAGGTAAATATAGATGGATTGTGTTTGGCCCTGGTCAACTGCTGTCTTGCTGATCTCCGGTGTCTATGTTCCTATGTGCCACCTAGGCTCCCGCCTGGTCCACCCTGTCCCTAGCTGAACATGCTACATGTCCTGCCTGTGGCCCCCTATGCCCCATTTGCACCATCACCATAGTGGCCATTCATACTTTGGCACTATGGCATTGCTGTACATGGAGCACTACTATCACAGTTTTTGTGCTCCCTGCCTGGGCTGTACATTGCTGTACAGTTTCTCTCCCCTGCAACTGTGCATCTAACGGCAGGTTTTCAATCGCGTTAGGATTCAGCCCTTCAGATCAGCGCGTTAGTGTGAATGGAGCCTCTCCCCGTCCATACTCCGTCCATTGACCCCTTCTCTCCACCCTCTCTCCACCTTCTGCGGTGTTTACCTCGCCGCGGAACGTCAACGATCGTTAGGTAACGATAATGCACGTTGACGTTACATAACACACGTTAACGTTACATAACGATCATTAACATTACATAACGTGCGTTAACGTTACATAACGCGCGTTTTGTAACGTTACCGCAGTTTAGTAAACATGCCCCTTAATACTGGTAGAACCATAAGCTTCAAATAGATGGAAGGAAAAAGAACTTGCTACTAAACAGCTTCATCGATAATCGGCAGAGATGCAGTACTGCTGGAAGTTCCTAAAGCAACATAAGATAGTGAAATGGCTATTAGCATCTAAAATGGGCATTTTCTGATGCAGCTTATGTGAAACCCTGCTAGCCGTCAAAGAGAATGCTGGATTGAGAAAAAAACTGTGTTTAAGATAAGATCGTTCATGCATATGGTTTATTCCTTGAAATATAGAGGAATACATTCTGGAATGGAAGGGTTTTTTTAAAATAACCAGTGATGTAGTTTGCACAAGTTGATGATACAGCCATTCAGTACTGAAATCTTTTACCTTCCACCTATTTGCATCTTATGACTGTGCCAGTATTAACTGTTTAAGAACGCATTCACTTTTTGAGAGGACATTTTTCAATATAATAGGTCCATTTCTGATCTAGACACCCACATAAAATAGGATTTCACATACATTATTTTGTACAATGCTATATATTAAATTTTAATAAATATAAATATAAACATAAACATAAACATATCAGAGTTTTTTAGCCTATGGATCATGTTTCATTAATTATGTTGATGTTTAAAGTTGTGAACCAAATGGAACGTCAATTTGGAAGATGGAATTGTTAACTATGTGCCCTGACATGCATTTTTTAACACTAGGGAAAAACATCTCCATAAGAACATAAGAAATGCCATAGGGGTTTGTTTACTAAACTGCGATAACATAGCATAATGCTATGTTATCATGCGATAAGTAACGTTATCATGCGATAAAGTAACGTTAGCGGGTGTCAACATTACCTATCGCGCGATAATGTCTCCGGCGGTGATAAGTGCTGAAGAGGGTGGAGAGAGGGCGAGCAGAAGGGGTCAATGGATGGGGAGTGGGCGGGGAGAGGCTCCTGGTAAACTAACGAAGGGAACGGAAGGCTCGAAATTTACTGCGAGTGAAAACCTGGTGTTAAATGGTTTCTTTCTCCTGCAAATCTGCCTCTAAGTGTCAACAATGTACAGCATAGGTAGGGAGCCCAAAAACAGTGATAGTAGTGCTACATATGTATCAACAGCACAGTGTTCAAGTATGAAAGGGCACTATGGCGAGGCTGCAAATGGAGCATAGAGGGCTGCATGAGGGACATGCAGTGGGGCATCTGGGGCACAGGGTGGTCTAGGCAGATGCCTAGGTGTCAAATGGGAATGCAGAAACTGGAAATCAGCAAGGCAGCAACTGACCAAGGTCAAACATGCCCATGAGTCCATGTCACACGGTGTCCCATCCAGGGGACATTACCCAGCAGGAACCCCAAAGTGCACATGACATTGGCAGGTGGTGCCAGGGGAAGCATGGATGCCTATGTAGGCACCCCTACCCCCAAAACCAAACACGCTAGGCAGCTGCCTACATGCACACTAAATGGCCTGGGACTGCACACTACCAGCACCACCAGCATATGGGCATGTCAGCATGGTGGGAGAGGGGTGCTGGTAGTGGAGGGGGCAATAGCAGCTGCCCACAGCAGACCAAGGCCAAGCCATGTTCAGGTGGGTGGTGTGCAGTGCAACAGACAAAGGGGTATGTTTACTAAAGCATCTTAACATAGCAGCGGTGGTATTATCGCGCGATAAGTGACATTATCACGCGATAATGTTATATTATCACACGATAACGACACTTAGGGGCATGTTTACTAAACACCGTTGCTGTGCGGGTTCCCGTTAGTGTGCTGGTGCCATATAAGGAGTGGGCGGGCCAGGCAGAAAAAAGAAAAAAACCGGACCGTACGTGTGTGCGTCGCGCTAATGTGCGGGGCCCACATTAGCGCGTGGGAAGGCTAAGTGGGGCGCTGCTGCATAACCAAACAACAGAGCCGTAGTACAACGGTGAAGACACTGACCTATGGTGCAGGGGCCAGGGGTTCAAACCCCCATTGCACTCAATGAAAAAGACCAGCTGAGGCATCAACTTTTATGGGCAAAAGTGGTGTAGGAGGTATATTGATTATGGGCGGCAGAAGGCGGCGCACTCTTTTTTTATATGGCATGAGGCGGCGCACTGTTCATTGTGGGCGGCAGATGGCGGCGCGCTGATAAAATGGGGCAACAGAAGGCGGCGAGCCTGTGGGCAGAAGGCGTCGCGCTGATGTGTGAGGGGGCAGCCCAATAGTGGGAGGGATAAGTGGCGCGCTGATGTGCAAATAGCAGGAAGGGAGCCATAGCACAATGGTTAAGACACTGACCACTCGTGCAGGCATCATGGGTTCAATTCCCCACAGTGCCCATTGAAGACAGCTGGCTGAGGCATTCTTTTAAGGGGCATGCCCATGTTGGGCGGCATAAGGCGGCGCGCTGTTAATGTTACGCGGCAGAAGGCGGCGCACTGCTAATTTTGTGCACCACAAGACGGCGCGCCGATGGCTACAAGGCTGCGCGCTGCTGCTCAAACATAGGAACAGAGCCACAGCACAATGGTTGTGACACTGACCAATGGTGCAGGGACCAGGGGTTCAATCCCTCACAATGCCCATTGAAAAAGACTAGCAGAGGCAGTATGTTTTATGTTGTGGAGTGCTGTAGGAGGCCCACTAATTTTATTTTGTGATAACAACTAGAAAACGCACGCTCACAGCATGTTAACATAAGGCAGCCCATAAGGCACATGTGACAGTGCACCGTCCGCCAAGGCACCCTAGAATGTCCCCTATAGGGCAGCATGTATGTTGCGACACAGGATAATGTATAGTGCACCCTATATGGATGGCAACCATAAAGTGCCGTATACAGCGCCCCATAAAGCGCCCTCAGAGGCACCTTATGGGTACAGTACGCTCAGGGTGTTATTGCTGGCAGCAACATATGTACAGTAAATTAAAAAGATGCTGTGGACACCCCTATCACAGAACCCCACTGTGGGTTTGAACCCATGACCTCTGGCTGCACAGGGAGTGATGTAACTATTGGGCTACAACTCCATAGCTGTAAGCAAGCCCCTGGCTGGCTGCAGATAGCCTGCACGTCACCTCACAGACAGTCTGCCGGTGTAAACAGGATAGGGTTAGGCCACACGTACCCATGATGCACTGCACATGCAAATTAGCTGTCCACAGATGGACACAAGATGGGTAATGCACCCCCACAGCACCTCGGCCCTGTTGGGGGGAGTGACCGGGTGCACCCACACAGCACCTCGGCCTGGTAGGGGGCACTGACCGGGTGTTTTACTGGCTCAGAGTAGCTACACACCGTTACATCATGCGGGTTCTGTGCTCACCCTGAGTGTGCAATGAGGCGCCCAGGACCAGGTCCACAACACATTCCATGGCTGATGGAGGCCAAGCGGGAGTCCCAAAGCAGTGTTAATGTGTAAGATAGCTAGTTTCTGCACAAACACCATGGATATCCCAGTCAGGCTCAGCACCCCCTGGGAACCCCCACCAGGGCCCTCTTCCCCCCCAGCAAACATGGTCCCCCCATCAAGAGATCCACACTGTACCTCCCTGCAAAGGTGGCAGTAGAGGGCAACATCAACCCCCAGTCCTGCTGAGGAATGACCACCACCCCCACCCCACAACACCAGACAAACATAGGACCAGGATAAGGTAAGCTGCACCCCACCACCAGATATTCCCCTGCAAGCCATTCCAGCAAGACACATACCAGCTACAAACAGTCTGCTGGTTAGTCCATAGTGCATGTTCCCAATGGAGACACATGCACCCAGAACTGGTCTGCCAGCATACACAGCAAGCAGATAAATCAGTGACTGGGCACCAAATAGAAACCCATATCTATCACATGAGAGAAATACTGTATAGCACTATGGGGGTGCCTAGCCATGCTGTGGTTACTGCACAGTCAGGGTGAGCGTGGTCTCCCAGAAGGACATGCTTTGGCCACCCTGTCTGTGTAGGTGGTGGCCGGACACTACAATGTCCCTGCCAGTGCCCTATGCCCGGTGCAGATGCATCCTGGCCAGGCTACCCTGTCCTGGCTATACCCATGGTACCTTGCACCTCATTATGCACATTGGAAGGCCAATACTGGCAACAGTGCTGGCAGTGTGGGCTGTGGAAGGGGCTTGCAGCCAACACCCACTGTATAGCCAGACACACACTTCCACACCTATGCCATCATGGTGCTACTATTGAGGAAGTAATTAGCCTTGCCCACCAAACCGGTCCTGAGCACGGCAAGGCATGGATATGGTACGCAGTACAGCTGGGGGTCACTCCCCAGGGTGGTAAACACCATCAGAGGCCAGGCCTGGAGCACGCACCGCAAACACCTAACAGATTGTTCGGATGGGGTCAACTAGCAGTATGTGCGTAACGTATGGATATCTAGCTGCCTGTGCTCCTAGCAAACGTCTCAGAGCTGTGTACCGTATACCTCAGGTGTAGGGTGACATTGGTAAGTTATGCAAGTGCTAGTTTTGGGAGATGCATGCAGGGTCCAATGGTCTGCCTCTCCAGGAGACATTGGCCAATGAGGCCTGTGGGTGTGGGTGTGTCTGCCCTTGATGGCTGCTGCTTTACGGCACAGATTCCCAACTCCAGTCCAGTTTTGCATCACACTGTTCTGGTTTTCCTGCTGTCCCTCATGGATATGCATGAGCTACATCTACATACCATGGGTGTGGTGCATAGATATACAGCACAGGCATTTGTATGAGTGGCATCATGGAACCTGACTGGTGTGTGCCCCACCAGGACTGCATTTGGGTGATTCTGCTCTGGGTACTGGCCCTGTTCATGGTGTCTTTGCTCAGTGGGGTAAAAGATAGACGTATTGCCATTGCATATGTCCTCGCCAGGAAAGGTGTGCCCTTACTATCACTGTTTACTTGGGGGAAAAATATGTGGGCAAGATTGGCAGTTGCTCCAGTTGGGCTTTGAACCTGTGACCTTCTGCTCTTGCATGCAGTGTCTGCGGGCACTGCACCACTGTGTAGCCACAGGTTGGGTGGATTCCCTGGCATGTCCATGACTGTGGATCCGGCAGGGCCTGTCTGTTGCAGTCTGTTGCAGTGGACGGTGGCAGCCTGCACATGGCTAGGCCTCTGTCTTCTGTCGCTAGCAGCCACTGCCCCCTGCACCACATGTACTCGTCCACCAACATGCTGGCATGAGCTCCTCCCATAAAAAGCAGGTGACCTGATTGGAATGTGGCAGTACGGGACTGCATTTGGGGTACTTGGCTATGGGTAATGCCCATTGTTGTGGTGTGTGTGCGTTGTTGGGTAAAATATGGGTGTTTTCCCCATGCTTATGTCCCCTGCAATACAGGGGTGTCTGCGCTATCTGTGTTTAGTGGTGGGTAAAATATAGGGACTGGGCTGGCAAGTGCCCCAGCTGGGCTTTGAACCTCTGACCCGCTGGTCCTAGAGGTACTGACTCTGTCCGCTGCACCACACTATGGCCACAGAGACAGTGCAGCCCCTGGAGGTAGTAAGCCTGGCAGGATGGAGTCACAAACCCTGCTCTACGCAATTTTACTGTGGGCATATGCACCCTGTCTGGTGACAAACGTGCACATAAACCACGGAAATGACCACGGGAACTGGGGGAAACAATATCACCACGCTGGGCAACAGTGATATTAATGGGCAACCATAGCAAACACTCCCAGGACAGCTCCACAACAGGAAATGTTGTTTGGAAGAGTCTCCGCTCCGTAAACCCTTCCAAAATTCATTTCTTTTTTCTGGAGCTTTGTTGGGTATGTTTTCTGTATTTGCCCATCACTATAACTGTTCCCCAGCTGAATTACTATTTTTAATAGTTCTGTTGTGGTCATTTCCTATTTTTATGTGCACTTTTGTGCTGTGCACATGTATCACGCTGCTCACGTTTTGCTGGTTTCCCCGGTTTTCCTGTACATTGCTGACGGAAATGGTTTCTCTTCCCTTTACATGCAAATTCGGGCCCGATACTGTGCGGGGACCCTCTCCCCTCCCACTCTCCACCCATTGACCCCATCCCTCCGCCCCTCCGGAGCCTTTCTCCGCCCTCCTTTAGCCGTTCCACGCCTCTATCGGACATTTGCGGGCCCGCACTTGTACGGGGCCCGTTAGTGTGCCGCGTACCTGTGCGGGAGTGACACGCACGTGTGCGGGGCGTTTAAACGCGTTTATGCGCGTTTCAGTGCCGCGTTTCCGTGCGTTATTTTGCGGTGCGCACATTTCCGGTTTTTAGTAAACATGCCCCTTAGCGTGCGATAACGCAGCGGCGGCATTAAGGCACACTAACGCTGTGAAATCCGGCTCTGAAGGGTAGAGTAAGTCTTCCCAGAAGGCGGAGAGAAGGGGTCAATGGGCGAAGAGTGGGAGGGGAGAGGCTCCAGGCACACTAACGCTGTGAAATCTGGGTCTGAACAGTAACGCCAGTGAAACCCTCACATTAAGGCACATTTGCAGGAAAGAGAAACCATTTCAGTAAGCAATGTACAGCAAAGCCAGGGAAATCCAAAAACGTGATAGTAGTGATACATGTGCATGGAACAAAAAGGCAAATAAACATAGAAAATGACCTGAACCACATGTAAAATACCAATAACCAAGCTGAACAAAAGTGATAGTAATGATAAACATAAATCAACACCACTGACAAAGCTCAAAAAAGAAGATATCATGTTTGGAAGGGTCTATTCTCTGTCCTCCTACAAAGTGAATGATCCCACATTGAAATAGTGCTGATCAGGGTTTATTCAGTCTATATTGGGCAGGTTTGTTATGGCGTGCACATGTGCAGTAACAGCAGAGTGGGCACGTAGGAAAGGGCAACTGTACTGATGCTGTAAAAGGGATATAGAGGGCTGCAGGTGGCACATGCTGTGGTCCAGCTGGGCACAGTGTGTGTTAGGCAGATGCCTAGGTGGCACATAGGGATGCCAAAACTGTAAAGCAGCAAGACAGCAACTGACGAGGGTCCAACATGGGCACAAGTGTGTGTCCCACAGTGTCACAGGGGAGATTAACCAGCAGGTACCCACAAGGGCACATAACATTGGCAGGCGGTGTGTGTGTGTGTGTGCGGGGGAAGCACGCATGTCCATGTAGGCACCACTACCCGAGAAGCCACACCATAGGCATCTGCCTACTGCCATACTGGATGGCCTGGGACTGCGCACCGCCAGCACCACTGGCATAATGTCAAGGCAGCATGGTGGTGGAGGGGTGCTGGTGGTGGAGGGTGGCAGTGGTATCTGCCCACAGCAGACCATGGCCTAATCCCGTTTAGGTGGGTGCCGTGCAATGCAACAGACAGGATCTGTCTGACGAACAGTCATGGCTTCCCCAGGTAATGAGCTGCCCCTGTGGCAACAGTGTGGTGCAGTACACACAGTCAATGTGTTTAGGAGCAGAAGGTCACAAGTTCAAGTCCCATCTGTGACTGCAACCAACACTTTCCCAATATTTTACCCAGTACTAAACCGTGATAATAAAGATGGAACCTTTATTGCAGATAAAATAAACATGCCTAAAATGCCTATATTTTACTCTACAGAGCACAGACACCATAAACATGTGCAATCCCTAGAGCAGAGTTTCCCAACTGCAGTCCTGGAGGGCCAAACAACATTCAGGTTTCATGCTGTCCCTAATAAATATGCCTGTGCTGCATTAGCATGCGCCACCCCAATTGTATGAAAATGTGTCTCATGCATATTCATTAGGGACAGCATGAAAACCTGAACAGTGTTTGGCCCACAAGGACCGGAGTTGGGAACCTCTGCCCTAGAGCAGCGGCCAACAGGGGCATAAACACCCACACACACAGGCTCCACTATCCAAAGCCTCATGGAGAGTCAGGCTGTTGGGACCTGCGCGCAGCAGCATCTCCCAATACTAGCACTTGCATACCTTAGCAATGCCGCCCTAAACTTGGGAATACGTTACACATATATCAAAAGGTTGCTATGATTAATGGCAGATAACAATTCCTAAGTTAAGCACAATTTGCTGATAGAGCTGCATCATAGCAACCTTTCTTATATCTGTGGAGTGTGTTTCAGTTTTGGTTTCTGACAGTGTTTACCACCCCGGGGAGTGACCCCAACAGTATTGCGAACCATAGCCATGCCTGCACCATGCCCAGGACTGGTGTGGTGGCCAGGGCTGCTAAAAGCCTCTATATGTGCACAATGCTAGCATAGGTGTGGGAGTGTGTGTCTGTCTATCCAGTGTGTTGTGGCTGCCCACACCTTACTCAGCACATACTGCTTGCACTGTCTCAAGTGTAAGCCTGCTAATGTTCATAATGAGGAGCAAGGCACTGTGGGTATGGGCATGGGCGGCCCAAGGGGGGTGCGGGGCCATGTGCGGAGACTTAGTGTGGGGCCTCATTTGCATAAGGTGCCTCATCTGCATAAATATTTGCATAATTTTACCATACACTAACTTTTAGTAAACATGCCTCTTAATGAGTTTATGGATAAAGGAAGACTAAACGATTTCTACATTACTATAATCCAGTGCCAACCGCCAGGCACATTAGGAACTACTACAAACACTGCCCATTTAGAACCCATAGAAAACCCGCCGTATCTTAACAGCACTACCAGGACTCACAAAGCACCATATCCTACCTATCCAAAGGCAATACTGTAAATATTAAACCAATACATTTCAGAGAATAACAATGCATGACCTATTGGGGAAAGAGAACAAGTGGCAATGTCAAATAGGAATTACATAAACAAAATACCTCAGCTCAGTTACACATGCAGAACATAGACCATCACCAAACAAGGAATCACAATTTAGAAACAGGAAGACAATAATTAAACTGGGAATCCCAAAAGCCAAACTTGGAATGTACAACACTATAGAAATAAAACTATAAATTAATTTTCTCTTGTACTAAACAAAGTGCAGACGTTAATAATGCACATTTCCTAGAACTGACATATTCCAGTTAATAAATTTATTTATTTATTTATTTATTTTTCTATACCGCACTATTCATCATCAGCACGGTTCACAGGGAACATATTTGTGCAGTGTAGAGGACTAGAATGCACTTACATTAAACAGGGTGCTTGAACAATGAACTTACAATAAACAGGGTGCTTGAACAGGGTTAACAGGTAAAAACTATTTACAAGTAGGTAGGCGAAATTCTGCATGAATCTCATCAATATGAACAGAACATACAGCAAGGAAATTTTGGCTGGCAAATCGTTGTGTAGGCTGGGTCGGGTATCAGAGGAAGTGGTGATTAGTGTGGTGCTGTAGGTGGGGGATTAAGGCGGTTTTGGTTGGCCATGTGGGGGTAGTGGCTGCGAGATGTCGTTTGGGTTGGAAAAGTACTGGAGGAACAGATGTTGTTTCAGCACTTTCCTAAACTGGGGAAGGTTGTTGATGGCTCGGATGTTGGGTGGAAGAGCATTCCAGCAGGAAGGTGCGTAGAGAGCAAATGCGCGGTTCCTCGTAGTCTTGGAACATTTAGGGGCATGTTTACTAAACTGCGGTAACGGTACATAACGCGCGTAATGTAACGTTAACAATCGTTAAGTAACGTTAACGTGCGTTATGATGCGTTAACAATCGTTAACATCTCATAACGTGCGTTAATGTAAATTAACGATCGTAAGGTTCCGCGGCGCGGTAAAACACCACAGAGGGTGGAGAGAGGGCGGAGAGAAGGTGTCAATGGGTGGAGTGTGGGCAGGGAGAGGCTCCAGGCACACCAACGCAGTGAACTCAAGGGCTGAATTCTACTGCGATTGAAAACCTGCCGGTAGATGCACATTTGCAGGGGAGGGAAACCATTTCAGCGTCAGCAATGTACAGCATAGGCAGGGAAACCCACAAAACGTGATAAGTGTGATACATGTGCACGGAACAAAAGGGCAAATAAGCAGTGAAAATGACCATAAGAAACGAGGAAAATAACATAACCAAGCTAGCCAATAGTGATATAAATGGGAAACAGCCAAAAATACCACTGAGAAAGCCTCAGAAAAAGATATTAACTGTGGAAGGGTGTATGCCCTTTCACCATAGAAGGTGAATGATGCCACAGTGAAATAGCGCAGATCAGGGCATCCCCTTGTTACGGAACAGGTTCCCCATGGCATGCACATGTCCTGCAACAGCAGGGTGGGCATGTCAGAATGGGCAATTGGGCAGATGCTGGAAAAGGGGATACAGAGGGCTGCAGGCGGCACATGCTGTGGTGCAGCTGGGCCACAGTAGGGACTAGGGTGATGCTCAGTTTAGCCCATAGGAATGCATAAACAGTAGAGCCAGACTGCAACTGTTGAGGGCCCAACATGGGCATGAGTGTGTCCCCCGCAGTGTCACAGGGGACAGTACCCAACAGCCACCCCTAAGGGCACAGAACAGTGGCAGGCGGTGCTGGGGGGGAAGTGTGGGCGTCCATCTAGGAACCCCTACCCCACCACCCACACCATAGGCAGCCGCCTACCCACACACTGGATGGCCTGAGACTGAGCTCCACCAGCACCACCAGCAAAAGGGCATGTCAGCAGGGTGGCAGAGGGGTACTGGTGGTGGAAGGGGCAGTGGCAGCTGCCCAGAGCAGACCATGGCCTAGGCCTGTGTGGGTGGGTGCCATGCACTGCAACAGACAGGCCCTGTCTGACGAACAGTCATGGTATCACCAGGGAATGCACCACTTCTGTGGAAACACAGTGGTGCGGTGCACATAGCCAATGTGCTCAAAAGCAGAAGGTCACAGGTTCAAGTCCCAGCTGTGGTTCCTGCCAACCCAGTCCCCATATTTTACCCACTACTAAAACATGCTAATACAGACAGAACCTTTATTGCAGATGACGTAAACATGCCCAAAACACCTACATTTTACCCTACAGAGCACAGACACCATAAACATGCGCATTACCTAGAGTAGAGTCTCCCAAATGCAGTCCTGGAGGGCCAAACACCATTTAGGTTCCATGCTGCCTCTAATAAATATGACTGTGCTGCATTTCTATGCACCGCCCTCATGGTATGCAGATGTATCTCATGCATATTCATTAGGGACAGCATGAAAACCCGAACAGTGTTTGGCCCTCCAGGACTGGGGTTGGGAACCTCTGCCCTAGAGCAGCGGCGAACAGGGGCAGACACACAAGCACCCACAGGCTCCATTAACCAAAGCCTCCTGGAGAGGCAGGATGTTGGGCCCTGCGTGCATCTCCCAATACTAGCACTTGCATACCTCAATAATGCCACCCTAAACCTGGGAATACGGTACACAGCTATCAAAAGGTTGCTATGATTACTGGCAGATAGCAATTCCAAAGTTAAGTACAATTTTCTGAGTGAGCTGCATCATAGCAACCTGTCTGATGTCTGTGGAGTGTGCTACAGGTCTTGTGTCTGGCAGTGTTTACCACCCTGGCGTACCATAGTCATGCCTGCACTGTGCCCAGGACTGGTGCAGTGGCCAGGGCTACCAAACACCTCTATAGTTGCACAATGCTGTCATAGGTGTGGGGAGTGTGTGTCTATCCAGTGTGTGGTGGCTGCAAACACCCTCCACAGCCCACACTGCTAGCACTGTTGCCAGTATTAGCCTGACAATGTGCATAATGAGGAGCAAGGTTCTGTGGGAATAGCCTGGATAGGGTGGCCTGGCCTGGATTCATCTGTACATAGCATAGGGCAATGGCTCGGACATTGTAGTGCCCGGGTGTCCACAGCATGTCCTGCTGGGAGGTCACTCTCATCATGACTGAGCAGTGACCACGGCATGGCTAGGTTCCCCCATAGTCCTATTATGCTATTTTTCTCATGTGATATTTATGTGTTCTCTTTTGGGGCCCAATCACTGATTTATCTGTCTGGTGTGTATGTTGCCATCCCAGTTCTGGGTACATGTATCTCCTCCAGGAACATGGACTAGCTAGCAGACTGTCTGCAGCTAGTATGTGTTTTGCTAGAACACCTTGCAGGGTGCAGTGGCTGGAGGCTTGCTGCTGGGGAATGTCTGATAGTGGTGGGGGGCAGCTGATCATTTCCAGGCTACTGTCTGTCTACTATTGTTTTATGGATGTGTACAGCTCTGCATTGCCTGCCCTGTAGGGTGTCTGTTCCCCAGCAGGATTGGAGTAGATGGTCCCCTCTACTGCCACCATTGCAGGGAGGTAGAATGTGGATCTGTTGGTGGGCAATCCTGTCACTCACCCTGAGCCCCAGAGTGGGTTGTGTGGCGGTACATAATCTGCCTATGGGTCCAAACACCCCCCCCCTCCTCCTTCACCTACATCATGTAACCATGGCACCAACACAAGATACACACTATTCTGGGTGCATCATAGCCCATAAAGCTAGACATAACTGAGAAATACAGAAGGACACAGATGTATCTCAGGTGTGTCTACAGGAACTACCTATCACACACAGTAGCACTGATGGGGACCTGCAGCATGGCATATTTCAGCTATTAAAGGTGCTGTGGACTTGGTGCTGGGTGCCCCACCTCACCCTCAGGGTGAGCACAGTACCCGCACAATGTGACGGTCTGTAGCTACTGTATGCCAGTACCACACACGGTCAGTTCCCCCTACCAGGCCGAGGTGCTGTGGGGGTGCATACTCCATCTTGTGCCCATCTGTAGACTGCTGATTTGCATGTGCAGTGCATCATGGGTACGGGTGGGTTAACCCTATCCTGGTAACCACAGCAGACAGTTTGTGTGGTGATGTGCAGTTCTTCTGCAGCCAGCCAGGGGTTTGTTAGCAGCTGTAGCCCACTGGTCACTTCACTGCCTTTGGAGCCAGAAGTCATGGATTCAAACCCATGGTGGGGTTATTTGATAAGGCTGTCTGAGGCATTGTCCATTTTTAATGTACATTAGTGCTGCCAGCAACAACACCCTCAGTGTACTGTAACCATAGGGCACCCCATAGGGTGCCTTATAAGGTGCCTTATCAGGTGTCCTCTAAAGCGCCTTATAGGGTGCCCTATAGGGGACATTATAGGGTGCCTTGGCGGACAGTGCACTTTATAATGTGCCCTATGGAGTGCCTTATAGGGTGCTTTATGTAGCACCTTAGGTTACGGCACGTGAGGGTGTGTTTGCTGGCAGCACTAATTAAACTACAAATAAAATGCCTCAAAAATCAATACTTACACGTAAAAGCTAATGCCTCAGCCAGCCTTGTGGATTATGCACACTGGGGGATCAAACTCATGACCCCTGTATTATCAGTCAGTGTATTCACCATTGGGCTACACCTCTGTTTCTGTGTTTTGCATGTCTGCGCGCCTACTTAAGATTACCACGCGTTAACGTGCTTAGCGGCGTCTCGCCTGATAATGTGTGCAGCGCACGTTATCGCGTGATAATCCCGTTTTGCTACTTTAAGACCGACACGCCCACTCCTTTTATGGCATCCTGCACACTAACGCCGGGCGCACGTTAAGACAGTTTAGTAAACATGCCCCTTAGGCACATACATCAAGACAGTTTCAGTCCTTGGAGAAGGGGTATGAGACATATTGCACTTCAACAGAAAGATTATATCACATAACACACAGTATCAAATCATCCTTATCCAAGTGATGTCTAATGAATTCCATATCTTAATATTCACAGATTACAGTACATAATTGTAGAGAGAACCAACTCTTCTGCTATCTAACAATATAGCATTTCCAGGAAAGATGAACCTTGTATTCTCTCAAAGATCTGAGAGAACAGTCATGCCTTGATTTTACTACAGGATGAAAAGTAAGTTACTGTAAATTACCTCTCAGTTCACCAGGCACTGAATTCCATAATATTGGGGCTAGACAGCTGAACCCTATTTTTCGTGTTGATTCTAATCAAGATGGATTTAGTGGAATCCATACTACACTGTAATTAGCAATCATAGTTTCTTATAACATATGTATATTCTGGCTTCATGAAAGGAAGCTAAATCCAAAGAGCCGTCTGCCACTCCTGCTGTTGCTCCAGGGAAGGCTTATGCTACATGCATTGATGCTGCCAAGACAGTAGGCTATGGGGCACCAACTAGAGCATTTTGTGCCAAGAAAATATATGTATGGTTTCAGTCTAACAGAGACAGAATTGATAGCACAGAAAGTTGATTATCATCAACTGTTTTATTCTAGAAGTCACCTTTGTTTGGCACAATACTCCAGCTTCCTAATGCAAATATGGAAAACAATCTGTACAATCTATGAAAGGGAAGACAGGACAAAGGACTAGACAAAAAAACACTTCGCCATAAAATATATACCGTAGAAAAAAAAATACAAAGCATGGTGTTTGTAAAACCGGGAATACAGATATAATTGTACTTTGGGACAAGTTTCACATGATTTTTCCCAGACAAATAAAGAGTTACCTTGCTAAAACTAGGGCCCGTAAAGTGCATCTGCAGCTAACGGTGTTTGCACTCTTGCTATTATCCATGTTTCAAAGAGGTGGAGCATGTGGGGATTTCATTTTTAAATCTTTTTATCCAGCTCTGTGTTTTTAAAGGAAAACAGCAGAGTGCTTCCTTTGAAAAAGTGTTTGCTTATCCATGGATAGAGCTGTGGCATTTAAAAATTATTCTCAAAGTGATGCATTTTGACTAAGAACTCATACAGTATTACAGACTTGGCTGTTATGAAACACTTGTGCTATTCAAAATTAAACTCAGAGTTTTAAATATTATAGGCCTGATATTCTAAAGGCATTTACATGGTTTACTGACCTGTAAACCATATAAATGCTGCTGAACGGGATATATGCCCCCATGCTAACTGCTTAGCATGAGGGAATGTCATGGGTATTCTTGGGCGTGTCGTGGGCAGTGACAGTCACTGAGTAGTTGGCGACCTGTGGGTAAAACTAGGCGCCACAAAAGCTGGCCTAACTTTACCCGCAGGTGTTAAACGGGTAGTGCTGAAATATTGTCGCTACTGTTAGCTTCTGCGGTATCAGAGGCCATGCAGTGACCCCGGATATTCAATGCTGGGGCTGTATATGATCCTGGCATTGAATATCTGGGGTTAGAAGCTGATGGTGATGGCTATGCGCTGTAGAGATGCAAAGCCATCCCGATTGAATATCGGGCCCTATGCTATTTAGTGAAGTGATTGCTTTTCAGATGAAACATAGAAACATAGAAATATGACGACAGAAAAAGACCACATGGCCTATCTAGTCTGTCCTTCCATAACAACTACAACAGTCCACTTTTTGCCTTTAGAGATCCTCTGTGTTGGTCCCATGCTTTCTTGAATTCAGTTACTGTCCTCATCTCTACCACCTCCACTGGGAGACTATTCCACGGATCCACTACTCTTTCCGTAAAGAAATATTTCCGCATATCACTCCTGAATCTATCTCCCTTCACCCTCATCCCATGTCCCCTCGTAGCAGAACTTGCTTTCAATTGAAAGAGGCTCTCTCCCTGAACATTTATGCCACGGAGGTATTTAAACATCTCAATCATATCACCTCTATCCCGCCTTTCCTCTAAGGTGTACATATTAAGATCCTTAAGTCTGTCCTCATATGCTTTATAATGAAGCCCATTAATCATTTTGGTAGCAACCCTCTGCACCGACTCAATCCTGTTCACATCCTTTTGAAGGTGCGGTCTCCAGAATTGCACACCATACTCCAAATGAGGTCGCACCAAAGACTTATACAGAGGCATTATCACCTCCTTTTTTCTGCTAGCCATTCCTCTCCGTATGCACCCAAGCATCCTTCTAGCTTTTGCTGTCGCCTTTTCCACCTGTTTAGCTACTTTAAGATCATCAGACACAACCACGCCTAGGTCCCGCTCTTCTTTAGTGGACAAAAGTACTTCACCTCCTATACTGTGTAAGATGAGTAAGTTATAATAGATCTATATTCAGGCATTATGATGATACAACTTTTCACAGTGGTTTAAGCCTATAAGACGTTATTAAGAGGCCTACGCAATAAAAGGTCAGTGTGCATATTAAGGCTATTATGCACTTGCTAAAAATAGCATGTTATGCAGTAAGAATGAATGCAAATCTAAAACCAATGCTTCCATATACATTTGATTGTGCAATATGCCAAAGAGCCTTTTATCAGGCCTAGGGCACAAACCATAGCATGAAGTCCTCTGCCCACTATTTTTCAATTTATCATTTCAACTTCTTTATACATTCATAATCAATGAACGAAGGCAACCAAGAAATATAATCACCAAAAAATATATTCATAATAGACAAATAAAGCAAAAAAAAAGACCCTTAACCAACAATCCGAATTTAAAAAAGGGGGGAAGGGGAGAAATAAAACATAAAAGGAAAAGAAAATAAGGAACACAACTAAACTCATTACTATTCAATTTAACCACATCCTCCCTAGATAACAAAAATTCAAGGAGTTGTTTGAGTTCAAAGAAAAGGAAATTCTTCTGATCATAAGTAAGAAAACATCTACACAGAAAGTTTTACATAAATATAGCACCCAGAGCTTTGGCTTTTAGCTTAAGAGCTTAAGCCAGAAAGTTCCTACACCTCTTCTGGATATCTCTCAAAAGGTCATGAAAAATACCCACTTTGTCCCCCATAAACAACTCTTGAATATTAAGAAAGTAAAAATCCAAAACGATTACTCCATTTTTAACTACCGGCTATACATTAAAGAGCTGTTGGTGTATATATTAGCTTAAAACTATTAATCTCACCCGTGTGTAGTCTCAGATCAAAGCTGCGCTCTCGTGCACCTTATGGCAAACACCTTAATCGCGCTTGATGACATCAATGACTACCGGGTTTCCCCTAGTTGTATGTCTGATGTTCAGTACTTTTTTATAGTTTTTTGTTGCTTTTTCACCTGTGTTCACTCCTTTATAATTTAACTAAATAACTGTGGTTTAAAATTTCCATAGAGAACAGTAAATACTGAAATTCTTTAGTGAACAAACTTATCTTCGCTTCTGTAAATGTTTGTTCTTCTGAATGCTTGGCTCTCCTAGATAATTCTCCTCACGCCTCACACTTTTGACGTCCTCGCGTTACACTCCTCACCAGGAGTCTTCTCATGGAGAATCTAAAAACAAATATCGCTATCTAAATTAAACTGTTTTGCCCACCATAAAACTTAAAAATGTTCAATTAAAAAACCACTCTCACGAGTATATTATTACTCACTAGTAGATGCTGCCCACGTCTTTCTAAAGTATTCTCTGATTTCTGTCAGTCCAAGAAACGCCGCGCATGCGAACTGTTAGCTCATGCGCTCTTTTATACTTGTCAACAATTAGTTGAGCCATCCTACTACTTATCTGCACGATTGCCACTCAACGGAGGCATTTAAACCTGCTGGTTGCACTGTATTAACCTGGAAGATCCACCGTTGTTCATAGAACACCAACGTTTCGTCTAGGGTCCTGCCCCTTCTCGGTTTTGTTATTCGATCGATGCAAAAACACCGCAATTGGGAATAATCATGCCCCATATCTATGCAATTGCGGTGTTTTTGCATCGATCGAATAACAAAACCGAGAAGGGGCAGGACCCTAGACGAAACGTTGGTGTTCTATGAACAATGGTGGATCTTCCAGGTTAATACAGTGCAACCAGCAGGTTTAAATGCCTCCGTTGAGTGGCAATCGTGCAGATAAGTAGTAGGATGGCTCAACTAATTGTATTAAGAAAGTAAAGGCAAAGAAAATTATTTCTTTATGGCTCAGAGACAAAGCTCCTAGTGACCACTTCCAGCGAGCTTTCAGGTCAAAGCTACCCAACTGGGATTCAACATGATCTCTGCTGCAGACATTCCAGGCCCCAAGGATAGGTAGTGCCCCTGGACAGTTGGTAGCAACATATCCTTAGGAATTTTCAAAATTTCAGACATATATTTGTGCACCATTTCAAATGTAACTATCATGGGTGATCTTGGAAAATTCAAGAAATGAAGATTATGATTTCATGACTGATTTTCTAAGTGGTTGCATTTATAGGACAACAGCGCTTTCCTGCTGACCTGTGAACTTCCTATTGCTTGAAGTAGTAATGTCCCACAATGAGTATAACATGACTACTGCTGGTTCTACCACCATACCCAACTCTGGAGGTCTCTCCTCCCCTTCCACCAGCTGCACAGGCAAATCACTACCATGGGAACTTGGTACAGTATGCTAGAGCTCTTCCCTGCACTCAGAAGAGGGCAAAACAGGCACTGATACACCGTCTCAGCTTCCCTTCAATGGTGTGCTAGTTTTCCCTCCCCCAGAGAAAACCATTCCAGCAACAGAAACACTTCTGGATCTGGGGGGAGCAGTCCTGTGCTCAGGGCTCAGCAATATGTCTTCTACATGGGCAGACCCATCAAAATCTGAGGCTGACCTGCAAGCTGGGAGATGACAAACACTTCTAAGGTAGGCTGCCTGCCTGAAGTCTGCAATGGAGCGAGAGTTGACGTCTCATTTTTCATTTTCTCTGTCCCATCGCGTCACAAGTCCAAACAAAGCAGTCAGGACAAGTCAGATGGCAGAAATGTCCTCATTCACGAGAGCTCACTCCCATACCTCTTGCTCCTCTGCCTTTAGGGATCCTCTTTGTACCTGGATAATGTTGTAGTACCCTACCATCCCTCTTTTACTCTCTGATCTTCTCAGGCTGTTTTAGTAATTATACCTTTTATTTGCTTGAGATTTGAGGATTATTGTCAGTCCTGCTTTACCTGCCTGGCTCCATCATTTTGGAACTCACTTCCATCCTACCTGCGTACGGAATCAGTTTATCAGATGTTTAAAATAAGAGTGAAGACATAGCTTTCTGATTCAGCTTGTACATTCCCTTCCTTTGTTTTCTGTTTAATTAGTTTCTAGTTTTGCGATATGTTATTTTATTCTACCACCCCATCACCTCCACCTTTAGTGTCCTTTTCTTGTTTCATTTAATATTATTTTGTTCATTCTAAATTGTTCATTCTAGGTTTTGTATTATTTATTATGAAGAAGAAAGCGCCCTCCCCCAAAACCTAAAATGTGTCCTCATAAACGCTTGCTCAATCCGCAAAAAATGGCCAGTTATCTCAGACTTTATATCACTCCATGATCTCGACATACTCCTGATCAGAGAGACATGGCTATCCAGTGATGACAATGTCCTCCTCAACCAACTCCTACCCAACGATTTCTCAATACACACCTGCCATAGAGACAACAAAAGAGGGGGAGGAGTACTCATCCTCACCAAGACAGACCTCTATTTCCACCTGATTAACGCCACTAGCACAACACACCTTGATACAATCACTATAGCAAACAAGCACTGCTCCATCAACCTTCTCTACAGAGCCCCATCAACCTCCCTTGATGACCTCGCAACAATAATTGATCTCGCCTCCAATGTCCAGAGCTCTTGCATACCAAGCTGGGTACTAGGCAACTTCAATCTGCCAGCCCTGCAAGATACTCAGCGTCAGCCTTCCTCAAAGCCCTGGAGGAACTAGGATACAAGCAACTAGTCAGTGAACCTATCCACGTGAAAGGAAACATATTAGACCTGGTATTCGCCCCACAGACAACATTTGACTCAACGCACGTCCCCATGCTGTCCATTACTGCAGTACCCTGTTCGGACCACAAACTAATCATATTCCAAATACCCTTACCCAACAACTGCCAGAAGAACGCCAGAAGTCAGAGCAGCACCACCAGGGCACCACCTCGAAGGTTCAGACCATTCGACAAAGACTTTATTCTGAGTAAAACCCGCCCACTCCTCGCCTCGACAGCACCCAACCTTGATGTTCTGGTCTCTGACTGGAATAATAACCTCAGTGCCATTGCCCCACCACCACCATCTAACAAACCTCCAAGGAAACGAGCCACCGCAGCCTGGTACTCCGCTGATCTGTGATCATCACTCACCCTCCTAAGGAAGCTGGAAAGATGCTGGCATCAATCTCACTCCGCAGAAGATCAGAGGGCATAAAACCTTCACCTGGTAAACACCGTGAAGCAATAACAGAGAAAATCAGACAATTCCACACGGACACCCTAAAACGATCACTAAACAAACCGCATGACTTGTTTAATCTAGTCAAGAACCTAACAAAGGAGCCAGCCCCTGACCAACCAAGCGAGATCCACCCTCAAGAATTTGCGAACTACCTGCAATCAAAGCTATGCCAGACCAATAAGCCCTCAGCACCCACCACCGTACACGAACAAACCTACCTAACTCCCCTGACCATCTTCTCCACTCCACCCAAGAAGTACATTGAAGACACTATCGCTGCAATCAACACCACTATGGCACAAACTGACCCCTGCCCCGCCTTCTGGATAAAAGAGCTACGCTGCGATTTCAGCCCATTCATAGCCAGGCTCATGGACCTATCCTTCGCAACAGGCTCGTTTCCCCAATGCCTCAAACATACGTCCATCAGTTCTCTGCTGAAAAACAGCAAGCTCGACCCCCAGAAGTTGGACTCATACAGACCTATATCCAGTATACCACTTCTGGCCAAGATAATTGAAAAAGAAGTACAAAGAAAAATACAAGAGCACATTGAAACTGCCGCTCTGCTGGACCGCTGCCAACACGGATTTAGAGAGTCCCATGGTGTCGAAACACTCCTCACCACCCACTACAGTAACCTAATTGCTGGAATTGATAACATCCGTCAAGGGTTTGTCCTCATCTTCATGGATATAGCTGCTGCTTTTGTCTCAGTAAGCCACGAGCTTCTCCTGGGACGCCTCAAGGAGAAGGGTATCCGTGACACAGCACTAGAATGGTGCAAGTCATACTTGTCTGACAGATAGCAGCGCGTACGATCTGGGGCCTCAACATCAAAACCTTTCCACCAGAGGCAAGACATGCCACAGGGATCCTCCCTCTCCGCCCTGATGTTCAACATATACATGCAGCCCATCTGTAACCTCATCTGATCATTCAATGTCAACTGCTTGATATATGCAGTTGATGTACTGCTCTACATGCCATTCTCAACATAGCAGCTGGACCTCTCCCCACTGACAGACTGCTTTGACGCAGTATCCAACTGGCTCAAATCTCAAAACCTCTGAATACAGCACAAGAAAACTGAGGTCCTTTTCATTACGACGAATCAAAACTTCACCCTGCCACCCCACTTAAAGGTTAAGGAAGCAGAGCTACAAACCAAATCCACAATCCGATACCTTGTAGTCACGTTAGACCAATGACTGGACATGAAGGTGCACATAAGCAACATAGCAAGAGCAATTTACCAAAAAATCAGAATACTCAGGCACTTATGCTTCCTACTAGAGCCAGACGACTTCCGGACAATCTATCAAGCGTTGATTATACCGCACTTTGATTATGCTAATGCAATCCTACAAGGACTCCCACAATCCACCCTGAACCCGCTCCAACTCACGATGAATGCTGCGGCAAGAGTTCTACACGGGGCTTCTAGGAGCGATCATGTTACGCCCATCCTGAAGCACCTCCACTGGCTCCCTATACATGGCAGACTCGCTTTCAAAACCCTACAGCTGACTTTCAAGGCCATCAATGGGCTCTCCACATCACTAGCAGAGCTTATCCAAACCATGTCCCCCAATAGGTCCAGGAGATCTGTATCAGTCAACACACTGGTAATCCTGAAGGAAATAACCCAATGCACCCATGCAACAGCATTAAGGGCTTTCAGATTCTATGCACTCAGATGCTGGAAAACCCTACCACCCAGCATCCGGGCAATCCCTGATCTAACCCAGTTTAGGAAGGCATTGAAGCACCATCTCTTCCTCAATTACTACCCGGAAGACAGTGCTCCAATAGTTCCCTCAAACAATCTAGTACAGCCACAGCAACATACCCTGCAAGCCATCCATGACTACGATTATTTTTGACACGACATAACATGTCGCCTAGATGTAAATAGTTACCCCAGTTTTATCCAAGTTGTAGTACCTGTTCTTTGTAAACACAGATCAGCTTGCTGCACTGTGCTAGTCATTCTGTTTCATGTAAACCATGCCGATGTTGAATAGTGCGGTATAAAAGAGACTGTAAATAAATAAATAAAATAAATAAATAAATACATAAATTATGGGTCTGATATTCATTTGGGCAGGCTATGCACCATATCGGCACATAGCCCTGCCTGTGACCTCTTGTTGTTGTTAAGTGCCGTCGAGTCGGAGTCGACTCATGGCGACCCTCTGGATAGCTATCCTAAATTGTGTTCAGTCTTCAGTCAGGCGGCTCATTGTTGACAGACTGGTACCTGTAGCTGCTGTTATTGTATCGATCCATCTCATTGCTGGCCTTCCTCTTTTGCGTTGACATTCTATCTTGCCAAGCATAATGTCTTTCTCTAATGATCTCTCTCTTTGCATGATGTGTCCAAAGTATGAAAGTCGAAGTCTTGTCATCTGAGCTTCTAAAGAAAGCTTAGGTTTGATCTCCTCTAGTACCGACTGGTTTGTTCTTCGGGCAGTCCATGGTATACACAGTATTCACCGCCAGCACCATAATTCAAAGGCATCAATTTTCTTCCTATCTGTCTTTTTCACTGTCCAGCTTTCACATCCATATGATGTTATTGAAAATACCATGGCTTGAACAAGTCGAATCTTTGTATGGAGAGAGACATCTCTGCTCTTGAGAATCTTATCTAGGTCTTTCATAGCCATTCTGCCAAGAGCAATGCGTCGTCTTATTTCTTGACTGCTTGTTGCTTCTTTATTGATAGTTGATCCAAGTAGGTTAAAGTTGTTCACAATTTCAATTTCTTCTCCTTCATTGATGAACCTGTTGATTATGCCAGTTGTCATGATCTTTGTCTTCTTTACATTAAGGTGCAGGCCCATTTTGAGACTATGTTCTTTGATTGTGAGAAGCAAATGTTTCAGATCATCTTCACTTTCAGCCAGTAATGTGGTATCATCAGCATAGCGAAGGTTGTTGATGAGTCTTCCACCAATCTTCACACCTCTGTTGTCTTCATACAATCCTGCTTCTCTGATGATTTGTTCTGCATATAAATTAAACAGGTAGGGAGAAAGTATGCAGCCTTGTCTTACACCTTTGCTTATTTTAAACCATTCTGTTTCTCCTTGTTCCGTTTGAACTGTTGCTCCTTGATCAATGTACAGATTGCGCAAGAGAGCGATCAGGTGTTCTGGTATACCCATGCTTCTTAATGTGGCCCAGAGTTTCTCATGGTTTACACAGTCAAAAGCCTATAGTCGATAAAGCACAAATAGATATCCTTTTGGTATTCTTTAGTCTTTTCAAGGATCCATCTCAAATCTGCAATGATGTCTCTCGTTCCTCGCCCTTTCCTGAAACCTGCTTGCACTTCAGGTAGTTCTTGTTCCAGGGTATGGTTGTAGTCTCTTTTGAATAATCTTCAGTAGAATCTTGCTGGCATGTGGGATCAGAGCAATTGTGCGATAATTTCCACAGTCAGTTGGATCACCTTTCTTTAGTATTGGTATAAATACAGATCTCCAGGAACAAGCAGGAATAAGTCCTCACATATGGGTACGTCGGTACCGACGGAGCCCGCGCGGGAAAGCTCCCCAGCTTCCCAGAAGGAAAGCTTTTGGGGCCTCCCACTGCGCAAGCGTGCTGCCTTCCCGCCTTCCTGACCAACTCTCCTCAGTTCTTCTTTTTCCGCAGAGCCAGCAGGTCGTGTTCCTGTCACCGCTGAAGAAGTTGTTATTTTAATTTATTTCTTTGGCCGCGTGTCTGCCTTCCCCGATTCCAGACCGGTACCGCCGGTCTTTTTTCCTTTATTTCTTAAAAAAAAAAAAAAATCTTATTTTTTCCTCACTTGGTGTGTTTGTTCTGTGAGGCCTTTAGGCCTTCACAAATTCTCCCTCATGGAGAAACAAGCCTCTGGGTTTAAAAAATGCACCAAGTGCAGCGGTACTATTTCAGTCACAGACACCCATGAATGGTGTCTTAAATGTTTGGGGCCTGACCATTCCTTTCCGGATTGCCCATCCTGTTCTTTGATGTCTAAACGTGGCTTACAAAACCGGGCAGCCAAGTTTCACATGCTGTTTTCTACAGATACTCCAGCATCGACATCTTCCAGGTCTTCCTCTCCTGATGGATCTCAGGTAACCAAACATTCCTCTGGCAGGTCCTCAAAGGGCAAATCTCCCTCTACGTATCGAGATACCCCTGGGCTTGACCCTGAGGACCCTGCCCCAGCCAAACAACCCCGGCGGGAAGCTCCGGCTTCCAAAGCTCCTCCTATGGGGATACAGGTTGACATCGATGGCACGGCCTCGACCGATCACCTGTTAGACTGTTCTGGGGTACCGGCTCATTCATCCGGTACCGACATCCAGACAGTCGTGGCGTCCATGGATCATACAGTTCAATCCATGCAGCAGGCCATTTTGGCTTTCATTAAGGCTGCGACGCCCTCGGTACCGCACCCTGCGGTACCGACTCCGGTTCCGGTACCACAACCGATACCGGTACCCAGGCCATCCACATCGACCAGGATACCGATTCCGGTTCCCGGTTCCGGGGTTTTTCCCGATACCGATCCGGTTCCGGGTACCCCCGATGTCGATACCGGTCGATACGCTTATCGATCCCTGGAAGCAAACAGACGATATTTTGAGTCTTCTGATGATTCTGATTCATCAGATGACTCTGCTGAAGTATCCCTTACTCTACCTGAGGAGCCCTCTTCTCCAAAGAGGAGAATGTCTCCTCTAGAGGATTTATCCTTTCAAGACTTCATCATTGAAGTAGCTAAAGGTCTTTCTATTTCAGTATCCTCTGAAAAAGAACCTAGAGCAAAAAAGTTAGACATTTTAGGATACTCTAAGGTTCCCAAAGAGGCAGTCACCTTGCCCATCCATGAAATTCTTCAAGAACACATGATGGACTTATGGGAGACTCCTCTCACCCTATCTCCACATTCTCGTCGTCTGGACACCATGTATCGTGTCCCTCCTTCTCCTGGGTTTCAAAAAACTCAGCTCCCTCACCACTCCATCGTGGTGCAGTCAGCTATGAAAAGGATCAAGAGTACAAAAATACACTCTTCTACTCCCCCAGGAAGAGAATGTAGGACTCTGGATGCTTTTGGAAGAAAAATCTTCCAAGCAAGTATGCTTATTGGCAGAATCAATTCATACAGCCTTTATATGGGCATGTTTCTGAAGGAAATTGCATTAAAAATACACCATTTTCTCTCCTTTATCCCAGAGGATAGAAAGGAGGAGTTCCTTCTTTTGCAGAAGCATACCCAAGATATTTCAAAGTTCTCCAACAGAGCAGCCTTTGACTCCTTTGAGGGTGCTAGCAGAGCCTCAGGTATTGCCATAGCGGCTCGCAGAATTGCTTGGCTCCAGGCCTCTGACCTAGAACCCTGGGTCCAGGATGGGTTGAGAAATTTGCCCTGTACAGGTGAGAATCTGTTTGGTAAGGAGTGGCAAATCAAAGCCACTCAAATGGATGCTGAAAATGCTGCTTTAGATAGACTTTCTAAGTCTACCTCTACCCCTGTCAAGAAAACATCTTTCAAAAAGCCTTTTTACAAGAAGGCCAGATTTGCCACAAATACTGGCCAACAATCTTCTGTAGCTCGCTTTGCTCCTAAGCGTCAGCAGCCTAAACAGGCCAGGGCAAAACCTGCAGGGGCTGCTACAGCCCAGCAGTCCCAACCCCCTCAGGGTTTTTGACTTAAAACTAGAGAACTTAACCTTTCTGGCTCTAAAACATCCAGAACCTCTTACCATTCCAGGAAGGTTAACTCATTTTGCTCCCAGATGGGAGCAAATCACATCAGAACAATGGACCCTCTCTATCATCAGAGAGGGCTATAAACTACATTTCTCCAACCTTCCTCCCCATACCATGGTGAGAAGTTTCAATTCTCCCCCATCTCTCCTAGACCTGTTGGGTCAGGAGGTGACCACTCTTCTCGCCCAAAAGGCAATAGAAGAGGTTCCTCTTCCTCAACAGGGGTCAGGTTTTTACTCCCCTTATTTTCTCATTCCCAAGAAAACAGGGGGGTACAGACCCATTCTGGATCTCAGAGAATTGAACAAATTTCTATGCAAGGAGAAATTCAAGATGCTTTCTCTAGGTACTCTCCTTCCATACCTACAGAGTCAGGATTGGCTTTGTTCTCTAGATCTCAAGGATGCGTACACATATATACTCATCCATCCATCCCACAGAAAATTCCTACGGTTTCTGTTCCAGGGAAAACATTTCCAATACAGAGTACTTCCCTTCGGTCTAGCCTCTGCTCCAAGGGTATTCACCAAATGCATGGCAATAGTAGCTGCATTTCTATGCGCCCTGGGAATTTTTGTCTTCCCATACCTGGACGACTGGCTCATCCGAGCTCCATCTCAGTCCGAGGCTCAGACTTCCCTGGATCGCACCAGGCGCATTTTACAGTATGTGGGACTTGTGATCAATTTGCCAAAGTCCCAACTCACCCCTACTCAATCCCTAGAATTCATAGGGGCCTGGTTGGATACCACCACTGCAAGGGCTTATCTGCCTCAGGCCCGTTGCCAACGACTAGTGCACTTAGCCTCTCAGACTCAGTCCAGAAGCCACTTGACTGCCAGAGAGGCTACAACTATTAGGCCACATGGCCTCCACAGTGCATGTGGTGACTTATGCTCGCCTACATATGAGAGCAGCTCAATGGACTTTATCCACCCAGTGGACTCAAGCATCAGGAGCTCTCTCAGACCAAATAGCAAACTCCAGACGTCTCTTTTGGTCTCTCCAATGGTGGATATCCACTCAAAATCTGTTGTTGGGGGCCCCCTTTCAACCATTGTTGCCCCAAGCAACCCTCACAACAGATGCCTCCCAAACAGGTTGGGGAGCTCATCTCCAAGATCTCTCCACTCAGGGCACTTGGTCTCCACAGGAGACCACCCTTCATATCAACCACTTGGAACTTCGAGCAATCTTTCTGGCTCTCAAAGTTTTTCATACCCTCCTCAGCAACATGACAGTCCTTATTCACACGGACAATCAAGTAGCCATGTTTTACATAAACAAACAAGGAGGGACTGGCTCTCTGTCGCTTTGCAACGAAGCTCTAAGATTATGGGCCTTTGCCAGAGAGCATCAAATCCATCTCCTGGCAGTATATCTTCCAGGAATCCAAAACTCTTGGGCAGACAGACTCAGTCGAGTTCTGCTTCCACACAAATGGTCCCTGCACATGGATCAGGTACTCAGAATCTTCCAGAAATGGGGAACCCCGGACATAGACCTCTTTGCAAGTCCGTGGGATGCCAAACTTCCCCGGTTCTGTTCCAGAATTCCGTGTCAGGGAGTTCAGGCCAAGGATGCCTTCCTCCTTCATTGGGGTCAGGCCTTCCTGTATGCCTTTCCACCCATTCCTTTGATTCCCAAGACTCTGTTCAAACTTCAAAGGGATCAAGGGTCCATGATCCTCATAGCTCCATGCTGGCCACGCCAAGTGTGGTACCCTCTACTTCTGCATCTCTCCCAAGCCCCCTCCCTGGACTTGGGAGCGGCTCCAGACCTTCTGTCTCAAGAGGAGGGGACTTTGTGGCACCCAAACCACAAGTCCCTTCACCTCAGAGCTTGGTTACTGAAGGCCTAGACCTTCAAGACTTCAATCTTTCGCAGCAAGTGAAGGATATCCTACACGCCTCTAGGAAACCTTCCACTCGGCGTTCTTACGCTTTTAAATGGAAAAGATTTTCCATTTGGTGTGCTCACAAGGGTCTTAACCCTCTAGTACTCCCATTGAATTCTCTTTTGGAATATCTCCTGCATCTCTCCAATGCAGGACTCAAAACAAATTCAGTAAGAGTCCATTTGAGTGCTATTGCGGCATCACTTAAGCCCATCAATGGACAACCTGTTTCCTCTCATCCTCTTATTGCAAGATTCATGAGAGGCCTAACCTTAACTAAACCTCCCATTCGACCTCCTCCGGTGGCATGGGACTTAAACTTGGTTCTTGGTCAGCTTATGAAGCCACCCTTTGAACCCTTAGCCACTACCTCCTTGAAATTTCTTTCCTGGAAGGTTATTTTCTTATTGCAGTCACCTCAGCTCGCCGTATCAGTGAACTGCAAGCTCTAGTGGCTAATCCACCTTATACAAGGTTCCATCATGATAAGGTGGTCCTTAGGACCAATCCCCACTTTATGCCTAAAGTGGTCTCCCCTTTTCATCTTAATCAAGAGGTGTATTTACCTGTCTTTTTTTCCAGCTCCTCATGCATCCAGTGCAGAGAGGAACCTTCATACTCTAGACTGTAAAAAAGCTCTTGCCTTTTACCTCCACAAGACACAGCAACATCGAAAGTCTTCTCAGCTTTTTGTTGCTTTTGATCCTTCTCATTTAGGACTTCCAGTCTCCAAAAGAACACTCTCCAATTGGATTGCTCAGTGTATCTCTTTTGCTTACCAGAGTAAGAACCTTTCTCTGGAGGGCCATGTCACCGCTCACAACGTGAGGGCCATGGCCACCTCTATGGCTCATCTAAACTCTGTGTCCATTGACCAGATCTGTCGAGCAGCCACCTGGGCCTCGGTTCATACCTTTACAGCCCATTACTGTTTGGACAAGGACTCCCGCTGGGATGCCTTGTTTGGTCAGGCTGTCCTCAGACACCTGTTCCATTCTTGAACAACTCCAGCCCACCTTCCCTGAATGGATGCCTGAGATCCATAGGAAGATGAGGAACCTTTCAGGGTCTCATACCCTTCAGGGGATCTCCCGGGCATCTTAGCTAGGGAGTCCCCATATGTGAGGACTTATTCCTCCTTGTTCCTGGAGATAGCACAGTTACTTACCTGTAACAGGTGATCTCTGGGAACAGCAGGAATTAGTCCTCACAACCCACCCACCTCCCCTAGGAGTTGTATCTATCTCTCTCTTTCCTTTCCTCTCTCTATTGTCTCAGCTTTAAACTCGAACTGAGGAGAGTTGGTCAGGAAGGCGGGAAGGCAGCGCGCATGCACAGTGGGAGGCCCCAAAAGCTTTCCTTCTGGGAAGCTGGGGAGCTTTCCCGCGCGGGCTCCGTCGGTACCGACGTACCCATATGTGAGGACTAATTCCTGCTGTTCCCAGAGATCACCTGTTACAGGTAAGTAACTGTGCTATCTTTTTCAGCCAGTTGGCCATGATGTTGTCTTCCATATTTCTTGGCAAAGCCCTGTGAGTACTGTAACAGCTGCATCAGATTGCTGCAATACTTCTATGGGAATGCTATCAATGCCTGGTGCTTTGTTCTTTGATAAGGCTTTCAATGCTGCTTCAACTTCTTCTTTCATCACCAATGGTTCCCGATCATAAGGTACATGTTGAAACAGCTGTTGGTCCACTTGATCTTTATCATATAAAAACTCTGTATATTCCTTCCACCTTTTCTTGATCTTCTCAGCATCATTCAACATAGAACCTTGAGCATCTTGTAACATTCCAATTCGAGGCTGGAACTTTTTCTTTAACTCTCGTAGCTTTAGGAAAACCGATCTTGTTCTTCCTCTAATAGTTTCTGCTTCTATTTCCTTGCAAGTGTCATTGTAGTACTTTTCCTTGTCTTGTCTTGCTGCACGTTGGAAATCTCTGTTGAGTTCTGCCACTGTCTTTCTTTCTCCTCTGGCTTTAGCTTCTCTGCGTTTCTGGGCAATTTTCAGAGTTTCTTCCGTCATCCATTTTGGCCGTTTTTGCTTTTTCACCTTTTGTAGAGACTTCTCGCTTTCTTCCAACACAACCTTCTTGATGTCATTCCATAACTCTTCCAGAGCTCTGTCATTTGTATCTAAAGCAGCAAATTGATTTTGCAGGCAGTCTTTAAATTCCAGTGGTATATTCTCAAGGTCATATTTTGCTGCATTCATGAGTGGTTTGCTCTTTTTCAACTTTAGCTTGAGTTTCCATACTAGTAGTTGATGATCTGTACCACAGTCAGCTCCAGGTTTTGTCTTTGTTCATGTTACAGAGCTTTTCCATCGTTGACTTCCACAGATGTAGTCAATTTGATTTTTATACAATCCATTGGGTGAAGTCCATGTGTACAGTCGCCGCTTGTGTTGCTGGAAGAAGGTGTTTGAGATGAATAGATTATTGGTCTTGCAGAATTCTATCAGTCTTTCTCCAGCTTCATTTCTGTTGCCAAGTCCATATTTTCCAAGTACTTTGCCTTCTTCTTTGTTGCCAACTTTTGCGTTCCAGTCACCCATGACTATCAGGATATCCTGTTTGCATGTTCTGTCAATTTCAGCTTGTACTTGTTCATAGAACTCTTCAATTTCATTCTCTTCTGCAGCTGTTGTTGGGGCATATACTTGAATTATAGTTGTGTTGAGAGGCAATCCTCGTAGACGAATAGAGATTAAGCGTTCGCTGACTGCATTGTATTTCATTACAGTTCTTGCAAGTTTCTTCTTTATTATAAATCCAACACCATTTCTTCTTTGTCTTTCATTTCCAGCATAGTAGACCATGTGATCATCTGTTGCAAAGTGCCCCATGCCAGTCCATTTCAGTTCGCTGACACCCAACAGATCAAGTTGTACACGTTCCATTTCATTCTTGACCACCTCCAACTTCCCTTGGTTCATGCTTCGTACATTCCATGTTCCAATGCGTAAGATATCTTTACAGCTTCTGACTCTCATTTCATGCGCAGCTACATCAGCAGTCAGACTTCCCGAGGGCTTTGATCCAACCACATCATAAATGCTGGCTTTACTCTGAAAGGTCTTCAGCTCTTCCCCAGTAGCTAGTTGAGTGCCTTCCAAACTGGGGGTCTCATCTTCCAGCACCATAGCACAATTTGTTTTGTTGTAACTATCCATTGGATTTTCATGGCAAGGTACAGAAGTAGATTGCCCGGCCTTTCTTCCACGCAGTTTAAGTTTGGTGTTGTTGCCGTTGTCACAAAAATGTGATCCTCCGCCGTCAACACTGTCCCATTCTGCTGCTGCCCAGATGGGTGATTTGTCTTGGTCTGGCACCTCAGCTGAGACCTGTCCATCTTGGGAGACCCTGTTAGTAGTTAAACTACCGATAGTTTAGCTCTCAGCATCACTGATGCACGCAAGCCCTCACAGCACGACAAGCTGCAAACCAAGTGAGAGCTGTGACCTCTAAACCCGAATATTCAATGCTACGGTGATTGTATTTATTTATTTATTTTATTTATTTAATTGGATTTTTATACCGCCTTATCATACAATCAAAGCGGTTTAACAAAAGAGAAAATTAGTAATAGTGAAAAAATCTGTGATAATATATACATAGTTTGTAAATATATGATTAAATGTCTTGGGAAAAGGTGCACTATATATATTGTGAGCTATACTATAAAGTGAGCTATTGTACAATGTATATATAAATAATTGCTTTCTTAAAAATTAATTAGTTGATTGCATGACCGTAGTGCTCCGTAAACAATGGAAGTCGCAGCAAACGAGAAAGCTCTCTCAGAGGTCTCCTTGCGTGTTTTTCTGATGTCATTTGAGGAGCTGATTCTATTTTCAGATACACTTCTCCTAGGTCTGTTGCTAATATCTGACCGGATAAGATACGTCAGACTTTTTGCAGAACATTGTTGCTTTATCTTGAAACTATAAATTACTGTTTTGTATTTAATACGAGATGATATTGGTAACCAATGAAGCTCCTTTAAGATAGGAGTTATATGCTCTTTACTTGATAGACCAAAAATTATACGAGCAGCGGTGTTTTGCGCTAACTGTAAAGGCTTCAGTGACTGCTTAGCTAGACCCAGATATATTGGATTGCAGAAGTCAAGTAATGGTGTAATTAGAGCATGACAATTGAATATCTGGGTTCACCACACAAGCCCCGGAGTCACTGAGGCTAATTGGTAGCAGCGATATTGCACTGCTACCTGGTTAGCATCCATGACCAAAAGCTCACCTAGTTTTAGCCACAGATTGCTAACTGAGTAGCGGTGCAATATCTCCGCTACCTGGTTAATGGTACTCCCCACCTCTGCGCCACCCTGGAATTCCCCCAACATGCCCTGATGCTAACCAGATAGCATTGGGGTGCGTTGGGGACATAGACGGGGATATTCAATGGCACTAACCATGTAGGTGTCATTGAATATTCCCGTTTAAGGTATTTACATGGTTTACTGGGCTGTAAACTGTGTAAATACCTTTCAAATATCGGGCCCTATATGCTTTATTTATTTTATTAACTATAAGGATCATTTTATAAGCTCTGTTCATGATTTGGACATCTGAAAATAAGCATGCAGATAAGCAAATTGCAATGACGTTCTCGGAGCCATTTAGAAAACCCAAAAATGCACGTGTCTGCCGCAATCACATACAAGTCAGCCAAAGGCATGTCTGGGGATGTGGCCAGGGTAGCTCAATAAAGATACACATGCAGATGTCATTTCAGACCAGCACCAAACATCTGAAATTGCCATCAGGAACATCTAAAGCTATACCAGCTCCAGGGCACAAATAGGATTATTAAAGATACTTGTTTCTGCAATTCAGTAACAGTAAGATGAAGCAGAAATTCCTGTTCACTTATCTGATGCTTTTAACGCCTTCAAAGATACTTTCCAGTAAGAACAAAAAAGCATTTCTCCATGCCCCCATGCCACTGCATGTCCTCATCTTCAAAATAGTAGACCATGATAGGGCCACGTGTACATCTATGTCCCCTCTTTTGTGGCTGAGCATGTACGATATGTGCAGGTTTTTGAAATCCAGAGACATCCTGCACATGTCTAACCCATACCTCTATGCATCCCTGATTTCACTTTTTTGCAGTGGGCACGTATATCTTTCGGGGTGGAGAAAAGATGATCTTACAAGGCACTTACATGTGACCACTTTCTTGGCTGCTCCTCCCTCGGATGTTTTGAATTGGATATCCTGTTTTGCAGCCAGATATCCTTTCTAAAATGTGTCTTCATGTGTTTTAGAGTTTGGGCATGATATTCAAAGAGATTAACATGAATCCCCTTGTCCGGGATATTCAGCGGCACTAATACAGTTAGTGCTGCTGAACATCCGTGGCTGCTGTTGCTGCATGTCCTGACGCTAAGTGCTTAGTATCAGGGTGTTCCTGGGGAAGAGCGGGGGTGGCACCCAGCAATAATCTGGCAGCGTCTGCTTATCGCAAAGCAGTGAAAGTCAGGGACAGCAAAGGCTAGCCTAACCTTTGCCGCTAATCTAACTTATATTGCCACTGTCAGGATAGCTTCATCGCTGTCTGGGCAACCCGAATATTGAATGATGGGACCCGGATATGGCTCTACCATTGAATATCTGGGTCTAATGTTCAGTGGCAGTGGTTGTCGCTTTAGCATGACTAGCTGCCATCCCTGATGTGGACGTCCACAGCCCCGTTCCCTTTAGATGTCCTGGCTACAGAATAGTAGGGTGGGGATGCCTAGCATATGCAAGTTTGTATATTGTGACAAACTGGAAATATGAGCTCCCATTCTCCAGCAGAGTTCACTGTCAGTACGGGAAACATATGGAACAGGATTTTACCTCCTTCCTCACAGCCTCTGGATGTCTGGCAGGCAAAACAAGCCCTTTTCTGCTGCCTATTCACGCCTGGAAAAGGTATAAACTTGGATGCGGCGTGGGACGTACAGGTAATTTCTGAAATTGGCGAGGACATCCAGGTTCTTTGTAGCATCCTTAACATACCTATACCAGGCCCCCATTCAGATTTGGACATCCTCACACTGGAACATCCACAGAACTAGCATCTAAAATGGCTCCAGGGATATCAACAGGTTTTGGACGTTTCTATGTCTGCTTTTAGACATCCAAAGCATGAATAGGGCTTATAAAATAATCTCTATATTCCCAGTTTTAACTTGCTTATGAACCGCTTCAATATTATTTTTTCTCATTCATCTTTTTAGTGGAATTTAGTATTAGCATAACATCAAATAAAATAAAGAATTAAGGGCCTGATATTCAAAGTGATTAACGTGGTTAGCAGAACTGCTGTGTTAATTACAGTGACTGAGATATTCAGAGGCACTTACACGGTTAGTACCGCTGAATATCCATGGCTGCCAGTTTTACACACCCTGATGCTAACTGCTTAGCATGGGGGCATGTCGCTGGCATTCCAAGGCAGAAAGAGGTGACACATCAAATGGGCAGAGGCAATATCGAGCCACTGCCTGGTTAGCAATATGCAGTGAAGGCCAGGTGCAGGAAACCCTAGATTAACTTTTGCCACACATCGCTAATTGGGCAGCAGCTCAATATTGCTGCTGCCTGGTTAGCGAGTGGCCTATGTGGCAACCCTGTACGTTCAATGCCTTGTTCGGATATGACCCTGGCATTGAATATCCGGGTTTAATATCCAGTGCCACCAGCTAGCCATGTTAGCAGCACTAGCCGCTGGCACTGAATACCTGGCCTACAATCATAAACACATGAAGCCTGCACCATAACAAAAATAAAATGCAATGGAAAGGGTTCTCATTACAGATAATGGTACGGTAGTCATTTGGAAACCACAGTAAGCATCTTGTAAACATCATTCAAATACAACTAAAAATGAAGAACCCTAAACAGAAGTTCTCATCTCTGTTAACCCCTGAGCTCCCTCTTAAATTGTATACAGTTTTGCTCTCATTTTCTCAAGAAAGGGACGTCAAATAGTTCTAACATCATAGTAATTATCCTCAACAAAAAAAGACAGTCTTTCCATCACATAGAAATGCCAAACCTTGTGATTCCAATCAGCAATTGTGGGTTTGCTAATCATTTTCCAAAAGTGTGCAATACTATGTCTACATAACATTATCATATAGTCCTTACTTCATATTTAGTTTTATTTTCACTCTGCCAGAATTGGGCAATTCTTGCACATACTGCTGTTTGGAGATACTCTCTCACCACCTCAAGCATGTGTCACAAGCTGGAACCCTCTGATTCTCCCAGGGTCATTCTTCTTGTCTTGCTACAGTCAGGTGTAGCACACACAGATGACAAAATGGTTATTTTTTAGCAAAGACTAGGATCCATTTGTAATGGATGAGAGTGCACTTACTTCTGTTAGATGCCTTCTTGTGCTGATATTCAACACAGGCCCAAATTATCAGGCCAGGGCCCCAATCACAATGTTGGGCAGTTTCTCCAAATGGGTTAGTTTTGCGCATACCATGAGAGTCGTTAACCTCACTTCTAAACCAGGGCTTGGGGAGTATGATCTCAGTCTCTCAAATTTACTACTAAGGCTCGGCATAGCATTTGCATCATGTCAAAAAGAGCCTCCTGCTGGATTTCATAAGATGTAACATGTATGGGTAGTTTGTCAAGATGGGCTTGGAAATTCTTCTTTATCAAGCCTGTGGCACCCAACATGATGGGAAATATTTCTGTATCTTTCTGCCACATTTTCTTGATTTCTGACTGCATTTCCTGGTATTTCAGGATCTTCTGCCTCTCCACGCAATTCACAGTCACTTGGTACTGACACTTCTATTATCAATTCTGTTCTGATGTTTTTCTCCTTAACCACTATATCTGGCTTCCTCACATCCAGCTTTGTATCGGTCGGAATGGGAGTATCCCAGGTGATCATAACCTCCTCATTCTCTGTAATTCTCTTAGGGTCATGATCCCAGTGCTTTTCAGGCACAGTGATGTTGTAGTGCTTACAGAGTTTCCAATGGATGAGGCACACTACTTTATTATGTCTTCTGTATAGAAATGTTCTACCACCAGAACTTCACAGCCAGCTATGAGGTGAGTCACTGTTTCCAGGTCTTTCTTATAGAATCATCATATGTCTGTGTTGCCAGTTTTTTTCAATGTTCACTTTAAACCATCTTGTCCATAAGCCTCTGTCCTGGGCTGCAACTATCAACCTCTCATCCTTCGGTTTCTATTCACCCCTGCTTAAACATTCATGTGTCCGTTCTTGATCAACAAAGGGTTCCTGGAGTAACACTCTATTTCCCACTGTATTTGTGCATCTCTTGTTTTGAAAATTCTGTTACTGCTGTCAGATGGCTGCCTGGGTGAGAAACTTCACAGTCTTGACAAGGTATTGTGGGCAATGTAGTTCATTCACACCAGACACAGCTGCTGACAATAATTTAGTTGTGCTCTTGGGTAAAGCCAATAAGATATTTATTTATGGGGTTATTTCTCCCAACACAGATATGCTTGGTAGCACATAAATTAGGTTACTTGCTTTCAGTGTTAACTTGGAAAAACAAAGTCAAAATCAGGAGAACAACAAATGAAAAGTCACAAAGCAATAAACAAACTGTTCTTTTCAATGTTAACTTCTGATTACTTCCCACATAGATACAGAAGTGATTCTCTCCTAGCTCACAAGCAATTAGGTAAGGCTTAATTGCTAGCAGTTACCAGCTGAAACCCCTTAGCTGGCTTGCCTTCCACTGTGTGGGTCAAATCCTGCTTCAGGAGTTTTTCTGAGTAGATTAAAGAACAAATTTGTATTTCTTGGTGATGGTTGCTGTACTTTATAACAGAAAGTTACCAACGGAGTTTAGATAGAGAGCAGTCCATATAAACAGGATCCTCATCTGCTATTATTCCCCCTTGTTCAACAAGCATGGGTTCAATATCATGGATTGGTACAGATGAATCTCTCAATGGAGCATTCTCAGGAGAATACTTGTTTTCCTGCTGTCTTTCAAGGTTATAGCTAGGGCATAGATCAGTGTTCATACCTGAGCTTCCATTGCTGCTAGAGTTCCTCTCTATATAGCCTGGCCAGTATGTAGTCCAGTTCTTATGTCCAGCCTTCCAATCCAGATCCCTGGACACTGGATCTCTCTTCACATACCTTCTGGCATGGGTCTCAGGGTCCCTTCCACGTGCAGCCGTCTCCCTCACAGGTAGCCTCTGGTGATTCCTAGCTCTGCAGCACCATTCCTCTGGCTTTCCCCAGTCCAATGGTGTATGCTAGCCCTTGGAATACCTCCCAGTATACGTACTGCTTTGGACTCTTCTAGACCTCTCAAAGGCTTTTCTCTTCCTTCTTCCAAAGGGTCTCTTTCCCTCTCTGTCCGTCCGGTTTGGCTTCTGCTTCTGATGATCCTTCAGATGAAACTGATGATCAAACTCAAGCTGATTCTCAGGATACTGAGGACAATTCTCTGGATATCCAAGGTGATCATGAAGATGGTCATCTGCAGAATAAACTCTACTCTTATTCTGCTTAGATGAGTGCTCCTCCCTAATACAGCGCAGCTGTGCTGAATCAGGCCCTGCCCTTTGAGATGAGTGCTTAGGGATTACCTCATAGCCCTCCTGATTGAACACACGTTTCCCCACTTCAGCTCCTCTAATGGCTGTTGGAAACCTGGTGCATTCTGGGACTGGTAGTCTTTTATGGGAAAATTCTGTTTTCATATTTCTACCAGAACTGACAGGTTGCTTGTTCAGAGTCACTTCACATTTTCTATAGCTCCTTCCTGAGCTATGATAAGCTTCCTTATCACATACCCCCCTGCTTAAGTTATTACGGACTGGTGTAACTGGTGAAACTTCTTCTCTACAGTCCGTAATCCGGGAAAGGGCATCCGCATTCTTGAGTAACTTCCCAGCACGATGTTCAATTTGAAAATCAAATGCCTGTAAGGCCATGTACCAGCGTGTCAACCTGGCATTGTGGTTCTTCATTTGCTGCAACCACTTAAGTGGGGCATGGTCCGTGACCAACTGGAACTTTCTCCCTGTAAAGTAAAACCTTAACGCCTCCACTGACCACTTGATAGCTAAACATTCTTTTTCTATTGTGGAATACTTTTGTTCAGCCGGTGACAACTTCCTGCTCAGGTACATCACAGGATGCTCCTCCCCTTCGTGACACTGGGATAGAACCGCTCCTAGCCCTACGTCCGATGCATCCGTTTGAACCAGAAAGGGTTTCTTGAAGTCCACCCCTTTCAGTACCGGTCCTGTACACAATTTTCCTTTTAAGACTGAAAACGCTTTTTCAGCTTCAGGTGTCCACTTTAGCTGGTTTGGACAATTCTTCCGCAGCATATCCGTGAAAATTGCACTTTTCTCTGCGAATTGCGGTATAAACCTGTGGTAGTATCCGATAAGTCCTAAGAAACTTCTTAGTTGTTTCTTTGTTGTTGGAGGAGGAAAATTCCTGATGCTATCTACTTTACTCATTAGAGGTTTAATTTTTCCTCTTCCCACTAGGTGGCACAGGTATTTTACCTCCCTATTTGCAAAGGCACACTTCTTCGGGTTTAAAGTGATTCCCGCTTGCTTCATGGAGCACAAGACTGCCCTGATCCTCTTCAGATGCTCAGCCCAGCTGTTACTATGGATTATGACATCATCCATATATGCAAAAGCATAATTTTGGTGGGGTCGAAGTACCTGATCCACTAACCTTTGGCAGGTAGCCGCTGCTCCATGCAGTCCGAAAGGCATCCTCTTGAACTGAAAAAGGCCAACGGGGGTGCTGAACGCAGTCTTCGGCTTCGACTCCCTGGTGAGAGGGATTTGCCAATATCCTTTTGTCATATCAAGGGTGGTTAAGTATTGAGCCTGTCCCAGCTGGTCCAACAGCTCTTCAATTCTTGGCATTGGATATGCATCAAAAACTGATATGGCGTTTACCTGCCGGAAGTCAATACAAAATCTTAAAGATCCATCAGGCTTCGGCACCAGGACTATGGGGCTATTCCAGGGACTCTTTGACTCCTCTATTACTCCCATGTCCAACATCTCCTGGACTTGTGCCACTACTTCCTGTCTCTTGGCTTCAGGCAAGCGATATGGCCTTTGACAAACTAATTTCCCAGGTGGAGTTATTATTTCATGGGCAACCAAATGTGTCTCCCCAGGTATGGGTGTCAACACATCTGGGAATTCTTTAAGCAATTTCCTAATTTCTTCCTGTTGTACCACTGTCAGGTCCTCCCCTATTTGGGGCTCTGATTTTTCTTTACAATCAGTTACCTGGGGTCCCAAATCTTCCTCTTCATTCACCTCCCTCTCTCGGGCACAGGTGGCAGCTAGGCTTTTAACCCCTTTGACATCAGTAGAACCAAAGCCTTTGGTTCCACGTTCAGAATTCTCCAGGGATGTGACCTCCTCTACAGGTGGAAAACCCAGCCTCTCACAGATCAATTGGGCAATTCTGTCTCCTGTCTTCACGTGATAATCATTCTGTCCAAAATTAAACAACAGAACTTTAATATTGCCCCTGTAATCGGGATCAATTACTCCCGCACCCACATCGATGAAATATTTAAGGGCTAATCCGGACCTTGGGGCTACTCTCCCATAGCATCCAATAGGTATTTCCACTTGGAGACCGGTGTCAACCAGGGCTCTCCCTTGGCTAGGTACAGTCACATTTTCTATGCTGCACAGGTCAAACCCAGCAGCTTAAGGGGTTGCCCGCTTAGGAGCTTGGGCCTTCTCTGTGACCCTATGGTACTTTAGGACGAATGTCTGCTTTGGGGTAGCTTGGTCTTCTGGACGCTTAACCATCTTTTTAGCTGGGGTCTGAGGACTTCCAAATAAAGGCCCGGGAGCTATTACCATTAAACCTTCTCCCTCCTTCTTTCCTAGTCCTTCCACTAGACCCTGCTTAAATCTTGGCCAGTCTCTTCCTAGAACCAAATCAAAGGGTAGCCTAGGCACCACTGCTAACAGGACTTCCTCTTGTCCCCCCAGGCACTTAACCTTTAGCCTATAGGTGGGATATGATGTTGCAGCACCATGAATGCATCTGATGTGAACTTGGCTTTCAGGGGTTCTAGGCACAAATCCTTCTTGGGCCTCTATCCTCTTCCAAAGCCTTTTTGACATCATACTCTGGTCTGCCCCAGAGTCTAACAAAGCATTTGTGGTAATTCCTTGCACATCAACCATCAAAAGAAATCCTTCTTTGGGCTGTTTTAAATCCACACCCACTAAGCTAGTGTGTGTCTGGCATCTCTTTTCTAAATGTCCCCATTTTCCACACTTGAAACATTTCTTTCTATTCCACTGTGTCATCTGGTTTGATACAGTACATTCATTTTCAGAAACATTTTTAATTATTTTCTTTTCTGATACAGCACATCTTGCCTCAGCACCAATCTTCAGAGGGCCACCCATTCTATGGCAAGCCTGCGTGGCTTCCAAGAATCTCTCTGCTAGCATGGTTGCCTCTCCAAGAGTTTGGCAATTTTGCTGTATAAGGAAAGTGTACAAATCTTTAGGCACCCCAGACATAAATTGTTGAAGCATTATAATATCTAATAACATTTCTACCGTCTTTTGCTCAGGCTCCAACCATTTTACAGCTAATCCTCTGATTCTCTGACTCAGAGCCCTGGGTGTTTCACCCACTCTCAATGTAACAGCTCTAAACATTCGCCTATACTCTGAAATAGACAACCCTAGGCGATCTCTAATAGCAGCCTTTACATCCTTATAATTCAAAGCCTGGGCTGCTGGCATTGCTCTGTAAGCTGCAAGCGCCTCTCCAGTTAATGAGGCTGCCAGCCTTACTGTCCACTGGGTCTCTGGCCATGCTAATGCTTGTGCCACTCATTCAAAAGACTCTAGAAAATCATCAACATTATCATCTGGAGTTAGCTTCCCAAAACTAAATGCCCCAATCCCTTGATTGAGTCCCACACTGTCCACATGTGGTGTACCAGTATTCACTGCTGGTCTTGCATCTGTTCCACTTTGGTTCTTCAGCTCAACTAGGGCTTGCACCAGATCAAGCACTGGCCTCTGTTGGTCCATTAAGGCTCTCATAGCAGTGTCCTGAGCCTGCTGTGCTAGCTCCTGCTGCCTGCTGAACTGGGCTGCCATCCACTGATCTAGTTCCTTTGAATCCATCTGGAACCCTGTAAGAAAAGAAAGAAAAAAAAAAAAACACAGTGCACCACCTTCCAAACAGGTGGGTTTTTTTTACACTCTTCTTTTTTTTTTCAATTACCCTGTGCTTACTCCCATCCACCACTAGACATGCCCAGGTACTTATTACCTTGTCTCAGTGATGAATCCAGCTATGCACAGGGTCTTTTCCTCTTGGGACAGCTTCCTCGAACAACCCCTTTTCCTCCAAAGTGTAGTTGAGGGAAAATCTTTTTTTCCAGCTTTAAACTTGAACTTTAGTTGTAATCCTCAGCAAGTAAATCCCTTTTGTACAAAAGCAATCCGAAAAACTACGCCATTTGTCAGACGGCTGCCTGGGTGAGAAACTTCACAGTCTTGACAAGTCCATATCTCTATATGATTTGCAAGGTATTGTGGGCAATGTAGTTCATTCACACCAGACACAGCTGCTGACAATAATTTAGTTGTGCTCTTGGGTAAAGCCAATAAGATATTTATTTATGGGGTTATTTCTCCCAACACAGATATGCTTGGTAGCACATAAATTAGGTTACTTGCTTTCAGTGTTAACTTGGAAAAACAAAGTCAAAATCAGGAGAACAACAAATGAAAAGTCACAAAGCAATAAACAAACTGTTCTTTTCAATGTTAACTTCTGATTACTTCTCACATAGATACAGAAGTGATTCTCTCCTAGCTCACAAGCAATTAGGTAAGGCTTAATTGCTAGCAGTTACCAGCTGAAACCCCTTAGCTGGCTTGCCTTCCACTGTGTGGGTCAAATCCTGCTTCAGGAGTTTTTCTGAGTAGATTAAAGAACAAATTTGTATTTCTTTGTGATGGTTGCTGTACTTTATAACAGAAAGTTACCAACGGAGTTTAGATAGAGAGCAGTCCATATAAACAGGATCCTCATCTGCTATTATTTCCCCTTGTTCAACAAGCATGGGTTCAATATCATGGATTGGCACAGATGAATCTCTCAATGGAGCATTCTCAGGAGAATACTTGTTTCCCTGCTGTCTTTCAAGGTTATAGCTAGGGCATAGATCAGTGTTCATACCTGAGCTTCCATTGCTGCTAGAGTTCCTCTCTATATAGCCTGGCCAGTATGTAGTCCAGTTCTTATGTCCAGCCTTCCAATCCAGATCCCTGGACACTGGATCTCTCTTCACATACCTTCTGGCATGGGTCTCAGGGTCCCTTCCACGTGCAGCCATCTCCCTCACAGGTAGCCTCTGGTGATTCCTAGCTCTGCAGCACCATTCCTCTGGCTTTCCCCAGTCCAATGGTGTATGCTGGCCCTTGGAATACCTCCCAGTATACGTATTGCTTTGGACTCTTCTAGACCTCTCAAAGGTTTTTCTCTTCCTTCTTCCAAAGGGTCTCTTTCCCTCTCTGTCCGTCCGGTTTGGCTTCTGCTTCTGATGATCCTTCAGATGAAACTGATGATCAAACTCAAGCTGATTCTCAGGATACTGAGGACAATTCTCTGGATATCCAAGGTGATCATGAAGATGGTCATCTGCAGAATAAACTCTACTCTTATTCTGCTTAGATGAGTGCTCCTCCCTAATACAGCGCAGCTGTGCTGAATCAGGCCCTGCCCTTTGAGATGAGTGCTTAGGGATTACCTCATAGCCCTCCTGATTGAACACACGTTTCCCCACTTCAGCTCCTATAATGACTGTTGGAAACCTGGTGCATTCTGGGACTGGTAGTCTTTTATGGGAAAATTCTGTTTTCATATTTCTACCAGAACTGACAGGTTGCTTGTTCAGAGTCACTTCACCTTTTCTATAGCTCCTTCCTGAGCTATGATAAGCTTCCTTATCACACTGCCTTTATTGTGAATGCTTGTGGATTTTCACTCATACCTTCTAATCATCGGAACACTGTCCAAGTTTGATGATGGAGACAGATTCTGGACATTTACTCTCATATTTCAGCACTTTTTGCATATTCGGATCCAAGTATATAGTTAGGTAGGTCTGGAGGTCTATGATGGTAGCTCTGTATGTGTAATCCATCTTTATGAGGCCCTAGCCCTCCTTCAGCTCTAGGGATGTACAATCTTGGCATACATTGATTCTTATAAATCACTTCATAGGCATGGAGGAGTTTTCATGTTTGCATATCCAGTTTTCAAGATCTTTAAGAGGCCAGTCCACATCCCCAAAGCCGTATGAAAGTACAGGAATTGCCAGCTGATTGATGGCTTGTATCTTATTCTGTGATGTTAAAGCACTTTTCACTTTAAAGGCTATGCAATGCACTCTATAACTCACCTCCTGTTTCAATATGGCCATGATGGCGGCAAAATATAACAGTGCCAAGCACTCTTACTGTTATTGGGAGGGCTAGAAATAGACAAGGTAAGTTGAAGTTGTAGGAGCTCAATCATATGCATTTGCCATCTTCCAAGGCTCAGGTGGTGCCCTTTTCCCAATGTTATATTTTATTATTTTAAAAGATGATATATTCAATGTTACATAACAAATAAATAATTAAACTGTAATAGTAACGGCATGTGGTAAGTAACCATGTGCTTACTGCAATGTGCAGTCCATGGCCATGTCCCAAGCATAACCCATCCATTTCCTATCCTAAAACATGTCAAGCAGTTAGCAAATGGATTAGCACGTGTCGTCAGGGCAATGCAGTAATGATTACTGCCTATGTTCCCTCCAACCTGTGCAGGAGAATCCTTAGTTGCCATGTGCATCACAGCTATCACCCTCAACTTCCTACCAACTCTCTGTCGCTGCTGTTGCTCACCATGGGTCACCTGCTGCCTTGCTTATGCTCCTCCCAAGTCCCAACCCTGGCTCAGTCCCTTCCATTGGCAGCCCTTTCTGCCCTGGCCTGGTGACAGCAGGTGTAGCTATGTTCTGTGGATCTACATCTTCCAAATCTAGCTGCTGCTTAGACTGGACTGGCCCCCTACTTGTGACTGGTCTCCCAGAGGGGCCCCAGCAGCAATCCACAAGGTCTGAAAAAGAGCTTAGAGAATTGTTGAAGTAGAATCTGGATAAGCTGCCTGCCTACACCTGCATTTAAGCCTTTAAAGTAAGTTCCCATGCTGGTCACCCCCCCCCCCCCCCCCCACCTCCAAATGCATATTCTAAAGAATCAGTTACTCCATTTGAGGGAAAATCTATACTGAAATATTTTCTTAGAAATAGAAAGAAAAAAGGGAAAATCCTTACATTTTGCAATTAAACAAGATTAAAACTAACCCTTGACTGATTGCTTCTTCCCATAAGGATATGAAAAAGCAGTAGCCAAATGCTTAATAATTTTCTACTAGTTCAAACCCTGTCTGAAGGCCCTTCATCTATAACAGAATCCATATGCTTGAAAATTCAAATGCAGCATAACTTTAACGGTGCTCTTTTGATAATATAAATTTGGAAATCTGTTTCTGTTATATAATATTTTGCCTTCTACATCAGGCAGAGCATATGCCTCAGTACTAAATGTGCCTCTGAGATATTTTATGTCTTGGGTGGGGTAAACAGGATGTTTGAGTGTGTGCCTGAGGGTGAGATTTGTATGTGAAGCACAGCGTATGTGTGTCTAGTATATGCAAGCAACTTTTAAAAGCAGAACACAATGACAATATGAGAATTAAACAATATTAATCTATTACTATTAAGGTAATGTAACCCATGCACCTACATGGGTGGGGTCAATGGCCCTTGCTCCTTTTGCATCATTGTGCCAAGCCAGGTCCACTGGGCACCAACCCTACCACAGGCAGGGCGCAAAAAGCACTCCCCCCAGCATGTTTTGACAAATATTTGCATTGGCATTGGCACTGCAAAAGAACAATGCTACCCCCCACCCCTCCCCAAACCCCCCCCCCCTCCAAAACTTTAAAAGATGGAGAGATATAGGCAATGACCCAAATAGGACTGTCAATTAAATTAATTTTATTGAGGGTCATTAGGTGGGATATAGGTAAAAAAGACAGGATAAAATTAAATAAAAAACCCAAACAAACAGAAAATCAATGCAATTCAAATTTTAAAAATTCAATATATAAACATGAATTCTGCAGCATTAGCAACAACATAAACTTTACACATATTAACACACTAGCTTTTGACATATACTTTTTGAAATATAGTTATAGTTAAGTTTATTTGATATACTGTCCATAATGGAGCACATCTAGGGGGTGAACAATAAAATAAGAATAAAAAACAAAAAAACCCAACAACAACAAAAAACAAACATCCTGGGATACACCACTTGGGGCCAGGTGCTATCATTTTTCAAGATGGCAGTGTAGGGGCAGGAACATGTTGGCAACGCTCCCACTCTGGATTAAAGGTACCAGGAGGGGGTGGGGGGTTTGGGGATGCTGGGCCACCAGTTTTTTTTTTTAATTGGGTGATTTGGGGAATCAGGGCCGCTGGGCTGCCCGGGATTTGGTTTCTGGTAGGGATTTGGTTTCTGGTAGGGAGTTGGTGCCAGAGTAGTGCAAGAGGAGAAAGGCATATATGGTCCCTTTATACAAAAGCGGACGTAAGGATGACACCGAGGACTACAGGCTGGTTAATCTAACCTCTGTGGTTAGTGAATTATTGGAAATGCTACTAAAGGAGAGAATAGTGAAATTTCTGAAATCCAATAGATTGCAGTATCTGAGGCAGCATGGATTCACCAGAGGCAGGTCTTGTCAGACAAATCTGGGTGACCAGGGAGTTGGACCGAGGGAGAGCTCTAGATGTGGTGTATTAGATTTCAGTAAAGCCTTTGACACCGTTCTGACTTATAAACAAACTGAGGACACTAAAGTGACTCATTGGGTTAGAACTTGGTTGAGTGGGAGGTAACAAAGGGTACAGGTAAATGGAGCTCAGTCTGAGGAGAAGGAGGTTATCAGTGGTGTGCCACAGGGATCTGTCCTTGGTCCGATTCTGTTTAACATGTTTGTTAGTGATATTGTGAAAGGGCTGTCAGGTAAGGTTTGCTTGTTTGCGAATGATACCAAAATCTGCAACAAAGTAAACTCATAGGAAGGAGTTGATAACATGAGGAGGGATCTAGCTAAGGTTGAAAAATGATCTAGAATTTGACAACTGAAGTTTAATGTTAAAAAATGCAGCAGTATGCATTTAGCTGCAAAAATCCAAAGGAGCTGTAAAGTGTAGGGGGTGAAGTACTTCTGTTCACAGAAGAAGAACGGGACCTGGGTGTAATTGTATCTGACAATCTTAAAGTAACTAAACAGGTAGAAAAGGTGACTGTGAAAGCCAAAATGATGCTTGAGTGTATAGGGAGAAGAATGTCCAGCAGAAAAAAAAGAGGTGATTATGCCTCTGTATAAGTTTCTGATGCAGCCTTATTTGGAGTATTGTGTGCAATTCTAGAGACCACACCTTCAATATGTTATAAGCAGATTGCAGTTGGTGCAGAGGGTGGCTACTAAAATAATTTTTGTTATGAAGCATATGAGGACAGACCGAAAGATCTTAATAAGTATACTTTAGAGCAAAGGCGGGATAGGGGCGATATGACAGAGACCTTTAAATACCTCCGTGGCATTAATGCACAGGAGGGTCTCTTTCAATTGAAGGCAAACTCTGCTATGAGGGGACATAGGATGAGAGTGAAAGGGGATAGTCTGAAGAGTAATATGCAGAAATATTTCTTTATGAAAAGAGTGGTAGATGTGTGGAATAGTCTACCTGTGGAGATGGTAGAGATGAGGCGGACTAGCTAGGCCACATGGTCTTTTTCTGCCATCATGTTTCTATGTTTCTAGTATTTTGATGGCATCGGGGGCTTTCCCTGATGTTTGGATCACCTGACATTGTTTCTCTGGGACAGCATGCCAAACTTGCGCCAACTTCTGTGTGCCTGTATTTGGTTTGCTCTCCTAGTTTAATGCTGATATTTGCTCCACAGTTTAACTCATGGCTAATTTGCATATGCACCCCTTTCTGCATGCCGGTGCTGAAGTCGCGAGCTATGAGTGCGCTGCATAGAGACCTACATAACTAATAGCACGCGGCTTCAGCACCTGCTTTCTCATCAGCCTGTATGATTTTAAATTCCCAATTACTGAGCATTCCTTAATATAGAAATAAATACAAATTTGTGCTCATTGATCTTGCAAACTACAAAGAATGTTATTTTTGGTCAACTAATGTTCCAGGAAAGTAATGCATTCCGTTTATGTTTTAAAATTCTTGTTATCCTTTGTTTTTCTTGTTTTGAAAATCACTTATTTTTCTTTGCATTGTAACATTGTCCACTGACAAAATTGTACTGAAATATTTACCTAGAATAATAGCCTTTTTTTTTGCTAAGAGTTGGTAACTCCTGGAAATGAGTATTGATCAGACAGAAATATAATGCAAACAGGGACACTTATTACACTTGTAAATCTTCAGCCACAAATCCACAAGTTCAAAGCATAATCTAACTTGGAGTGTTATTTGCATACAAAGGATGTAGGTAAAATAGTATCTTTTACTAAGGAGCCTATTTATTAAACATTGTTATGTGAAATTATTGCATACTGTTATCTCAGGCCTGTGTTAACAGATACCGGTTACCATAATTTGTTGACTGTTACCACATGGTAATTCTGTGTTGAACAGCTAATATAGAAACTAGTATTTTGGGGTGTGGAATGAGCAAGGACTGCCCATTAGCTTCAAAATTTAAGGACATTTTTACTAAAGCCCAAGCTGATAAAGTGTGAAACTAGTTCAGAGGCCTTCATTAATTTTGGGGGGAATGTGCATCAGTCCCCTGCTGTTAGTGTGATGCTAAGACACAGCAGCCTGTTAACCAGCAAGTGGGGTGGCGTTAGGTGCACTTTAACAGCAAATTAATGTATGCACAGTTTACATATACAAAATAACTGTGGTGTGCATAAAAGCTGTATGATTTCAATGGGAATAATAAGAAAATGTGGTTCATTTTCAGTTAATTAGATGTTTTTTTGAGGGTCATTCATATGCATAGAAGTCTTCAGCTATTTTTTATGAAGCTTTCTTTGTTTCTCGGACAAAAAAGCTGTAAAAGTATTCAAATTAATATGGTCAAATATAAAATATTTTGGTTTTTTTGAAATATTTCATTGAGTAAACTATTGTATATTTTTTTTTTTTTTTAAACTTTTATTTTCATTTTGCAACAAACAAAAGAAACAACACACCAAAAGAGACAAAACAAGTATACAATAAGGAAAAGTAAACCCATTACCCCCCACCCCGATGCTTCTTCTCTACCCGATTATATCAGCATGTGAGCGTTTCCAATTAACAGTAATTATACATCAAACGATCAAAAGAGTATCTACAATACAGCATGATCATGGGACAAAGATATATACAAAGTCAGACAGTCAAATGAGAGCATTTAGCAAAATGTATATAGTCATTGAGCAGCTTCCATTGAGACCAATGAGAAGGAGTCTGAACGGAGAAAGCGAACAGACGAGGTATTTGTTCATATTTACTGTGAAGACAGGCTTGATTCCACCATTCATTGGGGCTCAAATGGGAGCTAAGTTTCCAGTATTACTTAATTAGGGAGATAGCAATGCTAAGCATAAAGTTCGAAAGGAGATAAGCCATTTTTGGGAGAGAGGGGATCCCCGCAACTGGGCGAAGTCCCACTATCCTCCAAGAAAGGGGCTCCTGAGAGTGCGAGATAGACTAAATACGACCCCAGACCCGACGCCAGTAATACTGTAGTGCGGGATATTCATGCATAACATGAGGCAATGAACCAATGGCCGCAGGACGTGTCCAGCAACCATTGCCCTGAGTAGTGTTCCATTTGTCTAATCTGTGAGAAGTGTAAAACACCGGTGGGCTAGAAAGGAGAGGGTCTGAATGAGTGAGGCGGATCGGGAACCCGTGTCCCTCTACTCCTGATAAGGCTCTATTGCTCCGAGATCAAAGTCACATGCAATTCTCTCTCCCATACTTTCTGCGCTATAGGGGTATCTCTAGGTATAGCATTACAGAAGGTTTAGTAAAATTGGATGCTACACCCGGTGAATTACCGAGAGGTCGGAGAGTCTCCAATCAACCTTATATAGAGAATGCCGATGGCGGGAGTACTCTAGTGGATCAAAGGCGATGCTGAAGTTGCACTGACCAGAGTCGGGAGTCTAAAGATTGCATAAGAGTATTAAAGGCACCTAAAGTGTCTAAAAGCATTGGTGGATAGTGGGAGTCTGATGGGAGAGTCATACCAGGGAGAAAGGTAAGAGGAATCGGTTCGCAAAGGCCCGCTTCTGTATCTAGCCACACAGGTCTACTCGGTACTGGCTCTTCCAACCAACGAGCACCTTGTTTGAGAAGAAAAGATTGAGGGAACACTTGAGTAAAATCGCCACCAAGTATTAATGGAGCATTGGCAGAGGCCGAGGCCAACTGCGCAATACTTGCATAGTAAGCAGGGTTGTCCACATTCGGGGCATAATGCAAATACACGTGAATTAACTATCTCCAACCTCAAGGTGTACACGGGCCCATCTACCCTTCTTGTCAGCGCTAATATCAGGTACAGTAGCGTGCTAAGACTTCTTAACCAAAGTGGCTATCCTGTACCATTTGAAAACGGTGGGAGAATAGGCAGCTACCATGTGAGGCTTAGCATTGAGTTTCAGTGTTTCAGCAGAGTTTAAATGCGTTTCCTGAAGAAACACTAAATCAACATGCTCATGGCTAAGATAGCTAAGGATTTTCTTTCCTTTGAGTGGACCATTAATGCCTTTGACGGTGAATGATAAGATTTTACATAAGGCCATACAGAAAAGTTAAAAATTCTGAGCATGATAGCACACATAATTTCACTGTGTCCCTCAAACTGACTGTATCTGGCTGTACACATGACATAGGAAAAATAAACTAATATAATACAATGAAGCGCCCCACATTAACAAAGAAAACCGCAGTACGGTAGAGGAGAAGCAAAACCCCAAAATTACTGGCGACCATGTGTCTGCGGGGAGAAACCCCAGAGAAGGCCAAATTGAAAAAACACATAACCTGTAGGACTGTGCGTGCTCCGAATCCGACCGAGGCACACATCATGAAGGGATAGGAGACCAAAAAACAAAAGTCATAGAGAGAAAGAAAGAAAGTCCAGGCTATTTCTGTGCTTGGCTATGACCGCCGCATCGGGCCCTTCAAAATGGCGGATAGAGCCGGCAAATAAGAGTCCAAACTTTGGGATTAGCGCATCTGCTCTGCTTCTTTGGAGTCTAAAAATGTTGATAGTAGATCAGGATCTTCGAACGTCCTGGTTTGGTTATGGAGAGTCACTCGGAGCTTCGCTGGATACAACAGGCCAAAGCGAGCCTGTAGCTGTTGAAGTCGAGGGCGAAAAGCAAGGAGTTTCTTCCGACGGTCAACGGTAGGCTTTGCCAAATCAGGAAAGAAGGAGACCTTACGACCTTCAAATTCCAAATGATGATTCGCTCGGGCAGCATGTAAAATTTGTTCCACTTGTTGATATCGTAGCAAGCTAAAGACAATAGGCCGGGGGGTCGTGCGGTTGAGCGCCATGTGAGCAGGAACACGGTGTGCACGATCGATTTCCAGTTCTTTATGAAAGGTGATCTTCAGCAAGGAGGGAAGAGTTTTGAGCAAGAATTCTCTTATATCTCCTGCTTCCACCCCCTCCGGCACTCCGAGGAGCCTCACATTGTTGCGACGGGCTCGATTATTGCTATCTTCTAACTCCTTTTGAAGATTCTGTATCTGACGCTCAGCCTCGTCCAGTTTGCCCAAGCGCACCTCGTGCGAGTCGAGGACCCCCGCCATGTTGTCCTGCCGTAATGAAAGACTTTCAAGTCGGTCTTGGAGCACTCCAAAGTCTTCTCGCATGGCTCGAAGCGCTTCTCCATTGGACTGCACCAATTCCTTCACGCCGCGTATTTCTTCCAAAATCTCCAGGTGCATCTCGGGGTTTTCACGAAATGGAACCATCTTCTGTGGGGAGGACACCTCTGTTTTGGAGCGTTTTCCGTGAGAAGAAGAAGGAGACCCGAAGTCCAAGCGCGCTGGTTTATGGGCCGCCATTCCCCCCGAGGTGCCCCGGTCAGCTCGGAGCGAAATAGTAAATTTGTGTAGGTATTAAGTCAGGATTCTAAGTAGGCCTCTCGGGAGCTTCAACGCAAAGCGTCCTACCCGCTGGACATCAGGCTCCGCCCAAAACTATTGTATATTTTAAAAAACAATGACTCTAAATGGTCCCTGAAATAACTAAAAAATCCATTTTACTTATCGATGAACCCAGGAAATATATAAGGCAAAACTAAACTACCATTAAGTTTTACTGTCTAAAAAAGCAATCAACTCATCAACTACTGAGAATATATATCTTTTCCCCTGATACACAATATGACATTTACAAGGAAATTTTAGGTAAAATAACGCACCCAGAGCCAAAGACCGTGGACGAATTTCCCAAAAAAATTTACGTCGCCTCTGAGTCTCCCTAGAGACATCCGGGAACATTTGTATTGTTTGACCACAAAACTTCTCATTCTTTTTTGAAAAATAAGCACGCAAAACCCTATCCTTATCCATCTCTAACAAAAAATTTACCAAAAGGGTGGCTCTGGAAGATATAACATCATTATCTGATTCAATAAATTCTGAAATATCCAGAGGAGAAGAGACTAACTGCGGGGGGGGGGGGGGGGGGTGAGGGGGTGTTTGGACCCATAGGCAGATTATGTACCACCACACAACCCACCCTCTGGGACTCAGGGTGTGAAACAGGATCACCCACCAACAGATCCATATTCTACCTCCCTGCAATGGTGGCAGTAGAGGGAACCATCAACCCCAGTCCTGCTGGGGAACAGACACCCTACAGGGCAGGCAATGCAGAGCTGTACACATCCATAAAGCAATAGCAGACAGACAGGCCTGCAAATGCTCAGCTGCCCCCACCCTCACCACTATCTGACATTCTCCAGCCGCTGCACCCTGCAAGGCGTTCCAGCAAGACACATACTAGCTGCAGACAGTCTGCCAGCTAGTTCATAGTGCATGATCCTGGAGAAGAGGTATGTACCCAGAACTGGGAAGTCAGCATACACACCAAGCAGATAAGTCAGTGATTGGACCCCCCCAAAAAACCCCCATAAATATCACATGAGAGAAATACTATTTAGCACTATGGGGGAACCTAGCCATGCCGTGGTCACTGCTCAGTCAGGGTGAGAGTGACCTCCCAGCTGGACATGCTGTGGCCACGCTGTCCGTGCAGGTGGTGGCAGGGCACTACAATGTCCGAGCCATTGCCCTATGCCCTGTGCAGATGCAGCCAGGCCAGGCCACCCTATCCAGGCTATTCCCACAGTACCTTGCTCCTCATTATGCACATTGGCAGGCCAATACTGGCAGAAGTGCTAGCAGTGTGGGCTGTGGAGGGTGTTGGCAGCCACCACACACTGGACAGACAGACACACACTCCACACACCTTTGCCAGCATTGTGCAACTATAGAGGTGTTTGGCAGCCCTGGCCACCACACCAGTCCTGGGCACAGTGCAGGCATGGCTATGGTAAGCAATACTGTTGGGGTCACTCTGTCAGACACCAGACCTGAGGCACACTCCACAGACATCAGAAAGGTTGCTATGATGCAGCTCAATCAGCCAATTGTGCGTAACGTAGGAATTGCTATCTGCCAGTTATCATAGCAACCTTTTGATAGCTGTGTACAGTTTTCCCATTTTTAGGGTGGCATTGCTAAGGTATGCAAGTGCTAGTATGGGGAGATGCACACAGGGCCAAACATCCTGCTTTTCCAGGAGGCTTGGGATAATGGAGCCTGTGGGTGCGGGTGTGTCTGCCCCTGTTGGCCACTACTCTTGGGCAGAGGTTCCCAACTCCAGTCCTGGAGGGCCAAAAGTTTTCATGCTGTCCCTTAATGAATATACATGAGATATATCTGCATACCATGGGGGTGGTGCATAGCAATGCAGCACAGCCACATTTATTAGAGGCAGCATGGAACCTGAATGGTGTTTGGCCGTCCAGGACTGCATTTGGGAGACTCTGCTCTAGGTAATGCGCATGTTTATGGTGTCTGTGCTCTGTAGGGTAAAATGTAGGTGTTTTGGGCATGTCTACGTCATCTGCAATAAAGGTTCTGTCTGTATTAGCATGTTGTAGTAGTGGGCAAAATATGGGGGCTGGGTTGGCAGGAACCACAGCTGGGGCTTGAACCTGTGACCTTCTGTTCCTGAACACACTGGCTGTGTGCACTGTACCACTGTGTTGCCACAGAGGTGGTGTGTTCCCTGGGGATACCATTGCTGTTCATCAGACAGGGCCTGTCTGTTGCAGTGCATGGCACCCACCTACACAGGGCTAGGCCATGGACTGTTCTGGGCAGCTGCCACTGCCCCCTCCACCACCAGTACCCCTCTGCCACCCTGCTGACATGCCCGTCTGCTGGTGGTGCTGATGGAGCACAGTCTCAGGCCATCCATTGTGCGGGTAGGCAGCTGCCTATGGTGCAGGTTCTGGGGTAGGAGTGCCTGCATAGATGTCCACGCTTCCCCCCAGCACCGCCTGCCAATGTTTTGTGCCCTTGGAGGTACCTGCTGAGTACTATCCCCTGTGACACTGTGGGAAGCACACTCTTGCCCATGCTGGGCCCTCATCAGTTGCTGTCTGGCTGCTCTACTGTTTCAGCATTCCTATGGGCCACCTAGGCATCACTCTATTCCACACTTTGGCCCAACTGCAGCACAGCATGTGCCGTCTGCAGCCCTCTGTGTCCCCTTTCCCAGCATCTGTCCAGTTGCCCATTCCGACATGCCCGCCCTGCTGTTGTGGAACATGTGCACACCATAGGAAACCTGTCCAATGGAGAGGGAAACCCTGATCAGCGCTATTTCACTGTGGGATCATTCACCTTGTATGGGGACAGAGCGTAGACCTTTCCAAAATTCATATCATTTTTTTTTTAGTTTTCTTGGGAGTTTTTTTCAACGTTTCCCATTAATATCACTATTGCCCAGCTTGGTTATGTTTTTTTTATATTTTGCTGGGGTCATTTTCAATGTTTATTTGCACTTTTGTTCCGTGCTCACACTTATCAGTTTTTTGTAGGTTTCCCTGATTTTGCTGTACATTGCTGACAGAAATGGTTTCTCTTCCCTTTAAATCAGCTCTAACGCCAGGGTTTCACTGGCGTTAGTTTTCAGCATCGGATTTCACAGCGTTAGTGTGCAGAGAGCCTCTCCCCTCCCACTCTCCGCCCATTGACCCCTTCTCTCCGCCCCTGGGGAGCCTTCCTCTGCCCTCCGGGAGCCTTTCCCTGCCTTCAGTGCTCGTTTGTGCCGCTGCGTGCGTTATCGCGCGATAAGGTACCTGTGCTCCTGAAAAAAGCGCCATTATCACACGATAACATCACAGAGTGCACATTAAGACGGTTTAGAAAACATGCCCCTATGAGTATTTATTTATTTAACAGGTTTTTTATACTGCTTTATCATTTCAATCAAAGCAGTTTACATTGAAACTTAAATTTGGTAATGTACATTAAAGAGGGACATTGATAACTTGGATTTTTCTGAGGCAATGTAGGATTAAGTGACTTGCCCAAGGCCACAAGGAGTGCTGGTGGGAACTGAACCTTAGTCTCTGGGTTTCCAAGCCAGTGTTTTTAACCATTAGGCTACTCCCCCACTCCTTTGTGTCATGTTTGTGACACTTGCAAGTCCAGGCCTTGACAAATCTTCTTTGAAAGTAGCAGCCAGTCTAAAATTTTAAAAGGCAGCCATTGAGACCTTGGTCACAGTGCCCCACCTCCCAAAAAGGTATACTGCGGCTCCTTTTGGGTCTTATTTACTAAGGGGCATATTTATGAAAGCACAGTAGGCAGGGGTGTAGGGTTTCTCAGGGTGCTAATGCCTGTTTCAGCCCATGGTAGCCAGGAACATGCGGTTGAAAGGTGCCCACATTAAAAGCTCCACATTATCTGAGCAGCACATGGATAGCAGGGTAAGGGCAGAGGCAGAGTTGAAAGTGGGTGGCATCTGGTGTGCACAGCAAGCGCGACCATGCTAGTGGTAATCTGGAGGCACAAAGATGCTACTAGCCTGGGTGCATCTACCGCCTGTTACTCTTATTGACCAGGCGGTAGTTGCACCCACAATGCTAGGGCATCACGAATGTGTGATTCATACGTGAGTCTTATAGTATATAACAGCTAGAAACAAGGCAAACACATGAAAGAAAACAATAGCAGGCAAGCTTAGCAGAATACCTTAGCAACTGCCTTGACATTCTGTTCAGAAGGGTAGACTGGTGCATACTACACGTGAACCCGCGGTTTGCCTCATACATTGGCATTTCAGTGTTTATGACCAGCTATTGTCCCCAGTCTTTTTGATTGTTGATAGTATTGTTTGTGCTTTCATCCAAGATATTGACCCTTGACTCAGGTGCATATGCCAAAACTTGGTCAAGTCGGGTTTTTCATAAGTTTTGTATCCGAGAAGATAAACATGGTATAGCCATGTTTTCTCTCTGCTTTCCTTTGTACTGTTTACTGTTGGCAGAGGACTTTGTCTTTTCTGTTGCATCCGCAATAACAGCAGTCCTCTAGAACCTGACTGCATCTAGACTAGTGACTATGTGTATTCTTACTTATCCTTATAAGTACATTAGAAAAATCCGCGTTTGGCAGAGCCTTTTTTAAAATACCAGCAGAATTGTATACCTGCTGACATGGGCATCTCAATTCCAATTTCCATGTACTATCTAAAGTTTGCCTTCACATCTCTCATGTGCCCTACACACTCCCCTCAACTAATCTTTCTCTCCCCAGCAGCCCTTACTGCCTACTTCTTATGAACCCACTCAGTCAGCCAGAAGGCTCGCCCTACCTGCTGGCTCTCCTTCCTATCATGGAAAGAAAACTGAGCTTGGCCCACACCTTTTTTCAGAAGTTTAAGACAAGTGATATTCAGGTACTGTAGGTATTTTCCTATCCCCAGAGGGCTTACACTCTCAGTTAGCACCTGAGGTAATAGAGGGATAAGTGACTTACACAAGATCACAAGGAGCAGCAGTAGGATTTGAACCTGGCTACCCTATCTCTGCAAGCATGATGGAGGAAGGACCCCCATGCCAGTGTTACAGTCACCAGTCTCATGGGACTTGCCCCAGAGTTCCTTCCTGCACTGCACAGCTTTAACCTAAGAGCTGTATGTTCAGAGGCAAACCAATGCTTGTTTCAAGAAGCCCTTGAAGCGCTCATTCTGGGTGCCAGGGTTTGATTTTTAGGTGTCATGGCAACCTAGTGCCTAGGATTTTTCAAGCCTTGCTCTCTAGAATATCAAATGGTGGTATGGAAGATATCATGATTGCTCTTATATCTCAATCATAAGTTTTGTTAATTAACTAGTGTCCCCTGCCCTTAGTAATAAAGAGTCAGAACAAAATATTCATTCAGTAGACATAGGAAACCATTGAGTATTATTTCAATACAAAAATATGTGGGGGTATTCAAATAGACAGCCTATTATATACATGTTATCTGATCTTAGGAAAAGGACAATTTCCAGTGGTGCATCATATCATAAAGGTATCTGGCACGCTAAACAACTTTAATATTAATATATGAAAGAGGAAGGTGACCTGCTCTTGGGTTTTTTTAAGTGCTTAGAATCTCCAAAGAAAAATGAATAAAAATGCATTTGAAATAACTTGATAGAATTTGGAATTGTTTCACTGCACAGATTATTTGTATATATTTGGTAAAAATCGTTCATGCATTCCAAAGACCATGAATTATTCAAGGCATTAAATTATCTTGTGTTGTGTTAATTACACCTGATATATATGCAGTGGGTGCTCAGTTACTATTTAAGTGAAATCATTATATGTTCTTCATGATATTTATTTTGCCTGTTTCCTTAATGAAAGCATAGAGACCAATACTCAGCAGTGCAGTTGGTGGGGAAGTTAATCAGATGATCTTATCAAGTTAGCTTTATTTAGATCTTCAGTGGCACTTAAGTAAGGCATTTAAGAGCCACTAATTATATCCAAAGTTAACTAGATAAAGCTATCCAGTTAATTTTAGGACAGCTTCTGCTGGCAGCCAGATTTGCCTGGATAAGTTTAGTTGGGCACTGTTAATATATTTAGTGTTGTCTGGCTAAACTCAAACTGTGTCCTCATGTTGTGTGGAATTCTGGAGACCGCACCTTCAAAAGGATATAAAGAGGTTGGAGTCGGTGCATAGGGTGGCTATGAAAATGGTTAGTGGTCTTTGTTATAAAGCATTTGAGGACAGACTTAAGGATCTTTATAGGTATACTTAGACGAAAGGTGGGATAGAGGTGATATGATTGAGATGTTTAAATACCTGGCATAAATGCACAGGAGAGCCTCTTTAGATTGAAAGCAAGCTCTACTACAAAGGGACATAGGATGGGTGAAAGGGGATAGACTCGGGAGTAATATGCAGAAATATTTCTTTATAGAAAGAGTGGTAGATGTGTGGTAGAAATGAGGACAGTATTTGAATTCAAAAAAGTATGGGGACAAACACAAAGGATCTCTAAAGGAACAAAGGTTGATATGGTAGTGGTTAATATGGAAGGGCAGATTAGATAGGCCATGTGGTCTTTTTTAACCACCATGTTTCTATTTTTCTGCATAACTGGATAAATTTAGTTTTCTGTCTCACTAGCTGAACAAATGTAAAGCGGTAAGAAGTCTTGGGGTAGAGAACGACTTTGAAACAAGAACATTTGTCCAGATAACTCCCAATATTATACAGAAACATCTTTGACTATTAGCCTCATAGCTTATATGCATACTTCAAATTAATTTTGTTCATATTGATAGATAACAATACTTTTAAAAGGAAATTAGACCACATATACCATTTTATATACTTTTTAATGTGGATATAGTAAGGGGGTTATTCTGAGACACTAAGAGGTATGTTTACTAAACTGCGTTAGTGCGATTCGCGTTAGAAGCCACGTTAGAGACAGAAACCCCAAATAAGGACATGGGCGGTACATCGTTGCCGAGAACACGCTGAGAACGCGCGCTACAAGGCGCCATAAATGAACGAGCACTACAGGGCATGTTACCGCGCGTTAATCTTAAGAAGGCGCGCAGACATGCAATCACAGCAACAGAGCTGTAGCACAATGGTTACAACACTGACTGATGGTACAGGGGTCATGGGTTCAATTCCGAAGTGGGCCCAATGTATAAGGCTGGCTGAGGCAATACCCTTTACATTTAAGTAGTGATTGTTGAGGCATTTGACATGTATTTTAATTTGTGCTGCCAGCAAACACACCCTCACGGTGGCATAACCTAAGGTGCTGCATAAGACACCCCATAAGGCACTCCATAGGGCACATTATAAAGTCTACTGTCCGCCAAGGCACCCAATAATGTCCCCTATAGGACACCTTATAAGGCTGTGAACAAAGCCCTGGCTGGCTGCAGGACTGCACGTCACCACACAAACTGTCTGCTGTGGTTACCAGGATAGGGTTAACCCACCTGTACCCATGATGCACTGCACATGCAAATCAGCAGTCGAGAGATGGGCACAAGATTGGGTATGCACCCCCACAGCACCTCGGCCAGGTAGGAGGAACAGACCGTGTGTGGTACTGCCACAGAGTAGCCACAGACAGTTACATTGTGCAGGTACTGTGCCCACCCTGAGGTTGAGGTGGAGCACCCAGCACCAGGTCCACAGCACCATTCATGGCTGAACTATGCCATGCTGCAGGTCCCCATCAGTGTGTGATAGGTAGTTCTGTTAGACACACCTAGGATACTTCTGTGCCCTGCTGTATGTCTCAGTCATGTCTAGTCCTTATGGGTGATGATGCACCCAGAATAGTGCATATCCTGTGTTGGTGCCATGGTTACCTGCTGTAGGTGAAGGAGGGGGGGGTGTATGGACCCATGGGCAGACCATGTACCACCACACAACCCTCTGGGGCTCAGGGTGGGAAACAGGATCACCCACCAATAGATCCACAGTCTACCTCCCTGCAATGGTAGCTGTAGAGGGGACCATCAACCCCAGTCCTGCTGCGGAACAGACAGAGCGGTACACATCTGTAACACAGTAGCAGACAGGTATGGAAATGCTCAGCTGCCCCCCCCACCATTATCTGACATTCTCCAGCAACAAGCCTCCAGCCGCTGCACCCTGCAAGGTGTTCCAGCAAGACACATACTAGCTGCAGACAGTCCGCCAGCTAGTCCATAGTCCTGGAAGAACTGCATGTACCCAGAACGGGGATGTCAGCATACACACCAAGCAGATAAGTCAGTGATTGGGCACCAAAAGAAAACCCATATATATAACATGAGAGAAATGCTATATAGCACTATGGGGGAACCTAGCCATGCCATGGTCACTGCTCAGTCAGGGTGAGAGTGACCGCCCAGCAGGACATGCTATGGCCACCCTGTCCGTGCAGGTGGTACCGGGCACTACAATGTCAGAGCCATTGTCCTATGCCCTGTGCAGATGTGGCCAGGCCAGGCCACCCTATCCAGGCTTTTCCCACAGTACCTTGCTCCTCATTATGCACATTGGCAGGCCAATACTGGCAACAGAGCTAGCAGTGTGGGCTGTGGAGGGTGTTGGCAGCCACCACACACTGGATAGACAGACACACACTACCCACACCTATGGCAGCATTGTGCAACTATAGAGGTGTTGGGCAGCCCAGGCCATCACACCAGTCCTGGGCACAGGGCAGGCATGGCTATGGTACGCAATACTGTAGGAGTCACTCCCCAGGTTGGTAAACACTGTCAGACACAACACCTGTAGCACACTCCACAGACATCAGAAAGGTTGCTATGATGCAGCTCACTCAGAATATTGTACTTAACCTAGGAATTGCTATCTGCCAGTAATCATAGCAACGTCTTTAAAGATGTGTACCATATTCCCAGGTTTAGGGTGGCATTACTAAGGTACGCAAGTGCTAGTATTGGGAGATGCACGCAGAGCCCAGAGTCCTGCCTCTCCAGGAGGCTTTGGATAATGGGGCCTGTGGGTGCAGGTGTGTCTGCCCCTGTTGGCTGCTGCTCTATGGTAGAGGTTTCCCAACTCCAGTCCTGCAGTGCCAAACACTGTTCGGGTTTTCATGCTGTCCCTCATGAATATGCATGAGATACATCTGCATACCATGGGGGTGGCGCATAGAAATGCAGCACAGGCATCTTTATCAGAGGCAGCATGGAACCGGAATGGTGTTTGGCCCTCCAGGACTGCATTTGGGAGACTCTGCTCTAGGTAATGTGCATGTATATGGTGTCCGTGCTCTGTAGGGTAAAATGTGGGTGTCTTGGGCATGTTTACGTCATCTGCAATAAAGGTGCTGTCTGTATTAGCACGTTGTAGTAGTGGGTAAAATATGGGGACTGGGTTGGCAGGAACCACAGCTGGGACTTGAACTGTGATCCTCTGCTTCTGAATACACTGGTTTTGTGCACTGCACCACCTTGTTGCCACAGAGTCTGTACATTCCTTGGTGATACCATTACTTTTCGTCAGACAGGGCCCGTCTGTTGCAGTACATGGCACCCACCTACACAGGGCTAGGCCACGGTCTGCTCTGGGCAGCTGCCACTGCCCCCTCCACCACCAGTATCCCTCAGCCACCATGCTGACATGCCCTTCTTCTGGTGGAGCTGGTGGTGCGCAGTCTCAGGCCATCCAGTGTGCAGGTAGGCGGCTGCCTATGGTGTGGGTTCTGGGGTAGGGGTGCCTGCATAGACGTCCACGCTCCCCCCCCAGCCCCGCCTGCCAATGTTCCGTACCCTTGGGGGTTGCTGTTGGGTACTATCCCCGTGACACTTTGGGAAACACACTCATGCCCATGTTGGGCCTTCAGCAGTTGCTGTCTGGCTTCTCTGCTGTTTCAGCATTCGTATGGGCCACCTAGGCATCACCCTAGTCCGCACTGTGGCCCAGCTCCACACAGCATGTGCCGCCTGCGGCCCCCTGTATCCCCTTCTCTGGCCTCTGTCCAGTTGCCATTCCGACATGCCCGCCCTGATGTTGTGGGACATGTGCACTCCATAGGAACCCTGTCCGATGGTGGGGAAAACCCTGAGCAGCGCTATTTCACTGTGGGCCCATTCACCTTGTATGGGGACGGAGTAGAGACCCTTCCACGATTTATATCTGTTCTATGGAGCTTACTCGGGGGGGGGGGGGGTTGATGTTTCTCATTGATACCACTATTGGCCAGCTTGGTTATTGTATTTTTCCAGTTTGTTAGGGTCATTTTCAGTGTTTCTGTGCCCTTTTGTTCTGTGCACATGTATCACACTTATCACTTTTTTTGGTTTCCCTCCTGGGCTGTACATTGCTGACACTGAAATGGTTTCTCTCCCCTGTAATATGCATTTAACGGCAGGTTTTCATTCGCGTTGGAATTCAGCTCTGAAAATCAGCACATTAGTGTGAAGGGAGCCCACTCTCTGCCCATTGACCCCTTCTCTCCGCCCTCTCTCCACCTTCTGCGGTGCTTTACCACGCCACGGGGCATTACGATCGTTAGCGCATCATTACGCGCGTTATGTAATGTTAACGATCGTTAGCGCATCATAACGCGCGTTATGATGCGCTAACGATTGTTAACATTACATAACGCACGTTATTCATGATTACCGCAGTTTAGTAAACATACCCCTAATAGTGGGAGCTGCTACTATTCATGTCAATGGCAGTCCCCGACTAACTTCCTCGCCGGTTGTGCAGGGAAGTTAGTCGGGGGGCGAAGAAGAGGTGGCCCAGGGGCAGAAAATGGGTGGGCAGTGGGCGGTCACTGGCCCTGGATGTAGAGCGCTGATTCTAATGTCGGCCCTGTACGTCCAGGGCCAGAAAAATGGCCGGGGAAGTTATTCCACCTCTGAGGTGGAATAACTTCCCTGAACATTGTTTTTATTAAAAGTCGGGGCACGGAAGGGGCCGGGAGGGGGAAGGGGACATTCTTTTCAGCCTGACCCTGGCCTTCAAAGTCCAGATAGGGGGTTGGTCTGCAGGGAAAAAAACGTAATTGCTGTCAGCTGGCATCACAGCATTTAAATGGAGCCATGATGCCATGACAAGAGGACGCCATTGTGCTGCAGCTCCATTTAAATGCAGTGCCTGTTTGTGCAGGCCAGGACTGAATCGCAGTCCCAGCCTGTACATATAGGCCTGATCGTGATTCTGATCCCGCGGGGCTAGACGTGCCCCGCGGGATCAGAATCACGATCCCCTTTGTATGTCTAGCTCAGACCAGATGTACAAAGGGGATAGCCGTGCAGGACAGAATAAGACCCTAAATGTACTACTTTGAAATTTTATAGTGTGTCCCCTAGACTTTGTAAGATTTGAAAGAGTAAACAATTGATTCTTTGTTACCCCATTGGCCACAAAAAATTTCATTTGACATTTGTTTACTCAGTCTTCCAGACTCTCAAGGTCCTCCTGCAATTTCTCACAATCCACATGCAATTTAACAACTTTGAAGAATTTGGTGTCATCTGCAAATTTGATCATTTCGCTCATTGTTTCCACTTCCAGATAATTTATAAATATGTTAAAAAGCATTGATTCCAGTGCATACCTCCAGTCTCCGACCCTACATCCTCTTAAATGCCTCCAACACATACATTGAAACATATCTGGACCATTTCCAACCCTATTTCTCCCACATCCCTGCCCAAGGCCCTTGCTACTTCTGGAAAGACTACTTGCAATTTGAACCCCCTCCCAATCATCCTGGCTTTTTGATAACTCCCTGGTGCTCAAACCAATTATCCTCTCTTTAATTAACAATAGCCTTGCTACTGGTGTCCTTCCCCATGCACAGATGAAGCCTATATTTGCCCCATCTTAAAAAGCCTTCCTTAGACAAGTTCATGTACCATCCCATACTCATTGCAAGATTCTCATCCAGGTCCATAAAACACTTCACACTGGTTCCCTGGATTGCTTAGCATTTTCCCTTATTCCGCTTGCCCCACCAAGCTCTCTCCATGCAATTCATATGAACTGTCTTCTCCTACCATCTCCCTCTCTGGCCCATCTTCAATTAACTTGCATTCAGCATTTTATTTCCTCGGACCCTCCCTTTGGGTCCACATCTCCAATTAGAGACTTATTTTACAAAGTTCAAAGCCCTACTTAAAACCCACCTTTTCTTCACAGTTTTTGACCTCCCACTGGACTCCCTCAGTTGACTATGTTTCCTATCTACCCCCTCCTCTTCTCTCACCACCTTCCTCCAGTCCTGCCTTGTCACGTCTCCTTTTCCCATCTGTCCTATACATACTGGCATTCTTTTCATTTTCCTGCTTCAGTTTTTATTCTATTCCATTGTAAGCCGCTTTGTAGTTTATCAAATAAATGAAACACCCTGTGATAATCCTTCCAGTATTCACCATCCTCCATCTCTGTTTTCTGTCTTTTAACCAGTTTCTAATCCAGAATGGGAAATTGCCTCCTATGCCATGGCTTTTTAATTTCCTCAGGAGTGACTTATAAGGGACTTTGTCAAATGCTTTCTGAAAATCCAATTACACTATTTATTTATTTATGAATTTAACAATTTTTCTATACCGCTTTTCTTACATTCAAAGCGGTTTACATTGAACGTTAAACAAATGAACTTTACATAGAACAAGGAAATACAAACTTGGATATACCTATGGGTTCTATTCTGTCCCATGAATAGTGGGAATGGACGTACCATTGGACTGTCCATTCCCGCTATTTGCCCCCCTGCTGGCCCTGTCAAAAGTCTCCCTGAATGATCAAGGGGTTTGTATAGGAAGGCTCAGATGGGGGTGGGAGAAGGCACTGCAGAGGCGGCATTAGGGTGGGCAGCAGGCGGTCCAAGACCCTAGATGTACAGGGCTGATTCTGAGGTTGGCCCTGTATGTCCAGGGTTGGCAGACTGGACGAGGGACTTATTCCACCTCAGAGGTGGAATACGTTCCCCTGGACATCGGGGGATGGCAGGCCCAGGCAGCACAAGAAAGGTGAGGGGGTAAAGGGGGTTCCTCGCAGTCTGACCCTGGCCATGGAAGGCCAGATCGGGGGTTGGACTGTGAGGAAAGGAATGAATGGTTGCGGCCTTGAATAGCGGCTCCTGAATGAAGCCATGGTTCCATGGCAATGGGACAACATGGCACCGCAGCCCCATTCAGGAGTCTTACTGCGTTAGCCAGGCATGGCTCTGAAAGTGCAGGCTGATTGCAATCGGGTCCCAGCCTGCACGTACAGACCCTAGACCCGATTCTGATCCCGTGGGGCATGTCTAGCCCCTGCATGATCAGAATCTGGTCTGCCTCTGTGCGTCCCATTCCAATCGGATGCAAAGGGGCCTGGACATGCTCTATGTATCAACAGGCTCCCCTTTATCCACATTTTTTGTTTTATTTTATTTTGTTTTAATAAATTTTCATTTTATTTCATTTCATTTTCATAAATGTCCATTTAATGAGGATTTTGTATTTTAAGAGATTATTGTGGTTGCTGCCTAAACAGAAAAAATATCTGAAAGGTTACTAGAAATTTCAGGCAAATAAAAACAACAACTGACTTTTTTCCCCACAACCTGAGGCTGGTATTGAATCAGTAACCTTTGGGTTAAAAGGCAGATAATCTGCAGAAGAGTCCATGTCTATTGCTTCCACTGTGGGTTGTTGTTGGGTTTTTTTTTTTGAGCCATCAAGTCAATGCTGATTCTTGGCAACCCACTAGCCCCCCGTTTTTTTTGTTAATCTATGACCAGAAGTACATTGCCAGGCCTTTTCTTCAAAGTCAATGGAGGAAAAGGTAACTTGCCCAAAGTCGCAAGGAGTGCCAGTGGGAATTGAACCTATTTTAATGGGTACAAAGCTGTTGTTCTAACCATAAGAACATAAGATATGCCATACTGGGTCAGACCAAGGTCCATCAAGACCAGTATCCTGTTTCCAACAGTGGCCAATCTAGGTCATAAGTACCTAGCAGTGTCCTCAAAAGACACAGGTTCCTCAATGCTTGTATTGGGTCAAGAAGTGATATCCTGGGTCCTTTTTAATAATGGTTTATGGACCTTTCCTCCGCCACTGCACACTGGGTGGAGGGTTTTAAATTGCTATCCATGATGATGCCTAAATCTTTTTCCTGGGTGGTGGTTCCCAATGTGGAACCTTTCATCGTGTAACCATAGTTTGGGTTGTTCTTTCCTAGGTGCATAACTTTGTACTTGTCCATATTAAATTTCATATACCATTTGGATGCCCAGACTTCCAATTTATCGAGATGCTCTTGCAATTTTTCACAATCCTCTTGGGTTTTAACAACTTTTAATAGTTTTGTGTCATCTGCAAATTTGATAACCTCACTTGTGATTTCCTTTTCCAGGTCATTTATGAATATGTCAAAAAGCAGTGGCCCCAGCACATATCCTTACGGTACTCCACTATTCACCTTTTTCCATTGGGAAAATTGGCCATTTAGCTCTACCCTCTGCTTTCTTTTAACCAGTTCCTGATCCAGAATAGTACACTGCCTCCTATCCCATGACTTTTTAGTTTTGCCAAAAGTCTCTGATGAGTGACCTTGTCAAAGGCTTTCTGAAAGTCCAGATACACTATATCATCTGACTCGCCTTTGTCTATCTGTTTATTCACACCTTCAAAAAAACATAACAGATTAGTAAGACAAGTTTGTCCTTGTCTAAAGCCATGTTGGCTGTCTCCCATTAAGCCATGACTATCAACATGTTCAGTAATTTTGTTCTTTATGATGGTTTCTACCATTTTTCCTGGTACTGACGTCAGGCTCACCGGTCTGTAGTTTCCCGGATCACCCCTGGAACCCTTTTTAAGAATTGGCATTACATTGGCGATCCTCCAATCTTCAGGTATTACAGATGATTTTAATGATAGTTCACAGATTACTAATAGCAGGTCTGCACACTCATTTTTCAGTTCTTTCAACACCCTTGGATATATACCATCTGGTCCAGGTGATTTGCTACTCTTCAGTTTATCAAATAGTTGTAATACATCTTCCCGGTATATCAATATTTCTTTCAATTCTTCTGCAGTATCACCTTTAAATACCACTTCAGTCATGGGTAACATCCCTACATCTTCCTTAGTAAAGACCGAAGCAAATAATTCATTCAGTCTCTCTGCTATAGCCTTGTCCCCTCTTACTGCCCACTAGACTATTCCTTTACAACTTGTGGGTTAAAAGGCAGATAACCTGCATAAGAGTGATCATATCTCCATGTCTATTGCTTCCACTCTGTACACATCTTTAATAAAGATCTTACCTACAATAAGTACCTTTCTCCCACCTCCCTTGTACATATATGTATGTGCAGTGCCTGCTATGTTGCCATGCCCCGAACCTGATGTTGTGATGCCACCCTCTGCAAATGTTTGGACATGCTAGCTAGCTATTGTTTGTGTATGAGTTGTGGCCCTCTACAGGATGGATGGATGCATAGTGTGTGTGATACAGTGGAGCCAATGGAGGTTAGTGGGACTGAAGAACTCACCTCAAACTTGGCTAGGCAGGAGGATTCAGCATGTTTAAGAAGGGCTGAGCACCCGGTGCCGTCAGCACAAATAGAGCAGAAGAGGTTTAAAATGAGGTTTCCTTTCCTTAGCAGTGACGCAGATAGAATTGAGGGATCTCATCAAAAACACCTGTCCCCAGAAGCTGACGTAATGTGCAGAGGGGGGAGGTACAAAAAGCCCTGGTTAGAACTAGGAAGCGGAGGAAGTAGCAGAGGAAGTAGCGTTGGTACCAGAAGCACCAGAGGCACCCAGGAAGGCACCAAGGGAAGTCGGTGTTTGAGAGGAAACCAGAGAGAAAGCCAAACTGACTCTGAGGAGGAGAGTGGCAGTCAGATGCAGGTGGAGTTCCAGCATCAGACAAGCAAGGCTCAGAGGCAGAGAGAGACACAGAATCCCAGGAGACGTTCTAACTCCAGGGGAGGCTTTGGAGGTCTGGGAGGACCCAGAACTCTCAAGAGAAGCTCCAGGAAAGGGAACTGGAGCAGTAGAGAAACTGATCTCTGGAGAGATAGTCCCGGGGAGGTTTTTCACACAAGCAGAAAGTGGTGCACTGCCTCAGAAAGTTTACCCAAATCAAGGAGAAACTTTCTTCAAGCCAGAGAAGCTTTGCCAGGGGAGAGAAACTCCACAGCTGACACCAGACCCGTTTATAAGGTAACAGGTTTAAAGCCTTGTGTTTGGGAGAGGAGAAAAGCGGAGAGTTTTAATAAGCCCTGCACTGAGCAAAGTTTTAATACAGGAAGGTGTGCAGACTTCCAAGCCAGGGAGCCAGGGGAGGCTTATCACAAAGAGACTTTCTCTACAAAAGGGTTCTACAATCCTGATTTAGATAAGTGCCTGGGAGAAGAGAGAATTTATCTTCCCCCAGTAAGTGAACCTTAGGGGCGCTCCTTGGGGCCGCTCCGGCAGCGCAGGTTGCTGGGCCGTCCTGCTGCCTGTATTTTTCCTCTCTGCTGTTTTCGGTTCCGCACCTGCGTTCTCATCCAGTTTGCCTGTTCTGCTTCCATCTGCGGCGTCTCCCCTACTCCCCTGCTCTGCGGCGTGTGTCCTTTACACATTTGCACCCTCCGGGGCTATCGCGATCTCCCTTTCCTACCCTATGTCCTCTATCCCCGTGTTATGGGGCAGGCGTCCGGGCAAATCGTTCCACCTCTCCTCCCGTTGTCCTTCCAACCTCCTTCCATGCCTGCCCTCCTCAGTTTCTGCTTCTTCTGTCCCGCTTGCTGTTTCCCCCTCCTCTGTCTCTATTGGGCTGCTTAACTGCCGATCCCTCCGGAAAAAGACCCTTCTCATACAGGATCTTGTTCTTCAATCTTCATTTGATCTTATGCTATTAACAGAAACCTGGCTAAAGGACGGAGAAGACGCTCTTCTGGCTCGCTGCCTTCCGCCTGCCTTCTCAGCCCTTTCCACCCCCCGCCCTGGCCGTGCCGGTGGGGGTGTGGCAGCTCTTATTCATACATCTCTCTCCTTCACCCAGCTTACCCCCCCATCTTTGCGCTACCCTGAATCCCTTCTGTTTCAGCTTCACTCCTCCCCCCGCTTCAGGTCCTTCTTGTCTACTCTCCTCCTGCTTTGCGATCTGACCTTTGGGATTCCCTTCTCTTAACTATCACCGATCTGTCCTTGGCCTTCCCTCACTTACTCATTGCCGGAGACTTTAACCTTCACCTTGACTCTCCTTCCTCCTCTCATGATCACGCTTTTCTCTCTCTGCTGCATGATCTGTCTCTTCTACAGCATGTCACTTTTCCCACCCATCAGGCCGGTCATACTCTTGACCTGTTTCTGACTTCCTCTTCATCCTCTCTTTTAATGTCCCATCTCTCTTTTGTATCCCTTCCGTGGACTGACCACGTCTGTCTTTCTGTTGTATGTACCCATTCTCCTGGGTCCTTGTCTTCCACCTCTTCTGTTGTGCCTCCAGTTGTTTCCCCTCCACCTCAACTCTCACGTGTCCTCTCGTCGCGCATTCGTGAACAATTCCCTGCTGCCTCTGACCTTCTTCCCTCCAACTTCTCTTCCCTCTCTTCTGATTCCCAAGTAGCCCTATGGTCTTCATCCCTTTCTACTGCTCTTGACCGTCTTGCTCCCCTTCAACCTCGAAAGTCTCGCCGTCTCCCTAGCCACCCATGGTTCCATCAGGGCCTGCGCCTCCTGCGTACGCAGCTCCGTAGGGCTGAGCGCAGGTGGCGCAGAAATCCTTCTCCTTCTACCTTAGCCTTCTTCAAGTCTACTCACTCTCACTACCGTATAAATGTCCACCAAGCTAAGCGTGCTTATTTTTCCAATGCAATCTTGACCGCCCCAAACCAAACTCGGCATCTCTATTCGACTTTACGCACTCTGACCTCTCTTCACTCCCCCACGCCTATAGCTCCTGTTTCTTCCGTCCCTTCTCCCTCCCTTCTGGCTTCCTTCTTTGACAATAAAATTTCCTCTCTCTACGAGACTCCTTACCCGCCTGCCCTGATCCAATTCACTCTCCCCCGCCATTGGTTTCCCCTCCCCCTACTGCTCAGCTTTCCCACTCTTGGGCCTCTTTCTCCTTAATCACTTCTTCTGAGCTTTATCACCTTATTTCCTCTTCTAAAAAGACTTCTTGTCCTCAGGATCCCATCCCTTCCACATGGCTTCTTGACCCATCTCTTGCACTCTTGCCATATATCCTCACCATGTTTAACACTAGCTTGTCTACAGGTATCTTTCCCTCCTCCTGGAAGCATGCTCTAATTCGTCCCATCCTTAAAAACTCCTCTCTTGATCCTTCCGTTCTTTCTCACTATCGTCCTGTATCTAACCTTCCTTTTCTTTCCAAGCTACTTGAAAAGTTTGTCTTTGCTCAACTTTCACACTACCTTGATTCTATTAATTTTCTTCACCCCCGCCAATCGGGTTTCCGCACAGGTCACAGTGTCGACACCATTCTTCTTGCTTTCACTAACGCACTACACACGGCTCACGATCAGGGTGATATCTCGGTGGCGGTTGCCCTAGATCTCTCAGCAGCCTTTGATCTTGTTGACCACTCCCTTCTCCTCCTTCGTCTTCGGGAAGCTGGTTTATGTAGTACTGTGCATCACTGGTTTCACTCCTTTCTCTCTTCCCGCTCTTGTTCTGTGCTATCCCCCTCTTCTTCTGCCCCCTCGTCTAACTCTTTCCCTCTTACCTGTGGGGTACCCCAAGGTTCTGTTTTGGCTCCTCTTCTGTTTAACCTTTTCCTAGCACCCCTTGCACTCTTAATTCAACAATCAGGTATTTCTGCTTTTCTTTATGCAGACGACATTGTTCTGCTCCACCATACTTCTCCCTCTTGTCCCGATCTCACCGCGCTTAACTCATGTCTTTCCGCTGTAGCCAACTGGTTGACCCTTCATTGCTTGCACCTTAATCTCACTAAGACCGTTGCCATTTGGTTTTCCCATGGGTCTACACCCCCTACCCTTGCCCCCTCATTTTCTGGGTCCCCGGTTCCATTAGTTTCTACCTTTCGTTACCTTGGTGTCCACTTTGATTCTGATCTTTCTTTCCAGTCCCACCTCTCTCACATTACCAAATCCTGTTTCTTTTTCCTCCGACAAATACGTGCAATTCGCCCCTTTTTGTCCTCAGCAGCCCTCACTACCCTTGTGTTGTCTTTGGTTATCTCTCGTGTCGACTTTGCAAACTCAGTTCTTGTCGGTCTCCCTAAGTCTCGCTTATCCCGTTTACAACGCATACACCACACTGCTGCTCGTCTTATTTGTCATGCGTCTCCCCGCGACCACATCACTCCCCTCCTGTTTCACCTCCACTGGTTACCCCTCCATTACCGTTCCCAATTTAAGCTTCTCACTCTGGTACACAAAGTACTTCATACTGGCTCCCCCCAATATCTTGCTGACTTACTCTCTATCCACTCCCCTCGTTATACTCCCCGCTCCTTTCATCTTCACCGTCTAGCCCTTCCCTCCCCTTCCCGTGCTCATTTACAGTCCACCCGCTCCTCTGCTTTCTTCTTCATCGGCCCCGCCCTCTGGAACTCACTACCTCCCGCTCTCCGTCTTGAACCACTCTTCTCAACCTTTAAACAAAACCTAAAAACACACCTTTTCTCTTTGGCTTTTGATGTGCCCTCTCCTTTTGTGTAATCTCCTCTTCCCCGTCCCTAACCTTCCCTTGTTGTTTCTTCCCCACCCTCTCCATGTCTCTCTTGTCTACTCTTTTTAAACAGAAACTGTACTTTTAATCAGATATTGTATTTCTTTTCTTTTCCAGGCTTCGGCCTTTTTTAAGACAATTGTTTTTATATTGTACATCGCTTTGATTTCTGGAGAAAGGCGATTTTATCAAAACTAATAAACAAACAAACATAAACAAACCCAGCTCCAGCACATGTACTGAATGTGACCCAGGGAGTAACAGACGCAGTCCAGGTTTAACACAATGGGAAAGCAGTAACATTTACCCTGAGCCTGAACCGATGGATTGCACGATATGTTTGTCAGATGAAATAACATCTTTATGCTGAAGTCTTGTGAAAGGAACAAGGAAGAAAGAACGATTATTCCAGCTGTTTTTGTTTAGTTTGATTCATCGTTCTGTATGTTTGCAAAGTAATGATATCCGCCAGGGAACGGGAATAAAGCCCCACTTTTACTTTACCACTCTGACTGACTGACTCTGTGTATAGAAGAGGAGGCAGTTAAGTATCCACAATACCCTAGGCAGTCGCCTAGTGGACACATGGAGTCTCTTACCTTGACGACCCGTGACAATAGCCAATGGCAGTCCATAGACATGGTGACACCTGAATAGAACATTGAGGCCCCCTACTCAGACTTCTATGGTAGGTGCAGTGTGAGGCATGATGTTCATCTCCAGACATTTTGTGCATGCTGGCATGGTTGTAGGTAGGTGTCCACTAAGCATGTATCTGCATATCTGTGCCATTTCCTTCTGGACACTTCTTTACTTGCATCATCCCATGGATGGTAGCAATGATTGCGTGTTACAAGAAGGGGTTGCCCTTGGCAAGGCATGGGGTTGCATGGTCTGTGCTACTGGCGGGAGGTTTTGTGCTATATATCTCTGTGTGAAGGTATGCTGCTAGAGATTGGGTCAAGGCCCTTGCATTGGTCATATGTCAGGCCAAGTGTATCCAGGGTGCCAAGGAGTGGTTGAGGATGATTTTGCAGTCTGGATCACAATGTCAGGCATACAAGTAACTGGGTACCCCTGGATGGTACCAGTGGGCATATGCTGTGGTTATGGGATGGTAGTGAACAGCACTGGTGGATAGATACACTGAAAAACACAACTCGCAAATAAAACTTTTTTTTTTGGGGGGGGGGGGGACCAAAATGGCCTCTTAAACAAGTATGTACACAAATCAATATGGCACATGGTGCCATCCTACTCCCACCATTACTCCTTGAGCCATTATCTGGTGTATGGCCTCTACAATTGAATGTTCCTCCACTCTCAGGTCTTTCAGGCGTGTGACCATGAGCTGCAAAGCTCTTGTGTGCCCCATGTTGCAGAGATGTGAAGTGATGCAGGGCTTTGAGGCCCACCAGAGCCTGGAGGAATTCATGGTGGTACACATGGTCTAGCATGGAGGTGGGCTGGACAGGCTGACTGACCAGTTGCTGCTTTGTTTCTACTGCTTTTCCAACTCCACCACCTCCCCCTCCCACTTTTCTGTGCCTTTCTCCCCTTTCACCTCCCCTCCTCCTATAACCCTACCCTCCATTCACCCCCCTATACCTTCTCATCCATAGCCTCAAACCTTCCCCTCCATCTCCTGCACTTCACCTTCTCCTTTCCCTGCACCTCCTGTACTTCCCCTTCCTTTTCCATCTACCTTTCTTATCTCCCCCTCCCTCCAGGTCTAACCCACTACATCTGTTGGCTATTCTACTATTGTCCATCCTGATGTCCACCTTGCCACACTTCTTGCCCTTTCTCTTTGACAAGGGTGATTGCTACATCATTACCTTACTCCTCCTCTCCTCCATCCTCTGACAATGTGTCCACAACCATGTTTTGGAGTCTCTGATGCTGCCCTCTTCCTTGGTGATGATGGTGGTGATGTTCCATCTGTCTTTGCTGTGGCTGTGAGTAGTGGTTGGGATTGTTGATGACAGGAGTCCTGGCAGTGAAAGTGATGGTGTGGAGGTGGTGGTGCTAGTAGTGGCTGTTCTGACAGCAGTGGTGGTAGCAGTCTTGAGGTGCTAGCAGCAGTGGAGATGATGTTGGCAGTGGTGGCAGCACATCCAATGCTGGAGCTGCAGCTGAGAAACATAGAGGTAATGCTTAGTGCACTGCTGTATACAGATGTGTCACAGGCATTGATATATAACAGCTCTGACCTCATTAGCCCTCTGTGCTAGCTACTATATGTGCCTCTTCAGTCAAACCTGTCTAGTTGTCAACTATTGCAGATGTCGATTAAAAAATCACTCCAATCCAACAAATTCCTTGCAGCGTTTCACTCCGTGTTGGAGTTTCCTCAGGAGGGTCTGTGAATATAGGACATAGCAATAGCACTAGCTAATCCACTAAGAACGGAAAAACATTGGCCATCCAAAACATCAGGAATAAAACTCATTAGGTACTTAAAGGAAAATGTTGCTGCCCACGTTAATCCGAGTTTTCTTCTGAAAGTGTTGAAGAACGCCGCGCATGCGGACTTGCAAACTAAAACCGTTTTTATTCTAAAAGTTGAAGCTCCTCCCAAAATACAGGGGCAGCCTATTAGAACTCACTATTCGGCAATCTGAAATTAAAAGCATACTTGCCAATCTATAGTAGAATTGAGTCCAAAAGGCTGTACAGTGTTCACTAAAAAGATCCAACGTTGTTCAAAGAATAACAAAGTTTCATCTAAACTTTTTCCTTTCATCGGTGAACAAATATGATCAATACAGAAGCAGCGCAATTGATCAAAAGTATGATGTTTCTCAACACAGTGTTGGACCATCGGGGCTGTTAGCACTTGACAGTGTAATCAACTTTTATGCTCTAGAAGACGAGTCTTAAAAGATCTACTAGTTTTACCAATATATAATTTATTACAAGGACACCTTATGGCATAAATCACAGAAGTGGTGTTACAAGAAGTTGATCGCCGTATGGTATAAGTTTTCTCTAAGTAAGTGAATTCATCAATAGCCTCTGACACATGACAAACCAGGCATTCTCCACAGGGTTTATGTCCACGTTCTAATACAGAGGGGTTACTACCTGTGAGAGGCCGCAAAACTGCCGGGCTAAGATGTTCTTTTAAATTACTGTTACGTTGCCATACACATCGTACTGTTTTATCTGACAAACCCGGAATTGTTTGTAGGAGATTGATGTGTCTGGTCACTATCTTCTGAATTTTATTACTCAATGGAGAGAACTTCGTGATTAAGTTAACATGGTCTTGATCTTGATTTGACATCTGTTTCACTAAAGGTTTTATCAGCCAACCACGATCATTGTATAGTGCTCGTCTATATGCGGTCTTAATAATGTGACTCGGATAACCTCTCGCATGTAAATCTGATGATAGTTGGTGGGAATGTGTTTTGAAATCCCTGATAGTAGAGCAGTTTCGACGAAAGCGCAGAAATTGGGAAAATGGAAGACTGTTTTTTAACTGTGTCATGTGTCAGAGGCTATTGATGAATTCACTTACTTAGAGAAAACTTATACCATACGGCGATCAACTTCTTGTAACACCACTTCTGTGATTTATGCCATAAGGTGTCCTTGTAATAAATTATATATTGGTAAAACTAGTAGATCTTTTAAGACTTGTCTTCTAGAGCATAAAAGTAGATTACGCTGTCAAGTGCTAACAGCCCCGATGGTCCAACACTGTGTTGAGAAACATCATACTTTTGATCAATTGCGCTGCTTCTGTATTGATCATATTTGTTCACCGATGAAAGGAAAAAGTTTAGATGAAACTTTGTTATTCTTTGAACAACGTTGGATCTTTTTAGTGAACACTGTACAGCCTTTTGGACTCAATTCTACTATAGATTGGCAAGTATGCTTTTAATTTCAGATTGCCGAATAGTGAGTTCTAATAGGCTGCCCCTGTATTTTGGGAGGAGCTTCAACTTTTAGAATAAAAACGGTTTCAGTTTGCAAGTCCGCATGCGCGGTGTTCTTCAACACTTTCAGAAGAAAACTCGGATTAACGTGGGCAGCAATATTTTCCTGTAAGTACCTAATGAGTTTTATTCCTGATGTTTTGGATGGCCAATGTTTTTCCGTTCTTAGTAGATTAGCTAGTGCTATTGCTATGTCCTATATTCACAGACCCTCCTGAGGAAACTCCAACACGGAGTGAAACGCTGTAAGGAATTTGTTGGATTGGAGTGATTTTTTAATCGACAATTGTAATTCACCCCGTAAAGACCAAAAAATTTTTTTTGTATTGAACTATTGCAGATGTGGCATGTTTTAGGGGTGCTATTCCTCTACTACTTGACATAAACGACTGGGGGGAAGGTTTCAGAGGCACTGCACTGGTAGGACACCTGCTGAGTGCAACATCCACATTTTGTTCTACTTATGTATTCAACATCACTACCTGGTTGTTGCTGTGCTTTGCTACTGTGCCAGACCCATGCACATTCTGGCACCAAAGCATCCCCTTGCTGGGTCTGTGATCCTTCACTGGGTGTTGTACTGTACACCCTCTGGGCCTATGTCACTGTGTGACCTTGGGGAAGGGAGGCATATTTCCTCTTTCTCTCTCTCCCTCTCTCTACTTCTTTCCTTTTACTCATTAACAGATGACTAGTCACAGTAGAATCTGGAATGGACACTGTGGTAGAAGCTATGATGGAACAGAGGGCAAAACAGCTGCAGTTGGAGAAGACAATGATTGCCATGAGTATTACTCTTACCACAGATAAACATCGCCATAGCCTTAGAGTAATAATACACTGGAGAAGCATCCTTCATCCTGTGGAGCACATCATCTGGCAATGGCAGATGAACTGTGATAGCCTTGGAATTTGGGAGGGATCTGGAGACAGGTTAGAAACTGAAAACTGTGTCAACAAGGTGGTTTTTTAGGTGGCACCTGAATCTGGCCAGATACTTGTGATCTGGATTTGCCACTGTTGGAAACAGGAGAGTGGGCTTGTTGGACCTTTGGTCTGACCCAGTATGACAGTCCTTAGGTTCTTATGGCCCTCAAAACATCTGTTATTTGTGTGTCAGGGGGGCCATTACTCATCATGCCGGTTAGAGCACTTCACTGGCATCACTATCACATGCACAACTGTGGCCTAGACCTGTGCATGGGCACTTCATTTTATGTTGTGGGCATGTGCCCACCGCCAGGGACACATGTATATTTGGAGGTGGGAAATGCTGATTTTAGAAGGTCTGTGCATATGCATGCACCTTTTCTGAAAATACCATTGCCTTCCACATTTTCTGATTTGCACATCCCTGCCACCACCTGGATGGCCTTTTTAAAATGTGCCTTCACACTTCTGACACTGTTGGACCAGCAATACAAAGAATCATTGAAAAGGTCAGATAGTGGAGCTATCAGAACGTCCCTAAGTCCCCTTAATATTCTTAGATATATCTCTTCAGCCCCACAGGCTCAGCATGTTCATCCACTTCATCTCTGAGTCTCAGAATGCCAATTTGCACTTCCACTCATCATTAATACCTAAAAAAGCTTGTCCCCCTGTTTTACATATTAGTGATTTTGTCTTCTAACCTTATTTCTCTGGAATTTCTATAAGTGGTTACTTCAGGGTTAACAAACTAAATATAATAAATAAAAAAAAGCCACCATAAAGTGTATATATGATATCTCTTTCTAAATTACTTTTTGTCGGACTTTGTTATAGAGGCACCCTTTTCAACGCATCTCACTCACATCACTCAAGTCTTTTTTAATGCTTAGTGCACTTTTTTTAAAAAAACATAATAATCTTCCGTTTCTTTCCAAGAAGTCCAAAATCAGTTCAGTTCTTTAAAGGATCAATACAGTTCTTTCAGGTGCTCTTCAGCACGTTTGCTTTCAAAACCATAGCAGCACCCTACTACTCTGAGCTTTTTCAGACATGGTTTCTTGCCTTTCTTTTTCTGTGATTTCTTGTATTTCATGAACATTGTTTTTCTTGCTTTTTTTGGATTTTATATCATGCTTTTTCAGCCTTCACTCTTTTCTGTTACTTCATTAAAAAACATAGGGGTATGTTTACTAAACCGTCTTAACGTGCGCCCGGCGATAGTGTGCAGGCTGCCATAAAAGGAGTGGGTGTGTCGGTCATAAAGTAGCAAAATGGGATTATCGCGCGATAACGTGCGCTGCACACATTAATGGGCGAGACGCCACTAAGCACGTTAATGCGCACTAATCTTAAGTAGGCGCGCAGACATGCAAACAAAGAAACAGAGGTGTAGCATAATGGTTAATACATTGACTGATGGTATGGGGTCATGGGTTTGATCTCCCAGTGTGCTTAATCCATAAGACTGGCTGAGGCAGTAGCTTTAAGGGGAAGTGTTGATTTTTGAGGCATTTTATGTGTAGTTTAATTAGTGCTGCCAGCAAACACACCCTCACGTGCCATAACTTAAGGTGCTGCATAAGGCACCCTAAAAGGCACTCCATAGGGCACATTATAAAGTGCACTGTCTTCCAAGGCACCCTATAATGTCCCCTATAGGTCACCCTATAAGGCGCTTTAGAGGACACCTGATAAGGCACCTTATAAGGCGCTTTATAGGGTGCCTTATGGTTACAGTACACTGAGGGTGTTTTTGCTGGCAGTACAAATGTACATTAAAAATAGAAAATGCCTCAGACAGCCTTATCAAATAACCGCAACATGGGTTTGAACCCAAGACCTCTAACCCCACAGGCAGTGAAGTAACCAGTGGGCTAAAGCTGCCAACAAACCCCAGGCTGGTTGCAGAAGGACTGCATGTCACCACACAAACTGTCTGCTGTGGTTACCAGGATAGGGTTAACCCACCCGTACCCATGATGCACTGCACATGCAAATCAGCAGTCTACAGATGGGCACAAGATGGGGTATGCACCCCCACAGCACCTCGGCCTGGTAGGGGGAACCGACCGTGTGTGGTACTGGCACAGAGTAGCTACAGACCGTCACATTGTGCGGGTACTGTGCTCACCCTGAGGGTGAGGTGGGGCGTCCAGCACCAGGTCCACAGCGCCTTTCATGGCTGAAATGCGCTATGCTACAGGTCCCCATCAGTGCTGCTGTGTGTGATTAGGTAGTTCCTGCAGACACACCTAGGATACATCTGTGTCCTTCTGTATTTTTCAGTCATGTCTAGCCCTTATGGGCTATGATGCACCCAGACTAGTGCATATCCTGTGTTGGTGCCATGGTTACATGATGTAGGTGAAAGGGTGGTGTTTAGACCCATAGGCGGAATATGTAGCACCACACAACACACCCTCTGGGACTCAGGGTGGGAAACAGGATCACCCACCAACAGATCCACACTCTACCTCCCTGCACTGGTGGCAGTAGAGGGGACCATCAACCCCAGTCCTGCTGGGGAACAGACACCCTACAGGGCAGGCAATGCAGAACTGTCACATCCATAAAGCAATAGTAGACAGACAGTAGGCCTGGAAATGCACAGCTGCCCCCCACCACTATCTGACATTCTCCAGCAGCAAGCCACACCACTATCTGACATTCTCCAGCAGCAAGCCTCCAGCCATTGCACCCTGAAAAGTGTTCCAGCAAAACACATACTAGATGCAGACAGTCTGCTAGCTAGTCCATAGTGCATTTTCCTGAAAAAGATGCATGTACCGAGAACTGGGATGTCAGCATACACACCAAGCAGATAAGTCAGTGATTGGGCCCCAAAAGAGAACCTATAAATATCACATGAGAGAAATACTATACAGCACCATGGGGGAACATAGCCATGGGGTTAGCAGTAACCTTATGGGGGTCACTGCTCAGTCAGGGTGAGAGTGACCTCCCAGCAGTACATGCTGTGGCTACCCTGTGGCCGGGCACTACAATGTCCGAGCCATTGCCCTATGCTATGTACAGATGAATCCAGGCCAGGCCACCCTATTCTGGCCTTTCCTACAGTACCTTGCTCCTCATTATGCACATTGTCAGGCCAATACTGGCAACAGTGCTAGCAATGTGGGCTGTGGAGGGTGTTTGCAGCCACCACACACTGGATAGACAGACACACACTCCCCACACCTATGCCAGCATTGTTCAACTATAGAGGTGTTTGGCAGCCCTGGCCACCGCACCAGTCCTGGGCACAGTGCAGGCATGGCTATGGTATGCAATACTGAGCGGTCATCCCCCCAGGGTAGTAAACACTGTCAGACACAAGACCTGTAGCACACTTCACAGACATCAAAAAGGTTGCTATGATTCAGCTAACTCAGAAAATTGTGCTTAACTTCGGAATTGCTATCTGCCTGTAATCACAGCAGCCTTTTGATAGCTGTGTACCATATTCCCAGGTTTAGGGAGGCATTGCTAAGGTATGCAAGTGCTCGTATTGGGAGATGCACGCAGGGCCCAACATCCTGCCTTTCCAGGAGGCATTGGATAATGGAGCCTGAGGGTGCGGGTGTGTCTGCCCCTGTTGGCTGCTGTTTTAGGACAGAGGATCCCAACTCCAGTCTTGGTGTGCCAAACACTGTTCGGGTTTTCATGCTGTCCCTCATGAATATGCATGAGATACATCTGCACACCATGGGGGCGGTGCATAGAAATGCAGCACAGTCATCTTTATTAGAGACAGCATGGAACCTGAATGGTGTTTGGCCCTCCAGGACTGCATTTGGTAGACTCTGCTGTAGGTAATGTGCATGTTTATGGTGTCTGTGCTCTGTAGGGTAAAATGTAGGTGTTTTGGGCATGTTTACGTCATCTGCAATAGAGGTTCTGTCTGTATTAGCACATTTTAGTAGTGGGTAAAATATGGGGACTGGGTTGGCAGGAACCACAGCTGGGACTTCAACCCGTGACCTTCTGTTTCTGAATACACTGGCTGTGTGCACTGCACCACCATGTTGCCACAGAGACAGTGCATTCTCTGGAGATGCCATGACTGTTTGTCAGACAGAGCCTGTCTGTTGCAGTGCACGGAACCCACCTAAACAGGGCTAGGCCACGGTCTGCTGTGGGCAGCTGCCACTGCCCCCTCCACCACCAATATCCCTCTGCCACCATACTGACATGCCCTTCTGCTGCTGGTGGTGCTGGTGGAGCACAGTCTCAGGCCATCCAATGTGTGGGTAGGTGGCTGCCTATGGTGTGGGTTCTGGGGTAGGGGTGCTTGCATAGCTGTCCACGCTTCCCCCCAGCACCGCCTGCCAATGTGCCGTGCCCTTCGGGGTACCTACTGGGTATTATCCCCTGTGACACTATGGGAAGCACACTCGTGCCCATGTTGGGCCCTCAGAAGTTCCTGTCTGGCTGCTCTTCTGTTTCAGCATTCCTATGGGCCACCTAGGCATCACCCTAGTCCGCACTGTGGCCCAGCTGCACCGCAGCATGTGCTGGCTGCAGCCCTCTGTGTCCCCTTTTCCAGTATCTGTCCAGTTGCCCGTTCCGACATGCCCGCCCTGCTGTTGTGGTACATGTGCATGCCATAGGAAACCTGGCCTATGGAGTTGGAAACCCTGCTCAGCGCAATTACACTGTGGGCTCATTCACCTTTTATGGGGATGGAGCATAGACCCTTCCAAAATTCATATCTTTTTTTTTTTGGAGCTTTCTTGGGAGTGTTTTTTGATGTTTCCCATTGATATAACTATTGGTCAGCTTGGTTATTTTATTTTTACATTTTATTCTGTACATTTTCAAAGTTTATTTGCCATTTTGTTCCATGCACATGTATCACACTTATCACTTTTGTAGGTTTCCCTGGTTTTGCTGTACATTGCTGACGGAAATGGTTTCTTTTCCCTTTAATTCAGCTCTAACGCCAGGGTTTCACTGGCATTAGTTTTGAGCCTCGGATTTCACAGTGTTAGTGTGCGGGGAGCCTCTCCCCTCCCACTCTCCACCCATTTACCCCTTCTCTCCGCCCCTGGGGAGCCTTCCTCTGCCCTCCGGGAGCCTTTCTCCGCCTTCAGCGCTCGTTTGCGCCGCTACGCGTGTTATCACGCGCTAAGGTACCTGTGCGCTCAATAAAGCGCCATTATTGCGCGATAAGGTACCTTATCGCGCAATAACTTCACAGAGTGCACGTTAAGATGGTTTAGTAAAGATGCCTCGTAGTGGCCTTTTTTGCCTTCTTACCTGTATTTACTTTCCTAAAAAAGATGTGGTGTCCTTACAATAGTTCCTTTTATTTTGTTCTTCTACTTGCCCTATTTTCTCCCATACTAACCAAATTAGTTTTCTTGAATTCTCGGATGTTTGGCTTTGAAAGAACCATGACTGACTGTGTTAAATACTTAACCACACCATCTGGTGATCTCTAGATCCCAGGATCACCCAATATGACATTAAAAACTCTTTCCATATTGATAAGCACCAGGTCCAGTATTGCCTCCTCCTCAGTGGCTATATCAGTTCTTCCTGCAGAAAATCCAGGATCTGTCTAATTCTAGATAACACTACAGTCAGAATGCCACAGTCTGTAATCACCTAGCAGCAGAAACTCACCTTTCATGGCAATTTCTGGTGCTTGCAAATAGTGCCAATTTATCTCACCATTATAAATAAATGTTCCATGTCCTCTTTTCAGATGAGCCCACTATACTTACTGTACTGCTTACCTCATAAGTGCTGCAGTTTTCTTGATTTAATATATTTTTTATATATATACAGTGCCACTCCTCTTCCTTTTCTTTCTATCCTGCCCTTCCTAAATGGGTTATAGCCTGGAATTACTATTGTATATCTCATATCTAGGCATATGAATTTCAGACTTGTTTGGGCATTTGTTTGTGTACTTAAAAATTAAATGTGTGCAAATGTGTGTACATATATTAATTGTGCATGTGTAAGTTTGCAGGTATATGCATGTACAAACATTTTGCATGCATAAGAAGCATGTAATTATGCCAAAAAATAAAAAGGGGGTTCGTTCTTGGTATAAATTATGAACTCTTTGACCTTGCACATGCATACCACATTCCCAGAGCAGGTGTAAGAATTGGAGGTGCCCTTGGTGGGCCCTTTATCCTATTGCCCCCTGTCCCTACTGCTGCCGCTGCCACCCTTCTCCAGGGCCTGTAGTGCTGGAAGTGGCTCCCAAACTGTGACCCAACACTTACCAACACACTCTACTGCTGCTTTGTAGTTCCTTTCTCTGTGCTGTTTCTGCCCCCGCCCCCGTCTGATGCAGACTTACTTACTATGTGCTGGAAAGGGCACATAGTAAGAGAATGGAACTGTGATGCAGCGCTGGACTGTGCTGGCAAGTACTGTGTCATAGTCATAGCTATTTCCAGTGCTTCAGGCCCCAGTCAGCAGTGACAGTAATGGGTTCCCCTGGAGTGCCGACACTCTAGCTGATCACCTAGTTCGCCTAATGGTAGCACCGGTCCTGCACATACCATGTCATTGTGCTTTGAATAATGCAGTTTATAAAACTCAAATCTCTGGAGAAGGCATTCCCTAAAAGGAATATTTAAATATGTACGGTGAGGTTGTCTACCTATACAGCTATTTAGGAAAGCAATTTTAGTGTTTTTTTAGTGAAATTACTAATTGCACTACTGCTACACAGGTGGATGGTATCAGCTTAGCACTACCAGCGAGTTAAATGCCAAGAGGCATTCTGAAAGAAGGGCAAATAGATGTTTGTGTGGGCAAGGGCGAGGGTACCAGATGTCATGAAGGTGGGCATTGCCATTAATGATTTTGATTTGCTCCTATCTGGTCACCATAATAGCATTAGGAGGTAAAAGTCTCCTAGTGATTCTTCCACCTCAGAATCTAGTTTAGAGTTTGAGGTTACTAGCCTGGCAGTATCTAATGTGCAGCAAACATCTGCAGTAAGTTTAGTAAAAAATGGTAAAATAGATGAAAATTGTGATCTTAGGTTCATAACAGTGTCAGCTAACCGAGACTACATGTGTGTGCCCAGATGCACAGGAGCCAGTCTGGAGGGGTATGAATTTGAGGAGTGGTTATCAGCAGCCATCACGAGGCACTTCAGCCAATCCAGCTTTAAATGCTTGACAGACAGCTGGAGAAACCTATCCCTGTCTGACTTCTACAAATCTCATGGTTGAAGATGCCACAGCAAGGGCTATAATGCACACAGAAAACTCAAAGACAATTATTTGGGGTCTGATTTTCACAGTGCTGGAGAGGAATATTAGTGTGGGATCTAGGATTCCAAGGGAGAGAGAGGAGTTTGGCTGTGGTAGGGTAAGATTGCAAATGAAAAAAAAAATGTCCTACTGCCTTATGTGTCTGGAGCAAAGAAAACATTAAATCTGGGAAAACCTAAGGAACTTCAAGCTTGACTTGTGTCTGTGGTCTCTTTGCCATGCTATATGGAAGCACAGGAAAAGAGATTCAAGCTTTTTTTTTTTTTCCTTAAAGGCATTTTTGCCTTTCTTTTGCTAGACAGAGTCTGCCATACTAGGGCTTCCAAGGGCAGTGCGTTTGCACTTTGGGACAATTGCAAGAGCTACTGTATCAAAATGTATTTCACTGCATAAGCATACAATACAGTGCAACAATATTACAATATCCATTAACCATATCTGTCCCATCCCATAGTTCATAGAATAGTAAACTTTGAAGCTACAAGATAAGAATGTAAAACTAACAATATGCAGTAGTACAGGAACAGTCCCCGGGAATCTACCTGTGTCACTGGAACCTTATTATAGCTTTAAATGCATTATACTTAGTGTGCTGTGGGCTAACACGTCCTTTCCGTCTTTCCAAGAATGCCAGCATAGGGACACAGCCTTAGTGGGAGACCTTAGCTATAGTATCTGAGACAGGGCACAAGGCACTTTAATGTACCATATGTGTTCCTTTCTATTGCTCACAGAACAGAAGACTTTGAAGCTAAAAGATAAAAATATTGAAGTAAAAAGTTGTTGTAGTATGGGTACAGTCCATGGGAATCTACCAGTGCCATTGGAACCTTATACCTGTAAGTGCAGCATAGCTGCTGGGCAGTGGGCTAACACATCCTCCAGCTCCTTTCAAGAGTGACAGCAGAGGCATGCAACCTTAGTGGGCGGGCACTCCAGGGTGGAGTCAAGGCTGGACGTGAAGCATTTTAAAGTGCTGAAAAACCTTCCGTATGCAGAATACAATTACCATACATAGCACTTTAGCATGCCACAACACTTGGAAAAACCGCAACCTTTCCATCTCGATACAAAAGAAGGGGTTGATCCTAGGCTGGAGAGCTCATCCAAGAGTGCAAATAATGTTGGTGGGAAAGATACAGGAAAGACAAAATCCCTTTCCCAAGTAGAGACCCTATTTTCCTCCGCCAGTCAGATGGCATGACAACAGGCTGAATGCACATTGAAGCAAGCTACCATGGAAGACATGGGATAGTCTTTATTAGCATTGTCATGGAGCCAGGTCTGGCAGAAACCCTGGCCTTGCTGTCCCTCCCTGCTGATGCCTCACCCCCTTCAGTTGCCGCCACTGCCACCTCCCCCACCAGCTGCCACCAAATCTACTTAGGGAGGGGGAGGCGGGCAGCGGCAATTTGCATGCCAGGGGAATCGGCAGAAGCCTTGGGGGCAGCAGCGACTGCCCATGTGTGCCACCACCATTGCTGCCCTCTTGTGCCACTGCATCTGCCCACCCAGACCAGCCACCCTAGGCAGTTGCCTAGCTCGCCTAGCGAATGGACTGGCCCAGCATGGAGCAGGCAGAAGGCAAAATCAAGAGTAGTGACCCACTACAATAGGGAAATGAAAGTCCTGAATGACTCTTCCTGAACATGGTTGAGAAGATGGAGCTTAAGGAGCTGCTTCCCTACCCTAACCACCCCGACTCCCACCCACCCCTAGTGAGCAATCTTGCTTTATAGGACACCTCCACCTTTAACAAATCACAGTGAATTGGACCAGCACATTTTGAATATAATTAAAGAGATTTAACTGCTTTTTCTCTGAAAGGACTGCTGCGAAACCAGCTGGTACTTGGTAGATCTCTCTCTTTTGCTTTAACAGATACCTAAGCTCCACAAACAGAACAATGGCTGGGAAAAATCGTATTGCTAAAGCTATTGCCCCCGTTACAGCTTCTGCCATGGTCCAGACAGAGGTCCTAATGCCAGTTGAAGAACCGGTTCCATGTGCAGGGTGCCTGCATGCTGAAGCTCTGAGGAAACAAGTGGAGGAACTCAGAGAGGAGGTGGCGAGGCTGAGGAGCATTCAAGACAGTGAGAAGTACATTGATGAGATGCTTCTTGCAGCAACCAGGCTCTCCAACACAGGAGAAGATGGGTGCCAACAGAATGTCGATGGTTGGACAAAAGTCACCAGAGCCTGCAAAATCACCAATCCAACTTCTCCAGCCCTTGAATTGAAGAACCATTATGCATCCCTGGAAGTGGAGGAGGTGAAAGCATCCCTGGAAAGGGAAGAACCAGAGTTCAAGTACCCCATAGTTGCGGAATCAGTGACCAGAAGGAAACGAAGGGTAGTGGTGGTTGGAGACTCTCTTCTGAGGGGTACTGAGGCGTCCATATGCCGACCAGACTTGATGTTCAGAGAGGTATGCTGTCTGCCTGGTGCCAAGATCCAAGATGTTACGGAGAGTTTGTCGAGACTCATCAAGCCCACTGACTATTACCCAATGTTGCTAATCCATGTTGGAACAAATTATACTGCCAGGTATACCTCGGAACATATCAAAAGTGACTTCATGGCTCTGGGACAGAGGGTGAAGCAGGTAGGTGCACAGGTGGTGTTCTCTTCAATCCTCCCTGTTGAGGGTAAAGGCCAAGGCAGAGAGGCTCGCATCCTGGAGATGAATGCATGGCTGCGTGGATGGTGTCTTCGAGAGCGTTTTGGTTTCCTAGACCATGGATGCTCTTCCAAGGGTTGCAGAGCAGAGATGGCATCCATTTGTCCAAGAAAGGTCAACACATCTTTGGTAGTAGACTGGCTAATCTACTGAAGAGGGCTTTAAACTAGATTCGTTGGGGATGGGTGAAGAAAGCCCCCAGGTAAGTGAAAGCCCCCAGGTAGGTGATACATTAAATACCTTTATGGAAATGGGTAACAGGGGTAATATATGGAAAGCAGTGTGTATTAATGCCCGTAGCATGGGAAATAAGATCCCTGAAGTTGAAGCTTTGGTGGGAGTGGCTGACTTGGATTTAGTGGCAGTTAGAGAAACATGGTTCACAGAAAACCATGACTGGGATGTAACTATACCTGGCTATACTTTATTCAGAAAGGACAGGGTAGGAAGAAGGGGAGGAGGAGTGGCACTATATGTAAAAACTACTATTAAAGCTTTGGAATTACAGAGCTTAAAAGGGAGAGAAGAGGCATTGTGGGTTAAACTAGAAAGAGGGAAAGAGAAATCTATTTGCATTGGTGTGATATACAGACCTCCCTCACAAGAGGAAGAGGTGGACAGAGAGTTAATTGAAGACATACGCAGCATTGCTAGGAAAGGGGAAGTGCTACTGCTAGGAGATTTCAATATGCCAGATGTTGATTGGCACATTCCTGCTGCAGTATCATCTAGAAGTAAGGAGATCCTGGATTCTCTACAGGGAGAACTATTCAGGCAATTGGTAACAGACCCCACACGTGAAGGAGCCATACTGGACTTGGTGCTTACCAATGGTGAAAGTGTTTCTGATGTTGTAGTGGGAGATCATTTTGCATCCAGTGATCACCAGATGGTGTGGTTCAGTATTAGGACTAGGGCTGTTAGAATCCATTCCAAGGTGAAGATCTTAGACTTTAGGAAGACTAACTTTGCAAAGATGGGCCAATACCTCAGGGAGTCGTTAGTGGGATGGGAACAGCTGGGGGATGTAGAAAAACAGTGGGCAAAACTGAAAGGGGGTATTTTAAAGGCAACGAACCTTTTTGTTAAAATGGTATATAAAGGAAAAAGGAACAGGAGACCGCTATGGTTTTTGAAGGAAGTAGCTGAAAAAGTGAAAAAAAAGAGGGAGGCCTTCATGAAATACAAGAGATCACAGAGAGAGGAAGACAGGCATCTGTATTTGGAAAAACTTAGAGAAGCTAGCAAAGTAGTCAAAAAGGCAAAGATTCAAAAGGAGGAGGAAATAGCCAATGCAATAAAATGGGGGGATAAGACATTTTTCAGATATATTAGTGAGAAGAGGAAGGGCAAAAGTGGTATTGTCAGACTCAAGGGTGCAGGGGGGGAATATGTAGAAGCTGATAAGGATAAAGCGGAATTGCTTAACAAATATTTTTGTTCTGTGTTCACAGATGAAGAACCAGGAGCAGGACCTCAGAAAACACCCACGAATAGGAACAGAAGCGAGGGACATCTTGAACAATTTTCAGAAGACTGTGTTCGTGAGAAACTAGCTCAACTTAAAGTAGACAAAGCGATGGGACCGGATGGGATACACCCTAGAATACTGAGGGAACTTGGGGACGTTCTAGCAACTCCACTGACTGACCTTTTCAATGCCTCGTTGGAGTCAGGAGTGGTGCCAAAGGACTGGAGAGAGGCTCATGTGGTGCCTTTACACAAAAGCGGAAGTAAGGATGCGGTTGAAAACTACAGGCCGGTTAGTTTAACTTCAGTGGTGAGTAAATTATTGGAAACGCTGCTGAAAGAGAAAATAGTGAGGTTTCTGGAGTCCGGCGGATTACAGGATCCGAGGCAGCATGGATTCACCAGAGGCAGGTCTTGTCAGACAAATCTGATTGATTTCTTTGACTGGGTGACCAGGGAGTTGGACCGAGGGAGAGCTCTAGATGTGGTGTATTTAGATTTCAGTAAAGCCTTTGACACTGTTCCTCACAGGCAACTTATAAACAAACTGAGCACCCTAGGGATGGACCCTAAAATTACTGCTTGGGTTAGAAATTGGTTGGGTGGGAGGCGACAAAGAGTACAAGTAAATGGAGCTCACTCTGAGGAGAAGGATGTTATCAGTGGTGTGCCCCAGGGATCTGTCCTTGGTCCGATTCTTTTTAACATCTTTGTTAGTGATATAGCGGAAGGGCTGTCGGGTAAGGTTTGACTCTTTGCGGATGATACCAAAATCTGCAACAGAGTAGACACCCAGGAAGGGGTAGATAACATGAGGCGGGATCTAGCTAAGCTTGAAGAATGGTCTAGAATTTGGCAGCTGGGATTTAATGTTAAAAAATGTAAGGTCATGCATTTGTGCTGCAGCAATCCAAGGGAGCAATACAGTATAGGAGGTGAAGTACTTTTGTCCACTAAAGAAGAGCGGGACCTAGGCGTGGTTGTGTCTGATGATCTTAAAGTAGCTAAACAGGTAGAAAAGGTGACGGCAAAAGCTAGAAGGATGCTTGGGTGCATACGGAGAGGAATGGCTAGCAGAAAAAAGGAGGTGATAATGCCTCTATATAAGTCTTTGGTGCGACCTAATTTGGAGTATGGTGTGCAATTCTGGAGACCGCACCTTCAAAAGGATGTGAACAGGATGGAGTCGGTGCAGAGGGTTGCTACTAAAATGATTAATGGGCTTCATTATAAAGCATATGAGGACAGACTTAAGGATCTTAATATGTACACCTTAGAGGAAAGGCGGGATAGAGGTGATATGATTGAGATGTTTAAATACCTCCGTGGTATAAATGTTCAGGGAGAGAGCCTCTTTCAATTGAAAGCAAGTTCTGCTATGAGGGGACATGGGATGAGGGTGAAGGGAGATAGATTCAGGAGTGATATGCGGAAATATTTCTTTACGGAAAGAGTAGTGGATCCGTGGAATAGTCTCCCAGTGGAGGTGGTGGAGATGAGGACAGTAACTGAATTCAAAAAAGCATGGGACCAACACAGAGGATCTCTAAAGGTAAAAAGTGGACTGTTGTAGTTGTTGTTATGGAAGGACAGACTAGATGGGCCTTGTGGTCTTTTTCTGTCGTCATGTTTCTATGTTTCTATGTTTCTATGCTTCATCTCCTAGCTCAAGCTTACCAAGTGCCCTGCAGAATAACTGTTTATAGGCAAGGGATCTCCAGCCTCTATAATCCATTGTGTCACCAGCTGCAGGCAGAAGTGGCAAAAGCAGAGGCTGGTATTAGCATATATTTCAACACTGACATTTGAACTAGTAAGAACGCTATACATGCCTATCTCTCCTTGACAGCCCACTGGTGGAAGCCCACTGAGGCAGGAATAGGCAGCAGGTCTACCAGGAGAGCAACAGCAGGAGGGTGCTGCTGGGATACTTTACATAGTGAAGTAATGACTGACAGCCATACGCGGATCCATATCTTAGCAGAAATAAGGACAATGCTGCATGGCTGGCACATAGTGCACAGACAGAGCACCATGCATCCAGCTTTCTTTGTAACCTAATGAGATGAAAAAATGGTCAAGACAGTGAAGAAGAGGACTTTAATGGGATTAGATGTTTAAACACTTGCTGTGCCTGGATATTAAAGAATCCCTAGGCCTGGGCAGCAAGGCAAGAGTCAATCCTGTCCTTTGGAGAACTGATTGAAAAGTGCCGACAATTATCTGTGTATTTTCACCAGAGTGTGAAGGTTTGGCGTGAGCTGTGTGAAAAGCAAGAAGCCACAGGGGCATCTGAGCAACAGCTCAAGAAGGATTTTAGCACCATGTAGAATTCCACTTATGACATGCTGGAGAAATTACTGGAGAAATAGGCAGCCCACCTTAGATGTTAACAGCAGACTCCTGGGTTAAAAAAGATGAAAGTCCTAACACCATTTTGCATTGTATTGATGTTTTGTCACTAGGGGGCAGCACTGTGATACTGGTGCAATTTTTTTTATAGTGCTGGAGACAAGGGCAGGAGCAGGAAAGAACAGCTTCTGTCCTCTCTCTGTTGACCACAAGGAATTTTAAAGGTTAGGGCTGGGGGCAGTTAGGGGGGCTTGGAGGCACTGACTGACTAGTTGATGTTTTTGACTTTGGGGGGGGGGGGAGGCAATTTACTAGCCAGAATTTTTGCATTTCAGAGGGAATGAAGGAGTCTGACTGACTAACCAGGCTGTTTTACTTTATGATAGGTGGCCCAAAGACTTCCAGATAGTTTCCTTAAGGGGCTGGGAGCTGTCTAGGGGTTGGGTACTGAAGGGGTGCACCACAGTTGGTATCAGTGTAATGGATCATCAGATATGTGACACCAGAGCCCATTAGCAAGGGGAATGCCAGTTGGCAGTGACTGTGTTTCCAATGCAGCCATGGTCACTGTGATTTAGACAGCCATTGCAGGACAATTGTTCAGGGGCTGGAAGCCTCTTCTTGCCATTTATTTAGATAGTTTTGTATACCACCTTATCCTTCAGTCAAAGTGGTCACAACACAATTGGGGAATACATTTAACACAAGAGGATATGAGACACATGCACTAATGCTTACAGGGAACATGGGTAATGGAGAGGTAAGTGGCTTGCCCACAACCACAAGGAGCACCTGTGAGACTAGAAACCCCAGTCCTTCCAGCCTAAGGTTGTGTCCTCTAATGGGATTTGAACCCCCAACCTTCCAGCTTGAGGTAACTTGCCCCAACCACTAGGCCACTCCTCCCTGTACATGGTTGCCATTCCTTTTCCCTGCCCCAATACCATTTTCCCCTTCCTCTACCACATGTGATGCAGCTATTGCGGAAAACTGCACGCAGTAGCTGCATTTTGTCACAATCTTTCCTTTCTTAGTTCTGCGATGACAGCTAATGTCCAATAGTAAACATTCCCCTAAGAGTTTACCACAAGCCTGGGTATTGTTTAAAAATACCATTTTGGAAGCCCAGACCAGACATATCCTATCATTTACAAAGATGAAGGAAGGCCAAATGACCGCCAGAGGGATCAGATGTCAGGGGGTGATTGGGGGAAAGATCACTCTTGGGAAGGTGATTGGGGTAGGGCATGTGTTGGCATTGACAGATGACCCTTCTAGCAGGAAGGATAATATATGTGTAGATTCCACTTGTAAGATAGAGATTCATATCAGTATTGTAGATTTAACCTACTCACATACTTTCTCCCTGTCCTAAGCACGCCCCTTTGACATCTATATGTTATAATGTCAGACGACTGCCTGGGTGAGAATCTTCAGTCTTGGCAATGCATATATCTATATGATTTGCAAGGGATTGTGGACAATGCAGTTCATTCACACCAGACACAGCTGCTGACAATAATTTAGTTGTGCTCAAGTGTAAAGCCAATAAGATATTTATTTATTTATGGGGTTATTTCTCCCAACACAGATATGCTTGGTAGCATATAAATCAGGTTACTTGCTTCCAGTGTTTAACTTGGAAAAACAAAGTCAAAATCAAAATCAGGAAAACAACCTTTAAACTTGTCAGGCAATTAGCTAATGTTTTCTTAGCATATATATAACAAACGAAAAGCCACAAAGAAAGAAAAAAAAACCTGTTCTTTTCATGTTAACTTCTGATCACTTGCCACATAGATTCAGAAGTGATTCTCTCCTAGCTCACAAGCAATTAGGCAAGGCTCAATTGCCAGTAGTTATCCAGCTGAAACCCCTTAGCTGGCCTGCTTTCTACTGTGTGGGTCAAATCCTGCTTCAGGAGCTTTTCTGAGTAGATTAAAAAACAAGTTTGTATTTCTTTGTGATGGTTGCTGTACTTTATAACAGAAAGTTACCAACAGAGTTTGGACAGAGAGCAGTCCATATAAACACATTCTTCATCTGCTATTATTCCCCCTTCTTCAACAAGCATAGGTTCAATATCATGGACTGGCACAGATGAATCTCTCAATGGAGCAGTTTCAGGAGAATACTTGTTTCCCTGCTGTCTTTCAAGGTTATAGCTAGGGCATAGATCTGTGTTCATACCTGAGCTACCATTGCTGTTAGAGTTCCTCTCTTTATAGCCTGGCCAGTATGTAGTCCAGTTCTTATGTCCATTCTTCCAATCCAGATCCCTGGACACTGGATCTCTCTTCACATACCTTCTGGCATAGGTATTAGGGTCCCTTCCACGTGCAGCCGTCTCCCTCACAGGTAGCGTCTGGAGATTCCTAGCTCTGCAGCACCATTCCTCTGGCTTTCCCCAGTCCAATGGTGTATGCTGGCCCTTGGAATACCTCCAAGTATACGTACTGCTTTGGACTCTTCTAGACCTCTCAAAGGCTTTTCTCTTCTTTCTTCCAGTGGGTTTCTTTCCCTCTCTGTCCGTCCGGTTTGGCTTCTGCTTCTGATGATCCTTCAGATGAAACTGATGATCCTTCTCTGGATATCCAAGGTGATCATGAAGATCGTCATCTGTAGAATAAACTCTACTCTTATTCTGCTTAGATGAGTGCTCCTCCCTAACACAGCGCAGCTGTGCTGAATCAGGCCCTGCCCTTTGAGATGAGTGCTTAGGGATTACCTCATAGCCCTCCTGATTGAACACACGTTTCCCCACTTCAGCTCCTCTAATGGCTGTTGGAAACCTGGTGCATTCTGGGACTGGTAGTCTTGTATGGGAAAATTCTGTTTTCTTATTTCTACCAGAACTGACAGGTTGCTTGTTCAGAGTCACTTCACCTTTTCTATAGCTCCTTCCTGAGCTATGATAAACCTCCTTATCACAATAAGCATCCTCACTTGTAAACAACCCCTATTTTAAAATGCAATTTATATGGTATGCCAATTTATACATGTAAATACTGCTATTTACATATGGAGAAGCCTCTAAAATAACCCCTAAGCATGTTGTTGTTGTTGTTAACTGACGCTGAGTTGGTGTCAACTCATGGCGACCCTCTGGATAGTTGTCCTAAACTGTGTTCGGTCTTCAGTCAGGCGTCTCATTGCTGACAGAGTGGCACCCATAGCTGCTATTATTGTATTGATCCATCTCATTGCTGGTCTTCTTCTTTTGCATTTACCTTCTATCTTGCCAAGCATGATGTCTTTCTCTAATGATCTTTTTCTTTGCACGATGTGTCCAAAGTATGAAAGTCGAAGTCTTCTCATCTGAACTTCTAAGGAAAGCTTAGGTTTGCTCTCCTCTAGTACTGACTAGTTTGTTCTTTGGGCAGTCCATGGTATACACAGTATTTGTCACCAACACCATAATTCAAAGGCATCAATTTTCTTCCTGTCTATATTTTTTACTGTCCAACTTTCTCATCCATATGATGTTATTGAAAATACCATGGCTTGGATAATTCAAATCTTTGTATGGAGAGAGACATCTCTGCTCTTTAGAATCTTGACTAGGTCCTTCATAGCCATTCTGCCAAGAGCAATGCATCGTCTTATTTCTTGACTGCTTGTCCTTTCTTTATTAATAGTTGATCAAAGTAAGTTATAGTTGTCCACTATGCATAATATCACAAACAACATTCACTATTTCCTGTTTCAGAATGTAAAGCATGATTTGAAATACTTGTCTATCCTTAGTTCACTAGCCATGAGATTTTAAAGAAAAAAGTTATTTCAAGAAGAAAGCTTACACTATTTATTAAAGATAAAATTGGATATTTTGGGCACAGCTATTTTTAACAAGATGTTCAAAGTTAAGATATCAATAAAATATATGAAAGAAAATATTTGTTTAAACATTTTTCCTTCTAGTCAGGAAAGATGTGCTGCTTAATTGCATAGAAGAGTAGTACCCCCTCTCTGACACCCAAAGACTTGGGAAGGTATTATAAAATGGTCGAGCACCTGGAGCCATTCATGGGGTCAATAATGGAGAGGAGGCATAGCCCAAACAGGTAGGGAATTTATGTGGGGAAAAAGTGAGGTTGGCTGAGGATAGGTCAGTAGGAGTGACTGCAGCATGGGAGAAAGGGGTTGGGTTGAGGTTTTGGTGGATGGTTGTAGGGTGAGTAGGTAGGAAGGAGAAGTGCTGTCACCCATCCCACCATCTCTCAGTTGGGATTGGGTTGGGGTGGTTTGGTCAGAGCTAGCAGGGGCAGAAGGAGTCTCAGTTGCTATCAGATCAGTCAGAGTAGGGGGGGGGTGTATTGGATAAGGAAGGGGATGGAATGACGAAGGCTTGCCTCTGTCACTGCTGTTAGCTTTGGTGGCACAGCTGTGCATCACTACCAGTTGTATGGGGGGGGGGGTGAGGAAAAGGGTTGGAATGCCACAAGTTTCAGTAGGATCTCATATGGGCTAGATCAACACCGATGAGTCAGGTGGCTGAGTGTGACTGTGGCTTGGGTGAAGGAGAATGCAGTTTAATGCTAAGCAACTGAAGTGTTTTAGCTGTAAGAATGACCAGAAATTATTTGTTTGTATACAAAGTTAAAGGGGCCCTCTTATTAAAGGTTTTAATGCATGTTAATGAAGTTAACACATGTTAAGTATCATTGTGCAGATAGAAATAGAAGGGCTGCAATGCCAGAGAGTTAGGGAGTGAGCTCCTTCTTGCTCCACTGATCCACCAACCAATGCCCTTCACCTCATCAAAGGGACTTAAAATTTGTAGTGCCGTAAGGCATGGGAAGATCGGGCTCTGCATCGGGCTGCAGCACCGGAGAGTGAGGGAGTGAGCTCCTCCTCACTGCACTGATGCACCAACCGGCGCCTTTCATCACATCAAAAGGACTTTAAATTTGAAGTACCAGAAGACATGGGAAGATCAGGTTCTGCATCGGGCTGCAATGCTGGAGAATGAGGGAATGAGTTCCTCCCTACTCCACCTTTCCACCAACTGGCACCCTACAAAAAGGGACTGCTACTTCTGGAGAGAGATCTGCAATTGTAAGTATTTACTTTTGGGAATTTTTCTAAATTTTGGTGAAAAAGGAATTATTTAAATTAAAGCTAATTAATCTGTTAATCCAGTGTATTTGTTAAATCAGTCAGTGCCTAGTTTCAGCAAAAAGCTTTTAGTTAAATTATAAACTCAACAGGTAGCTTTCAGTTTAAGTTTAAAACCCAGCAGAGAGCTTTTAGTTTAAATTTAATACTCAGTCAGGGACTAGTAGCAACAAAGAACTTTCAGTTTAAATTTAAAACACAACAGAGAGCTTTCTGGTTAAATTTAGAACCCACGACTCCCTCTATCCAAGCAAGGGCTGTGTGAATCACCCAGGAAATTGGTCACAGATCACCTTAGAAGTACAATAAAGGGTACTGTGTAGAAGCCAATTTCTAATAAGTCTTCTTTCCCTCCCTCCCTCCCTGACACCACCCACCCCTGGGATAATCGTAGTTTTATAGGTGCTTAAATATCTTTAAAAAAGGAGGTGTCATATTCACTCTCAGGTGCAGCTGTTTATCCTCATCAGGCATACATTAAGGATCTGAGATTAATTACGCTTCAGGTGAACAACGTACATTAAACATATTAGGTATAGTTTTATTAGTTTAAGTATCCCTAGCAACCATTAATAAGTAAAGAATTTAAATACCTAAACACAACCTTAAAACTAAGATGCAGAGCAATCCAGCAGTGAGATGGGAGTTTTCCAGTCTTTTGCATCGAGTGTCACATCTATGATTTTCTCCCAGTTGGTGAGGGGTCTTACATGTGCACTAGGTGCAAGGAGCTCTTTGCTCTCATTGAATGAGTCTGATCTGTGGAGGTTAGAGTAGCAGACCTGGAGGGCATAAGGAAGACAGAGAGGTACATAGATGAGACATAGAGGGATATAGTACTGAAGTCCCACATCCAGTCTGGCAGCATCCCTGTTGCAATGGAGAAGAGAGGTCACGTGATAGGAGAGCATCACCCTGGTGTGGCAGGAAGTGATCCTGTAGTAGGACCTGTCCTCCAGGTGGTGTAAAACACTCTTGCACTGAGGAGGTTTCTCCAAGGCCATGTGCCTGTGAGGGAAGGGTTAGGACAGCCATTATAGTTGCCGATCATTAGGCATGTAGATAGCTGGGTGGCTGGTGGATGTGAGGATCACCTAAAAACATGCCTGTCTGGTGCAAAGGTAGCTAACCTCATGCACCACCTAGATAAGGTCTTAGATAGTGCTGGGGAGGAGTCTGCTGTCTTGGTACATGTTGGTGCCAATGGCATAGGAAAATGTGATAGGGAGATTCTGGAGGCTAAATGTAGACCTTTTGGTAGGAAGTTGAAATCCATAGCTTCCTGGGTAGCATTCTCCGAAATGCTTCTCATTCCACAGGCAGGACCCAAAAGGCAGGCAGAGCTCCAGAGTCTCAATGCTTCATTCTTTACTGAGGAAGATGTAGAAATGTTACCCATAACTGAAATGGTATTTAAAGGAGTTGCTACGGAAGAACTGAAATAATTATCGATACACCTGGAAGATGTATTACAACTATTTGATAAACTGAAGAGTAGCAAATCAGCTGGACCGGATGGCATACATCCAAGGGTGTTAAACGAATTGAAATATGAGATTGGAGGCCTGCTATTAGTAATCTGTGAACTATCATTAAAATAATCTGTAATACCTGAATTTTGGAGGATGACCAATGTAACACCAATTTTTAAAAAGGGTTCTAGGAGTGATCCGAGAAAGCACAGACTGGTGAGACTGACATCAGTACTGGGAAAAATGTTGGAAACCATCATAAAGAATAAAATTACTGAACATGTAGATAGTCATGGCTTAATGGGAGACAGCCAACATGGCTGTAACCAAGGAAGGTCTTGTCTTGCTAATCTGTTATGTTTTTTTGAAGATGTGAATAAACAGGTAGACAAAGGTGAGTCGGTTGATATAGTGTATCTGGACTTTCAGAAAACCTTTGACAAGGTCCCTCATGAGAGTCTCTTGGTGAAATTAAAAAGTCATGGGATAGGAGGCAGTGTACTTTTGTGGATCAGGAACTGGTTAAAAGATAGAAAGCAGAGGATAGGGCTAAATGGCAAATTTTCCTAACTGAGAAAGGTGAATAGTGGAGTACCCCAGAGATTTAATGTGGACAAGTGCAAAGTTATGCTCTTAGGAAAGAAAAAATAAAACTATGGTCACACGATACAAGGTCCCACATTAGGAACCACCACCCAGGAAAAAGATTTAGGCATCATGGTGGATAACCCTCAGCCCAGTGTGCAGTGGCGGCCAAGAGAGCAAATAGAATGCTAGGTATAATAAGGAAAGGAATGGAGAATAAAACAAAGCATTTTATAATGCCTCTGTATTGTTCCATGGTGCAACCACACCTTGAATATTGTGTCCAATTCCGGTTGCCCTATCTTAAAAAGGATATAGTGTTATTAGAAAAGGTACAGAGAAGAGCCACCAAAATCGTAAAGAGGATGGAAGGATTCCCCTATGAAAAGAGGATAAAAAGGTCAGGGTTCTTCAACCTTGAAAAGAGACAGCTGAGGAGAGATATCATAGAGGTATGTACATTAAGGAATGGAGCTACAGGATAACCTATTTAAGACTAATAATAAGAGAAAATATTTTTTCACTCAATGTGTGATCAAACTTTGGAATTTGCTACCGGAAGATGTAATAAAAGCTGTTAGTGTAGCCAGGTTTAAAAAAGGTTTGGACAAGTTCCTGGAGGAAAGGTCCATAAACCATTATTAAATTGGACCCAGAATATCAACTGCTTGCCCCAATACAAGCATTGTGGAACCTGTGTCTTTTGGGGAAACTGCTAGGTACTTGTGACCTAGATTGGCCACTGTTGGAAACAGGATACTGGGATTGATGGACCTTGGTCTGACCCAGTTTGGCATATCTTATGTTCTTATGTTCTTATCACATCAAAGGGACCTTAATGTTGAAGCGCCAGAAGGTGCACTCATGCCTGATGGGCTCCCAACTAAGAGCCTTGCCAAGGGGCCCTTAGCTGTGGCCCTTATAGTGGCCTACAGAGGAAGGTCACTACTACCCTGCACACCATCCAATGCCTTCCCGGCCTCTGCCTATACAATCACATAGGACCAGTGAGGCTCTTTCCACCTCACAGACCAGAGCTCCAAATAAGTACCCAAGGTACTCTAACTGCCAAATCTGCTCCATGCAAGCCTATGCTTGGCTTCCTAGCCCTTTGACTACTCTCCAGGTCTCAGTGCCCTTGCCTTCACCACTTACGCTGCTGTTCATCTGGTTCACACATTCACTTAAATCTATTACGGTTTTTCTTTTGTCAGAGCAATAACATAATAATTACAAAAATACTCTGCACTACAACAGAAAAGTGTCTTGCAGTCTTTTTTGACTTGTTCCTAAATATCAATAAGCTTGAAACAGTGTTTAAGGTGATTAGAGAGGTCTCAGACTCTCGGGCAGTCATCGACTAATGGTGTGGAACCACATAAATGAACTGACCCTCTTACATCAACGACCCTCTATATATCACCACTCACCAATACTTGTTTTGTATAACTCTACTTTTTAAGAATTTGAGTGCTTAGCTTATATGCATCCAGCTTCTGGCATCCATTTCACACATTCACTTGCCAGCTAGCTCTTTTCACATTTCAAATTACACTGCTAACAGCCCCTCACTCTCACCTAATATGCTCAGCCTCTTGGCACACCTCACCATCCTTATTCTTGCTCTACACACTAACCCACACATTTGGTCTCCCCACTCCTTCCCTCATTCCTGTCATACATCACTCACACAACAGCAGGCTTCAACCTTTCTTCCACAACCCAAGAAGCAGAAACCCCTACAACCTAATTTAACATCCCTATTCATAACACCACACCTAACCCAACTATACACCTCCTATTCAACCTCTCAAATTTCCTCTCATTAACACTTGCTTCATCTGCAACAAAAATCCCTATTCTGGTTTATTACATTAAGGAAAGCCACTTTGTGCATTACAGAATCATGACTAGATGATTCTGACACAGTTCTTTTAAATCAACGTGCCCTCCATTCATACCACATCTTCAATGACCCTAGGGCATCCAAAAGTGGTGAAGGTGTACTCTTAATTGCCATGGAGGGCCTCCAATTCAAAACCACCAGCTCCAGCTCCAGCTCTACCAACGAATTGGATCTCATAACCATCTCCAACTCTCACTTGTCAATCTGTCTCACATACAGATCTCCAACAGCAAGGTTTTGTCTTTACTGAAGAAGATGTAGGGAAGTTACCCATGACTGAAATGGTATTTAAAGGTGATGCATTGGAAGAATTAAAAGAAACATCAATAAACTGGTAAGATGTATTACAACTATTTGATAAACTAAAGAATAGCAAATCACCTGGACTGGATGTTATACATCTGAGGCTGTTGAAAGAACTGAAATATGAGTTTGCAGATCTACTATTAGTAATATGTGAACTATCGTTAAAATCATCTGTAGTACCTGAAGATTAGCAAATGGACAATATAACACCAATTTTTAAAAAGTGTTCCAGGGGTATCAAGGAAACTACAGACTCGTGAGCCTGATGTCAGTACTGGGCAAAATGGTAGAAACCATTAGAAAGAACAAAAAGGAAGGTCTTGTCTTACTAATCTGTTATATTTTCATTTGATCTCTCATAAAGTAGTTGCCATAGCTAGACAGCTGCTTTTGATTTCTTCTAGAATTTGGATTTAACTATGTATTGTTGTATATATATTGGTATCTTGATCTCCTTCATTTGGTTTAGTGGGCTAGTGTGGAAGGTATCTTTTGTCTGTATTTAGATTTGCTTTTTGTTTTTCAATGATGTTTGTATTATCTGAGATGCCTACTTGTTTCTTCAAGAATGTTTTTGTAACTTTCTTGTTTATTTTGGAAAATTCTATAAATTAAAAAAAAAAAAAATCTGTTATATTTTTTTGAAGGTATGAAGAAACAGATAGACAAAGGTGAGCCAATCAATATAGTGTATATAGATTTTCAGAAAGCTTTTGACAAGTTCCCTCATGAGAAAGTGCAAAGTTATACACCTAGGAAAGAACAACCCACACTATGGTTACATAATGCAAGGTTTCACATTAGGAACCACCACCCAGGAAAAAGATTTAGGTATCATTGTGGATAACATGTTGAAACCCTCTACCCAGTGTGTAGTGGCGACCAAGAAGGCAAATAAGATGCTAGGAATCATAAGGGAAGGAATGGAAAATAAAACAAAGGATATTATAATGTCTCTGTATCATTCCATGAAGTGACTGCACCTTGAATATTGTGTGCAATTCTGGTCGTATCTTAGAAAGAATATATCAGAATTAGAAAAGGTACAGAGAAGAGCCACCAAAATGGTAAAAGAGATGGAAGAGGCTTAAAAGGTTAGGGCTCTTCAACCTGGAAAAGAGACGGCTGAGGGGAGATATACTAGAGTCTATAAATTAATGAATGGAGCGAAATAGGTAAATGTAGATTGATTGTTTACACCATCAAAAAGTAGAAAGACTAGGGGACATGCAATGGAGCTACATTGAGTATTTCACTCAATGTGTGATCACACTCTAGAATTCGTTACTGGAGGATGTAGTAAAAGCTGTTAGTTTAGTTGGGTTTCAAAAAGGTTTGGACAAATTCCTGGAGGAAAGGTCCATAAACCATTATTAAAGAGGACCTAGGAAATCCACTGCTTGCCCCAGTACAAGCATTGTGGATCCTGAGTGTCTTTTTTGGAAACTGTTAGGTACTTGTGCACAGGATTGGCCACTGTTAGAAACAGGATACTAGGCTTGGTGGGCCTTGGTCATACGCAGTATGGCATATCTTATGTTCGTATATTCTTATCTGCAAGTGCACTTACCACATGGTAAAATATTTAGCTGTGCAGTAGCTGCATAGGAACATGTTCTACACTTACGGTGTGTTAATTTTTGCGTCTAATGCATGGTAAGTACAAAACTAGAACATTTTAGTAAAAAGATCCCTTTTGTTCTTTGGGAAAGCCAGGGTTGGGGATGCACAAAGACAATATCCATAGATCCGATGAAAGGGGAAAACGGTGCAATCAATGTTCAGGGACGATACTTGCAGGCTAGAAATGGGGTTCTAGATGGAGTTATGGCCTCTGGTTCCTGATCAAGACCATCACTGCGAAGGGCTGAGCTAGACAAAATTATTAAAACATTAGGAGAAGCATCCTGGGCATTTTGAAAGAAAGATCATGGTGCTATTGTCTAAGAGATGCTGGTTCCAACTGAGATGAAAGTTTAAAGAAGCAGGAAAATGCCAGGCAAAAAATTCAATAAAAAGTAAAATATTTCTTTGAAGATTAGAATTTAGATTAGATACAATTTGATTGTATAATACTGCTGTTCAATGATTAAAATAATTTTATTTTAGGATGCCACCACATGGATGCTAGAATGCAATTTTTTTTAAATTTAATAACTTTTTAAAATTGTTTATTTTATGAGATGACCAAAAAAAAATAGAACTGTAGGCAAGAACCAGCTGTTCCTGTAGAAATTAATATTAAAAACAGCATAGGGACCAAAAAGAGGCAGAAGATCATTAACACCACCTCCATTTATTTGCAAACTACAACAGGAGAGCACATGACCTGGGATGAACATTTTGTTTTGATCACAGAATGGCCAATATGAAATCAAAGGGGATGAGAAGACATATCATGAAACAGATTTTTGCTTTCATTTCAAAAGAGAAACACAAGCTGTTTGATGCTTGAAAAACAAGATGATTCCCAGACGATGTAATGAATGCTTACAAGGAATTTCTGTAAATACAGTAAGAAAACTAGGAAACACTTAAAGGAACGCTGCTGGAATCTTTAAATTATACATTTGCCTATTTGATAGTGCTTATGCTTTCTGACTTTAGTCGTATTCATAGGGGTTTTCTTAAAGATTATAGAAGCATATACATATGCACATGTAAATGTACGTATAATTTTCAAAATTGTGTTCCTTTGAGTTTTTTTCTTTAGCTATTCATTCAGTATTTATGAACCATAGCTTCTTAAGTAAAAATCTCTCCCTAATAAACAAGAGTATTCTGTGTTCAAATCCCAATGAGGTCTCAATTATCCTTGCCTGAAATACTTTGGGAGCAGAGGAGTAGGCTATTGGTTAGAACAACACACATAGCTCTGCCCTCTGGACCACCCAGCCCAACATCATCAGTCCCCTATGGCTTCACTGCTGCCTGCCCGATCTCCATAACTCTGCCCACTGGACCACCCAGCCTTTCCTCATATAAGAGTGCTTGGGGTGACTCCCAGGATGATATTGCCTGGAAGGCTCTTCCTTAGCTGTTGTTTGCTTCTCGGACTCCTTTTCCGGCCTTTGTTCTTTCTCGATTCCTCCCTCCGCCCCTTGCTGCCCCTCTCTGAATTTCTTTCACCAGCTGCCTGCATGTCTGCCATTCCGGTGCTTTGGAACGCCCATCCTTTGGAATTTGGTATCCTTTGCAGTCATCACCTCCAATCTTCTCAAGTAAGACATCCCATGTCACTCTTCCCCTACTCACTTCACTGCTCAGACCTCCTATGGCGAGGATCTTAAAATCGCTCTCCTTAATTGCTGGTCCCTTAACTCAAAGACTGACCTAATCCTAGATTTAATTCTACTTCACAGCTTAAATATTCTCTGCCTCACTGAAACCTGGTTGAAGGAAGGTGATGAGCCTTACATTCACTTCTGTCTACCTCCTGGCTTCTCGGCTTTATCTGCTCCCCGGTCCATGCGCGCAGGTGGGGGAGTTGCTATACTCTGCAGAAACTCTCTCTCACTCTCAGAGCTCCCCAGTGAGCCCTGGTCCAGTCCCAATAAGCTCATTGTTAAAGTAGGTGCCTCCCATCCTTTCTACCTTTTGCTCCTGTATTGTGCTTCTTCGCTCCAAAGTCCTCAATGGGAGACTATTCACCAGATGCTCCTTGATCTAACTGTAGCATTTTCACTCTCCCTCCAGACTCCTGAGACCACTTCATCCAGTTCTTAGATGATCACAGGTTTTTCCAACATTTTTCTGGCCCCACCCTCTCAGTCGGCCACACTCTTGACTTAGTCCTGACACAACGCAACTTTCTTCCCCATCCTAATAACTTCTTGTTGCTCCCATTGCCTTGGAATGACTATTTCCTCATTCAGTTCCTCCTTCTAGTTCCTTCTAGGGTGCCTCCTAATCATCCCTCTCCTTCTGCTATACCACCTTCCATTAATTGACACCTCACTCCAGACATTCTGGCTCTTTTTCCTCCAGCAGACTGCCTTTTCTCACAATAGTTCTTTTCCCTCACCAAGATCAGTGAACAGACTTATGATACTCCACTTTTGCACATCAGTGGGACCTCGTAGCCCCACAATCTTGTTTCCACCACTCTACTCGCCCCTCAGCCCCTTAGTAGCACCTTGGTCTGCGCCTTCTAAAGAGGCAGCTCAGAGCTGTTGAAAGAACTTGGAAAAAGGCTAGGGATACAGTCTGTCTTCTACTTTTTCAAGAGCACCTGCATCATTGTAGGACTCAAGACTTATCAATCAAGAGGATTCATTATTCATCCCTCATTCCTCATCCCTCATAAATGCCTTGGTGCAGAATCCCCAAATCATCTCCACACTTAACTCTTCTTCCTAGGCCCTCCCTCCCTTCACCTGATGAGCTAGCTACCTACCTTCTTTGTCTCTAAGGTTACAATGGCCAGACTTGGACTTCCAGTCTAAATGGCTTTTGTCCCTCTAGTATTCCAAGGCTCCCCCAGGCCTGATCTCTCGCACACCTGGAGTAATTTTGCTCCGATCTGGCTTGAAACATTATCTAAACTTATCTCATTCACTAGGAAATCCACCTGTCCTTTAGACCCTATTCCCTCATTCCTAGGTCTTACCCCCTATGTCCATTCTATGATTGAATCCAGGCTATCCACAGGTTCGGTTCCTCCCACCTGGAAAAAGGCCTTAGTCTACCCACTGTTGAAAGGTCCTAAGTTGGACCCATCAAATCAGGCTCACTATTGCCCCATCCTTAATCTTCAATTCATCTCTAAGTTGGCTGAAAGCTCCATCCTATTTCAGTTTACTGACCATCTGGATCACTCACTCATTCTGCATCCTCACCAATCGAAATTCCACTCTTCCCATAGTACTGAAACCATTCTGACAACAGTTCACAATGATCTTCACTGTATTCTCAATTAGGTTTCTTCACTTTAACCATTTCCCTTGATCTCACTGCTGCCTTTGATTTAGTTGACCATAACTTCTTCTTTCTGACCTGTTTGACATTGGTTTTTAGGATAATGTTCTTTCTTGGCTTACCTCATTCCTTTCCAGTAGGACTTACCAAGTCAATTTGCATGGCTCCATTTCTTCCCCCTACTCTCTTCCTTGTGGTATCTCTCAAGGTTCAATGCTATCCCCAAAAATTTTCAACATTTTCCTTAGTCCCCTTGCTAACCTCCTTAAGTCCATTGGAATTTTGTTTTACAGGTGTGCAGATGATATTCTGCTAATAGCCCACATTGATAGCTCCTCCCCAGATCTTTCTGTAATCAATGAAGCCCTGGAGAGCTTTTCTTCCTGGCTACACTCAAACTCCCTTAAACTCAACCCCTCCAAATCCAGTCACCTGGATTACTAGATCAAACTCAGCTTCTTCTTTGGCCCTGTCTATTGTCAGCAACACTTCCCTGGTGGTCAGTGGATGCCAGGGCAGGTGCGACACAAAATATAAAGTTAAGATTTGAGAGTCTTTTGAAGGCCCAAATGACTCCTGGGGCCTTGTAGTTTTCTTGAGCTCCAAATCTTTAAGAAAATACTTAAGCAGAGTGGTGGAAAAATAAGGCTTTTATTTCCCGTCTTTTGCTGAGGTTCAAAAATATTGGGTTACAACGTGAAAGCAAAAGTCCTTACTTCAGGTAGTATAACAAACTTAGGATTTTCAAACAAAACTATCATACCTTACAGGAATGGTGGTGCTTAAACAAACTAAGAATGCTCTGTTGGTGCTTTAACCGATCACAAGCCTGGCAGAGCTTCTAGACTTCCGGAAATACACAATGTACAATCCATGTCATGGTCAGATACATCTTCTATGGGATCCACTTGCATTTGCTCACAATCCGATACCTCTGATTCAGTGTCCCTGGTTTCATGCAAACCATATTCAGGGGTTTTATATATTTGCTCTAGCAAGTCCCAATGTCCTGGGCCTAACCTAGGGCATTGGCCCTGTGCTATATTGAGCTCACAAGTATCCCTTCTTCTTGGAGGTTTTATATCGGCATTATATAAACCTTTATCCTTCACAGCATTCTTCTTAGGCATATCTTTTCCATACCTTTTATTGCAGCAGCCTGGTGATGAAAGGTTTTCTCCTTTGGCTTGCTTCCTCCCCTCAGAAGCTTCGTGCCAATCCTTTCTCTGAAAGTTTGCTTTAGCTTTCAACCATGGGAACAGCTCTCCTGGTAAGTGCCTGCTCCTGCAACAGCCCAAATCCTGGCTTCTGTGCTCAGCCTGGCTTTTCCTTCCCAACTGATTCCCACTTGCTTCTTGCTTACAATCAATGTAAGGCTTTCTCTTCTGCCAGCCAACAGCTTTCTCACCAACCTGAGCCGGTCCTTCCTTGGCTCCTTGTGGCTTCCTATTAGCTCCTGGAGATTCTCTGTTAGGTCCTTCTCTGGCTTGAGACGATTCTCTTCCAGCTTGACCCGGTCCTCTCTCCTGGACCCGACCTGGTCCTCTCTGGATCCGACCTGGTCCTCTCTGGATCCGACCTGGTCCTCTCTGTTTAGCTTGAGGCAGTTCTTCCTTATAAAGAACTCCTCTCCTTGAGGCGTGTGAATTGTTTGTCATGTGCTCCTGACCAGCTGGGCGTGGCACTCCAGTCTTTCTGACTGCACTCCTGCTCCCTCTAGCTGGTCCCTGTGAACATTGCACTCTGTGCACATCTTTTCCTCTGTGTAAAACAGTTTCATTTCTCTCATCAGGGCTCTCATCAGCCCCCGCTGCATCACACTATTCAGCTCCTTCTTTGGCGCGTTCCATTGGTTTCATCCCCATTTCTCTACACCCTTCCTTTAAATACATGGGTGTTCACATAGATTCAGGCCTTTCCTTTCAGACTCACATTGGTCACCTCACTAGATCTGCTTTCTCAGCCTTACATAGATTTTGTGCCCTCTGTCCTTTTCTAGACCTATCCAGGCAAACTTCCATTCTACTCAGTAATGTTATTTCGCGTCTCAACTACTGTAATATTGTTTTCTATGGTCTCCCGCTCTTCCAACAAAAGAGGTTGCATCAATTTAGAACACAGCTATCCATGCCCTTGCCCTTGCCAAGAAATTTCACCATATAACCCCACTCTTTATTCAGTATCACTTGCTCCCAGTTCTTCAATGTGCTCAGTACAAAATCCTTATTCTGACTCACAAAGCTCTACACAACTATGCTCCTGTGTATCTTTTCTCACTTACTATTCCTTATGTACTTCCCCACTGCCTTTATTCCCTACAGGATAATAGACTCGTTCATCCTCCGCCATCTCAAGTGAAATATGAAATAACCAGAGGGTCTGCTTTCTCCTGCTTAGCCCTATCCCTCTGGAACTGCCTTCTGTCCTATATCTGCCTGGAACATTCATTTTCCAAATTCAAATCTCTTCTAAAAACACACCTATTTGAACAGGCCTTCAGTCGAACTTTGCCTTACACTTGCTTATAAATGTACGTTATTGTTGGCCCCTGTCTTCTGAATGATTATTCTCGCTCTATACTCCTTTCTCCTGTCTTTATTGTAGTGCTGCTTTTCTTTTTATATTTAATATGATTTTACCTTGTCCACCAACCCGTCTGCTTGCAAAGGATGATATATCAAATACCAATAAATGATAACTTGTGACCTTAGGCAAGCCACTAAACACTTTGTTGCCTTAGATTGTAAATCCTGAGGCATTAAGGGATACTAATCATTGCTAATCATTAAATCATGCTTTAATGTGCAATAAGCAGTTAGTATTGGGGCTGCAGAAACAGTTGATGTGTGGCATGACTACTACTGCATGCAAATTCCTGCATTAACTGCTCATTGAGCGATGGTGCAGGCAACGATTAGGTTATGGGTGGAGAGTGGATGCGCTCCTAACACGTGATATATGCAAACCTCATGTCCACTCTCCACCCATAATCTAATCGTTCCAGCAGTTAGAAGGACATATAGAGGGTGACTCGGTTGTCTGTCGCTGAGTTTCTTGCTTATTTTCAAATCTGGGATCCAATTCCACTGCCATTGTTTCTTTCTGGAGGTAGAATTGTGAGTATTCATGGTCAATAGCTGTAAACTACATTCTCTCATTAGGTTGTAGCTGTTTTCTGGGTGTCAGTGGCTGATGGACAACTGCTAGTATGCTGACAGGGGGAATACTGCTCCCCATCCAGTGTAGTCAATCTACTTGATGGGATTATGACTAAAAATGAAAGTACATCTGATTGCACAGTGTCAAATGATAGGTATTTATTTTTTTATAGCTAGCTCACACTTTTCCAGTAGCAATTCATATTCATGAAAAACATAGCTCATTTTGGATCAATTTGGAATGTTTTAGCTCATTTTCAGACATTTTTTTTCAATCTTTTTCAGGAATTAATACTTATAAACTTTGATTAATGTACATACAATTGTTTTAAATCAATTTAGTGTGCTTTCTTTATGCACATAAAACTTTCCAAACCAAAAACGCAAACATTGAATGTACAACCCCAATCAATTAACTAAGAAGAGAAGACAAAGAGTAAGGAAGCTATCTTGATAGTGGGGGCAGGGGTACCAGAGCACCATTAGTGCCTGCAACATTTTGGGGGGATACCGCTGCCCCTGCCAAGCTATGCTTATTTAGTAGCTGAATAAGTTGTGAAAGTACCAGGAAACGACAGCATTCATTTAATTGACAGAATCACAAGAAGGTACCACCAGTTAAGCTATTTTAGTATCCACGTTACAAATATGACAGTAGCTCAAACAATTTAACATGAAGGAAGAATTTTCAAATCTGGTATGCCTCGAGGCATGGACTTTAGAGTTCACAAAGGTTCTCTCTTCAGATGGCTCTATTTGTCATGAAATAGTATAGTTTTACAAGATATCTGATTGTACTTAGAAACCTTGACAACCTGCTGTGACTTTCAGTAAGATTTCTTTTATAGTACCACGTGCCTCTTACAAGAAGTGTATGACTTCTACTTTTAATCCATATCTCCAGTCACCACACTGATGTCTTTCATACTTTTTAAATATGGAATTAAAAGGTGCAAACAATTCTTTTCTTCTCTAAAGGCAATGTTGCGCAAAGACATGTGAGAAGGATGCCATTTATCGTCCGTCACAGGGTGCTTTTAAATAAAAAAACTACGGGACAAATGGAGGTCATGCTCAAATGCCATTCAAGCTGGAGTTTGCTGGTAAAATTGAAGTTATGTCTGATAAGTAAATTTGCGATATGTAAATATTAATCACCCCAAAGATTCCTGCAAAATAAGAACTTTTTCCATTTTAATCAATGTTTCAAGTATGGAGATGAAATCATTTTATCTATTTTCCATAGAATTGAATCGTTGATTTATTTCTCATTTTTTACATTTATACATCAATCCTCCATGTTACATCAATAAGTAAAATATCATGTACATGTAAAAATAAGCCAACACTGTAATTTTTGAATATGGATTTCATTATTCACGGTTTTCACACTGAGTGCCTGTTTTTAAAAAGCTTGCAAAATAGCTTAAGCAGGAGTAGTAAACCTTTGTGCGTAGTTTGCTATATGTGAAAGTTTGCTAAAATTCGAAGTTAATGAACTGATGTGACTCGATAATTGATGACATAAGCATTTGCACTGCCACAGCACCGTACCTAGCCCTGCGCGAAAGGTGCAGCCGCACATGGTGCAAAAGGATTAGGGGCGCATGTCGGGCTGCCGGCCCTGGCCTGCCTCCCCCATGCTGCCCTGCCACCGCTGCCACTGCCACTTTTTTGTTTTCTCAAAGGCGATGGCGGCAGCAGCAGTGAGGCAGACCCGCGTTTGTAGGCGGGTCGGGTCCCTCCTTCCTTTCTCTGACATAGGTCGTATCAGAGAAGGGAGGGACCAGGCCAGCCATTCAAACACGGGTCTTTGCAACTCAGTGTTTGAATGGCTGGCCTGGTCCCTCCCTCCTCTGATGCTACCAACATCAGAGAAGGGAAGGAGGGACCCGGCCTGCCTACAAACATGGGTCTGCCTCACTGCTGCTGCTGCCACCTCTGAGAAAACAAAAAAGTGGCAGCAGCAGCAGGGCAACACGGGAAGGGAGGGGGGAATCATGGCAGGCAACTGGTGATGGGGGGGGGGCGCACTAGATGTGGAAACTGGACAGGCACAATTATGGCTTGGCATGGCCCTGAAAGAACACACCTGACACTAGTAAAGACACCAAGCTTTATGGTTGGCATAATAGTAAACAGTCTTAAACATCTACCGGATCAGTTTGTCCCCATTATATAATACTTTAAATGCATGACATTACACTATTCACTAAATTCCACCTCCTCAGTCAAATGCGACCACCCAGCTAGTCATGTCAACTGAACTTTGATTTGATCCTAAAGGACCCTTTGGGAAAACGACCCCATCCTTTCCTCACATATCCTGTGGCGATGCCAAGCTATGTCCTGAAGTTTGTTGTGGTGTCACATGCTGGCCTCCATATCCTTTCACCCTTTTCCTCTCTACCCCTCGATCTCTGACCAATCCTTGGGAAGTAACCAGACATATTCAACCCCTACTATAAGTGGTGACAGACTCTAGCTAGTCACCACTCCCCCCAACCCTAAAGCCTCTCTGCTACCATAAGAAGCCTCTAATAAATCTTGAACTATTCTATACTGAAAAAAAAAATATCCAAGCAAATACCTGAGAGGTGGACTCTATCCTTGCAGTAGAGACCCAGACAGACAGTAGCTCATGAAATAACACCAGGCCCACCAGCAAAACCACAAATTTGGGAATTTCTGAATTTAATCATTGGCAGAGCCAATTGACAGCCTTGGGCTGCCAGGCGTCCCTCCAAATTAGACGGGGAATAATCTGGGACCACACTATCCATGCAGAGGGGAAATTGCACATCACCATTGATACATACTTCTTAATTTACCTAACAATCTCACATCCTTCACTGTACAAAGAGAATTCCCTTCCCAGATGAATAATCAGCAACTGGAGTAAAGAAAAATGCTTGACTTGTAAGGGTGAAGGGATGAGCTGGGTCCAAATCATGTCCTGAATTCACAGACAGAGAATTTGGATGCACAGCACTGCCAGCCCCAAGTGTACACTCAGGTGGGACTACAAACTCTTTTCTGGACTGAGAAGATGAAGGAGTGTCCACATATCCAAATGTAGACCTCTAGAGACAGTGAATCTGGAATAGAAAGTGGCAAGAAAAAACAACATGAGTCCTTGCTTCACACTAATGCACATAACTCAAATAATGATTGGAATGTCAGCATTGAATCAATGCTGGTGAGCACCCCCCCCCCCCCCATCCCCTGTGCAATCACAAAAGAGGCTGTGCTAATATGGAAAGAATGAGTAGCCTAGGTCTTCTGGTCATACCTGGTCCAAGTCAGTCAACTTTTTAGTACTGTCCTGAACTCAGGGCTGATCTATCCATTAGGTAAACTAGGACGTTGCCTAGGATGGCAGCTTCTGGGGGGGGGGGGGGCAGCAAAGAGCAGGACATTCAAGGCTAAACAATAGATTCTGACTGTCAGGGGGGACATAAGCCTTAAGGTTTGCTTAGGGCTTCAAATCTTTAAACCAACTCTGGGGCCAGGCCTGAATGAACTGAAACCTAATCAATGGTGAACCAACCTTGTGGATGAGAGAAAACAGCCCATCTTCTGGGCACATACACTAAAACTCCTGAAGCTGGCTTACTGGGCATGTCACCAAATCTGGAGAATACCTTAGGACCACTCACACTCCTTTTCCAACCTGGTACATCTTAGACCAATGAATCTGCAGTCATGCTTTCAGTTCATCAATCCAGACCTCATCCTGAAGGAGCCTGGTGGCACAGTGTGCATGCTTAGCAGGAGCATCCAACGCAATAACTCTAAGAACAGCATAAAAGGCCAAATGAACACTGCCTGGAGAAGAGCCACTGCAAAACCTGAGAGGAAAATGTGCTTAAGCACCTCCAGTAACTTCACAAGAACTACGTGTATTATTGGGAGGTGACTTAGCTGCCTCTGGGTATGAACCAGGTGTGCACACCCATGCACCAACCTCTTTGTCAAAAAGGAAGCAGCTAGGTCACTGAACCCTTGGACCTCAATAAGAAAAGCAATGCTATCCAGCAGCTTATCGATCATTCCCAGATACATGCCTGAATGCTTTGCCTATGCAATAAACTTTACACATCCCACTGTCTCAGAAAAACTTCAAATTTCTTCCCTAAAGCTTTGTAAGCCTTGCATGTATTGACTGCCAAGGAACTCCTCAACAAACTTCTGATGATTCATTTAAGGCCATCCATAGGTCCTCTGGCATTTGGGTATGACTGTCATCCACTTTGAGGACCAATGCCCGGAATCTTACCCACTGAAAATTAGAGCGAGCATCCTCAATCTCATTACAAATAACGGGCATGGTGAGCTGTCAAGGTAATTTTCAATTGCAAGCACCAGCAACTGGAGCAACACAGCCAACAATGGTCATGGATAAACTGCTGGTTGATCGCTTGCACCATGGTCATGTTGTCAAAATGCAGAACTACCCTGTGATGTGTCAAATGCAGCCCACATCATCAATGTGACCCAAACCAGGAAGAACACCAAGGAAGCAATTTTATGGCACTAACCCTCTCATGACATGTCAGAGACCACGCTTGCATACACCAGGCTTCACAAAAAAAGATGCCACAATCCTATCCCTCTGAAACATCATAGAAAAGTTCCAAATCCCAGTTCATCACTGCTGGAGATTGTCACACTCAGTTCTCGTTAAGAACATAAGATATGCCTTACTGAGTCAAACCAAAGGTTCATTAAGCCCAGTATCCGGTTTTCAACAGTGGCTTACTCCTTTCTCTTCCTCATACAGGCCTTGCTCAACTATTAGGCAGGACTAAGCAGTCACCTGCATGTTCTTAGGGACAGCAAAGGGCAGCAGTCAGAGCAGATAGATATCCTGAAAACCACACAAACTCTGAGAGCCATCAGCACATTCTTTTGCCTGTAGGAAGAGTGGGCACATGCATAGATACAAAGCAAAATTTAACATGTAAAAGTATGATGTCCAATTATGCATTTTTTACAGGATTGTTTTTGGAATGGTGATGCTGAGATGATCATGACTGTAGAGCTTTATCAAAATTTTGAGGTAGGGAAGGGGGACCTAAGGGCCCAATGCTCTTGCACTAGCCCTGCCCCTATGCCCTTTGCTTTTCCAGTCCCCATACTCACCCTCTCCTCCTTTCTTCCCTCCTACATCCCGTTACCCTCTGGTCTCTCTCTATCCCCACACCCACCAGTTAAGATGCCCGCCGCCGACTAAGCCTTCTGCATATGTCTTACACTTGATTCAAGACTTCTGTGAATGCTGCTGCAGAGTATCTGGTGTGAGTGAAAGGGAAGGGTATGTCTATGCCTTTATCTCGGGCTGCAAAATTATTCTCTGAGAACACTGCAGTTGGTTTGCCCATATAAAACCCAGTCTGCATTCACTACGCTGGTTATAAGTAGTATGGAGATTAAAATTAAATATATTATTTCTGATACATTGTGCTCTTTTCACAAAGATGCCATTCCATTTCAATATGGTTTTGAAAATCTATAGACCAAATTATTCTCTGAGATCAGAAGATATTCCTCTATTGCACAAACATCAATTAGGAAGTACCATTCTGTGAAAACTTAGAATTTTTATTTTATATTAACACCTATAGAATGAAAGAAGTTACCTGCATGATGGAGTCTGAGATAACATTCAGAAAGAAACTCAAGACATATTTGGAAGTACTGTGCTGTGAATGAGCGTGAAGCAATATTTTTCTGTTAGCACAAAAATTGAAGGGGACATAATGAAATTCCATGAAAACTAATCTATGTTGTTATTGTCCAAATGTGTGGTTTCAGTTTGAATATGTACAGTATGTTATATTGTTAGCTACTGTGAATTGCAGGTTACAGTAGGTTATAAATGATTTAAAATAAATAAATAGAGAAATATGGAAAACAGCTTATTAATTAAGGAACAAATTGATATTCAAAAATGTCTTTCATCTCAAAAAATAAAACTACACTTTGAGGGAGATAGCTATCTAATTATCTTTTATGCTGTCACCTAGGGAAATCGAGTTCACTTGCACATTTTTACCCAGAACGTTTGCAAGGGTAACCAACTTGGGTACGAACAATTCCACTAGCCTGCTGGAAATCCCTTAGGTTAATATATTGACCTCCTTGTTTGGAATGTCAGGCTCTGAGCACATAGGCATCCTGGCACCCAAATAGATGTTACATTTGCTGAAGCCTTAGTAATCTCAGACTGTCCTCACTCAGGTACTGCATTCCAGATGCTTATCTTGCTGACTACTGATTATTGTTATTCCTTGTTCGTAGGGCTTCCTAAGAAACATTTGTGGGGTTTAAAACTTGCTCAGAATATTGCTATGGGAATAATATTTGGCATTACTAAATCAGAGCATATTTCTCCTTATTTGAAGAAATTGCATTGGTTGCTTGTCAAATACAGACTTCAGTTTAAAGTATTAACTATTGTGTTTAGGGCTTTGTATGCATTAGGGCCTTTTTATCTGAGGTCTGTTTTCAAAAATATTTTAATATGTTAGATTATGCCTTTCCAGTAGTACTCTGAGCTCAAAACACCGCTTCCAGAATCCTAACAAGCACCTCGAGTCATCAAGACATTACACCCACCCTCAAGAGCCTGTATTGGCAACCAATAGGACAAAACACAAGGTCATTATGACTATTCACAAGATTCTGTACAACTCCTCAGCCCCCTGCCTTGACTAATTCATCAGCAAACCACACGCTATAGGGGCATGAAGATCATCAAATCGAGGGAGGAGTAGCCTAGTGGTTGGGGCAAGGTACTTCAGGCCGGAAGGTCGGGGGTTCAAATCCCACTAGAGGACAGCAACCTTGGGCCGGAAGGACTGGGGTTTCTAGTCCCACAGGTGCTCCTTGTGGTCTTGGGCAAGCCACTTAACCCTTCATTGCCCATGTTCCCTGTAAGTATTAGTGTATGTGTCTCATATCCCTGTGTGTTAAATGTATCCCCCAATTGTGTTGTGACCGCTTTGATTGAAGGATAAGGCGGTATACAAAACTGTCTAAATAAATAAATAAATAAAATCTACTAGCCATCCCACCTCTAAAGACAAAATGCTCCCTGCAAGCAAAATGCTCCCTGCAAGGGAGGAGTAGCCTAGTGGTTGGGGCAAGGTACTTCAGGCCGGAAGGTCGGAGATTCAAATCCCACTAGAGGACAGCAACCTTGGGCCGGAAGGACTGGGGTTTCTAGTCCCACAGATGCTCCTTGTGGTCTTGGACAAGCCACTTAACCCTCCACTGCCCATGTTCCCTGTAAGTATTAATGTATGTGTCTCATATCCCTGCGTGTTAAATGTATCCCCCAATTGTGTTGTGACCGCTTTGATTAAAGGATAAGGCGGTATACAAAACTGTCTAAAAAAAATAAAATAAATCAACAAAATGTTTTCCTTTTTCACTCCCATGATCTGGAACTCACTCCCAGATCACAGAGATCAACTCAGACTGAAGAAGACCTGAAGAAAATAGTAAAAACTCACCTCTTCATTGAACATTACAGCCCCAATGATATCACATAACACCACACAGCTCACTTTGTACCATAACAAATTGTAATATACTATTCCCCTGTTTTGTTAAACCAAGTTGACTTCTCCCTATGTTCGATGTAATTGCATCTCAAAGGAGCTTGCTTATTGTTGTTCTCTGTAAACCACCTTGGCTAAAGGTGATATAGAAAAACTTGTTAAATAAATAAATACTATGGGGATCATTCTGAACCGCTATTTGTGCTGGCTTAAGCCCGTGACTAACTTCCCCGCCGGTTGTGCGGGGAAGTTAGTCGGGGCGGGGAATGGGTGGCCCAGGGGTGGAAAGTGGGCAGGCAGTGGGCGCGGAAGGGGCTGGGGGGGGGCAGGGGACATTCCCCGCAGCCCGACCCTGGCTTTCAGAGGCCGTATCAGAGGTCGGGCTGCAGAGAATTTGCAGTTTTGGTTGGCAGCCAGCATCGTGGCTTAAAAATGGAGCCGCGGTTCCAATGCAACATGACACCATGTCACCGCGGCTCCATTTAAATGCCTTGACTGAGTTAGCCGGGTGCAGTTCTGCACGTGCATGCCAAACAGAATCACTGTCTTGGCCTGCACATGCAGGACTGTTCACAATTCTGATCCCATGAGGCTAGTCATGCCCCGCAGGATTAGAATCGTGATCCCCTCTGTGCAACCAGTTCAGATTGGACGCATAGAGGTGATGGACGTGTGGGACAGAATCGCGCCCTATAGGCATTTCCCTGTCACTGAAGGGCTTGCAATCTAAGGGGTATGCTTAATAAAGCGTGAAAGGCTTTTGTAGCTAATGCCAGGCGATAGCTGCAGAAGTCCCAGCATTTCCCCTGTAGATGCCACAGAGAAAGAACTGGGGTTATGGGGGGCAAGCATAGTGGATGAAGCTATCACCACCCATTGATTGATGCATCTGTGAAGCCATGCAATGTGAAAGCCCACGGTAGCTGCTCAAAACTGGGACATACACTCGGCACCCACATCTCACCCTGGGAAATACAGCCGCCCTGGGAAATACAGTTACTGCAGGAAAAGGTCCACAGTAGCTGTATTATACCCAGTTATAGCCCCACAAACACTTAATACGCTTTAGTAAATATACCCCTAAGTTTGTATCTGAGGCAATAAAGGGCTGAGTGATTTGCCTAAGGGCACAAGGAGTACCAGCAGGATTCAAAGCCTGGTTTCATTAGCCACCAGGCTGCTGCTTTAACCACCAGGTTGCTCTTCTTGCCTGCTTACGCTTTGTGATCTGATGCATAAGTTGAACTGAGTTCAGGTGTCTTCATGTGCTGCTGTTCTGCTCTGGAATCCAGTACTTGTGGAGGTCCGTCTGGCAACTGAATATTTAAGATTTAGAAAATGGATAAATGCAATTCTTTTTGGAATGTTTTAAGGAAACTTTTAGAATGAATGCTCTATTAATGGATCATTTTTGTCAATACTGTATTTTTTGTATGTGTTGGAATTTATTATTTTTTTGTGTTTCCTTTGTAATCCACATAGGAATTTTTTGCTATGCGGTATTTAAGCATTTTTAAATAAATAAATAGATAAATAAATATTTTCCCGAGTTCTTAAATAACACATATAACTGATTTCAAAAGATATTTTTTAAATGTAGAACTTGTGATTATTTTGATGTCTGAAAGCATCACAACTTGCTACATGTGATTGATTTTTTTTCCTCCACAGATTTAAATTTAATTGATTTCCTCAGCAGGAGGCTACCATTTCTCATAATTTAGAAGTTATTGACTCAGGATTGCAAATTAAAGCACAATAAACAATTGGAATTCATTTCAGCTTCAAACTGTTTTTATTCCCTGAATTCCAATCACATTAATCGAAAATATGTATAAAAAAAAAGCAATTTCTTATATCCATTTTTAATATGGCAGCCTTAAAAAGATGCAATTTCATAAGTAAAATAAATGCTTGATTGGTCTTGTTTTCTCACTAATCTTGGTTCTTTGTGTGTTTGTTTTTCAATATATAGTTATTTTCAAAGGTCAAGTAAATATACGATTGGAACTTTGCACTTAGCAAAACTAGCATGCAGATAGCAAAGATAAGTGCATCACGTGGACTAAAACTTGGAAATTTGATTCTGCTGTGTTTATGTCTCCCTCTTCTAGGCACCCTATAAAACCTTGATAAGTAGTGGAAATCAAGAATGAAATGAAATAATTGCAGACAAGATACAGCAAAAATAGAGGTCACTTAGTGGAGTCCAATTCTTCATTAACAAATATTTATGGTAGATATGGAAGGTCTCTATGCAGGTTATCTCTACATCCAAAGAAAGAGTGCCACTTTTATTCTGAGGTCTCTATGCAGAACATGTGGAGGGGGAATTTTAGAAGAGACATCCAAGCATAATCTGGGACTTCTAAGCTAGGACGTCTGAAAAAAAAGCAGGCACATCAAGGTGCAGACATGATTACCCAAACATGGACATGCCTAATATGGCCGTCTGTAGGGGCATCTACATAGACATCCCCAGACCCTATTTTCAAACCTCAATTTCTAGGATAGACTAATGGTTAGAGTGGTGCATCAAAAGCAGGGCTGCTCAAAATTCAAGTCTCACTGCTACTGACATTGTGCTGAGTACTGGGAATGATGGAGTGCTTTATTCTCTATACCCTCTGGATATTTTTTTTTTCAGTTAAATGAACACTTTGTAGATGCTTGTTCATGCCTGCAGCAGGTGTAAGATTAGACATTTATGTATTTATTTATTTAGATGTATTTATATTTCTCCGGTTCAAGGTGGTTTACATGGAACAAAAAGTAACTTACATTGAAACAATAGTATCAAACTATGTACAGCATGCAATTAAAGAGCTTTTGGCTCTTAACTATATACAGTTTTGATTATATACAACAGCAGTGGTAGGTGATTGTGCATTGTTCTTCTGGGGGGGGGGGGCTTATTTGTTTGTGTTGAAGTGTTCGGTAAACAGATGAGTCTTCAATAGTTTGCGGAATGTCTTGAAGTCTGTGATATTCCTGAGCTGGTCCAGTAGTCTGTTCCATATGGAGGGTGCACAGAGTTGGAAAGCTCTTTTTCATGCTTGCTGGTTTAATTTAGTTCTGATATGGGGGATGATGAGGGTGTTCATTGTCGAGGTTCATCTAGATCTGTGTGGTTGGGAGGGCTGTAGAAGTGTGCAGAAGTGTGTGTGTGTGTGTGTGTGTGAGGGGGTCTGAGTGGATTGCTTCATGAGTTAGCATGATGGTTTTGTATGCTATATGGCTCTGCAGTGGGAGCCAGTGAAGCTGTTTGAGTATTGGGGAGATGTGTTCTTTTCTCGTTGCTGCTTATAGGATTCTGGCTGTCGAGCGGAGAGCTGTCTGGAGAGGTAGGAGTGTGGATTGTGGCAGTTCTTGGAAGATGGCATTGCAGTACTCCAGATGGGGTATTATTGATGCTCGGAGTACTGTACGGAAATTATCTGGTTTGAGGTGTGAATGGAGGCTCTGGAGTGTCTTTGCTTTGAAGTAGACTGTTTGGGTAATTTTACTTATGTGCATTTTGAATGTTAAGTGTTGGTCGAGAGTGATCCCGAGGTATTTAAGCTTCGTTTTGGTTCTGATTGTGGTGGTGTTCAGCATTATTGTAGGGGGGGGGAGGGGATGAAAGCAGTATTTCTTGTTATGTAGAGGGCCTCTGTCTTGTTATAGTTTATTTGTAGGTTGTTTTCAGTTGCCAGTTTGTTATTTTAGTAAAGCATTCTTTGTGGGCTGCTAGCATGGGTTGATCTGTGTCATTTGGTCCATATATCATGATGTCATTGGTGTACACATAGAGGTTAAGTTGTGGGTTCTTAGGATTGTGCAAAGTGGCTATAGGTAGAGGTTGAACAGCATAGCACAAAGGATGGATCCTTGTGGGACTCCTGGTTTGCTTGTATGGGGTATAGGAGTTGTTTCCAATCTTTATCTGTTGATATTTATCGGTGAGGTAGGATGTGAACTATTTTGTAGACAGTTCCCTGCATTCCAATTGTGTGAAGCCATTGTAACAGTCTTTGGTGAGATGTCCAGGAAGATTAACAGGAAGCCTTGATTGGTTTGTTGCATTCCTTGTGTTAGTGCATTTATTAAGGTGGTTAATAATGTTTTCACTCCATGCTATGGTTGAAAGCCATGTTGCTAGGGGTCTAGGAGATTGTGTCTGTTGATATGGTTTTGCAGTTGGTGCTGCACCATTTTCTCAATGACTTTTTCTGTGAAAGACAGTCTTGCAACGGGTCTGTATGATGCTGGGTCTGAGGTGTGCAGGGTTGGTTTTTTTCAGTGTTGGGCATATGGAGGAAGTTTTTAGGCATGTAGGAATATTACCTTGTTGAAGTATCGCTTGTGTGAACTTGGTAATTATTCCACTAAGTTATTTTTTTGGTTGCTTTTATCCATGATGTAGGGCGGGGATCCAGGGGGGAGATTATTGTGTTTAGAACCATTATGATGTTTTCTATCTGTCTTTTGGTAATTTGGCTAAAGGAGCTCCAGGTGACTGTGTGGTTGTCTTCGGTAGAGGGTAGGGTATTGATATTTGGATGTGGCTAAAACTGTTTGTAGTGTTGGATGAGTTGTTGGTGGATGACCTTGATTTCTTGGTTATTGGTGGATGGTGTTTTTGTCAGCAGTTTCACAATGGAGAAAAGCTCTCTTGGTCGGTTGATTGTGAAGTTTAATAGTTTAGTATGGTGTTCTCGTTTTACTTTGTCTGTTTAACTATGGTATTCCTTCATCACCTGTAGATATTGTGTTTTGTCTTTTTCTTGTTTCGTTCTTTGCCATTTTCTTTTGTGTTTGCAGAATTGCCTTTTCAGGTTTTGGAGGGTTGGAGTATACCAGTCGGTCTTGGGTTGCTTCGTGTGTGGATTTGCAGACATGTTGGTCTTGGGGGGTGTTGGGGGCGATTGCCGCAATTCTCATAGCATTGTTCCATTTCTCAGTGAGTATCTTTGGGTCAGTGTAGTCTAAAGGTAATTGTTTGAGGATTTCTCGGATGAAGTTGTCCTTATTGAATGGTTTAAACCTTCTGGTTGATGGCTGCTGGTTGGGACCTGTTCTGATGGAGCCCTGTGGGAGTGAGAACTTGATGAGTTTGTGGTCTGACCATGGGACTGGGCACACCTGTAAAGAGTGGGGGTGCTTGTTTGGGGGTTATGGTTACTGAAGAAGATTAAATCCAGTGTATTTCCTTTTGTGTGTGTAGGAGTGTTTACTAGTTGTGTTAGGTCCATTGCTGTCATTGCTTGAAGGAAGGACTGTGCATGGCTTTGGTGAAGCAAGGGGAGGTTAAAGTCTCCTAGAACTAGTAGTTCATTTCTGGCTTTTGATGCTGCTATTACTGTATCCAGTATTGTTGATAGGTCATTGGTACTGAAGGTCGGTGTCCAGTATATGAGGCAGATTGTGGTTGTTTTGTTGGAGATGGTGATGGAGTCAGATTCGTTGGTGCTGTTGTTTGCTTGGAAACAGAGGTTGATGTTTTTCCTGGCTATGATCATTACTCTGCCTCCTCTTTGTTGGGTCCTGGGGCATTGGTATAGGTTGTATCCATTTGGTGTGAATTTGTTCATTAGTATGTTGTCTGTTTCTGTAATCCGTGTTTTGGTTATTGAGAGTATGTCTAGATTATTTGATTCCAGGAAGTCTTTGATGATTTTGGTTTTGTTCTGAATGGATCAGGAGTTTATTAGGGCACGGTGTAGAGGATGTATGAATTGGGAGTTGGGTGGTATTGGGGTGGTTTGACGTGAGAAACTTTTTATATATATTAGTCATCTTGTGGTTCGGTGTGTGTTATGTGGGAGTTGTGTGTTTGTTCTGATAGATGGTTAGCTGGTGGGCCATTGTAGGGGCGCTGAGGTGGTTGGAGAATTGTGTGACATGGTCAGCTAGCAGCAAGTAGAGCAGAGAGTAGATGGTGAGCATATTGGGTGGTGGGTTAGGTGATTGAGGTCTATGTAGTTTACCTTCTGGTTGTTGTAGTGATCTTCTGTCGGATGGTGTTTATCAGTGTAGTTTACACGGGGTAGTTTTGCACATACTGTGGCAGTCGTGAACCTCACTTCTAAGCCAGGGTATGTGGAATATGATCTTAGTCTCTCAAATTTACTGCTAATGCTCGGTGTAATACTTGCATCGTGCCAAAGAGAGCCTCCTGCTGGAGTTCGTAAGATGTAACATGTATGGGTAGTTTGTCAAGATGTGCTTGGAAATTCTTCTTTATCAATCCTGTGGCTCCCACTACAATGGGAAATATTTCCGTATCTTTCTGCCACATTTTCTTGGTCTCTGATTGCATTTCTATTGCCTCTGCATGCGATTCACAGAATAATCACTCGGTACCGACACTTCTCTTATCAATGCAGTTCTGGTATTCTTCTCTTTTATTTATTTTATTTATTTTTATTTAGTAAGCATTTGTATCCTGCTCCTTCCAGCGATCAAAAGCGGGTAGGATTACATTGAGAAACTGCCGAATCAAGGCAGGTACAATTTTTGTATGCATACAGATTGGTTATAGAAGCGGATCACACAGAGTTAACAATTCTTAGCTATGGGGAAGTTATTTACAGAACGCACAGAATTAACGTTTCTTAGTTATAGGGGAAATCATTTACATATGTACATCATTTACAGATCACATAGAATTAACTTTTCTTAGTTATAGGGGAAGTCATTTACATATGCACATATAAGCCTTTACATATTACATTCATACAAGATAGGCTTCCTGTGTTGCATATGTGTGATTAGATCAGATTGAAATTGTTTTGGAATATGTGTGTTTTGAGCTTTTTTCTAAAGTCTGTCAGGTCACTGCTAGCTCGTAGCTCTGGCAGGAGTTGGTTCCATAGTGTTGGTGCTACATATGAAAAAGCCCTGTTGCTGGTGCTGGCTTTGGTAGATTTAAAGTCAGGTGGTGTGTGGAGGATGTTGGCGTAGGTGGTTCGTCTGTTTCTGGTAGGAGGTTGTGAACTGACGAGGGTGTTGAGGAAGGATGGTGCTAAGTTGTGGATGAGTTTGAAAGTAGTTGTCAAAATTTTGTATTTTGTACGAGCTGCTATGGGCAGCCAGTGTAATTGAATTAGTACTGGTGTGATGTGGTCACTTATGTTTTTCTTCATAATGACCCTGGCAGTTACATTTTGTGCCATTTGCAGTATGTTCAGAGTTTTCTTGGGTAGACCTTGAAGGATGGCGTTGCAGTAGTCAAAATGTGGCATGATGAGTGCTTGAGCCACGGTTCTGAAGTCCTGGGGGTCAATGATGTTTCGAATGGGATGAAAAACTCGCAGTTTGTGGAAAACTGCTCTGTTGGTCTTTCGGAGGTGTTTCTCCATTTTTAGGTCGCAGTCGAATGTGACTCCCAGATACTTTATTTCGTTTTTTGTTTGGTATGTGTTGTTGCATAGTGTTATTGAAGAGGGTGGGACAAAATTCGGTGCCTTGGAGATATACATTACTTCAGTTTTCTTGTGGTTAATTGACATGCTGCTTTGTTTTAACCAGTCTTGCATCTCCTCTATGCAAGTCTCAAGTGGGTTGTAGTCTGGGTTTTGAGAGTCGAGTTGTGTGTATAACATAATGTCATCTGCATAGAAGTGGTAATTGATTTTGTGCCGTGTAAAAATTTTGCAGAGTGGTTGCATGTATATGTTGAATAGGAGTGCTGAGAGTGCAGAGCCTTGTGGGATTCCTTGTGTTTGGGAGAATGATTCTGCTATTTCGCCATTGAATTGAACCTGTTGCGTTCGGTTTGGCATCCAGTTTCTTTTCCAACAGAATGGGAATGTCCCAGGTGATCATAACCTCTTCATTCTCCGTTATTCTCTTAGGATCATGATCCCAGTGCTTTTCAGGGACAGTGATGTTGTAGTATTTATAGAGTTTCCAGTAGAGGAGGCGTGCTACTTTATTGTGCCTTTCTGCATAGAAATTTTCCACCATCAGAACTTCACAGCCTGCTATTAGGTGAGTCACTGTATCCAGCTTGTTCTTACAGAATCGGCATATGGTTGTTGTGCCAGTTTTTTCAATATTCGCCATAAACCATCTCGTCCGTAATCCACTGTCCTGGGCTGCAACTATCAATCTTTCATCCTTTGCTTTCAGTTCACCTTTCCTCATGTGTCCATTCTTGATCAACAAAAGATTCTTGGAGTAACACTCTGTATTTTCCACTGTAATTGTACATTTGTCACTTGTTTTACCTTGCCTGCTGATCTAATTCTTTGAAGAGTTTTTTCTCTTGTTTTGCAAATTCTGTTTCTTCCTTTCCCATGCACACCTGTGGATTCTCACTCATTCCTTTTAATCATCGGAACGCTTGTCCAAGATTGATAATAGAGATAGATTCTGGATGTTTACTTTCATATTTCAGCACTTTCTGTGTATTTGGATCTGATGATGCTGTCAGATTATCTTTCAGGCCTACGATAGTAGTTCTGTATGTGTAGTCAATCTCTATAAGTCCTAGCCCTTCTTCAGCTCTAGGAATGTACAATCTTGGCATACATTGATTCTTGTAAATTATTTCATGAACATGGAGAAGTTTTCTTGTTCGCACATACAGTTTTTCAAGATCTTTATGAAGCCAATCCGCAATCCCAAAACTGTATGAGAGTACAGGAATTGCCAGCTGATTGATGGCTTGTATCTTATTTTTGTGATGTTGAAGTACTTTTAAATAACAGTTTTAATCTTCTGGTTGCTGTAATGGCCTTTTGCTGGATGGTGTTCATTGGGGGTTTGGAGAGCCATTGTTTCCGACTTGGTGAGGGCGTCTGGGTTGTGGGTTTTGTTGTTCTAGTGTTGGGGATGTTGTATTGGTGGGTATTGGAATGTTGTCTTGTACAGGGGTGCATTTTCCATTGCTATTGTCGCCGTTGGTCCCCACCTGTGGTCCCTGGCTAAGGGTCATGCCAAAGAGCTCTCTGGTGAGGCCCTCAGGCACAGGCCTACCAGTCGTGGGTGTGCCTAAGCACCCTTTGGTTTAAGTCTCTCATTGGTGGGAAGCACGGGTTCTGATTGGCTGCTGCAGCAGAGGGGCAAGAGTATCCTGCATTCCCGCTGCTCTGGTGTGGGGGTGCTGATTGGGGTCAACAGGTTGCTGGCGGCTTCGGCACCTGAGAACTCTTTGTTTTAAGTCTCCCATTGGTGGGAAGCATGGGCCCTGATTGGCTGCTGCAGCAGATGGGCGGGAGTATCCTGCATTCCTGCTCCTTTGGTAGAGGGGTGCTGATCGGGGTCCGGAGGTGGCTGGACGTCCAGCACTGCACTGCTGGACACAGCACTGCTGGATGTGCATGACATTTCTGAGATCAGGTGAGGACATCCAGGATCCTAGGAATGCCTCCTCCACTACCATATTCAGAGTTGGACACCACCAGAAACGACTTCTAAAATTGCTCTGGAGAGGTCTATGTGCTTTGAACATCACTATGTCTATTTTTGGATGTCCATAGCATAATCAGGCTTCTAAAATGATCCCAATTATGTTAAAATTGTTAGCTGTAACAATGATAAGGTCTATAGTTTAGGTAAAATGCACTCTGTTGTTGTTTTTATGTTCTGTCGAGTTGGTGTCAACTCATGGAAACCTTCAGAATGGTTATCCTAAACTATATTCAGTCTTTAGTCAGGCGGCTCACTGTTGATAGAGTGGCATTCTTAGCTGCTGTTATTTTATTGATCCATCTCATTGCTGGCCTTCCTCTTTTGCATTGACCTTCCACCATGTCAAGCATGTCTTTCTCTAATGATCTCTCTCTTCGCATGATGTATCCAAAGTATGAAAGTCAAAGTCTTGTTAACTGATTTTCTAAAGAAAGCTTAAGTTTGATGTCCTCTAGAATTGACTGGTTTGTTCTTTGGGCAATCCATGCTATATACAATATTCTTTGTCAGCACTATAATTCGAAGGCATCAATTTTCAATCTGTCTATCGTCTATCTTTTTCACTTTCCAACTTTCACATCCATATGATGTTATTGAAAATACCATGGCTTAGACAAGTCAAATATTAGTTTGGAGAGAGACAACTCTGCTTTTCATAATTTGTCTAGGTCCTGAGGAGAAGGTGGTTACCAGTGGTGTGCTGCAGGGATCTGTTCTTGGTCCGATTCCTTTTTAACATCTTTGTTAGTGATATAGCAGAAGGGCTTTCGGGTAAGGTTTGCCTCTTGGCGGATGATACCAAAGTCTACAATAGAGAAGACACCCAGGAAGGTATAGATAACTTTAGGAGCGATCTAGCTAAGCTTGAAGAATAGTCCAGAATTTGGCAGCTGAGATTTAAATGCAAGGTCATGCATTTGGGCTGCAGCAATCCAAGAGAGTAATAAAGTATAGGGGGTTTGAAGTACTTCTATCCACTAAAGAAGGTCGGGACCTAGGCGTGATTGTGTCTGATGATCTTAAAGTAACTAAACAGGTAGAAAAGGCAACAGCAAAAGCTAGAAGGATTCTTGGGTGCATAGGGAGAGGAATAGCCAGAAGAAGAAAGGAGGTGATAGCGCCTCTGTATAAGTCTTTGGTGCAACCTCATTTGGAGTATTGTGTGCAATTCTGGAGACTGCATCTTCAAAAGGATATAAACAAGCTGGAGTCAGTACTGAGGGTGGCTACTAAAATGGTTAGTGGTCTTCATTATAAAGCATATGAGGACAGACTTAAGAACCTTAATATGTACACCTTAGAGGAAAGGCAGGATAGAGGTGATATGATTGAGATGTTTATATACCTCCATGGCATAAATGCACAAGAGGAGAGCCTCTTTTGATTGAAAGCAAGCTCTGCTATGAGGGGACATGGGATGTGGGTGAACAAGCTTAATTAATCTCAGGTCCTTAGTGTATGACTGATTTGGGTAATGAGCTTCACCTGAAAGCACTTCCTGTCTTTTAAGATGTGTAAGTACCTATAAAGCTACGATTATCCCAGGGTTGGGTGGGTGTTGGGGAGGGAGGGAGCTAAATAAAACTTATTAAAAGAGGGCTGCTACACAGTACCCTGTCTTGTGCTGATGAGGTAAGCTATATTCTGATTTGATTTAAATTATAGCTCTTTGCTGCTGCTAGGCTCTAACTTATTATGAAATTTAAACTACAAGCTCTCTGCTGGGTTCTAAATTTAACCAGAAAAGCTCTCTTTTGTGTTTTAAATTTAAACTAAAAGTACTTTGCTGATGCTAGGCCCTGAGTGACTATTAAATTTAAACTACAAGCTCTCTGCTGGGTATGAAATGTAACCAGAAAGTTCTCTTCTGTGTTTTAAATTTAAACTTAAACTGCTGCTACTAGGCCCTGACTGATTTAACAAAGAATAGTGGGTTCACAGATTAATTAGCTTTAATGCAAAGAATTCCTTTCAGAAAATTCCCAGAAGTATATACTCACAATTGCAGATCTCTCTCCAGAAGTAACAGTCCCCTTTCCTAGCCCTTCAAGACTGAGGATCACAGAGCTCTGGTTGAGCTATTTATGCCTGTGCTGCTGAGGTAAACTGTGACCAACTTCCTGGGTGATTAACAGTCCTTGCTTGGATAGAAGGAGTCTTTCAAAATGGCCTTTTGACCTGCCACCTGGTGTTAACACCTATTGAAAACGTTTCACAGGTCTCTTGTCCCCTAGGTAGAAGGCCTCTTTGTAAAGGTCTCTAGAAGACTTTATTTGTTGCTCAAAGAGTACTAACCCTGTTTTGACTTTTGTGCTAAGCTATATTCTGATTTGATTTAAACTATAGCTCTTTGCTACTGCTAGGCTCTAACTCATTATGAAATTTAAACTATAAGCTCTCTGCTGGGTTCTAAATTTAACCAGAAAGCTCTCTTCTGTGTTTTAAATTTAAACTAAAAGTACTTTGCTGATGCTAAGCCCCGAGTGACTATTAAATTTAAACTACAAGCTCTCTGCTTGGTTCCAAATTTAACCAGAAAGCTCTCTTCTGTGTTTTAGATTTAAACTAAAAGTACTTTGCTGATACTAGGCCCTGAACGACTATTAAATTTAAACTACAAGCTCTCTGCTGGGTATGAAATGTAACCAGAAAGTTCTCTTCTGTGTTTTAAATTTAAACTTACATTTTCTTTTTAACATCATGTTAGTGATATTATGGAAAGGCTGTTGGATAAGGTTTGCCTGTTTGTGGATGATAGCAAAATCTGCAATTTAGTAGACACCCAGGAAGTAGATAACATAGGGTGGGATCTAGCTAAGCTTGCAGAATGCTCTAGAATTTGGCAGCTGAGATTTGATGCTAAAAAATGCAGGGTCATGCATTTGGGCTGCAAAAATCCAAGGGAACTTGGTCCAACCTCATTTGGAATATTGTGTGGAATTCTGGAGACCGCACCTTCAAAAGGATATAATCAGGTTGGAGTCGGAGCAGAAGGTGTCTACTAAAATGGTTAGTGATCTTCATTATAAATCATATGTGGACAGACTTAAAGATCTTAATATGTATTTATTTTATTTATTTTATTTAATGGTATTTAAATACCGCCTTATCCTTCAATCAAAGCGGTCACAACACAAGTGGGGGATACATTTAACACGTGGGGATTTGAGACACATACACTAATACTTACAGGGAACATGGGCAATGGAGGGTTAAGTGGCTTGCCCAAGACCACAAGGAGCATCTGCGCGACTAGAAACCCCAGTCCTTCCGGCCCAAGGTTGCTGTCCTCTAGTGGGATTTGAACCCCCGACCTTCCGGCCTGAAGTACACACTAATGTATACATTAGAGGAAAGGCAGGATAGAGGAGATATGATAGAGATGTCTAAATACCTCCATGGAATAAATGCACAGAAGGAGGGTCTATTTTGATTGAAAGCAAGCTCTGCTATGAGGGGACATGGGATGTGGGTGAAAGGGGATAGATTCAGGAGTGATATGTGGAAATGTTTCTTTATGTAAAGAGTGATGGATCTGTGGAATAGTCTCCCAATAGAGGTGGTAGAGATGATGACAGTATCTGAATTCAAAGAAGCATTGGACAAACACAGATGATCTCTAAAGGAAAAAAAGGGACTGTTGTAGTGGTTGATATGGAAGGACAGACCAGATAGGCCATTTGATTCTTCTATAATCCATTGGGTGAGGTCCATGTGTACAGTTGCCACTTCTGTTCCTCAAAGAAGATGTTCAAGATGAATAGATTGCTGGACTTACAGAATTCTATCCATCTTTCTCCAGCTTCATATTTTCCAAACACTTTTGCTTTCTTCTTTGTTGGCAAACTTTGCATTCCAGTGACCCATCGCTATAAGGCTATCTTGTTTGCATGTTCTGTCAATTTCAGCTTGTACTTGTTGATAGAACTGATCAACTGTCCTTGACCTGATTCTTTTTAACATCTTTGTTAGTGATATTATGGAAGGGCTGTTGGATAAGGTTTGCCTCTTTGTGGATGATAGCAAAATCTTCAATTTAGTAGATACCCAGGAAGGAGTAGGTAACATAGGGTGGGATTTAGTTAAGCTTGAAGAATGCTCTAGAATTTGGCAGCTGAGATTTGATGCTAAAAAATGCAGGGTCGTGCATTTGGGCTGCAAAAATCCAAGGGAGCACTACTTCTGTGCAAAAGAAGATTGTAACTTGGGCATGATGGTGTCAGACGATCTTAAAGTAGCTAAACAGGTTGAAAAGGGAACAGCGAAAGCCAGAAGGATGCTTGGGTGCATAGGGCGAGGAATGGCCAGCAAAAAAGGGAGGTGATAGTGCCTCTGTTTAAGTCTCTGGTGCAACCTCATTTGGAATATTGTGTGGAATTCTGGAGACCGCACCTTCAAAAGATATAATCAGGTTGGAGTCGGAGCAGAAGGTGTCTAATAAAATGGTTAGCGATCTTCATTATAAAGCATATGTGGACAGACTTAAAGATCTTAATATGTATACATTAGAGGAAAGACAGGATAGTGGAGATATGATAGAGATGTCTAAATACCTCCATGGAATAAATGCACAGAAGGAGGTTCTCTTTTGATTGACAGCAAACTCTGCTACAAGGGGACATATGATGAGGGTGAAAGGTGATAGACTCAGGAGTAACATTCAGAAATCTTTCTTTATGGAAAGAATGGTAGATGTGTGGAATAGTCTCCCAGTGGAGGTGGTAGAGACAAGGACAGTTTCTGAATTCAAAAAAGTATGGGACAAACACAGAGGTAAAAAGGGGACTATTGTAGTTGATATAGAAGGGCAGGCTAAATAGATCATGTGGTCTTTTTCTGCCATCATCTTTCTATGTTTCTAACTTCTTCCTCTTCTGCAGATGTTGTTGGGGCATATACCTAAATAATAGTTTTGTTGATAGGTATTCCTCATCAGCAAATATAAATTATGCATTCACAGATTGCAATGTATTTCATTACAGTTCTTGCAAGTTTCTTCTTAATAATACATGCAACACCATTTCTTCTTTGTCTTTCATTTCCAGCATAGCATATCATGTGATCATCAGATGCAAATGCCCAATCCCAGTACATTTCAGTTCGCTGACACCCAACAGATCGAGATAGTGCACTCTGCAATTAGTAATTTTCAAAGGATTTAACCCAGGAATTGTGTCAGTTGCTCAAGTAAAGTTAGTTGCTGAAAATTGCTAAGATCACAGTTTTGGAAATATCTTTGGTGCTACCCAGTTCCTGAATGCCATATGCCATATGCAACATCATCAAGCACCACAAACTTTACTATCACATTTATGCTGACGATATTATGGTGTACGCTCCAATCAACCTACTAGCACTAAACACCACAACAATAACCAAATGCCTCGAAGACATGAATGACTGGCTCATGGCCAACAACGTAATGGTCAACTACGATAAAGCTGAGGCAATGTTCGTCACCAGGAACCCCACCTTCATACCTCCAGAAACTATCAGCATCCTAGACAAACACATAGTAGTCAAAGAAGAAGTTAAGTATCTGGGCATCACACTAGACAGAGCTCTAAACCTGAAATCTCACATCACCAAAACTGCAAACAAGTCCTATCAACGTTTGAAAACAATGAGACAAATCAACCAATGCTCCATCAGGACCACTTCCGCACAGTGTGCCAAGCACTCATTACACCATTGCTTGATTATGGAAACTCACTTTATCAAGGCCTACCTCAGCAAACACTTCACCCACTACAGATGGTACAAAACACCACAGCACACATCATTACAGACACACCAAGGACCGAGCACATCACTCCCATCCTACAGCAACTGCACTGGCTCCCAATGGTGACAAGAGCTAAATACAAAACAATCATGATCATCTTCAAAGTCATTCACCATCTCTCAGCAGACGCTCTCCAAACATCATAACAAGGGATATAAGCAATAGACCAAGAAGAACCAATAATGACAATATGATCTGCAGGCTATCATAAAACCAAACAAACAACCTCAAGAAGAGCACCATCACTACTGCCATCCACACTATGGAACTCTCTCCCAACTAGCCTGAGAGCATTAGATGACCTCACAGACTTCCGCAAAGACCTCAAAACATTTTTATTTATTGAAAGATATGAGCATCCAGACAACATCCCATACCCAAACTGAAATACCACTTACGCTGCCAAATAAGTATGCACCCATCCTATCCACACACACACAAGTTTATCATACCACATTACTGAATACCCTCATGTTAAATGTTACCTTAATTGTACTGTCTAAATGCTGTTATGTAACTGTATTGTCTAAATGTTTACACGTACTCTAATGTTAAATGTAACCCCCAATTGTGATGTGACGTGACCACCTTGATTGAAGGATAAGGTGGCATACAAATCTGTCTAAATAAATAAATAAATACATCAGCAGATCCTTTAATTGTCAAACTCTGTGGGGTGTTTCTATGAAAATTCACCAGAAAGTCCATAATTATAAAACTGCTATGAGGATCATTTTAAAAGGTTTAGTCATGATTAAGACATCTGAAGATGCACATATGGATGTTGAAATCATGGGCACGTCTCCATAGCCATTCCACAAATGATCTTTGCAGACATTTCCAGTGCAGGAACTTCCAAGTAGGCACAGAAGTGTAGTGGAAGCCTGTCCAGGGGGAGTGGCAATGTACTTAGACGTCTCCTTTGATCTCAGAAATGTTTGCAGGCAGGTCAATGTTTATAGCTGCTACAGGCACAAACAGACATCCAGAAAGTGCTTGTTTACACCTTCTAGGGAGTAAAGAGAATTAAGTAACTAGCTTTAGATCACAAAGGCCTACATTATGATTTGAAACCTAACCACTCTGTTTATAAGCTACTGCCCTAACCATTACATTACTAGACATCTTGGTTCTGAAGTGTTGTCTTGGGAACATCTACATAGACATTTGATACACATGCATATCTGGTACATCCAAAATCTCTGCCTGAGTCTGCGCATGCCTGCTTTTCTTTCAGATGTTCTGGTTTTGGCATCCCAGATTGCACTTGGACATTCCATTGTGAAATGTGCCTCCCTTCCAATATTTTAAAAATCACCCCCGATATGTAAAGAAGATTCCTTTTTTTTTTTTTTACAATAGATTACTTCTTTATCTCTCTGATCTTTCATAGTTCTCTTTTATATGACTTGTCCATATATATTGAAGACTGAAATTTGCAAAATTGTTGTGTAATGACTATTAGCAATAAATATTAAGCTACAACACGTTTTGTAACACGGCATAGAAATACATATACCTCATTAAGGAGAGAAATGTCACTGGAAATTTTGTCCTATGTACATTTTTTTTTTTTTTGCAGTCCTCTGAATTCTGTATAGTTAAAGGCATAGGAGGTTATTTTACAAAGTCATTTCCATGTATAAGTGGGAACACACATAGGGGGGTGTTTACTAAATGGAAGTAGCGGGAAATCAATGGGGCCACGGCTCCGATGCCGCACAGAATCCGCTACCACCATTTAGTAAACACCCCCCATAGTAACATAGTATATGACGGCAGATAAAGACAAGTATGGTCCATCTAGTCTGTCCAGCAAGGCGGCAAGAGTAGGTGTACCTGCTTTCCATGCAGGTCACCCCTCCCCATGCCTTTGTTTAAGGGTATATCCACTGCTCCGTGCAGGTCACTCCTATTTGTTCAGGCATAAAATATAGTTATGTTTATTTTGATTTTATCCTGTTGCTATAAAGGGATCCACTATGTGTGTCCCATGACATTTTGAATTCTGTCACTGTATTTACCCCCACCTCTTCCATCGGGAGGGCATTCCAAGCATCCACCATCCTTTCAGTGAAAATATTTCCTGACATTGCCTTTAAGTTTACCCCCTTGCAGCTTCATTTTATGCCCTCTAGTTTTACAGCTTCCTCGTCATTGGAAGAGGTTTGTTTGTTCTTTAATACTCTTTAAGTATTTAAAGGTCTGAATTATATCTCCCCTGTCCCTCCTCTCCTCCAGAGTGTACATATTTAGGTCTTCAAGTCTCTTCTCATAAGTCTTCTTGCACAGGCTCCAAATGATTTTGGCTGCCTTCCTCTGAACTGCTTCCAGCCTTTTTATATTCTTTGCGAGATATGGGGGTATGTTTACTAAACTGCGGTAATCGTGAATAACGCGCGTAACGTACACTTAACGATCGTTCGCACGTCATAACGCGCGTTCTGATGTGCGAACGATCGTTAAGTGTACGTTACGCGCTGTGATAAGGAAGCTTATCATAGCTCAGGAAGGAGCTATAGTAAAGGTGAAGTGACTCTGAACAAGCAACCTGTCAGTTCTGGTAGAAATAAGAAAACAGAATTTTCCCATAAAAGACTACCAGTCCCAGAATGCACCAGGTTTCCAACAGCCATTAGAGGAGCTGAAGTGGGGAAACGTGTGTTCAATCAGGAGGGCTATGAGGTAATCCCTAAGCACTCATCTCAAAGGGCAGGGCCTGATTCAGCACAGCTGCGCTGTGCTAGGGTGGAGCACTCATCTAAGCAGAATAAAGGTAGAGTTTATTCTACAGAGAATTATCCTCAGAATCAGCTTGGATATCCTCAGCTTGGACATATTCATCATCTGGAGGATCATCAGAAGCAGAAGCCAGAGCAGACAGACAGAGAGGGCAAGAAACCCTTTGGAAGAAAGAAGAGAAAAGCATTTGGGAGGTCTAAAGGAGTCCAGAGCAGTACGTATACTGGAAGACATTCAAAAGGCCAGCATACACCATTGGACTGGGGAAAACCAGAGGAGTGGTGCTGCAGAGCTAGGAATCTCCAGACGGTACCTGTGAGGGAGACGGCTGCACTTGGAAGAGACCCTAGCACCCGTGCCAGAAGGTATGTGAAGAGAGACCCAGTGTCCAGGGATCTGGATTGGAAGGCTGGACATAAGAACTGGACTACATACTGGCCAGGCTATTTAGAGAGGAACTCTAACAGCAATGGAAGCTCAGGTATGAACACTGATCTATGCCCTAGCTATACCCTTGAAAGACAGCAGGGAAACAAGTATTCTCCTGAAAGTGCTCCATTGAGAAATTCCTCTGTGCCAATCCATGATTTTGAACCCATGATTGTTGAAGAAGGGGGAGAGGTGGTTGACACAGGCTGTGAATACATGGATTGCTCTCTGTCCAAACTCCTTTGGTAATTTGCTGTTACAAAGTACAACAACCATCACAAAGAAATACAAACTTGTTCTTTAATCTACTCAGAAAAGCTCCTGAGTAGGATTTTGAGCCAAGCAGTAGAAAGTAAGCCAGCTAAGGGGTTTCAGCTGGGTAACTGCTAGCAATTGAGCCTTACCTAATTGCTTGTGAGCTCTGAGGAAATCACTTCTGAGTCTATGTGTGAAGATATAAGAAGTTAACCTGAAAAGAACAGTTTTTCCCTACTTTGTGGGTTTGTTTGTTGATTGAGGCACTGCTAAGAAAATATTAGCTAAAGCCTACAGAAAAAACCATTCTGTTACCATCCTGGTCTTTATTCTTTTGCTTTGATTGCCTGACAAGTTCAGCTGTTGTTTTCCTGATTTTGTTTTTCTAAGTTTAACACTGAAAGCAAGTATCCTGTTTTATGTGCTACCAAGCATATCTGTGTTGGGAGAAATTACCCCATAAATAAATATCTTATTGGCTTTACACTCAAGCACAACTAATTATTGTGAGCGGCTGTGTCTGGTGTGAATGGACTGCATTTCCCACAATCCATTGCAAATCATATTGATATATGCCTTTGCCAAGACTGTGAACATTCTCACCCAGGCATCCGTCTGACAGCGCGTTAACCGCAGTTAACGATCGTAAACCCCAGCGGCGCGTTAAAACACCACAGAAGGTGAAGAGTGGGCAGAAAGAAGGGGTCAATGGGCGGAGAGTGGGCGGGGAGAGGCTCCCCTCACACTAACGCGCTGAATTGCAGAGCTCAATTCCAACGCGAATGAAAACCTGTCATTAAAGGCATATTAAAGGGAAGAGAAACCATTTCCGTCAGCAATGTACAGCAAAACCGGGGAAACCTACAAAACGTGAGCAGTGTGATACATGTGCACAGAACAAAATTTCAAATAAACCGTTAAAATGACCACAAGAAACAGTGTAAAAATTATAATGAAGCTGGGCAACAGTGATAGCAATGGGCAACAATAAAAAACACTCCCAGGAAAGCTCCAAAAAAAAGAAATGATGTTTGGAAGGGTCTACGCTCCGTAGACCCTTTCAAAAATCATTTCATTGGAGCTTTCCTGGGAGTGTTTTTTAATGTTGCCCAATGTTATCATTGTTGCCCAGCTTGGTTATGGGTGTTTGCCCCTTTTTTCGAGGTCTTTTTTTAGGTTTATGTACACTTTTGTCTCCATACAAGGTAAATAAGTCCACAGTACAATTGTGCAGAGCAGGGTTTCTGACTAGTCAGGCCAGTTTTCCTATCACCAGGGACTGCACTGTCTCTGTGGCCACAGTGTGGTGCAACGGACACAGCCAGTGCCTGTAAGACCAGAGGGTCACAGGTTCATATCCCAGCTGGGGCTCCTGCCATCCCAGTTCCCATAGTTTTACCCACCACTAAACAGTGATAATAAAGACACTCCTTTATTGCAGAGAACATACGCATGGTTAATACGCCTATATTTTACCACACCAAACACAGACACCATAAACAGGTGCATTACCTAGAGCAGAGTCCCGCAAAGGCAGTCCTGGAGGGCCCCACACCATTCAGGTTCCATGCTGCCTCTAATAAAGATGCCTGTGCTGCATATCTATGCACCACCCCCATGGTATGCAGATGTAGCTCATGCATATTTATGAGGGACAGCATGAAAACACGAACAGTGTTTGGAACACCAGGACTGGAGTTGGGAAACTCTGCCGTAAAGCATCAGCCAACAGGGGCAGACACACCCACACACACACCCACAGGCCCCATTGGCCAATGCCTCCTGGAGAGGCAGGACATTGGGCCCTGCCTGTATCTCCCAATACTAGCAGTTGCATAGCTTAGCAATGCCACCCTACACCTGGGTATATGGTACACAGCTATCAAACTTTTCCTATGATAACTGGCAGATATCAATTCCTAAGTTAAGCACATTTTGCTCATTGAGCCCCACCATAACAATCATTCTGATGTCTGCGGTGTGTGCTGCAGGTCTGGTCTCTGATAGTGTTTACCACCCTGGGGAGTGACCCCCAACAGTATTGCATACCATATCCATGCCTGTACTGTGCCCAGGACTGGTGTGGTGGGTATGACTGCTGAACACCTCTATAGTAGCACAATGCTGGCATAGATGTGGGGGGTGGCTGTCTGTCTATCCAGTGTGTGGTGGCTGCAAACACCTTCTACAGCCCACACTGCCAGAAATGTTGCCAGTATTGGGCTGCCAATGTGCATAATGAGGAGCAAGGTACCATGGGTATAGGCCGGACAGGGTGGCCGGGCCAGGGTGCATCTGCACAGGGCATAGGGCACTGACTGGGACATTTTAGTGCCCGGCCACCACCTACACAGACAGGGTGACCTCAGTATGTCTTGCTGAGAGATCACTCTCACCCTGACTGTGCAGTGACCACAGCATGGCTTGGCACCCCCATAGTGCTATTATTGTATTTCCCTCATGTGATAGATATGGGTTTCCTTTTGGGGCCCAGTCACTGTTTTATCTGTTTGCTGTGTATGCTGATATCCTAGTTCTGGGTGCATGCATCTCCACTGGGTACATGCACTATGGACTAACTAGCAGGCTGTTTGCAGCTGGTATGTGTCTTGATGGAGTGGCTTGTAGCAGGAGCATATCAGATGGTGGTGGGGTGCAGCTTACCATATCCAGGCCTAATGTCTGTCTGCTATTGTGTTATGGATGTGTACAGAGCTGCATTGACTGCCCTGTGGGGTGTCTGTTCCTCAGCAGGACTGGGGTTGATGTTCCCCTTTACTGCCACCTTTGCAGGGAGGTAGAATGTGGATCTATTGATAGGAGACCCTGTTTGCCACCCTTGGCCCTGGGGGAGGGGGGGGGTGGTGGTACATGGGCCACCTAGGGGTCCATGGGGGGCTACGCCTGACTGAGGCAGACAGAGATATCCAAGGTGTTTCTGCAGAAACTACCTATCTCACACATTAACACTGCTTTGGACCTGCGCCATGGCCTCTTTCAGCCATGGACGGTGCTGTGGACCTGGTGCTGGGCGCCTCACTGCACCCTCAGGGTGAGCACAGTACCCGCACAATGTGACGGTGTGTAGCTACTCTGTGCCAGTACAACACACGGTCGATACCCCCTACAAGACCGAGGTGCTGTGGGGATGCACATGGTCACTTCCCCCTACCAGGCCGAGGTGCTGTGGGGGTGCATTCCCCATGGTGTGTATCTGTGGACAGCTGATTTGCATGTGCAGTGCATCATGGGTGTGACTGGCACAATCCAACCCTGGGAAAATCCAGCACCTGCTCACAGGCTCTGATAAACCATAGGCCATCACACGTACATCTGTTAGCATAATGCATAGGTGCAAGACAACCTAAAGAGTCTGTAATATAAGGTGCCCACGCTGGTAAAAACACACGTACCCATGCACGATTGTACGCACGCACCAACGCACGCAGCTACGCACGGGGCTACGCCCGTACCAACGCACACAGCCTCGCACGCAGCCTCGTATGCACCAACGTACGTGGCTAGGCACACTCCGAGGGTGTGTTTCTGACACCACTACTCCACGTAAAGAAAAACATGCCTCCTCATTCCCTAGGTAATGTACAGGGTGTTGCCTGGGCCAGCCTTCTGCGTTAGGCACACTGGGGACTCAAACCCATGCTGCCTGTAACAGCGGTCAGTACAGTAACCATTGTGCTACAGCTCTGTTTCTGTGCTTTGTGTCTGTACGCCTTCTTATGATTAACGCGCAGTAACGCGCCACGGCGCCCTGTAACGCTCGTTAGTTTTTGGAACGCGCGTTAGTGGTAACGATGTACCGCCCATGTCCTTATTTGTGGTTTCTGTCACTACCGCGGCTCCTAATGCGAATTGCACTAACGCAGTTTAGTAAACATACCCCATGGTCTCCAAAACTGAACACAGTATTCCAAGTGAGGCCTCATCAGTGACTTGTACAGTGGCATTAGTACCTCTTCCTTTCTGCTGGTAATTCCTCTTTGTATGCAACCCAGCATTCTTCTGTCTTTTGCCACCACCTTGCCACATTGTTTCTCCACGCCTTTTATAAAATTCTGACTGGCATAAAATTATGTTCTTTGACATGATTGTATTTACTTTTTTGGTAGGCGTGCACTGTTTGGTCAAATTGTGGGAGAGTGCTTATGTATGTGCAGAGGTTATAAAATATTATAATTTACATACATACTATAAAATTATAGGTATGAATATTTACTCCAGTTCCAGAGCAGATTTAAATATCTGTGCCTTCAATGTAGGGGCAAGATCTGCCTACTCATCTTTATAAAATTACCTTAATATAGCGGAAGAATAACCTAATGGTTAGAGCACTGGCTTGGGAACCAAGAGATCACTGTTCATTTCCCATTAGCACTCCTTGTGGCATTGGGCAAGTCACTTAACTCTCTGAAAAATCCAAGTTATCAGTGTCCCTGTTCAATGTGCATTACCAACTTTAAGTTACAATGTAAACTGCTTACACTGAAATGATAAAGCAGTATAAAAAACCTGTTAAATCAGTAATTAAAATAAATATGGGCACCTGAAAACATGCAGCTTCTGCATATAAATGAGCACTTATAATGCACCAACTAGTAAAAGAAGTACCCTCTTCTCTCTCCCTCCAGGTATTTTGATGGCAGAAAAAGAGCTTTACTGATACCTATTTGTGCCCTGGAACGGGAATAAACATGGATGTTACCACTAGTTAGTTTAGACATGCTCACTGTTTCCAAAATTGGACACACCAGACTAAACTCCGCCATTCCTCCATGCAAAATAGACATGTTCATCCCAGAGACGTCAACATAACCGGCTTTATAAAATGGTTGTGGAGATGTCTTCGAGATTCTCACATCCATGTGCCCATTTTTAGTCATCCATCACATGAATGGGGCTTCTATAATGACCATCATAAGGTATACAATTCAGTAACTTAAGTGTGTACATTGGAAAGGATGCACTCACATTTATACCATCCCTTGAGCTGATTGATGTATGTGGTAGTATCCTCATATACATGCTTTCTTTCACTTTATAAACCAGGCATAAAAGAGGCATTGAAAATGCATGTTGACTAAGCGTAACTATAAAATTACCCTCCACATGTCCAGAGTGGAAACATTAAAACATAATGTGAGTCATATGCACATTTGTATGCAGTGTAAAAATAACTAAAATGATGCAGTGTCAATTCTAGAAAAAAATGAAATGCAGCATGTTGTTTCCCATAGAAAAATAAACTTATTTTTTAATGAGGCCTTTACAAAGAGAATATGTCTTCAACTTGTATTAAATTGCTTGTGAACTGCTGCTAACTATTTGAAGTTGTCACTATTGCCTTCTTGACTCTAGATGGTGAAGAAATGATAGAAACATGACCTACATTAGCTTATAATGAGCAATACAGCATTACTTTTGAACCCTCTGTAATGTAAATTGGGCTTAAAAATGTGTAGACATGTTTGAAGCTCAGCCTTTCTGCAACAATGAGCAGAGTTTTCTTAAAAATATGGATCACCATATAGAAAGCACGAACATTATGAGGTATAACCTTTGTCTAGATAACACACACATCAAGAATGATTTCCAACTGTATATTCAGAAAAAAATAATAGTTTACATGTGGGGTTTTTTTGTATATTCATCCAATATAGAATAGGGTTGATGTAGTTCCCTGTTGAGGTTATCAATCCATCTTACTATTCTTCCCTCTAAACTTCCCTGTCAGGCTATTGTACAAGATCATGGGGGTGACAGAGAAGAAAAATAATACAGCTAAGAATAGCTAAGATCAAAAGACCTTACTAAAATATTCAGAACTATCCATTTAGAGGCAGGAATCTGAGGGAGCAGTATTTAGTGGGGGTTGAGAAACTGATGTCAGCAAAATAGGAAAAGACTTCTGAGTTCAGGGTCCTTGCCAGACTAAACAGCACCCAGTCGGTAAGGGAAGTGCTTCTCTCTGAAGATGAAGCCTTGAAGTAGGAGTAACCAATATGGCAGCTTACTTCTGTAGCTCTGCTTTTAGTGAAGGTATGGAGCGTTACTGTCCCCTCCAGACCTGGAGTCCCAGGCAGGCAGCCCTCTTGCCAGTCCCTTCTTTTGACTCTTCATGGCATGAAAGTGATTTGATGATATCGAGACAGTGAAGCAATGCAACAGGGCTGTAGTCCGAGCTGGAGGGATGCTTGAATACATAAGGAGAGACATAAGAAGTAAGACAAAAAGGAGGATTTTAACATTTTATTGGGTCACTATTAGGAAATAACCTGTATGATGGTCCTTCTTCACAAAAATGTTGAAGAAGCCAGAAAGTATAGACTAGTTAGTCTACCTTGAAGGTGCAAATATTAACGGAGACTCTACTGAAATAAAGGATAGTAAACTATCTATAGTCCAGTGTTTGCAAGACCTCAGACATAATGCAGCATTTGCACAAACACTCTTCCTACCCCACAAAATAATATCAAAACATTTACGGCAAACCTGGGCCACCGCTTTATCAACATCCAGATTAGTTATTACAATTAGGAATCTCATACAAAGTAATTGACAAAAGAACTGTAAAGCCCTGGCCAGTCTTAACAAATAAGAACTACCTGTGTATAATCTAGGGGCTGGCATTCACTGTCCTATGCCCTAGGCACTTAACTAGACAGCGGCTTAGCCTCAACTAATTAATTCTATTAATTAACATTCCTAGACCAACCAAAAACCTTTGGTGATGCTAGGTTGCTCAGGCCAAAGGTCACTACAGTGCCTCTATTAGGAAGACTACCAGCAACACAGTGGTATCTCTGGAGAGTCATCAGGCCTCAAGCATGAATTCACCTTCCACACCAGGCTGGCTTTATAAAGGCTCACATGCTGACATCCGCTAAATGTGCGACAACAAACCTCTACCCCAACCATCTGGTGTCGAAAATGCAACACAAGGTGGATGGGTGAGCAAGTGCCACCATCACTGGGTGAGTAACATTCTTGCCAATGCATTCCTTGTACTGACTGGCTACAACTTCTAGCATAGCCCTTTGCTCCACCAGACTCAGGATGTTGGAAGGGTTACCTCAGCCTGAGTTATGCTTTATGGCTTTGCTAGGCACATATCTAACAATTGCAGTGTATAACAAAAAGATTCTGACGTTATGTGGTAATAAATAATGAACTGATATTATAATAATCGGGCTTATATACACATAAACACACATTTAGGGTTATGTTTACAAAGCAGCGGTAGCGGCCTCCATGCGATATCGATTCAATGGGGTTGCGGCTCCGATATCTCATGGAGGCCGCTACCGCTGCTTTGTAAACATGCCCCTTAAAGATTATTTAGTAGCGCATAAACTAGACTTAAAGAAAGTCACCAATAGCTGCCATTCCTTTTTATGTAACAGTATGATCACCACATGTATGCATACAATTTATGTTGTATCTTTTTAAACATGTCTTTAGAACATTAAAAAAACATGCATACCAAACCTGATGAAAACTCCATATACAAGCATATATGGACTTCTCTCCTGAATTAATTCTGATCCAGTAAGTTAGATGGACTCATTATTTAAATTAAATGTTAATAAATGCACTATGTTATAGGTTATATTTCTTTGATATACATACATATATAGTTAGCTTTTATTGTGAATATTTACTATACAATTAGTACACTTTATCTAAATGCATTCCTTTAAACTTCTAAAGGTGTGACAGGGTATACATCCCATCACTGCAGAACTCCTGGGGGACCCCAGCCAGCTCTGGCTCTGGAGGTATGGACCCCTCTAGGAGGAGCCCCCCAGAGCAGCAGACAAGGACACCCAGGGGCCGAGGAAGAGCCTGAACCCCTGCTCCCTCCCCAGCCAGGAGACATAGGGCCTGGCTCCCTGACAACACCTGGGATGAGAGGGAGATGAGGGACATGGCCCAGACCCCATGGAGATAGACCCCTTAAGGAGGATTGAGGAGACCCCCAGCGGAATGAGAATATGGAGCTGAAAAAATAGCAACAGCTAATCCCTGAAGAGACACCCATGGATATTCAGCTGGTGGATAACCCGCAAGACTAGAGGTGGTAATAGCAACAAGCAGCTATGTAGGAGGTGGCGAGGATCCCAGATAATTCCACACCTGAGACGCACCCCAGCTGAATATGAGACTTAAAAGGGGGGACTGTATTGTAATGTTCGATGTATATGTTTGTCTAAACTGAAGGACATTGGGAAGATGTCATTTGCATATTCCTGACCTAATTTGAATATCATTCAAATTTGTATTGATACAAAGGATCCTGGTGAGAGCTACTTTGGACCCGGGAAAGGGAATGTTGCTCAGAAGGGGAAGACAGACCCCATCATAGGAAGGGATCCCACCAACTGTGGACTTTGGGACTATTGCATCACTCAGCCTAATGTACGAGGAACCCCAAAGATAGACCTCCCTGCTAGGGTGAGGCCATAAAGAGTAGTTTCTGGCTCTTCTTTAAGAGCAGGCCAAATCTGGAGGAACACCACATGTATAACTGCTGGACCCGACATGGAACAACAAATGATGGTAGTGGTGGGATCTCCAAAGCAGAAAGGAGCAGAACTGTTGATCCTATGAGGATAGAACAAGCAGCATCCAGAGGAAGGTCCCATTCCAGTGAGGCTTATGGACTAACAATGCTGAGACCCGTCTGCCTGGAAGGTACGAATATCTAGGGCATGGAATGGGGTAGGACAGTTGGTCCAGGTGAAGGCAGAATGGGTGTATTCTCCTAAAGACCTGCACTTGGGTTATTTTCTCTCTGTTTGCTTTACAGCCATGGATTTGGAGGAAATTGTTCATTGGATGGCTGAGCAGACTTTAATTTAGCATGAGGTGATGGATCAGAGAATAGTCCAGACCCTGGAAAGACAGGTGCAACGTAACTAGCCACTCTTCCAGCTACTAGAGGTACAAACTCAGGAGCTTAACAGACTCACCGACGGGATGATTGGATCTGCCCTTAGATCTGTGGCTCATGCATTTAGCACCGTTGCTTACGGGGGAAGTCCAGGGAGTCTATTGGTCCCTAGACAATACTGAAGCCACGAACTATTATGAGATGCAAGTGGCTATCCAGGACCAGTTGGGGCTATCTCCAGAGAACTATTGAAAGCATTTTCAGGCCACCAAATTTCACCCAGGAGAGAGGCCTAGGGCTGTGGCCCCAGATTAACTGATTTGGCCGTCAGGTGGCTGGAACCTGCTAAGAACCCTGGACTTGCCATAATAAGAAAGATAGTGCTCAAACAATTTCTCTGTATTTTGCCAAGGGAAGTATGGGCATGGGTATCTAGGCAGGGGTCCATGTCCATAACTGAGGCCGTAGGCCACGCTGAGAACTTTCTTGGTGCTGAATCCCAAGGACCCCGAGTCCACAGGGAAGGAAGAAAGAAGATACCCCAAGGGATTCCTATGGGAAAAAGGACCTCCTAGGCCAAAGGAACGTTGGGATAACCCTAAGGACCCCACAGGGAAGAAACCCACTCAGGAGTCCAAAGAGGGCAACAATGCTTTGCGTGTGAGGAGCCGGGCCATTTCCAATGGGAGTATTCACAAGGGGAATATTCCTTCTCTGATGTAGGACTCACAAAAGACCCAGAAGGTTGGAGTGGACCCCTTAAGAAAAGGATCTGAATTGGTGGGACAGATCTGGGAGTAATCAGTCTCTGATGCCTCGAGATCTGGCCCAGAGCCTAGGGGTTGGTAAGAGGCAGGGTAGATACCTAGGCCCTATACGATAGAAGCATGGCAGGATACCATTACCTCTTAGTATTTGTTGACTATGCCACCCGCTATCCCTGGGCAATTCCCCTGCAGAAAGTTACCGCAGGTCAGATAATACGGAACTGTTGAAAATTTTCTGTGAGGTAGGCTTCCCCAGAGAAATTTTGATATATCGGGGCACTAACATTTTGTCCAGACATTTAGAAGCATTCTTGGCATTGTTTGGGATCAGGCATGTTAAGACTGCCGTCTATCACCCACAAACCGACAACCTCATTGAGTGGTTTAACCAAACCCTGATACAAATGGTTAGAAAAAGTATAGGCGATAACAGTCGGCCATGGAGCAAGTGATCCCATTTGTCCTGTTTGCATATAGAAAAGTTCTCCGAGCTACATTGGGCTTTTCCCCATTTGAGCTTTTAATGGAGAAACAACTTAGGGGACTCTTGGATGTGGTACAGGAAGCCTGGGTAGGAACGGAAAGAGGGTTAGAGCCCATAATTGAACAAGTTACCCTTTCGAAAACCCAGTTAAGAACCTTCTCCCAAAGGGCTAATGAACATTTTCAGGAAAAACCAAGAGAAGCAAAAGGTCTATTATGACAAGCAGGCATGGGAAAGGAGTCTAAACCCAGGAAACCTGGTATTAATTAAGCTGTCCACTTCCAATAATAAGCTACTAACCTAGTGGAGAAGCCCCTTTCGGGTGCACCAGAAACTGGGGCCTGTAGATTACGAAGTGGAGTAGTGGAAAAGGAAGGTACACATCTTCCACATCAATTTGCTCAAACCCTGGGTGTGTAGGGAGGACCAGCAAGTGAATGGCAAAATTGACAGCACAGTTATGTCTCCTGTGCTAACTGCAATGTGCTCTCCGTGCTCACTTATTCAGCACACATAAATGGCAGTTAGTATGTGAACTAGCGTGTGATAACTTTCATGTCCTGATGGTAGCAGTTACCACCGGACCGAGAATGCAGTTACCTGGTGTGGAAATGTGCATTAACTTCTTAGCAAACTTTACTAGAAGGGCCCCAATGAATGATACATGGCATTTCTAAGTACAATCCTAAATTCTTATGTCACAGGAGTAGATGTCTGTCCTAAAAGCTTCTTAGAATTGAGAAAAAAACATCTAAGTTGGAAGGGTTTGAAAACTACACATTATTAGGGACCATAGAGACACCAAGGACCAGTGCTTATAGGTACATAAGACATTTCTTCCTCCACTCCAGAGTTATTTTACAAATATCCAGATTTATCCAAACTTTCCCTCCCATAAAGATAATGGGCCCGATAATCAAGTGGGCAGGCTATGCACTGCTATAGCGCATAGACCTGCCCCTCACCCTTAACCTCAGATATTAAATGCCATAGCGACGGCATTGAATATTCTTTTTTTTGCACCAAGGGAAAATCGCTGCAGAGCCTAACCGGGTAGCGGCGATATTGTACTGCTACCTGATTAACATTCATGGCTAGAACTAGGTGAGCCAAAAGTTGGCCTAGTTTTAGCCAGAGATCGCTAACCGGGTAGTGGTGCAATATTGCTGCTATCCAGTTAGCAGTACTCCCCGCCTCCACTCCACCTCGGAACACCCCCAACATGCCCTGATGCTAACCAGATAGCATCGGGACATGTAGGAGACATAGATGGGGATATCTATTCCCCTAATAACATATTTTTCTATAAATAAGTTATATCCTCAGTAAAAGGTTTCATCTTATTTACTCCATAGCTATCCACTGGTTAAAATGTTCAGTGTAAAAAGTTCAAATGTCAAGGTTTAATGTTACAATGTAATGGTCCTCATTTCAATGTAAACCGCTTTGATTGACTGAAATTTTGGTATAGAAGATTTTTAAATAAATACATATTCAATGGCACTAACCATGTAGATGCCGTTGAATATCCCCGTTTAAGGCATTTACATGGTTTACTGGGCTGTAAACCATGTAAATGCCTTTCGAATACTGGGTCCAACATTTCTTAACTTAAAAATAAAGTGGAAGATATGATCTCGATCTGATGGAAAACAAAGGTGATAAGCAATGTTCCTCTCTGAGGTCCTTCCACTTTCCATCTCTCCAAGTATTTTGATAAATCTAAACTATCCACTCGGTAATCCTGCCTCCTTATTCCTTCTTTTCCCCTCGTTCCTCAATGGCAAATAATGTACTTTAGAAAAGGACTTTCTCGGGGGGCGGAGCCAGCAGCGGAGCAGAATGGCCGCATAATTTCAGGCTCCCGTTGCCAACTTAGAATCCTGCTCAATACAGACACTTAAGAAAAACCCCGAGAGCAAAATTGACACTCCCCGCACCGCTAACGATGTCGGCGCTGAAGCCCGCGCGCCTAGAATTTCACCAAGGCTCCATTTCCGCGCCAAAGAGGACGAAGCAGGACATGGGTTCCCCTCATAAAATGGCGGCGGAAGGAAAAGAAGCGACGGCTGAAGGTATCAAAGGAATTCTAACGGAGTTAAAGGGGGTTAAAGAATTGATTGTAGCAAACACGACATCGTTGGGAAATATACAGGCTGATCTAAACGAACTCAAAAGCACTGTGCAAGATGTGAACGGGCGGTTGGAGATCGTAGAGGGCCAGGTGCAGAGACACGACGCCATGCTAGCGCACATGGGGGCCCTCTCAGCACGCTGTAAAAAAATTGAGGCCCAGATTGAAGAGCAGAACAACCGGGCTCGGCGAAATAATATTCGGCTGGTGGGGGTCCCTGAAGGTGCAGAAGGGGCAAATGTATTAGAATACCTAGAGAAACTGATCCCGGAGATCCTTCAGCTGTCTTTCCAGCAACCCTTTGAACTGGAGTGGGCACACAGGGTTCCCACGCACCGTACCGATACCACCCGATATCCCCGGCCGATCATCTTTAAAGTCCTTCGGTATCCACAGGTATTGCTCATCCTACAAGCGGCCAAGAAGTTAACGACGCTGCAAGTCCAAGGCCAAAAAGTTTCTCTTTTCCCGGACTTAAGTAAGCAAACTACGGATCGTCGTAGAGCCCTGTTGGCCTGTAGGCCGCTTATGCAAAGACTCCAGGCCCGCTATGGCTTGTACTATCCGGGTACTATGCGGGTGACCTTAAATAATGCTACTAGAAACTTTACTGATGCTGAAATGTTAAAAATGTTTTTGCAAGAATCTGGTAACATGGAGACCTGAATATAGTGAGCATTGTGCAGTGGGTGGGGCAATGTAAGGGCAATACCGCAGTTTAGAAGGCAGGGAGAATGTATAGAATTTCTATGTGCTACCGATGGCTTGTTTAACTAAATCACGTTTTTGATCCGCCTGTGATCAAGTGTCCTAGGATGAAAGGGGCTCTGAGTGTTCAAGGAACTGGATGCTGAAGAGGGGGGGATAATAACATCACGTATTGTTTTCTGTAGGGAAACTGTTCACATGAATATGTTAATATTGGCAACGGGGATAGGTTTTATTAATTAAGGTTGTCTGCCAGCAGTTGATGGTGTTCACCATACGATATTTGCTTGATGAGTTAAACTGTTTTTACAGATCAATCCAATGCAGTACTTCTCTCCTTTGTAGGGAAGCTGAAACAGGTGAAGCCATTAGAATCCGGCCCATAACTCCAGAAGGCCAATAAATTGCTGATATTTACCCTCAATGTAAAAGGAGTGATGAGCCCAATCAAACGTAAGAAGATTTTGTCCTACTGTCAACAAAAGAAGGCGGATATAGTATATCTCCAGGAGACACATCTAACGGAGACAGAGTCCTGGAAAGTATGCTCAAAATTCTACCAGGTGGCGGCGGTATCTCCTGCTATAAATAAGAAAGGCGGTGTGCTCATATTGCTGCGGAAGTCCCTGCCAGCTACAGTAAAGGAAACCAAGGCTGACTCGGGCGGACGGTGGGTGAAAGTGACATTGCTTCTGGACCAGGAGCTATACACGCTGATGAACATCTATGCTCCCAATGTAGATGACCCTGCTTTCTACCGGAATATCGCCATGGAACAATGGCCGCAGCGGCCACGGAGCTGATTCTAGGGGGGGATTTCAACCTGGTTCTAGATCCACTGTTGGATCGGCTGCCATACCGAACAACTGATAAAATTAGGTCTCACGGTGTATTAGTGAGTATGATGAAAGAATTGCATTTGAATGATGCCTGGCACCTACTACACCCGGTGGACAAAGAATTTACTTTTTACTCCATCCCACACGATATCCAGACCAGAATAGATTATTTCCTTGTAACTACTGGATTAGTCCAGCGCATGATTGCCTCAGACATACACGCTGGAACAGTATCAGATCACTCATCAGTCTCTTTGGCTATCGACTTGGGGAAGCTGCGCCAACACTCTCCACGATGGACTTTTGACAAATCTCTCCTAGCTGATAGCTCCTTCATGTCCTATATCAACAAGGTCATCGAGTCGTACAATGAATGTAATAACCCCTCTGAGACATCCACCTGGGGTTGGTGGGAAGGCTTCAAGGCGACACTCCGAGCGCACATAACAACCTTCTCCATACAGAAGAGTAAACAGCGGAAGCAAGTGCAAGAGGATCTGGAAATGCAAATTAAAACAGGAGAATGTCTACTGGCGAAAAGATCAGATCCAATGGTGCTGACCCGATTGCAGAAATTAAGATATCAATATAATAGTGTCCTTAATGCACAAGTGCAATCCATCATCCGTATACAGCAAAGTGATTACTACTTTGAGAATAATCGGGCAGGTTCCCTCTTGGCTAAACTGCTAAAGGCCAGGAAGAATATGACCCCCATAGCAGAACTCCTGAATGAGAACGGAGACCTCCTACTCCAAAATGGACAAATTTTGGAATGCTGTAAGGAGTTCTATGAGAAGCTCTACTGTTCGGAAGTGAGCTGCGGGGACAAAGATTTCAGAGACTTTGTATCAGACATATCTGGACCAATGCTATCTGCCGACCAAGTGCAGATGCTAGAGCAAGAGATCACAGTGGCGGAGATACGAAAGGCAATCCAGCAGTCAGCTAAGGGTAAGGTGGCGGGCCCGGATGAAATTCCATTGGAGTTTTACTCTAAATACCAGGGGGAACTAGGCTCAATGCTTCAGGTTTACTACAGTGGTCTCTATGAAGAAAGCCCAGATGTGGGTGCGCTGGCGGACGCAACAATAGTGATTCATCCTAAACCAGGGCGTGATCCGCAGAAAGTGGAAAATTATAGACCCATCTCCCTCCAAAATGCAGATTACAAGATATACGCGAAGATCTTAGCTAATCGTCTGAACAAAGTATTATCCACATTGATTCGGGCGGATCAATGTGGTTTTATCCCTGGAAGATCTACTACGGATAATGGAAGATTACTTTCGCATATTCTAGCCAAAACCCAGATGGACCCTGATCCGGTAGTGGGGCTGGCATTGGACGCCGAAAAGGCCTTTGACAGATTGGAGTGGTCTTTTCTGTTTCGGGCCCTAAGGTGGTATGGGATGCGAGAGGGCTTTATCAAGAGGATAGCGTTGTTATACTCCAATCCCACGGCATGGATAACAGCTAACTCTGAAATCTCAGCACCCTTTAAACTCCAAAGAGGCACCCGTTAGGGCTGCCCGCTCTCCCCGCTTCTGTTCAACTTAGCTCTGGAACCGTTGCTGATAGCCATTAGGCAACGGGACGACATCCGAGGAGTTGATCTAGTGGATGGACAGTGTAAACTATCGGCGTACGCAGATGACTTGCTACTGTTTGTAACACCCAGGTCTCTGCCGGCGGTCCTGAAGACAATTGAACACTACTCCTCAGTATCTGGATACAAAGTTAATTTGACGAAAACTACTATAATACCTCTCAGCTCTACCGTGCGGGAAGATCAACTCACAGACTATGGGTTCCAAGTCGCACGAGTCTCTTTCCATTATCTAGGGGTGGAGTATGGATGCTCGCTTATGGAAACGGTGACTCTCAATGCAAGGCACTGTGAAGAGATTTTGAAATGGCCTCTGCATTTGACATGGTGGGGCAGGCTGGAAGCCATAAAGATGGTCCTGGCTCCGAAGATCGAATACATACTAAGTATGATACCGATCCTGTTTCCGCCAGGATGGTATAAAAGAATGAATAGTCTACTGATTGCTTTCCTTTGGAGTAAGAAAGTGCCGAGAATCGCAGCGTGGAAGCTAAGGCTCCCTAAAACAAAAGGGGGACTACATTTCCCGGACGTGGAACATCTACATTTAGCCTCACTGCTTAAGCAGGGGACACAGTGGACCGCTGAAGGAGATGACGATGAACCCTCTAGATGGTTGCAGCTGGAGAGTATGCTCTTTGCCCCACTCCCGAGGCACCTATTAATTGGCACATCAGCTGATCTCTATGGACATCGGAATGAGATTGTCGCAGCAACACAACATGCATGTAGATCAGTGACCTCCTGCATCGAAGGAGGGGATAACTTTGCCACAACGATGCCTATATGGATGAATCGTCGATTCACAGTGGACGGACACGTGGTTTTCTGGAAGACATGGGTGGCCTGTGGAATAACTATGTTAGGTCATGTGATCTTCGACAAGGAGTTTAAAACGTTTGATATGCTGCAGAGTGAATTCGGCCTACCAAAAACTTCCTATTTCCAATGGTGCCAGCTTAGACATTGTCTGAGCCAAGCAGGGGTAACTCCGTTAGCAATACGTACGGAATGGCCTTTATTGCAAAAGTTGAGGGAGCTTCAGAGTGGTGCTAGTATCATCTCAAAATCTCTGGAACTATTCCGCTCTAAGTCCACCAAGCAATGTACTAAGACACAGTCAGCCTGGGAAAGGGACATAGGAGGGCACGCTCAGCCCGAATCTTGGGATGACTTCTGGAGTTTACAAACTCGATTGACGAGGGCGGCATCTCTGACCCAATCGATGTACTTTTTTGCACACCTGACCCCGTCTCGGATAGCGAAATGGGCACCGCAAGGGAGTGCTCAATGCTGGTCTTGCAAATCTGAGATTGGTGCGCTTTCACACATGATCTACCACTGTGGACACCTCCAAGTGTATTGGAAAAGCGTATGGCAGCGGATACTAGACATTTTGCCCATTCAAATGCCTATATCCTATCAAATTGTTGTATATAAATCCGCAGCGGAAGGTCTTCTACTAAGCAAGCGGGAGGGTCAACTACTGGACATCATGATCAGTATGGCCATAAAGTTAATTCTGATTTGTTGGAAAAATAATGAGAAGGTTCACAGTGATGGATGGTGGGCACTGTTGTGTCAACATAAGATACACGAGGAGGTATATATGACAAAATATCCGACAGCAACTAAACTGGGCCTGAAATGGGAACCTCTAAATACATACATGGCACATGTTGGGAAAATCGACTTTGTGGCTAAGTTCCCTCAGCAGGGGCCCCTTTAGACGTGGTCATTATTATCACAAAGCGATGGTCTTCACCTGTTCTGCTTGCAGCAAATTTGAGGTAACAAATGGGGAGCGGGATTGGATTGACTGTAATTAGTTTTTGTATGTTTTCAAGGTTCCATACTATGTTTGTATAATATGTTATGATGTGATAGTTGACGTGATTGATACGTTATTTCTTTTGTATATGTGTTATATGCAATAAAGACACGATTACAAAAAAAAGAAAAGGACTTTCTCAGGTATCTTTAGGACCTTTCTACAATCCTTCTGAAGAACAAGCATAGATGCTACAGTAAGTGAGTTTTGGGAAAATTTATAAACCTCAGATTGTGAGGTCATACATATTTATTTTATTTATTTATTTATTTATTTTATTTAACTGTATTTATATCCCGCTTTTCACTGGGTCAAGTTCTCCAAATTCTCAGTTTTTCTTATTGTGACCCCTTTTTTTCCGCATCAATAACGTTTGAGGCGCACACGATCTTCCAGTGTCCTCTCCAAAGTTTTAACCTGCTGAGTCAAGACTTGGTAGTCCCTCTCCTTAGCTTGAATTTTGGAATGAATGCCCAAAGTAACTTGCCTTAGAGGAAAATCATTTTGTCCATGGAAGTTACTGTATGCCATTAGCACAGATTCACTTAACACCACCTCAAGGGATTGCAGTAGGTGCACCCACATGATGGTTAGCACAGTATAGGGAGTTAGCAATGTTCCAATGTCAAGGGGGTGGATTCATATGCCCCCTAAAGTCAGTGTGGGCCTCAGTGCTAATTTTACAGCTCAGACATGCTTTACCAGCATACTCTTTAGTAAACAATTGCCTCAAGTATAAAACTTAGAGGTATGTTTACTAAAGTATATTGCTTGTTTTGGAAATTTCAGCTTGCTTTAGTGGTTTTTAATTAATTTCTGTTCATTTTAGATAAGCCCTTAAAATAAAACGGTGCTTTTCCCTCCCACCTTCCTCAGGCATCTCCCTTAAGTGATTGATTTTTAACAGATTATTAGCAGAACAAAACAAAAAATAGTAGCATAAAATGTGCCAAATAATCCTAAAGGCCTTTGTATTAGTTTAGTTATCCCTACTCCCTTAAAAACTCTAAACTCACTTTTTATCAAGTACGTTCTTTTGTACTCCACTTAGGTTGTAGTGTGAAATATAATTTTTTTTTAAATAAAATAAAATGTAATAAACACAAAAGGGTATGTTTAATAACTGCGGTAACATAGCAGTGGCTACGTTAATGCGCGTTAACGTTACTTAACACGCGTTAATGTCACCGGCCACAGTAAGTCCCGCAGAGGGTGGGGAGAGAGCAGAGAGAAGGGGTCAATGGGCGGGAAGTGGGCAGGGAGAGGCTCCTTTTACACTAACGCGGGGAAATAAAGGGCCAAACATTACCGGGACTGAAAACCTGTCGTTAGATGCACATTTGCAGGAGGGTGAAATGATTTCAGCGTCAGCAATGTACAACATAGGCAGGGAGCCCAAGAAAGTGATAGTAGTGCTTCATTTGCAGCAACAGCATAGTGCCCAAGTATGAAAGGCCACTATGGTGATGGTGCAAATGAGGCATAGGGGGCTGCAGGTGGGACATGTAGTGGAGGCAGATGGGGCACAGGGTGGACTAGGCAGTCGCCTAGGTGGCACATAGGAACATAGAAACCGGAAATCAGCAAGACAGCAGCTGACAAAGGCCAAACGCAATCCACCTACTTCTGCCTAGTCCATCCTAGCTAACAGTTGCCAGGGCACTGACCTGACACCCCCCCAGCCAACCCTCCCCCAAGCAGAAGGGACATAATATTGGTAGGCGGTGATGGGGGGATGTGAGGATGCACATGTATGTCTCTCCACCCCAGACCTCACTCTGTAGGCGACCGCCTACCCACACAATGCATGGCCTGGGACTGCGCACTACCAGCAGTGACAGCATATGGTCATATCAGCATGGCAGGGGTGTGTGTGCCCATGCTGGAGGGGGCTGTGACACCTGCCAGCAGTGAACCTAGGCCATGCCCTGTACCAGTACATGGTGTACAGTGCAACATAAAAGGTCTGGCTGAGGAAAAGTACAGGTAGCTCCATGGACTACCATGCATGTGTGGTGCAGTACACACAGCCAGTGTGTCCAACAGCAGAGGGTCACAAGTTCAAGCCCCAGCTGTGCTTCCTGCAGAGCATGTCCCTATGTTTTACCCTACAATGCAGATACAACAGCAACATGTGCAAAGCCCAAAGCAGCGACGAACAGGGGTGCAAACACCCACTCACACAGGCTTCACAATCCAAAGCTGCATGGAGAGTCAGGCTGGTGGCTCCAGCATGGAGCTGCAGTTATCACCAGAGCACTACTACTACCTCCTGCACAGTTTATCAATGTCGGCACTGTGATCGGGACCAGTGTGGAGGGCAGGGTTGCCAACCACCCCGATCTTTGCACAATGCTGCAATAGGAGTGTGTGTGTGTGTGGGGGGGGGGGGGTATTTCTTTCCATTGTTTTGTGGCTGCCCATACCTCACTGGGTCCACAATGTCCCATTGTTACCAGTGTTATCCTGAATATGTGCATAATGAGGGGCAAGGTATTGTGGGTATGGCCCAGACAGGGTGGATTGGCCAGGATGCATCTTCACAGGTTGTGGGGCAATGGCTGGGACACTGTAGTGCCTGACCACCGCCTGCATGGACAGGGTAGCCACAGCATGTCATCCTGGGAGGACACTCTCAATCTGTCCGAGCAGTGACCATGGCATATCTAGGTTCCCACATAGCATTCTACACTATCTGTCTCCAGTGATACCTGTGTGTTTTTAGTGCTGGGGCCCAGTCACTGAAATACTTGATTGGTGCACATAGTTCCACTGTGAACATGCCCTGTGGACTGTCTTCAATTAGTCTGTGCATGGTTGGACCACCTTGTAAGATGCTGCAGTCTGACTGTACTGTCTGCTGGTGAATGGCAGACCATGGTGTGAGGCAGTTAAGGTGTACCAGACCTAACCCTAGCATTACTACTAGTCTGCCCCAGTCACAGGTATGGTTCTGGCCCACCAACCCTGGAGGGCTGTCCTATACTGGCAGGATGGAGGTTGCTTCACTGGGGCTCCAGCACCTGTCTCTTACCTACAAAAAGGGGTGATTGTGGGTCCTTTGGGGTATATAGTGTATACCACTTGGACCTGTACATATGCAAATTATCATGTTCTTTAAGTTGAGTCTAGAAACTCCTCTGCCCTGATAACAGGTGCTCATGTCAGCCAGACCCTAACACTGGGTAAACACTAATCTGGGAAGTCTTTGGTCCCAGAGGGCCACATGTAATTGCAGAATACAGATGGACACCAAATTACCATCAGATGCACTGCAAGGAACACCTGTCACACACGGGTAATGATAGGGATGTACAGCAGAACCTATCTCTAGCACCACATGTACTGCAGACCTAGTGCTGGGTGCCCATCCTATCCCTCAGGTTGAACCCAGAACCTGCACAATGGCATGGTCTGTAGCTACTCTGTGCCAGTATCACACACTGTCAGTTCATCTTTCCAAGCTGAGGTACCGGAGAGGTGCACACCCCATTTGGTGATGAGCTGTAGACAGCTATTGAACATGTGCATTGCATCATGGGTACTGGTGGGGTTACCCTATCCTGGCACTCAGAGTAGACAGTTTGTGTGGTGACCTGCAGTCCTTCTGTACCCAGCCATTGCTAAGAGCTATGCCATGGAGGTATAGTCTACTGGTTAGTACAATGCCGTTCGCAACAGTGTTCATGGGTTCAATTCCTCATTGTTTCCTCCTTTCATGCCTGTCCTACTCAAATAGTTTGCATGCCTATAACAGTCATATTTTTGCAGATCTGTGCTGACAGCCCATAATACCCTCGCCACAGTTGCCAACATTCCTTCGGTCCATCTATCTGCGTCTGTCAGCTGTGTAGAGTCCTGTCTGCCTGTGCAGGCTGCCAGCCCATGTCCTGCACTGCTACCCTTTCCTGCATTGCACCTCTTCGTGCTTGCCTCACCTGTGCCTGATCTGCATGGCACCACCACTCCTCTGTCCACCCATCATTGTAACTATCCTGCCACCTCTGCCTCCACTGGGGGACACATATTCCCATCATCTGCCAACCACTGTCTTTCTAGTACTTTACATTGCCAACACCCTATGCTGTGGTACAGTTGCCTCCAACATGTTTGTCAACAGTACTGGCAGCCACATGGGATGCCCGTAAAAATTGGCAGGTCCAGCAGCTCCCAGCTCTCCCTCCTTCACTCACCTGTTCATTGCCTTTCCTCGGTGCTCTATCTAGTGTTAGGGCTCCATCTGTTTCTATGCCTCACAGGTCATGCATGTCATCCTGAAGCACCTTGCAGCCCTTAGAGCACACTAACCTAGGGCACCATAACCTTTTTAGGCCACCTTAACCTATGGTTCCATTACCCAGGGTGCCTTCTAAGGTGCCTTGTCCAGGGGTGCCTAATACGGCACTTAGCCTAAGGATCCCTATAGGGCGTCTTACAAAGCGCCTTATGAGGCACCTTACAAGGCACTTTATAAGGCACCTAACAAAGCATCTTATAGGGCACCTTATAAGGCACCTTATAAGGCACCTGACAAGGCACCTTATAAGGCACCTAACAAGGCACCTTATAAGGCACCTTATAGGTCACCTTACAAGGTGCCTTACAAGGCGCCTTATAAGGCACCTAACAAGGTGCCTGGTTAGGTGCCTTATAAGATGCCTTATAAGGCGCCTTGTAACATACATTAGTCCAAGGCGCCTTGTAATGCACGTTACCTGACACGGCTTGCTGTAAGGATGCAATGCCCACGCTTTTATATGGGCATCCGTAACACTACCAGGGATACTTAACGCGGGTAACATTACCGGAGTTTAGTAAACATACTCCAAAGATACAGACAACAGTCTAGCAGTGAGATGTTGGCTATCCAGTCATTTGTGTTGTATGCCACATACAGAATTATATCCCAGTTGGTGAAAAGTTGTATGTGTGTACTCAGTGCAAATAGTTCCTGATTCTCAGACTGTGAGATTGACCTGTGGAGGCTAGAGTTGTAGACTTGGAGGAACCAGACTGCTGTATATGCATTTAATTTAAGAACATAAGAACATAGGAAATGCCATACTGGGTCAGACCAAGGTCCATCAAGCCCAGTATCCTGTTTCTAACAGTGGCCAATCCAGGTCACAAGTTCCTGGCAGGTTCCCAAAAAGACACACAAGTTCCACAATGCTCGTCTCGGGGTAAGCAGTGGATTTTGCAGGACCTCTTTAATAATGGTTTATGGACCTTTCCTCCAGGAACTTGTCAATCCTTTTTTAAACCCACCTACACTAACAGCTTTTACTACATCCTCTGGTAATGAATTTGAGAGTTTGATTACGTGTTGAGTAAAAATATATTTTCTCTTAATAGTCCTAAATGTGTTATATTATAACTTCATTGCATGTTCCTATAGTCTTTCTACTTTTTGATGGCTTTAACAACCAATCTACATTTACCTGGTCCACTCCATTCATTAATTTATAGAACTCTATCATATCACCCCTCAGCCGTCTCTTTTCCAGGATGAAGAGCCCTAACCTTTTAAGCCCCTCCTCACAGGGATATCCTCCCATCCCCTTTACCATTTTGGTGATTATTCTCTGTAACTTTTCTAATTCTGCTATATCCTTTTTAAGATATGGCGACCAGAATTGCATACAGCATTCAAGGTGCAGCACCATAGAATGATAGAGAGGCATTATAATAGCCTTGGTTTTATTCTCCATTCCTTTCCTTATGATTTTTAGCGAGACTGTGATGAAATAAGAAAAATAGTTAAAAAAACCTAAAAGGAGCAGCAGTAAAGTTTGTGAGTTTATATGAGGCCTGAATGGTATTTTTAAAATGATATCTCGAAAGCCATTGCTTTAAATAAGATAGAAGGAAGGCTGGACAACTGATGGCATGGTTTATAGATGAGGTGAAAGAGGCTCACATTTCAAAAAAATGGAACTTGAATCCAAATGAAGAAAACAGCTCACCACCTATGAGGAGATTCAAAAAAACTTGAATTATGCAAGGATTGAAGATCTGAAGTCTATATGATGTGATAGATAAGTGCAAACTACTGCTATTTTTGCTGAAAGAACTGTCTTTACCCTGACGCAGAACTGAGTTTATTCTTTCAAAACGCGATGATTGTGGCCAGCAGTATTGATATTCCTATATTAGTGTGAAACTTTCCCTTGCATTTTATATAGTATTTCTTTTGATCACATAAAAGAATAAAAGGACTGCTAGTGTATGCTAACAGCAGCTAATGTATGGCGGCTTTGAATTAATTAGTCCGACAAAAATAATTTGTTATAGTGAGTATTTTTGAGTATACAGGATTTTCGTTTGTCCCTTGTGGGATTGTTCTTCCTGTATAGATCCAATAAGATATATAATAATGATGTCCTGGCAATGTCCTAGTTTTTGTACTGTTTCTTTTTTAATTGGTCTTGTTTTATTGGATTCTTTTATGTGTCAAATATGTGTGCATATATAGTCCAAAGCCACTTCACTGACCACTTTTTTTTAGGAGATATTGGACATTAAGGGTTATGTTTACTAAACCGTCCTAATGTTACTGCAGAAATCGCAGCGATAACGTGAGTAATGCCATATAAGGAAGTGGGCGTACCAGCGTCAACATAGCAATCACTGTGTATCGAGCTATAGAGGGCGCCTTGGCTCGTTACGCGCGGTAACCTTAATCTCATGGCAGTGCTGTGAGCATGTCTATAGAGGTGTAGCCCATTGATTAATACAATGACTACCAAGCCAGAAGTCATGGGTTTGATCCCTCAGAGGTCTCATCTAATAAGGCTGTCTAAGGCAATTCCTTTTGCTGCCTGTAACAGTCAGACACATCTCTACAATCTGTGCTGCCAGCAGAAACACCCTCACCTCAGTGCCGTAACCTAAGGTGCCATATAGGGTGCCCTATAAGGCGCCTCATAGGGCACATTATAAAGTGCCTTGTCTGCCAAGGCACTTTATAATGTGCCCCATAGGGCACTGTATAATGTGCCCTACAGGGCACCCTATAAAGAACCCTATAAAGCGGCAGACAGGGTGCCTATAGGGCACATTATACAGTGCTTGGCTAGGTTACAGCACTGAGGTGAGGGTGTTTCTGTTGGCAGCACAGATTGTAGAGATGTGTTTGACTGTTACAGTTAGGAAAAGGGATTGCCTCAGGCAGTTTTATTAGATGAGATCTCTGAGGGATTGATGCCATGATTTCTGGCTTGGCAGGCAGTGTATTAACCAGTGGGCTACACCTCTATATTTATTTATTTATTTAACAGTATTTCTATACCGCCTTCTCCTTCAATCAAGGCGGTTTCCACGGCAAACAATCAAGGGGTGTTCAAGTGTTTTCATGCAGTGGTGTGTGTTGTGTGTCAGGGGTGGCGAGTATTTGATTTGGGTTGTGCTTTCTACATTGTGCGCTATTATACATCATGAGCTATTATACATTCATATATACAAGCTTAGGGTGGGGGTGAGGGTCCGATGTTCTGGCTTGGTTGGTAGCTCATGTGGCATGTCCATAGTGTTCGGTGAATAGAGTTGTCTTCAGTTGTTTGTGGAAGTTCTTGAGGTCTGTGGTTAGTCTCACTTCATCTGGGAGGGTGTTCCAGATTGATGGAACAGCCAGGGAGAGTGCTCGTTCCGCGGTGTCCTTGCGGGTCTTGGCAAAATCTTTTGGGGTGTTTACTCTATTGGAGGTGCCTCTTCTCCTTGGTTGTGTGCTTGTGTCAGGTTGTATGAGTGTGTGTAGGCTTATGGCTGAAGAGTGTTGTTTGATCTTGAATATGTTTATGATTGTTTTGTATTTGATGTGTGAGCTGATTGGGAGCCAGTGCAGATCTTTCAGTATTGGAGTGATGTGTTCTTGTCTTGTAGTGCCAAATTATGCGGGAATCTGTGTTTTGTGCCAGTTGCAGTGGTCTGAGTGTCTGTTTTGGTAGCCCAAGGTAGATTGGGTTGCAGAAGTCTAGTAGTGGGGTTATTAGTGCCTAGCAGACTGTACGAAAGTGCTCTGGGGCGAGGAGGGATTTAAGTCTTCTGATGAGTCTCATTCTGTGGTATGAGCTTTTGGTTGTTCTGCTTATGTGTGTTTGGAGGTTCAGCTCCTTGTCCAGGGTCACTCCGAGGTACTTTACTTCTGATTTTATAGGTATGATTGCGTCTTTTATCTTGATGTCGGGTGAGGGGACAAAGTCCGAGTTTCGCGTGATGATCAGTGCCTCCGTCTTGCTGTAGTTTATTGAGAGGGTTTTTTTTGAAACCAGCTTGTCATTTGTATGAGGCAGTTTGTTATTTTGGAGTAGTCCGGGTTGTCGACTGAGATGGGTGTGTATATCATGATGTCATCTGCGTAGATTGTATATTGTATGTTGTGATCTTTCATGATGTCGCATATTGGCTGGATGTAGAGGTTGAATAATAGTGCTGATAGGGCCGATCCTTGTGGTACTCCTTGTATGACTTTAATGGGTCGGGAGGTGTTGTGGCCTACCTTGACCTGTATCTGTCTGTCAGTCAAGTATGAGTGGAACCATTTCAGGGTGGATCCGTGTAGTCCGATGTTCTGTAGTCTTTCCAATAGAGTCTTGTGGTCCACTGTGTCAAATGCTGATGAGATGTCTATGAAGATCATTAGGATTCCTTTCTTGGTGTTGTCTATGAGGCGGAGAATGCTGTCGAAGAGGTATAGCAGAAGTGTTTCTACCCCATGGTTGGGGCGGAAACCATGTTGGTTGTTGTCCAGAGGAGTGTGGTTGTCGATGTGATCTTGTAGTTGGTGCTGTACAGTTTTTTCGATTATTTTTGCCAGTAGGGGTATGCTGGAGATGGGTCTGTATGCTGCTGGATTGCTCTTGTCGAGTGTGGATTTCTTTGGGATAGGTCCTATTGTGGCGAGCTTTAGTTGATTTGGCATGCACCCTTGTGTTAGGGAGCTGTGCACCATTTTGTGTATGGTGTGGATGAAGCTTGACTTGGTGGCCTTGATCCAGGTCACTGGGCAGGGATCCGTAGGAGCTGTGCTTGTCTTGATTGCTGTGATTATGTGGGAGAGTTGCTCTGTGGATGGGGTGTTGAATGTTCCCCAGGTTTTCGGGGATGTGTTATTCTTTGGGGCTGGGCTGGGTCTTGTTTGTTCTGCTGAGTGGAATATTTCTTGGATGTGGTCCACAAATTTTTGTGGGTCTATTTGCACTTTGTCTTCTGTTTTCTGATCCTTGCTGAGGGTTTGTACGATTTCAAATAGTTCTCTAGGTTTTTTGTTGGAGCTGCATATAATGTTTGTATAGTATTCCCTTTTTGTTTAGTTGATGCGTTCATTGTATTGTTTTTGCTTTGTTAGGTATAATTCCTGGGTCTCGAGCGACTTGTTCTGTCTCCATCTCCGTTCTACTTTTCTGAGATCCCTCTTTTCATTTTGTATGTTTTTTGAGTACCATGGCTTGTGTTGTAATTTGTTGCAGCGACGTTTCCTGTGTCTATAAGCTGTTGCTTTGGCAGCGTTGTATATGGTGTTGTTCCAGTTGGTGATTTGGGCTTCTAGGTCATCCGTTTCAGAGTTTAGGTGTTGTATCGTGTCCTGTATTAACTGGTCCCTGTCAAAGCTCTTGAATCTTTTTTGTGTGGGTGTGTTGTCCGGATATTTGTCTAGTTTATCCTCTTGTGGTACAATGTTTACTTCAATCATGTGGTGTTCGGACCATGGTACTGGTGTTATGGTGGGTGTTGATATTAGTCCTCTTGTGGTTAGATAGTTGGGTGCGAAGATGAGGTCTGGTGATGATCCGTGTCTGTGTGTCGAGGTGTTGATTATTTGTGTGACTTGAAGCAAACTCATTGCTTGAAGGAATGCTTCTGCATCTTTGGTGTTGGTGGACTTAAGATTGAAGTCTCCTAGCAGTAGTGTGGGTTTGTGGCTTGAGCTTATTACGCAGACTGCCTCGAGGGTTGAGGCTAGTTCTTCGGGTGGAGCACAGGGCGCTCTTTAGGTGAGGCATAGGGCTATGTCTTTGTTCTCGACCGTGATGGTGTTACATTGTTGGGTGTCTGTGGTACTTCGTGATTTGAACTTTAGGCTGCTCTTTGCTATTATCAGGGCTCCTCCTCCTCACCTGTGAGTGCACGGGCAGTTGTATGCTGTGTATGTGTCAGGTAACAATTGATTGAGTAGTACATTGTCGGTAGGGCTGAGCCATGTTTCTGTGATGCAAAGTATGTCGGGTTGTTGGTCATCTATGTGGTCTACTAGGGTGTAGATCTTGTTGCGTACGGATCTGGCATTTATGAGCTCTATTGCTATTGACCTTGGGGTGTTGGTTGTTCCTTGTGCTTCTTTGTGTTAGCGTGGTTGTTGGGCCTGTGCCTTGATTAACTTTTTGTCATGGGTGTTCTGTGTGTGTCCCTGTGGAGATGCTGTGGGCTTATGTATGTCCATGCAGTTGGTGGGGGCCATGGTGTGTATGTGTGCGTGTGGAGGAATGAGTAGTGTGAGGAGGAGGCTTAGGGGGAGAATCAAAGTTGTGTGCATGTTCTTTTGTTTAGTCCTGAAGTTTGCACTTACGTTTGCTGCTCTTCTCTTCTGGATGTTTGCTGGTGATTTCTCAGCCAATCTGTATATAACCAAACCTAAAAATAAACCCCTTACTTAAAATCCCATTTTTTTGTCGGAAGAGGCTGGAGGCGACTGGAATGGAAACCCAGTCACACCAGACAACCCGTTCCCTTTTAATTATGTAAGCGAAAACGCTGTACTTAGCTTTAGAAATGTCCAGTGAAGTTTGTGCACTCCAGAAAATTCAGCTTCTTATAAGCGGCCAGATAGCAACCACGACGTACGTTTCGGGCCCTAGGCCCTGTTTCAAGTGTTCATGCTTCGTTCGTTTTAGCGGTACATTGGAAGAAGCATGAACACTTGAAACAGGGCCTAGGGCCCGAAACGTACGTCGTGGTTGCTATCTGGCCGCTTATAAGAAGCTGAATTTTCTGGAGTGCACAAACTTCACTGGACATTTCTAAAGCTAAGTACAGCGTTTTCGCTTACATAATTAAAAGGGAACGGGTTGTCTGGTGTGACTGGGTTTCCATTCCAGTCGCCTCCAGCCTCTTCCGACAAAAAAATGGGATTTTAAGTAAGGGGTTTATTTTTAGGTTTGGTTATATACAGATTGGATTTCATATTTACCGAACCAGGGATTGGTGATTTAGTTATGGGATTTGGTGATTTCTCAGCAGCTTCTGTAGGGCTTTTCAGTGGGGCTGTACTCCCTTTCTTATGCTCGCCTTTGTGCCTCGCCTAAGGGCCATGCCAAAGGGCCCTCTGGGGAGGCCCTCAGGCGTGGGCCCGCCAGGCGTGGGCGTGCCCTGCAGGGACACCGCTTTTAAAGTGTCCTGTGCTGCTGCTGCGGTGCTCCCACTGCCCCAATTGGGCAGGAGCTTCTGAGCGGGAGGATTTCCCGCTCAGGCGCTCTACCCTGATCGGGGGAGCTGAGGAGTGTTGTGGGCTGCTGGAGGGTTGAAGCGGCTCCCTGTGTGCAGGGACGCCACTTTTAAAGTGTCCTGTGCTGCTGCTGCGGTGCTCCCACTGCTCCGATTGGGTATATATAATATATGGAATGTGTTTCCATGTTTATGACCACATTGCTAATGTATACAGGTGTTAGTATTAGTAGATGCTGCTCCGCGCAGGCTCCAACAGCCTGACTCTCCATGAGGCTTTGGATAGTGGAGCCTGTGGGTGTGGGTGTTTGTGCCCCTGTTGGCCGATGCTCCAGGGCAGAGGTTCCCAACTCCGTTTCTGGTGGGCCAAACACAATTCAGGTTTTCATGATGCCCCTAATGAATATGCATGAGATACATTTGCATACAATGGGGACAGTGCATACAAATGCATCTTGAGCATATTTATTAGGGACAGCATGAAAACCTGAATGGTGTTTGGCCCTCCAGGCTGCAGTTGGGAACCTCTGCTCTACGGACTGCACATGTTTATGGTGTATGTGCTCTATAGGGTAAAATTTAGGGACATGGTTTGCAGTAGCCACAGATGGGGCTTGAACCTGTGACCTTCTGCTCTTGAACACACTGGCTGTGTATACTGCATCAAACTGTTGCCACAGAGGCAGGTCATTCCCTTGGGATCCATTATTGTTCATCAGACAGACCTTGTTTGTTGCACTGCACTCCACCAACCTAAAAAAGAGCTTGGCCTTGGTCTGCTGTGGGCGTGATAATGTTACCGCTGCGATGTTAGTGCTGTTTAGTAAACATACCCCTAAGATGTTGAACTGCAACGGTGCCAGTAATGTTGACCACAGCTGTAAATACTCATCTTTCAGGCAGCAGTGTTCTCCAGGTCTGTACACACTATTTCCAGACTTCCTCGGTTGAACTGACTGTAGCTGGGCTAGTTTTCTATTTGAACAGTCTGACAATTCTTTTTCTCTTAGGAATGTATGGTTTGACATTGTGGTGAATTCTACCTGATTAAGGAGCCCAGAATGTGTATTTTTGATTGTTGTTATGTTTGACAATCCAGATTATAGGGATTATTCTCAACCAGCAAAAATATGACAATTGTAATAAATAAATATATATCTAAACCACCCTTTATTTTTCAAGACCACTTTGCAGTGTTTTGAAGTGTGATATCTATTTGAAATTAGAATATATTTTATGTGCTTAAAAATACGAAAAACAGAGAAATTGAATAGGAGATTTTTTTCAATTTTATCTTTATATAATTTTACCATTTTTATTCATTGAACACTATGGACCAAGCCCAAAGAATGAGTAACTCTTCCATCTCCACCTCACACATCAAACACACATCTATATCATAGTTAAACATAATTGTACATATATTGGTTAACCACAACCATTAGCATATGTTATATATTAGAGCTGTAATACTATGTAATGTGCATTGTTGTTTACCATAGATTTGTTCCTGCATTGAGTTTCAGGTAAACCGTCTTGACTTAGAAAGACTTATAGAAAAATTGTTAAATAAATAAAAAATAAATACCATAGCATCCAAGTATAGCACACAGGAAATAATAAAAAAAAAAACATTATTGCAAAAGTGTAGCACAAAAGAAACTCGTTAAGTTTCACAAGCCCATAATAAGGAAATAAAGAGTGTGTACATGATTGAACACATAAGAAAAAAAAACCCTAAGGAAAATAAATAGTCCAGGAGATTTTGAATATTTTTTTAAAGAAGGATTTTACCTGCACAAAAAATATTGCATGTATAAATTTAAAATAAGGTGGTTTCATGTCTGAAGTTGAGCTAAGCATACAACAGCAATTAAGTTGGTTTCATTGTGGTTGGAATTCTGATGGTCCTCTAAATTATATCTGCCAATGGGGTATGTTTACTAAATAGTGCTAACGTCGCAGCAGTGACATTATCGCGCGATACGTGACGTTATCGTGTGATACCGTGCGATAATGTCACGTATCGCGCGATAACGTCACTGGCGGCGTTAAGGTGCACAGAGGGTGGAGTAAGGCTCCCCAGAGGGCAGAGATAAGGGCGGGGAGTGGGCGGGGAAAGGCTCCAGGCACACTAACGCTGTGAAATCAGGGTCTGAAAACTAACGCCAGTGAAAACCTTGCGTTAGAGGCACATTTGCAGGAGAGAGAAACCAATTCAGTCAGCAATGTACAACAAAGGCAGGGCGACCCATATAAGTGATAGTAGTGATACATGTGCAGTAACAAAACATGCAAAAACCAGAGAGATAATGCCCAGAACCAAAATAGAAATACAAAACACCGAGCTGGCCAATAGAAAAAAAAACAATAAATGGTAATCAATACTACCCATAAAGAATAAAAAGGAATATGTCACTTTTGGAATGGTCAATTCTGATTCCTCCTACAAAGTGAATGTTCTAACATTGATAGTGTTGATGAGTGTTTGCTGTAGTGTATATTGGCAGCTTGCTTATGTGGCTTTCACATGTGCAGCAACAGCAGAGTGGCCACGTAGGAAAGGGCACTATGGTGATGGTGTAAATGGGGTACAGGGGGCTGCAGGCGGCAGATGCAGTGGGCCAGCAAGGGCACTATGAGGACTAGGCAGATGCCTACCTGGCACATAGGAATGCAGAAACTGAAAAGAAGCAAGACAGCAACTGACCAAGGGCAAACATGTCCACGAGTGTGTGTCCCACAGTGCCCCAATGGACATTACCCAGCAGGTACCCCAAAGGGCACATAACATTGGCAGGCGGTGCTGGGAGGAAGCGGGGATGGCTATGTAGGCACCCCTGCCCCAGATCCCACACCATAGGCAGCTGCCTACCGGCACAATGGATGGCCTGGGACTGCGCACCACCAGCACCACCGGCATAAGGGCATGTCAGCATGGTGGCAGAGGGGTGCTGGTGGAGGAGGGGGCAGAGGCATCTACCCACAGCAGACCAAGGCCAAGCCCTTTTTAAGTTGGTGGAATGCAGTGCAACAGACAAGGTCTGTCTGACAAACAGTAATGGTATCCCCAGGGAATGACCTGCCTCTGTGGCAACAGTTTGGTGCAGTACACACAGCCAGTGTGTTCAAGGGCAAAATGTCACAGGTTCAAGTCCCAGCTATGGCTCCTGTAGACCATGTCCCTATATTTTACCCATCACTAAACTGTGGTAATATAGAAGGAACCTTTATTGCAGATAAAATAAACATGGCATAAATGCCTATATGTTACCCTACAGAGCACATACACCATAGACATGTGCAGTCCCTAGAGCAGAGTTTCCCAACTGCAGTCCTGGAGGGCCAAACACCATTCAGGTTTCATGCTGTCCCAAAGAAATATGCTTGAGATGCATTTGTATTCACCGCCCCATTGTATGCAAATGTATTTCATGCATAGTCATTAGGGACAGCATGAAAACCTGAACCGTGTTTGTCCCACCAGGACCGGAGTTGGGAACCTCTGCCCTAGAGCATTGGCCAACAGGGGCACAAAAACACACACCCATAGGTTCCACTATCTAACGGCTCATAAAGAGTCAGGCTGTTGGGACCTGCGCGGAGCAGCATCTACCAATACTAGCACCTGCATACCTTAGCAATGCCGTCTTAAACTTGGAAACACGTTCCACATATATCAAAAGGTTGCTATGATTAATGTCAGATAACAAATCCTAAGTTAAACACAATTTGTTGACAGAGATTGATCATAGCAACCTTTCTGATATCTGTGGAGTGTGTTTCAGTTCTTGTTTCTGACAGTGTTTACCACCCTGGGGAGTGACCATAACAGTATAGCAGGGGTCTCCAACTCCAGTCCTGGAGGGCCGCAAACCAGTCAGGTTTTCAGGGTATTCCTAATGAATATGCATGAGATATATATGCATTAGAAATAGCCTGTCAAACTGACTGGTTTGTGGCCCTCCAGTGCTGGATTTGGGGACCCCCACCTTACACCTCTGTCATTTAAGATTGTGAGTGGGCAAGGTACAGATGTCCTCGACATCAAAAGAGTAGATAGAATGTGTCACATACCTCCTCGCTTCTCACCACCACCAAAATATTGTCTATTAGAGTTGGAGACCCCTGCAGTATAGAGTACCATAGCAATGCCTGCACTGTGCCCAGGACTGGTGTGGCGGCCAGGGCTGCCAACCACCTCTATATTTAGACAATGCTGAAATAGATGTGGGAGTATGTGTATGTCTATCCAGTGTTTTGTGGCTGCCTACACCAGAGGTAGTCAAATCCAGTCGTGGAGGGCCATAAACCAGTCAGGGTTTTGGGATATCCCTAATGAATATGCATGAGATAGATTCAAATAGAATGGAGGCAGTGCATGCAAATATATCTCATACATATTCATTATCCTGAAAACCTGACTGGTTTGAGGCCCTCCAGGACTGGATTTGAGTACATCTGGCCTACACCTTACTGAGCCCCCAATGCTTGCACTGTTTCCAGGGTTAGCCTGTCAGTGTGCATAATGAGGAGCAAGGTACTGTGACAGGGTGGCCACAGCATGTCATGCTGGGGGGTGGGGGTCACTCTCACCCTGACTTTGCAGTGACCATGGCCTGGCTAGGTTCCCCCATAGTGCTATACTGTATTTCTCTTAAGTGTATCTATGAGTTCTCTTTTCTAGGGCCCAATCGCTGACATACCTGCTTGGTGTGTGTGCTCATGTCCCATCTTTGGGTGCACATAGTTCCTCCAGAAACATGAACTAGCTAGCAGACTGTTAGTTAGCATGTGTATAGCTAGAACACCTTGCAGGGTGCAGTGGGTGGAGACTGACTATGCCCTCTGCTGGTGAATGTCAGATAGTAGTGGGAGCCAGCTGAGCTTTTCCGGGCCTACTGTCTGACTGCCAGTGCCCTATGTGATGCATACAGATCTGCATTGACTGCCCTATAGGGGTGCCTATTCCCCAGCAGGACTGGGATTGATGGTCCCCTCTACTAGCACAATTGCAGCGATGTAGAAAGTGGATTTGTTGGTGGGGGATCCTGTCCTTCACCCTGAGCCACAGAGAGTGGGTTGGGTGGTACTATATAACCCGCTTTTGGGTCCACACACCCCACCCTTCTCTTATAACATGTGACCATGGTAACCACATCGGATATGCACTAGTCAGGGTGCATCATAGTCCACAAGGGCTAGATGTGACTGGAGAATACATATGGACACAGGTGTATCTTAGGTGTATCTGCAAGGACTGCCTATCACACACTGGTACTGATGGGGACCTGCAGCACAGCCTATCTCAGTCAAGCCAGGGGCTGTGGACCTGGTGCTGGGCATCCCATCTCACCCTCAGGGTAAGCACAGGAACCGCACAATGTCACGGTCTATAGCTACTCTGTGCCAGTAACACACACAGTCAGTTCCCCATACCATGCCGGGGTGCTATAGAGGCGCATACCCCATTTGGTGATCAGATGTAGATTGCTGATCTGCATGTGCAGTGCATCATGGGTACGGGTGGGTCTACCCTATCCTGTTAATCACAGCAGTTTGTGTGGTGACCTGCAGTCTTTCTGTAGCCAGCCAGCGGTGTGTCAGACACTACAGAGATGTAGCCCACTGGTTACTTCAGTGACTATGAAGGCAGAGATCATGGGTTTGATCCCACAGTGGTGTTATTTAATAAGGCTGTTTGAGGCTTTTCCTTTTAATTTAGATAAGTGCTGCCAGCAAAAACACCCTTACAATGCCGTAACCTAAGGTGTTTGATAAGATGCCCTATAGGGCACATTATAAGGTGCCTTGGCAGACAGGACACTTTATAATGTGCCCTATGGAGTGTCTTATAGGGCGCCTTATGTGGAAACTTAGGTTATGGCACTGTGAGGGTGTTTTTGCTGGCAGCACTGATTTAAATTAAAAGGAAATGCCTCAGACAGTCTTCTTACATAACACCACTGCAAGATCGAACCCATGACCTCTGCCTCCACAGTCATTGCAGTAACCAGTGGGCTACATCTTTATAGTTTCTAGCACTGCATTGGCATGAACTTAGGGTTAATGTGTGTTAACGTGCCACGGCGCCCACTATCGCGCGATACAGATTCTTGCTACCTTGCTGCCGGAACGCCCACTACCTCATATGGCATTCTTCACATTAACGCTGCAACTAGCGCCGGTAACATTAAGACGGTTTAGTAAACATACTCCAATGTGTTTTATGAGTAAAATAATGCTCTGAAGATAATAAGTTTTTATAGGACCAGATTATTTTATTTTCTAAAACAGGCACATTCGTGCATAGAATACATGTACACATTTGGACTTTCAGAGCAGGTGTGAATTTATGTATGAGGATTTGTGCACTACTGTGACTGGTTTTGGGTGTTTATATAAGAACCAATGTTGTCTCAATAAAATAGGCGCCTTTTTTAAACTTTAACATAGGCCTGCTTAGGGTGCAATTTAACAATAGGGCATCAATGTCAACGTTTTGAATAGGCTGTCATTTTGGAAGCCCTAGGTCCAGGAACACCAGGCATCTGAAAAGTGCTTGTTTTGGTGGAAAACAAATCTAGAGGGTGAACAGGAGATAGTACACCATCACCCCCAGTACAACTTCAATTATGGTAGTAGTGGGATTTGAACCCTGGTTTACTTGATCTAAGCACAACTGCTCGAACCATTAGGCTATTCCTAGATGACAATTTCTGTGGTTTGTCTGGGGATGTTAATGTAGATGCCTTTGCAGATGTCCACCTTGGGCAAATCCACGTTTGTGAATCATGTCAGCATCTGGACATGCCTGCTTTTTTTTCAGATGTTGTGGCTTAGACCAAACTGCACTTGGGCATCCTTTCTAAAATTCTTCTCATACGTTTTACAGTACGAGTCAATAAGTTATTTTTAATACTAATTTACCACCAGCCCTATCACTCGCCTCACCCACCCCAAAGTTGCATTGCCTATACAGTCTTCATACCATAGATAGTCATCTGTCCTCCAATTAAGTGGAACACCCACCTTTTCTCTTTTTGCTAAAACTACTTTATAACCCAATCAACATGTCATGTATTCAATGCAATAGCAGTGGTGCCTTTATCCTAAGAAGAATCATTTAGAGCATTAGAGCTTGCCCTATACTGTAAGTCTCAAGCTATCTGCTTTGCATAAAAAATTGACTCTTAAAATTTGGCTGCAATGAAATGTACCTACCATAGGGTACAAATTGAAAACAATCCACCACCACTCACAGGAGCAAATAGATCACAGTGGGATCTGGTAGGTTGTGACCTACAACATGGAGATACCCTCTCCATTAAGAGATATCCCTGCGTAATGCCTTCTCTGCCTTGGAAAATGAGAGTATCCAAATAGTGGAAACCGAAGTGGTCTTAAATGAGAAGGTTAACAAACAATCTACTGATAATGCCGCAAGTATGAACAAAAAAAATCACAAAACAGGAAACTGTTACCACTTGGAGGCTCCATCATCAGAGTACATGTAGGTGTCACCTTCTGTGTGCCCCATCATAACTGTACGCACAAAGGGTGCCAGTATTCTGATCCTGTGGGGCATGTCTAGCCCCGTGGGATCAGAATCGCAACCAGGTCTGTATGAGCCGGACAGGACCCCGATTCAGTCCAGCCTGCATGTACAGGCCTTGCCCGGATAACTCAGTCAGGACTGTTCAATGGAGCTGTGGCACCATGCATCCGGTTGCCAAGGCACCGCGGCTCCATTGAAAATATGTGATCCCTGGCCAGACTCCAAATGCGCTTTCCTCACAGCCCAACACCCAATCTGGTCTCCTAAAGCCAGGGTCAGGCTGCAGGGAATGTCCACTGCCCCCCTTCCCTTGTCATGCTCTGGGCCCACCATCCCCTGCCGACTAGGGGAACTTATTCCACCTCCTAGGTAGAATAAATTCCCTGTTCAAGCTGCTGGCCCCAGACATACAGGGTCGACATTGGAATCAGCCCTATACATCCAGGACCGACGACCGCCCACTGCCCACCCTAACACTGCCCCTGATCCACCCCTTTCCCGCTCCCATCTACCTTCCCTGTACAATGCACGGGTGAAAATAGATGGGATCAGGATAGTGCCCGAATAGCAGGGATGGATGTCTCAAAGGACATCCATCCCCGCTATCCATGCTTCGGAATGACCCCAATTGTCAACATTATAGCATTCTCAGAAGTTCTACCAGTTCACTGCATCACATAACCAACTTTATTATGCACCTGCAAACCTGGTGTAAATAAGAAGGATTTAAATATGTGGAGGCCAATTCCATAACATGCCTGCGGACCTGTTCAAATCTAAAACTGGCCCGATTTCACCCTAATTGCACAGCTGCGGATATAGACGTGCCTATAGTTCCAGAATCGGGGATGAAGGCATCTCTGGCACAGCATGAGCAAACCACTATGGAGAAACACAGACCCCACTGTTATAATGAGGGAAGGGTATACAAAGCAAACACTTTGGATGTCCCTGAACTCATCATATTCTGAAAAGATGGATGTGCACGGTGGTCAACTTGTGATTTAGAGCTTCTCTATCTTCTTTCTCTGATACTGAGATTCTACTTTATGGCTTTAATTGAAGGTTATACCATGGTGCTGCATTAAATTTGCCGTGAATTATTGGTGAGTGTGGCAATGACGCTGCAGTACCAATGGTGTTCCAATTTTGGATGACTGTCAAGATCTTTAGAAGAGTATTGAAGATAAGATAAGACCTTATCGAGAAATTTTTTTTTCTCTAGATGACAGAATCTGCGACAGGTTTGAGTTATGGATGGGTGGTTAATGGCTGTTGAATCAGTTTGATGGCAGAAATTGATAGTTTTATGGTCTGATCATGGGACAGAGAGTAGGATGGGTGTTGATATGGTATTGTGCAAAGTGAAGGATTCTGGTACAAATATAAGGTCTAGAGCAGCGATGGCAAACCTATGGCACGCGTGCCAGCTGTGGCACGCGAAGGCCTTGCAGCTGGCACGCGGGAAGGTCCGCATTTAAAAAAATTAAAAAAAGCTGTCTTCTGCCGCTTCCGGGGCCGCTGCGGCAGAATCGAGTGTGCCGCGGGGCCCCCCCTGTGCCTGGCAGAGCCTGCCCTCCAGATCCTGCCTTCCCCGGTATCAGCTCCCTGTTTCCAGCTTGTCAGACGCGCCGGCTTTCAGAGCGCGAGGGGAGAGTTTCTCCCTCGCTGCTCTGTTAAGCCCGCGGGGGCTGAGTTCCCATCAGCCCCCGCGGGCTTAACAGAGCCGCGAAAGGGAAACTAGTTCCCTTCGCGCTCTGAAAGCCGGTGCGTGTGACAAGCTGGAAACAGGGAGCTGATACCGGGGAAGGCAGGATCTGGAGGGCAGGCTCTGCCAGGCACAGGGGGGGCCCCGCGGCACACTCGATTCTGCCGCGGCGGCCCCGGAAGCGGCAGAAGACAGTTTTTTTTTTTTTTAAATTTGGGGGGGGGGGGGGGGGGCGGGGCTGGGGGGGTTAGGAGTGGTGATGGGCGCTGCGGGGGGATTAGGAGTGGTGATGGGCGCTGGGGGGTTAGGAGTGGTGATGGGCACTGGGGGGGTTAGGAGTGGTGATGGGCACTGGGGGGGGGGTAGGAGTGGTGCTGGGTGCTGGGGGGGTTTAGGAGTGGTGATGAGCTATGGGGGGGGGCTTTAACTAAAAATTGGGTGATGGATTAGGACTGGAGATGGGCTGGTGGTATTAGGACTGGAAGTGGGTTGATGGGGGTTAGTACTGATAATGGGCTATGGGGGGCTTAAACTAAAAATTGGGTGATGGGGGATTAGGACTGGAAATGGGCTGGGGGGATTAGGACTGGGAGTGGGCTGATGGGGAGGTTAGGACTGGTAATGGGCTATGAGGGGGCTTAAACTGAAAATGGGTGATGGGGATTAGGACTGGAAATGGCTGGTGGGATTAGGACTGGGAGTGGGCTATGGGGGGCTAGGACTGGTAATGGGTTGGGGGGGTTGCTAGGACTGGAAATGGGTTGAGTGGAAGGGGGCTTGAATTGCAAATAGCTGATGGGGGACGGGGCTTGGAATGGAAATGGGCTGAGGGAAGTGGGGGGCTTGAACTGCAAATAGCTGATGGGGACGGGGCTTGGGATGGAAATGGGCTGAGGGGAAGTGGGGGGCTTGAACTGCAAATAGCTGATGGGGAGGGGGACTTGGAATGGAAATGGGCTGAGTGGAAGGGGCTTGAACTGCAAATAGCTGATGGGAAGGGGGCTTGGAATGGGCTCTTAGGGAGAGGAGCTAGGACAGGAAATGGGCTGATGGAGGGGCTAGGATAGGACTGGGAATTTGGTGTTGGGGGAGCTAAGTTTGGAAATGGGCTGTGGTGGGGGCTTGGATTGAAATGGACTCATGGAGGGGCTAGAACTGGAAGTAGGCTCATGGGGGGCTTGGATTAGAAATGGGCTGAGTGATGGTGGGACTAGGAAAGGACTAGAAATGGGCTGATGGGAGGCTGGTATTGGAAATGAGCTGATGAAGGGACTCAGATAGGATTGGAAATGGACTGATGGGGGGCCAGGACTGGAAATGGGCTGATGTGGGGACTAGAAGGGAGCGGATACTGGGTGGGGCTGGAATTAAAAGGGAGCTGATGTTGGGGGAGATTAGAAGGGAGTGGGGCGGGGAGAGTGAAATGGAGAGGGGAAAAATATTTTGTGTGGGAGGGAAGAAAAATGTACAATTGGCCGGGTATTGGGAGACTAAAAAAGGAGAAAGATTATTATGTTAAAGCAGATGAAGAGAGAGAATGGAAAAAAACTAGAAGAGAAGAAAGGAGAAATGGACAGCAGACGATGGAGAGATAGCAGAAGACACAAATAAATCAGAAGAAAGTGGCTGGAACAATTGCAACTGAAAAAAATGCACAAAAGGTACAAAGATATCTCTTTATTTTGAATTTATTAACTGGAATATGTCAGCTCTGGGAAATGTGCATTATTAGTGTCTGTGCTTTGTTTAGTACAAGAGGAAATTAATTTATAGTTTTATTTCTACAGTGTTGTTGTACATTCCAAGTTTGGCTTTTGGGGTTCCCAGTTTAATTATTGCCTTCCTGTTTCTAAATTGAATGAAATCATTAAAACATTATAAATTGCCAATAAATTGAAATGAAAACCAAAGGATTGTGAATCAAATTGATTCTCTGACAATACAAAGATTCCAAACTTTACAAATGATGTTACATAGTTCAGGCAACTTTATAAAGAGTTTTTAGATACTAAAATCTTGTTGTTAAGGTTTAATTGACGTGCTGGCACTTTGAGGAAATTCTTTGGTTTTGTGCGGCAGTTTGGGCACTCGGGCTCAAAAAGGTTAGCCATCACTGGTCTAGATTGTTGCCTTTACAATGGGTGGGTTGATCAATAATTTGTGCATAACCTAGGGCCTTTATGCTACTGATGAAGGCTATTGCGGTTCTAACTGGAATTGCAAAGAGGCTGAGGTCACACAAAGAGTGAAGGGGGCTGAGGGGGGCGGAGCCTGATGTCGAGGGGGGCGGAGCCTGATGTCCAGCGGGTAAGACGCTTTGCGCTGAAGCTCCCGAGAGGCCTACTCAGAATCCTGACTTAATACCTACATAATTTTAATATTTTGCTCCGAACTTACCGGGGTACCTCGGGGGGGATGGTGGCCCATAAACCAGCGCGCTTGGACTTCGGGTCTCCTTCTTCTTCACCCGGAAAACGCTCCAAAACAGAGGTGTCTTCCCCACAGAAGATGGTTCCACTTCGGGAAAACCCCGAAATGCACCAGGAGATCTTAGAGGAAATACGCGGCGTGAAGGAACTGGTGCAGTCCAACGGAGAAGCGCTTCGAGCCATGCGAGAAGACTTCGGTGTGCTCCAGGACCGACTTGAAAGTCTTTCATTACGGCAGGACAACATGGCGGGGGTCCTCGACTCGCACGCGGTGCGCTTGGTCAAACTGGACAAGGCTGAGCGCCAGATACAGAATCTTCAAAAGAGTTAGAAGATAGCAATAATCGAGCCCGTCGCAACAATGTGAGGCTCATTGGAATACCGGAGGGGGCGGAAGCAGGAGATATAAGAGAATTCCTGCTCAAAACTCTTCCCTCCTTGCTGAAGATTACTTTTCATAGAGATCTGGAAATTGATCGAGCACATCGTGTTCCTACCCATATGGCGCTCAATCGAACGACCCCCCGGCCTATTATCTTTCGATTACTACGATATCAACAAGTGGAACAAATTCTAAATGCTGCCCGGGCGAATCATCATCTGGAGTTTGAAAGTCATAGAGTCTCCTTCTTCCCTGATTTGGCAAAGCCCACAGTTGACTGTCGGAAGAGACTCCTTGCTTTTCGCCCTCGACTTCAACAGCTACAGGCTCACTTTGGCCTGTTGTATCCAGCGAAGCTCCGAGTGACTCTCCACAACCAAACTAGGACATTCGAAGATCCTGATCTACTATCAACATTTTTAGATTCCAAAGAAGCAGAGCAGATGCGCTAATCCAACAACTTGGACTTATTATCTGCCGGCTCTGTCCGCCATTTTGAAGGGCCCGACGCGGTGGTCATAGCCAAGCACAGAGACTACCTGGACTTTTCTTTCTTTCTCTATATATGACTTTCTTGGTCTCCTATCCCTCCATGATGTGTGCCTCGGTTGGATTCGGAGCACGCACAGTTATACAGGTTATATGTTTTCAATTGCGGCCTTCTCTGGGGTTTCTCCCCGCAGACACATGGTCGCCAGTAATTTCTGGGGTTTTGCTTCTTCTCTACCGCACCGCGGTTCTTCTTTTTTTAATGTGGGGCGCTTCATTGTATTACATTAGCTTATTTTCTATCATGTCATGTGTACAGCCAGATACAGTTAATTTGAGGGACATTGTGAAATTATGTGCGTTATCATGCTCAGAATTTTTAACCTTTCTGAATGGCCTTATGTAAGATCTTATCACTTAACGTAAAAGGCATCAATAGCCCAATCAAAAGAAAGAAAATCCTTAGCTATCTTAACCATGAGCATGCTGATTTAGTGTTTCTTCAGGAAACGCATCTAAACTCCGCTGAAACACTGAAACTCAATGCTAAGCCTTACATGGTGGCTGCCTATTCTCCCGCCGTTTCCAAACGGTGTGGGGTAGCCATTCTGGTTAAGAAGTCTTTGCAAGCTACTGTAATGGATACTAGCTCTGATAAGGAGGGTAGATGGGCCCGTGCACACCTTAAGGTTGGAGATAGTGAATTCACGTGTATTTGTATTTATGCCCCGAATGTGGATAACCCTGCTTACTATGAAAGTATTGCGCAGTTGGCACAGGCCTCTGCCAATACTCCATTAATACTTGGTGGCGATTTCAATCAAGTGCTAGACCCTTTGATAGATAGACAACCGCCTAGAACGAGTAGTCCACCCAAGAGTCTTGCTACCCTTACAGCTCTGATGCAAGATCTTGCGCTAGTAGATATATGGAGGCTGCTTCACCCCTCCGACTTAGAGTTCACCCTTTTTTTTTTCTGCTCCCCATCACTCACAATCTAGAATAGATTTCTTTCTCATTTCCAAAGCACTGATTTCTCAAGTGGACACGGCTAGGATTCATCCTCTCCATATTTCAGATCATGCTGCCATATCTTTTTCATTACATGTCACTACGCGAGATGATCCTCCCCGAGCTTGGTTTTTTGATAGATCCCTTACTAGATCAAAAAGATTTTCAGGTTGACATAAAGGCCGCTATCCAAGATTATTTTCATTTTAACTCACCCCATGACACAGCGAGCTGGGCTTGGTGGGAGGGTTTTAAGGCATCTATCCGTGCATCTATAACCAGCTATCAAATTCGACAGGGGAAACAAAGAAAGCAACATTTACTGATTCTAGAGCAACAGATACAAGCTGGGGAGCATCTCCTCACGTCCCATACTGACCCATGTATTTTACTCCGTTTACAACGCCTTCGTTTTCAATACAATCAGCTTTTGTATACTGCTGCTGCTAAAAATATTGAATCACAACAAGGGATGTATTACCGGGAAAATAACCGTGCTGGCAAATTGTTAGCAAATGCCCTGAAAGGTCAAAAAGAAGCCAAGCGTGTTACCGCTCTCCGTAATCCGTCGGGGGGGGGGGCTTGGTCACTAAAGATACAGAAATCTTAGAACTCTTTCGTGATTTTTATACTCGGCTTTATCAATCTGAATGTGATTTTGAGCCAGAAGTATTTGAACGATTACTCTCAGGGGTACAACGACCGACCCTATCTGACGAAGATAGAGAGGCCATGGACACACCATTCACTTTATCAGAAATTCATTCTGCTATCAAGAGATGTGCCACAGGTCGAGCTGCAGGCCCGGACGGTCTCCCTGCTGAATTCTACAAAACCTTTAACGCTGACTTAGCTCCAGTTTTTAAACTTTATTTTTCTGCTCTGGCCGAGGAGGGATCTCCTTCTGGGTCCTTTTCAATGGCAAATGTAGTAGTTTTTGAGAAAGAGGGGAGAGATCCGCAACTAACAGCTAATTATCGTCCAATTTCCCTCCTAAACGCGGACTATAAAATATTTGCCACCATTCTCTCCACCCGGCTCTCTGATAGGATGTCTACTTTAATACACCCAGATCAATGCGGTTTCATTCCCGGTAGATCAACTGCTGACAATGCTCGGACTCTATGTCATGTACTGACTACCGCAGTTAATCTTGATCGACCATTGGTTGGCCTCTCACTTGATGCTGAGAAGGCCTTTGATCGCTTAGAATGGCCCTTCCTGTTTGCAACTCTCCGCTGGTACGGATTCGGAGAAGGTTTTTCTCCGTTGTCTCCGCACCATGTATGCACAGCCTACAGCCAGTATCTGTGCTAATGCTTTAAAGTCTCAGCCATTTCCCCTTCAACGCGGTACTCGCCAGGGATGCCCACTGTCTCCACTTCTTTTCGATCTTGCACTCGAACCCTTAGCTTTACTAATCCGGCAATCGGAGGAGATTCATGGAGTCCCCTTCTCTCATAGGGAAATCAAAATTTCAGCATATGCTGATGACCTTATGCTCTTTGTCTCTCTAGACTCAGTGCCGGCTGTCCTAGAGCAAATTGGTAAATATTCACAACTCTCGGGTTATAAGATAAATTGGACCAAATCGGTAGCCTTTCCATTAAATCCTCTGATTCATCAGGCAGATATGCAATCCTTTCCCTTTTTATGGCAACCTCGCATGGTCAAATACCTTGGGGTTCACTACTGCTCTCCTTTGGAAGACGCTATCTCCTTTAATGCCAAAGACTTAACCTCTAAAGTCCGGGCGCTTACTCACCGTTGGACTCCTTTAACACTTACCTGGTGGGGTCGCCTAGAAACCATAAAAATGATGATTGTTCCTAAAGTGAATTACATTTTAGAAATGTTGCCCTGTCTCCTACCTCGACGTACATATAAAGATTTAGAGGGCCTTCTGACTAGATACTTATGACAAAATAAGACACCTAGGATAGCGAAGCATAAATTGCAAGCAGATAAGGAAAATGGGGGTGTCAGATTCCCTGATTTCCTGAAATATCACCACTCTTTTCTTCTCAAACAAGGCGCTCGTTGGCTGGAAGATCTAGCACCGAGTAGACCTGTGTGGCTAGACATAGAGGAGGACCTTTGCAAACCGATTCCTCTTACTTATCTCCCTGGTATGACTCTCCCATCAGACTCCCACTATCCACAAATGCTTTTAGACACTTTAGGTGCCTTTAATACTCTTATGCAATCTCTAGACTCCCGATTCTGTCCGTTAGACAGACTCCCGCTTTGGTACAATACTCGATTTCAAATACAAAATAAACCGATGGCGTGGAGCCCCTGGTACACTAGGGGCATTTGGATCCCTAACCAGTTGTTCCATGATGGTCGCTGGAAAACTTTTAGCGAATTGCAAATTGAATTTGGTCTCCCAGCGAAACACTACTTTCAGTTGGTGCAACTACAGCATTGTCTTCGGAGTGCTAAGGTGCTCCCGCCATCGGAATCCCATACCCAGGGTTTGTCGGAGACTATCCGATCTATCGGGAGTTCACCGGGTGTAGCATCTAACTTTTACAAAACCTTATGTAATGCTGTAAATAGAGGTACCCCTATAGCACAGAAAGCATGGGAGCGGGAACTGCATGTAACTTTGACCCCGGAGCAATGGAGCCTCGTCTGGAGTAGAGTGACACGGGTCTCCCGATCCGCCTCACTCACTCAGACACTCTTCTTTCTAGCCCACCGGTGTTTCTATACTCCTGACAGATTAGCCAAATGGAACACCTCCCAGGGCAATAGATGCTGGACATGCCATGCGGCCATTGGTTCACTAACTCATGTTATGTATGAATGTCCCGCACTACAGTATTACTGGCGTCGGGTCTGGGGTCGTATCCAATCTATTTTGCACTTTCAAGAGCCCCTTTCTTGGAGGATAGTGGGACTCCGCTCAGCTGCGGGGATCCCCTCTCTTCCAAAATCGGCTTACTTCCTTTTAGACTTTATGCTGGGCATCGCTATCTCCCTAATTACGAAATACTGGAAAAATAGCTCCCATCTGAGCCCCAATGAATGGTGGAATCATGTCTGTCTCTATAGTAAATATGAACAACTACCTCGTATGTTTGCTTCTTCCGTTCAGACCCCCCATCATCTGTCTAAATGGAAGATGCTCAATGACTATGTTCACAATGCCAAATGCTCTCATCTGACTGTTTAACTTTGTATAAATCTCTGTCACGTGATCATTCTGTATCGCAGATACTATTTATGTTCGTTTTGATGTACGATCACTGTTGTTTGGAAGCGCTCACATGCTGATACTGTCGGTTTAGAGAAGAAGCATGGGGATGGGGGGTAATAGGGTTTGCTTTTCCTTATTGTATACTTGTTTTGTCTCCTTTGGTGTGTTGTTTCTTTTGTTTGTTGCAAAATGAAAATAAAAGTTAAAAAAAAAAAAAAGAGTGAAGGGGGCTAGCAAAGCAGCCATAGTTACACATTAAGTCCAGTATGACATTTAAATCTCCTGGGCTTGCACTTTGAGATCTATAAATAAGAAGGATTGTGATGTAATTATTTGAGATTCCTAGCATTGTTGGAACCACTTGTGAGAAGTTTGAAGTTAAGGCATTTTTTGGTGCGGATGATAAGACCACTTCATTTGCTTTCTGCTCTTGGAGAGCTAAAAAGACTATAGTTGGGAGTGACAAGCTGGTTCATTAATATGTTGTCCGAGTTGATGAACCATGATTCAGTGATGCATAGAACATCTAGTTGATTGTCAGAAAGGTGATCATTGAGCAGTTGAATTTTATTTCTCACTGAGCGAGCATTGAAAAGTAAGAATTTTAATTGTATAGTTTCATTCAGTGAATTTCTACATTCGGTTATTACTAAAGCCTGTGTTATTTTAACATTTATGAGGTGCCTGTATGGTCTGCGTCTAGTTTTAGGATGTGTGTATGAGAACGTTGAGAATGTATGAGTGCAAGGGACGAGTATGTGTGAATATATGGGGGTGATCGCTACAATAGTCTGCACAATCAGGGTGAAGCAGAGGAGCGTGAATAGAACAGTAGTGGAAGTCATTGGGGATGTTTAGTGCAGTAAGCATTACTGTATAGAGGTTGTACAATAGTATAAGCTTTGTTGGTGTGATTTACTGTTATCTAGTTATTATGGCTAGGGATGATTGTGACGAGGGGTATAATTTACAAAGCTAATATATTCAGAATTGTTTTAAAATACCTTGCATGAGTTCTGCTGATGGGTAGAAGCTTCTAATGTATCATTGGTAATATTTGCTTGTTTTTTGCAGTGCCGCTTACTGCATAGTCATTGCCCGCGCTTAAGGGCCACACCAAATGGCCCTCAGCGCAGGCCCACAAAGTGTGGGCATGCCTGGCAGGAGTGATAATTTGAATGAGCTGAGAGGAGCCGATTGACTTGTGGCAGCCCAGGTGATGAGAGCAGCCTTTGTGATATGTCTCCGTTGATGTTTAGAGACCGATGATGGTGCTTTTGGGCATTTTTTAATGCTGCTTGCACTGTTGAATGCTCTTATTCTGAGGGTCTCTTCTTATTGAAAGGGATAGGTTTTGACATTTAGCTATAAAAAGCTTTTGTGATTTTTTTTTCAGCCCTGTCACACTGGCACCTAGTGATCCTGCAGTCATCCGTACGGTCCAGGTACTGGCCAGACATTTATGTCCCCCCTGAATTGCAGATAAGCACATCAGATCCTCCTATGCAACCCTCAAACCACTCTCTCTCTCTCTCTCTCTCTCTCTCTCATTCACAAAAAACATACTTCTGCCAAAAATATGCCCTGAACCTATAAATAACATAATAGCATGGAGTCCAAGAACTACAAATATGACCTCCGTTTCTCACCCAAACAAGAATCCTTTCCATTCTCACTCACATACTATTCATACATCAGCAGTCCCATTTTTCAGGACCGAGGAATTGTTAGGGTCCTCTAGATTAGCTCCTTTAGCACAAACAGCAAATGTCAGCATTGCCAGACTAATCACTATTGTTCTTCTTAATATTTCTTTCAGAGTAGTTAATAATGGCTATTTAGCTTACAAGATTCACACACCTCTGATTTTTGTTCTTTATAAATACATCTTGTGGTGTTTTTCCATAGTGCAGTCCATCATTTAAGAATAAACTAGTCACCACCTTTATACAGGCACAGCAGAATATTTTCTAAGTACTGGCCTTATTCCATGTCTCCAGCAGGTATAATGGTCACAGTTGTGGGGACCTCCAAAAACGTACATGGGCCTTTCCTGAATATGCTTTATATGTCTCTGTGGCAAACTACTCCCCCATTCCACCCCTCCTGGATGCGTTATGAGATCCCCATGTTAGCAAGATAAATGTCCATGGGCATTATGTACTGGAATATGCTCGAAGACATTTTCAGCAGGTAAACATCTTCGGACCTTATTCAGTTTCTGGAATGACTTTCATAGGCAACTGGGGTAAAAGATGGAACAACAAGAGACTGTACTGTGTTGATGAACTGTATATATCTGTGGCAGGAAAATAGATCTTAAGTGAAAAAATTCAGACAATAAGGAGGTCATTCTGTGCCATGAATAGCGGGGATGTATGTCCTGTCTGAACATACATCCCTGCTTTTCATCCCCTCCCGATCCCAGTGCAAAGGCTGTACAGCAGTATTGTGATGGAGGAGGGAGGGAGCGATCTGGAGATGGAGTCAGGGTAGGCCATGACCCCTGATGTATAGGGCCGATCCCGAGGTTGGCCCTGTATGTCAGGGCTTGGCCTGTTAGGCAGGGAACGTATTCCTCCTCAGAGGTCCCCCTGGGCGTGGGGTGACAGCGGTGGCTAGTGGCGACAGACAGGTGATTGGTGCAGAAGAATCCCGGTAGCCTGATCCTGGCCATGGGAGGCCAGGTCGGGCTGTGGGGAAAGGAGGTTTTCAGCAGTGGTCATCGATCGTGGCTCCTGAATGGAGCCATCGTACTATGGCAATGGGACACCATGGCACTGTGGCTCCATTCAGGAGCCTGACTGAGTTAGCTAGGTAAGTGCTGGATATGCGGCTGATCATAATCAAGGCTTGGCATGCACGTCCAGGCCAGTAGATCCAGTTTTGATCCCGCAGATACATCTAGCCCCAATGGGATCAGAATCGGGTGCTACTGATGCACACCCCAACTTTGACCAGCCATACAGAGGTGGGAGATCTACAATAGAATTGACCCCATGTGGACATACATTTAAACTAGGGAAAGATAGTGACAGATAGAAAAGAACACGTTCAGGACATCACTCCCAGCAAAAACATAAAAACATTGAAAATAGTCATCATAATAATCTATACATGAATGACAAGAGGAAAAAGGAGGCTGCAATAAAATCCATGCAAAATACAAGCAAGCCAAGCAACAACTGCTGGAAGGCAATGAGCACAAATGCTCAAAGTCTAGCCAGCAAAGTTCCTGACCTGGAAGCCCTAATGGTGGAAATGGAAATGGACTTGGATATCGTGGCCATTACAGAAACATGATTTAACTAGTTGCATGAATGAAATATAGTCACAGCTGACTATAATTTATTTAGAAGAGATAGAGAAGGGAGAAAAGGAGGAGGGGTAGCCCTATATGTCAAAAGCAATATTAAAACTGCTGAAATACAGGGGGCATGGGGAAAAGAAGAAGCAATGTGGATTGGTTTAGAAAGAGAAGATGGCACTATCATTCATATTGCTATAGTCTACAGGCCTCCAAATCAAATGGAAGAAATGGATAGAGACTTGATCATTGATATTGGAAAGGTAGCCATAAAGAAGCAATCATATGGGGTGACTTTACAAGATGTGGATTGGAGTATTCCTGCAAATCTGGAAAAAAATTAAAAAGATTGTTAATGCCTTTCAAGAAGCATAGCTTAGACAAATAGTAATGGAACCAATCAGGGAAAATTCAGTGAGCAGTGAGGTAAAAACCAAGGCAGAGTCCAATCACAGCAAACTCAAAATCCTAGACTTCAAAAACATTTATTTCAGTAAAATTGAAAAGTACCTGAAGGAGGAGTTGGCAGGGTGGGAAGAGATAAGGGAGATGGAATTGCAGTGGGCTAAACTAAAAGAGGCAATAAAAGGGGCAACCGATATATATGTAAGGAAAGTAAATAAAAACAAGAGGACGAGGAAACCTGTGGCTACACAAATAAAGGCAAAAAACATAGCTGTCATAAAATTCAAAAAATCACAAATAGGGGAAGACAGAAAAGAATACAGGATAAAACTAAAAGAGACAAAGAGAGAAACAAGGATAGCAAAAACAAAGGTGGAAGAAAAGATGGCTAAAGACGTGAAGTGAGAAAATATTTTTTTTTTCAGGTATATTTGGGAGAAGAGGAAGATCAGAGGTGGACTTGCAAGATTCAAAATTGCCAAGGACAGATTTGTGGAAAGTGACATTGAAAAAGTGAAAATGCTAAACAAATACTTCTCTTCTGTATTCACTCAAGAAAATCCTGGAGAAGGACCATGATTGACAAATATACAAACAGGAATGGAGTAGACATCACACTGTTCACAGACAATGATGTTTTTGAACAGCTTGCAAAACTGAAAGAGGACAAGGCATGGGACACATCCTAGGATACTGAAAGAGCTCAGAGAGGTTCTGTCAGCGCCTTTACGGGATGTTTTTAATAGATCCTTGGAGAGAGGAGAGGTTCTGCAGGACATAGACAAGGGCTGATGTGGTACCTCCTCACATAATTGTTAATAAGGAAGAGGTGAAAAACTGTAGACTGGTAAGCCTTACCTTGGTGGTGAGAAAAATAATGGAAGTGCTCCTAAAATAAAGAATAGTGCACTTTCCAGAAACAAATGGGTTACATGTTCTGAAGCAACATCATTTTACCAAAGGACAATCATACCAAACAAATTTGATTGAGTTTTATGACTGGGTGGCTAGAGACCTAGATCAAGGTCATGTGATGGATGTGATCTACCTGGATTTCATCAAAGCATTTGATACTGTTCCTCATAGGAATCTTATTAATAAACTGAGAAGCCTGGGGACGAGTCCCAAGGGGGTGAACTGGATCAGGAATTGGTTGACTGACAGATGACAGAAGGTGGTAGTAAATGGAACTCACTCAGAAGAAAGGAGGGTGCATAGTGGTGTGCCCCAGTGATTGGTTCTGGAACCAGTACTGTTCAATGTATTTGTGAGTGATATTTCTGAAGGATTGATGGAAAAAGTCTGCCTTTTTGAAGATGTCACAAAAATTTGCAACTGTGGACTCCTCTGAGGGAGTGGACAACATGAGGAAATATCTACAAAAACTGGAAGAATGGTCTAATGCTTGGCAGTTAATATTTAATGTGAAATGCAGAGTCATGCACTTAGGATGCAGAAATCAAAAGGAATCGTATGCAATAGGGCAGGGGTAGGGAACCCTGGTCCTGGAGAGCCGCAGACCAGTCAGGTTTTTGGGATATCCCTAATGAATATGCATGAGATATATATGCATTAGAGATATACTGCCAACCTGACTGGTTTGTGGCCCTCCAGGGCTGGATTTGGAGACCCCTGCCTTACACCTCTGTCATTTAAGATTGTGAGTGGGCAAGGTGCAGATGTCCAAGACATCAAAAAGGTTAGATAGAATGTGTCACATTCCTCCTCACTTCTCACCACCACCAAAATATTGTCTATTAGACAACTTTTTGGTGGTGGTGAGAATCGAGGAGGAATGTGACACATTCTATATACCCTTTCGATGTCTAGGACATATGCACCTTGCCCACTCACAATCTTAAATGATAGAGGTGTAAGGCAGGGGTCTCCAAATCCAGCCCTGGAGGGCCACAAACCAGTCAGGTTGGCAGGATATCTCTAATGCATATATATCTCATGCATATTCATTAGGGCTATCCCGAAAACCTGACTGGTCTGCGGCTCTCCAGGACCAGGGTTCCCTACCCCTGCAATAGGGGATTGAGAGATTGATGTGCATGGGCCAGGAAAAGGACTTCTGAGTGATAGTGTCTGAGGATTTCAAGGTGGTGAAACACTGTGACAAGGCGATAGACAAAGGTGGGTTGCACACAGTGAGGAATATCCAGCAGAAAGGAGGAGGTATTAATACCACTGTACTAGTCATTGGTGAAACCTCACTTGGAGCATTGTGTTCAGTTTTGGAGACCATATCTCACAAAGGATATAAAAAGACTTGAGAGGGAAGCCTGCACTTTGGAGAACTCTGTTGCTGCTTTTTAGAGCCCTGGGGGTATGTTCACAAAAGCGCGGTAATGTTACCAACATTAAGTGCAGTGGCAGCGTTACCAATGCCATATAAGGAAGTGGGCGTACCCGCGTTAAGGTAGCAATGGCTGTTTCACGCGTGTTAAAGGGCATCCTGGCAAGTTATCGCACTTTAAGAACATAAGAACATAAGATATGCCATACTGGGTCAGACCAAGGTCCATCAAGCCCAGTATTCTGTTTCCAACAGTGGCCAATCTAGGTCATATGTACCTAGCAGTTTCCACAAGAGGTTCTGCAGGACACCGTAAAGTAGACAAACAAGGCAAGTTAAGGTTGACAAAGCACCCAAGGGCATGCCACCCTAAAGTGCCTTACAAGGCTCCCTAATCTAGGGCACCCTATAAAGAGCCCTAGGTGAAGGCACCATATAAGGCACCTTATAAGGCGCCCTAAGTTAGGGTGCCCTGTAAGGCGCCTTAGGGTGGCGCACCTTATAATCTGCCTTATAGGGTGCCGTCACCTAAGGTGCCTTAGCCCAAGGTGCCTTATAAGGTGCCCTAGGTTATGGAGCCCAAAGATGTTAAGGTGACCTAAGATAAGGTGCCCTAAGGGCAGTAAGGTGCCATAGGTTGACAAGCATGAAATGTAAGGCTGGGAAACAGATGTAACCCTAACACAGGATAGAGCACCAAGGAAAGGCAATGGACAAGTGATGGGAGGAAGGAGAGGTGGGAGCCGATGGACCTGCCATATCTGTGGGCACCCTATGTGGTAGCCGCTGAAGTGGACAAACATGTTGGAGGCAGATGTACCAATGCACAGGCTGTTGGCAATGTGAAGTGCTGCAATGACAGTGGGTGGCTGTGGATGGGAATACGTGTCCCCCAGCGGAGGCAGAGGTGGCAAGATATTTGCAATGATAGGAGGACAGAGCAGTAGTAGTGCCATGCAGAGCAGGAACAGAAGAGGCGAGAATGAAGAGCCGCAATGTAGAAAAGGGTACCAGTGCAGGACATGGGGTAGCAGCCTGCACAAGAAGACAGGATGCTACACAGCTGACAGACGCACAGAAGGATGGCTGGCAACTGTCATGAGGGTATTATGTGCTGCCAGCACAGATCTGCAGAGATATGACTAGCACAGGAATGAAAAGGACTTGCCTAATACAATGAGACCACTGAGGGACTGAACCTATGACCTCTGCTGAGGAAGTCATTGTATTAACCAGTGGGGTATACCTCTATGGCTTTTGCCTCAGTAATGGCTGGCTACAGAAAGATTGCAGGTCACTGCACAAAATGTCTGCTGTGTTTACCAGGATAGGGTAAACCCACCAGCACCCATGATGCAATGCACATGCAGAACAGTAGTCTACATCTGATCACCAGATGGGGTATGCACCTCTACAGCACCTCAGCTTGGTAGGAGGAACTGACCGTGTGTGATAATGGCACAGAGTAGCTACAGACCATGACATTGTGTGGGTTCTGTGCTCACCCTGAGGGTCAGGTGGGGCGCCCAGCACCTGGTCCACAGTACCCAGGCTGGTTGAGATAGGCTTTGCTGTAGGTCCCCATTGTTACCAGTCTGTGACAGGTATTTCTTGCAGGCATACCTAGGATAATCCTGTGTCTGTCTGTATCACCCAGTCATGTCTAGCCCTTGTGGAATATAATGCACCTAGAATAGTGCATGTCCAGGGTGGTTGCCATGGCCTCTTGTTATAAGAACAGGGGTGTGTCTGGACTCACATGAGAATTATGTAGCACCACCTACCAAACCACCCTCTCTGGGTCAAGGTGGTGGGTAGGAACTGCCCCCAACAGACCCACACTCTACATCTTTGCAGTGGAGGCACATGATGAAAGGCTGTGGGACCAGCAATCCAAGTCCTGCTAGCAAAATGGTGCCATCCAGGACAGTTGATGCAGATCTGTACTTGTCACAAGAGCACTGGCAGACAGGCACTAGGCCTGGAAAAGCTCAGTTGCCCCCCACCACAACCTGACCTTCACCAGCAGAAGGCACACTTAGTCTGCACCTGCTGCACCCTGCAAGGTGTTCCAGCCATGCACATGCTAACTGCAGACAGTTTGCTAACCAGTCCATAGTGCATGTTCCCAGAGGAACAATGTGCACCAAGAAGCGGGATGCAAGCACAAACACCAAGTAGAAACCTCAGTGATTGCGCCACAGAACAGGAAACACACAACCATCACTTAAGGAAAAACCCTGTAGAGCAGTATATGGGAACCTAGAATGCCATGGTCACTGTTCAGTCAAAGTGAGAGTGACCACCCAGCATGACATGTGGTGGTAGGGCACTACAATGTCCCAGCCATTGCCCTACATCCTATGCAGATGCATCCTGCCCAGTCCGCTCTGTCCGGGCCATACCCACAATACCTTGCTCCTCATTATGCACATTGACAGGCAAATGCTGGAAACAGTGTAAGCATTGTGGGCCCAGTGAGGAGTAGGCAGCCACAAAACAATGGCTAGACATACACACACTCCCACTCCAATTTCAGCATTTTGCAAAGATAGGGGTGGTTGGCAGCCCTGCCCACCACACTAGTCCTGAGCACAGTGCAGGCATTGCTACAGTATGCAGGTGCTAGTAGTAGTGCTTTGGTGGTAACTGCTGCTCCGCGCCAGGCCCAACATCCTGACTCTCCATGAGGCTTTGCATAATGGAGCCTGTGGGTGTGGCTGTTTGTGCTCCTGTTGGCCGATGCTCTAGGGAGTGCACATGTTTATGTTGTATGTACTCTGTAGGGTAAAATGTAGCAACATGGTCTGCAGGAGCCACAGCTGGGACTTGAACCTGTGATCTTTGGCCCCAGAAAACACTAGCTGTGTGTACTACACTATACTGTTGCCACAGAGGCAGGTCAGTCCGTGGGAATACCATGGCTGTTCATCAGACAAACCTTGTCTGTTGCACTGCACACCACCCACCTGAACAGGGCTTGTCCTTGGTCTGCTGTGGGCATATGCGACTGCCTCCTCCACCACCAGCACCCCTCCCCCACCATGCTGACATGCCCATATGCTGGTGGTGCTGGTGGTGCGCAGTCCCAGGCCATCCAGTTTGAGGTAGGCAGCTGCCTAACGTGTGGGGTCTGGGGTAGGGGTGCCTACAGTACATAGACATCCACACTTCCCCCAGACACCGCCTTCCAATGTTGTGTGCCCTTTGCTGTACCTGCTGGGTAATGTCTCCTGGATGGGGCACTGTGGGACACAGACTCGTGGCCATGTTTGACCTTGGTCAGTTGCTGTCTTGCTGATTTCCATTTTCTGCATTCCTATGTGCCACCTAGGCATCTGCCTGGTCCACCCTGTGCCCTAGCTGCCCCACTGCATGTCCCACCTGTGGACCCCTATGCTCCATTTTCAAAATCACCATAGTGCCCTTTCATACATGGGCACTATGCTGTTGCAGCACATGTAGCACTACTAACACTTTTCTTGGGCTCCCTGCCTATGCTGTACATTGCTGACACTTACATTGTTTCTCTCTCCTGCAAATCTGCCTCTAACGCCAGGTTTTCACTCGCGGTAAATTTCGAGCCTTTGGGTCCCGGTGTTAGTGTACCAGGAGCCTCTCCCCGCCCACTCCCAGCCCATTGACCCCTTCTGCCCGCCCTCTCTCCACTCTCTGCTGCACTTATCGCTGCCGGCGATATTATCACTCGATAGGTAACATTAACGCGTGTTATCGTTACTTTATCGCATGACAACTTTACTTATCGCGTGATAACATAGCAGCTGCTACGTTATCACAGTTTAGTAAAAATACCCCTAAGAACATCGCTTTTGAATGGATTTTAACAGCCTTAGTCCTAATACTGAACCACATCATCTTGTGATCACTGGATGTGAGATGATCTCCCACTATAACATCAGAAACACTTTCACTATTGGTAAGCACCAAGTCCAGTATGGCCCCTTCTCGTATGGGTTCTGTTACCAGTTGCCTGAATAGTTCTTCCTGTAAAGAATCCACAATCTGCTTACTTCTAGATGATACTGCAGCAGGGATGCGTGAATCAACATCTGGCATATTGAAATCCCCTATCAGTAGCACTTCTCCTTTCCTGGCAATGCTGCATATGCCTGCAATTAAATCTCTGTCCACCACTTCTCTGGGGGTAGTTTCTCCAAATGGGTTAGTGTTGCTCATACTTTGGCAGTCATGAACCTCACTGCTAAGCAAGGGTATATGGAGTATAATCTTAGGGGTATGTTTACTAAACCATCTTAATGTAGCAGCAGCGAAGTTATCGCGCTATAATTTCACGCGATAATGTCACGTATCACGCGACAACATCTCTGGCGGCGGTGAGGTGTGCAGAGGGAGGAGAAAGGCACCTCAGAGTGAGGAGTAAGGCTCCCCAGGGGCAGAGAGAAGGGGTCAATGGGTGGGGAGTGGATCCATGCACACTAACGTCGTGAAAGAAAGCCCTGAAAATTAGCGCTAGTGAAAACCTCACGCTAAACACATTTGCAGGACAGAGAAACCATTTCAGTCAGCAATGTACACCAAAGGCAAGGAAACCCAGAAAAGTGATAGTAGTGATACATGTGCAGGAACCAAAAAGGCAAATAAACATATAAAATGACCAGAACCACATTTGAAATCCCAATAACCAAGCTGGCCAATAGTGATATTAATGATAAACATAAAGCAATACTACTGACAAAGCTTAAAAAGGAAGATATCATGTTTGGAATGGTCTATGCTCTGTCCACCTACAAAATGAATAATCCCACATTGAAATAGCGGTGATCAGGGTTTTTGTCATTTATATAGGGCAGGTTTGTTATGGTGTGCATATGTGCAGAAACAGCAGAGTGGGCACGTAGGAAACGGCAACTGTACTAATGCTGTAAATAGGATACAGGGAGCTGCAGGCAGCACATGCTGTGGTCCAGCTGGGGCACAGTGTGGACTAGGCAAATGCCTAGGTGGCACATAGGAATGCCGGAACTGAAAAGCAGCAAGACAGCAACTGATGAGAGTCCAACATGGGCACGAGTGTGTGTCCCACAGTGTCATAGGGGATATTACCCAGCAGATACCCCAAGGGCACATAACATTGGCAGGCTGTGCCGGGGGGAAGCACGCATGGCCATGTAGGCACCCCTACCTGACAACTCACACCATAGGCAGCTGCCTAATGGCACACTGGATGGCCTGGGACTGCGCACCACCAGCACCACCGGCATAAGGGCATGTCAGCATGGTGGCAGAGGGGTGCTGGTGGCGGAGGGGACAGTGGCATCTGCCCACACCAGACCATGGCCAAGCCCCTTTTAGGTGGGTGCCGTGCACTGCAACAGACAAGGTCTGCCTGACGAACAGTCATGGCATCCACAGGGAATGACCTGCCCCTGTGGCAACAGTTTGCTGCAGTACACACAGCCAGTGGTTTCCTAGACCATGGGATGTTATTCCAAGGGTTGCAGAGCAGAGATGGCATCCATCTGTCCAAGAAAGGTCAACGCGTCTTCGGTAGTTGACTGGCTAATCTACTGAAGAGGGCTTTAAACTAGATTCGTTGGGGATTGGTGAAGACAGCCCCCAGGTAGGTGAAAGCCCCCAGGTAGGTGATACATTAAATACCTTTATGGAAATGGGTAACAGGGGTAACATATGGAAGGCAGTGTGTATAAATGCCCGTAGAATGGGTAATAAGATCCCTGATGTTGAAGCTTTGGTGGGAGTGACTGATTTGGATTTAGTGGCAGTTACACAAACATGGTTCACAGAAAAACATGATTGGGATGTAATTATACCTGGCTATACTTTATTCAGAAAGGACAGGATAGGAAGAAGGGGAGGAGGAGTGGCATTATATGTAAAAACTACTATTAAAGCTTTGGAATTACAGAGCTTAAAAGGGAGAGAGGAGGCATTGTGGGTAAAACTAGAAAGAGGGAAACAGAAATCTATTTGCATTGGTGTGATATACAGACCTCCCTCACAAGAGGAAGAGGTGGACAGAGAGTTATTGAAGACATATGCAGCATTGCTAGTAAAGGGGAAGTGCTACTGATAGGAGATTTCAAAATGCCAGATGTTGATTGGCTCTTTATATGTACATCTTAGAGGAAAGGCGAGATAGAGGTGATATGACTGAAATGTTTAAATACCTCTGTGGCATAAATGTTCAGGGAGAGAGCCTCTTTCAATTTATTATTTTTTTAGCTGTATTTATATCCTGCTTTTCACCAGGTCAAAGCAGTTGATTGGGGGATACATTTAACACAAGGGGATATGAGACACATACACTAATACTTACAGGGAACATGGGCAATGGAGGGTTAAGTGGCTTGGACAAGACCACAAGGAGTGCCTATAGGACTAGAAATCCCAGTCCCTCTGGTCTGAGATTGCTGTCCCCAGGTGGGACTTGAACCCCCAGCCCTCTGGCCTGAAGTACCTTGTCCTAACCACTAGACCACTCCTCCTAATTGAAAGCAAGCTCTGCTATGAGGGGACATGGGATGAGGGTGAAGGGAGATAGATTCAGGAGTGATATGCGGAAATATTTCTTTACAGAAAGAGTAGTGGATCCATGGAATAGTCTCCCAGTGGAGGTGGTAGAGATGGGGACAGTAACTGAATCCAAAAAAGCATGGGACAAACACAGAGGATCTCTAAAGGTAAAAAGGGGACTGTTGTAGTTGTTGATATGGAAGGACAGACTATATAGGCCATGTGGTCTTTTTCTATTGTCATATTTCTATGTTTCTATGTTCAGGGGCAGAAGGTCACAGGTTCAAGTCCCAGCTGTGGCTCCTGCGAACCTTGTCCCCACATTTTACCTAGTACTAAACCATGGTAATAAAGATGGAGCCTTTATTGCAGATAAAATAAACATGCCTGAAATGCCTATATTTTACCCTACAGAGCACAGACACCATAAACATGTGCAATCCCTAGAGCAGAGTTTCCCAACTGCAGTCCTGGAGGGCCAAACACCATTCAGGTTTCATGCTGTCCCTAATAAATATGCCTGTGCTGCATTTGTATGCACCGCCCCCATTGTATGCAAATGTATCTCATGCATATTCATTAGGGACAGCTTAAAAACCTGAACAGTGTTTGGCCTAAAAGGACTGGAGTTGGGAGCCTCTGTCCTAGAGCAGTGGCCAACAGGGGCACCCATACCCACACCCACAGGCTGCACTATCCAAAGCCTCATGGAGAGTCAGGCTGTTGGGCCCTGTGCGGAGCAGCATCTCCCAATAATGGCACCTGCATACCTTAGCAATGCCGTTCTAAACTTGGGAACACGTTCCACATATATCAAAAGGTTGCTATGATTAATGTCAGATAACACATTCTAAGTTAATAATGATTTGTCGATAGAGATTCATCATAGCAAACGTTCGGATATCTGTGGAATGTGTTTCAGTTATTGCCTCTGACAGTGTTTACCACCCTGGGGAATGACCCCAACAGTATTGTGTACCATAGCAATGCCCGCACTGTGCCCAGGGCTGGTGTGACAGCCAGGGCTGCCACAAACCTCTATATTTGCACAATGGCATAGTTGTGGGAGTGTGTGTATGTCTATCCAGTGTGTTGTGGCTGCCTACACCTTAGTGAGCCCACACTGCTTGCACTGTTTCCAGTGTTAGCTTGCCAATGTGCATAATGAGGAGCAAGGTACTGTGGGTATGGCCCGGACAGGGCGGTCTGGGCAGGATGCATCTGCACAGGGTATAGGGCAGTGGCTGGAATATTGTAGTGTGCATCCACCACCTTCAAGGACACAGTGGCCACAGCATGTCATGCTGGGAGGTCAGTCCCACTCTGACTGCTTAGTGACCATGGCATGTCCAAGTTCCCACATAATGCTCAGTACAGCTTCTTTAAGTATTTTTTCTGGGTTCCCATTTTTGGGGTCCAATCACTGACAAACCTGCTTGGTATGTGTGCCAGATCCCACGCCTGGGTGCACAGTGTTCCTTTTGGAGAATGCACTATGTATGTGCTAGCAGACTGTCTGCAGTTAGCATGTGTATGGCTGCAACACCTTGCAAGATGCAGCAGGTGCACACTGACTGCCCTCTGCTGGCACATGTCAGAATATAGTGGAGGGCAGCTGAGCTTACCAGGCACACTGCCAGTGGTCCAGTTCCATGTGCAGATCTGCATCAGCTCTCTGTTTGCCAGTTGGCTGGGGGTTGCTGGTCCCACAGTCTGTCATTATGTACCTCAACTGGCCCTATTGCAAACAGTGATAGTGTGTGTCTGCTGTTTGCAGATCATGTTTCCTACCCTGACCCACAGAGGGCAGGTTTGCTAAGTATATCTTCTTCATATGAGTGCAGACACATCCTTGCTCCAGAAACAGGTGTTCATGGCAATCTTACTGAACATACATTATGTTGCAAGCATCATGGTCCACACATTACTGGCAAATAGACATGGACATAGAAAATATCCAAGGCTGTCTGCAAAGAATACTCCCCACACTAGTAGTGATGGTGAACTGCAGCAAAACCTACCACAAACAACCCGGGTACTGTGAATCTGATGCTGTCCACATGACTTTAGCCTCAGGGTGAGCACAGAACATGCACAATGGCATGGTCAGTAGGCACACTGTGCCAGTAACATACACGGTCAGTCCCCCTACCCAGTTGACGTGCTGCAAAAGTGCAAACCCCATCTGGTTGAGCAGATGTAGACTGCTGTTCTGCATGCGAATTGCATTGTGGGTACTCTTGGTACTAACCTATCCTGGTAGCCACACCAGACAGCGTGTTTGGTGACCTGCACTGGTTCAGTAGCTAGCCATAGTTTACCTACAACCAATATTGATGTAGGACAGTGGTCAATATAAAGACCCTAGTGGGAGAGGTCATGGGTTCAATACCCCAGTGTGCCTGTATATTGATGTTTCTGGATGGATATGATATACCGTATTATCATTACATGAAAGCCTTTTACCACATGAAAAGTTTTCAAAGTGTAGCCAGTCGCATGCAGTGGGTATGTTGGAAGAGTGGTGTGGGCTGCAGGTTGCTAGATTAGCTGGTGAGCTATATACAAAGTGCGTCCTTCAGTAAAACTGTTCGAGGCTATGGGCGTTTATGCCTGTAACAGTCTGACATAGACCTGAAATCAGTGTGCACACTCCAAAGCACCCTCAGCTCAGTCGCCCAAACTAAGGTGCCCTGTAAAGTGCCCTAGCTGTGTCCTTACACTATCCCGGTAAGCAGAGCAGAAAGTGTGTGCAGATGACCTGGTGTAGTTGTGTAGCCAGCCATTGCTATGTCAAAAGGCATAGCACAATGGTTAATGCAATGCTTCCACAGCCAGTGGTGATGGGTTTGAGACCCCAGTACGCCAACATCAAGATGAATGCCTAAGATGTATATTGTGGTAAAAAGAGTCAGACACATCTCTGCAATGTTTATGTTTATTAAAACTTGTTATACCGCCCAACACCGTAGGCACCAGAGCAGTTTACAATAAAACTCTAAAACAATTTAAAAATGAGGCTGTGGGAAAGGAAAAAGAACGCCATTAAATAATAGGAAAGAAAAGAAAAGGAAAGTAAAACGAAAAGAAAGCAGTATAAAGCAGCAGTTCCGATACAACATCATGGGGCGGGGAGGGAGGGTGAAAACAAAGACGGAAGGTCAAATGCTAGGTTAAAAAGGTGGGTTTTGAGCTGAGTTTTGAAGGAGCGGTAAGATTCTTCTGCACAAAGCGAGGGAGGGAGTGAGTTCCAAAGGCTCGGGGCCAAGAAATAGAAAGCAGAGGAGCGAGTAGAAACAAGATGGGCCTGGGAGGGGGAGGGAAGAGACAAGCGATTAGTGTGGATAGAACGAAGCAGACGGTGGGGGGTACGGAAGTGTATCTGATCAGCAAGATAAGAGGGGGTGCCAGTGTGGACAGCCTTGTGCGTAAGAATAAGGATTTTGTACTGGACGCGAAAAGGAACAGGTAACCAGTGGTGATGAAGAAGAAGAGGGGTAACATGATCGAAACGAGAGGCATGGGTAAGAAGACGAATAGCAGTATTTTGAACACGCTGAAGACGAGACAATTGGGAGTGGGGCAGACCAGCTAGGGAAACATTACAGTAGTCAAGACGAGACATCACAAGGGAGAGAAGGAGAGTAGCCAAAGCGGAAGAAGAAAGGAAAGGGCGGACAGCTCGGAGCTGCCTAAGAGAGAAAAAAGAACGCTGAATGATAGAAGAGATGTGCGCCTTGAAAGAGAGGGAAGAATCAAGGGTAACACCCAGATAACGGAGTGAAGAAACAAGAGGAATAGGCTGTGAAGAGAAGGAGGGAGCACAAGTAGGGGAGGGACTCCCAAGTGTAAACCAAATAGCGAAAGATTTAGCGGGATTCACGTGAAGGAAATTGGAAGAAAATCAAGAAGCGACAGCAGTGAGACAATGATTAAGAGGGTTAATGTCAGGGGAGAGAGAGTCTGTGTGAAGTAAGAGAAAAATATTGTCTGCGTAATAATACGCAGAGATACCAAACTGTTGGATTAAGAGGGCAAGAGGGGCTAAGAAGACATTAAAAAGAAGGGGAGCGAGGACAGAACCTTGGGGAACTCCACAATGAGGGGAGTGGGGGCAGAGGAAGAGGACCCGGTGACTACAGAAAAAGAACGACAGGAAAGAAAAGAACGAAACCACTTGAGAACCACACCACTGTCTGCAGCATAAATCTTTTCACCATAGTCGTGTACCCCAAGGTGACTCACAGCATGGCGTGGCAGGAAGTGTGCCATGAAGTGGCCTGGACAAAGGGCAGAAAGCCTACAGCGTCACATATCTTGGTGGCACTACCGGCCATGGCACGGGCATGTAGCTAGCACACTGTAGTGATGCGCAGCTGTGCGCTATGATGCGTGGCAGTGCATATGCGACGTGCGTGCATGCGTCAGCAAGGCATTGGAGAAAATGGTGACGCGGTCAAGGAAGCCTGCTTTCACCCGTTGGGAGCTGCAACACCTTGCAGGGCTAATCTGTGCTAAGCAACACAAATTATTCCCCGGCTCCTCCAAATGCCAGGACCTCTGCCGCATTAGGAGGACATGGGAGCATGTCACGAGGTGGTACAATCGTCTTGCCGGCTACCCACGTGAGGTAAGTGTATGGGGACAGGTCACACAATGCAAGATGTACAACACATTATCCAGCAATGAACACAGATCATACATGTACAACATGGTATAGACACCAGTCTTTGGGCTATCCAGTACTGAATGTAGCTGTGCATGCTGCTGTGTGTAGGTATGCCCTATCCCCAGGAGTCTACGGACCTGATTACAGAGGTCCAGTTGTCAGCCTGGTGTTATGGTACCTGATGCTGTTGATGTGTTAAAATCCACCCCAATCCCAGGAGCAGGTAGATCTGCCTAAAGAGGTCTGGTAAACAGCATGCTGACATGCTAGGTTCTGCAGTTGCAGATTCACAGATCTGCCCTACCCACAGGAGTCCTGAGACCTGATTACACAGGTGTGTAATCAATCCAGATATTGTGGTAGTTTATGCAGGGTCAGGTCACACATCTGCCCTACCCCCAGGAGGCCCATACCTGATTACACAGGTTTGTAATACATCCTGTGAGTACGGTAGTGTATGCAGTTGCAGGTTCACATATCTGTCCACCCCCAGGAGTCCTGTGACCTGATCAAAGTGTTCTGTCAGTCACCCTGGTGTTATGGTATGCACTGCTGTTGATATGTTCTGATCCACCCTACCCCCAGGAGTCCTGAGACCTGATCAAAGTGGTCTGTTATCCATCTTGGTGGAATGGTCGTTTATGCATTTGCAGGTTAAAACATCTGCCCTACCCCCAGGGGGTCTGAGACCTGATCAAAGTGGTCTGTCAGTTACCCTGGTGTTATGGTATGTGCTGCTGTTGATATGTTCTGATCCACCCTACCCCCAGGAGTCCTGAGACCTGATCAAAGTGATCTGTCAGTCACCCTGGTGTTATGGTATATGTTGATGTGTTCTGATCCATCCTACCCCCAGGAGACCTGAGACCTGATTACAAAGGTCATTAATAAATCCAGATATTGTGGTAGGTTATGCAGGGTCAGGTCACACATCTGCCCTATTCCCAGGGGGCCTGTACCTGATCGCAGAAGACCATTATAGATGCTGGTGTTAGGGTATGTTTATGTTTAATTAAAACTTATTATACCACCCATAACATATGCTTCTGAGCAGTTTAAAAATACTAAAAATGCAAAAGCTGCAGGAAAACAGGAAAGGAACGCCATTAAAATAAAAAAAAGGATAGGATGGAGAAAAGAAAAGAGGCATTAAGAACAAGTGATCTGTGCATCAATGAGGGAGGAGGTGAGGGGTGAGGATGGGGGGGGAGGTCAAATGTGAGACAGAAGAGATGGGTTTTTAATTTCATCTTAAAGGTCTTGAAGGACAGTTCCAAACGGAGGGAAGGGGGGAGCGAGTTCCAGAGCCTTGAGCCGAGAAAGAAAAAAGCTGATGAACGGGTGGATTCCAAATGAGTTTGTGATAGGGAGGGAAGGGACATATGATTGATATGGATGGAACGGAGTGAACGGTGAGGTGTGTGAAGATGAACTTGGTCTGCAAGGTAAAGAGGTGTGCTTGAGTGAATTGCCCTGTGAACAAAAATGAGGCACTTGTACTGTATACAAAAGGAAATAGGGAGCCAGTGTTGACGTAAGAGAAAGGAGGTAACATGGTCGAAGCGGGAGGTGTAAGTTAAAATGCGGACAGCGGTATTCTGAACACGTTGAAGACGGGAGAGTTGAGATTGTGGAAGACCTGCCAAAGAAACATTGCAATAGTCAAGACGGGATATTACAAGAGAGAGGAGCAACATGGTCAGGGCTGAAGATGAAAGGAAAGGACGGACGGCTCGAAGCTGTTTGAGGGAGAGGAAGGAATGCTGGACAACTGAAGAAATGTGCTCCTTGAAGGAGAGAGAAGAATCGAGAACAACACCTAGATACTGAAGAGAAGAAATGAGAGGAATAGGCAGGGAGGAGAGTGAAGGGGCACAAGTGGGAGGGGAGCTCCCAAGGGTGAACCATATAGCAAAGGACTTAGAAGGATTTACATGAAGGAAATTGGATGAGAACCAGGAAGCAACAGCAGAGAGACATGTATTGAGGGGAGAGATATCGGGAGTGAGGGAATCGGTGTGGTGCAGGAGGAGTATATCATCTGCATAATAATACTCAGAGATGCTAAACTGTTGAACCAAAAGGGCAAGAGGGGCAAGGAAAATATTGAAAAGAAGTGGAGCAAGAACAGATCCCTGAGGAACACCACAGGAAAGAGGAGTGGAGGAAGAAGAAGAGGACCCAGAAACAACCGAGAAAGACCGACAGGAAAGGAAAGAACAAAACCATTGGAGTACCCTATCAGAAAGACCAGATTTCTGAAGACGTGCTAAGAGAGTGCGATGATCTACCAGGTTGAAGGCTGTGGAAAGGTCGAGACAGTGAGAGTGAAGAGTCCATGATCGTGAGCAGAGTGAAGTTCGCTAAGAAGAGAAAGGAACATAGATTCCATGCTGTGACCAGGACGAAAACCAGATTGCCGAGGGTGAAGGGTGAGGGAAGCTTCAAGGTGGGAAGAAAGTTGGGAAAAGACCAATTTTTCTAGTAACTTTGAGAGAAATGGAAGATCAGAGATAGGACGCCAGTTTGAAAGAGAAGAAGGGTCGGCAGTGCGGGATTTCAGGACAGGGCGAAGAAAGGCATGCTTCCAAGGGGTGGGGTAGATACCTGAGGACAGACTAGAATTAAAGAGGGAAAGAATGAATGGAGAGAGGGCAAGTGAAGGTTCCAGAAGCCAGTGAGAAGGGATAGGGTCAGCGGGACAAGTTTTTTTCCGAGTGGAAGAAAAGGTTTTAGACAAAACCGCCAGAGAAATAGGCTCGAAAGAAGACCAAAGGTGAGAAAGTGAGGGAATGGGTAAGGGAGGGAGGGGAGAAGGGGAAGGAGGGGAAGAGAGGGGTACAGCAGGGAGGGGAGAGAGGGGGAGGACAAGAAGGAAAGGACAGACAAAGAGTAAGAACCTTAGAAGCAAAAAAGGGGGCCAGGGAAGAAGGATCGGAAAGAGAGGAGGGAGGAGGGGAGGGAGATGAAGCGGAGTGAGGAGCAGTGAGAGTACAGAGGGTTTTGTGTAGGCGAGGGAGAGAAGGCATGCACTGTTGGTTGTTGGTGAAGCAGGGAGAGTGTCAGAAGCAGGTTTGGTGTGGAGAGTGGCTGGGTTGGTGAGTGGTGGAGGGGTTGTGTGGCTGTGTTGGTGTGTGGTGGGGGAGGTGAATGGCAGGGTTGGTGAGGTGAGTGTCTGAGTTTGAGTGCATTAGAGGAGTAGAGGGGGTGGAGTTTATGGCGGGCTTTGTGGTTACTGCATGTGCAGTGGGAGATGAGCAGGGGCTGCGGTTGCCTGACAGAGGAGATGGTGTCCATGGGGCTGAGGCACAGGGCATGGGTGCAGTCCCGCTGCAACACAGACCTACAGCTGTGGGGGCAGGCCAGGCAGGGGCTGTGCTGGCATGGTGCAGGAGGCATGTGGAGTTGCAGGCTCGCCAGCCATGCCTTTACAGGCCCAGGGCCCAGCTCCAGGGCATGAGTGAGGACCGGGTCATCTCCCTCTTCCGCCTGAGTATGGGGGCTATTAGGGAGCTCTATGAGGATCTATGACCTGACCTCGAGCTCCTGACTGGTCAGTCACATGCCATACCGGGTTTGGTCAAGCTCCTTGGTGTCCTACATTTCTTTGCCTCTGGCTGTTTCCAGTCATCTGTGGCCGCAGTGGGTGGCATGAGCCACCCCACCTTCTCACGCTGTCTCCACCAGGTACTGCATACCATGATCAGCCGGGTGGGGTATTACATTGCCATTCCCATGTTGTGTTTTGCCCATGTGTGTGACTTGGAACGCAGGATACGCTCATCTGTTTAGTTCAACACGATCATACAGCCATGCGTGTGGCACAGGGGGAACATTGGAGAGGTCTTCTTGTCCATGTCCGCCTACCCTCCACTTGGACATGACACAGTATTTGCCACCACACCACTTTACTCCACACCAACATCTTGGATTGATGTTTGCACTCACCAAGGGTGTTACAGTGCATGTGTGGCATCTCTGTATCATGTTTCAACGTACACGGTGCATGTGCATGTGACTGACTATGTTGGTGCAACACAGCATGTGGCAATATGGCTTCTGTGTGGGTTACTGCAACATGTTTGACCTTTATTTCCATCTCTATATACAGGTTATTGTGTTTGTTTACTGTACCGACGTGACGCTCTACATTGATTTACAAACCTAGCATTGCATGTCTGCACAGTAGTACTATTTAGAGAGAACTACGAAGAACAGAGAGAAAATGGCGACAAAGCAAAACCGACGAACACAAAACACAATACCTAACCCTACTCTCGAAATACAAAAATGAAGTCAACCTATCAAAGCGAACGCATCACACAAACTTACTAAACAAAGCATTAAACAAGCCCAGAGAACTGTTCACCCTGGTTAAATCCCTTACCAAAACAGTGCAAGAGGATCAATACAACGACAAAATCAAGGTCCAAGCCCTAGCAGATCACTATGCTAGCAAACTAAACCCACAGACGGGATCCAAACCCATACAACCCTTGGACGAACCCCCCCCCCCCCCCGCGCCACAACACAGCACGAGGACAAATCAAGCCCACATCACCCACTGGAACAATTTTTGCAGCATTGAGAAAAGCACATCATGAATATAATTGCCAGCATTAACACCACAACCTCTCCTCTAGACCCCTGCCCAGCAGCATGGGTTAAAGCAGCGAAAGCAGAAGAAACCGCCCACCAAATCACTCATATAGTAAACCAATCACTCCAACAAGGAACCATGCCAGCACAACTTAAGAAATCCATCATAAGACCAATACTAAAAAATAAAACACTCAACAAGGAAGACCTAGCATCCTATCGCCCAATATCCAGCATAGCACTGCTAGCAAAAATTATTGAAAAGGCGGTCCTACGGGGGGCGGAGCCCGATGTCCAGCGGGATGGTCGCATAACGCTGAGGCTCCCGAGAGGCCTACTCAGAATCCTGAATTAACACCGGACATACTTGAATTTCTGCTCTGATCTTGCCGGGGCACATTGGTGAGATGGCGGGGACCAAACCCACGCGCCTGGAATTTGGATCTCCAGCGGCTTCTCACAGCAAACGCTCCAAAACTGAACCCCCGTCCCCGCAGAAGGGGCTGGCTTTGCGCGAGGGCCCCGAAATGCAGCAGGAAATCCTCGCAGAGATTAGAGGGGTTAAGGACCTCGTGCAGTCAAACGGTGAAGCACTCCGAGCGCTGCGGGAAGATCTTGGTGTACTGCAAGACAGGCTAGAGGGGCTCTCTTCGCGTCAGGACAAAATGGAGAGCATATTAGACTCCCATGCGGTCCGGCTGTCCAAACTCGACAAAGTTGAACGTCAGGTGCGGGCCTTGCAGAAAGAAGTGGAAGATGGCAATAATAGAGCGCGCCGCAACAACCTACGACTCGTGGGCATACCGGAGGGAGCGGAATCGGGAGACATGAAGGAGTTTTTATGTAAAATCCTCCCTTCCCTGATCCAAATCACCTTTACCAAAGAATTGGAGATCGATCGCGCTCATCGTGTACCCACAAACATAACGCCCAACAGGAAGACCCCGCGGCCTATCATCTTTCGACTTTTGAGATATCAACATGTGGAGCAAATTCTCAGTGCCTCTCGGGCAAAGGGCCATATGGAGTTTGAGAGCCACAAGATCTCCTTCTATCCTGACTTGGCTAAACCCACGGTCGACCGCCGAAAGCGCTTTCTGGAATTCCGGCCGAGGCTTCAACAACTACAAGCACGCTATGGCCTGATGTACCCGGCCAAGCTCCGAGTCACGCTTCACAATCAGACAAGAACATTTGAGGACCCTGATCTACTAGCGGAGTTTTTGGATTCTAAAGAAGCCGACTTGATGCGCTGACTTCCAGAATATTCCTGCCAGTATTCTCATATCCGCTGTACCTGCCATATTGGATTTGCCGCGGCTCAGCAAAGAGTCTGTCGAGGGCGGTTTGTTGCCTTATTTTTGATGATATCTGTGACCCGACCCCATCTACCCATAGTAGCCTCGATGAGTATCAGAGACAGTGTTAATTATGGACTCTGGTGTTTCTTTTCTTTTTATTATGTCTCTATCTTCCTCTCTAGGGCCTCCTCCCGCAGACATATGGTCGCCATATTCATTGGGGGTTTTGCTTCTTCTCTAAGTTACTCTGGTACATACTTTTCAATATGGGGTGTATTAGCCAGCATACTCGGTGATTATGTCATTGTTGTACAGATTCTGATTATGTTATATGTTTTCAAGCGCCCTTACCTAAAATGTCTATTACCGATTGATGGCACCATGTAAGATTTTCTCATTGAACGTAAAAGGAATCAATAATCCGATAAAACGGAAGAAAATCCTAAGCTATCTAAGTCATGAAGCTGCGGACCTGATTTTCCTCCAAGAAACGCATTTAAATTCGAAGGAAAAACTTAAACTCAATATTAAACCTTACATGGTGGCCGCCTATTCCCCAGCCGTTTCTAAGAAATGTGGGGTTGCCATACTGGTTAGGAAATCTCTGCATGCTACTATTATTGCGACTAGCTCAGATACAGCAGGTAGATGGTCCAGAGTTCACCTCAAGATAGGTAACCTTGAAGTTACATGTATATGCCTTTACGCTCCTAATGTGGATGACCCTGCCTTTTTTGCTACCATTGCTCAGGTTGCGCAGGCCTCTGCTAATACTTCATTGATAATCGGGGGGGATTTCAATTTAGTTCTTGATCCCCTGATTGACAAACAGCCGCCTAGGACAAGTGGTCCCCCAAGAGTCACACCACGCTTACCTCTGTGATCAAAGATCTTGCTTTAGTCGATCTATGGAGGTTACTACACCCCAATGAGCTTGACTTTACCTTCTTCTCTTCCCCTCACAAATCCCAGTCTCGCATAGATTTCTTTCTAATATCAAAACTGTTAGTTCCTCAGGTGGACACTGCAAAGATTCACTCCCAACATATTTCAGATCATGCTGCTATTTCTTTTCAATTACACACTACTGCACCCCAAGGGAATTCGGGGGCCTGGTTCTTTGATAGAGCCCTATTAACTCAGCCAGAGTTCCAGTTAGAAATTCGAGCAGCCATACAGGATTACTTCCATTTTAATTTACCCCAGGAAACTGCAAATTGGGCTTGGTGGGAGGGTTTCAAAGCGGCCATTCGTGCAACGATCACTAGCTATCAAATTCGCCTGCGGAAACAACGCAAACAGCAGCTACTCATACTAGACCAACAAATCAAAGCAGGCGAACGAGTTCTAACTTCACATACTGATCCATGCGTCTTAGTTCGCTTACAGCGTCTCCGTTTTCAATATAATGCAATCCTCTCAACTGCAGCTTCTAAGAGTATTGAGCTTCAACGAGGGACTTACTACCGTGAAAGCAACCGAGCCGGTCGACTTTTAGCCAACGCCTTGAAAGGTCAAAAAGAAGCCAAACGCGTAGCGGCCCTTCGAGCCCCACAGGGAGGGGACATACTGACCACAGACTCCGATATCGTAGAACTCTTTCGGGATTTCTATACCCGTCTATATCAATCTGAATGTGAGTTCTCATCAGAGACCTTCGAGCGATTGTTTTCTGGTATTCAGCGGCCGACCCTTTCTGAAGCTGATAGGGATGCGCTGGATGAACCCTTCTCTACTTCAGAGATCCAATCTGCCCTAAAACGAACAGCCTCGGGTCGAGCCGCAGGGCCTGATGGTCTCCCGACCGAATTCTACAGAACGTTCAGTGCAGATTTAGTTCCCTACTTAAAACTCTATTTTACTGCCCTTGCGGTAGATACATCCTCTTTGGGATCCTTTTCTGCAGCTAATGTGGTAGTATTTGAGAAAGAAGGCAGAGACCCGCTGCTAACCGCCAACTACCGTCCAATCTCCCTACTTAATGCCGATTATAAGATCTTCGCAACGATCTTGGCCACCCGGCTATCTGACAGGATGGCCACCTTAATCCATCCCGACCAATGCGGTTTTATACCTGGCCGATCCACCGCTGACAATGCTCGGACCTTGTGCCATGTCCTATCCAGTGCTGCCAATTTAGACCACCCATGGGTGGGTCTTTCCCTAGATGCTGAAAAAGCCTTTGATCGCCTAGAATGGCCCTTCTTATTTGCAGTTCTCCGATGGTATGGCTTTGGGGAGGGCTTCCTCCGATACCTCCAAGTCATGTATACTCAACCCGTTGCCAGTATTTGTGTAAATGCCATTAAGTCTCAGCCTTTTAATCTCCAAAGAGGCACGCGTCAAGGTTGCCCCCTATCACCAATGCTCTTTGATCTAGCTCTTGAACCCCTCGCCCTCCTTATTAGACAGTCCGCACGTATTCGAGGTGTCCCCTTCAGTCACAGAGAGATTAAACTCTCTGCATATGCAGATGACCTTATGCTCTTCGTATCCCTTGATTTGGTTCCAGCTGTCTTGGATCTGATTGATGGATACTCGCAATTATCGGGCTATAAAATTAACTGGACCAAATCTGTCGCATTCCCACTGAACCGCTGGGTACATGAGGCTGACATGCAGGCCTTTCCTTTCCTTTGGCAATCCCGCATGGTGAAATATCTTGGGGTCCATTACTGTTCTCCTTTAGAAGACACTATTAGTTTTAATGCCAAAGAGGTAGTCTCCAAAGTCCGTGAGCTCACAAATCGTTGGTCTCCCTTATCCCTTACATGGTGGGGCCGTCTAGAAACTGTGAAAATGATGATAGTCCCCAAAGTGAACTATATTTTAGAAATGCTGCCATGCTTACTCCCGCTACACACCTACAAAGATATTGAGGGCCTTCTCGTCCGCTATCTCTGGCAGGGTAAACCACCAAGGATAGCTAAACAAAAACTACAGTCTGCGAAGGAACTAGGGGGTACCCGATTTCCGGATTTTCTCAGATATCATCAAGCCTTCCTACTTAAACAAGGTGCCCGATGGCTAGATGCCTCAACAGACAGCAGACCAGTTTGGCTTGACATAGAAGAGGAGCTTAGTAGCCCAATTCCGTTGATCCATCTCCCCGGTATGTCCCATCAAGTAGACACCCGTCATCCCCCAATGATTGTCGATACTCTTGCGGCCTTTAACACTCTCATTCTATCACTGGGCCCAAACGTATGTCCTCAGGACGGACTCCCGCTGTGGAATAACCCCAGAATTCAAGTCCTAAATAGAACGATAGCATGGAAACCCTGGTACTCTAGGGGGATCTGGACACCCCAACAGCTCTTCTCTGCAGCTCGTTGGAAAACCTTTTCTGATTTACAAAAAGAATTTGCGTTACCAGCGAAACATTACTTTCAATTGATGCAGCTTCAACACTGCCTCAAAAGTGCTCAAATCATGCCGCCCTCTGTCCCTACTGAGGATGGGCTATCAGAACTAATTTACTCTATTAGTAGTACACATGGGGTAGCCTCTAACTTTTATAAACTATTATGTCAGGGTACAGATACTGCCACTTGTAGAGCCCAACAAGCCTGGGAGCGCGAACTGCAAACCACTTTAACCCCTGTGCAATGGAGCGTTTTCTGGAGCAAAGTAGTGCGGGTTTCCCGATCTGCCTCAGTTACCCAAACTCTCTTCTTTTTTGCACATAGATGCTTTTATACTCCAGAAAAAATAGCCAAATGGAACACAACTGCTAGGGACCAGTGTTGGTCTTGCCATACTGCTGTGGGAACCCTCGCTCATGTTATTTATGAATGTCCTCAACTACAGGTTTACTGGGGGCGGGTCTGGGGTCGTATTCAATTTATCTTACACCTTCACGAGCCTCTTTCTTGGAAAATTGTGGGACTCCGCTCAGTGGCGGAGGTCCCCTCTCTTCCTAAGAAGGGTCGCTTTCTCCTTGATTTCATGCTGGGTATAGCCATATGTTTAATCACGAGGAATTGGAAGGATAGCTCTCGACTTACTGTCAATGAATGGTGGAACCTCGTCTGCTTATATAGTAAATATGAGCAGATATCTCGGAGAGCTATTCCCCATACCCAAACTCACTCTCGCTTGTCTAAATGGCAGATGCTCAATGATTATGTACAATCTGCTCATTGCTCCGACATGTCTGTTTAATGTACACTCATCATGTTTCAGATCACCGTTAGGTTTTGTAACACAATAATGTCAGTACACGCCCGTTTCGGGAATGATTAGTTTTCTAGAGAAGAAGCAGGGGGGAGGGGGGTGGCAGGGGTTTACTTTGGTGTATGTATCACATTCTATGTATGTATCTGTCTTTTCGCTGTATGTCTTCCTTTCCTTTGTTGTTATAAAACGAAAATAAAGAATTAAAAAAAAAAGAAAAGGCGGTCCTACAGCAATTACAAGACCACCTGGACAGCAACGAAATACTAGACGAGCATCAATACGGATTCAGGCCACACCATGGGGTCGAAACTCTGCTTATTGCACTACTGGACAATCTACTCAAAGGGATTGAAAACAAAAAGAAAATGTTCATCCTCATATTCATTGACATCTCAGCGGCTTTCGATACGGTTCACCATCAAACACTCCTAAACAGAATAGAAGCAATAGGAATATCGGGAACCCCCTTAAAATGGTTCTCATCTTATATCTCCAACAGAATGCAACAGGTTCAATTTAACAACGAAAAAGCAAAAGCATTCCCCCAAACTCAGGGCATACCACAAGGCTCAGCCCTTTCCTCACTTCTTTTCAACGTGTACATGAAACCAATCTGCGAAATATTCAAAAAACATAAAATCCAATACCACATTTATGCTGGCGATATTATGCTGTACACTCAACTCGACACAAGCAACCCAAACTACTCCCAGCTACAAGAATGCATAAGAGAAATGCAAACATGGCTCCAACGAAACAACATGGCCATAAACCATAAAAAAAACGAAGTCATGTACATCTCAAGAAAACCAGAGTTCAACCCACCAGCCACAATCTCCCTATGCGAGAATATCTATCACACAAAGAATGAAATAAAGTACCTTGGAGTAACACTTGATAGTGAACTAAAGATGGTAAAACACCTCCGTTTAGTAAACAGGGCCATTTTTCACAAGCTCAGAGTCATACAGCCACTAAGGAACATCATTGAAGCTACCGATTTCAGGACAGTAGCTCAAGCCCTCATCATACCTCATCTCGATTACTGTAACGCAATCCTACAGGGCCTTCCAAAGAAAACCCTAAGCATACTCCAGATGGCACAGCACGTCGCAGCCAGAATCATCATGAAAACAGGCTTTGCTGAACACATCACACCAGTGCTAGTCGAACTACACTGGCTCCCCATCGTAGCACGCATAAAATACAAAACCCTAATAACTACATTTAAACTCATCCACAACCTGGCACCAACTTTCCTCACTAACCTAATCAACATGCAACCTGCTGACAGAAACAGGAGAACCAACAACTTAAACAACCTACATGTACCAATAAGTATAAGATCAGTTAAAACAGCCACAAGCAACAGAGCATACTCCTATACTGCTCCCACACTCTGGAACCAACTCCCACCGGAGCTACGCTCAATTAACGACCCGATGGTCTTCAGAAAAAAACTAAAGACGTTCTTATTTCAACAGGCCTACAACATGTCCTGAACAGCAATGCATTCCACCATTACCTGCATAACCAAAATGTAGTCAAGTGTAAAATGTATATATGTAAATATCCCTCTCCCCCCCCTACTAACTGTGTGTTGTGCATTTTCCCTTGAATCACACTGTACATATTGTGAAAATATTTTGCTTTGATCTGACAACTTTTAACATAACCCTGTAAATCATGCTGTAATTTTTAAATCTGTCTTTGATCTGACAATCTCCGTCACACAATCAAACCGCTTCTGATCGCTGGAAGTAGCGGTATACAAATGTATGCTAAATAAATAAATAAATTATCCCCTGAGGTTCCGACACTCACATTGCCCCGTTATATTTGGAGTGTGGCAGTATGGGGGTCCATTTTCTTCCTCATTTGTGTATTCCATGTACCGTGATATATGTGTACAGACACTGTATCCACACCAATCAGTGCAGGGGACCTTCTGCATAGTGTTATCTCTGCATATTTCCGCGGCTTGTTTCATTTGAATTCTCTGTGTTAATGTGCCTCTGCTACCTGTTACCATATCCTCATTGTGCATTTGACGATTGTTTTGGGTTACATTGTTGCAGCTTTGATTCCTATATCAGGCATTATGTGACAGCTGTAACATATATTTTGATATCTGTGTTTACACTTTCTTACTTTTAACAACATATGCTGTTTCATTTTTGTGCCTCCTGTGTTGGCAGACAGATATATTTTTATGAAGAGATCATGAATGATGTGTGTTGGGCCCTCATCATGCACCGCTTAATGTCTACATGCACACATATGTAACTAATGCATTTGGGGTGTGCTGCAGCATGTGGGGGGTGGGGGGGGGGCTAATGCATACTGCACACCATGCACCTAATGCACATTATCTCTCCTGCCCATCATCTGTGGACGGGCCAGTGACTTTTCTGTAACATGTGGGTTGCTGCCCTGCAAAATGTGTTTTCCCTTTTTTCCCTGTTATCCAATCACCTTGATATTATGAAAGTCAGTATCTACGCTATCTCTGATGATTACACAAAATAAAAATGTGTGTTGGGCTATATTTGTCTCTGCTGCTGCTTGACCACACTGACACACATATTTAGTGATTCCCTGGTCATGTACATGGCCCACCTGTGCTCACATCCTTGTACGGTGCCAGCTGTCTATCTGCCAGCCGTCTGCCACATCACTGGGTATTGCGGGTTCCCATACAAACATTCCCTTTGAGGTAATATCTTTGCATCGTTCTTGCTGTGGTTGTTTAGGATGGTGGTTATGTACATGTGTTGTAATACCATAGGTTGCAGGTTTGATTCCCACGTTTTTTGTTTTTTTTTTTGGGGGGGGGGGGTTGTGCTAACCTGACCATGAGCTGCCTGCAGGTTTGTCACCTATCCACACACCCTTCCATCTCTTCACTGTATACCAACATGTGCCCTCTGTGCTGCCTATCCATCACATATTAGCTGTTACATATATCTCTTTCTTTGTAGTGTCAATATAGGCAGTCCACTTGGGGGATTGGCATTGCTGTGGTTCAGCTGGTCTGGGCCACACCTGTTTGCAGGTTCAATTCTCACATGCTCCTTTTGTGTTCTGTTCCCTATTTTGCCCTGCTCCACAAAGCATCCCCTGCCGCCCTTTGGTTTTAGGTTCTTTCCTCTTCTGCATGCTGTATCCACTACATAACATTTCATTGTGTGTGTGCATGTAGTTATATGTGGCTCTCGTCCCAATTACAGACTGTGATCTGAGCTGTACACACCAGATCTGCATGTGCATTCCATCATGGTTACTGTTGGATGTTGCCCTACCCTGGCAGACAGCATACTTTTTGTGTGATCCCCTGCAGTGTTCTTGTATGCATCCTTTGCTAATGACCTCATGTTGGTGGTGTAGCCTACGGTTTGTGCATTGACATTTGTGCTAATGGTCATGGGTTTGATTCCTCTCTGTTGTCTTTCATTTGTATGCCTGTCCTGCACAGCTACTTTTCATTCCTGTAATAGTCATATCTGTGCAGATCTGTGCTGTTGGCACAGTGTACCCTTATCACAGTTGACAACCATCCTTCTGTCCGTCTATGTGTGTCTGCCAGCTGTGTGCCGTCCTGCCCTGATGTGCAGGCTGCTACCCCATATCCTGCACTGGTACATGTTTCTGCATTGCAGCTCTTCCTGGTTGCCTCTCCTGTGTGTGCTCTGCATGGCACTGCTACTCCTCTGTCCTCCTGTCATTGCACCTATCCTGCCACCTGTACCTCCTCTGCTGGACACATCTTCCCATCCTCTGCCACACACTGTCATTGTTTCATGGTACATTACCATCACCCTGTGCATTGCTACAGCTGCTCCCGATATGTTTGTCCATTTTTCCAGCTGCCACATGGGCTTGACGCAGATTTATCTGGTCCATCAGCTCTGATCTAATTCCTTCCATCACTTGTGCATTGTCTTTCCTTGGTGTTCTGTGCAGTGTTAGGGTTACATCTGTGTTTGGCCCATATCTTTCTTGCTTTTCAACTTGGGGGACCTTACTGCCCTTGGGCAACATTTCTTGAGTCACCTATACATCCTTGGGGCATCTTTAGCCACACCTTAGATTCAGCCAGCTTATGGGGCACCTAGTATGGTGCCTTGGGGGTTGCCAACCTTTCATTATGTCCTCTGGGGCACATTATGACCCGCCTTGGCTGACGTGGTGGTTTATGATGTGCCTTCTGGTGTGCCCTAAAAGGTGCATTTGGTTATGGCACTGGGGTGCGAGTATTTTTAACTGGAAGCACCAATTGTTGGAATGTTTCAAGCTGGAAAAGGAATTGGCTTGACTGCCCTTATTCATTATGCCCACTGAGGGATCAAACTCATGACCCCTGTCTCAGTAGTCATTGTATTAACCAGTGTGCTACACCTCTCTTGCTGTGATTGTAGGTCAATGCGCGAAGTTAAGGTTAATGCGTGGTAACATGCACGGCTCCCCCTATCACGCGATAACAGACACGGCACACTTCATCGCGTGATAACCCGCGATTGCTATCTTAAGACCAGAACACCCACTACCTTATATGGCATTCCTCACAGTAACACTGCAACTAGCTCCAGTGACATTAAGACGGTTTAGTAAACATACCCCTTAGTCTCTCAAATTCACTGCTAATGCTCGGCATAATACTTGTAATGTGCCAAAGAGAGCCACCTGCTAGAGTTCATAATATGTAATATGTATGGGTAGTTTGTCAAGATGGGCTTGGGTATTCTTTATCAAGCCTGTAGCTCCCAGTACAATGGGAAATATTTCTGCTTCAGCTCATCTATAAATAGCAGATAGGAAGTTGCTTCTGTGTTGGTACCTTCTTTAGGATTCAGGCTAAATCCATATCCCAAAGAGTTGATGAGAGTACTCATTGGATTAAACAGCAAACAAAACAGACGTGGTGACAGGGAAGCTCCCTGAAAAATGTCTTGCTGGATCTTAATGTTAGGAATGATGTATTGACCATCTTCATATCTCAAAAAGAGTGTGGATTGCCACATTGTCATAGTGAACTTAATGTACTCTTATCAAACCAGAATTTATTTTATACATTTCAAGACAATGTATGCGTATTATCCAAGTGTGTGGGATGCTGTCAAAAGCTGTCTTATAATCAATTCATGCTATACTGAGATTTCTTCCTTTCTTAGCACTGTCCATAATGGCCTTATTCAACATCAGAGAAAGGAGAACATGCACCACTAATACCCTATTGATCCACATGGAAATAACAAAATGTACCAAGTCAACAAGGAACAGAGCTTTCCAGTTCTATACACCCAGCTGCTGGAATGCACTTCCAGCAGCCGTCAGAGCCATAACAGACCTAGCACAATTTAGAAAAGTGCTTAAACACCACCTCTTTCTCTTATACTACTCACAGCCTACCAACCTGACACCCCCTAGCATACACCCAACCATTAACACATGAACATTGTCAATGTATGTAAATATTGCAGATACAGTTTGTAAATAAGTTGAATTCTATGTACATAGTTGCGCCCAGTTGATATCCAAGTTTAAAGCTCCAGTTCATTGTAAGTGCTCCCCGGCACAATCTTGTTGTATGTAAACCACGCTGATTTTTAAGAGTGTGGTATATAAGAAACAATAAATAAATTAATTAATTAATTAATTGGTCTTTGGTTCCATATGTTCCTCTCTTATTGCCCCTTCGCTCTATCACCATGATGTTATTGAGCTTGATATGGTTGTGTATTCTGTCTGCATCTATCACAGTAAACAGCTTATAGATTGTAGGTAGACAAGTTTCTGGTCTATAATTACTTGGGTTCCATTTTGGAAGGAGAAATGTTCTTCCTTTAGTAAGCCATTGCAGTGTTAAGTCCAGTTGCTCGAACAATTGATTTTTACAGTTTGCCAGGTCTTGGTAGAGTGATGATAACTGTTTGAGCCAAAAGTTGGTAACTCCATCTGGATCAAGGCTCTTCCAATTTGGAGCTTGTTTTAACCTGTTTTCCAGCTCTTCCTTTGTTACTACAGGCCATTCCATAGGTTTGATATTTGTTTTTTTCTAAAAGCTTCTCTATGCTGGGTGAGCATTCTGCTTTGTGATTGTGCTGTATAGAGGCCTCATATAGCTTTCTCCAAAAGTTTTCGGTTACGGCTTTGATTGGAGGTGCTTTTAACATATTAATGATTTTCCCCAGTTCCCTGTAGAATTGTTTTGGGTTCTCTCTAGATAGCTAATTCTATCTTTCTTTCCTATTTTCTTCATATCTTTGAAGTTTTTGCGCTTCTGTTGCTATTTTCAGTTTATTGTTGGAACATAAATTTCAGGTCTTCTTCTGTTAATGCAGCATGCTTCAGCTTGACATCTTGAATCTTACTTAATATCTTTAATGATCTTAATTCTTTTAGATACCTGTCTATTGGGGATATCCCTACCAGCAATGATTGTATTTTTCCTTTGATGCACATTTTCCAAGGAGCAACTGTTATTGTTCTCTTGTTCTTCTGGCCCTGCACTCTAGTTGGTAATATTCTTGCAGTAAAAATTGTAGCTGCTTAATATTATATTTGATTCATTCCAGTGATGTCAATAAATGGTCTCTTTACACTGGATATGGCTTTGTTCATCTTAATTATCACATTTCTAACCTTAGGTGGTGAATTTAGCTTGGATAATTTTTCCCTTGTTTGGAACCTAGCAAATTCATCTCCTTCCATATGGACTAGGAATTCTATCTTGAATTCCTCCACCTCTGGGTCCTTCTCCTCCCTTTCTTCTTCCTCTTTTGTTTCTTCTTCTTCAGTTATTTTTTTTTTTAATTTATTTAAGAGTTTTTATATACCACCCCTTCCGGAGATCAAGGGCGGTTTATAATTAACATACGAAAAACCTTTTACATTGAACATGTGAACTGAGCTATAGTATTGGGTTGCAGAGAATATACAGGTATGATCATTCCTTATTTATAATAATTCACTTAACATATTTACAAATGCCGTATGTACAAAGGGTTAGTGTCAGACAGATAGTTATGTAGGGTATTGGTGGATAACTTTATTAGGCGGGTTGTGAATTATTATGTTGGGTAGATTTTATTTTTATTTTCTGGGTTACCAAAACATGGCCCGTCTTTTGCCAGTGTGAGGCCACTGGCACCTGGCAGCCTGCAGGGGCCCCGGATGGGCCGGATCCCACATGATGAGCCCAGCTGCCCATGTCATGGACTCCCCACTAAAGTCACTCGTGACATCATTTCATTACAAATCATTGAAATCAACTTTAATCAATTAATGACAAACTGACCGACAAAGCCGACAATCATATGTCCACATCACAATTCACAAACAGCTGTCAGCCTGTCAAACACTTAACAATGGAATTGGAAATTTACAGTTTCAAGCATTCTAACTTTGCAATGCATTAGTGCACATTCCACGTGCTGACTGCTGACAGTTAGCTAAGTATCAACATGTCGAAGTTCGAACATGTGTTAATGCAAAGTCACGGATAATACACTCAGAGTCAACTTCTCTCAGAAGGTCCTTCTCAATACTCAACAAGCTAAGCATGTTCAGATGTTCATGGGACATCGTTGATCTGAGATGATTCTTAATCAGCTTCAGCTTGCTGAATGACCGCTCACCTGAGCAGTTCATCACCATGAGGCAGAGGAAAATGCGCAGCAAGATCTCTGTGTTCACAAACGTGCTACGGAGGCCATTATCAACGATGAAGTGATGCAACTGAATTTTGATCTAGCTGCAGATTGTAGCATTATCTGGATTGTCATTCTCATCTTCCTCCAGGTCATCCGACTCCGACGCCTGCAATGCTTCCTTGCCCTACTTTGTTTGCAGAGCTGCCTTAAATTGTACTAACTCTTCCACCAGTTCAGGTTGCAGATAGGAGGTATAGTGATAAACTAATTTGCTTGCACCTTCTCGAATTTCTGCATCAGAAAGTGATGAAATTTTATGCAAGAAAGCAAATCAGTCAACCAATTCAGCATATGCTTCCTTGCGCTTCAACAGTGCAGCAGCAAGGCTGTCGATGATAACTATGAATGTGTTAATATGGAATTTATCACATGGTTGCAACTGAACCTCAGTGTCCATGCTGGATTCGTCGTATCTGCGATTTTTTCTGCATGCTCGCTTGCTGAGATCAGCCAATAGTTTTCACAGCGTGACAGGTCTTTGTCATGTGCTTCAAAGTGGTTGAACTGTTCATGAAGGCTTTGGACGTACATCTACAGCGAGTCATAAATCGCAACAACAGAATTCAAGTTTTGATCAGCTGACTGCAATGACACGCTGTTCACTTGGAACCTTGCGAGAACCTTCTGCCAGAAAGTAGCCATTATGCCCGTCTCAAGGCACTGCATTCAATCGTGCAATCCTACAGCTTCTTGACACTTCTCTACCTTGTGTTCGCCCACTTTGTCATCTATAGTGTCCTCCAGAGCTTCGACAATCACATCATAGTCCAGGGGTCTCAAACTCAAATTGCTTTGAGGGCCAAATGAGGACTTGTAAAGTAACCCGGGGGCCGCATAAGACGCGGGGCCTCATTTGCATAAGGGGCCTCATTTGCATAAATATTTGCATAATGTTACCATACACTAACTTTTAGTAAACATGCCTCTTTAATGAGTATGGATAAAGAAAGACTAAAAGATTTAGAAACAAGAAGACAATAATTAAACTGGGAACCCCAAAAGCCAAACTTGGAATGTACAACAACACTGTAGAAATAAAACTATAAATTAATTTCCTCTTGTACTAAACAAAGCGCAAACATTAATGATGCACATTTCCCAGAGCTGACATATTCCAGTTAATAAATTCAAAATAAAGAGATATTTTTCTACCTTTTGTGCATTTTTTTCAGTTGCAATTGTTCCAGCCACTTTCTTCTGGTTTCTTCATGTCTTCTGCTAACTCTCCATCGTCTGCTGTCCATTTGCCCTTTCTTCTCTCCTAGTTTTTTTTCCATTCTCTCTCTACATCTGCTTTAACATACTAATCTTTCTCCTTTTTCTCTTTCCTCATTCCTATTTCATCCACTCAAATTTTACCCCTCCATCCTCAATCCCCACTTACTCTCCCAATACCTGGCCAATTGTAGATTTGTCTTCTCTCCCAGACAAAATATTTTTCCCCTCTCCATTTCACTTTCCCAGCTCCATCCCATTCTAATCCTCCCCCAACATCAGCTCCCTTCTAGTTCCAGCCCCACCCAGCATCCGCTCCCTTCTAGTCCCCCCATTAGTCCATTTCCAGTCCTATCCTAGCCTCACCATCAGCCCATTTCCAATCCTAGCCCCCCATCAGCCCATTTCCAATCCTAGCTCCCTCCCCTCACAGCCCATTTCCATTCCAAGCCCCCCTCCCCATCAGCCATTTGCAGTTCAAGCCCCCCTTCCACTCAGCCCATTTCCAGTCCTAGCAACCCCCCCCAGCCCATTACCAGTCCTAGACCCCCCATAGCCCATTACCAGTCCTAACCTCCCCATAGCGCACTTCCAGTTTTACCCCATCACCCCATTTTCAGTCTTACCCCCCCATAGCCCATTACCAGTCATAACCCCCCTGCCAATAGCCCACTTCCAGCCCTAACCCCCATTACCCCATTTCAGTCAGCCCTTCCATAGCTCATTAACAGTCCTAACTCCCCCCATCAGCCCACCTCCAGTCCTTCCTAACCCCCACCTGCCCATTTCCAGTCCTAGCCCCCACCATAGCCCATTACCAGTCATAACCCCCCTGCCAATAGCCCATCTCCAGTCATAACCCCCCCCCTGCCAATAGCCCATCTCCAGTCATAACCCCCCCTGCCAATAGCCCATTTCCAGTCATACCCCCCCTGCCAATAACCCATTTCCAGTCATACCCCCCCCCTGCCAATAGCCCATTTCCAGTCCTACACCCCCCCCCCCCAGGTAACTTAAAAAAAAAACCTGGCTTCTGCTGCTCAAGCAGCAAAATCAGCTGTCCTGCGGCCCCTTCCCCTGTGCCCGGAGATCCGAGTCTGCTCTATCAGCAGCGTGCTTTTCAAGCCGCGAGGAGAGTATTCCCCTCTCGCGCGGCTTGAAACCGCGCGAGAGGGGAATACTCTCTTCGCGGCTTGAAAAGCACGCCGCTGATAGAGCAGACTCGGATCTCCGGGCACAGGGGAAGGGGCCGCAGGACAGCTGATTTTGCTGCTTGAGCAGCAGAAGTCAGTTTTTTTAAAAATTTGACAATTGATTCTGCCGCTGCCACGGCGGCAACGGCAGAAGCCAGGGTTTTGGGGTTTTTTTGTTTTCCTCCATCGCGGGCCGCACAAAGTTGTCTCGCGGGCCGCATGCGGCCCGCGGGCCTCGTGTTTGAGACCCCTGTCATAGTCCCTCACCAGAGCATTTGCCGCATCAAATCTTTCTGACCACTGTGTGTCGGACAGTCTCTTTAGTATTAGCCGGCCTGCAGTCTGTTCCAGCTTGTCCTTGATGATGACCCAGCATGCTGTTGAACCAGCAAAAATCACGTACAGCCATTGGACAAAGTCAAAGAATGATACGGCATCGGCACAACAGGCTGCTGTGCACTGACCAATGAGGTTCAAGGAATGGCCTGCACAGGGTATGTAAGCGGCATGAGGATTTACCTGCCGTATAAGAGCCAGTATAAGAGCCTGCATACCTCTGTATTTGCCGTTCATTTTGCTGGCGTTATCATACGACCGTCTTCAACAATCGTCAATGTTGATCCCCCAGCTGTGCAGAAACTGAAGCAAGCTATCTGCAAGCTATTCACCTTTGTGACCTTGCTGAGGTAGAAATGTAAGGAACCGCTCAACAGGGCCAGATGGCAACATGTAACGAATAATCACTGTCAGCTGATCCTGGTGTGTTATATCAGGCGTCAAATCAACTGAGATTGAGAAGTACTTGGCAGACTAAACTTCAGCCTTAATCCAGTCGACAACTGACTGGCCAATCAGCTGAATTAGTTGATTGCAGATGTTGACAGACAGGTATGAAGTATATCCTTTTCCCTTGTTAGCATGCATCTGCAGGTGTTGCGCCATGAAGGGATCAAATTTTGATATAAGTTCAAGGATTCCCAAATAATTGAAATTATGGGCAGAGCCAATGATCTGGTTGTCACCTCTAAAGGCCAGGCCACTTTAAGATAAAAAGGAAATAGTTTCAAACAACCCCTCAAGAACATCATGCCAATACTCACGTTGTTTGTCACGTTGCTTTACTAGTGTCTGATCAACACATTTTGCTGTGTCACATCGCATTAGCAGTTTAATCACATATGCTCGATGAGTAGAACTGACCTCGTGCTCCAAGAGTTGTTGCTTCTTATGCTTCCAGTTGCAAAAACCTTTTGTGCCAAAGTTTACAACTTCTGGTGACATTAGCTTGCATGGAAAGCAAAATAGACGAAACTTAGATGGTGAATAGCAAAGCCAGTCACGATCGATTGGTTCCTTCGACAGCGGATGAGTTGTTTTGAACAGGTCACGAGAGCATTTCCTTGGTTTTCCATCGGCTGCATCGACAGTTCTGGTTGGAGTGAAATCTGAGTCCCAGTGGGCACATTGTGCCCTACCTCCTGTCGCCCAGTACTCGCGCATGTTATCGACAATCTCGACGGGCCATTCGCTGAGGTCTGTAGAGTAGCAGACAGCAGATAGACACCGAACTGTAACATCATCATGTTCTAGAAACTCGGTAATGTCTGTTGCAGCGTCTTCTGCCTGCTGGAATGGCGGACAGTCCACTTCCATTTTCTCTTCAGTTTTAACTGATGTCTCATTTATGTTAGTAGTCACAGTCATTGAAGCTTCGACATCTCCTCCTCCTGAGCTGGAGCAGTCATGCCGGGCTGAGTTGTCTGCCCAAAGTATGTCATAATCGATCGCATTCCAGATATAGCGGCAGCATCCCCAGCATCCCCCTGCATGGTGTTTTTGCTAACCGGACTTATACTTGCGGTTTATGTCACAGTCCCTTGAAGTCATGCCATTATATTAACTGTAGTTTTGTTATATCTGTAATATAAAATATATAAGCAAGTTAATATTACGGTAACCAGTAAAACTAACCACACAGACACGGTTAAATTAAACCAGCAAAACTTGTGTTTACATTACATTTACATTACAAAGAATAACAAACATATATATTATATTATATAACATATCAAACCTTCAGACTTCTTTGTAGTTTAATACTATTTAATATTATTTAAATTAAATGTTACGCTGTCAGGTGAGGTGTCAGCATCTTTCAGTGTTTACAAGTTAAACTGGAAGTAGATCATGATAGCCTGGTTCCCAGTCTACAGTCTACTGTTCAGGAACACCGAACAAGCTGAACGAAGGACCAAAACATTTAAAATAACTTTTAAAAACTTTACAAGTGTAAAATAAAAATGTAAAAAAATAAATTGAAACTAGAATAAGTAAAGAAATAACATAATAAAAAAAAAATCTTTAAATGTCTTAAACATAAAAAGGACTTATAAAACTAAAACATTACAACAAGCAGCTGCTGGAGTGTGCGGGGCCCCTTAGATGTGCAGGGCCCCTGGCACAGTGCCATAGTGCCAACCCATAAAGACGGGTCAGACCAAAACATTCTATGGAAAGATATGTTTTTAATTCCTTTCGGAAGTCTTTGATCCTTCTTTTATTCAGCTCACTCTCCTACAGTTCTAAATCTCTCAACTCCATCTTCCCATCAACCTCTTTCCTTTTCTGTGTTCCTTTCTTCTGGTATTCTCACCTAGGTTCACTCCTCTCTGTATTTCTTTGTCTGTGGAATCCCTTAGTTGCTTCAAGATGTTATCAAACACATACCTCTTTCTTTGATCTTTAAAATTAAATATCTTAAATTTGCATGTTACTTTTTGCAGTTTTTCTAATGGAAATTTTCCTATTTTTTCCAGTTTTTAGCAGACTCTCTTTGTATACTCTCTTGATTGTAAATATAGGGTTTATTGCATAAAAATAGCACTACATTATCATGTCTTTATCTGCAGAATTCCACTTAACCATAGATAATCCTTTTAATTTTTCATTAACTTCTGTGGTTTATCTCCTACTATAGTGGGTCCATGAACAGGCTCACCATGGCCTTTATCTGTTGCAGGGATGTTATCTGCATCTGCAGCACTCACGCTATAGCAATCATCATCATTAGCCCTAGTGCATAAGCTACGGGTGGGCACCTTTTTATCCTGGGTGACGTGCGGCCAGTATGTATTTTTCTTCTTCTTCATTCCTACCATACTTCAATTGTAGTGTTGCTTTGCTGAAATTTGGTATAGATGTTATACAACAGGGTCAACATGTGAAGATAATCAGCAAGACTTGAGGAGGGAATTTTATTCTCTTCCCCTAAGAGGCGCACATCAACAACAACTGTTGCACACCCCTTTGACCCCTGAGGGGTCTCCCTGTGAGGGGGATCTGTATATCACACCAATGCAAATGGATTTCTCTTTCCTTCTTTCTAGTTTATCCCACAGTTCCTCCTCTCTCTCTTTTAAGCTCTGTAATTCTCTAGCTTTTTTTTTTTTTTTTTACATATAGTGCCACTCCTCCTCCCCTTCTTCCTACCCTATCCTTCCTAAATAAAGTATAGCCTGGTATAATTACATCCCAGTTATGGTTATCCATGAACCATGTCTGTATAACCCTAACTAAATCCAAATCAACCTCTTCCATTAAAGCCTCAACATCTGGGATCTTATGTCCCATGCTACAGGCATTTATATACACCGCTTTCCAGATGTTGCCCCTTTTACCCATTTCCATAAAGGTATTTAATGCTTCACTTATCTAAGGGCTTTCTTCACCCATCCCCAATGGATCTAGTTTAAAGCCCTCTTCAGTAGGTTAGCCAGTCTGCTACTGAAGACACATCGACCCTTCTTGAACAGATGGATTCCATCTCTGCTCTGCAACCCTTGGAACAGCATCCCATGGTCCAGGAAAACAAAATGCTCTTGATGACACCATCCATGCAGCCATGCATTTAACTCTGGTATACCAGCTTCTCTGTCTTGGCCTTTACCTTCAACAGGGATGATTGAAGACAACACCACCTGTGCATCTAACTGCTTCACCCTCTGTCCCAGAGCCATGAATTCACTTTTGATAGGCTCAAAGGGATACCTGGCAGTATCATTTACGCCGACATGGATGAGCAATATAGGTTAATATTCAGTGGACTTGATGAGTCTCAGCAAACTCTCTGTAACATCTCAGATTTTGGCACCTGGCAAACAGCAGACCTCTCTGGACATCAAGTCTGGTTGGCAGATGGATGATTCAGTACCCCTCAGAAGAGTCACCAACCACCATTACCCTTCACTTCCTTGTGGTCACTGATTCTGCAACTTTGGGGTGCTCGAGCTCTGATTCTTCCCGTTCCTGGAACACTTCCACCTCCTCTCAATTCAGGGCTGCATAATGGTTCTTCAATTCAAGGGCTGGAGGAGTTGGATTGGTGATTCTCAGGCCCTGGTGACTCATGTCCAATTTTCATCATTTTGTGGGCTCCCATCTTCACCTCTGTTGGAGAGCTTGGATGTTTCAAGAAGCATTTCATCAATGTACCTCTCACTGTCTTGAATGCTTCTTAGCCTTACCACCTCTTCTCTGAGCTCCTCCACTTGTTTTCTGAGAGCTTCAGCATGCAGGCATCCTACACAAGGAGCAAGTCCTTCAACTGGCATTGAGATCTCTGTCTGAACAGAGGCAGAAGCTGTAATGGGGACAACAGCTTTGGGAATATGATTTTTTTCCCAGTCATTGTTCAGTTGGAGGAGCTTCACTATCTATTGAAGTAAAAGAGAGTTATCTACCAAAGTCCCTGCCTGTTTCTAAGCTGTCCCTTAAGAGAAAAAGCAGTTAATCTCTTTTAAGTGTTCTCTAATAGGGCTGTTATAAGTCCCTGTGTGAAGCTAATTGGGGAGTTGCCCTATAAATCAAGAATGCTCACATAGGATGGGTGGGAGCTGCGGTGAGTAGGGAGGGACCTAACACCTGATGAAGTCAGTGGCTTCAAAGAACTAGCTGTGAATGGGTAGCTGGAACAAAAAACAATGAACTAACTGACAGAGTTTTGCACAATACCACAAAAAAATTCCCCCTTTGCAGTATAGAAAACAAGAATTAGTTTTAACAAATAAAAACAAAAACTCCTTCAAGAGCTTTCAGACAGAGAGATTGTAGTTAAAAGCCACACAGTATTACCTTGCTTGTAACCGAGTCCCTGTTAGGCCATTCCTCCGAAACTTGCATGGGAACGACCCCTGCCTTCAATAGACAGTGTAAGTTGGAAAAATTGGAAAATAACAGCACAAGGGAAGAGCAAATTCACACTGAAGATCCTCAAAGGCTTTGAAGGCAATAGGAGTCGTAAGCTGACCTATCGTCCAGATACCACATCTCTGCCAGGTAGGCCAGCTAAAAGTATACACGTTGATTTTAAAATGGGGATTCAGCTATATAGAGAAGTCTTTTGCATAAGGCATAGGGCATCCTATGGTATGTGATGGCAGCTCTCAAGCCTGTTGGGTCACTGCTATAACAGGTGAAATATGTTTATTTATTTTATTTTATTTATTTATTTTATCTATTTCTTTTATACCGCCCCTTCCAGAGATCAAGGGCGGTTTACATGGAACAGTTTAACAATCTTGTACACATCTGTATACATTTACATTGAACAGTAGAATTCAACTATGTACAGGTAATAAAACAAACAACTGTCAAACTATTTACATTGGCTATTTACAGAGGCTATGTATAGTGTGTTACAGAGTTGGATAGTTATTGGGCATGTGTAGGTATTGGAATTAATTTCCTTTTTTGGTTGTAAGTCAGGAGTGTGTGTGGCGGGGGACTGTTAGGAGTTAGTGAATTGTAATTTCAGGGGTTTTGTGTTTGTGCGACTGTGGTTGCTGTGGAGCTGGACTTGGGGGGTAGGGGATTTCAAAGTGTTCGGAAAATAGGTAAGTTTTTAGTTCTTTCCTGAATTGAGAGAGGTCTTTTATGATGCGAAGGTCTATTGGGAGATCGTTCCAGAGCGTAGGGGCAGCGAATGAGAATGCTCTGGAGCTTGTGGTTTTCTTAGACTTCCTGAAGGCTTCTGGTGTGTTAAGGGAGTGGGCTGCATTTTGTCTGTGAGTTCTCGTTTCAGTTGGAGCGTGCAGCAGTGTGGACAGATGTGAGGGGGCGATGCCGTTTATGAGTTTGAAGGTTGTTAGGATTATTTTATATCTGATTCGGCTATTTATAGGGAGCCAGTGTAATTCTAACAGTATTGGAGTTACGTGGTCTGTTAGGCGAGCTTTGGCAATTACTTTTGCGCAGATGTTCTGGGCTCTTTGTAGCAGGTAGGTGTTTTTTTTGTGGAAGGCCAATTAGGAGACTATTGCAATAGTCGAAGTGGGGTGTGATGAGTGTACTGACTACAGATCTAAAGTCATCTGTTTCGAGGAGAGGCCTTAGGTGTTGTATAGTTTTGAGTTTGTAGAATATGGTTTTTACTGTCTGTTTTATGTGCGGTAACATGGTGAGAGTGTAGTCTATTATTACACCTAGGTATTTGACCTCTTTTTTAACAGGTATGGTTGTTTTGTTGATTGTGATTGTTGTTGGGTAAGTGTCCTCAGTCATAGGTGTCCTTGTTATGAACATTGCTTCTGTTTTTTTAAGGTTTATGTTGAGGTAGTTGGTTTCCATCCAAGAGGTAGCCTCAGCCATGCATTCGGATAAGGTGTCATATGTAGGGTTTTTAGTGATTATGGGGATGGCGAGCATGATGTCGTCAGCGTAGATAAAATGGTTAATCCTGTGTTTTTTAAATATGTTTGTAATAGGCTGAAGGTACAAGTTGAAAAGGAGGGCGGAGAGAGCTGATCCTTGGGGTATTCCCTGTCCTTGGGGGAATGTTTCTGATGCTTCTTGGTCTATTTGGACGCGTATTAGTCTGTGTGTGATGTAAGACTTGAACCATTTGAGGACAGTCCCACCTATTCCTATGTTTTCTAGCCTATTGATCAGTGTATGGTGGTTGATGTTGTCGAAGGCGGCAGAGATGTCTATAAAGAGGAGTAGGAAGCCTTGGCTGTAGTCATCTGTACCTCTGATGAGGAAGTCCATCAGTGTGGTTAGGAGAGTTTCTACTCCATGGAAGGGGCGGAATCCATACTGGTGTGAGTCAAGAGGCTTGTGCTCATCAATGTGTTCTTGTAATTGTAGTTGGATTGTTTTTCTATTATTTTTGCAATAAATGGAATGCTTGCTATGGGTCTGTATGAGTTCGGGTCTTTTGAGTTGAGCTTACTATTCTTTATTATTGGGCGGAGCGTTGTGAGTTTTAAGGCATCAGGCATGATGCCTTGAGAAAGGGATTGGTTCACTATGTGTTGTAAGTTTTCAGCCAGTTCATCCTTTGCACACTTAATCCATGACACAGGGCATGGGTCGAGTGGGGAGGTTGTGGTATTGATCATTGTTATGATCTTGAGGAGGTGTTTTCGATCTACCATGTGAAAAGTTGTCCATTTGTTAATGATTTTTGTGCTTGAAGGTAGTATTGCTGTCAGGGTACTGGGTTTGCTCTTTAATTTTTCTGCAAAATGTGTTGCTAGGGTTTGTACACTTATTGCTGGTTGTCTAGGCTCAGAGTTTTTTGTTTTTGTTAATGTTTTTACAATCGCGAATAGCTCTCTAGGGCGGTTGATGGCTGAGTTTATTACTTTAGAATGGTAATCTCTTTTTGATTTGTTGATTGCATTCTTGTATTCGTTGAGTAAGTTCATGTATTGGGATTTGTTTTCGTCTGATTTTGTTTTCCTCCATCTCTTCTCTTGTTTCCTCAGTTGTTTTTTTAGTTTTGCTAGTTCTTTTGTGAACCATTTTTCCGTTTTTTTTATTTGTCTATGTATGACTTGTGTGGGGGCAGCTGCTTTTTGGACTGTTGAATTCCAATGTGTTACAATTGAATTGATGTCTGTTGAGTTTGTATTGAGTATGGGTAATACTTTGTCAAGGAATGCATTTTTGTCAAAGTGTGCGAATCGTGATGTATGCGGTGTTGTGCGTGCGGTATTTATTGGTGCTTGTGCCGGGAGGTGGAGTGATATAAGGTGATGGTCGGACCATGGTACTTTGGTTATAGTTGGCGGGGTATGTAGTTGGTGACTATTAAGTGTGGAAGGGAGGAAGATGAGGTCTAATGTGTTGCCTTTTTTGTGTGTGGGGGCATGTATTATCTGTGTATAGCCCATTTGTGTCATAGCGTCCATGAAGTTATCCGATTGGGAATGGTTCAGTGATGGGAGGTTCAGGTCACCTAGTAGTATGAGTGGTTTACTTTGTTTAACCCACCCATAGGCTATTCCAATCAAAGCACAATGGCTCAGGTGTAATCATCTGCGTCTCCATATGCCACCAACCTGGTTTTGAAAGATTCCTCCAGTAAGTCACACCACAGCACCCCTTGCTTAAGCAGAAAGGATTGATGTTAAAGCTTAAAATCGGGAAACTGTACCCCACCCCCATTCTTTAGGAAGCTTTAGCTTCCAAAGAATGATCCAAGGAGTATTGTTTTTCCAAAGAAATGCATCAAAATCCTTTCTGCTGTTGGTAGAAGGAGTCCGGAAAAAGCACTGGAATCATTCCTAATAGATAATTGACGTTGGGCACAGCATCATTTTGATAATTTCAAGTCTCCCCCACCATATAGGGTATTAGGGCATCCCACGAGCAGTGAACAACTGGAGGAGCTCCAGGCAATTCACAGCACTGGGAGTTAAAGTAGCCCACAAGGTGGTGCAGTAGTGAATACCCAAATATTTAAGAGTCAGCAGCCCACTGGAATTGAAAGGGTAAGAGGTCTGCTCAAATTTTTTTTTAATTTATTATTTATGAATTTAATTACATATCAAGAAACAATATAAGCAAAAAGAAAACAATATATCCTCAAACAAACAATATAAAATACAATCAATAGCCCACATCAAGAAGATGCTCAAATAAACAAAAAGAAAAAACAAACACATCCTAATCCGAACCCGGTAAATTCCCTGGTATAACCAGGAGAAGGAAGGTCTGCTCAATTTTGCAATTTTTAAATAATAAAATCAATGATGCAATTACAAGCTGTTATTTCTAGTGCAATTTTACCAGATCATTGTATTCAGGGTAGAAAGTTATGCAGATATTTCTGTACTATGAAGGGATTATAGGAGAGCCATGAATTGATAATTTTGAGTTATTATTTGAGGATGGCATATAGGGCATTCTTTTCAGTTGACCTAGAATGAAAAAGTATAAAAGAAATACCAACTGAAACTGAAAAAATAATACTAAATTCTCACAAGTAATTCTATTACTATTCAAGAAAGTCTCATATGTCTGTTTCAAGTCGTAATTGTTAAAATGACCTCATTGTTCAGAAGCATTTTCTTTTTAGTGTTTTGATCTTAAAAGAAAGATATTGACCTTCATTTTAATGACCAAAACATTGTTAATTGAAATGATTTAATATGCAATTCTGTAGTGGAGCCACCTAGAGAACCATCTTCTGTAGATTTATGTTTATGAAAACATAAAATGGTTGTTTAGCATGAAAATATGATCTGATTTTATGAAAAAGTGACTAAAACAGGGCTATTTTTTCTGCTGCTATTTTCCAGTCTTGGGAAGTCACATGAGGGGAGGAAATAGATTAGGGAGCAGAGTACCTTTCTCCTTCCTCATCCACATTTTCCCCATCTGATACATTTATGAGAGAAGAGACGAGAAACCAGCACTTAGGAGAACAGTTGTCTTTTGCCTCTTGCCAGAAGGAGAAAGCCAAGAAGGGACAGGAACTTGTATGACTGATTTCTGCAGTCAGTGGCAGGGACAAGGCTACTGAAGAGATAGGGGACTGTGCCAAAGTATGGGGACCTGAGCAATTTCCTCATTTCTCCTCCCCCTGCATATAGCTGGTGCTTTATAATATTGTTCAGTGAGACACTCTTCAGACAAAAAAAATGCTAATAAAAAAGAACTCATTACCTTAACAAGGTGCTTTTCCTTATCAGATAGGTAGACCATTTTTCAGTGCGCTTTCTTACGTAGTCCTCCCTCTACTAAATCTGCTTTAAAATTTTGCAGTTAACACATTTATGGCCAAAATGAATGAGTGCTAATAGTAAAGGCTCTGTGTTAAAAGTTGGGGTTGTTCCCAGCATCGTCCTGTATAGTTGACAGAGAGACAGTTTGCTTACTCCATGTAAACTGCATTGCAGAAAGCATGGGTGCACTTAATGCCAGCTACTTAGGTGGAATTAACTATGCTGGATTAACTATTGTAAACACTTAATGTGCGGGTCTGTATTGCATGTTAATGCAGCCCTTCCCAGTCCCTGCTCCATTTCAAGTTTGACAGTTAATGCAAGAATTAATGTTTTCTAACTATCAAGAGCAGAAGACTTCACAAAGTAAAACCAGCATTTTTAATGTGGTTGGAACAAAGCCCTTGGGATGCCTGACTGCACCCGAAATGAGAGACAGATGCTGGAAAGATGTCTTATTCAATAACAAACCAGTGCCATCCTCCAGCCCCCCATCTTTAGCCCTATCTACCCTCTCTTCTCTAATCTCACCCCTCCCCCCCTTTCTAATTACCAGCCTCACTCATATTTCCACCTTTACACCCCATTGTGATTATGTATATAAGTGTCCCATGTATATATTTATCTCCAGGAACAAGCAGGAATAAGTCCTCACATATGGGTACGTCGGTACCGACGGAGCCCGTGCGGGAAAGCTCCCCAGCTTCTTAGAATAGAAGCTTTTGGGACCTCCCACTGCACATGCGCACTGCCTTCCCGCCTTCCTGAACAGCTCTCCTCAGTTTCTCTTTTCCGCGGAGCCAGCAGGTCGTGTTCCTGTCACCGCTGAAGAAATTGTTATTTTATTTGTTTCTTTAGACCGCGTACCTGCCTTCCCCATACCGATACCGGTATCGCCGGTCTTTTCTTTCTTTCTTTAAAAAATTATAATTCTTTTTTCTTATTTTTAGCTTTTTGGTCACTTCAGAGAGGCCTCTCGGCCTACTCAATTTCTCCTCATGGAGAAGCCAGCCCCTGGATTTAAGAAGTGTACCAAATGTAATGTTGTTATTTCAGTCACAGACACCCATGAATGGTGTCTGAAATGTTTGGGGCCTGACCATTCCATACCGGACTGCCCATCTTGCTCCCACATGTCTAAACGTGGGCTGCAGAACCGGGCCAACAAATTCCATGTGCTGTTTGCTTCAGAGAATACAGCATCACAGTCATCCAGGTCTTCTTCTCCGGATGGATCTCAGGTAACCAAACCTTCTGTGGGCAAGTCCTCAAAGAGCAAATCTCCTTCAAAGCATCGAGAGGCTCTTAGCTTAGAACTTGAGGACCCTGCCCCAGCCAAACAACCCCGGCGGGAAGTCCAACTTCCAAAAACGCCAATTCAGGGGTCTCAGGTTGATATCGATGCTACGGCCTCGACAGATCACCTGTTAGCCTGCTCTGGGGTACCGGGTCACTCCGGTACCGACATCCAGGCAGCTATGGCGTCCATGGGCGATACTGTACAGTCCATGCAGCAGGCCGTCATGGCTTTCATTAAAGCTGCAACGCCATCGGTTCCGCTTTCAGCGGTTCCGGGCCCGATACCGGTATCGTCCGCCATGCCGGTATCGAGGCCGTCCACCTCTAAACGCAAGTCGGTACCGTATGGGCTTTCGCTCCATACCGGTTCCATACCCGATACGCCCGATATCGATACCGATCGGTACGCGTATCGTGCGTTAGAGGAAAGCACCGATTCCTCTGAGGATTTTCACTCCTCTGATGATTCTGCTGAGTTTTCACTCAACTTACCTGAGGAGCCCTCTTCTCCTAAAAGGAGAATGTCCCCTCCAGAGGATTTGTCCTTCCAGGACTTTGTTTTAGATATGGCTACAGCCCTTTCTATTACCACATCCTCTGAAAAGGAACCCAGATCCAAAAAACTGGATATTTTGGGATACTCAAAGGCCCCTAAGGAGGCAGTTACCCTGCCTATCCATGAAATCCTTCAAGAACAACTGATGGATTTCTGGGAAAATCCTTTGACTTTGTCTCCTTATTCCCGTAGGTTGGACACCATGTATAGGGTCCCTCCTTCTCCTGGTTTCCAAAAGACTCAATTGCCCCACCACTCTATTGTGGTGAAGTCTGCAATGAAGAAGATTAGGAGTACCAAAAGGCACTCTTCCACCCCTCCAGGACGGGAATGTAAGACTTTGGACTCTTTTGGTAGGAAAATTTTCCAGGCTAGTATGCTTATAGCCAGGATTAATTCCTACAGTCTCTATATGGGCATGTTCCTGGAGGAACTTGCCAAAAAGGTGCGGCATTTTGCCCCCTTTATCCCTGAGGATAAAAAGCAGGGATTCCTTTCCCTAGTGAAACAACTCTTAGAGGTTTCTAAGTTCTCTAATAGGGCAGCATATGATTCCTTTGAGGGAGCCAGTAGGGCTTCGGGCATTGCTATTGCAGCCCGACGTCTTGCTTGGCTCCAGGCCTCTGATCTGGAACCTTGGGTTCTAGATGGCTTACGGAATCTGCCCTGTACAGGTGAGAACTTATTTGGGGAAGAGTGGCAAATCAAAGCCACCCAGATGGATGCTGAAAATGCCACCTTGGAAAGACTTTCAAAGTCCACTTCAAGTCCTAAGAAACAGTCTTTTAAAAGGCCTTACTATAAGAAGGCCAGAGTTGCTTCAAATACTGGCCAGCAGTCTTCTCAACCTCGCTATACTGCTAAGCGTCAGCAATCCAAACAAGCACGAGCTAAGCCTGCAGCAGCTACTGTAGCTCAGCAGGCTCCAACCCCTCAGGGGTTTTGACTTGCTCCTAGAGAACTTGCCACTTCTGGTTCTAACACAACCAGAACCTCTCACCATACCCGGAAGGTTGGTTCACTTTGCTCCCAGATGGGAACAAATCACAACAGAACAATGGACCCTCTCTATCATTCGAGAGGGTTACAAACTTCATTTCTCCAGCCTTCCTCCCCATCATATGGTGAGACCATTCAATTCTCCCCCATCTCTCCTAACCCTGTTGGGTCAAGAGGTTTCCTCTCTTCTTGCCCAAGGGGCCATAGAAGAGGTTCCTCTTCCTCAACAAGGGTCCGGTTTCTACTCCCCTTATTTTCTCATTCCAAAGAAGACAGGGGGATTCAGACCAATCCTAGATCTGAGAGAATTGAACAAATTTCTCTTCAAGGAGAAATTCAAAATGCTGTCTCTCGGCATTCTCCTTCCTTACCTCCAGGGTCAGGACTGGCTTTGTTCTCTAGACCTACAGGATGCGTATACACATATACTCATCCATCCATCCCACAGAAAGTATCTTCGCTTTCTGTTTCAGGGAAAACATTTCCAATACAGAGTACTCCCCTTCGGTCTAGCCTCTGCTCCAAGAGTATTCACAAAATGCATGGCAGTCGTAGCCGCATTTCTAAGAGGCATGGGAATCTTTGTCTTCCCATATCTGGACGACTGGCTCATCCGAGCTCCAACTCAGTCACAGGCCCAGATTTCCCTGGACCACACAAGGAGCCTTTTGCAGTATCTGGGACTGGTAGTAAACCTTCCCAAGTCCCAACTCATCCCTACTCAATCTCTAGAATTCATAGGGGCCCGGTTGGACACCATCACTGCAAGGGCCTACCTTCCACATGTTCGAGGCCAGCGCCTCCTGAGTTTGGCCTCCCAAGCTCAGTCCAGCACTCACTTGACAGCCAGGGAAATGCTACGCCTACTGGGTCATATGGCCTCCACAGTGCATGTGGTGCCCTATGCTCGTCTTCATATGAGAGCAGCTCAATGGACCCTGGCCACTCAGTGGACTCAGGCGTCAGGAGCGCTCTCAGACCAAATACAAACCTCCGATCGTCGTCTGTTTTGGTCCCTCCACTGGTGGACTTCCACCAAGAATCTGTTGTTGGGGGCTCCATTTCAACCATTGCTACCCCAAGCAACCCTCACAACAGATGCCTCCCAAACAGGGTGGGGAGCCCATCTGCAAACTCTCTCCACTCAGGGCACTTGGTCTCTACAGGAGACCACCCTTCATATCAATCTTCTGGAACTGCGAGCAATTTACCTTGCCCTCAAGGTCTTCCACTCCCTCCTAGCCAACCTCACTGTCCTAGTTCAGACGGACAATCAGGTGGCCATGTTTTACATAAACAAACAAGGAGGGACGGGCTCTCTGTCGCTTTGCAACGAAGCTCTAAGACTATGGGCCTTCGCCAGAGAGCATCAGATTCACCTGCTAGCAGTGTATCTCCCAGGAGTTCAAAACTCTCGGGCAGACAGGCTCAGTCGAGTTCTGCTGCCACACGAATGGTCCCTACATTTGGACCAAATAAACCGAATCTTTCAGGAATGGGGGACCCCGGACATAGACCTCTTTGCAAGTCCGTGGAATGCCAAACTTCCCCGGTTCTGTTCCAGAACTCCGTGTCAGGGAGCTCAGGCTACGGACGCCTTTCTCCTGAATTGGAATCAGGCATTCCTATATGCCTTTCCACCCATTCCTTTGATTCCCAAGACTCTGTTCAAACTCCAGAGGGATCATGGAACTATGATCCTCATAGCTCCACGCTGGCCACGCCAAGTGTGGTTCCCTCTACTTCTACAGCTCTCCCAGGGATCCTACTTGGATCTGGGAGCTGCGCCAGACCTCCTGTCTCAGGAGGAGGGGACTTTGTGGCACCCAAACCCCAAATCCCTTCACCTCAGTGCTTGGTTACTGAAGGCTTAAGCCTTCAAGACTTTCATCTTTCCCAACCAGTGAAAGATATCCTTTCTGCCTCTAGGAAACCCTCTACCAGGCGTTCCTATGCTTTCAAATGGAAACGTTTTTCCATTTGGTGTGCTCAGCAGGGTCTTGACCCTCTGGCACTTCCTTTGAATTCTCTTCTTGATTATCTCCTGCATCTATCCAATGCAGGCCTCAAGACGAATTCGGTAAGAGTCCATTTAAGTGCTATTGCAGCATCCTTGAAACATATAAATGGACAACCTATCTCCTCTCATCCTCTTGTTGCAAGATTCATGAGAGGCCTGACTCTCACTAAACCTCCCATCAGACCACCCCCGGTCGCATGGGATTTGAATCTAGTGCTCGGTCAACTTATGAAGCCACCTTTTGAGCCAATGTTTTCCACCTCCTTGAAATTTCTTTCCTGGAAGGTCATCTTCCTCATTGCAGTCACTTCGGCTCGCCGCATCAGTGAGCTGCAGGCTTAATAGGCTAATCCACCTTACACAAGATTTCATCATGATAAGGTGGTCCTTAGGACGAATCCCCACTTTATGCCTAAAGTGGTCTCGCCCTTTCATCTTAATCAAGAGGTATATCTACCTGTCTTTTTTCCAGCTCCTCATGCATCCAATGCAGAGAGGAACCTTCATACTCTGGATTGTAAAAGAGCTCTCGCTTTTTACCTTAATAGGACTCAGCCACATCGAAAGTCTTCTCAACTTTTTGTGGCCTTTGATCCTTCCCATTTGGGACTTCCAGTCTCCAAGCGTACACTTTCCAATTGGATTGCTCAGTGTATTTCTTTTGCTTACCAGAGCAAAAACATTTCTCTGGAAGGCCATGTCACTGCTCACAATGTGAGGGCCATGGCAACTTCTATGGCTCATCTGCACTCTGTTTCCATAGATCAGATCTGTCGAGCCGCTACCTGGGCCTCGGTTCATACCTTCACAGCCCATTACTGTTTGGACAAGGACTCCCGCCGGGATGCCTTGTTTGGCCAGGCTGTCCTCAAGCACCTGTTCCATTCCTAAACAACTCCTGCCCACCTTCCCAGAATGGATGCCTGAGATCCATACGAAGATGGCGAACCTTTACAGGGGATCCCATGCATCTAAGCTAGGGAGTCCCCATATGTGAGGACTTATTCCTGCTTGTTCCTGGAGATAGCACAGTTACTTACCTGTAACAGGTGATCTCTGGGAACAGCAGGAATTAGTCCTCACAACCCACCCACCTCCCCTAGGAGTTGTATCTTTTATCTATCTATCTTCCTGTCCTCTCTCTGTTGACTCAGCTATAAACTCGAAACTGAGGAGAGCTGTTCAGGAAGGCGGGAAGGCAGTGCGCATGTGCAGTGGGAGGTCCCAAAAGCTTCTATTCTAAGAAGCTGGGGAGCTTTCCCGCACGGGCTCCGTCGGTACCGACGTACCCATATGTGAGGACTAATTCCTGCTGTTCCCAGAGATCACCTGTTACAGGTAAGTAACTGTGCTTTACTGTTATCACTATTAAGTGCCTAATTTGTATAGCATTTTCCAATGTTCTTATACATTACTGTTCATCTTGTTCTATGTAAACGTTACTATTTATCATGTTCTATATTAACTGTTATGACACTCTGAAAGGCGGCAGGGGCGGCCCAAGGGGGTTGCGGGGCCATGTGCCGAGACTCGGTGTGGGGCCTTATTTGCATAATAGACCTCATTTACATAAATATAAACATAATGTTAACATGCACTAACCTTTAGTAAACATGCCTCTTAATGAGTGTATGGATAAAGGAAGACTACCAGATTTCTACATTACTATATTCTCGTGCCAATCGCCAGGCAAATTAGGAAGTACTACAAACACTGCTCATTTAGAACCCATAGCAAACCCACCATATCATAACAGTACTAACAGAACTCACAAAGCACCAAACCCTACCCATCAAAAGGCAACACTGCAAATATTAAACCAGTACATCTCAGAGAATAAAAATACATCTCCTACTTGGGAAAGAGAACAAGTGACACTGTCAAATAGAAACTACATAAACAGAATACCTCAGCTCAGTTACACATGCAGAACATAGACCATCACCAAACAAAGAACAAAGGATCACAATTTAGAAATAGGAAGACAATAATTAAACTGGGAACCCCAAAAGCCAAACTTGGATTGTACAATAATACTGTAGAAAAAAACCTATAAATTAATTTCCTCTTGTACTAAACAAAATGCAGACGTTAAAGATGCACATTTCCCAGAGCTGATATATTCCAGTTAATAAATTCAAAATTAAAAAGTATTTTTCTACCTTTTGTTGTTTGCGCATTTTATTTTTCAGTTGCAATTGTACAGTCACTTTCTTCTGGTTTCTTCTTGTCTTCAGCTAACTCTCCATTGTCTGCTGTCCATTTATCCTTTCTTCTCGCTTTTAGGTTTTTCCATTCTCTCCTCTACATCTGCTTTAACATACTGATCTTTCTCCGTTTGCTCTTTCCTCCATCTCCTTCTTTATTCCTTTTTCATCCACTCAAATTCTACCCCTCCATCCTCAATCCTCACTTATTCTCCCAATGCCTGGCCAATTGTAGATTTTTCTATCCCGCCCCCCCCCCCCCCAAATATTTTCCCCTCGTCATTTCACTCTCCCAACCCCATCCCATTCTAGTCCTCCCCAACATCAGATTCCTTCTAGTTCCAGCCCCACCCAGCATCCGCTCCCTTCTAGTCCCTGCATCAGCCCATTTCCAATCCAAGCCCCCCATCAGCCCATTTCCAATCCTAGCTTCCCCCACACTCAGCCCATTTCCAATGCAAGCCCCCCATCAGCCCATTTTCAGTCCTAGCTCCCCCATCCATTTCAGGTCCTATCCTAGCCCCTCCATCAGCCCATTTCCTGTCCTAGCTCCCCCCACTCAGCCCATTTCCTGTCCAAGCCCCCCTTCCCATTAGCTATTTCCAGTCCAAGCTCCCCCATCCCCCACTCAGTCCATTTCCAGACCAAGCCCCCACCCACTCAGCCATTTCCAGTCCTATCCTAGCCCATCCATCAGCCCATTTCCAGGCCTAGCTTCCCCCCCTCAAAGCCCATTTCCAGTCCAAGCCCCACCCACTCAACCCATTTCCAGTTCAAGCTCCCCCTCCCAAAGAGCCTCACGGCTGTCTAAAAAGCTTTAGAGGGAGCCGGAGAGACCCTGGCTCACCTCTAACAGCTGCCAAAGTGAAGAGTGCCTTTTTTCTTCACTTCAGAAGCTGTGCTGTAGTTTATGATGCTGCCACGCTGAGGTCAAAGGGGACTTCCTGTTTCCTGGCACTCAGCACGGCAGCGTCCTAAACTATAGTACAGCTGCCGAAGTGAAGAAAAATGGTGCTCTTCACTTTGGCAGCTGTTAGAGGTGAGCTGGGGCCTCTCTGGCTTCCTTTAACTCACCCTGCCTGCCGGTATTGAATGTGAGATGTTGTTGGCATAGGGACCCCTCTGCCAACAACATCTGTCAACAACATTCTTGTATAATGGACATGCCGGCCCTGAATGGCGGAATAGAAAACTAGCTAAATAAATAAATATTGGGGCATAGGACATACTGTAAGAAGCATGAACAAAGGGAACTTGAAGGTAGTAAAGAATGGAATTGAATGTATACAACTTGGTCTACTGGGTGTCAGCAAACTGCAGTGGACTGTCATTGGGCATATTGAATCTGATGATCACATGGTATACTATGCTGGCTATGAAAGACAAAGAAATGGTGTTGCATTCCGCCAGTGTTGCTATGCTCATGTCACCCCTCTTCTCAAGTCACTTCATTGGCTCATTATCCATTTCCACATCCAGTTCAAACGTCTATTACTGACCTATAAGTGCCTACATTCAGCTTCTCCTCACTATCTTTCCTCTCATCTCTCCCTATGACCCTCCTCGGGAACTCCACTCTTCTGGCAGATCCCTTCTATCTGTATCTTTTTCTTTCACTGCCAATACCAGACTTTGATCCTTCTTTCTTTCTGCTCCTTATGCCTGGAACAAACTACCTGAGTCAGCATGTCAGGCTCCATCTGTGGCCCTGCCCAGGTGAGAGGCCTGATTAATGCCAACTGCCATAATAGCTGCATCCATGGCAACACTCCATCCCCCTTGGTGCAGCTGCAGCCTATTGGGAGCTAGACTCACATGGAGGGCTGTCCTCTGTGATGTTGTTAGAGTACAAATAGGCTGGGGATGGCGGCATATGTGTTACCAGCAACTGTACCAACATCTAGCCCCAAGTTCAACCTGCCATGCTTCCATGAGCTCTTGGGGGGGAATTGCCTTTGAAGTGTGGGAGAGCATATGTGCTCCAATGACCATTTTTGCAGTGTCCATGGCCAGGGACATGACATAATATGGGAGTACGAGCATAGCGCTATGTTCAATGCTCACTGCCACAAATTATGTAGGGGGACACAGTCTTCTGATATGTGACAGAAGTAGGCTACTGTGATCCAACATGCATGCACAGCCTATCTCTGGGCCACTTTCCAGTGCTCTTCACATTGCACTAGCTGTCACCAAGTTCAAACTAAAAGGGTACACAAATGAAGAACAGAGGATTCTGGGTATTGTTCAAAATGGAGCAGTTTGCACAGGATGTATATGAGTCAGAGGTTAGGTAAATGGATGATCCATCTTAACATGGGTCTTGCATGAGCATGGTCTGAGTACACACATCTGTTCATGCTATGAGGCCACTCTCATTCTGAATGAGCTGGAACCATGCCATGGCTATGTATTCACGTATTTAAGGCCAAGCAGCAGTGGTACTGGTGCTTTGGTGTTACCATTTGACGATGCTGTTTAGGTAGCAATGTATTGTCTGGAAGTCCATTTCTGTCTTTATTTTTCTTCATGGTACTGCCTTTTTTTAAATTTCCTTTATTCTATTTGTGTTTATAATCTGTTCTTTTAAATTTTAATTTATTTTGTTCACTGATTTGTATGTTTTAAAAAAGTGGTATATCAAACTCTCACTAAACCATTAACCATAAAAAAGATTTGACAGCTGCATCCTTACTATTTTCTTTTTTAAATTGAAATCTTTAATCTTTTAATCTTCAATGAAGGAACTTGTAATACAACTACAGGTCCTTAAATCAATAGATGAATGGGTCACACAAAACAAAATTCACATAGATGAACAATGTGCAGGCTCTGTTGCCATGTTTCAATCTAAATTGCAGACATTGAATATTCTAAGCAAATAAATACAGTATAAACATAATAATCTGGAAAATAAACAAAGACAATATAATATCTGCATACTGGGATTTGCTGAACAGGGCCATAGGAAGACATCTTCCGTTTAGTACAGACGTCTACAATTTTTTGTTTGATTATTGTCTGCTTTCATCATTTTGAAGATAAGAAAAATCTGGTTCCCAGCATTTGAAAGAAGGGCCCTATAAAATTTATGGACTCAGAGATCAATATTTATTCAGACTTCTCCCAGTTCACACTGCAAAAGCGGAGATGGTATTGACCCTTAACCACTACGTTTCAGGAGAAAGGCATCAAATATCAATGGAAATTATTCTCAGGGGGGAGGAGTTACATGATGATAAGGAGCTGAGGGGACACCTCTGACAGCAGTTTGGAGTTAACTCTCCCAAATGTCAGCTTATCTGCATAAATAACATGCAAGCTAATACTTTAGAGGTGGACTGGTGAAGTTAGAGGATTGAAGCTACCCTTTGGATTGAAAGTTGGATTTGTCTTTTATTTTCTGGGACATGCCAGTGAAGCCAAAGTGAACCTCTAAGGAGTGGCCTAAGCAACTGAACAACAAGATTTTGAAGAGCAATGAGATCTCCTTTTCACGCTGAAGGAAGAGATGATTCAAGAATTCATCCGAAATACCTCAGCAGTCCTGGAGGATAAATTATCAAAAATCCAGACATTAATTGAGCTAATAAAAGAAGGACTAGATCAAAGATGGCAACAGAGTAGGACACACTAGTCTGTGATCTTCAGCTGTTTACCTTTTTACCAGATTTCCAGTTTTTCTATGCCAAAATGCAAGGCTAAGGGTAAGAGAGATCTCCCCTCTAAACCTGAGGCTCTTGCAACTGGGCAGCAGACATTGGACAACTTTGCAATGCCTCTTCCTCTGTCGGGTGCACTTGCTGCCAGGACTGGGGAGATCCCTAGCTTGGGGAGTAATGTTTTGCTCAGCCTGTTAGGCCCCTCCACTCCCCCAGCTCCTGGTGTGCCTCTCGCTGCTGGCTTGGAAGACCTTGGTGATGACACGGCAAGTCGGGAATCAGCCTCAGCGGCGGTTGGTGTTTCTGGAGCACGCAGAACATTTCCAACGTACAGGGGGAGTTTTCTTCCCCTGCAGGAGTAGGTATGAGTGGTCAAGACTCTTTTGGCAATGCTGTTGGGAAGGTTTCCTCATTGCCTGTTTCTTTAGTTCCAGTTTTGGTGCGGTTGAAAGAGATAGAATCCAAAGTTATCTGGTCAGCCTTGGAATCCCTCTATAAGGTTTTTGTGGAGGATCTACAGGCTTTGGCTCTATGTGCCCCCCCCCCCCCCCCATTTCAATGCATGGAGAAGAAGAAACTTGTGAACCAGCAAGAGAAATTGTTGGGGGTTCAGAGGTCTATTCAGTAGTTACAACAAGTTCAAGGAACTTTGGTTCAGGACAGGCTGTTTGCCAGTGAAAAGTGGAGAATCTGGAGAACTATACTAGGAACTTAAATCTTCAAATTTTGAATTTTCCCTGGTTATCATTGGTCTCTCCCAGGGATCTTTTAGTAAAATTCCTGAAGGAGACATTGAGTTATCCTGAAGCTGGTATTCCTCCCATCCAGAAGATGTTCTATTCCCCCTGGTTTGGTTAAAGGTGTTTCTTCTCAGGTGGAATCCTCCCTGGTGGATGTTTCATCAGATTCTTTTGATTTGGTTAATCTAACTGATATTCTAGAATAATCCACTGAAGAGGTGGAAGCCAGGGCTACTTTGTTAGTTTTGTTTTCTTTTTGCAAGATTAGGAGGTTTTGTTGCATCTTAATTTTGAAAAGTCTGGTGGTATCATGTTATTGGGGGGAGGGGGAATAAAGATCTTCTCAGATGTTTCCAGATGGATGCAATCAGGAGGAAGAAATTTCTGGAGCTCCGCTGTGAGGCATTGATCTCGGGAGCAAAGTTCCAGTTAAGATTCCCCTGTAAGCGTGTCCTATTATATAAGAATAAGAATTATCATTTCTTTGAACCTTCACAATTGTGCTTTTTCTTGGACGCCCAACAGTTGAAGGATTGATCAGGTATAATATCTAGGGGATTTATAGTTTTGGGGGATGTCTCCAACTCTTTTTTTTTTTACATTTTTCCTTTATCCAGCTTCTCATGGTGTTTGTATTCTTGGATTCATCTACATCAGGGGTGGCCAAATCTGGTCCTGGTGCACCACAATCCAGCCTGGTTTTCAGGATGTCCCTAATGAATATAAATGAGGTATATTTGTATATACTGGGAGGCACTGGATGCAAATATACCTCATGAATATTCATTAGAAACATCCTGAAAACCAGACTGTATTGTGGTGCACTAGGACCAGAGTTGGCCACCTCTGCTCTATACTGTGGACTGCTTTACACTCAGTATCATGTCATATGTTTCCTTTTATTATCTTTTGTTTGATTATGATATGTGATTGAGCATATGTTTCTGTTTCAAAGGTTTTCCTTTGATTATTTAAATATTATAAAAAGTAAAAAAAAGACTGAACAGTCAGACCAATCATATTTAGCAGGCCAAGGCCCACATTTTGCAACAAGAGGATAACACAATGCAGCTGGAAACATGTATGTGTGAACTGGAAGCTCTAAAAGAAACAACTCATGGAGTTTAGAAGAACAAGAAAACCAAGACTGCAGAAACAATTTAAAGTTTATTGGTTTAGCTGAAACAAATGGAACACAGTGGCTCGGGTAGGTTGCGATCTGTAACACAGAGACACCCTTGCCATCAAGAGATATCCCTGCATTATGCCTTCTCTGCCTCGGGAAATTTGAGTGCCCAATTAGTGGAAACTGAAATGTCCTTAAACAGGAAGGTTAATGCCCAGTCTACTGATAATGACCTAAATATGAAGAAACTGTCACAAAAGAGGAAACTACTACTCCTTGGAGATTCCATAATCAGAGACACTACTTTGGGAACTCAGCTCAAAGAAGAGAGGATGGTCAAAAGCCTCCTAGGCTCTTCAGCCAGCAGGAATACAAGCCAAATTTTTGGTAAAGTTAGTGCAGAAAGTGAGCACTCCAAAATTGATATTGTCATCCACTTGGGTACAAATGACCTGGCTAGAAACAGTGCCTCTGCAGTTCAAAGGAACTTTCAGACTCTGGGAGAGAAACTCAAGCCCATTGCTAACACTACAGCATTCTCACAAGTTCTACCTGTTCATGGTAAGGGGCAGAAAGGCTGCATCGCATAAACAACTTTAATACATGGCTCCAAACCTGGAGCAAATAAGAAAGATTTAGATATACAGGCAACTGGGGAAACAGATGGATCAACAAGAGACTATACTGTGATGATGGATCTCATCTCTCCATCGCAGGGAACAGGATCCTAAGTGAAAAATTCAGGCAGTATGTGGACAGGCATTTAAACTAGGGAAAGTGGGTGATGGATGAAGAAGGACAAGTTCATTAGATCACTCCCAGCAAAACAACATTGGAAAAGGCCACACTTTTGAACCACACATCAATGGCAAACAGGATGGGGCGTGCAGAACAAAATCCATGCAAAACACAGACAAGCCACTCAAAAAATGCTGGAAAGCAATGAGCACAAATTCTCGACACCTAGCTAACAAAGTTCCTGATTTGGAAGCCCTAATGGTGGAAATGGACGTGGACATTGTGGCCATTACAGAAACATGGTTTAACGAGTCGCATGAATGCAATATAGCCATAACTGGCTATAATCTATTTAGAAGAGATAGAGAGGGTAGAAGAGTGGTAGCCTTATATGTCAAAAGCAACATTAAAGCTGATGAAATGCAGGGGGCATGGGGAAAAGAAGAAGCGCTGTGGATTGTGTTGGAAAGAGGAGATGGCACTGTCATCCATACTGGTGTGGTCTACAGGCCTCCAACTCAAACCGAAGAAATTGACAGTGAATTGATTGTTGATATTACAAAGATAGCCATGAACGGGGAAGTGATCATATTGGGTGGCTTTAATCTACCCATTATGAATTGGAGTATTCCTTCTGCAAATCTAGAAAGAAGTAAAGCAATTGTGGATGCCTTCCAAGATGCATTACTTAGAGAAATGGTGATGGAACCAACCAGGGAAAGCTCAATGCTGGATTTAGTACTCGCCAACGAAGATAGCGTGTTGAATATCCAGGTGGGTGCCCCTGTGAGCAGCAGCAATCATCACATGGTGTGGTTTGGGTTAAAAGCAAAGGCAGAGTCCAATCACAGCAAGCTCAAAGTCCTAGACTTCAAAACACTGACCATTAAAATGGTCAAGTGCCTGAAGGAGGAGTTGACAGGGTGGAAGAGGATAAGTGAAGTGGAACTGCAGTGGGCTAAATTAAAGGAGGCAATAAAAAGGGCAACAGATACATATGTAAGGAAAGTAAATAAAAACAAGAGGAAAAGGAAACCTATTTGGTTCTCCAAAGAAGTGGCTGCACAAATAAAGGCAAAAAACACAGCTTTCACGAAATTCAGAAGCATACAAACAGAGGAACACAGAGAAGAATACAAGATCAAACTAAAAGAGACAAAAAGATAAATAAGGATAGCAAAATCAAAGGCAGAAGAAAAGATGGCTAAAGATATCAGGTGTGGTGACAACCTTATTCAGGTATATTCAGGAGAGGAGGAAGATCAGAGGAAGAATGGCAGGACTCAAAATTGCTTGGGAACGGATTCATGGAAAGTGACATTGAAAAAGCAAAAATGCTAAACAAATACTTCTGTTTTATTTTTACTAAAGAAAATCCTGGAGAACGTCCACCTGTGATTGACAAATATATAAATGGGAATGGAGTAGATACCACACTATTCACAAAAGATGATGTGTTAGAACAGCTTGCAAAACTGAAACTGGACAAGGCTATGGGACCAGATGGGATACATCCCAGGATACTGAAAGATCTCAGAGAGGTTCTTGCAGGGCCATTAAAGGATGTTTTTATTAGATCCTTGGAGACAGGAGAAGTTCCACAGGACTGGAGAAGAGCTGATGTGGTACCTCTTCATATAAGTAGTAGTTGGGAAGAAGTGACAAACTACAGGCCAGTAAGCCTTACCTCGGTGGCCGGAAAAGTAATAGAGGCATTCCCAAAAGAGCGAATAGTGGAGTTTCTCGAAATCAACAGGTTGCGTGATCCAAGGCAACATGGTTTTACCAAAGGACGATCTTGCCAAACAAATCAGATTGAGTTCTTCGACTGGGTGACCAGAGAACATGCGATGGATGTGATTTACCTAGATTTCAGCAAAGCCTTTGATACTATTCCTCATAGGAGGTTTATCAATAAACTCAACAGCTTGGGGATGGGTCCCAAGGTGGTGAACTCGATCAGAAATGGGTTGACTGACAGACGACGGAAGGTGATGGTTAATGGAACTCACTTGGATTAAAGGAAGGTGATTAGCGGTGTGCCCCAGGGTTTGGTCCTGGGACCAGTACTGTTCAATGTATTTATGAGTGATATTGCTGAAGGACTGAATGCAAAAGTCTGTCTTTTTGCAGATGACATGACAATTTGAAACAGAGTGGACTCAGGGGAGTGGATAACAAGAAGAAAGATCTACAAAAGTTGGAAGAATAGTATAATGCTTGACAGTTAAGATTTAATGTGAAGAAGTCCAGTGTCATGTACTTGGAAAGCAGAAATCCAAGGGAATTGTATGTAACAGAGAGAGAGAGGTTGGTGTTCACGGACAAGGAGAAGGACCTCGGAGTGATTGTTTCTAAGGATTTCAAGGCAATGAAACAGTGTGACAAGGTGGTGGCAAAAGCCAGATGGATGCTGGGTTGCATACAGAGAGGAATTACCAGAAGAAAGGAAGAGGTACTAATGCCACTGTACAAGTTGCTGGTGAGGCCTCACTTGGAATATTGTGTTCAGTTTTGGAGACCAATCTTGCAAAGAATATAAAAAGACTAGAAACAGTTCAGAGGAATGCAACCAAAATGATTTGGAGCCTGTGTCAGAAGACGTATGAGAAGAAACTTGAAGACCTAAATGTGTACACTCTGAAGAAGAGGAGGGACAGGGAAGATATGATTCAGACCTTTAAATTCTTAGAGTATTAATGAACAAACAGACCTCTTCCAAAGACGAGGAAGCTGTAAAACTAGAGTGCATAACATGAAGCTGCAAGGGGTAAATCTGAAAGGCAATGTCAGGAAATACTTCTTCACTGAAAGGGTGGTGGATGCTTGGAATGCCCTCCTGATGGAATTTGTGGGGGCAAATATAGTGACTGAATTCAAATTGGCATGTGATAGACACAATGGATCACTTTATAGCAAAGGATAAAATAAAAATAAACATAATTATCTCTTATACTCAACAAATAGGGGGGACCTACATGAAGCGGAGTGACCTGCATGGAGCAGTAGGTGTACCTACTCATCTTTATCTGCCATCATATACTGCACACTGCCTACATATAAATGCTCTCTCTATGTGACGGTTAACGGGCGTGAATGGCTCTCTGTCTTACAAAGCAGCCCTCAATGCCAACTTTCAGCTGGCGTTAACGTTCCCAGCGGTTGCACCTGTAACGCATGGTACTGGAACGGCCATTAGGGGAACACATGCTGATTCCGCCTACAGTATCGGTTCTTCCCGCATGGTAACCGCTAACAGGCAGTGATAATGCACACACACAGCACGTTTGCACCCTTACCGGCCTTTAGTAAAAGTACTCCTAACTGTTATTATACTATAATTCTTGCATTAAACAGCTAAACCTGTTCGGCAAATAGGCCCCTTAATATTAATTTTTCTGCTTTGTTATTTATTCATTAACACAAATCGTGAGCCAGTAAGGTTCTAGAGGAGTGCATTACATGAGCAAACATTTGGTTTGTGTGGCACCTAAAAATTTTAAGTTCAAATCGCTTGTACATGAATAAACCTATTAATTAATACATGTACAATTGATTTGCGCACACAAAAAGAAGGTGACTTTATAAGGAGCTGCATAAAGTTACAGGCTATCACTGTGTGTAAAGCATGGTATTTTAGCATGTAAATTGGAATGTTCATGCATACTTTAGCTGGTTTCTATTTCATAAGTACGCACATAGGGCCGATCAGGTGTACTTTTTCTGTGGAAGAATACAGGGGCTGCGTTTGGGCCAAGCATGAGCAGAGCTCAAGGTTATGTGCATAAATTATAAAGGAACCCTCTTACCGATGTTGTGCATTTACCGTATGATTAGCAGCAATGCCATCCTGCGGTACCCTCATGTGCTAACTGTTGGGGGTGTACCCAGCATGCTCCTGGAAGTTAGCACATGATCGTGAATGCCAATGTGCAGCATACTTAATTCTGATGCGCCTAACAACTAGTGCTATTTGCCACATTGCCACTGAGTACACAACAACTGCTCTCGAGCTAGCAACAATGTTCTCTCCACTTCTATGCTCTGTCCATTCCCCACCCCATTGCACAATGGCCTATTACTGTGTGTTATAACATATGACCACAGGAATGCCCCTGTGTTAGCATTCCCAGCTGCCGAGTGCCTTGTGTTAAAACACATGTTAACCGGTTACCATGCTTTAGTAAAAATGCCTTAAATTTGTATAATTTATGTTCATTCCTTACAAATTTAGGCACAAGCATTTACAGTACTACTACTGCTACTATTAATCAAAGCAGCTACCTTCAGGCAAGTTAAAGAGCTAACTGTCATCAGCTTCTCTTCCCTGATTGGGGTTAACCAGCTCTGCAGTGTTCCATCTCTCCTGCTTACTGAACTCCAGCCTAATTGGGGCTGTCTGAGAGGGGGAGGAGTCAGCTCCATTTGAAAAGCAGCTACCTTCAGGCAAGTTAAAGAGCTAACTGTCATCAGCTTCTCTTCCCTGATTGGGGTTTACCAGCTCTGCAGTGTTCCATCTCTCCTGCTTACTGAACTCCAGCCTAATTGGGGCTGTCTGAGAGGGGGAGGAGTCAGCTCCATTTGAAAAGCAGCTACCTTCAGGCAAGTTAAAGAGCTAACTGTCATCAGCTTCTCTTCCCTGATTGGGGTTTACCAGCTCTGCAGTGTTCCATCTCTCCTGCTTACTGAACTCCAGCCTAATTGGGGCTGTCTGAGAGGGGGAGGAGTCAGCTCCATTTCAAAAGCAGCTACCTTCAGGCAGGCCTGCGCCTGATGGGCCCGCGCCTGAGGGCCCTTTGGCGTGGCCCTTAGGAGTGGACTGTGTAAGTAAGACCGTACCATTGTGACTCTCGTATTGCACTCACAAACTCAGTTAGGACTTTGTGACAACAGATCAGGTACCTTATACTGTGTATAATAATGTTCCTTATCCAGTATTTCATGCATGTAGTTGATTATTTTCAAACAGTGTAAAGCTAAAATATCTGTACTAGAACAGACTAGCCAGAAAAGTGTTATTATCCAAAATCTCACGTAAGATATGTATGCAACAGTGTAAACAAATATCTGTACCAGAAAAGACTAACCAAAAAGTGTTGTTTAACCAAGATCTCACATAGTATATGTATGCAACAGTGTAAAACTAACATCTGTACCAGAACAGACTAGCCAGGAGAGTCTTGTTCACCAAGATTTCATGAAACGTGAGGTATGTAATTTATACTCTGCTATACCCATACCTAAGAGAGGAAATTTCCAAATTGCACCTTGCATGACACCGGTTGCCTGATTGCATAATATCCTGGCCAGGACTCCCTCCAATTCACCCCCTGACACAAGCCCCCTGTTTCACAGAGTTGGCCCAGAAGAGTCAGAATGGAACACATTATCATCACATTACTGAGCCTATACCTTCTCCTCATAATTTGGACATCCAGCTCACTAGCTCTAAATACATCACACAATCACATCCCTATCTTACCAACTGGTGGGAGAAAATGGTCAGGTGATTTCTACTACAATTCACACAGGGTTAACTACCAACACCACAACCACTTACTACACATTCCACTTCAACACACTGCGAAGGCCAGACAAGGTAAAAACCCTTGCAGCCTAAAGTGTGCACTCATAAATGCTCGCTCACTTCGCAAAAAGTGGCCAGTAATCACAGACATAATAACAACCCATAACCTAGATATCATCATGGTCACTGAAACGTGGCTTTCATCAGAAGACAATACCATCATTAACCAGCTACTCCCATCTAATTTTGTTGCTTTCACCAGCCATAGGCAAAATAAAAGAGGAGGAGTAGTACTCATCATCACTAGAACGGATCTCCAGTTCAAAATGAATGACTTCAACAGTAACAACAACCTAGAAACTGTATCAATCTCCAACAACATATGCTCCATAAACCTGATTTATAGAGCTCCATCAGCGGATCCAGATGACCTTTCATCCATAATAAACCTAGCATCCAATATCCAGGGTCCAAATAAACCTAATTGGATCTTAGGGGATATCAACCTGCCATCATTACAAGATAATCAAGCAACTGCATTCATAGAAGCCCTAGAGATCCTCGGATACACGCAACTGGTGCAAGAACCTACTCACGAGAAAGGTAACACTCTAGACCTCATATTTGCCCCACAGGTAATTCTTGATAAACCACAAAACATTATGCTATCAGTAACGGCAGTCCCCTGGTCTGATCATAAACTCATCACTTTTCAGATGCCTACCCTCAACATGTCACCAAGGCCCAAAATAGTTACAAGCAAGACCACTAACCCAGCTGCCAGAAGTTTCCACCCGTTTAATAGAGAACGCATCCTCGCTGAAACATGCACACTCATTAATGAGACTTCCTTAAACCTAGATGAGTTGATCACCGCTTGGAACAGTAGACTCAGCTCAATCGCAATCCGTTCTCCAACAAACAAGGCCCCGAAGAAAAAATCATCAACCCCATGGTTTACAGCCGACTTAAGGGCTTCACTAAACATTCTACGGAGACTGGAAAAGTGCTGGAGGAAGTCACGCAGCAGTAGTGACAAGTCAGCATACATTCAACACCTGACTTCACATCGCAAAGAAATCTCAGACAGGATGAGGCAATACCATACAGACACCCTGAGACGGTCATTGAATAAGCCACATGATCTGTTTAACTTGGTCAAAACTCTTGCTAAAGAACCAACCCCTGAGCACCATGGCGATATTCACCTGCAAGACTATGCAGTCTACATGCAATCCAAAATGTGCAAGACCGACAAAATAATAATACCTGACCCCCTTGACGTGCAAGAGCACTCAGCATCACTAACATCCTTCTCTATACCTTCAAAGAAAATTATCGAAGATACCATCTTAGCCCTAAACACCACCACTGCACACACAGATCCTTGTCCGGCATTCTGGATAAAGGATCTGCAATGTGACCTCTCTCCTATTATAGCCAACATCATAAACCAATCTTTTAACACTGGGTCTTTCCCCCCTACTCTCAAGCAGACCTCTGTCAGAGCTCTTTTAAAAAACACCAAGTTAGACCCCCAAAAGGTAGAGTCTTACAGGCCCATATCTAGTATACCTATGCTCGCAAAAATCATTGAAAAAGTAGTACATAGACAATTACAGGATCATATTGACACTACTGCCCCACTAGATCCATCCCAACATGGATTAGAGAGTCACATGGAGTGGAAACACTACTTACAGCCCTGTTCAACAATATAATTTCAGGCGTTGACAACATACGACATGGTTTCGCACTCATCTTTTTAGATATAGCAGCAGCCTTCGACTCTGTATGCCATGAGATTCTCCTCTACCGCCTAAGAGAAAAAGGTATCAGCGGATCAGCGCTCGAATGGTGCAGATCCTACCTTTCTGGAAGATGGCAGCATGTTCGAGCAAACGGGACTACTTCGGAACCATTTCAACAAAGTCAAGGAGTGCCTCAAGGATCATCCCTATCATCCTTGATGTTTAATATATACATCCAACCCATCTGCAAAATCATTAGATCCTTCAATGTTAGTTGCATGTTATATGCTGATGATGTGCTTTTATACATGCCAATATCATTAGATAAACTAGACCTCACCCCTCTAACTAATTGCTTCAACACTATATCTGAGTGGCTCCTATCACAAAACCTGCGAATCCAACACAAAAAGACGGAGGTTCTTTTCATCTCAAGGAACCCAAATTTCATACCACCCAGCTGTGTTAAGGTAAATGATGCCGAACTACAAGTTAAACCTGCTATACGTTACCTCAGAGTGACGCTAGACCAAAATCTCGACATGAAGAAACATGTAGCCAATACCGTAAGGGCGATCTACTTTAAAATCAGATCCCTCAGACACCTACGCCCGTTACTCGAACCAGAAGATTTCCGCACCATTTACCAAGCCCTGATTATTCCCCATTTCGATTATTCAAACTCCATACTACAAGGGCTCCCCCGGTCCACCCTGCGTCCCCTTCAACTTGCTATGAACAGTGCAGCGCGAGTACTCTTTGGCGCATCCAGGAGAGACCATGTGACACCACTCCTGAAGCAGTTACACTGGCTCCCCATTCAAGCCAGGATTTGTTTTAAGACCTTGCTCATGACTTTCAAAGCTGGCAATGAGCTCTCCTCCTCCTCTCTATCTGACCTCTTCCAACCACTTGCACCTAACAGACCAAGAAGATCTGCAGAGTCCAACATGCTAGTAATTCCAAAAGAAGCAACTAAATGCACCAAAACAACAGCTAACAGAGCCTTCCAACTCTGTGCCCCAAGTCTATGGAATACCTTACCAGCACATATCAAAGCAATCCCCAACTTGAGCCAATTTAGAAAGGCCCTTAAACATTTCCTCTTCACCAAATATCTCACTGACATCTCCGATCCTCAGTCCCACTCGAATAGCGAGCACCTCAACAATAATAGTAGTCAACTAGGCAAGCCCTCGCAACAGGCGTCCCCTACAATGTAAACACCAAACATTATCCTTTCTCAGTACACCTCATATGTATAGTGCACCCTTTTTCCAAGTTGCATTTCCTGTTTAATGTAATGACCAGACATATTTAAGTTGTCGGATGTTTCTGTTCCATGTGAACCGCGCTGATTGCAAATAGTGCGGTATATAAGAAATATAAATAAATAAATAAATATAGTGCTACAAGGCATACACAGCACCGTACAGGTACACATGAAAGACAGTCCCTGCTCATCAGAGCTTACAATCTCATCAAGACAGACAGTACAATAGTTGAGAACAGAGGTACAAATAGGGAAAGGTAAGGAGACACAAGGAGAACAAGGGATCAGAATCCAAACGCAGCCTCAAAGAGGTGAGCCTTTCAAATGGATTTGAAAAGGGAGAGAGAAGAAACCTGATGTACAGATTCACATAGTATATTCCAGGCATAAGGAGCAGCAAGGTGAAAGGATTGAAGTCTGGGATTGGCTGTTGAAAAGAAGGGTATATAGAGAAACAAGCCAGAGGAAGAGTGGAGTTCATGAGGAGGGATGTAGGGAGAGAGAAGAGAGGAAATGTTGTGAGAAGCAGTAGAATGAATGCATTTATAGGTCAGAAGGAGAAGTTTGATTTGGATGCGGAAATGGAAGGGGAGCCAATGAAGTGGATTGAGAAGAGGGGTTATATGAGTATATCAGGGCTTGTGGAAAATTAGCCGTGCAGCAGAATTCTGAACAGATTGAAGGGGAGAGAGATGACACAGAGGGAGACAACAAGGAGGAGGTTACAATAGTCAAAATGGCAGGTGACTAAAGAGTGGATGAGTGGTTTAGTAGTTTGTTCAGAAGGAAAGGGGCAAATTTTGTTAATGTTATACTGAAAGAAACAACAAGTTTTAGTTATCTGCTGGGTATGAGTAGAGAAGGAGAGGGAGGATTCAAAGATGACCCCAAAGCTTTGGGCAGAGGAAACAAGAAATATAAGAATGTTATCAACAGAGATAGAGAAAGGAGGAAGGGGGAGGGGAGGATGGTTTAGGGGTAAAAAAATTAAAGTTTGGTTTTGGTTATGTTCAATTTCAAAACGACTATGAGATATCCAGGTAGGATGTCAGGTAGGTAGAGAAATGTACTTGGAGTTTTGGAGAAATATCAGGTGTAAATAGAGAGTCAACAGCATAAAATAAATGATACTGAAAGCCATGAGAGGAGATGAGAGCACCAAGGGATAGAGTATAGAGGGAGAAAAGGGAAGGGCCCAGAACAAACCCTTGGGGAACACCAACTGAGAGTGGGACAGCAGAAGAGGAGGAGCCACGAGAACAAACACTGAAAGAGCAATGTAAGAGATAAGACGAGAACCAGGACAGCACAGTTCCCTAAAACCAAGCGGGAACAAGATGTTGAGGAGCAGGTGGTGGTCAACAGTTTCAAAAGCAGCAGAAAAGTCAAGACTGAGGACTGAGTAAAGGCCCTTGGATTTAGCCTGGAACAAGTCATACTCATAAGGAGTGCATTTAAAACAAATACATGGAAAATGTGAAAGAAAACACATAGAAAGTGGGAAATGTTTCATGGGTATGAACTTTTTATTGGCTTTGCAGACCCCTACAAGATTCCCATCCACTCTCTTTGGTGAAACTCCCTTACAATCTAAAATAACATTAGAAATCCTTCCAGCAAGATAATCTGCACTCCTCATCTTCTACTTTACTTACTACCCCTCTCAACCAGAAACAACTTGACCTAATAAAATCTTCCCAACAATCATAAGTCAAAACCATTTCAAATTCTCTCCAAAGGCATCCAAGCCCTGTGCCAAGATAACTCTTGAAGTCAGCCAGCAATACTGAAAAATAGGTAGAGTCAGAGATGGGTTAAACAGTAACTGGTGAAATAGGCCATACACCAAATCTCTGATGGGGAGAATAAGACAATGTTCTCCACTGCGGTACTTTCACTCCTCTTTTGATGTATTTATTTGGATTCAATTCATGCCATTACAATGCCTTTACAATAGTAGTTCAAAGTGAGTTATTGTATGTATTTCCTGGTTCCAGATAGCTTGCAATTTAGGTTTGTATCTAAGATAGGTAGGAGGATTAAGGGCCCGATTTTTGAAGTCATTTACATGGGTAGTGCCCTTTGAAAATTCTGGATGTCCCTAACGCTCCCAGATGCTATGCAGTTAGCACTGAGGCGTGTTAGGGGCATTCCGCAGCAGAGCAAGGTGGAGGAGAGGGCTAATCAGGTAGCACTGATTTTCAATGCTACCCGCTTAGCCCTCTGCGCCTATCTTTCAGGTGCAGGGGCTAAATGGGTAGCATCGATAATTTGTGCTGCTCAGCCAGCTCCTGTGGCTTCCAGGTTGTGCGGCGAGACCTGGATTTTCAATGCCATAGCCACATATGACCCCAGCATTGAAAATCCAGGTTAGATAGATGGATGGCAGACATCCTATTTGCCAAGTGGTGCATAGCACTGCCTAGATGAAAATCGGGCCCTAAGTGACTTGCTCAACTCATAGGGAGTAGAAGTGAGTTTTCAACCCTGACTTTTCTACTTTGGGTCTGCTGTTCCAACCATTAGGCTACTCCTCCACTCTCCTCAGCACCATACCAGCTCTTGAAGTCTGCATGCAGTGGCATCCTGGTATATCCAATAAGCAACATAGCCTGCATACCTTTTCCTCTGTAATACTATGACTGGGTGCCAATTCTGATAATCTTCTGCAATGCATACAGGGTCAGCATTGCAAAGCGCCCAGCACACCAGGAGAGAGAGCCTTGTGTGCCATGTGCCAAGGATTACTGATCTCTGCTCTAGGATGAGTTCAAGAGCACATCAAATGTGAACTGCTTCGCTATTTACTATTGGAAACAACGTGAAACAATGTAAGATTTGACATAGGGTTTTAATTTGTTTAAGTCCATTTATTTAGGGTTTTCTGTTGATATTCCTAGCCATCTTTCAAACCTCCTAAAATAATTTTAAAAAATCATAAGTGTATCTGGTACTTGTCTCTCATCATTTGTCTGAAAAAAGCACGTTGCATCTCAGAAATCTTTTCACAAAGCAAATCACAGTACTGTATCTCTTTGAGAAAGCTTGGCAATGTCATTCAGTGCACAGAGGTGCAGTACTGGTGAGATTAAATCATATTAGTGTCTATGTTAATTGTGCTCTAATGTCAATGTTCATTAACATGAAAGGAAACATGACAGACAAGACATACCTTTTTCTATTAAAATTATAAGACTGAGCAATAATTGCTCCATAACTAGACAGGAACTTATAGCCTTATTAAAAATAGAAACCTTTTAGGGCTGATCTGGTGGTTCAGTTATCAGGTGTTGTCTACGACCATGCAGACAGCCTGGTTTGACTCCTGTGCCATCTACCACTGGAGATTCTTCATAAAGAGTATTCACTGCTCACATCTTGGCTTCATACAAGAACTTCAACAAGTTAGGATATGAATGTTAAATATAATTGCTTCTCTTTCCAAATCCAAGCTGAAAGGTACAGTAGGTTCTTATCTTCCTGCAGATTGCTCAAGCTATTGTACCCTTTTTTTAAGCACAAACCAGGAAATAGGAATGAGAACAGTTACTTTTTTTTTTTAAATTTATGCTCAGACTTGCATATTTGCATTTCATTTAGTTTTAATGAGTATATTGTTTTCATATTTAATTTTATGTTTTTTATTATCGTACAATGTTATACACTTGAGTGTTTCTATTTTGTGTTTTACACACTACTGATTTAAGTATTTATTTAATTATTTATTCAATTGTGAATGATGTATTAGGTTCACAATTGTTCATGTTTTCATTTATCATTGTATTTTTATTGTCATTTTCAAGGGTTTGTACCTCCCTGAAGAAGGCCTATGTAGACAAAACACATTGGGATGTGCTTGGTAAATAAAGTGCCTTCTGACATCTGTCTACACACCTGCTTTTTTTGTCTACTGTTCCTGTGTGGATGCTTCTGCTCTCCATTGGACTTTCTTGGTGGGGGGAAACAGTCCATTCTTGTTTAGAAAGTTCCCCTGCTAGGTGGCATTGCCAGTCAGAGGCTCTGGGCAGATGCATAGAAGCTCTGAGGGCCTACCCAGTCTTTGCATGTTTCACAACAGAGGCCCTGCATGACAGCCTCACCCACTCTCTGTGGGTGCCAAGTGGGACAGCCACAAGGACGTGTTAGAGTACAAAGAGGCTGTAGATGGTGGTGTATGTGTACCAATATCTAACCCTTGTCCAATCTGCCATGCTTTCACATGCTCTTGGTGGGGTGGGGGGAACTGCGTACAAAGCATGGGAGAACACATGCACTGCACTGGGTATTTTTGCAGTGTCAATGGCCAGGGACATGACATAATATGGGAGCATGAGCATAGTACTATGTTTAGTGCTCACTACCTAAATCTGTGTAGGGGGACACAGTCGTCTGGTATGTGACAGATGTAGGCCACTATGGACCTACATGCACTTGCAGCCTGTCTCTGGGCCAGTTTCCAGTGCTCTTGGCATTGCATTAGCCATCCATAAGTTCAATCAAAAAGGATAAACAAATGAGCAGAGGATTCTGGGTATTGTCTACAAAAGAGCAGTTTGCAGAGGATGTACATGAATCAGAGGTTAGGTAAATGGCTGAGGCATCAAAACATGAGTCTAGCATGAGCATGACCTGACTGCACACAGCTGTTCATGCTGCGTGGCCATTCTCACTGTGACCATGCTGTGGTCATATCAAGTGTACTGTATATATCCATATAGTGCTATCTAAGGTTAGGCTGTAGTGAAATGGGTTCTGTTTTTGATTATGGTACTCCAGGCACTAGCCGGCTGTCCATGCTGTTTGTACAAAGCTAAGATTTTTGTTATGCCTGGTGTGCCTGCAGTGGGTAGTGACTAGGCAACCTGGCACAAATGGTTTGTGAGTGGCTGGCACAGTCCCATGTTCTAGAGCATCTGCAGATTGACTGTGATGGATCTAGTAGATTCGATTTCTCTGAAAGAAAGAAAAAACAGTTTTCCTGGGCTGCTTCTAACTTGCTGGTGACTATGATTTTGACAGGCTGTGCAGGTCGGTGTCAGTATCCCCATGATACCACTCACTGCATTCGGGTTCTTTGGAAACAGCTGCTCAATCCCTAGAGCATGACATATGATGTTACACAAGAGTCCCCGGCCAACAGGGCCATGACATAAGGACAAAATAGGACATGTTACTCCAACAGGGAGGAGTGGTCTAGTGGTTAGGACAAGGTATTTCGGGCCAGGGGTTCAAGTCCCACCTGGGGACAGCAATCTCAGGCTGGAGGGACTGGGATTTCTAGTCCTATAGGCACTCCTTGTGGTCTTGGGCAGGCCACTTAACCCTCCATTGCCCATGTTCCCTGTAAGTATTAATGTATGTGTGTCATATCCCCTTGTGTTAAATGTATCCCCCAATTGACTGCTTTGACCTGGTGAAAAGTGGAATATAAATACAGCTAAATAAATAAAACATGCTGTAATTATACTGGGTACAAAGCATTTAACATACCTCTTTCTACACCTGCAGTATTCTGGTAGTAGGATAGAGCTGCTCCAAATCCTGGAGAAAACCATCTATTGCAGTGCTTGGTCTGGGGACCTGGTGATGTGTGCTTTTCCCATCATTCAGGATGGTCAGTGAAATGGTCATTTGCATATGTTACATCAGCGAAGCACACAATGTGCCTGCACATTCCAGAGCTGATGTGATGGATTGCTGCATCTCCATTGGGTAAAAGGTGGTGTATAGGTACTCAGATTGTGAGGTGCATCCTGGGAAATAAAGACGCCGACCAATACTGGCACACATAGCCCAGATTGAAGCCATAGTGGCAACCCTAATTACTGGAGCATTGTCCAGGACCTGCATGTCTTATATGACAAAGGAACAAGTGTGCATGGCCACCCAGAGAGGGCAGGATGGTCTGGGATGGTCTTGGTGTATGTGAAAAAGTACCTATCTCGTAGTGTAGAGCAGGTCACAAGGGAATGCATGCTTTGAACATGTGCTGTCTCAGGGATTAGTGCCACACCAGAGCCCAGCAGACCTTTATGTGCAAATGTTGTTTGGCTTAGGAGATATAGTGGAGGGAAGAGCATCTTGCCCTCACATGTGGCTTGCTCTTTGCACAGGAGATTACTACTGCTGCTGTGTGTCTGTTATGCAGCTGCAGTACTGAGTAACCAGTGCAGTCCATACTGCATTTGTACCACTGCAGGCAGGACCTAGGTGTGGTTTCCAACTGTCTCAGAATATGCCTGCCAGGTTGTTTGAAGTCCAGGGTTTAGGCAATTGCAGGCAGGGACCTGTAGTCTGGTGTATTCTAGAGTCCTCCACTCCTGGCTCAATCCAAAGGCCTTTACTCAGTCCTCATTCTTCTTGACCTTTCTGCTGCTTTTGACACTGTTGCAGCACCTTCTCCTTGATACACTGTCCTTACTTGGTTTAAGGGGCTCTGTACTGTCCTGGCTCTGTTCTTATCTCTCCCATCACTCCTTCAGTGTCTATTTTGGTGGTTCCTCCTCTTCTGCTACCCCTCTGTCAGTTGGTGTATCCCAAGGGTCTGTTCTAGGCCTTCTCCTTTTCTTTCTCTATTCACAGTAACTTGGTGCTCTCATCTGCTCCATGACTTTCATTTTCATTTTTAGGCTGATGTTTCTCAGATGTATCTTTCTACACCTGATATTTCTCTTACACTCCAAGTCTGTATATCTGCCTGCCTATCTGACACATTGCTGCCTGATATTTAACTGCCATTTGAAATTGAACATGGCCAAAACTAAACCCTTATTTTTCTCCCTAAACCCTCTTCCCTATGTCCTTCCTTCTCTATCTCTGTCAATAACACTCTTCTGCTTCCTGTTTCCTCAGCCCGCAACTTTGGAGTCACCTTTGACTCTTCCCTCTTTTTCTCCACACATAGTAACATAGTAAATGATGGCAGATAAAGACCAGTATGGTCCATCCAGTCTGCCAAGCAAGGCAGCAAGAGTAGGTGTACCTGCTACTCCATGCAGGTCACCCCTCCCCATGCCTTAGTTTAGGGGTGCACCCACCGCTCCGTGTAGGTTACTCCTGTTTGTTCAGATATAAGAGATAGTTATGCTTATTTTGATTTTATCCTGTTGCTATAAAGGGATCCAACAGATAGCAAAAACCTGTCATTTCTTTCTCTACAACATTAAGAAAATGTTCCCATTCCTTTCTGAACACACTATTAAAATGCTTATCCATTCTTTAGTTACTTCTTGCCTCAACTATTTATTTATTTATTTAGCAAGTTTTCCATATCGCTCCATCATATACTCAAAGCGGTTTACATTTAAACAACATTAACTTTACATTGAACTTTGCATTTAACCAAGGATTAGAACTTGGTAGGATATAGAGGGATGTTGTTTGTGCAAGAAGCTAATCTTTACAGGGTGCCAGTATCTACGTACTATGTAAATGCCTTTTGAATATCAGTACCTTAAAGAAAGCCCTTGCCTATTTTTAAGGCGCTGATCGCTAACCAGGCTGCAGCCAATATCACAGCAGCTACTGGCTTTCGCGGCGATCACTGAATATTCAATAGCGGTGCCTTGGCATTGAAAATTCAGTTTGGAGGTTGGCGGGGAGGGCTATGTGCCTGTTGGCACATAGCCCTTCGAAGATCCAGGCAGTTCAATATCAGACCCTGAAAGTTCACCATGAATATAACATTAACACTCTTAAAAGGATACAACCACCATATTATATAACATATTTTGGGTCAACCCCCTTAACCCGGATTTTCACTTCTGCACTGGTGGAAGTGAAAATCCGGGTTAGCATGGACACCCCGGCAGCCGCAGAGGCTACACAGGTAGCAGCGATTTTCAATGCTACCGACATAACCTCTGTGTCTTAAAGACAGGCAAGAAAAAAACCTCTCCTATCTTTAAGGCGCAGAGGGCTATGCAGGTAGCATAGAAAATCATTGCTACTCCGCCCCGGAATGCTCCTAACAGGCCCCAATGCTAGGAGGATACCATCTGGGCACCCATGTAGGTGACCTTTGAAAATCCCAGATAAGGCCTTTGCACGGGTACCTAAGGAAGTTACCCATGTAAAAGCCTTCGAATATCAAGCTCTTTATCTATACAATGTAATTTTAGCTTTAACAACCAATCTATACAAACATTTTGGGGAATTTTTACTAAAGAGCATGCTAGTAGCATGGTTTTGGGTCATGACTCTAGAGTAGATGCCCATGCAACATTAGGGGGCATGTGCATCTGTCCCCCTTCCTTTGGTACATTGTTAACGCATTGCACCACACACTCTGGCATGCAGGTGCAATTAATGCCATTCACTGAGTGGCATTAAGTGACCCCTGATAATGGCAACATTCATGGGTAGTGTGTGCCCAAAACACCCATGCTGACCATGATGCATTTCCATTGCCCACATTCCACCCCAACCCTTCCAGTCTCAGCCCAGTCATGGGATACCCAGTTAACATGGGATTTTAAGCATGGAGCCTCATGCTAACATTTAGCACAGAACACTTACTGTATGCCGAATCCCACACTAATGGTTAGCATGGTTTAGCAAACATGCCACTTTATGATTTCTGCTGTTGAATTCTCCCAGAATGGACTCTGAAGTATAAAATTATCACAAAACAAACATTTGGCATCATAAGATCCACTTGGAATAGCTGTAAGATTATATTTTCTATTCATTCTTGCTTCTGGTGAAAAGGAGCTAGAAACAGTCTTCTAAATTGATTTGCATCCCAGCTCCCTCACCACATAATGGCATACCAAGGGTGGGGCGATGGGAGAGGCCCATTCCACGTGCTGGCCGGGAGGGGGTACACCACCACCGGGTCCATGAAAATAGCAGAGCAAACCTACCCTAAGAGTGGCTTGCTGCGCTGCCTTCCTCCAGGCCTGGCTGCTCTCCTCTCCCAGACAGTCTTGTGAATCAGGGGACTTTGGTCCGGGAGAGAAGAACAGCCAGACCTGGAGCAGAGGCAGCACAGCAAGCCAGTTTTAGGGTAAGTTTGCCGCATTGCCTCCATGGGCCCAGCACGGTGGGGGTTATGCATCGCAGCATGCAGCGCCATGGTGCATGGGACGGTGGCATCAGTCCCCAGGGGGGCACCTGCCCCGGGTGCAGAGAGGGCTGTTCCACAGTTTGGGAATGATTTGCCAGCAGAACTGCATTGCATTTTGGATATTTGAAAAAAATTAAAGGCACGTTTATTTCAGCAAACCTTTTCAACCATTTTCGTAAACTAGTCTTCACATGGGTAGGAACAGGCTTTTTTTTTTTTTTGCCTGTGCATTAGCAAGCTAACAGGTGCTTTCAAGGTATAATTATGCTATGTTAGGTGTAAATTTTAAGTGCATTTTTTGCTATCCTCCTAGGCGTTAGTGAAGAATATAAATCTTTTGAATAAAGAAATGTTTGATATGCCACCATTCAAAAAATGCTTTGTCTGCTTCATGGTTTACAAAACTAATAAAATCTGCAACAGACAGACAAAAAGCTAAATTACTGCACAATAGCACAAGCTGGGGTGGGAGTATAGGACAATTAAATCAAGGACAAAGCCATACTGAGATATCGTGGGGGGGGGGGGGGGGGAAGGAGCAGACTCTACTCAAATGTAGAAAATGTATTACATGATTGTAAGATTTAATAAACTATCAGGAAAGGCCTGGCAGAATAGTCATGTTTTAACCCCTGTATTGAATCATTGATGTGCATGAGAAACAGTGGATAAGGGGGGAGTATAAACGCTAGCAGGGGGGAGCCAGTGCATTATGAATCAGTGAATGGCTACTGACAGAGATGGGATGTTGGGCTTGAGGAACTTTTGGTCTGACCCTATATGGCACATCATATGTACACATTTCAGGATTCCTCTTCATCATCTACATACCTATCTTCTTATGTTTATGTTTATGTTTATTACATTTGATATACCGCTCAAGCCAAAGCATCAGAGCGGTTTACAATATTACATAAAAGTTACAGAAAATATGTAAAGAACGCCATTATTTAGATAGGACAAAATAAGAGATCCAGTGATAGTTAAAGGAATAGAGGAGACAAGAAGAAATGCTCCACATAGCATCTGAAGAGGTAGATATCATACCACCAGGTGTTTAAGCTCCCACTCACAACCTCCGCTGTCGACATCACCCCTCCACCGCTCCGATCTCCACAGCAAGCAGAACCAATGTAGCAGCATTTTAAATGGCCCCGCAGGTCCTACGCCTAAGGGCCATGCCAAAGGGCCCTCTGGCAAGGCCCTCAGGCGTGGGCCCGCAAGGCACAGGCGCGCCAGTGGAAGTGACGGTTTTAAAGCCGTTAAAGGCAGCTGGTATGGGCAGGCTGAAAGGAAAGAGGTGGAGCTCCCGCTCACACACCTCCGATGCTGGCTGGCTGCTGCTCTCCCCGTCTCTGCTCTGAAGAGCTTTCAAGGTTACCCTGGACAGTTATGGCTGTGACATCCTTCTATTTTTGGAGTGCAGGCTCCAACAGCAGTCTTGCCTCATAGACCTGCAGAAGACCTTCTGGCATCACTCTCAGCAGAAAATGGGGAATTTAAGAAAGATATGGCTGGCCTGCACAACTACCATGTTATGCTGCTCATTGCCCAGCCTTGAGATCTCTTTAGCACAATTTAGAAAGTATACAAAATGTGTCTCTTTTAGAAATGCACCATATGGCAAACAAGATTGACTGCTTGCACTGATGCACCGTTTGACAGCATACTCTTAAAAATCGTGCCAATTAAACATCATATTACATCTAATGAGATTAGGATATGATTATATTGTATGGCGTTGTGGCTGATGCTGATCACTATATGACAGCTTGTTCCTTACAAATATAACATCTCATTGCTTCAGAGTTATGGTGCAGAACATCATTATAATTCAGATGTGAAAATGAAAGTAACACCCATTTAAAAAAACAAAAGAACAAAACACCTTATCAGTGACAGCATAGTGCCAAGGGCTAGTTAACAAGCCCTGTAAAACGATTTATACTACTAAACAACCTACATGCTGGACAAAATATCTCCCTTAGAATTTCCTGGGGGCGGGGGGGGGGGGACATTCTGGAATACTTTACTGTATGAATGAACTCAAACTCAGTCTAAGCAAACCAATTCTAGGCGGACCTGAACAATCTTTCTTCCCCTGGCAACAACATACCAAAATGTTTTACGGTCACTGCAAGCAGTAGCAGCAGTGAGTATTTCCTTACAACTTATGCCTGCAGATTTCCTTTTCTTTTCTTAAATTACATTGTTTATAACCTTTCCTTATCTTTTTAAATATATTCATTAAAGTATCATCTACTGTGTTTTGCCCGCTTACACACATCATTAAGTTTCATTTTTATATCACTATGTTCTCCATCAATCCAGGAAGTATTACCTAGTTTGCTCGTACTTTTGTTTAAATGATCAGTAAGTCAGAGAAAAAAAATATGTGTTGTTTATATACTGCCATATAGTCTGTTGGATCTGATATTTGTAGGACCGCCGCCTCATTGAATGTCCATGGTCTTCACTGAGAGTCCAAATCTATATTTCACTTGCCTACTGTTGGTCATACTAATCAAGAGTCCAGAGCAATGTTCAGACTATTTCTCTCGAAACAGATGTTCCCATTGTGCTACTAAAATTCAACCATAAAAGAAAAATAATCACTGTCACCTTGACAGGAAATTTAAAAGTCCTGAGATTTAAAACAATGTGCTTCCTCGACAAGAATATCCTGTAACTCAGAATGTTTTTCCCCTTAACAGAAATAAACTAGTACATCTCGATGTATTCTAACTTTGAGATTTCTTGTGCTTTCTTCCAATATGAGCTTCAATAAATTTATTCTCTTAGCATTGCTCATCTCTCAAAATTGACTGTGGAATACCCAATATTTCCTTAATTTTGTCAAGTTCATTTACATTTGTTCCTCCTAGACCAATAAAATTGCCAGTATAATTTCTATATTGTAATATTGATTTCTGGTTGCATAAGGAAATTTTTGCAAATTATATGAATAAAAAAAGATTAAAGACATTAAGGGGATGTTTACTAAAGTGTATTAAGCAGTTTTGTGTGGATTTTATTGCACTAACCATTAGTGTGGACAAACATTAATGGTCCACACTAATAGTTAGTGCAATTATGCTACCAGAAGCAGTTAGCATGGATGTGTCCCTCCCCCCCCAAAAAAGAAACCCCAACACCTCCAAAGGCAGTACCCATCCCTCACGAAAAAAGCCCCAGTGCTATCACCCATCTCCATAGGTATCACCCATTTCCAAAATCACAGCCCCAGCCCTCCAATCCAAGCCCCACAATAAATCATATACTCCCTCCAATATTATGAAAACTCAGCTCATCCAGGACTTACCCAAGGGTATTTGTGGTGGTTTAGTGAATGGGGCAGAATTTCACCCCTTTTCCCATCTCTTTGCCGCCTAAGTTCAAAATGGAGGCTATAACCTCAGCAATGAAACATAGGGGTATGTTTACTAAACCGTCTTAATGTGCGCTCTGTGATGTTATCGCGCGTTAAGGTACCTAAACCGCAGACTATTTGTGTGGTGACATGCAGTCCTTCTGCAGCTAGCCAGGGGCTTGGTTGCAGCTGTAGCCCACTGGTTACTTCACTGCCTGTGGAGCCAGAGATCATGGGTTCAAACCCACAGTGGGGTTATTTGATAGGGCTGTCCAAAGCATTATCTATTTTTAATGTACATTAGTGCTGCCAGCAAAAACACCCTCAGCTTATTGTAACCATCAGGTGCCTCAGAAGGCGCTTTATAGGGCACCCTATAAAGCGCCTTCTGAGGCACCTTATGGTTACCGTCCATATAAGGTGCATTATAAGGTGCCCTATAGGGTGCCGTGGCGGACAGTGCACTTTATAATATGCCCTATGGAGTGCCTTATAGGGTGCCTTATGCGGCACCTTAGGTTACGGCACGTGAGGGTGTGTTTGCTGGCAGCAATTATTAAAATACAAATAAACTGCCTCAAGAAACAATACTTACATGTCAAAGCTGATGCCTCAGCCTGCCCTATGCATTGGGCACACTGGGGATCAAATTAATGACCCCTGTATCATCAGTCAGTGTATTAACCATTGTGCTACACCTCTGTTTTATTTTTATTTTTATTTACATTCTCTTATATACCGCGATATTCTGCATCAGTGCAGTTTACATTGAACAAACTGAAATTACATTGAACAGGGCATTATAACTTGGAGATAACTATTTTACAGGGAACATCGGCTGTGGAGGGTTAAGTGGCTTGCCCAAGACCACAAGGAGTACCTGTGGGACTAGAAACCCCAGTCCTTCCAGCCAGGGGCGGCCCAAGAGGGGTGCGGGGCCATGTGCGGATACTCGGTGCGGGGCCTCATTTGCATAAGGTGCCTCATTTGCATAAATATTTGCATAATGTTACCATACACTAACTTTTAGTAAACATGCCTCTTAATGAGTGTATGGATAAAGAAAGACTAAAAGATTTCTACATTACTATAATCCAGTGCCAACCACCAGACACATTAGGAACTACTACAAACACTGCCCATTTAGAACCCATAGAAAACCCGCCGTATCCTAACATCACTATCAGGACTCACAAAGCACCATACCCTACCTATCAAAAGGAAACGCTGCAAATATTAAACCAATACATTTCAGAGAACAACAATACATGACCTACTGGGGAAAGAGAACAAGTGGCAATGTCAAATAGGAATTACATAAACAGAATACCTCAGCTCAGTTACACATGCAGAACATAGATCACCAAACAAGGAATCACAATTTAGAAACAGGAAGACAATAATTAAACTGGGAATCCCAAAAGCCAAACTTGGAATGTACAACACTGTAGAAATAAAACTATACATTAATTTGCTCTTGTACTAAACAAAGCACAGACGTTAATGATGCACATTTCCCAGAGCTGACATATTCTAATTAATAAATTCAAAATAAAGAAATATTTTTCTACCTTTTGTGCATTTTTTTTTCAGCTGCAATTGCTCCAGCCACTTTCTTCTGGTTTCTTCGTGTCTTCTGCTAACTCTCCATCGTCTGCTGTCCATTTGTCCTTTCTTCTCTCTTCTAGTTTTTTTCCATTCTCTCTCTACATCTGCTTTAACATACTAATCTTTCTCCTTTTGCTCTTTCCTCATTCCTATTTCATCCACTCAAATTTTACCCCTCCATCCTCAATCCCCACTTACTCTCCCAATACCCGGCCAATTGTAGATTTTTTATCCCCCCCCCCCCACAAAATATTTTTCCCCTCTCCATTTTACTCTCCCAGCCCCATCCCATTCTAATCCTCCCCCAACATCAGCTCCCTTCTAGTTCCAGCCTCACCCAGCATCCATTCCCTTCTAGTCCCTCCATCAGCCCATTTCCAGTCCTAGCCCCCCATCAGCCCATTTCCAGTCCTAGCAACCCCCCAACCCAATACCAGTCCTAGCCCCCCCAACCCAATACCAGTCTTAGCCCCCCCATCAACCCACTTCCAGTCCTAACCCCCCATCACCCCATTTTAAGTTTAAGCCCCCCTATAACCCATTACCAGTCTTAACCCCCCCATCAGCACACTTCCAGTCCTAACCCCATCAACCCATTTCCAGTCAGCCCCCCATAGCCCATTGCCAGTCCTAACCCCCCCATCAGCCCACAGCCCATTACCAGTCCTAACCCCATCAGCCCACCTCAAGTCCTAACCCCTCCCCATCAGCCCATTTCCTGTCCTAGCCCCCCCAAAGCCCATTATCAGTCCTAACCCCCCCATAGCCCATTACCAGACAGCCCCCATCAGCCAACAGCCCATTACCAGTCTTAACCCCCATAGCCCATTACCAGTTCTAACCCCCCCAAAAGCCCACAGCCCATTACCAGTCCTAACCCCATCAGCCCACCTCAAGTCCTAACCCCTCCCCATCAGCCCATTTCCTGTCCTAGCCCCCCCCCCCCATAGCCCATTACCAGGCCGTACACCCCCAACAGCCCACAGCCCATTACCAGTCATTTCCCCATCAGCCCACCTCCAGTCTTAACCCCCCCATCAGCCCATTTCCAGTCCTAGCCCCCCATAGCCCAGTGCCAGTCCTAAGCCCACCCAACAGCCCACCCTCAAGTCCTAACCCCTCATCAGCCCATTTCCTGCCCTAGTCCCCCATAGCCCATTACCAGTCCTAACCCCATCAGCCCACCTCCAGTCTTAGGCCCCCAGCCCATTTCAGTCCTAGCAACCCCCCAACCCATTACCAGTCCTAGCCCCCCATAGCCCACTCCCAGTCCTAATCCCACCAGCCCATTTCCAGTCCTAATCCCCCATCACCCAATTTTTAGTTTAAGCCCCCCCATAGCCCATTACCAGTCCTAACCCCCATCAACCCACTTCCAGTCCTAATCCCATCAGCCCATATACAGACTTAGCTCCCCCCAGCCCATCACCACTCTTTACCCCCCCCAGCCCATCACCACTCCTAACCCCCCCAGCCCCCCATAGCCTATCACCACTCCTAAACCCCCCCATCACATCACCACGCCTAACCCCCCCAGGCTCCCCATAGCCCATCACCACTCCTAACCCCCCCAGCCCAGCCCAGCCCAGGGAAAAATGTTTTTAAAAGAAAGCTCTCTGCTGCCGCTGCCGGGGCCGCCGCGGCAGAATCGAGTGTGCCGTGGGGCCCCCCCCTGCCCAGCAGAGCCTGCCCTCCCCTGTATCACCTCTCTTTCAGCGGCCTGCAATCACACGCGCCGGCTTTCAGAGCGCGAAGGAACTAGTTTCCCTTTCGCAGCTCTGTTAAGCCCGCGGGGGCTGATGGGAAGTTCCCATCAGCCCCCGCGGGCTTAACAGAGCAGCGAGGGAGAAACTCTCCTCTTGCGCTCTGAAACCGGCGCGTGTGACTGCAGGCAGCTGAAAGAGAGGTGATACAGGGGAGGGCAGGCTCTGCTGGGCAGGGGGGGGGCCCGCGGCACACTCGATTCTGCCGCGGCGGCCCCGGCATCGGCAGCAGACAGCTTTTTTGCTTTTTTTTTAAATTTAACTTTTACATCAGAATGTTTTTTGCGCGGGGCCCCCTGAAACACGTGGCCCTGTGCAAAAAACATTCTCGCTCAATGGACGGGCCGGCCCTGCTTCCAGCCCAAGGTTGCTGTCCTCTAGTGGGTTTTGAAACCCCCGACCTTCCGGCCTGTTTCTATGTTTGCATGTCTGGGCGCCTACTTAAGATTACCTTGAGTTAATGCGCTTAGCGGCACTTCGCCCAATAATGTGCGCAGCAGCGCGCATTATTGCGCGATACTCCCGTTTTGCTGCTTTAAGACTGAAACACCCACTCCTTTTATGGCAGCCTGCACACTATCGCCGGGCGCACATTAAGACGGTTTAGTAAACATACCCCATAGAATCATGACAGCAGAAAAAGATCATATGGCTTATCTAGCCTGCCCTTAATGAGGTGGCAGCAGGGCAGCATTTCTCTCAACCCATTTGCTAGACTACCAAGGAAATCCCAGATAAGTCCTGGGGAAGTGTCAGAAGAGGGGAGAGGGTCATAATTTGATCCTAATGAGATGGTATGTGATCAAGGGGATAGATTTGGATTGAGAGGTAGGGTTTTGATCAGGGGTTTATTTTTATTTATTTATTTAAAATGATTTATATACCGCTTTGTCCTGAAATCAAAGCGGTTTACACTTCAAAGAATCAAAAATCTGTGTCAGTAGGGGTAGGCATGCTATGTTAACACGGAATGGAGGTGATGATTTCTTGGTGTGCTTTTTACAGGATGAGCTATGTATAAGTGGTTATATACAGGGAGGGCAGGGAGGTACATTGGGGTTTTTCAAAAATGACTTAATAATAACTTATAATATTAACTTATACATTGGGAGTCCTTAATATTAACTTATATATTGGGGGTCTTTCAGACAATAACTTAATATTAACCTATACAAGGACATCAATTTAACACAATGACAATAGCTTCTACAAAGAACTTTCAATTGTAAACATTAAAATCATATATTATCAATTAAGCATGCTTCTGACTTCATGTTCCTTTTACTAGGAGTGTTCAATTGTAAATTGTGACATTGCATTTCAAACGTAGACAGTCTTGTAACTTCCCATATTAATATTGAGATTGGTGTGATTGTTGGTCTTCGTTATAATGTTCAATGAATAAGGTAGTCTTGAGTAACTTGCAGAAGTCCTTTAAATCAGTTGTGGATTGTAGCTTCTCTTGGAGTGCATTCCAAATAGCAGGGGCCACTAGGGAGAAAGCTCACATGGATTTGGATTTATTGGTATTTGTAAATAATCTGGGAGTTGGTATTGTGTTTTTAGTGCTGTTTCTGTCCGGTCTCTCTTTTGTTTTTTGTTTCGATGAGCTCTTGAAGTATATCTGTTGACATGTTGTTTTTGATCTTGAAGATTGTTAGCGCTAATTTATATTTTGCTCTTGAGGAGATTGGTAGCCAATGCAGATCTTGTAGTATTGGAGTTATATGGTCTTGTAGTGACGCGCCAGCAATGATGCGGGCAGCAGTGTTTTGGACTATTTGAAGGGGATGTGTGGATTGTTTGTGTAGGCCTTGGAAGAGGAGGTTGCAATAATCCAACACAGGTGTGATAATTGCCTGGCATACTATATGGAAGTGTCCCTTGCTGAGTAGAGGTTTTAGTCTTCAGAGCATCGCTAGTTTGAAGAAGGCTGTTTTGGATGTTTTGTTAAGGTGTGCCTGTAGAGTAAATTGTTTGTCTAGTATCACTCCAAGGTACCTAAATTCCTCTTTTTACAGCGATTGGTGTATTTGAAATGTTGATGGTGGTAGGAGGGGTGAATGTGGAGTCCCTTGTGATGATGATTGCTTCAGGTTTTTTTAATGTTGATTTTTAAATTGTTGTTCTTCAGCCATGTCGTTATTTCGTGAATGCATGTTGATATGTCTGTGTAGTCTGGGGCATCCAGGTCGATTGGAGTATATGCCATGATATCGTTGGCATATATGGCATATTGAATCTTGTATTTGTTAAATATTTTGCAAATAGGTTGGATATATATGTTGAAGAGGAGTGCAGATAATGAGGAGCCTTGGGGAACTCATTGTGTCATGTGGAAGGGTGCTGAGGTGAGGTTATCGGATGTTACTTTTTGTTGTCTGTCTTCAAGGTATGATTGAAACCATTCATTTGGGTTGCTGCTGTGATTGCAGGGGTGAGTGATGTCTAAAGGGGTGGATGATAGTATTAGGGGTTTCCATCTTGGTTCATGAAGATTTGTACTTATAGAGCTTTTTCTTGCAGAATTTCCATGGGGTCTGGGGTTGGCAAGCAACCCAGTTATGAAATGGAGCTATTTTCTGATACTTCAGGGAACTGGACTTTAGTCTTTATTTCCATGTAGCTTGGTGAGCACAAGCTTGGCCGCAGACATGGAAGGAGAAGGGGGTGGTTTAGGGTTATAGGTTGTTGCATCAATGGGTAGTCCTGTGATCTGACAGTGGTGCATGCCATCAACTGACAACATATCTGAGCTGCTGCGGTTGCTGGATCTGCATTGGCTGCTACTGAACATAACTATGACTGTGTGCCATGTCCCAGTAATCCGTATCAAGATTGCAGATGCTCTGTCTCATTTACAGTGGGTGCAATTTAGTAGTGTTGCTGAATATCTGTGAGTGTTGCCACTGCATACCCGGATGCTAACTGGATATTCAATGACGGTGGACAGATATGGCACCGGCATTAAATAGCCAACTCTAACATTCAGTGGTGATGGCTAGCTGCTGCTGCTGAATATTGGGCCCAATCAGTTTAAGCTGAATGCTACCCTCCAGTCCCTTGGTCCAGCCAACTTCTCCCATAGTTGTCAATATCATCTCTATGCTCTTGAGTCTCAGATCTACTTCCCTGCACCTGAAATCTCCCTGGGAATCCAGGCCCAGATCTCTGCCTACTTATCTACCTACCTTGAATATTGTGTGCAATTCTGGTCACAATATCTTAAAAAGGATATAGCGTTATTAGAAAAGGTTCAGAGAAGAGCCACCAAAATGGTAAAGGGGATAGAAGGATACTCCTATGAAGAAGGGCTAAAAAGGTAAGGCTCTTTAACCTGGAAAAGAGACGGCTGAAGGGAGATATGATAGAAGTCTATTAAATTAATGAATGGAGTGGAACGGGTAAACGTAGATTGATTGTTTACGTTATCAGAATATAGAAAGACTAGGGGACATGCAATGAAGCTACAGGGTAAACTATTTAAGACTAATAAAAGAAAATATTTTTTCACTCAACGTGTAATCAAACTCTGGAATTTGTTACCGGAGGATGTAGTAAAGGCTGTTAGTGTAGCTGGGTTTAAAAATGGTTTGGACAAGTTCCTGGAGGAAAGGTCAATAAACCATTATTAAGAAGCATTGGTACCTGCATTGGTACAAGCATTGTGGAACCTGTGTCTTTTGGGGAAACTGCTAGGTATGTATGACCTATATTGGCCACTGTTGGAAACAGGATACTGGGCTTGATGGACCTTGGTCTTGAAACAGTATGGCATATCTTATGTTCTTATGTTCTTATCTGACATTAGTGCCTGGATGTCTCACCACCATCTGAAATTGAACATGGAGAAAAGAGAGCTCCTTAAGCCCTTATCCCCCCCCCCCCCTTCCTCCTTTCTCTATTTCTGGGAATAACACTCTACTCCACCTTATTTCCTTGGCTCCCAAACTTGGGGTCATTTTTGACTCCTCCCTCTCCTTCACCATTCACATCAACAGAAAGCTAAAACCTGTCACTTATTTCTCTGTAACATTGGCAAAATCCATTCTCTAGTCATCTCCAGTCTAGACTATTGCAACCTCCTCTTCACTGGTCTTCCTCTGAATCATCTCTTCCCACTTCAATCTGTTCAAAGTTCAGCTGCAGGGCTAATCTTCCACCAGCATCGCTATGCTCATGTCACCCCTCTTTCAAGTCACTTCATTGGCTCCCTATCCATTTCTGCATTCAGTTCAGACTTCTACTACTGACCTATAAGTGCCTTCATGCAGCTGTTCCCCTCTATCTTTCCTCTCTTATCTCTCCCTGCACCCCTCCTTGGGAGCTTTGCTCTTCTGGCAGACCCTTCTATCTGTTCCCTTTTCTTTCACTTCCAACTCCAGACTTCAATCTTTCTACCTGGCTGTTCCTTATGCTTGGAACAAACTACCTGAGTCAATACACCAGGCTCCATCTGTGGCCCTGTTCAAATCCAGGCCAAAACCTCACTTCGAGACTGCCTTTGCACCCTGATCTCCTAGTCTCCTGTTCATCTCCTTTGTGTTTCTTTACCATTCCCCTAGATATATCCTAGTCCCCAGTTGTGTTGTCTGCCTTGACTGTTGTGTTGTTGTTCTTGACTAGATTTTAAGCTCTTATGAGCAGGGACTGTCTCTTATATGTCTCTGTACAGTGCTGCATATTCCTTGTAGCACTATACAAATGATATGTAGTGGTAGTAGTAGAGGGCCATACAGCATTTATCATTTCCATGAAACTATAGTTTGTCATAGTAAAATGCAATACTTCAATATGTCATTCTTCCCTATAGAAAAATGTATGCTCAAATATAACAAGTATTTCATATATAATATTTTTAGTTATTAGACTTAACTACAACTTCACCAAATGTTTCCACTGAATAAGAAAATAGGTGCCTGTCAGGAGAAGTTAACGACTGTGTCTTTCTCCAGCCTTATTTTCCTTGCAAAATATACAAATTGATACTGATCACTGTGAATGTGTTTGATGCGCTAAGTATACTTTTCTTAAAAATAAATACTAAATTTTCAAGGACATGGAATAAAGGAAATGGCAAAACTTTCAAAACAATCAAATAGACAAATTCTTGACCTTTGCATAAAGTTGGACTTTACTCTAAGCCAATTATATTGCAAATCATATTCCTTTTATTCAATATAATTTACTTTAACCAAAATGAAAATGGAATGTCTCATCTCAGTGCATCTTGTATCTGTATAAACAAAATTTACATAAAAAGCGATCCAAATGTGCTTATGACCAGTATATCTAGCTATTCTAAATTCATGATACAGCTTTCAGACTGATGATCTTGTTTGCATCTGTTTAGAATCACTTACAAAGCTTGCACATTGGTTACAGTGTGATCCTTACATTCCCCACTGTAGTGGTATTTCTTTCATGACTAGTATATTTCTTCAGCTTTTGTTATTATTGAACCAATATTGTTCAATGTTTATCTTTGTTCATTAGGGTCTTTCTTGAAAAAACTGGGTCTATTGCATTATATTTATGATGATGTCATCCAAAGTATTATTCCCAGACAGCCATCACTGGAAGATATGTATGCACTAATTACTGATGGGATAGGAGGCAGTGTACTACTGTGGATCAGGAACTGGTTAAAAGATAGAAAGCAGAGGCTTGGGCTAAATGGCCAATTTTCCCAATGGAGAAAGGTGAATAGTGGTGTACCCCAGGGATCTGTGCTGGGTCCGCTGCTTTTTGACATATTCATAAATGACCTGGAAAGTGGAATAACGAGTGAGGTTATCAAATTTGCAGATGACACAAAACTATTTAAAGTTGTTAAAACCCATGAGGATTCTGGAAAATTGCAAGAGGATCTTGATAAATTGGAAGACTGGGCATCAAAATGGCAGATGAAATTTAATGTGGACATGTGCAAAGTTATGTACCTAGGGAAGAACAACCCAAACTATGGTTACACGATGCAAGGTTCCACATTAGGAATCACCACCCAGGAAAAAAGATTTAGGCGTCATTGTGGATAACATGTTAAAACCCTCGGCACAGTGTGCAGCGGCGGCCAAGAGAGCAAATACAATGCTAGGTATCATAAGGAAAGGAATGTAAAATAAAACAAAATATATTATAATGCATCTATATCGTTCCATGGTGAGACCACACCTTCAATATTGTGTGCAATTCTGGTCGCAATATCTTAAAAAGAATATGGAGTTATTAGAAAAGGTTCAGAGAAGAGCAACCAAAATGGTAAAGGGGATAGAGGGATACTCCTATGAAGAAAGGCTAAAAAGGTTAGGGCTCTTTAACCTGGAAAAGAGACGGCTGAGGGGAGATATGATAGAAGTCTATAAATTAATGAACTGAGTGGAACGGGTAAACGTACATCGATTGTTTACGTTATCAGAATATAGAAAGACTAGGGGACATGCAATGAAGCTACAGGGTAAACTATTTAGAAACATAGAAATATAGAAATATGACGACAGAAAAAGACCACATGGCCTATCTAGTCTGTCCTTCCATAACAACTACAACAGTCCCCTTTATACCTTTAGAGATCCTCTGTATTTGTCCCATGCTTTTTTGAATTCAGTTACTGTCCTCATCTCTACCACCTCCACTGGGAGACTATTCCACGGATCCACTACTCTTTCCGTAAAGAAATATTTCCGCATATCACTCCTGAATCTATCTCCCTTCACCCTCATCCAATGTCCTCTCATAGCAGAACTTGCTTTCAATTGAAAGAGGCTCTCTCCCTGAACATTTATGCCACGGAGGTATTTAAACATCTCAATCATATCACCTCTATCCCACCTTTCCTCTAAGGTGTACATATTAAGATCCTTAAGTCTGTCCTCATATGCTTTATAATTAAGACCACTAATCATTTTAGTAGCCAAGCTCTGCACAGACTCCATCCTGTTCACATCCTTTTGAAGGTGCGGTCTCCAGAATTACACACTATACTCCAAATGAGGTCGCACCAAAGACTTATACAGAGGCATTATCACCTCCTTTTTTCTGCTAGCCATTCCTCTCCGTATGCACCCAAGCATCCTTCTAGCTTTTGCCGTCGCCTTTTCTACCTGTTTAGCTACTTTGAGATCATCAGAAACAACCACGCCTAGGTCCCGCTCTTCCTTAGTGGACAAAAGTACTTCACCCCCTATACTATATTGCTCCCTTGGATTGCTGCAGCCCAAATGCATGACCTTACATTTTTTAACATTAAAGCCCAGCTGCCAAATTCTAGACCATTCTTCAAGCTTAGCTAGATCCCTCCTCATGTTATCTACCCCTTCCTGGGTGTCTACTCTATTGCAGATTTTGGTATCATCCACAAAGAGGCAAACCTTACCTGAAAGCCCTTCCGCTATATCACTAACAAAGATGTTAAAAAGAATCAGACCAAGGACAGATCCCTGGGGCACACTGCTGATAATATCCTTCTCTTCAGAGTGAACTCCATTTACTTGTACTCTTTGTCGCCTCCCACCCAACCAATTTCTAACCCAAGCAGTAACTTTAGGGTCCACCCCTAGGGTGCTCAGTTTGTTTATAAGTCGCCTGTGAGGAACAGTGTCAAAGGCTTTACTGAAAGCTAAATACACCACATCTAGGGCTCTCCCTCGGTCCAACTCCCTGGTCACCCAGTCAAAGAAATCAATCAGATTTGTCTAACAAGACCTGCCTCTGGTGAATCCATGCTGCCTCGGATCCTGTAATCTGCTGGACTCCAGAAACCTCACTATTTTCTCTTTCAGCAGCGTTTCCAATAATTTACTCACCACCGAAGTTAAACTAACTGGCCTGTAGTTTTCAACCACATCCTTACTTCCGCTTTTGTGTAAAGGCACCACATGAGCCTCTCTCCAGTCCTTTGGCACCACTCCCGACTCCAACGAGGCATTGAAAAGGTCAGTCAGTGGAGCTGCTAGAACGTCCCCAAGTTCCCTCAGTATTCTCGGGTGTATCCCATCCGGTCCCATCGCTTTGTCTACTTTAAGTTGAAATAGTTTCTCACGAACACAGTCTTTTGAAAATTGTTCAAGATGTCCTTTGCTTCTGTTCCTATTTGTGGGTGTTTTCTGAGGTCCTGCTCCTGGTTCTTCATCTGTGAACATAGAAGAAAAATATTTGTTAAGCAATTCCGCTTTATCCTTATCAGCTTCTACATATTCCTTCCCTGCACCCTTGGGTCTGACAATACCACTCTTGCCCTTCCTCTTCCCAGTAATATATCTGAAAAATGTGTTATCCCCCCATTTTATTGCATTGGCTATTTCCTCTTCCTTTTGAATCTTTGCCTTCTTGACTACTTTGCTAGCTTCTCTAAGTTTTTCCAAATACAGATGCCTGTCTTCCTCTCTCTGTGATCTCTTGTATTTCATGAAGGCCTCCCTCTTTTTCTTCACTTTTTCAGCTACTTCTTTCGAAAACCATAGCGGTCTCCTTTTCCTTTTACCTTTATTTACCATTTTAACAAAAAGGTTGGTTGTCCTTAAAATATCCCCTTTCAGTTTTTCCCACTGTTTTTCTACATCCCTCAGCTGTTCCCATCCAACTAACGACTCCCTGAGGTATTGGCCCATCTTCGCAAAGTTAGTCTTCCTAAAGTCTAAGATCCTCGCCTTTGAATGGATTCTAATAGCCCTAGTCCTAATACTGAACCACACCATCTGGTGATCACTGGATGCAAAATGATCTCCCACTACAACATCAGAAACACTTATACCATTGGTAAGCACCAAGTCTAGTATGGCCCCTTCATGTGTGAGGTCTGTTACCAATTGCCTGAATAGTTCTCCCTGTAGAGAATCCAGGATCTCCTTACTTCTAGATGATACTTTACGACTAATAAAAGAAAATATTTTTTCACTCAACGTGTAATCAAACTCTAGAATTTGTTACCGGAGGATGTAGTAAAGGCTGTTAGTGTAGCTGGGTTTAAAAAAGGTTTGGACAAGTTCCTGGAGGAAAGGTCCTTAAACCATTATTAAGAAGGGACCCAGGATAACAATGCTCGACCCAGTAGAAGCATTGCAGAACCTGTGTCTTTTGGGGAAACTGCTAGGTACGTATGACCTAGATTGGCCACTGTTGGAAACATGATACTGGGCTTGATGGACCTTGGTCTGACCCAGTATGGCATATCTTATGTTCTTATGTTCTGATGATTTTCTTTTATGGCAATTGAAGAATGGTTGTAGCTTCATTCATACAGTCAATTTCCTCCAGGGCACTATTGCTGCTACTGATGCCTCACTCTAGGGCTTGCAGTGGTGGCAAAGCTTTAAAGACCATGACATGGCACTTACCTAAAGGCTTCAGTACAAACCAGATATCTGCATCGGTGAGGGTGGGGGTGGAAGCAGCAGATAGGAGGAGATGGAAACCTCAATGCAACACCAGAGCCTTTGGGTAAGTACTGCATCGTGGTTTTCGAGCAATTGCTACTGATGCAGGCCCCAGAAAGGGATGGCAGCGGCAACAATTGTGCCTCAGAGAACATTAACTTTGTGTGGTGCCAATGGGGGCAGGGGGCAGAAGGATAGAGGGTTGACCTAGGGCGCCTCCATTCCTTGCACCCGCCCTGACTAGGCGGAACACCCTTCATTTACCGAAGCATAATTCAGATAGTGCAAGAACATTTAGAGGAAAGTTTTGCAGTGCTGTTTTTGTGCATTTATTTATAAACTTTTATATACTTTTTATTTTAAATTCTAAACAGTTAACAATAATGCAGATAGCTTACAAAACAAACAACATATTAAAACCCCATCCAGCTGATCAAATGCATATCAACTCTGTGGCATTGCCAGGACTGATTTTTTGCTGGGGTCTGAGATTAACATGTTTGGGCAAATATTGGTACCACCTCCAGTTCTGTTCTTGTTTGACTGTTCTGCTGCCACTCACTGGGTTGGCCTGATGCCAAAGTGGAGGAGCAGTGGCTCACCTAGGCCCACCCTTGTTTACACCCCTGCATCAAATAGAAAAGGAATTGCCGCCCTTAAACTTCCTTTGTTATCTCTTATGGTTTCCAAACATCTCTGAAAAAAGCATGGAGGTGTAGCTTAATGTTTAGAGCACTGGCTTAGGAACCCAAAAGCCAGGGTTCAGTTCCCGCTAGTATTCCTTGTGCCCTTGGGCAAGTCACTTAATCCTCCATTGCCTCAGAAAAATCTACGTTATCAATGTCCCTGTTTAACATACATTACCAAGTTCAAGTTGCAATGTAAACCACTTTGATTGAAATGATAAAGCAGTATATAAAACCTGTTTAATAAATAAAGTATGCAGGATAAGAATTGTCAAATAAATACATCTTTAAGCTTGTTATGAAGGTCCTTCTTTCATTACTCTGAGTCAAAGTTAGCAAATTACATAATGGAGCATACTAGAAGACCCATATCACGTTTCACAAAAGGCTTGTTCAAACAAAAACATCTTAAATTGCTTCTTGAAGATTCCGCTTATTTATGCAGTGCCAAAGATCCACAAATCTTTGTACGATTCTGTGGGTCACCCCATTGTTTTGTGTCACGGTTCAGTGTTGGAACCACTGCCAAATTTTGTGACAGATTTTTACAACCAGTGACAGCTAATGTATTGTCATTCATTAAGGACATCACAATTTTTAAGTCTATTGCAATCTGTAGTTTTGCCTCATGCTCACATAACATTAGTTACCCTAGATGTGGTGGCTTTATACACCAACATTCCTTTGTTAGTTATAGATGACACTCCATTATCACTACCAGCACAGTTACCTCAACATTTTTTGCTTACTCTTTTAGAGTTAGTTTTGGTTAAGAATTCTTTTTATTATGACAAGATGTTCTATCTACAAACTTGTGGCATAGCTATGGGAGCGCCAACAGCCCCGTCTATTGTCACTCTGTACATGGCCCATTTTGACGATAGATTCATTTATTCTTCAGAATGGTTTTCTAATATATTACTATGGAGACGATTTTTGGATGACATTTTCTTCATTTGGACTGCTTCAGAGTCAGAATTGGATCAGTTTATTGTTTGGCTTAACACCTGTGATGATGTCATTAAGTTTACAGCCAAACTTGATCACACCTCGATTGAGTTTTTGGATATTAGTGTTTCACACCAGGGGGAATGTTTAATTACTTCACTCTATCGAAAACCTGTGCAGAGAAATGACCTTCTTATTTTTTGCAATTTTCATCCTCTTACCTTGAAACGTGGCCTTCCATATGGTCAATTTTTGTACATAAGGCACACATACTCTTCAGTGGAAGACTTTAAGACACATGCTCGGGAACTGAGTGAAAGACTTCGACAAAGAGCATATCCCCGATTGATTATTCGGTCTGCATATAGAAGAGAATTGTACAATCACTGGAAGTGGCTATTATTGCTTTCAGATCCATCAAGCCACCCTACACCGCGAGATGACAATATAGTTAGTCTCCTTCCATTTTCTGTCCGTTCTACCCAAGTGACAACTATCCTGCGTAAGGATTAGCAGGTTCTCAGTCTGAACTCTTGCTTTCAAAAACATTTATGTGTTGCTTATATCCATAGCAAAAATCTCTGGGACTGGTTAGTTCAAGCTGTTCCCAGGGTCCAGCAGTTGGAGGGGCGGATGGGATACTACCCTTGTGGGCAGAGTTCATTCTGCCCCGGGACTCTGGAAGGGGAGGCTTGGACAGACATACTGTCAAATAGTGTAATGTTTCAAATACCATCTCCTATCTATAATACATCTCATGTCATATATTTAGTTCAGTCCCCTTGTGGCCTTCAATATATTTGTCACACGATTCATCTATTTAGGAAAAGATTGACTGAGAATGCCTCTTGCGTAAGGACTAAAGCTGGCATCTCCTGTGGTACAGCATGCGGTACAATTTTACCATTCTTTTTTCAATTTACTTGAGAGTGCTGGGCTGGGTTCTACCATCCATTAGGGAAGGGGATTGACAGGTGGTGTTGCAACTATGTGAACAACAATGGTTTTTCCTTCTGAATACAGTGGTCCCTTTTGGTCTTCACTTAGAATTGGATTGGTACAGCTTAGTGTAGTCTGACAGATCATTTAGAAGGGGCAATTACATTGTTGTTCTCCACCCCCAGCAACTGAGCAGTAAGTAAGGTAACCAGTGCAATATGACCCAAGTTGAGCGCCTGATGTAACTCATTAAGCATTTGTGTCAAACACGTTTCTGTACTATAATCTTGCAGCTGTAGAAAAAACACCCTCTCAACAACCTTTGCCAGAAGGAGAACACCGAGTCGGGTCAATAATTCTCCAGACAATCTGAAACCTGCACGCCTTTTTTCAGGATTGGTCAAAGAATCTTTTTTTTCCTTTAAAGATCTTCTGTGTTGATGATTAGACTGCTGCTCCACTAGGCTGTTTTCTTGATATGCCTAAAAGGAAAGGGAAAACCCATCTAAAGCCTTCTTTGCATCCGGAAGCCCCTTTACCTTTGGTTGCCTCAGGTCCATGGATCGGTATTTGTCCCAGGGGAGTCAGTGAAGTGAGACCAGTGGATTGCCAGGCTTGATGACACAGGGGCTGGAGAACTCGGCATCGTCTTCCAGCTGTGAGTTATCACCAGTGCCGCGACCCCCACCCATTGTTGCTGCCGGTTTGTCCACTGCAGGAGTAGTCGAAGCAGCGTGCCTTGTGGAAGAACTGGTTGTTGCCCCTGCGGAGGGCAGTTTTCCTGCACTGGCTCTGGCTGTTGGTATGCTTGAGCCTGCAATGGGAGTGGTTGTACCCCTCTTGGAGATTACGGCATCTAGTGGGACTACTGATCTGTGGCTGGAACTTTACTGCTGGACTCTTCTGCAGAGGACCAGACGTCTTTTGGGCAGCAGTTTACTTTTTCTTTCTGCTTGCAGAAGCCTGCTGTTATTTTCCTCGACTCAATTTGGATGGCCATTTCTTATCTGGATAATGTTTTGGCACTGCAATCTAATAAATAAGCTTCTCAAGTTGCTAAAAATTCTGCTTTGGTGATGGATATTAATAGTGAAATTGTGCGGGTTAAAGAATCAGTCCAGACTTTGCAGTTGGAGGACCTAAAGCATGACAACTATTATTCGTTAGTTGTTAAAGATGTTTCTGCAATCAAAATCAAGTCAGAACTTTTGGAAAAGCAGATTCGCTATTCCAACTTTCGTTTGGTGAATTTTCCTCGCTCTACTTTCATTACTGCGAGAGATATGTTAAGACGTTATATGATTAAGGCATTGGAGATTGCTTCAGAATTCTTTATCTAAGGTGTATTATGTGTTCACTGATAGGAAGAATGCTACTGGTTCTCAGCAGACCTCTTCCCCAGGGGATTTGCCTATGGATATGTTGAATGTTTCGGAGTTGATGGAAATCTCTCATGCTGAGGCTAATGTTTTTCCAGCTACAATGTTGATTACCTTTGCATTGTCCACTGATAAGGAATGCTTTTTTCAAATTATATTTTCATAAGCATGTTTTAAATTGTAGGGGACTCCAAGCAAAAATTTACCCTGATTTTGGCTTGTGAGACTCAAAAATGTCGTGAGTTTCTGCTTTATTAACCAGCCATTGTCCAAATGGGAGGATTATCTTTTTAAAACTTTCCATGTAAATGTTTAGTCAACTCAGTTCTGGAAGTTATATTTTCTATGATCAAACCTGGTTTGTTCATTAGTTCCGATTTGCCCCTGGCTCCAGGGGGAGAATGAATGCAGCATTAGTTAGGTTTGCTGGAAAGGCAGTCTGTATGTTTTCCTATTTAGGTATGATGATAATTACTTTCCTTTTATCTTGGATCCCCGTTATGTTGTTGGGCTAGTGGGCTATTGCAGTTGTATTTGTTTTTTACTGTAGTTAATGTATAATGTATTTTTCCCATTGTATAGTCGTTTTCTTTACAAGTGTATTTGCTTGTTTACATTGTGGACGTTGCATAAAAATTAAAATTAAAAAAAGAGATTGTCTGTGTTTGTTCCATGCTTTCCTGAATTCAGATATGGTCCTAGTCTCTACAACCTCTACTGGGAGATTATTCCTTGTATCTACCACTCTTGCTGTACAGAAATATTTCCACAAATTACTCTTTAGTTTATCCCCTTTCATCTTCATCCTATGCACCATCAATATAGAACTTTCTTTCAATTTAAAGAGGCTCTTCTCCTGTATCATCTGGGTTTGCTCTTATTGAAGAGACTGGGGGTGCAATTAGAGGCTTGTTTACTAATGTGTGCTACCAATGTAGCATGGGCTTAGCATGTGGTTATGGCGTCACATTAAAAAAATAGTGTGGGGTTCCTGCGCGACACTGGTAGTATAAGTTGGGGTGAGGACTGAGTGGGGACAGGGGTATTCCTGGCATAGTGCAACTAGTGCATTAGTGACCTGTGCTTCCTGCTCTTGACACCGGTAGCGCAAGTGGGTGAATTGTACTTGCATCGTGTTTGTATTATTAAAGCATGGCATCCCTGTTGTAACTACAGGGTGGTAGATACATATATACACCCCTGCAGTTAGCTAGAAACCCCACGCTGATAATGCAGCCCACACTTGCATTACCAGCACATGGCTTAGTAAACATGCCCCTTAGTGTGGAGGTAGAAGAAACACAAGACAAGGGATAATATAATAATTTACATATCGAAATGTTTAGTCAGGAGGTGATGAAAGCAAAGATGATTTGTATTTCAATTTATTTGGAGAGAGAGGGGAGCAGACCTCAACATTTACTCTGCGTTCTTAATTAGCTTTGTGCACCATCAGTGCTGAATGGGGGGGATTGATTGGGGCTGACTGCAGATCACTTCACTGCATATTTTGATAATAACATTAAGAAAATGAGGTCACAATTAGTAGTAGATGGCAATTCCTTTGATGTGGATGTATCTGCAGATTCTTTAGGTGCAAGTGTGGAAGTTCATGATGGTTTTTGCTCATTATCGGTAGAAAGGGCAATAGATATGATAAAGCATTCTGAGGTGAAAATATGTAAATTGGATCCACTCTTCACTCGATTCTTTAAAATTTAGGGAGTGGGTTGCACCATTATTTAGGCAAGACTGCACTGGTTTGGCCATGTTTGCAGAAAGAACACCAGTCGGCTGCCATACAAACTCCTCTGGCAAGAGTGACCTGTCCACTGGAGTGTTCAATGAGTAGCACCAAAGAAAACGTGGCTCAAGCACATCGAGGAAGACCTAAGGAACCAATGACTGACCATCAATGAGGCCAGAAACGTTGCCACTGATCACCAAGGTTGGAAGCGTATTGTGAGAAACACATGAAATCCGGCGGCACCTACAGCAGTGTATTGGCTGAGAGGACGGCCCTCTCTCCAAATGCCAGCTAGGGATTAAAGAAGAAGAGAAGAATTCATATTTTGATCAGGGGCATATATCCCAGAATTAACATGCACTGTAGTAAAACACATTTTGAAGAGGGATTCTTCAAATGCTTTTGATATAGATGCTTGTCCTATTTACCAGTTATCCTTTCTGGGGAAATTTCTGGAGAAACGTGTTTACTGAGAATTGAGTATGTCTGTGGATCAAAGAAATATATTGAGTTCCAGACAATCGGGTTTTCAGAGGGGGCACAAAACAGAAACTGTTCTGGTATCCTTATTAAATGAAATTCAGTTAGCAGAAGACAAGGGCAATGATGGATTACTGGGGGGGGGGGGGGGGAGGTTCTTATTTTTCCTGCCGATCATTCATTACTAGTTCATAGATTGTCTGCCTTGGGAATTAGGGGGAAAACTTATTCGTGGTTACTGTATCATCTTCTTATTGTGGTCAAGAATGCAATTTGTGGTTTGGGAAGGTGAGGAGTCTAAGATGCGATCTCCCACAGGGGTTGGTATCTTCCATATGCTGTTTAATATTTATATGACTGCTACCTGCAATTATCCAGAAGTAGGGTGTGTTGTGTTATTTAAATGTGGATGATTTACAGCTGGGGTTTGTGGTGGGTGAGGACCCTCACTTTTGAAAAAACAACTCTTCCCTTGCCCTAATACTGAACCATACTATCTGGTGATCATTGAATGTGAGATGATTACCCACTATAACCTCAGAAGCACTATCCTCATTCATAAGTGCTAAGTCCAGAATGGCCTCCCCCCCCCCTCTCCCCCATAGGTTCCTTTCCCAGTTACGAGAATACTTCTCCCTCTAAACATAAAGGATCTCCCTACTTCTAGCAGGGCTGTTCCAATCATCATTTGTCATTGAAATCACCTATCAGTAGCACTTCTCCTTTCAAAGCATTATTGTAAATGGCTATCCACTTTACCTGCCTGTGAAGGAGATCTGTCTATCACATCAGCGTAAATGAATATTCCATTTCCTTTTCCCAGATTAATCCATAGTGCAACCTCCTTACCTCATAAACCATGCAAATTTGTTACTTTAATTGATTTTTACACAGCTCCTCTTCCCTTGCTTCCTACCCTGTTCTTCCAGAATAATTTATAGCCAGGTATAATTATATTCCTATCATATTTCTCCATGAACCATATCTCCATAACCACCACTAAATCCAAGTAATCCATTATAGCTTCTGATCCTGAATTTTATTTCTGAGGGCTTTGACTTACAAGAAGGCTGTGTTCACCAGTCCCTGATGAAGGAGCAAGAGCGGGCAGTGGGTGGCGACTGATCCTGGATGTACAGGACCGATTCTGCAGTCAGCCCTGTATATCCAGGGTCTGAAAAATGGACGGAGGACTTATTCCACCTCAGAGGTGGAATAAATTCTCCTAGATGTCAAGGGACAGCAGAGGAGGTGAGGAAGTGCAGGGGGCTCCTTGCAGCCTAACCCTGGCCAAGGAAGGCCAGATCGGGGGTCAGGCTGTGGGGAAAGGGGGCTTTGATTGGTGGCTGGCAATCGCGACTCCTGAATGTAGCCATGGTGCCATGGCGATGGGATGCCATGGCACTGTGGCTCCATTCAGGAACCTGGCTGGACTATCCGGGGAGTCCATTTTGCTTTCTGTGCGTCCAGAATTGGGACACAGCCTGGATGTCCTGGCCCTGTTCCCAATTCTGATCCTGCGGGCACATCTAGTCCTCACGGGATCAGAGTCTGGTATAGCCAGTGCACATCCCAATTCTGAGCACCCAGGCAAGGGGATAGACGTCCGGATCAGAATGTGTTTCAATATGTATATTGTAAATATTTGTTACCTCTAGCTCAAAGGGAAGGAAAGCTGATTGATGCTCTATGAAGTCACAGCACTTCTGAGTTGCTGGTTAGCTGACTGCCTACTCCATCTCCCACCTACTCCATATAAGAAATGTTGCTATATAGAACCACTCACCAATTCGTTGATTGATTATGACACATATTTGGAATTGGTTGGAACATACTTGTGAATATGTATATTGTAAATATATGTTTATTGTAAATAGTTCATGATCAGTTCATATGTAACATCAATATCCAAAGTAATTGATCTTTGGTACTGATTCATATGTTATAACTATGAGGCTTGTTTACTAAGCAGCGGTAGTGGCTTCCGACCGATATCGGCACCGTGGCCCATTGAAAAAGCCCCTATGTTCTATGTAACCAGTTTTGTTCTTGTAAACTGCCCATGATTTTTGGAGAAGGTGGTATAGAAAAACTCATAAACAAATAAATAGAGAAAACCCTAGAATAAACTATAAGCTCATTTGAACAAAAAAACGATAAAATTAAAAAAGAATCTTTTACTAAAGCAGGAAAAAATAACCTAATAGCTAAACCAGCAATGTAATTGTTTTTATAAAAGCCCCTCTTTTTAAAGAAAATCAGGCAGATCACTTGATAGGAAAAAGCCCCAAAATTACCTCAGTATGTTGTCTGTTCCTCTGGGGATTGCCCTTCTCAAAAAGGCTATAGCATAACAGAAAATGTTTGGTGAAGGGCGGCAACAATTATAAAGGAAATAGAACAAGCCCCTAATGAAGAGAGGCTAAACAGGTCAAGACTCTTTAGTTTGGAGAAACGTTAAGAGGGTAAATGATAAAAATGTCTAAAATCATGGATTGGATGGAATGGTTAAATACGGAGCTAATGACTATCAGATTGAAAATAAACCATAGAATGTGTTTTCATGTAATGAATAATCAAGCTGTGCAATATGCATTCAGAGGATGTGGTCAAGGTGACTAATATACAGTAGCAAGATTCAAAAGAGATTTGGACAAGTTCCTAGAGAAAAAATTCATTAAAAGTTATTAGTTGGGTAGACTTGGGAAAACCATTGCTCATCTCTGGAAATGAGGTATGAGAAATAGATCTAATGGCTCACTTCCACCTAGTGGATTACTCTTTACTTCTATATCAGCTCCGAGATCTAGGTGTGCATGGCATTGTTTTCAACTGGTTCGTCTCATTCTTCACCAGTCATTCATTTATGGTATGCTGAAACAATTGATTCTCTGCTCCAGTAATGTAACCCATTGGAGTCTCCCAAAGATTCATTTTAGTTTTGATCCTGTTTAACACTTTCATTTCATCACTTGCAATTCTAGCTCATGATCTTATTTCACCCCTTTTTTTATTCCCTGATGGCATTGAATTACTTGTTGTGTCATTATCTTGACACTGTAGCCTCGTACAAGATATCTCCATAAAACTTGCTTCTATAGCCTACTGGCTAAATGAAAACAGACTCTATCTTAATTTGAAGAAAACCAAAGCCCTTATCTTCTCTAGACAGAAAGGTCCTTCTCTGGCTGATAATTTGCTTTTTCAAGGACATTACATCCCCAATATTTCTTCATTATAGATTCTTGGCGTAAGCCTAGATAATGAATTGAGCTTCGAGTCGCACATCTCCAATAGAATGAAAACTTGTTTTTGTGCTCTAAAAATGATACATTCTACTCTTTTTCTTCTAGTTACAAATCTATTTTCACCATCATTCTCACCCAATTTGTAAATCACTGAGATCACTGTAATTTGCTATTGTAAAGCCTGAACTTGTCTTTTATTTGAGGCCTAAGATTGATACAAAACACTGCAGAAAAATTAATAGTAGGTGCTAAAAGATTCAATCATGTACTGTAAATTTGCTTATCAGAGATGAATGTTGATTCCCTATTACTGATAGGATTCCCTAAAAAAAATCCTTATACTGGCCCACTGAATTCTTTGTACAGGGTTACCTCTTTTTTCTATTTAATATCCTCATACTGTATGTCACAGGATGTACACTGAGCAACACAGAAGAACCTTTGTATGATCCCCTCACATACCACAGTACGTTTAGTTACTACCAGACTCCCTGCCTTTGGAATGTTCAGCATGCTGACATACAGATCAAATCATCTTACAAAACATTCAAGATAATGCTAAAAACTCTTTATTTCATCTGGATATTTTTATTGTATTCCCTTTGCTAGGACTGCTATGTTTACAGCCGGCTAGACAGGATTGTCCAGTATGACTTGGAAAGTGAATCTAATTTTCTTCTTTCCTTCTTTGTTGTGTTATCCTCCCTTAGTACCTTTTTTATTTCTATTTGATTTCCTTCTATTCTTTTTTTTTATTTTGTACTTTTCTTGTTTTATTGCCTATTACCTATTAATTATTTTATTATTGTTTATCAAATAAAGCCACATCACTATCCTCGGTTTACTCTTGGGATATTCTGGATACTTGTGACTCGGAGTTTTCTCTGTCAGGGACAGGATGCCGGGCTCGAAGATCCTTGATTTGAATCAGCAAGAGGTTCTTTTAATGTTCTTATGTTGGCATCTCAGCCTGACAGTCTTGGTCCATACATAGCTGAAGTCTTTTCTTCCAACACAAATAACCATAGCAGGGATAAATAGGAGTCAGAAGAGTAGATGAGCCCATTTATTAAAATCTGACGTCTGTGTTTCAGCGCACACTTGCCTGCACCATGGATCATAAATACCAACGAGTGTGTATACCTCAGAACTCAGCAACTGTCACAAAAAGACACTGTCAACATTCAGCCCTAGAGCTTGGTCTCAGTCTTCTCCTTTTGAGATCCTGCGCCGTGTTCCCCAGGAATCTGCCTTTTATCTCCTGTTCGGCATGTTTATACAGGCCTTGGGTAGCCTCTTGTGCTCCTTGGGATTTAGTGGCTACACGTATGACATTTTTGTTCCATTTTGAAGGGATAGTGAACAATCAAGTATCCTGTTGGATAAGGGGTTATAAAAAAATTCTGAATAGTTTTCTGCAAATAAAATCTGTTGGATTTACAAAAAACGGAGATGTGTATGCACCACAAGAGACTGCTAACATGCCACTTTAACATCTCTTTTGTGGTAGTGGGAATGGTTTCAGGTAAACACAGATGTGTGATATTAGAAATGGAAAAGTATCACCTATAGCTTGCTTGATGACCACTATTTCTACAAATCCAAGTCGCCTAACATAGCAACCATAATCCTGTACTAGCTAAGGAAACTAAGGGCCCTGTTACTGAAGTGTGTTAGGTTTCGCACCCAATGCATGTTTAGCACAAAACCTAATGTGCATTAAGTAGAGAGCCTCTGAAGTAAATGTTGGGGGCTTGATAAATATGTACCCAACAGTTAACATGTGGATGAGTACCCTAACGTATGGCACTGTTGCTACAGGTGCACTTATTTACACCTATTGAGGTGGTGTTAGGTGAACCTGCATTATTAATTTAGCTAGGCTTATATACCACTTTTCTGAGTCAAAGTGGTGTACATTTAGGTTCTGTATATACATATATTCCCCTTGTCCCTGAAGGACTCACAATCTACATTTTTTGTACCTGAGTCAATGGAGGGTAAGTGGCTTGCCCAAGGCTACAAGGAGCACTAATGACAACACTGACAGAGCGTCATGTGTCCCCACACGCTAACTGCAATGTGCTCACCATATCCACTCTCTGTCCTTGCCCTGCCCATTCTGTACCATAACACACAAGTGACAGTTAAAGCATGAATTAGCATGCAATATTTGTCATGCCCATACATTAACAATCACCACGGGCCCAAGCAGGCAGCTACTGAGCATATAAATGTGCATTAATTGTTAACATAGTTTAGTAAAAGGGTTCCTAAGATACATTATAATAATTGATTCATGGGTATCAAGGAGAGAGGGTCAGGATTAGGATCTATGGGGTCTATTCTGTCCCTCAAATAGTGGAGGCTTAGAGAGGGATAGGAGGGAGTGTTGCGGAAGCAGAGTTAGGGTGGGCAGTGGGTGGTCTGCGACCCCAGATGTACAGGGCCGATTCTGAAGTCAGCCCTATACGTCCGGGGTCAGCAGTTTGGATGGTGGACTTAGTCCAACTCAGAGGTGGAATAAGTCCCCCTGGATGTCGGGGGACAGCAGGTCCTGGCAGTGCAAGTAAGGTGAGGGGGTGAAGGGGGTTCCCCGCAGTCCGACCCTGGCAATGGAAGGCTAGATCAGGGGTCGGGCTGCAGGGAAAGGTAAGATTAGATGGTGGCTGGGGATCATGGCTTCTGAATGGAGCCGTGGTGCCATGGTAATGGGACACCATGGCAACGCAGCTCGATTCAGGAGCCTGACTGAGTTAGCTAGGCATGGCTCTGTACATGCAGGCCAATCAGAATTGGGTTCTGGCCTGCACATACAGACTCTAGACCCAATTCTGATCCCGCAGGGTACATGTATCCCCTGCGGAATCAGAACTGGGTCTAACTCTGGGCCCCGATTCCGATCAGGCGCACAGGGGCCTGGAAGTTCATGTTGGAATGTGCCTCCATGCTTTCTATAGATTCTAATCCATAGCTATACTTTATCCATTATGTAATGCTACATATTTCCCCATACATTTTTTTTTATTTGACAGCTTCCTCATGCTCCTGAGGGCTTCTACAATAGGTCAGAATCAATGCTGGCATTTGATGCCATAAGCTTTCATTTCCAACTAGCCAGAGATTCTTTCTTCCTATTTCATACCCTGTTCTAGTCTAGGTTGATCCAGTCATAGGTGCTGAAGCCCTTGACTAGGTGTGTTGCATCAGATCCCTGCAGTCATGGGCCAGACACTAGGGAGAATGTTTACTAAGCTGCTCTGGCAGTTAACACGCACATACATGTGTGCTAATAGACTATGCTAACAGCATGCACTTTAAATAGACAGTGAGGGGTTAATTCTGTACTATCTGCTTAGATCACAACAGGGAGGGAAATGGGTGAGGTAGAGGTGGAGCACAGGTGTGTCTGCAGAACACAGCATGAGGGCTGACAGCATGTATTCACCATCAACGCTGCAGTTCGCACAAGTGCACCTCAACGGGTGGCATTACATGTATCCGCTTTAGGCACACTTGCCATGTTAGAGTCCAAATCAGTATAGGATTTGCTGGGACCATGCTGTATATGACTTGTCAGACGGCTGCCTAGGGTGAAAACTTACACAATCTTGACGATGCATATATTCATATGATTCTTGCAAGGTATTGTGGATATTGTAGTTCATTCACTCCCAAACACAGCTGATGACAATAATTGAGTTGTGAAACCAAGTGGTAAGGCCAATAAAATACTTCTTTTATTGACGGGGTTTAATTCACCCAGCACATGTATGCTTGTTAGCAATATAAAAGAGGTTACTTGCTTGCAGTGTTTAAATGGATAACAAAAAGTCCCAAAGCAAATCAGAAAACAGCCTTCAGCTTGTCAGGCAATTAGCTAATGTTTTCTTAGCAAATAATTACCAAATACAAAGGCACAAAGAAATAAATAAACTTTGCTTGTTAGGTTAACTTCTGCTTATTTTCCACGCAGATCCCAGCAGTGATTCTCCCTTGCTCACGCACTCTATCAGGTACAGCTTTAATTACTAACAATTGACCAGCTGTAAGCCTTTAGCTGGCTGGCTGCTACTGTGTGAACCCAAATCCTGCTTTAAGAGCTGTTTGCAGTGGAAATAAAGAACAAAGTTAGGTTTCTTTGTGATGGCTGATGTGTTTGCTCACAGAAAGCTAGCAATAGCATTTAGATAGAGAACAGTCCATGTAAACTGTACTTTCGTCTGATGTATCTCCCCCTTCATCAATCAGCATAGGGTCACTATCATACATTGGCACAGACGAGTCTTTCATTAAGGCACTATCATGAGAATGCTTATTCCCTTGCTGCCATTCTCTATTATAGATAGGGTCTGGATCAGTGTTCATACCTGAGCCTCTCCTGCCATCATAATTCCTCTCTGTAAAGCCTGGCCAGTTTGTAATCCAATTCTGATGTCCAGCCTTCCAATCTTGATCCCTGGACACTGGATCTCCTCTCACATACCTTCTGGCCTTGGTCTGAAAGTCCCTTCCACATGCAGTCTTCTCTCTTCCAGGTAGCCACTGGTGATTCCTATCTCTGCCACTCCATTCCTCTGGCTGAATCCAGTCCAATGGACTCTGCTGGCATTTGGAATACCTCCCAGTATGGGTACTGCCTTGGAATCTCCCAGACCTTCCAATGGGCTTCCTTATTTTCCTTCCAGAGAGTTTCCTTCTCTCTCTATCTGCTTGGCTTGGCTTCAGTTTCTCCAGGTGATGCTGCTTAAACCTGTAGCAGGGTTGGAGCTTGTAGCCGTTGCTGAAGCTCTCCCTGAAGCTTTTGCTGAAGCTGTTCTTGAAACTCTTTCTGTAGCTTTTGCTGAAACTGTTCTTGAAGCTGTTATCTGAAGAATAAGCTCTATTCTTATTCTTTCCTAATGTGTGCTGCTCCCTAACACAGCGCACCTGTGTTGAATCAGGCCCTGCCCTTTGAGATGAGTGCTTAGGGATTACCTCATAGCTCTCTTGATTGCACACACATTTTCTCACTTCAGCCCCTCTCATGGCTGCTGGAAACCTGGTGCATTCTGGGACTGGTAGTCTTTTATGTGAAAACTCTGTTTTCTCACTTCTACCAGAACTGACAGGTTGCTTGTTCAGAGTCACATCATCTTTTCTATAGCTCCTACCTGAGCTATGATAAGCTTCCTTATCACAGACTCCAACAAAGACCAAACTACCGTGGTCATACCATGCATATATTTTTACTCTAAATGTGCAGTATCTACAAACCCTAGGTATCATTATTGTGTGAAATTATGAATAACTTTACTTTAGGAGTTATAAATGCTGCTTTTTAAGCATCTTTAATGGGAATTGACATGGGCAGCAAAAAAAGATCTGAACATAGAATTGAAGGTTGTTCCCTCCACATGGCAGAGCACAGAATCACCATGCTGTCCCTTCTAGTACTTTTATATTATTTCATTTAGAGGCTGTGCATCAAGATTTGCAAGATTTGAAAGCTTATGCTCAGTGGATTAGTTAGCTTATAAAACTACTAGGTAAACTTATAAATTAGCACCTGAATGTTGTTTTTCTCTGCAGTGGTATCGGGGAAAATGGTATGGGCTTATACATTAGGGCGGTTACTTTATAACTGGTCATCTAGGTGAATAAGATAGAAAGGTGCTTCCTTTAGCTTATTTTCCAAAAACATGTAGGCGTCTATATTTCTTTATAAATACTAGCAAAAATGCTGCAGAAATCATGCCTGTACTAATTTTATGCACGGCCTTTCATGTGCATAAAAATAATTTTATGCACAACATTTACCCTCTAATTGTTGTAAGGTCTCAAGCTGGGACATGGGAAGAAGAGAGGGGAAAAAGCTGTGACTTCCTATCAGGACAGAGTTTAGTTTACCTCAATTTATATGTTCGTTGGCAAAATAAATCTAAGCAGTGCAGAGTCTATACAGCCAAATGCTGTTAGTCTTCCCTCTGCTATCAGCATTTCGCAAAATTGGGATAGAAAGTAAAGAAAAAATATTACAAGGACATGAAAAGGTCATAAAAACACCTTCTCCTATGCAAATTTTTATACTGTAATGACCCTGCTGAAAATGTTGCATCTTAGGTGATTAGAAGGATAATAAAATATCAACAATCCTTTATTTCCCATTTGCATACATATGTGGTTATTTTCATACAGTACTTCATTTTTATTAAAATCTTACATGGCTACACTCATTAGAGGTGTGCATTGGATCATTTCCATTTTTATTTTGAAGAGTTTTGTCTCCAGTCATTTTTTTATTATTATTAGCATACACTATTCAGCTTAGTGGGTGAATTCTTACAAGGTATCATACCTAAAGCTAATGGGTATGTTAACTAAAGAAAGTTAAGGGAGCCAATGTGACGTGAACATGCGCTATTGAAACCATTGAGCACTTAATGCTGTGGAAAGGACCGATAACGCTGCAGTAACATGTGCAAATGGCTTTCAGCATTAAGGGAAACAGAGATGGAGAGATGGCGTTATTGAGGCAGAGACGGGGCGGGGATAATGGGTGCTCCTTTAATGCCGGCTGGTGTTACTGTGTGTTAGAGCTCCCTGCGCTGGGAATCCTAACGCCATCTGAAACCTCGTGGATAGGGCAATTTCTGAGGGTAGAGAGCCTATTTCAATATATGCAATGTGCTCCACACATAGAGGATCCCAAGAAAATGAGAGCGGTGCTCCATTAGCAGCAACAGCATAGTGTCCCATAAAGAAAGGGCGCTATGTTGTTGGTGCCAATTTAGCAAAGGAGATGTCACATGGGTGATGCGGTGGGGCTGGCTGGTCCACAAGACCGACAGGCCACTGCCTAGTGTGCACATCTGTGATGTCTGTCATGACTCCACAGTGACAGTGGCAGCACACAGACATGCTGCAACTGTCAAAAAGAAAATGTGCCACCCCCACCTCCAGCATGCCGCCATGTCAACATGATGTGAGGGTGGCGGTAGTGATTGCAGTGGCTGCAGCCTGATGCAGATAAAAGCATTGTCCTGGCACTGTATAAATGGTGCAATGCTGCATTTTCCACTGTCAGTGGGCTGGCGAGCATGTCAGCAGCAGGTACAGTGGAGCACATGGTGATTCCTTCCTACCGAGGTCCAAGGTAGCAGCACACTTGTCCACATCCCTCGGTGGAAGGGGCAGGAGCAGAAAGGTGTTCCTAGCTGCATGTGTGCAACATCATGGAGGCTGCCTGCAGCACTGAAACAGTAGGTGTGGCACGATGACGGGGAGGGAGGGATCAGCCGGTATGCTGTCCATCATGAGCATTGAACCATGGCACACAGCTAGTTATCCCAGTGGATGGGATTGGCCTGGGATTAGGATGCCCCCCACTCACATATATTGAGTGGATATGTGCATGTGGGGGGAAAAATGTTACTGAGGTAGGAATACTACGCAATAGGATAGCAGGCCATGTCAGAGAAAAAACATCCACCCAGCCCCTTCACCTGCCAGATGAAGATCATAATCTGTGTTTGAACAGTGACCCCTCCATAAGTAAGAACATAGCCAGTAACAACCATCTGAGCCATATGTGAATCCACAGCAGCCTTTTTAGTCTGCAAGATATGAGGTTGTGCCATGACTGGCCCACAAGCACACACCAGGTACTGGGGACCTTGGCCATTTTGCCAGTACCCCCATGGTATGTGAAGTGTGTGTTCCTGTATCATGGACTGCCCCTTTGAATGGACAGATTGCATATGTAAGACATGAATTAACCGTTATAACAGCAGCATAGCAAGGCAGTGCAACATACAGCCCTAACATGATGTCCCTCTCCCACTGAGTGAAAGACTTTGACAAAGAGGATATCCCCGATCGATTATTCGGTCTGCATATAGAAGAAAATTGTACAATCACTGGAAGTGGCTATTATTGCTTTCAGATCCATCAAGCCACCCTACACCACGAGATGACAATATAGTTAGTCTCCTTCCATTTTCTGTCCGTTCTACCCAAGTGACAACTATCCTGCATAAGGATTAGCAGGTTCTCAGTCTGAACTCTTGCTTTCAAAAACATTTATGTGTTGCTTATATCCATAGCAAAAATCTCTGGGACTGGTTAGTTCATGCTGTTCCCAGGGTCCAGCAGTCGGAGGGGCGGATGGGATACTACCCTTGCGGGCAGAGTTCACACCCGCAGAACACACCTTGTCAGACACATATGGCACAGGGCCTGCAGAGATCTAAGCAGAGATCTAAGCAGACATAGGCATACCCTACTCATGCTCACATGCACCCTGACAATGACCACATCCAAAACTCATGGATTGATAAACCTATAAGGCTGCTCTGTGGCTCCACACACATGAGCAGTGTGTATATAAACAGACAGTCATAGGTTCAAGATCTAGCTGTGGATCAGGAGTTGTATGTCCTGGTGTTAACTTTATTCTTTGTTGCAGGGACTGCATCAACATATGCAATCTATGATACATCATCCAGCAAGAGTTCACACATTCATCAGCCACACTGAAAAGCTGCACCACCCATGGCATGGATAGCAGGGCAGGCTGAAAGCACCAGCACACTGAAGGGGCATTGAGCATTGCAGAGCACCTGCACACTGAGCAGACATTGACAATGCTTGAGCAGCTAAGCAGGAATGCCATCTAGCACCATTTTTGCACTGTGGGGTCATGTGTGTGTGCATGTGTCTCCAAAGTATTGGGGGCATCAGCAATGCACCGTGCACTGGACTGGATGGTATACATCCCAGGGTGTTAAAGAACTGAAATATGAGATTGCAGACCTACTATTACTAATCTGTGAAATATCATTAAAATCATCAGTAGAGGTGTAAATAAACAGGTAGACAATGGTGGGTCAGTCAATGTAGTGTATCTAGATTTTCAGAAAGCTTTGACAAGGTCCCACAAGAGAGACTCTTGGTGAAATTAAAAAGTCATGGGATAGGAGGCAGTGTACTATTATGGATCAGGAACTGGTTAAAAATTGAAAGCAGAGGGTAGGACTAAATGGACAAGTTTTCCAATGGAGAAAGGTGAATAGGTGAGAATCCCAGTGATCTGTGCTGGGTCCTCTGCCTTTTAACATATTCAGAAATGACCTGAAAATGGGAATAACGAGTGAGGTAATCAAATTTGCAGATGAAACAAAAGTATTCAAAGTTGTTAAAACCCAAGAGGATTATGAAAAAATGCAAGAGGATCCTAATAAATTGGAAGACTGGATATTCAAATAGTAGATGAAATTTAATGTGGATAAGTGCAAGGTTATTCACCTAGGAGAGAACAACTCAAACTATGGTTACACGCCAAACTATGGTTACACAATGCAAGTTTCCACATTAGAAACCACCACCCAGAAAAAAAAAATATGCATCATCATGGATAACAAGTTTAAACCCTCTGCCCAGTGTGCAGTGACTGCCAAAAAAAGCAAATAGAATGCTAGGAATCATAAGGAAAGGAATGGAAAATAAAACAAAGGATATTATAATGCCTCTGTACTGTTCCATGGTGCAACCGCACCTTGAATATTGTGTGCAATTCTGGTCACCGTATCTTAAAAACAATATAGCAGAATTAGAAAAGGTACAGAGAAGAGCCATGAAAATGGTAAAGGGGGATGGAAGGATACTCCTATGAGGTGAGGCTAAAAAGGTTAGAGCTCTTCAACCTGGAAAAGAAATGGTTGAGGGGAGATATGATAGAGGTCTATAAATTAATGAATGGAGTGGAACGGGTAAACATAGATTGATTGTGCCATCAAAATGTAGAAAGGCTAGGGGATATGCAATGAAGCTACAGTGTAACCCATATAAGACTAATAAGAGAAAATATTTCTTCACTCAACGCGTAATCAAACTCTGGAATTTGTTACTGGAGAATGTAGCAAAAGCTGTGTTTAAAAAATGTTTTGACAAGTTTCTGGAGGAAAGGTCCACAAACTATTATTAAAGGGGGCCAGGGAAATCCACTGCTTGTCCTAGTACAAGCATTGTGGAATCTTTGTCTTCTGGGAAAACTGCTATGTATTCTTGACCTTGATTAGCCATGGTTGTAAACAGGATACTAGGCTTGATGGACCTTGGTCTAACCCAGGATGGCATATCTTATGTTCTTATGTTATTATGCATTTCCTGTGGTGGACCAGGGAGGGGCAGGATTGGGGTGGGGAGTAGAAATGCTGACAGTTAATAGTCATTGAATTTTGGCTGCCAAATCAGGTCCCATCATGAGTACAGATAATGCCACAGTGGCGTGAGCTGCAGATGACCCTCCTGTGGGGCTGATCGCAGCTGCAATTGCAGCCCCAGCACCATTTCAGTTTCCCCACCCTTCAGATCATTGTTGGTGCTGCGGATTTAAATATTCACTGCCTGATAATTATAAGAAACGTGGCCAACCCCTACCCAGTTCTGATTCCTTCTGGATAGCTTCCAAGACTGGTGCACCCCAGAAAACGGAAACCATCCTGGTTAGTCAGTCAGGTGGCCAAAACTCCTCTCCCACTTCCTGTATCTGTAAAACATCCAGACTAGCCAGTCTGGTTTCCCCTTCAATTTACCCTTTTAAAAAAGAGAAAATTGGCTAGCCAGTTGGTTTGGAGCCCCCAGGCCCTCACCAGGTCCATACCAGGGATCCCTGATGGTCCGGTGGTGAAGGAGGCAAGAGTGGTACTTCCTGCTCCTGCCTCCATTGTTGCTCACACTAGATGCAATAAGATGTGATTGCAGGCATTTTGGTAAGTACTACTGAGGGGAGCAGGAATACTCCTGCCCTCTTCAATAGTATTTACCAAAATAGTTGTGATCTCATGGTGCTTCTCCTAGCAGGAGGCTAGAGGGCAGCACCTCATGACTGCGGCCATTTTGGCCACAAACAAAGATGTAGCAGAAGCAGGAAGGAGTGTTCCTGTCCCCTTTCAGCATTAGACCACCATAGATCCCAAGTATGGATCCAGGAGGGGCAGGGGGACGGGTTGCCTCCCCTTGCCAATTGGCTAGCCAGGTATCCATTTTCAGAAGGGAGAGGGGAGTCCTGAATGGCTAGATAAGATGTCTTACAGATGTGGGAACGGAGAGGAGGGCTTTTGCCACCCAGTTGTCTAAACGGGATGATTTCCTTTTTTCAGAGGGTGCAAGAATCCCCCTGGAGAGTTCACAATGGAGATCAGGAGCTGTCAGGCAGGATTGGTGCTGAAGGGCAGGGCCAGCCATGTTTGTTCTTATTGTCAGTGCTGTGAATCTTTAGATCCACGGCATAGACAATGATCTGATGGGGGGACCCGATTGGTGCTTTTGGGGTGGAATGGCTGAGTTAGTGAGAGTTCTGTGCAAATGATCACTGCCTATACTCCTCATTCATTTATTGTGGAGGCCTGGGATACTTGCATTGGCAAGTTCCATGGGACTTCCACATTACCTGCCGATACAGGTTTCGTGGGTCTCTCTAATAAATCAAAAACATCCATGGTTTCTTTAGGGGAATGCCCTCTGCAAATACTGCAGACGTTTTGGCCTTAACCAAGGACCTTTTGCAGCTATGGCGGTTTAGTAGATATACTCCTCAATTCTTCGTGCACAATTCAGCCTTTAGCCCAGGCTAAAACTATCAGTGCATGTGCTAAAAAACAGCACATTTTAAGGAAATAAAATTAACTTGAGTGCAATTACTTTCAACAAAGATAAATATGAAGGCAGACATTAAGGGGTATGTTTACTAAACTGCGGTAATGTCATTCGTGTTAGGTTCCGCGGTAAAGGTACAGATGCCCATATAAAGGCATGGGCGTTGCATCGTTACAGCAAGCTGTAGCAGCTAACGTGCGTTACAAGGCACCTTAGACTAATGAGCGTTACAAGGCGCCTTCTAAGGCACCTTGCAAAGCGCCTTGTAAGGTGCCAAGTAAGGTGCCAAGTAAGGTGCCATGTAAGGTGCCTAGTAAGGTGCCCTGTAAGGTGCCTCATGAGGTGCCCTATAGGGCCTCCTAGGCTAAGTGCCATATTGGCACCCTTGGACAAGGCACCACAGAAGGCACCCTGGGCTATGGAACCATAGGTTAAGGTGGCCTAACAAGGTTATGATGTCCTAGGTTAGTGTGCCTTAGGGACTGCAAGGTGCCTCAGGATGACATGCATGACCTGTGCGGAACAGAGACAGATGTAGCCCTAACACTAGATAGAGCACCCAGGAAAGGCAATGAACAGGTGAGTGAAGGATGGAGAGGTGGGAGAGGAGGGAGCCGCTGGACCTGCCATATCTGCGGGCATCCCAAATGCCTGCCAGTACTGATGACAAACATGGTGGGGCAGCTATACCACAGCACAGGGTGTTGGCAATGTAAAGTACCAGAAAAACAGTTGGTGGCAGACGATGGGAATACGTGTCCCCCACTGGAGGCGGAGGTGGTAGGATAGTTACAATGATGGGTGGACAGAGAAGTGGTGGTGCCATGCAGATAAGGCACAGGCGAGGCAAGCATGAAGAGGCGCAATGCAGGAAAGGGTAGCAGTGCATGACATGGGGTGGCAGCCTGCACTGGCAGACAGGACTCTACACAGCTGACAGACGCAGATAGACGGACCAAGGGAATGTTGGCAATTGTGGCGAGGGTATTATAGGCTGGAAGCACAGATCTGCAAAAATATGACCTCTAAAGGCATGCACACTATTTGAGTAGGACAGGCATAAGAAGAGAGAACAATGAGGAACTGAACCCATGAACACTGCCAAGAATGGAATTGTATTAACCAGTAGGCTAAACCTCCATGGTGTATGTCACAGCAATGTCTGGGTACAGAAGGACTGCAGGTCACCGCACAAACTGTCTGCTATGAGTGCCAGGATAGGGTAACCCCACCAGTACCCATGATGCAATGCACATGCTGAATAGCAGTCTACAGATGATCACCAAATGGGGTCTGCACCTCTCCGGTTCCTCAGCTTGGGAAGACGAACTGACAGTGCATGATACTGGCACAGAGTAGCTACAGACCATGCCATTGTGCAGGTTCTGTGTTCACCCTGAGAGATAGGATGGGTGCCCAGCACTAGGTCCGCAGTACATAAGTTGCTAGAGATAGGTCTTGCGGTACATCCCCATCACTACCAGTGTGTGACAGGTGTTCCTTGCAGTACAGCCAAAGGTGATTTGGTGTCCATCTGTATCCTGCAGTCACATGTGGCCCTGTGGGACCAGACACCAGCCAGATTGGTGTGTATCCTGTGTTAGAATCTGGCTGCCATAGGTAGCTGTTATCAGGGCAGAGGGGTTCCTAGAATTGCATGAGGTGTGTGTAGCAGTGCCTTTATAGGTTGCAGTGATATACACTACATACCCCAAAGGGCCCACATCACCCTGTTTGTAGATAAAAAACAGGTGCCCCTGCCCGGGGAAAGCAACCTCAATCCTGTTTGAATAAGACAGTCCTCAAAGGTTGGTGGTCCAGAGCCATACCTATGACTGGCCACACAAAAAGGAATACTAACAATCCCCTCCACCATTCACTATTAACTTTTGTCGGGCATAAACCAAGCGAGAGACAAACCCACTCTGCCACTCACAAATGGTACATGCCCCTTTTTTTGATTAAATGCAAATCATTTACATCGTGATTTTTTTCATCGTGATTTAAAATCAGCCAAAAGAGCAAGTCACACTTAACTTATCCACCGCACGAAGTGCACGTTTCGGGGCAGCTGCCCCTGTATCAAGTGCCTCCAAGGAAAATGCAGTGTGTATGCTCACCTGCACGTAACTGATAAAAAACGCCAACTTGATTGCCGGTGAAGTAGAGGAAAGACTCTCAGAATTGGCTGACAAAAGTCCCGCCTACTTACTCAAAACCAATCACTTAAAGGAGGGAACCCCAACCAAAACTAGGGTCTCCATAGTGAAAGGTGGATACCTAAATGTCAAAATATCAAAGTCCCAACCAGTCAATGACCCGATTCAGGCCACCTGGAACAACTGTATGTAAATTGAAAATCCAACGTTGTTCCAATCTTCGCAACCGGGCAGTGCGGTCCCCACCGCGAGGGTCTAAGGGAACATGATCTATCACAGTCCATTTCAACTCCTCAAAGGAATGATGTAAGTCCAAACAGTGCTTTACTATTGGGGCTGTCAAAACTTCCTGCCGCAGACGTGAGGCATCCTCTCCCAAACGAATCTTAACCAGTCGGGTTGTGCTCCCTATATAACGTAAGGGGCAAGGACACTCAAAGTTATTTTTTATTTGAGGGAGAGTTTTTTCAACAAATTCATGGGATAGCAATGGGGGCCATGGTGGCGCCTTCGATAGCCACGTTATATATGGCAGACATTGAGGAATGTTATATATATCCTTCTCATCATTTTGCAAATGTGGCCCTTTGGAAACATTTTTTGGATGACATCTTCTTTGTTTGGACATCTGACGCCACCTCCTTGAATGAGTTCATCAGTTGGCTTGGGACTTTAAAATCTCAGTTCCAGTTCACTGCCCATATTGCCTTGGACCGCTTGGATTTTTTGGATATGGTGGTCTACTGGGAGGACACCTCGTTGTTGACAACATTATATCGCAAACCGGTTCAGCGGAATTGTTTACTGAAATACAATAGTTTCCATCCAGAACCCCTTCGAAAAGGTTTACCGTATGGCCAATTTTTACGGATATGGCGTTTTTGTACCTCTATTGTTCAGTTTAAATTTCATGCGATGGATTTGTGGAACCGTCTCATGGATAGGGGTTACCCAAAGTCCGTTATTTCCCATGCTTACCGTAGGGCTTTATACTCCCATCGGGAGTGGTTTTTGGATACTGATATATCTGTGTTGCCCCCGCCTCAAAGATCTGGTGAGGATCCCACTGGGCTTTCGACTGATACGTTGACTGGTATATTACCATACATGTGCCATTCACGGGAGGTGACTCATATCCTTAAGAAGCACTGGCCAATTCTTTCTCTAACTCCTTGTTTCAATAAGCCATTACGGATCACATTCTCCCGGGGATGTAATCTACAGGATCAGCTGGTAAAATCTGCAACGTTGGTGGACAGACCTGTCTGTCAGGGGACCCAACTGGGTTTTCATACAGCATGCAATAATTGTATGTATTGTTCTGCTACGATTTCGGGATCGTCATGGTCTGATTTATCATCGCCCTGCCGTTATTTTTGTCGATGGCAGACCTCCTGCACATTTCAATTTGTGGTGTATTTTTTGGAATGTCCTTGCCCCTTACATTATATAGGGAGCACAACCCGGCTGGTTAAGATTCGTTTGGGAGAGCATGCCTCACGTCTGCGGCAGGAAGTTTTGACAGCCCCCAATAGTAAAGCACTGTTTGGACTTACATAATTCCTTTGAGGAGTTGAAATGGACTGTGATAGATCATGTTCCCTTAGACCCTCGCAGTGGGGACCGCACTGCCCGGTTGCGAAGATTGGAACAACGTTGGATTTTCAATTTACATACAGTTGTTCCGGGTGGCCTGAATCGGGATATTGACTGGTTGGGACTTTGATATTTTGACATTTAGGTATTCCACCTTTCACTATGGAGACCCTAGTTTTGGTTGGGGTTCCCTCCTTTAAGTGATTGGTTTTGAGTAAGTAGGCGGGACTTTTGTCAGCCAATTCTGAGGGTCTTTCCTCTACTTCACCGGCAATCAAGTCGGCGTTTTTTATCAGTTACGTGCAGGTGAGCATGCACACTGCATTTTCCTTGGAGGCACTTGATACAGGGGTGGCTGCCCCGAAACGTGCACGTCGTGCGGTGGATAAGTTAAGTGTGACTTGCTCTTTTGGCTAATTTTAAATCATGATGAAAAAAATGACGATGTAAATGATTTGCATTTAATCAAAAAAAGGGGCATGTACCATTTGTCAGTGGCAGAGTGGGTTTGTCTCTCACTTGGTTTATGCCCGACAAAAGTTAATAGTGAATGGTGGAGGGGATTGTTAGTATCCCTTTTTGTGTGGCTCATTATTTGAATACTTTTTTCAGGTGTTTGTTATTCTTTGTTGATACCTATGACTGGGGCAGTAGCAGACCATCAACAATGTTGGGGTTAGATCTAAAAAAAACCAACTGCCTCTCACCACTGTCTGCCAGTCACCAGAAAACAGCACAGTCAGACTGTACCTTACAGGTGTCCTGACCATGCACAATGGGTGCATGGTCAGAACACCTACAGACAGTCCTCCAGCCAGTCTGTAGTACATACTCACAGAGGAACTATGTGCAGCAAACAGGCATCTCAGTGATTGGGACGCCAGCACTAAGGAACACAAATATCTAGTGTAAAGTGCTATGTGGGAACCTAGACCTGCCATGGTCACTGCTCAGTCAGAGTGAGTGCCCTCCCAGCATGACATGCTGTGGCCACCCTGTCCATGCAGGTGGTGGTCAGGCACTACAGTGTCCCAGCCATTGCCCCACACCCTGTGAAGAAGCATCTTGGCCAATCTGCCCTGTCCGGGCCATACCCAAAATACCTTGCTCCTCATTATGCACCTATTCAGGCTAATGCTGGTAGCAGTGGGACATTTTGGGCCCAGTGAAGGGTGGGCAGCCACAGAACAATGGATAGACATACACACACGCTCACTCCTATTGCAGCATTGTACAAAGATAGGGGTGGTTGGCAACCCTGCCCTCCACACTGGTCCTGATCACAGTGCTGATATTGCTAAACTGTGCAGGGGGTAGTAGTAGTGCTCTGGTGATAACTTCAGCTCAATGCTGGGGCCAACAGCCTGACTCTCCATGCATTTTTGGATTATGGAGCCTGTGTGGGTGGGTGTTTGTACCCCTGTTCGCCGCTGCTTTGGGCTTTGCACATGTTGCTGTTTTATCTGCATTGTAGGGTAAAACATAGGGACATACTCTGCAGGAACCACAGCTGGGGCGTGAACCTGTGACCCTCTGCTTCTGGACATACTGGCTGGGTGTACTGCACCACACTGTTGCCACAGATGCACAACAGCCCCTGGGGCTACCTGTATTTTTCCTCAGCCAGACTTTGTATGCTGTACTGCACACCACGTACTGATGCAGGGCATGGCCTAGGTCCACTGCAGGGAGGTGGCACTGCCCCCTCCAGCACAGGCACACACCCCCCTGCCAAGCTGACATGGCCATTTGCTGTCGGTGCTGGTAGTGCGCAGTCCCAGGACATCCACTGTGTAGGTAGGCGCCCGCCTAGGGAGCAGATCTCAGGGTGGGGGGCATACATGGACATCCTCACATACCCCCCCCCCCATCACTGCCTACCAATATTATGTCTCTTCTACATGGGGGCAGGATGGCTGGGGGGATGTCATGTCAGTGCCCTAGCAACTATTGGCTAAGGTGAACCAGTTAGATATAGCTGGATTGTGTTTGGCCTTGGTCAGCTTCTGTCTTGCTGATTTCCGGTTTCTATGTTCCTATGTGCCACCTAGGCGCCTGCCTGGTCCACCCTGTGCCCCAGCTGCCCATGCTACATGTCCCACCTGCGGCCCCCTATGCCCCATTTGCACCATCGCCATAGTGGCCATTCATACTTTGGCACTATGGTGTTGCTGAAAATGGAGCACTACTATCACATTTCTTGGGCTCCCTGCCTAGGCTGTACATTGCCGACACTTAAATGGTTTCTCTCCCCTGCAAATGTGCATCTAAAGGCAGGTTTTCATTCGCGGTAGGATTCAGCTCTTCAGTTCAGCGCATTAGTGTGAAAGGGGCCTCTCCCTGCTCACTCTCCATCCATTGACTCCTTCTCTCTGCCCTCTCTCCACCTTCTGCGCTGTTTACCGTGGCCGGTGATGTTAACGATCGTTAAGTAACGTTAACGTGTGTTAACGTTACATAACACACGTTAACGTTACCTAACGATCATTAACGTTACATAACGCGCGGTATGTAACGTTACCACAGTTTAGTAAACATACCCCTAAGAGGTATGTTTACTAACCAGTCTTAACGTGCACCCGGTTGATAGTGTGCAGGATGCCATAAAAGGAGTGGGCGTTTCGGTCTTAACGTAGCAAAACAAAATTATCACGCGATAACGCACGCTGCGCACATTATCAGGTGAAACACCGCTAAGCACGTTAATGCGCGATAATCTTAAGTAGGCGCGCAGACATGCAACCATAGAGCCAGAGGTGTAGCACAATAGTTAATACACTGACTGATGATACAGGGGTCATGAGTTCAATTCCCCAGTGTGCCTAATGCATAAGGCCAGCTGAGGCATTGCTGTTTAGGTAGTGATTTTTGAGGCATTTTACTTTTATTTTAATTAGTGCTGCAGGCAAACACACCCTCAAGATGGCGTAACCTAAGGTGCCGCATAAGGCACCCCATAAAGCCCTCCATAGGGCACATTATAAAGTGCACTGTCTGCCAAGGCACCCTATAATGTCCCCTATAGGACACCTTATAAGGCGCCTTATAAAGCGCCCTATAAGGTGCCTTATGGGGCGCCTTAAGGTTACAGTACTCTGAGGGTGTTTTTGCTGGCAGCACTAATGTACATTAAAAATAGACAATGCCTCAGACAGCCCTATCAAATAACCCCACCATGGGTTTGAACCCATGACTGCTGGTTTTAGAGGCAGTGAAGTAACCAGTGGGCTACAGCTGCTAATAAACCCCTGGCTGGCTGCAGAAGGACTGCATGTCACCACACAAACTGTCTGCTGTAGCTACTAGGATAGGGTTAACCCACCCGTACCCATGATGCACTGCACATGCAAATCAGCAGTCAACAGGACATGTTGTGGCCACGCTGTCCGTAAAGGTGGTGGCCGGGCACTACAATGTCCGAGCCATTGCCCTATGCCCTGTGCAGATGCGGCCAGGCCAGGCCAGGCCAACCTATCCAGGCTATTCCCACAGTACCTTGTTCCTCATTATGCACATTGGCAGGCCAATACTGGCAACAGTGCTAGCAGGACTGGTGTGGTGGCCAGGGCTGCCAAACATCTCTATAGTAGCACAATGCTGGCATAGGTGTGGGAGTGTGTGTCTGTCTATCCAGTGTGTGATGGCTGCAAACACCCTCCACAGAACACACAGCCAGCACTGTTGCCAATATTGGCCTGCCAATGTGCATAATGAGGAACAAGGTACCATGGGTATAGCCCGGATAGGGTGGCCTGGCCAGGATGCATCTGCACAGGGTATAGGGCAATGGTTGGGACAATGTAGTGCCCAGCCACCACCTGCACAGACAGGGTAGCCACACCATGTTCTGCTGGGAGATCACTCTCACCCTGACTGAACAGTGACCACGGCATGGCTATGTTCCCCCATAGTGCTATACAGTATTTTTCTCATGTGATATTTATGGGTTCCATTTGGGCCCTAGTCACTGATTATCTGCTTGTTGTGTATGCTGATATCCCAGTTCTGGGTGCACGCATTTCTACCAGGAACATGCACTATGGACTAGCTAGCAGACTGTCTGCAGCTGGTATGTGTCTTGCTGGAACACTTTGCAGGGTGCAGCAGCTGAAGGCTTGTTGCAGGAGAATATCAGATAGTGGTGGGGTGCAGCTTAGCATAACCAGGCCTAATGTCTGTCTGCTATTGCTTTATGGATGTGTACAGAGCTGCATTGAGTGCCCTGTAGGGTGTCTGTTCCCCAGCAGGACTGGGGTTGATGGTCCTCTCTACTGCCACCATTGCATGGAGTTAGAATGTGGATCTGTTGATGGGAGACCCTGTTTACAACCCTCAGCCCCAGAGGTAGGCGGTGGTGATACATAATCCTCCTATGGGTCCATAAGGGCTAAACCTGCCTGAGTAATACAGATGTATCCAAGGTGTGTCTGCAGAGACTACCTATCTCACACATTAGCACTGCTGGGGACCTGCAGCATGGCCTATTTCTGCTGTGGACCTGGTGCTTGGCGCCCCACCTCACCCTCAGGGTGAGTACAGTACCTGCACAATGTGATGGTGTGTAGCTACTCTGTGCCAGTACCACACACAGTCAGTTCCCCCTACCAGGCCGAGGTGCTGTAGGGGTGCATACCCCATCTTGTGATCATCTGTAGACTGCTGATTTGCATGTGCAGTGCATCATGAGTATGGGTTGGTTAACCCTATCCTGGTGACCACAGCAGACTGTTTGTGTGGTGACGTGCAGTCCTTCTGCAGCCAGCCAGGGATTTGCTAGCAGTTATGGAGCTGTAGCCCACTGGTTACTTCAGTGCTTGTGGAGCCAGAGGTCATGGGTTCAAACCCACAGGGGGGTTATTTGATAGGGCTGTCCGAAGCATTGTCCATTTTTAATGTACATTAGTGCTGCCAGCAAAACACCCTCAGGGTACTGTAACCATAAGGTGCCTCAGAGGTTGCCCTATAAGGCGCCTTATAGGGCACCCTATAAAGCGTCTTCTGAGGCACCTTATGGTTACGGTCCATATAAGGTGTCCTATGGAGTGCCTTATAGGGTGCCCTATAGGGGACATTATAGGGTGCTGTGGTGGACAGTGCACTTTATAATGTGCTCTATGGAGTGCCTTATAGGGTGCCTTATGCGGCACCTTAGGTTACGGCACGTGAGGGTGTATTTGCTGGCAGCAATAATTAAAATACAAATAAAATGTCTCAGGAAACAATTCTTAGGGGTATGTTTACTAAACCTTCTTAATGTGCCCCCGGCGTTAGTGTGCAGGATGCCATATAAGGAGTGGGCGTTTCAGTCTAAAGTAGCAAAACGGGATTAGCGCGTGATAACGCGCACTGCTGCGCACATTATCGAGCAAAGCGCCGCTAAGCGCGTTACCGCGCGGTAATCTTAAGTAGGCGCACAGACATCCAAACATAGAAACAGAAATATAGCACAATGGTTAATACACTAACTGATGATGCAGGAGTCATGAGTTCGATCCCCCAGTGTGCCTAATGCATAAGGCTGGCTGAGGCTTCAGTTTTGACATGTAAGTATTGTTTCCCGAGGTCTGCTCTGGGCAGCTGCAGCTGCCACTGCCCCCTCCACCACCAGTACCCCTCTGCCACCCTGCTGACATGCCCTTCTGCTGGTGGAGCACAGTCTCAGGCCATCCAGTTTGTGGGTAGGTTGCTGCCTATGGTGCGGGTTCTGGGGTAGGGGTGCCTGCATAGTTGTCCACGCTTCCCCCCAGCACCGCCTGCCACTGTTCTGTGCCCTTGGGGGTCCCTACTGGGTACTATCCCCTTTGACACTGTGGGAAGCACACTCGTGCCCATGCTGGGCCCTCATCAGTTGCTGTCTGGCTGCTCTACTGTTTCAAACAAAAATCAGATCCCAATCACCAAGTTAAACTAAACAATCAAACAATGAAAACCTGGGTAGCAAAAAGCCTGTGTTTCAAAAAGAATTTGCAGCAAATCATTAATTTTTTTGTCGGAGAGGCCAACCAAGCAGAAAGGAACACACCTTGTGCCGTTGTGGCCCGTCCATTTTATTAAATAAGACGTGAATCTTAAACGTTCATAAAATAGCAATAGAATGAGTTACTTAGCTGAATCAATGTCAAAAAGGCTGTAGGTTGAGATAGCGGGAGGACGGCATTTTCTGAAGTAGAAAAGAGCAGTTTTCCCGCCTATACTAATATTACGTCGGCACAGCGACTAGCTCTGAAACAGCTTTCCACCTCCAACTTGATCATTCGTAGAGCGGACAAAGGTGGGGCTACAGTGGTTTGGTCCCGGGATCAGTATGAATGCGAGATGTCTAAACATCTTAATAACTGTCAATATTATGTTCTCATATCTAATCCTATGGTTTTGCTGACTGCCCGTATTTCTGAATTGGTGAACCATGCTTATCTCAATAATTGGGTGACTCGTTCTGAGACAGAATTTTTGATTAAACGTCATCCTAAAATATCCACCTTTTACTTAGTACCAAAAATCCATAAATCGCTTTTGGATCCTCCGGGCCGCCCGATAGTGTCTTGCCGGGATTCACTTCTGGAACCACTTTCCCAATTTTGTGACCATTTTTTACAGCTGGCGGCAGCCACAGTGTCATCCTTTGTGTGCGATACGGGGGATTTTTTGCAGCAGTTGACCGGGTGTACTAATATGTCCTTGTATACCCATATGATAACCTTAGATGTGCAATCACTGTACACCAACATTGATCAACATGAGGCTCTGACTGTTTTACAACACTTTCCTCTGGATTTGCCTGCCTGTATCCCTAAAAGCTTTGTGCTGGATTTGCTTACTTTGGTGCTTAACAATAATTATTTTATTTATCAGCAAAAATTTTACCTCCAGATTTTTGGCATAGCCATGGGGGCGACGGTGGCGCCTTCCGTAGCCACCATTTATATGGCATAGTACGAAGAGATGTTTATCTACACTCATCCACTCTTCAAACATGTTCCCTTCTGGCGCAGATTTTTTGACGATATTTTCTTCCTTTGGTCAGGTTCGCGATCAGAATTGGACTCTTTTATTAATAGTCTGAATACCTTCAAATCCAATATTCAGTTTACGGCTCAAATTGAGACGCAGTCGATCCAATTTCTAGATATTACAGTAAAGTGGTCTTTGTCTGGCTTTGTTACTTCTTTATTTAGAAAACCAGTTCAACGAAACACCCTGTTGCGATACAATAGTTTCCATCTGCCTGCCCTAAAGAGGGGTTTACCTTTTGGCCAGTTTTTGCGGCTGCGCCGCAATTGTGCTAATTTGGGGGATTTTAGGGAACATGCTACGGACCTCAGCCAGTGCTTATTATTACGGGGATATCCAGATAGATTGATCTCTTTAGCCTACAAACGTGCTTCCTATTGCCACAGAGAATGGTTATTTTGTGCTGGGACCTCTGGGACTTCTCAAGATAAGATCACGGGGATTTTTCCCTATATGAAAGGTTCCTCCACAGTTATGCAACTTTTACATAGATTTTGGCCTGTTCTTCATTTACATGCTTGTTTTCGGGGCCAACTCCGGATAGTGTATTCCCGTCGAGCCAACTTACTGGATCGCCTAGTGCATACTGCGGCTAAAGTTGACAGCCCTCCTACATCTCATGCATTTCCTGACCATTACCCTTGTGGGTCATGTACATACTGTTCTAATACTATCTCTGGTTTGACTTGGATGGATAGTCACACATCTATTGTCTATTTCTCACGCTGGCATACAGATTGCGCAACTAGTTTTGTTGTGTATCTGATTATGTGCCCTTGCTCCTTCTACTATATTGGCCGTACATCACGTCCCTTTAAAACACGTCTGGCTGAACATGCATCCCGATTGAGAACAAAAACCCTTACAGCTCCTATGGTAGAACATTGCTTGCAGTAGATCACAGTTTTCAAGATCTTAACTGGCGAATTCTGGACTTTATACCAGCTCATCCACGTGGGGGTGATCGTTTGCAGGCACTTCAGAATTTGGAGCAGAGGTGGATTTTTCGCCTGGATTCTGTTAGTCCAAAAGGGATGAATACACAGATTGATTGGCACACAGTCTATTGATTAAACTTCCGTCAATCTTCGGTTTTAGGGGGCGGAGCTTGAAAATGTGATCCCTCCCCATTTTAACCTTGGATTGGTCTCTTTTTGAGACAGCTGATGTGATTGCTATATATGGTAATTTAGCGGAAGTTTCTGAGGCCGGCCCTTTAAAAAGCCATTTTTTTCGGCCATTTGGGTTTCACAGGGCTGATGATACATCATATGGCGGTTTTGACCTGAAGCAGGGGATTACATTTTTTAAATACCCCGAAACGTGTCACGTCGTCCTCCCGCTATCTCAGCCTACAGCCTTTTTGACATTGATTCAGCTAAGTAACGCATTCTATTGCTATTTTATGAAAGTTTAAGATTCACGTCTTATTTAATAAAATGGACGGGCCACAACGGCACAAGGTGTGTTCCTTTCTGCTTGGTTGGCCTCTCCGACAAAAAAATTAATGATTTGCTGCAAATTCTTTTTGAAACACAGGCTTTTTGCTACCCAGGTTTTCATTGTTTGATTGCTCTACTGTTTCAGCATTCCTATGGGCCACCTAGGCATCACCCTAGTCCGCACTGTGGCCCAGCTACAGTACAGCATGTGCCGTCTGCAGCCCTCTGTGTCCCCTTTCCCAGCAGTTGCCCATTCCGACATGCCTGCCCTGCTGTTGTTGAACATGTGAACCCCATAGGAAACCTGTCCAATGGAGAGGGAAACCCTGATGAGCGCAATTGCACTGTGGGATCATTCACCTTGTATGGGGACGGAGCGTAGACCCTTCCAAACTTCATATCTTTTTTTTGGAGCTTTCTCATGAGTGCTTTTTGATGTTCACCATTAATATCACTATTGCCCAGCTTGGTTATGTTTTTTTTATATTTTGTTGGGGTCATTTTCAATGTTTCTTTGCACTTTTGTTCCTTGCACATGTATCACACTTATCACTTTTTTGTTGGTTTCCCTGGTTTTGCTGTACATTGCTGACAGAAATGGTTTCTCTGCCCTTTAAATCAGCTCTAACGCCAGGGTTTCACATTGCTAGTGTGCAGGAAGCCTCTCCCCTCCCACTCTCCACCCATTGACCCCTTCTCTCTGCCCCTGGGGAGCCTTTCCGCGCCTTCAGCGCTCATTTGCGCCACTGCGCATGTTAACGTAACTGAGCACTTGATAAAGTGCCATTAACGCGCGGTAGTGTCACAGAGCGCACATTAAGAAGGTTTAGTAAACATACCCCAAACATGTCAGAGCTGATGCCTCAGCCAGCCTTATGCATTAGGCACACTGGGGGATCAAACTCATGACCCCTGTATCATCAGTCAGTGTATTAACCATTGTGCTACACTTCTGTTTCTAGGTTTAGATGTCTGTGTGCCTACTTAAGATTACCCCGCAGTAATGCACTTAGCGGTGCTTTGCCCAATAATGTGCGCAGCAGCGTGCGTTATTGCGCGCTAATCCTGTTTTGCTACTTTAGACTGTAACGCCCACTCCTTATATGGCATCCTGCACACTAACGCCGGGCGCACATTAAGAAGGTTTAGTAAACATGCCCCTAAGTGTTTTTTTAAGTTTATGTTTACTAAACTGCATTAGTGCGATTCGCGTTAGGAGCCGCGGTAGAGACAGAAACCCCAAATAAGGACATGGGCGGTACATCGTTTCCGAGAACGCGCCGAGAACGTGCGTTACAAGGCACCATAAATGAACGAGCGCTACAGGGCACGTTACCGATCGTTAATCTTAAGAAGGCGCGCAGGCATACAAGCATAGTAATAGAGCTGTAGCACAATGGTTACAACACTGACTGATGCTATAGGGGTCATGGGTTTGATTCCCCAGTGGGCCTAATGTATAAGGCTGGCTGAAGCAACACCCTTTACATTTAAGTAGTGATTGTTGAGGCATGTGACGTGTATTTTAATTAGTGCAGCCAGAAGACACACCCTCACGGTGGCATAACCTAAGGTGCCGCATAAGGCACCCCATAAGGCACTCCATAGGGCACATTCTAAAGTGTACTGTTCGCCAAGGCACCCTATAATGTCCCCTATAGGACACCTTATAAGGCTGTGAACAAAGCCCTGGCTGGCTGCAGAAGAACTGCATGGCACCACACAAACTGTCTGCTGTGGTTACCAGGATAGGGGTAACCCACCCGTACCCATGATGCACTGCACATGCAAATCAGCAGACGAGAGATGGGCACGAGATTGGGTATGCACCCCCACAGCACCTCGGCCTTGTAGGGGGAACAGACCGTGTGTGGCACTGCCACAGAATAGCCACAGACAGTCACATTGTGCGGGTACTGTGTCCACCCTGAGGTTGAGGTGGGGCGCCCAGCACCAGGTCCACAGCACCTTTCATGGCTGAAATACGCCATGCTGCAGGTCCCCGTCAGTGTGTGATAGGTAGTTCAGATAGACACACCTAGGATACATCTGTGTCTTGCTGTATGTCTCGGTCATGTCTAGTCCCTATGAGCGATGCTGCACCCACAATAGTGCATATCCTGTGTTGGTGCCATCGTTACCTGCTGTAGGGGAAGGGGGAAGGGGGAAGGGGGGAAGGGGGGGAAGGGGGAAGGGGGAAGGGGGAGGGGGGGGGGGAAGGGGGAAGGGGGAGGGGGGAGGGGTAGGGGTAGGGGGAAGGGTGGAGGGGGGAGGGGTGGGGGAGGGGGGGAGGGGGGAGGGAGGGGTTGGGGAGGGGGGGAAGGGAGGGGGAGGGGGGAGGAGGGGAGGGGGAAGGGGAGGGAGGGTAGGGGAGGGGGGGAAGGGAGGGGAGGGGAGGGGGGAGGGGAGGGGGAGGGGAGGGGGGAGGGAGGGGTTGGGGAGGGGGGGAAGGGACGGGGGAGGAGGGGGAGGGGGGAAGGGGAGGGAGGGGGAGGGGGGGAAGGGGGAGGGAGGGGTGAGGGAGGGGGAGGGGAGGGGGGGAGAGGGGGAGAGGGGGGAGAGGGGGGGGAGGGGGAGGGGAGGGGGGAGGGGTAGGGGAGGGGGAGAGGGGGAGGGGGGAAGGGAGGGGGGAGGGGGGAGGGGAGGGGGAGAGGGGGGGGAGGGGGGAGGGGGAGGGGAGGGGGAGGGGGGAGGGGAGGGGGGAGGGAGAGGGGGAGGAGGGGGGAGGAGGGGGAGGAGAGGGGAGGGGGGAAGAGGGGGGAGGGGGGAGGGGGGAGGGGGAGGGGGGGGGGGGGGAAGGGGAAGGGGGAGGAAGGAGGAAGGGGAGGAAGGAGGACGGGGGAGGAGGGGGGAGGGGGAGTGGAGGAGGGGGAGGGGAGGAGGGGGGAGGAGGAGGAGGGGGAGGGGGAGGGGGAAGGGGAGGAAGGGGAGGAGGGGGAGGGGGGAGGGGGGAGGGAGAGGGGAGGGGGGAGGAGGGAGGGGGAGGGGGGCGGGGGAGGGGGGAAGTGGGAGTGGGGAGGGGGAGGGGGAGGGGGAAGGGGAAGGGGGAAGGGGGGAGGGGGGAGGGGGAGGGGAAGGGGAAGGGGGGAGGGGGAGGCGAGGGGAGGGGAGGGGGGTGTATGGACCCATAGGCAGATTATGTACCACCACACAACTCACCCTCTGGGGCTCAGGGTGGGAAACAGGATCACCCACGAATAGATCCACAGTCTACCTCCCTGCAATGGCAGCAGTAGAGGGGACCAGGAACCCCAGTCCTGCTGGGGAACAGACAGCGGTACACATCCATAACGCAATAGCAGACAGACAGCAGGCCTGGAAATGCTCAGCTGCCCCCCACCATTATCTGACATTCTCCAGCAGCAAGCCTCCAGCCGCTGCACCCTGCAAGGTGTCCAGCAAGACACATACTAGCTTCAGACAGTTCGCCAGCTAGTCCATAGTGCATGGTCCTGGAGGAGATGCATGAGGGATAGCATGAAAACCCGAACAGTGTTTGGCACTGCAGGACTGGAGTTGGGAACCTCTGCCATAAAGCAGCAACCAACAGGGGCAGACACACCCGCACCCACAGGCCCCATTATCCAAAGCCTCCTGGATAGGCAGGACATTGGGCTCTGTGTGCATCTCCCAATACTAGCACTTGCATACCTTAGTAATGCCACCCTAAACCTGGGAATATGGTACACATCTTTAAAGAGGTTGCTATGAGTACTGGCAGATAGCAATTCCTAGGTTAAGTACACTTTTCTGAGTGAGCTGCATCATAGCAACCTTTCTGATGTCTGTGGAGTGTGCTACAGGTCTTGTGTCTGACAGTGTTTACCAACCTGGGGAGTGACTCCTACAGTATTGTGTACCATAGCCATGCCTGCACTGTGCCCAGAAGACCTGCAGCATGGCGTATTTCAGCCATGAAAGGTGCTGTGGACCTGGTGCTGGGCGCCCCACCTCAACCTCAGGGTGGGCACAGTACCCGCACAATGTGACTGTCTGTGGCTACTCTGTGGCAGTGCCACACATGGTCTGTTCCCCCTACAAGGCCGAGGTGCTGTGGGGGTGCATACCCAATCTTGTGCCCATCTCTCGTCTGCTGCTTGCATGTGCAGTGCATCATGGGTACGGGTGGGTTACCCCTATCCTGGTAACCACAGCAGACAGTTTGTGTGGTGACGTGCAGTTCTTCTGCAGCCAGCCAGGGCTTTGATCACAGCCTTATAAGGTTTCTATAGGGGACATTATAGGGTGCCTTGGCGGACAGTACACTTATAATGTGCCCTATGGAGTGCGTTATGGGATGCCTTATGCGGCACCTTAGGTTATGCCACCGTGAGGGTGTGTTTGCTGGCAGCACTAATTAAAATACACGTCACATGCCTCAACAATCACTACTTAAATGTAAAGGGTGCTGCCTCAGCCAGCCTTATACATTGGGCCCACTGGGGAATCAAATCCATGATCCCTGTACCATCAATCAGTGTTGTAACCATTGTGCTACAGCTCTGTTACTGTGCCCGTATGCCTGCGTGCCTTCTTAAGATTAATGCGTGGTAACGTGCCCTGTAGCGCTCGTTCATTTATGGCGCCTTGTAACGCGCGTTCTCAGCAACGATGTACCGCCCATGTCCTTATTTGGGGTTTCTGTCTCTACCGCGGCTCCTAACGCAAATCGCACTAACGCAGTTTAGTAAACATACCCCTTTACCTGAGATCTGAAATTAATCAATGCAACTCTGCAGTTGGATTTTCCTCCAATTACTAGTTCCATGATTTGGTAGACCTGTTAATTCATCATAGATTTTTAATTCAATGTGCATTTTTTTTTTCTAAATTGGTTTGCAAGAAAATTCGGGTAACAAAATAAAAATCTGGTTGACCATATTTCAGTGACCAGTTTTCTGCCTCAGAGTAAAGAGAAATATAGAAATGACCACTGCAACCAGAAATATCTTCTTACAATCATTGCATTATTCATATTTTAAAATAAATGTAAATGCCAGTTTTCCATTCTATGGCACTTAGAACATTTTAACAGTAAAAAAAAAATTAGCAATGCAAATTATTTAAAAAAAAGCTTTTAACATTTGAAAGATTTATGATATTTAGTTTCTCCAAATGTGAAATAACATATACTGTACATTAGTCAAGAAATTTTTTACGTAATGCTCCAAGGTGAACTGACAATGGTAAATTGAAATTTTATTACAGATGGCATCTGCTGATTACAGTTTGGAAACGTATTATTTATGTGTGGCTCAAACAACATTTTTTACATGTATCTATCATATTGGTGATAGAAGAAATATATTTTCACACACACTGTT